>CM027861.1:21022623-22313514 GCA_016097605.1 Eucalyptus guilfoylei | reverse complement strand
TAAGAAATCCAAAAGAAAAACAACAGCCCGATGTCAAGGAAAAAAAATGGAGAAATGTTAATGCTTTGTACCCATCTCTCTTTATCTAGTCGAAACTCATTAGATTAAGCCCAAGAAAGAAAGACAAAAAACGGAGAGATCAAACTTATTTGTTGACTCCGTTGATTATGGTAGATATAACTGTATAAAAGATCCGTGTCCAGGGATCAAATTGTGCTGTGCTATCATGTGGGGTGGACAAGCTCATGTAGGCGGCTTCAACCAAAAACGAGAGAGCTGAAGATATCTTTGAAATTCTGTTGCAGACAAGATCGACATTAAGACTGCGGTCCATAGGCGGTACCATATAGTTAGACGAGCTACAACTATTTTGTCTTACGCCAAAAGCATAATTGAGGCCAAACTTGCATATATCATAGAGGCCTAGAGGTAAACGAAGAACACCACAGCTGTAATTGCACGCTTCTTGCAGTAGATAATGCATTATGTCAAAGCTGGAATTCACCAGCACGATTTTCCTCCATCGATTGGATAGCAGTCGTTCCTAATGATTTTGACGCATGACATAGGAATCTAGGTACATAATTGTCGGTTTCGACTTTGGGAGTCCGAGCATTCTCAACTCATAAACAGATAGAAGGAGACTACAGACCCCCAAAAAAAACAAAACAAAGACAGATAGAAGGAGACTAAAAAGAAAGGAAAGTTGCATATAGGAGAGGAAGGATTAATGAAATGACCTTGTTTAGCATGTCGATTCATGCATGTTTTTGGTAGAGAGTCTTATATGAGTTAAAGTATACCAAATGCAAATCTCATAACCATATCCTGTTCAGCTTCGACCAAACAGTAGAATATATCCTGTCCAACCACATGTCTGAGATCAAGAATTCTTAGGTAAAAGAAGGACTAAAAATGACATATAAACCGAATCAACAAGGTTCCAGGTCCTATGTAAGATGCACAGTAAACCCTAAAAATGCAACTTCCTGGAGAAAAGAAAATAAGAGAGCAATTGTATGAGTAAAAACATTGGAAACGAGAGAAAAATGAAGGGACAAAATTCAACGCAAGAGTTTCGTTATTCTTAGTGTAGAGGGGGCTCGCCAGAACATAAATTCAAAAAAGCGCATATTCAACACCAATTATGACAAGAGTATAGCCAGAAGAAATATTAACCATATGGTATATAATTCATGATTGAATGAACAACTTATATTTGCAACTGATGGACCCTTCTTATGTCATATCATGATAAATATCCCCTTGAACATGGGTGAAGGAAAAGCAACAACGGTACGATAAACAGCCGACTTTTGAAATGGAGGATGTACAATGCACATCTTCCTGGGGGTTATATATGATCGTAAATCTTGGAAAGAGCTTGCAAAACATTGACTTGAGACCTCAAATGCAGGATGTAATCAGCTGCTCTCAAGAGTAGGCGATCCGGCTGCAACCCTCGGCCTCCCGGAACCAGCTTCTGAAGCTTCTTCACCTTCATCCGGACGGTCAAATCACGAGTGGTCGATGACGACGAGGGTGGTGCTTGTCTTGTGGGTCTTCTCTTGCGCGGCGGGGACGGCAATGGCTTAGGCTTGTTAGAGAATGTTTTGCATCTAATGGACATTCTCATTTGCAGAGACAAAAAGAAAGGAGAGGAAAATGCGAAGGAGGGGGGGGGGGGGGAGGGTGTGCGTGAGTAGCGAACGAGAGATGAGAGAGAGCTTTAAATGACGAGAAGTCACGAGGACGGGCCATGTGAGCCGACCCATGTTGTCTTTTGGCACATTTGAGTGAGAGAGAGAGAGAGAGAGAGAGAGAGAGAGAGAGAGAGAGAGAGAGAGAGAGATCATCACTGGAAAACTTATTGTCATTTCCTGCTGTGATGTTATATGCTTTAATTTGCCATTTACCATGTACATACTGTAATCAATAAGTTGAAAACAAAGGAAAACCATGAAATAAATGCACTAAAATTTTTAAAATCTTGTCACGAAAGTACAATTTAATCCTAAAACTTGTTATTATTTTTCATTTATTGAGTTGGATGAAGTTAATGAAGGATTTGTTCGTACCAACTTAATAAGTTTTAGGATTTGATTTCAAATTTTGAGAGTTTTTAGACTCAATTATATTTTTAAGATAAATTTTATGACTTAATTATATTTTTAAAAAAATTTTATGACTCAATTGTACTTTTGTTAACGAGATTTTAAAATTTTTAGTGCATTTATCCCGAAAATCATTATTTTTACTCTCACCCTGTAAAAATATGGCTAAAAAAAATGGAGTAAGCAACTACATTACTCATATAAAAGTATATATAATATACTCCTAGTAACACACTTCACTAATGAGAGGACTTAAACCCAAAAATGAAAGGAAACATTTGCTCCCATCTCTTAAGACCAATTAAGTGTTGAGTCAACTTTCCTTTAACTGCCCTCATAAATGAGAAGTCTTCTAGAAATGATAAAAATCAAGAGTAACTACCATATTAAGCGAGATTAAACTAAAAAAAATTAGCTAATTTATTTGTATAAAAAAAATGATTAAGATGAAAATGAAATTAGTTAGAGATGCTAAGGAGGATGCATAAGCACGCGTGCATGCATTGATCCGAAAGCCAAACGCAGTCGTTTAACCCCCGGGCTCGCGTACGGACCAGATTGAATGCAGAGCGGGTCGAGAGATTGCCGCCGGAATCCTACGTTCCAGGCTGTTCCCACTCGCTCGAGCGGCCACGCGTCCCGTTCAGCGCAGGTACCGTCGAAACGACGTCGCGAGGTGGTGGGGGCCTCCGCCGGGGGAGCGCGCACGTGTCTGACAGCTCCCTCGCACGCCCGCGCCAGCCACTCCTCTCCTCCCCCACCCCTCCGGGTCGGGTCGGCGCCATCTGCACTGTCCTCGTAATCCCCGAATCCCGACAGCCGCGGGTCCCTCCCTCACACGTGTCCCGATCTCGACGGGTACGCGGGCGGGGCCCGCTGACACGTTGTGATGGAGAGAGGAGAGGGGGAAAAGGGGCCGTCGCAGGTCTTGCGGAGATTTTAATTCGGCCGGGCTTACGTGAATGGCGCAGAATGCACGTCCGGCCCCACGGGTGGGGACGGCGGGAGATGCGATCCTGGCCGTCGGTGCTCTCACCTGGGCCCCACTCATAACTTCTCCTTTCCTCGGGAAGGGCCTCCTTTACCGTAGTTGCGTGTCGCGAAATGCTGAGCTAGAAATATGGCGGAAAACTGGAATTTGTCAATTGTCATGCATTCTTCTTCTTCGAAATTGAACCAACTTCAATGTAAATGCCAATGACGTTCGAATTTCGTAGCTTAAGTTTCACTTAAGGAGAAGAAAATATGACGACGAACTTAACAATCTATTGGGCTTTGGGCATATTGAGGCGACTAAAGTTTTTCTTTTTTGATCGAAAAAGCTTTGGTCCGCTCATTGTGTTTTTCTTGTGGTGATTATTGATGTGTCGATATGTACAAAAAATCAGAATATAGGAGTCACGTGGCTGAGTTGGATTTCCATGTCTCGATGCCGACTGTACCAAATTTACTTAAATATGAGGAGTGAAATCGGTTCGATAAAGCAAAAAAGCATAGAAATCATGTCGGCAACGGTCAAAGCGGAATGACCATACTACTTTTCTATGGCGGTCCCAAGAAGATTTACCGAGTCATAGTCCAGCTAAGTTCCAAGCTCAGAAATCACGTGTTAAAGAAATACTTATGTGACTGTTTTTAATATACAGTGAGATCAACAACTTTTTTGGACCATAAAATTATTGTGAGGTCTACACTTTTACAATGGCTAAAAATTATTATGCTAGTAAAGCCGTGTGTGGCCATACCCGGTGAAAAAACAAGAACGGAAAAGAACCCGCAGAGGCAGCTGGAGTCAGCCTGGTGCATCGCTACAGAAGGGAGAAGAAAACAAAGGAGATGCAGGGACGATCATTATGATCATGGCGGGGAGGGGATATCTGGTGAGTGGGGCAACATGCAAAGATTAGGCATTCTATCATAACATGCGCCCAGCGGTCCCCTACCGCACCCACACACATGTTATTCAGAAACCTCCAGGGTTCATGAGAGAGAAGACACGACTTCAAGTTGCAATCCACTCCCATGTGAACTAGAATGATGAACGACAGCTCTCTCCCTCAGGCTCGCGGTAGAGTACTGTTGCGATGGCCATACGTGTGTGTGCAGCGTTGGGTGCACGGTGCACCGTGATTTGTGCCGGTGCACACGCGATGATGGTGGCTCGTGCGGCGAGTTAATGCGGTGCGGGCGAGCAAGTTGGGAGGACGTCTTTCGGGGTTGAAGGCGATGGCACCAGGGGCAAAAATAAAAAGAACCCACATGTGCGTTTGTCCCCGAAGCTAACGTGCCATGCCACGCCATGCCTTGCCCTCTCTTTACGACCCATTAAGGGTCGTGCTACGAAGCACCCGTTTTTTGTGACTCACATGATATCTCCAACCATCATTATGTCACGGAACAAACCCTTATGGGGATGTCCTCGTTAAGGCATTATCAGGGCGAGGTCCCTCCCATCGTGGCCGCTTGTGCAGTCGTGTTGTCGCCTCCTTTTCTTTTCTTGTCCTTCGATGCGGGACTCCATGGTTGAGGACGTATCAACGGAAATGAGAGAAAGGGGGAATGTCCTAATTTTGAAAGTTGAGATCGAGCTAACGTGGCAGGTTGCATCTCTTTTGCTAGTCGGAATGAAAAAGAACCGGTTCCTTTTTGAATGCATTGAATGGATTGGAACCATATAACTTTACGACAACACCCGTCGCTCGAAACCTGCCCATGCGGGGCACGGTGGTGGTGCGCTTGCCGCTGTATTCGAGTAATTCATGCGACAGATCCCGAACCATATAGTTGGTGCACTTTAGGGAAACGTCCAGTCGGCCGTCTTCTTTCATTTGGAGGGTTTCGTGATGGGCTGCATGGGGACCCTCGAGCTGGTTCAGAGCGCAACCCATACTGCGCATGTGGTCCGACAGCTCATTGATCCTGACCGTTCCATAGGTTGAATTCAACATAAACATGGCCCTCTTCGCGGACTACACGTGTTGACGGTATTAGTGTTGACTTCGTGTCCGACAACTCCCCGCTGCGTCGCGCGGGCAGGCTTTTGAGTCCACGAAACGCGGGGCCGAAACGGTCCTTCCTTTTCGGCCCAAAACGCATGTTCTTCTGGTGGAGGAGAGCACGATGTTGGAGAGGCCCGTTGTTCGTGGATCGTGGAAGCCCGAGTTGGATGGGATTGAATCTTGACGATGCGATGAGGCATTGAAAAGGCCACTGCTTGCGCTTGACGCCCACGCAACAGGACCCCGCCCCAAGAACTTGTGGATCACTCCTCTCGGCTCATAGTCAATCTGGTGATTTTTTTTTTCGTTAATGATCTATGAAGGTTTTCAGCACATGTTAAGCAATTGCACTGAAATGCGGACTGAGCCCGTCCTCCAAGCAATCGCCTTTGGAAACACGCAGCGAGAGTTGAGTAGAGGAATTCGTCTGTCGAAGCCCAGAAGTTGTAATTAAATTTTATAGTTAGAAGAATTGTTTTCCTTTACATTTTTGGCTATACCATCAGACGGGGTAAAAGCAACCATTTTCTTCATCAAAAGTAATTTTCCAAAGAAGACATTTTCCCTTGTGTGTACCATTGAGTAATTGCTTAAATCTTTCCTAGATTCTATTTACAATTGAAATCACTTTTATCATACAATGATGCAAATTCAATTCCCAAAAATAAACTCGAATTAGACTCCTCTTTCTTTATTAATTTGCTTTTTTTTTTTCTATTTTTGCACACACCCATAAAAAGTGTGCTGTAAGGCTAATGTCATTCATGATCAATCAGATTTAATACATTTTGCAATAAAAGTCATTCACTTTTGATTCCAACCTGGTATATTAAACCTTCAATTTCTTTTCAATCGGTGCACTTTGAGCGGAGTCCATAATTCACAATTTTGAAATTTCTCCTATCACTTTGATTTTCAGTGAAATACATCGATTGCGCAAAAATAAATTTTTTTTAGTGCAATCGAATACTTGAATGTAAAATTCAGTGAAGAAAAGAAAAATACAAACAAAATGAAAAGGCCCAAGAGCTCCAGTGGAGAAAAGCCGAAATAAAGCACAAAAACCCGCATTCCTCCCAAACTCACCAGTCCGGCCATATGCTATGCGCTAAAACCTTGGGAGGTTCTCGTTTCCGCCGTTCCGCCCTCTCCTCTTTGCCTGACCTCCTCCTGCGCAACCACCTCTTCCCCCGCCCCTTCTGCTCCGCCGCCGCCGACGCCGCCGCCACCGCCGCACCGCCGGCACCTCCGTCCTCTCCGCCGCCGCCGGGGCCCGCCATGGCAGCTCACCCGAAGGACGAGAACTACCTGAAACTAGTGATTCCCAAGCGCATCGCGCTCTTCGAGTCCATCAAAGCGAAGCAGCTCTCGCAACGCCAATCCATCGCCGGCGAACCTATCAAGTACGTCTCCGATGATGCTGCTTCGCTTACACGCATCTGCATCTGCACTCCGCAGGGATGATGCCCGCGGTTTTGGCGAATCTTCGTTAGCCCCTATAGCTTTCCCGAATCTGTCTGTTGCACGAAACGCGTTGCGCGGCATAAGTAAATGTATCGTGATTGATGTGGGGTCGCTTTTGTGGCCTTGCTTGTATTTGCGCGTTTGTGAATGCTATGTAGATGATGCGGTGCGGTAGTATTTGATTGTGACAATGTGGATTCTTTTGGTTCTCGGATTTGAAGGATAACGTTGCCGGATGGGTCGGTAAAGGAAGGGAAGAAGTGGGAGACATCTCCTCTGGATATTGCTAGGGGGATATCGAAGAGCTTGGCGGCGAATGCTCTGATCTCGCAGGTGGATGGAGTCCTGTGGGACATGTCGAGGCCGCTCGAGGGTGACTGCGAGCTTAAGTTATTCACATTCGATAGCGACGAAGGGCGTGACACTTTCTGGCACTCGAGTGCCCACATTTTGGGCCAGGTTTAGGAGCATTGTTATTTTTCTTTGTCCGGAGTTGTTTAAGGACATTAGAGTTTCTGTACATATCGCTGATGGTGAATGTTAATTACTGTGTAGTCACTTGAAATGGAGTATGGTTGTAAGCTTTGCATCGGGCCCTGCACCACCAGAGGAGAGGTAAATAGGACATCTACTACTTGCATTTTGCTATTTGTTGCTTCATTTTTCGCTGTCTCATAGGTTATGCATGCCGCACAAAACTTCATGTTGCTGCCACTATGCATTATACATTTCTAGGTTGTGGAGAGCAGCTAGAGAGACCAAGTTTGGGTTATGTCTCCCATCATAATTTGGCTAGATATTTCCACATAACTTGTTCGTGAATCCAATATTGCGTTCAATTTTCTCATGCAATTTTATTTGTATATTTAGCTATAAAATGTGCAGTATTGCATGCAGTAATAGTAAGATATTGGAGATTGTTAAGCTATACCATGTACGAAAGGGGCTTGCACATTTGCATCATGCAAATTGCATAGCTAGGTGCTTATTAACATGCATATTCAGCATTACATTTATCTAAGATTTTAATGATGGAATTTAAAGTTTGTTTTCTTGTTTTATCCCTCTTCCCTGGTCATCTACTTTTCCATTTTATTAGATTTTATGTATAGAAGACTTCACTTAAAAACAATGAAATGATTATACAGGGATTCTACTATGATGCTTTCTATGACGACTTGGGCTTGAATGATGACCACTTCAAGCAAATTGAGTCTGGGGCAAGTAAAGCTGCTGCGGTAATAATCATCCATCAGAGATTTGTTATCTTTATAGTAGCTTTATCTTTTTAGTAATCCATTGAAACCTGCTGATAGAAAATCACGAGTCTACAATTATTTTGTGATAAGTAGCTTTGGAGAAACATTTGAAAGTTCATGCTGTGAAGATTTTAACAAATCTTATTTCATTAAAATTTTTTTCATCAAGTGAGGTCTCAACTTCATAATCGATAAAAAGGTGGAGGGAGGATTATGGGCTGGGTTGTGACACTCCTTGGAGGATACCTATGTTATTGAATAATACCCCATTCAATGAAACTCTGTAGTTGGATTCTGGGCTCATTTTCACCAACTCATGGACTTCTTGGTCCACGACCAGCCAAATTTAGTAGTAGAACTTTTCTGTGTTGATCAAGTGCAGGAAAGTTACAATACGAATAAGCTGCCTCTTTCCATTGTAGTGGTAGAGTAAACTGTGCTAATAAACTGGATTTAAGCCAAATCAACAAGATGCTGCTGTTCTACTTTATCATGCCCCCATTCATGCCTACTCATATATGTCACTTATGTAGAGACCAGATATTTTGTGAGCCCTAATCTGTGCGATAATGCCTTTGGTACATTGAAAGACTATTCTGTTACTTTCTTGATCCAGGAAAAACAGCCATTTGAACGCATTGAGGTGTCAAGGGATGAAGCACTGGATATGTTTTCAGATAATCCTTTTAAGGTCAGTAAGCTGACAAATTACCTTGTTTGAATTTTTCTCCTCTCTTTTCAAGTACATTATTGCAAAGATAAAAACCTGACACCAAGTCTCTCTCTCTCTCTCTCTCTCTCTCTCTCTCTCTCTCTCTCCTGCTTATGCAATCAGGTCGAAATCATTAAAGATTTGCCTGCCGACAAAACTATCACTGTGTACAGGTGCGGTCCCTTGGTTGACTTGTGTCGAGGGCCTCACATACCAAATACTGCTTTCGTTAAGGCATTTGCCTGTTTGAAGGTGATTGAGCACAAATGTGGATAGTGATGTTATTTTTTGGACCAAGGTGTCATTTGATACCCTTAATTGCACGTACGCTGGTTAAACATCTTTTCATTTACCATTCCAAGTTCAGGCTTCTTCAGCATATTGGAGGGGAAATAAAGATCGGGAAAGTCTGCAAAGAGTGTATGGGATATCTTACCCAGATCAGAAAAGATTGAAGGTGACATTGTTTGTTTGTCCTATGTACTTTCTGAAACAGTTGGGTTAGGACTTGTGCAATTGAACTAGTGTCTCCTTTCACAGCCCAAACTCAGCCATCTTTACCCAAGTGTTAATGTGGTGCCAAAGCAATTTTCTTTTTATGCATGTGATCTTTAGTCAATTAATCGAAATGATTTGTCTACTATTTAGGGGCACGGGTGTATACTTTTTTTTTTTTTGGGTTGAATGGGTGTATACTGTTTGCTTTGTTCATTTTTGGGCTTCATGCAAATCTTGCCTATGTGCGGACAACCTCATAGATTTGCATCAGAAAAAGAAAAAAACTAAAATCTGTTAGCGGTAGTGCCTTGACTTTATATGACATGAGAGGGTTTGACATCTGACAGTTGTTCACTAATTGCAGGTGCTAGCTTTAATTCGCTTATTTAATATTTGTGCAGGAATATATTCATCAGCTTGAAGAAGCAAAGAAATATGATCATAGGTTATTAGGTTCTAAACAAGAGCTTTTCTTTTGCCATCCATTAAGGTAAGCAACCTTGATATCCAGAATTGACAGTGCGTCCTGATTTCTCGCTGTTCTGATTCTCAACTTGCTATGGATTTCAGTCCTGGAAGTTGGTTCTTCCTTCCTCATGGAGCTCGAATCTACAACAAACTCGTTGAGTTTATAAAATCCCAATATAGAGATCGAGGGTACCAGGAGGTTGATATCTTGATGAGTTGTCATATTATTTGAACATAGACACTGCTATTTAGTAATCAATCAACTTATTATTCCAGGTGCTGTCACCAAATATGTATAACATGCAACTTTGGGAAACATCTGGTCATGCTGCGAATTACAAGGAGAACATGTTTGTTTTTGAGGTGAGGTTCATACTGCTTCTTGATACTGTGGCTATGACTTCTGGAGAGGGCTTCCAGGGAATATGTATCACTATGTGAGGCGTCTAATGGCAGGTGGTTTATTGACAAGTCGTGATTTAAGCTATCAATTATTTTCATTCGTGTAGAAAATAGCTTGAAAATCAAATCGAGAAGAACCAAAATGTCTGGAAGAGAGTAATCTGTTGAGTGACATTTTCCTGTTTTGCTGAAAGAGCATTGAATAAAAACCTGTTCTTAATTGAAATTGAAGATTCTTGTTAAGATAAACATTTTCTAATGTACTTTGCCCTTTTACTGTATCCTTATTTGTTGTAACTTAAATTGAAAATCGTTTTGCACACATAAAAGTATGCCATTAAAAGAAGACTCTTGTCTAAAAAATTCCTCTGGATCCTCTGTTTTCAAACTAGTGAGAACATTGAGAAAGTTAAAGTAGAGAGAGGCCAATACACAATTTATTGGGCCCATAGCTACATCTTTTACTGCCCAGTTCCTACTGTGATACTCAAAATTTTGTAAAAATATAATGTGCCTGAATGTTCATATAGCCCCAGTTTCATTAGACAATCTCAGTCCTTTAGTTGTCTGTCCTATATTTTGCGAAACTGACTTTATTCCTCAGAGGATCAACTCTGGTGTCATAATGCTACAAACACTTGGCTAGTTGAGTTTTGTGGACTCTAATTAATGAGTTATTCCAAGCCACCTTTCTGACGAGGTTGTCTAATAGTTGCCCATTTGATTGGGACTTTTGTCACATTTTGATGGAATATACCCTGAGATGACAAAATGGGTAGATTGATGGCAGAGGGATGCATGCTGATCCTAAGCTGTTTAGGGCTTATAAACTTTATATCTTGAGTGACAACGTATAATACTCTAATTGATGTTCCTCATGGATTACATGTTGGTAGTAAATCTTTCCTTTTGTTGCACAGATTGAAAAACAAGAATTTGGATTGAAGCCAATGAATTGCCCAGGCCACTGCTTGATGTTTAAACATAGAGTTCGTTCATATAGAGGTGAGCTTATGTGATCATAGTTTTGACCCCCCCAAAAAAAAATGTGATCCTAGTTGTTTTAGCTACCACTTTAGAAGTTGGTTAGAAATGTGTAGTTTTAATCCCTGATGTGCTTATTCTACTTAAGCTGAGCAATAGCTTTACTCCCTTGTGAGATAAAAGGTGCGTGCTGTAAGGTGAAATGACTTTCCAAAGGTGAAATGTTAGCACATATCGGATATACTAAATCTTTGTAATTTGCAAACGATGCTTTTGGAAATGAAAACAACTTTCTTCGGCCCTGATTTTTTTATTTACAGCTCCACTTCTTTTATACCATAGGTTGTGATTTCTTATGTAACTACTATTTGACAGCGAGAAATGTTTCTTTTTACTGGATCTCTTTTTAGGTTGCATGGTGAAAATTTTGCTATACAAATCCTTTGACTTTTGCTATAGTTTTCAAACAATACTTTTGGAAACGAAAACGACTTTCTTCAGCTTTGATTTTTTTATTTAGATCTCCTCTTCTTTTAAATCATAGTTTGTGACTTCTTATGTAACTACTATGGTACAACGAGAAATTCTTCTTTTAACTGGATCTCTTTTTAGGTTGTTCATGGTGAAAATTTTGCTATACAGATCCTTTGACTTTTGCAATAAACTGCAATTTCTTCCACGATGCTTAATTTTGTTGTCTTGGCATTGGTTTTTATTCTGATTTTTCATCATTGTTTTGCAGAACTTCCTCTTAGGATTGCTGATTTTGGTGTCTTGCATCGTAACGAGGCCAGTGGTGCTCTTACTGGATTGACACGAGTCAGGAGATTTCAGCAGGTGTTCTTTTGTTTGATCTACCCGCGAAATTGCTCCTTGGGTGTCACAACATTAGTTTGATCCCAACCGTAATTTTCCCTTGTTGGGTTTCTCCAGTACTATCTTTTTGGGAAAGACGTTCTGTGGCGGAATGTACTCAATTAGGTCTTATAGTGAAGATGACAAATATTTGATTGGCTTTTAGATGTTTTTTTGCCCGAACCTCATACTAGCTTGCTAGCCGTTTCCCTGTTTAAGAGTGTTTTTCTGTCGTTTGCTACAGGATGATGCACATATCTTTTGCAGGGAGTCACAGGTGAGTGTGATGCTTTTCGACATGAATTTGCTGGACCTCTTGATACCATTTGTTGGCATAATTCTTGATTCTTGTGAATGCAGATCAAAGATGAAGTTATAAGCGTTTTAGAGTTTATCAAGTATGCCTATAAAATATTTGGCTTCACTTTTGACCTCAAGTTGTCTACAGTAAGATTCTCTTGACCTGGTTATGGAATCAAGCCATTCGTATATATTGTTTTTTGCTGATAATGATTTGTGGTGGAACTCTTGATGTGTCATCTTTTGTAGTAGAAATTATTTCGAGGACATACTGTGCAAGATGCAGGGGAACTGGAAAAAACTGACTAAAACTATCAGATGGATCTGGGATGATTAGTTATCCAATTCCCTGCCTAATATTCTTGGAACTTTTCATGTGATTGAGCAACAAGATGGAACTGAAGTAAATTTTATAAGGAATCATTTCTAGATGTATATTGTCATTCCCACGAAAGCTGAAAGTGGGACATCTCTGCTAAAAGCAAACCCTTTGTAGTCTGTCTTTGCAAAGCCTTAATGTAAGATCATTGATGCAGTGCAGATGGAATCCTCTTATGGTGAATGCAATTCATGTGCTAAATACTTTCCTTATTTATGTATTTGGCTTTTAAATTGTAGAATATTTTTGTGAAAGAAAGTTGATTATTGGCTTCTCAAGGGTTTGAATTTAATCTCTACACTCCTTTACCAAAAAAAAGAATTTAATCTCTACACTTGCCCTTTCCATTGGAATATGGGATGCAGTTGTGTTGGTTGCTTGTCTACTATTATTTTGCAGTCTATCGTGTCTTGTGTGCTAATTATGTTGCAGTCTATTGTGTCTATATGTTATAATAATTTATTATGTCTTGGACATGTTTTGATGTGTAGAGACCTGAGAAATACCTTGGAGATATAGTAACATGGGAGAAAGCTGAGGCCGCCCTTGCTGAAGCATTAAATGAGTCTGGGAAGCCGTGGCAGGTAGCCTTATAGTTCTTTTTGCCCTTAATCAAGAGTTAGGCAACATTTTTTCACAATTATTAAGTTTGACTTTTGTAATATCAAGGTTACTATAGTTAGTAATTGTGATTTTTTCACGAAATTATCATGATCAAATTAAACAAATTTGATCAAAGGTGTTGTATAATCTCTTAGAACATCTGCTTCCGTTACCTCATTTTGTCTCTCCTACTTGATTCTTTCACAATGAATGCTTCAAGGATATGCTGCCTTACTCCCATTTACCTCCCTCTCTAAATCTATCCTTGAGTTGCCTGTCTACATCCATCCGCAGTATGCTTTTGCTGAAAGAACTTTGCTCTTGCAGTTAATATCTGTCTGAGATGCTCTTATGTGTATGCTTTATTTCTCTCTATGTTTTTTTTATTGATTCTTACTCATAGGTCACATTTCGCAGATAAATGAAGGAGATGGTGCATTCTATGGACCAAAGATAGATATTAGCGTTTCTGATGCCTTGAATAGGAAATTTCAGTGTGCCACATTGCAGGTATTTGTTCTTTTCATTTTATACCTGCAACTTTCTTGCTTGGTCATTGATATTCTCCAGGGTTTGAGACAGATGAATCCTTGTGATTGCAGTTGGATTTCCAGCTTCCTGCCCGTTTCGAGTTGTCTTACTCAGCAGAAGATGAAGGCAAGACAGAGACTCCTGTTATGATACACAGAGCCATCCTCGGTTCTGTTGAGCGCATGTTTGCTATACTTTTGGAGCATTACAAGGGAAAATGGCCCTTCTGGCTTAGTCCACGTCAAGCAATTGTTTGCCCTGTGTCAGAGAAGTCTCAGTCCTATGCTTTGAAGGTAATTTGTCTAATGGTCCTTAGCTTGTTTGCTACTTGGTATTGTCCTCTGCTCCTGTCTTATGGTAGACATCTGGTCTTGGCCTCTATCCATATGTTACTCTTATAGCTTTTAATGTTCTCTCAGAAATATAGTAGGGAGAAAGACAGAAAACATATGGCATCATAATGAAATCAATGTAAATTTGAATGATATTAAATTAATTGTATCTGTTGCCATTGGAAAGTTTTATGTTAAT
The DNA here is from genome assembly GCA_016097605.1 of Eucalyptus guilfoylei. Taxonomy (NCBI): domain Eukaryota; kingdom Viridiplantae; phylum Streptophyta; class Magnoliopsida; order Myrtales; family Myrtaceae; genus Eucalyptus; species Eucalyptus guilfoylei. The sequence continues at coordinate 22,299,415 of CM027861.1, read as the reverse complement.
CCTAGGTGGTGACAACGTAACTTCAAATATTTGTTTGCATCACTCCTCTATGAAGTGCTCTCTAGTGGTATATTTACTAGCTTGTTAGATAGATGCAGGCTGTAGCAACATTCCTATAATTATTTACAGTTGCATAAGATGCCATGCCTGGATGATTTGGTTTTCCCAAGTTGTGAATGATATCATATTTTTCTATGTAGTGTGCAAGTGGTAAACTAACTCTTGTTGAACTCTTTTCAATTTCATGATTATCAGCGACATGCCAAGGTTCTATGGAATAATCAGGAAAATGCTTCTTACACTTAATATTAAAATTGTCTCCTTATAGGTGCGGGATCAAATTCATGATGCTGGTTATTTTGTTGACGTTGATGAAACCGATAGAAAGATTCAGAAAAAGGTACACCTTGGTGCTCCTTTTTCCATTGAGGTTGAGACTTGCAGATTACATAACTTACTTTTGTATTTATTAATATTCTAGCATAGCATTTAAAGTGGATTTGTCTCCATGATATCTTTTTATTATTAGAATTTTTCAAGCTTTCAGTATCAGCTGAAGGGATGAAGAATGACATTTTAAAAAAGAGTAGGGTAATCGCTCTTATTGTGGGATGTGGAAATCTTTTTCACAATGGAGAACTTCTGTATTCGTTATGGCATTGGATGATCATTGACCCTAAACAGCACCTTTGATGGTTTCTGACGGCTATGGCAATGCAGTGCTAGCCGCCATTTGCTGCTGTAGCTGAAGGAATTTAGAGCTTGACAACAACTGTCCTCACAGGACCTTGGTTTAAAAATGGAATAAGAATTAATTTGCAATTGTATATATCCTATACAATATTTCCTGATTTAGTTTGACTCCATTTTTGCCTTTTCACCCGCTTTATAGTATGATCCTTCTGTTGTTGTCATATTCTAGCCACTTATTGTTGTGCTTTATGTGCCTGCAGGTAAGGGAAGCTCAGTTGGCCCAATACAATTTTATACTTGTAGTTGGTGAAGAGGAGGCAAACACTGGACAGGTATTCAATCACATTAATTAGTGCAATGCCTTATCAGTGGTTGTCCCCTGAAAATTAGGTTTCCTTATGGAGTAATGCTGCTGCGGTTTTCCTATCAGTTAGTCATTTCACGTTTTCCTATTAGACCTTCTCAGAAGTTATTCTTCTAGTTTTACCAATATCGGCATCAGTTAATAAGCATTATTGATTAGCATTTGCTTTCCAATATGTTAAAATCATTTGTCGCAAACATCTAGCTTGTGATCTTTACATGTAATTTCCTGGCAATTCACGTTCAGTTGCTTAGCCCTAAACATGTCAGTTGCCTTTTCAGTATAAAAAAAATAGACAAGATAACTCAACTTCCTCTCAAAGGAGGGCCATAAGTTTAAGTCCTTTACAGACTGCACGGCATCCCATTTTGACTCACTGAACCGGAATCTGTGGAAATTTTGGAGTTCATTTGACTTGAGATCCCAGTTTATAATTTCTTAGACAATTAGGTTTTGCTTTAGCAGTATATGTTGATTGCATTATCTCATCGTAGCTTGTTCTTCTGGTGTGCTATTCTCCAGGTTAGTGTTCGGGTGAGGGACAAATCCGACCATTCTGTTATGAGTGTTGAGGACTTGCTTAAGTTCTTCAAGGAGGAAGTTGCAGCTTTTCACTGAAGAAAAATGATTTCAAAGTATGATCCAGTGTTTCCACTCTGCACTGGCGTTTCAGAGATACACAAATATTTATCTCAATGTTAATTTTATCTTGATGTAGTGGTCTGCATAACCTCGCATTGTAGATTACTTTTAGGTTTTTGCTTTTGGTTTGAAATTTATTTGCTCATCAACTGATTGTCAGGCTTTTACCTCTAATTTAAATGGAAAAATATTGTTACTTACAATGATACTGCATTAATGCATTTCATTTCTGTAAGCATCGAGGTTTTGTATCAGCTTTGCATTTCTGGGAAAACTTGGTGATGGTATTCTTCGTTGCTATTGTTTTTAGCTCATTTTAGGCCTTGGGTTTCACTCACATTCGAGTTTATCTGTGATGCATCCTATCATGTAATTTATTCAGCAAACCCGTTCATCGAAGTTTCTCGATAAATTCTTTTTGAGTCCAGAATTTTATGTTCGGATGTTGTCCTAACTTCATAAGATCATCCCACCAATTACTTCACATGTAGGGTGGATAATGGTATTCTAGTCTGTATATCGCATGCTGAGATTCATCCTGAACACTGTAGCTTTGGCAATATCCTAACCGGACTACATATCCCACCTGCCGACTGCGTCGACAAAGAGGGAACATGATCATTTAATTCGGCCCCGGTGCAAGAGCCATCAGTTGGCATGGTACGCATGCCCCAATCTGCGTGTACGTAATTTGTTTGATTTGTGGCTTGATGCTCAAGCAATCGTACCTTTCTTTTGTGGCCCATCGTTGCAATAAATTCAGAGTCCGCAGATCCGCATCTCTTCAAAGAAAGATTTATAATAGGATTTGTAATCGACAAGTTTGGAGGTATTCAAATTTTGAAAAGAACTTCATTTAAATAAGAAACCTGCAGATTGTCAAGATTATGACGGTGATTCGATGAGACAAAAGGCACTTGCGGAGTCCAATGACAAGGGGAGAAAGCAAGGGAAAAGCAAAAAAGACGAAACGAAAGAAACTTATTACTTAAGTAATTCAATTAGAAGGTTCATCACGCATTCATTCTAATTCGACGGACTTGCCTAAAGCAATGAAAAAATAATCAAAAGTTGAACCCCTCGGGTAGTCGTGCCACTTTTTGCGATTGCAGGAAGGCAATACCAACAATAATTTATACCTATTGAGGTGAGAATACCTACGCTCCTTGTTCATTCACACCTATTTGAAGAAATATATCTCTTCCCCTAAGAGCCAGTGCTGCAATAGTCTCTCATCTGATTCTTGAGGAAAGCAGCAGCCTCTCTTAGGCATCAGCATAAGATAAATTGAAAGTGAGAAGTTTTACTTAAGATTACTTACAGATTCTCTCAAAGCACTTATAGAGAATAGGGCGTTTCACAAACTACCAAAGATGTATTAGATCAGTATTGAGCATAAACGCTACAAAAGATGTATAGATTGGTGTTGAGCATATTAAATTTCATTATCGATGTGTACATAATTGCATGTGCATCACCTAGTCAAATCACCTAGTCAAATCTTATCGCTAGATTTTTGTGGTGAAAATAGTGTCATTTATTTCCTTGGAGGAAAGGGACAAAAAGGGCGGGGGAGGAAAAAGATAAAATCTGAAAAGGCATTGCATATTCATACACAAGGAATCCAAAAATCATTATAAATGGCAACGACTACGGGACACAGCTAGCGGGGTGGCTGTACATAGAGGGAAGAAGAAGAAAGCAATGAACAAACGAATAGATGAAATGAAATGGCATAAAGAACAGAAGAACCAAACCAGCATAGCCCGAGGCTAGCTAGGAGCCAAAAAGAACCAGATCATCATCGGAGGTCCTGTTTCACCGTGCGCCAGATATATCTTCCTCCGACATCTTCTCCATCACCTCCAGTGAATCGGGAGCAATCTGCACCTTGTGATTCTCTGGAAGAGATGCAACATCTTCTTCCCTCCAGAAACAAAATAGAGACCGGATAGTGGGACTTCTACTTGGACTGAGAAGGAGGGGAAAAAGGCAAAAGAAGAGGAAATGGTGGGTGGCGGCTCAGGGGTAGTGGTGGTGCTGGTGGTGATAGAGTTCTTGGAACAGGGGCTGAGTACCATGAGCAAAGCAGCCATGAGCAGGGGCATGAGCAACTTCATCTTCGTCGCTTACTCCAATGCTCTCGCCATCTTCTTCCTTTGCTCTGCTTCTCTCCTCTATTACAGGTTAGTAATGGACTGGTTTCTAGCTAGTAGCTCCTCAGGTCACGCCGTTCATCTGAAGGACTTACTAATATACGCTCTTCGTTTTCCTTTTCTTTCTCCTTGCTCTTGCATATTTTCCAGGAAAAGAAGGCTTCCCAAGCTCACCATCTCCATAGCTCTCAGAATCTTTCTGCTGGGTCTGATAGCGTATGTAATATTCCGTTTCTTGATTTGTGGGCATGTACTGTTGTTTTGTATATTAGGAATGTGTGTGTGTGTGTGTGTAATTGAATGTTGCGACGGTGGTGACTGGCGATGGGGTTTAACGGAATTTGATACATGGGAATTGTGAAACTGCAAAACAAGCAGGACATGTCTTCAACTGTTGATGTTTGTGGGGATCGGATACAGCTCTCCTACTTTGGCCTCGGTCATGACCGATCTCACTCCTGCTTTCACTTTCATTCTTGCTCTCATCTCCAGGTATGCTCCTACCTAATGCTCCTCCTCTTTCTAGTCATCACAATCATTCGAGCAAAAGCTTATCCTTTTTCTCTGGGTAAAAAGTTAGATATATACCAAATGTTAAGATCGATTTAGTGATTTACAATGTAGGCGAACAAAAACAACATGGCGAACTCTTATTGAGTGTCAGATATGGTTAATTTGTTTAAAGGTTCACTCACAGTTTGTCACTTCAGTTGATATACTTTGTAAACCAATCTTAGCACAGAAATGGAGCGCATGGTCTTAAACACTACAGCTGATGTATAGTGCTCTAGATTCCCATTTCTTTGTTAACTTCGACTCCCTTTTACATGGGTGATTGGTCACTGCCATAGTAATTCAAACAAGAGAGTGGATTGTGATTCCAAGAAGAAACGAATTTAACTCGCCCTTACCAAGACATGAAACAAATGGTTAATGATGCAGGATGGAAAGAATTGACTTGAGAGTGCAAAGCAGCATGGCTAAAGTAGTGGGTACAATAGTATGCATTGCTGGTGCTCTCACTGTTACACTCTACAAAGGCCTCCCGCTCACAAATGGTTCACCATTGATGCCTCAAGAGTTCCCTCTTCAGCCACAATCAAGCTGGATTTTTGGTGGCTTTCTTCTCGCCTGTGCTGCCTTCTTGGTCTCGCTTTTGCTAGTTGTGCAGGTATGTCCATCGAAGCGTGTAAATTAGTCGATCCTTCGTGTATTTTGACTAGATGAATATGATAAGTTCCATGTATACCAGCATCACCAAAATAACATTGACATGGCGATGCTTAATTGTGAATGATGTGGATGAAAATTGGGTCCAATGAATCTGATGGGATCAGAACTATTTCCAAAGTCATGACTCAAAAACCAACATTATCCAAGTACAAGGACAGTCCATGTAATATATACCATCTAATTGATCATTCAACACACACGAAGGGCATTACAAAGTCCCTCAATCTCTCCAAACCATTGAGCATACAGTGACCAGTTTCAATCACAATCTGCAGACATATATAGTGAGGGATTATCCAGCAGAGCTCATGTTGACACTCTTAGCTTGTGTCGTCGTGACAATACAGTCCACCATTGTGGCTCTGATAGTGGAGAAAGACGTGAATGCTTGGAAGTTGAAGCCTGACATAGAGTTGATGACCATAGTTTACTCGGTAAGCACCAAGTACAGAGAATGCAACTTTTGCAAATATAAAAGCTAAAAGCACTTCTGACTAGTAAATTTGTGCTTGATAACATCATGGGTGATTGATCCTTTATAGGCATTTTTCGTGGTATCTATAAGGAGTGTGACTCACACATGGGTGTGCAAGACCAAAGGGCCTCTCTACCTCTCCATGATTAAGCCACTTGGCATGATCATTGCCTCTGTGATGGGGGTTTCTTTGCTTGGCGACACTCTTTATCTTGGAAGGTATGAGCAAATTAAGTCATTTTCTGAAGAAGAAGAAAACATGAGTTCAGTCAACTAGAGTCAATGTCTTGTTGATCTTTTTCCAAGACAGTAGCATATACAACTTGATTCAAATTGTGTGTGTGCAGTGTGATTGGAGGAATCATAATAGCTTTTGGGTTTTATGCTGTCGTGTGGGGGAAAGCCCAGGAAGAGAAGGTGGTTGAAGAAAGTGGAAGTATCAGCTGCGAGTCTTCCTCTCCTAAAGTACCTCTTTTGAACAAACACATGGAAGCATAGCACATCTCTTATCTAGACTGCCGTCTGATTTCGGATTCATATTCGGATACATAGCCAGGCTCAAACAGGGAATGTTTATAGAACAACATGCACTTTTGTTCATTTGTTTGTATGCCCAGATGCTTTTATGAGATAAAGCAGACTTACTTGTATGCTTAGGACTTCTGATCCTTGTAAAGTTTCCATTGCCAAGTATCTTTTTTGGTGTCTTGGCATTGTAATGTTTTTCTTTTTGATCCACTGCCGGCGGGTGAAAGAAGAACTCGTCTTTAGTTGCAAAATAGTTCAACATAAAGTTTGTATTCCCTTCACGTTAAGCGGGACTATTTAACAGATGTTGACTGACGAACCAAATGAAAAGGTCCTTGCAACTGCTTCCTTTTTCCCCTTCTTGGAAGCAAACAAAAAGGCATCCAAAGTTGAGAGATTTGTGCATTGTGGTTTACACGCAAAATACAATAAACAACTCAACAAACCAATTGGAGTAAGCTGTACCAACTCTATTCCTTCTTTTGCTCATTCTTTTTCTTAAAGTACATTTCTACTCTGCGTTTGTGTGTGTGAGTTCATGGCGGTTGAAAGTGGAGGATGTTAGTTTTTTCGACCCATCTCCTAATCTGCCTTCATCTAGACGTATTAAAGAGCTTATTCCTTTTCCAAGGACCAATCTCACTCGATAAGTCTTCACTTCTTTTTGTATCCTATTTCTGTTTCTTGTTTTATGGATAAGGTTATTCTATATATACTATACCCTGCTCCAACCAAATGTCTCTTTGATGGTGTGTGAATTGCGACTTGTCTTGACTTCTCAAACCCAGAATTTAGTCTACCTGCTTGACACACAATAATGCCATTCGGGTTAGTTTCGGCTTGGAACAAGCGCAGACGAAGCAAGTCTGACGATTGCACTGACCCCTGTATGTTCCTCTCTTTCCCTTGCCATCCACTTTTGTCCCTCCCTAAGTTTTGCTCATTTCGTCCTCTTTTGTACATGCACACACAGAATGGAGATACATTTCTTCTCAGCATTATGTGTTTGAGTTAATATGATGTGTAGCTCATGGTTTAGAGTCCTATGGACCTCACAGGGACTTACAAACCCGTTGAGTTGTGGCAGCAGGACGATCAAGCTCTGCGACCTCCAAAAAGACACCATGGATCATCAGTCTTTACTCTCAAGGAAATGGAAGAGGCGACTTCTTCTTTTAGCGATGAGAATTTTCTCGGCAAAGGAGGCTTTGGTCGAGTTTACAAGGGAACCTTGAGGTCAGGAGAGGTATAAATTAAACTGAGGGCAAAATAATTTAGAGAACCAAAGAGAATTCTCTAATGGCCTGTTTGCACAATCCGGAATGCTCAGGGTAAAAGACCCAAAAAAATTAAGGGGAAAAAGGAAACACGTGAATGTCCCTGTAATATAAGGCACTCGGAAAGAAAGTCATGCTGAAGAAAGAAAGAAAATGCGATTTCTTGAATCTTGATAATCCAGTTAATGTGATTTCTCGCTTTGTCTATACCCAGACTGTTGCAATTAAGAAGATGGAGCTACCACACTTCAAAGAAGCTGAGGGCGAGCGCGAGTTCCGTGTGGAAGTTGATATATTGAGCAGGCTTGACCACCCGAACCTGGTTTCCCTAATTGGCTATTCTGCCGATGGAAAGAACAGATTCTTGGTATATGAATATATGTGTAATGGAAACCTCCAAGACCACTTGAATGGTTGGTTTTTTGGCGCATAATATCTATGTCAGTGCATAATTTGTTGTCAAATTCATGGTAATTGCTAACTGTAAGTGTAGGAATTGGAGAAAAGAAGATGGAGTGGCCTCTAAGGCTCAGAGTGGCACTCGGCGCAGCAAGGGGACTTGCTTATCTCCATTCAGGTTCTTCCATTGGGATTCCGATTATTCATAGAGATATGAAGTCCTCTAACATTCTTTTAACAGCTGATTTTGAAGCAAAGGTAAGATAACCAGAAATATTTTTCCACAGATAATTCAGTAGCATTTTTCTTTGGAATAGGATTCACCCATGGTTTCAACAGATATCTGATTTCGGGCTTGCAAAACTTATGCCTGAGGGCCGTGAGACATATGCCACAGCCAGAGTGCTTGGCACTTTTGGCTATTTCGACCCTGAGTATGCATTGGTATGCAGCTGCTACTTCCTCCATTTCTTAGTGTTGAGCATGTTCACAAAGCATCATAAGGCCTTTCCACAGATTTAGCTGTTTTTAAGATTGCCAGAGTCTCTATCGTGTCGATAAAAAGTTGGCACGAAGGCATCTGCATGAAAGCTCATATTAAAACTTTGATACTATCTGTAAGGACGATGAGATGTGTTCCTAATTAAAACTTCTACGCCATCTGCATGTTTATCTATTTAAATCACAATGTCCTCCACACTCAAATAACAGAATCTAGAGCTGTTAAGAACTGGACTGGTGGATACAGAAGGTTCTAGGCAAGAAAGGTGTCGACTGAGCATCATTCTTAAAGAATGTTATATGAGACAATAATTGGGGCTAAAAGATTTCGGTTTATTTACACTAGGCGTGTGCTCGTGTGTGTGTTTCATTTTCGCTTCAAGTGCCAAAACGGATTCATTGTCTCTCCTCTGGCAACAGACAGGAAAACTCACTTTGCAAAGCGATGTTTATGCATTTGGCGTGGTGCTTCTGGAGCTCTTGACGGGGCGAAGAGCTGTGGACTTAAACCAAGGACCGAATGACCAAAATCTGGTCCTACAGGTAAAATAGTAACCTTTCTAACGATTTCAAGATAAGTTTGACACTCTATTTTCATACGAAAATCATGTGGCTAAGCAATGCGCTGCGAATTGCAGGTGAGGCACATCTTGAATGACCAGAAGAAGTTGCGGAAGCTGATAGATCCTGAGATGAACCGGACGTCATACACAATGGAATCCATAATCATGTTTGCGAACTTGGCATCACGCTGCGTCCATCCTGACAGTGGGGAGAGACCGCCGATGGCCGAATGTCTCAAAGAGCTTCAGCTGATACTGTACACAAATTCGAAAGGCTTGAGCATGGCTTCTCATAAATTTGGTTATCAATGGCTCAGACGTAGTTCAGGAGGTTCTCTTGTATAGGGACAGAAGAAGATAGAATAACAGGACACGACTGAGAATGTACACTAAAAATCTGGTTCTTTTTTCCCACTGCTTCCATGTATTATGGAAAGCTTTACTCCGTAGCAATTGTTTTCGAATATGCAACGGTGTAAATCATGAACTTGTGCGTTCTACAATTGAAGAATTGTATTGTTCTTTTGAAATGAAAATAAGAAACGATATATGTCCTTCCACATATGCGACTCAATGCTGCAAACTGGGGAAGTTTTGAGTCGATCAATCCACCATCAGAGATCCAGTTAAGAACCTTAGATATGGTGAAGATTACCGACTCTCTGATTTACCTACATATTTAGGAAGTTACAGGTGAACAGTATAAGCCTCTTAACACGTCGCAAAAAATTACCATTACCTCTTGAAATTTACTTATCACATTTGAAGAAATCCTTGATCTCAACTCAGGAACTAATGAATCTTCCGCAGATATGAGCTTGATGAACAAACTCGGATTTCGGAATTGCGGAGCAAGAGATGTGCAGTTGAGGGGAATAGAGAGAGTGAGATATATCACAATTCAGGAGATTTCACTCCACACCAGGTCCACATTTGCAAAAATCAACTTCATTTTTTTCCAAGTGGTGCTAAATCACATTAAAACTTTCCTCCAGTTCTCTGTATAATAATTGGAGACTCACGCTGACTTATAGCGAAAATCACGCTCCTTCGAAAGACCCACATGATAAATTTAAGACTTAGGAAGAAATGCCACGGAAAGTTTCTGGCTTTAATCTGTTGAGGAGCTCATAGCACACATGTCTGTCTGCAGGTATAGGATGGTCCCGTTATGAACCTGTCGAAATCAGTCCCACAGGGAGGACATGGACACCAAAAATAGCAAAAGGTCGAAATAAAAAAGACATGGCCTTTCAGCTTTCTTGCAGATGATGATGCTCCATGGCTAGGGTAACCATTTCTTCCTTTCTTGGTTTCTCTTCTTGGGAGCAAACAAATTCATGTATTTTGTTGATATCTGAAAATGGGTAAATCAGAAAAGGTTGCCTTGGATTCCAATGGCTACAACTCAAACCAAACCACAGGGCTCACTGAAGATTTTGATTTGCTTTCGTGGACTTTTGGGAGCAAAAGGCCGAAAGCAGAGGAACAGTGGAGTCGTGAAATTTGCCCGGCTGCTGCCTTTGCTCGTGGCTCCTCGTACTAGACCCTGGAGTGGTGGAGAACAAGATCTACTACGGAATAAGACAAAGTCCATTAATACGGAATAAGATTAGTCCAAATCGCAAATCGTCATAGAAAAATGAGCTGCACGAGACATAAAAAGGAAATGGAGCAAGAAAATCCTCTCAAGAGTTTCTTTCAAGCAATTTCAATGTGCAGATTGGGCCAATGGCCGGGTCCGCATCATGGTATTAGCATTCGACCGTGAAGCCACTACATACTCGCTGGAATTTGGAATAACATCTTGTGGATCTATAAATAGTGGCGCTTGTGTCTCTTGTGTAATCTCGAGAGTAATCTAGAAACTTCAGATGGAAGAATAAAAATTCAAGAGCCAGAAGAAATTTGAATTCTCAAAATAAAGACAAACCAGTGTGGTGGAGCCACAAGGTCCTTTCAAGACAAAACTGAACACTATTGCATATTTGCCCAAAGCTAACCGAGATGAAATTCTCTGTATATGAACAGAACAAAAGAACTGGCTAAGGACAATCCGGTTTATGATTTTAGCTGTGGAATCAATTTTGTACATAAGGGCGAAGAGCACACTATCTTCCAAACAATCTCCTTTCTCAGGCAACAATAGAACCTTCTTCCTTCAGTTTCCTCAAATCATTCCCATTGTCTTCCTTCTTGGTGATCAATATTTGGTCCCTGCATTTCGTTGGAGACAGAACCGTGTCATCATTCTACCTCTCATTTATTAGTCTCGATTTGGAGATAGAAATCACCACCACGCTGCTGCCAAAGCCATCGGATGATGATTGATGAGATTTCGTTGTGCTCGGCAGTCGGCATAGAGATCACTCGGTTGTCTCTCCGCCGTTCCATCTCTTGATCACCTCTAACAATATCCCGTTCCATGTGTCTACGGGCCCTGGCAAGCACCAGTGGACGCAATCGTTCTGCACGCGATCCTTCACCCCACCGGCAAACGGGAACGGGTACATGTATGGCCCCGGATGGCCGTCCGGCCGCATCAACGACAATTTGGATATGTCCAATGCCTCGAGCCTGAACCCCGAGAATTCCCTCGCATCCGCTTTCGCAGCCTCCACTTCCTCCACCTCGATTTTTCTCATCTCCGCATCCATTCCTTCGAGCAGCTTCTCGCCTTCTTGATAAGGCTTCGTCTTGGGACAAGCACCGAACTTGTCCCAGTCGCCCTCAAAATGCGAGGGCGAGAACGTCGTCACGAACGCATCCGTCGATCTGCCGCTAGCCCTGGTCCTAGCAATCAGGGCCTTAAGCGTCGTCCTCAGGGCCTTCCTCAACACATCGTAGAAACCGATTTCGGTATGGTTCAAGCCGGGGCAGTAATGGCAACCCAGGGCAGAACCACCCTCGAAATACACGGCAGGGTGAAGAAACCAATGGCCGACCGACAGAACCACCATGTCCTGCGAACCCAAATCAGCTGCCCACCTCTCGTCCACAGTGTCCAAATACAGCTCGTTGTGATCAGGCCCTGAGCTGGATTTCTCCACACCCTTAACCAGAAAAGGCGACCAGTAAACCGAAACGGTCATGTTATGGCCGGCGAAATGCCACTTCCTAAATTTGTTGTCCTCCCCATTTGTATACACGAGGGTGGGTTCAGAGACGGAGGACAGCATGCAGATGAGGGACTCCAGCTGGTTCCTGGCCATGGAGTCACCGACAAAGGCGACATTTTTGTTCCTGAGGAGTTGGAGAAACTCGATGGGCTGAAACCTGGGCAGGTGGCATTGATGGGGCTCCCACCTCCAGTAGAGGTAATCCAAATCAGCCCTGCCGTGGGCGATGCAATTCTGGCCGTCCTTTATGGTGCCACAAGTCGTCCCATTGTACAGAGGGCCCGCCTTGTCGTGGACCCACTTGCCATTGGTGTAGTCACAGAGAGGAGCAGGAGGAGGAAGAAGAACAGGAGGGGCTTCAGCGGTAGCATCGCCTCCTGCCTTTTCAGCTGGAACAAGACAAGAAAGATGGCGTTAGAAGTCGTTACCCAAAATCCCAGATGGGAAATGCGGTCTCAACGTCCTGGAACTGAAAAAGGCGAGAACTTGGGGGAGCGGAACGGGAGAGAATGGTTTACCTGGAGGGGGGGAGGAGAGGGAAGGCGCGACGAGGATGTGGTCGGACAGAGGGAGGCGGTCGGTGGGGGACTGGGGGAGAGGGAGAGGGTAGAAGTAGAGGCGGAAGAGAGCGATGGGGAGGATGGCATAGACGGTGTACGTCAAGTACCTCCAGAAGAAGGAGGAGAAGGAGGCCGAGTGCTGGCTGTTGCTGTGGCCTTTGAACGGACTCGAACCACCCATCTCCTGTCCTCTCTCTCTCTCTCTCTCTCTCTCTGTGAGCTGGGCGTTGCCTTGCTTTTACGGCTCAGCTTTCAGCTTTCAGTGGATGTTGTCTGAAAGTTTTTCGGTCATCAAACGCAGAGCAAAGCTCTGAAAAAAAAAAAAAAAAAAAAAAAAAAAAAAAAAAAAAAAAAAAAAACGCAGAGCAAAGCTGAGGGAGGGAGGGAAGGAGGATCTAGTCAAGACTCGGGAGGAGGGAGGATGCATCTCCTCCAAAGGAATCCATTTTTTCCCACTGTCTCTGGGGGGGTTGGCCAACTAATCCGACTAAACAAAATGGGGTGGATGCTTCGCATGTGCTTTCGGCCTCTTCCCTTTCGGAACGTGTCGTACTCTCTCTCTCTCTCTCTCTCTCGTCTGGCGTTTGGTGTTATCGCTGCCATTCGCCGCACATACATTACACTTCCGGTTCGTTGTCTTCTTCCGTCCCCTCGCGATCGATCTTTTTCTCTTCAGGTCGGGCCGGATTCTTCGATAATGACTTTAAAAAAAAAAATGTGGAAAAGAATATCGAAGACTAAATCACCGAGTTATAAAAGCTAGTGCAGACCTTTACAGTATAGGCTGGCTAAGTTTTGTCTCAAAAAATGCTTTTCTAGATATAATTGCTTATATTATTTAAAATAATTAATTGATAAGAAATATTTTCGTTATTGATGACAATTCGCTCTTAACATTTTCATGAACGTTAGGATATTTTTCATTCGGTCATTTTTTACCAACTCACGTTTTAAGAAAGTACTTGTCACATTTAAAAATTTCGATCGATATAATCAAAACCGTGGTCATGTATATAGACATAAAATGAGATTGAAATCTCGAAATATTGCTTACTCTTTATGTTTGATGGCACAACTTATTTTTCAAGAACCAAGTCCTATAACAGTTCACTCGAGATGGTCGCATTTCTTCACATGCAGAACTTAGGCGAAACCTAACCTAATTTTTAATCAAAATCGCCGGCTCGAATGAATCCCCCCCCCGCCAGCTCGGAATCCCTCATTATTTTTGCTTTCCAGCGGGAGTCGTGTCGTGCAATGCATGTCGCATCGCCGATTTGTCGGGCAGAGATGGAAGCGGGGAAGCAGGAGGAGGAGAGGAGGAGGGTGGAGCCTTTGAGCCTTTAAGACCATAAAGGTCGGTCCATTTATTATTGCAAATCATTTTCCACATCGCGTGATGATTACTAAAGTCCGCCCCCGGGCCCACGTTCCAAAAGCTCCCCCTATCCGCAACCGCCACGTGTCCCTCAGGCAGGTGCCTGCTCGTTGTTTCTTTGTTGTTTTCTCTTTCCCACACGTGGGCCATGCGCATAAGATAAGCTCGTTACGCGCTGCGCGAGGACGGCCGGAAGTGGTGGCGCCCGCCAAAAGCCTTCCATCAAGTCGCTAGTAATAATTTATTTGTTATATTATCGATTTTTATACGAATTTATATCTTTATTATCGATCCACCCGCGATCCCGTCAATGCGAGTGTTGATCTGAAGCGGGTCTCGTGATTGGTATAAGAATGATACAAGTGGACGACGTTTACATGTCGACATAAATAAAAATAAGCTATTACGATGTGAATATAAATCGATGCAACACATATATTCATGTATGTCCATTAAAAGTGTGAATTCCATAACTAGTTGTAAAGTACGAGACTTGATCAAGAGCAAGCGATTATATTATTGGAGACAATGTATATTAATATTTAATAATATTTAGTTTGAGTAATATACTCGTGGGTTTGATCCTACAACACCCCAACCCTGAGTCCCGAGCTGATCAAAAGATAGCTTATACACTCGTAACTAATATTCTCCTTATTTATTTCTCCTGAGAATTATTTTGCTAGTATTGCGTACAAAAAAAAATGCATATGGTGACTAATGTAGAAAACATCCTATTTAAAATGTGAGAAAATATAGATGCAATTATTAATTAATGGATGCACTACTGAAGTGGCTTTGAGATTAACGAGATGTTTATTTCCAGTGTTTCACGTTTTGATAGCTACTGCACGACGTGATGAAGGCTTAAAAAAATATTGCTAGTCAAATTGCTCAGCAAACTCGAGATTGGATCTACACTAAAAATAAAAATAGACATTGGTTAATCATGGAATACAAACAAACATTGATACGCTCGATATTCATTATTCATATCCGACGGAGGATGTCCTCATAAGATTAGCTTGCCGACACAATTATTAGGTACTGCTAAACGAACTCAATTACATGAGGAGCAATATTCGCTCTCTTCACTCAGAGGTTTCTTTATTCTTTTTTGATTCGAGAAATCGTTCCTCAAATTTATTCTCAACGTTTAAACGACTGAGTAAAGATTTCGATTCCATCCGTTTGATATTACAAACCGTAATGATATTCACCCACAGGCTTCGAAAGGGTCACAAGACATTCGCTGGCATCGTCCCATCCGACGTCCCAAGCTCGTGAAAGCGCTCCGGCGATACTCTTCCCATGAGACCCGTGAAACCATCCGTTCGTCGCGAGATCAGTAAGCGACTATCTAAGGATGTTAGATCTAAGGCGGTATCGTGGTTCGCGAGGAACAAGCAACTGAGCGAAATTGGCTCGACTTTGGCACTCATCCGCCACACAAAATGTAGCGTGCATGTGACCAGGCTCTCTCCTTATTTATTGCATTCTAGGACCACGCCCTCATGCACAAACCCCAATTTGCAAAGCTAAAAAGATGACAAAAAATTCGAGAAAAGGGTGTGGCTTTTTGGTGCTACTTCTCCAGGCCATCTTCGGTCACGAGAGGCATCGCTAACCATATACTTTTACAGCCATTCTAAATGCTCCTCTTCCGGCACCGACAGTAACGGAGTCGATGGAGACGTCCCTGAAAAATAGAACGACGACCCTTTTGAAATGCGCGCGTACCGATTCCGCTCGGACGTCGCCCTCCCGAGAGAGAACCGAGACGTCGACATTGGAGGGGGACCGAAGCGTGGTTGTATATAGCTTACAAAGTGCAATGATCGTCTTTCGCCTTCGGCTTTGGATCCACACGAAAGAACAGCCGACACATATGCCGATACAGAGATGCATGGTTAGCTGCATGTTACCATCAGCAACGGCGTGCCAACTAGTATTTTTAAGGGCACCTTATTAACGTGATAAGGTGCTCAATTTTTCGAAAAGAAAATAGAGGAGAAAATAACATAGATGATTCCTAAACTTTAATTTAATATATAATGCGATCCCTAAAATTTTAATTTGTTCAATATAGTTCTTCAACTTTTGGTACATAATCAATTTAGTCATTGAAATGAAATACTATCATTGATCTTGAATTAATGAAATCACTATATTTGTGACATCCTGATTTTCGAGTTTGATTTCGATGAGACGAGTTGGGCTTTTTATCGACGTGTCTATAGCATTTTTCTGTGAGTTGGTCACTCACGAGTTAACTAAAATTTATCGGTGAAGGCGTTAAGGAATCTAAATCTAATATACTTAATTCAACTAAAAATCGATCTTTCGATCCGTGCTTAATCTGACCAGAAGCGGTCATTACGGCACCGACAAAATCGATCAGAGACCGGAGATAGGTCGATTCGATAGAGGTGTGTGATTAGTGTGTAGGTGATTCCACCTAATTGCAAAATTTTTGTCGAACGGCATTAGACCGATTTTTCTGTCATTTTCGTACCTTATGTCCGTATTTGAAATCTCGAGATTTTCACGACAACCGAGAGTCGCCAATGTGTCGAAGATGTATATTGTGGCTCGAAAATAATTGACCACGGGTCAATTGCATTAAAAATTTCTAAAAGCTACATAGTAGATGGAGACGCGCTAAAATCACGTCGAGTAAAATTAACCGCGAAATTGAACTCGATTTCAGAAATTGAAAGTTCTACCATGTCACGATTCATTTTAGGAACGTCGGCTCATCTTTCAAAAAATTTTCGGAGATTCCAAGATTTTTACGAAAAGTCGATTCGGAAAATGAACGGAAATCCGGTTTAGCTCATTTGGAGTGAATTTGGACTTCCAAACTGGGCTATGTGCTGATGGGAATTTATAGAAATTCTGTGGACTTTTTCTTCAACAAAATTGGACTTTGAATTGGAGGAATCGGAGAAGAAATAAAAGTCGAAGTTGAGTGCCAAAAATGTGAAATTCGGATTTAAGCTTGGGGCTGCATTTTTGACATTTAAGTTGGATTATTTATGGAATTTTAGGCTAAAAAGAATTAAGGGACAATGAGATACGCATGCAAGACCAAAGAGAGACCAAGCATTCAATTAAAGAGATAGGTTTGATGGACTTTGGGGCCCCTTTTTGCCAAACTTCTCGAGCACTCCATCGCCTGCCGGTCTTCTTCTTCGCGCGGACTCAACCTTCACCGAAATCAGCTGCTCTTGTGTTCCTTTCATTTTTCTCTCCTGTCGAAGCACCGCCTCACCGCTCCATCTCGCCCTTGCAGCTTCTCCACCACCTACGTTTGTCTTCCATCATTTCCTTTAGTTTGTTACAGCATCATCCCCATCTCTACCAAATCCCTTGATCCTTCGGCCATCTCCACCAAAGAATTCCCCAGCGTCAAACCCCCAACGAAGCAGCCCATTCCCCCACTAAATTTTGTTCCCCGCGAGTCAAAGCTTCCCTAGCTTGCTTCGATTGTTGACCTGCCAGCAGCCCACGCGTCCAAGTCTTCCGCTTCTTCGATCGAAGCCCATCAGAAGCCCACGATTTCTCCGCCGTAATCCAGCTTCGTGTGGCATGTTCACTCGGTCAGCCCCTAGCCGTGAAGCTCCCTAAGTGTTGACCGCCCAACCCTCTGCTCCGACGTTGCCGAGTCCACCGCAAGTTGAGCCGCAAGTTTTCAGCCCAGCAGCGGGCTTTGCTGGATCGTTTCCAGTCGGTCCGAGCTTCCCTCGGCCTCGCCATGAGTTCAAGTCTCGGCCGCCATCGCCGTGAGCCGATTTTCGTGCTTAATCGGTGAGTTGCATTCTAATCCCTAATTAGTAGGCTAATGACACTTAGAGGTGGATTAGCTAACTAATTAGTGGATTTGTTAAGTTAATTAAGCCTAGGGTAATTTAGTTAGATTAAGTATATAGTTAGTATTTAGTTAGTTCAATTAAATTAGTTAGGTGGATTTAGTTAGGAATTAGTTAGTTTATTTAATTAGTGTAATTAGATAGAATTAGGTAGAATGGTTAGATTTAATTGTTAGTAGATTATTTAGCCAAGTAATTTTAGGTTAATTTAATTAAATGCTTTAAATTTATTTATTTTGTAATTTATTTAATTTCCGGTAATTTATTTAATTATTAATTATTTTCCGGAAATTAAACTGGGATAAATAGGTGATCGAATTTTGTCTTGATTGCAATGGTGTGTTCAGTTTATGCAATTGGATGTTAATTTGTGCAAATTGAGTGTTGATTGGAATTTTGAGTATTTAATTTCAAAATTTGTGAAATTCATTATTTATTCAGAAAATCTTGGGTGTTGGATTTTAACACCGAAAATGGTTTTATATACTATATAAAATAGTGGGATTTTAAATTGGAAGATATCAATTTTTCTAGTGTGAATTGACCGTGTACCCACACACGACTATTTTACCGTGTATTTCTAATATGAAGAAAATAGGCCAGGTTCACTATTTTAATTGAGGCATTTGAGTGTAATGCACAGTGTCCTGGGCTGAGATTGATTAATCATGTGTTGGTTAAGAGAAACCGTCCTAGGCTGTTAAGCCGGACGTTACCCATTCATTGGGACTCGGGTCGTAGTAGATTTTGGACTTACGCCTCTTCGGGGAAGCCATCTAATTAAGAGACGTTACCATGCTCAAAGGAGGTGAGACGACGCCTGACAATGCCAGAATACCCCCAAATTTAGAGTTGGCCGTACCCTTAAGGGGTATAATTAACAATTGGAGCGCATGATTGTTGAGTTGATGAGGTGTTCCGGTTGTTATGTGCATTGATTATATGCATTGCGATATGAACTGTACTGACGTGCAGGAAGGAAATTGAGGCGAGGTAAGTCCTCTGTGCCAATTGAGTGGTTTTGTGGTTAGGACACTTCTAGTTGTATTTCTCTTCTAATCGGGGCTTAGACCGTGAACTCGCTGAGATTTATATCTCACCCCGTCGTGAGCTTAAAATGTTCAAGGCCGTAGAGGGAGGACCTGGAGCTGAGCTGAGGTGACCTAAAGAGTAGGTCAAATAGGACAGCCTCTTTTTGAGAACTAGTCTTTTAGTTATAGACTTGTGTAAATGACTCAGTATGTTTATAAAATTGTTGTTTGTTTGTGAACGTGATGTCCTGCTTTTCTATCCCGAGACGATTACTGTTAGGGAAGAGGAAAGATAATATACTAAATGCGTGCAACCTGGAGTTACTCGGAATGCTGCCAAGATATCTTAACCGCCGCAGTTTCTACTCCCGCTAATAGTTTAGCACATTCTTTGTTGTTACTATGGGGTCTTGAAGCACAAGGAGATTTTACTCGGTGTCAATTAGGCGGTCTGTGGACTTTTGTGGCTCTCCACGGCGCTTTCGGACTAATAGGTTTCATGTTACGTCAAATTGAACTTCCTCGATCTGCCAGGAATTTTTATTGCGCTTCTATTCAAATAACAGAATCTAGAGCTGTTAAGAACTGGACTGGTGGATATAGAAGGTTCTAGGAAAGAAAGGTGTCGACTGAGCATCATTCTTAAAGAATGTTATATGAGACAATAATCGGGGCTAAAAGATTTCGGTTTATTTACACTAGGCGTGTGCTCGTGTGTGTGTTTCATTTTCGCTTCAAGTGCCGAAACGGATTCATCGTCTCTCCTCTGGCAACAGACAGGAAAACTCACTTTGCAAAGCGATGTTTATGCATTTGGCGTGGTGCTTCTGGAGCTCTTGACGGGGCGAAGAGCCGTGGACTTAAAGCAAGGACCGAATGACCAAAATCTGGTCCTACAGGTAAAATAATAACCTTTCTAACGATTTCAAGAGAAGTTTGACACTCTATTCTCATACGAAAATCATGTGGCTAAGCAATGCGCTGCAAATTGCAGGTGAGGCACGTCTTGAATGACCAGAAGAAGTTGCGGAAGCTGATAGATCCTGAGATGAACCGGACGTCATACACAATGGAATCCATAATCATGTTCGCGAACTTGGCATCACGCTGCGTCCATCCTGACAGTGGGGAGAGACCGCCGATGGCCGAATGTCTCAAAGAGCTTCAGCTGATACTGTACACAAATTCGAAAAGCTTGAGCATGGCTTCTCATAAATTTGGTTATCAATGGCTCAGACGTAGTTCAGGAGGTTCTCTAGTATAGGGACAGAAGAAGATAGAATAACAGGACACGACTGAGAATGTACACTAAAAATCTGGTTCTTTTTTCCCATTGCTTCCATGTATTACGGAAAGCTTTACCCCGTGGCAATTGTTTTCGAATATGCAACGGTGTAAATCATGAACTCGTGCGTTCTACCAAAAAATTGAAGAATTGTATGGTTCCGTTGAAATGAAAATAAGAAACGATACATGTCCTTCGACATATGCGACTCAATGCTGCAAACTGGGGAAGTTTTGAGTCGATCAATCCACCATCAGAGACCCAGTTAAGAACCTTAGATATGGCGAAGATTACCGACTCTGTGATTTACCTACATATTTAGGAAGTTACAGGTGAACAGTATAAGCCTCTTAACACGTCACAAAAAATTACCATTACCTCTTGAAATTTACTTAGCATATTTGAAGAAATCCTTGATCTCAACGCAGGAATTAATGAATCTTCCGCAGATATGAGCTCGATGAACAAACTTGGATTTCGGAATTGCGGAGCAAGAGATGTGCAGTTGAGGGGAATAGAGAGAGCGAGATATATCACAACTCACGAGATTTCACTCCCCACCAGGTCCACATTTGCAAAAATCAACTTCATTTTTTTCCAAGTGGTGCTAAATCACATTAAAACTTTCCTCTTCAGTTCTCTGTATAATAATTGGAGACTCACGCTGACTTATAGCGAAAATCAAGCTTAGGAAGATATGCCACGCAAAGTTTCTGGCTTCAATCTGTTGAGGAGCTCAGAGCACACATGTCTATCTGCAGGTATAGGATGGTCCCGTTATGAACCTGTTGAACTCAGTCCCATAGGGAGGACATGGACACCAAAAATACCAAAAGGTAGAAATAAAAAAGACATGGCCTTTCAGCTTTCTTGCAGATGATTATGCTCCATGGCTAGGGTAACTATTTCTTCCTTTCTTGGTTTCTCTTCTTGGGAGCAAACAAATTCATGTGTTGTTGTTGTTGTTGTTTTTTTTTTTTTTTTTTTGGGTGAAAGGTAAGAAATATATTGACTTTAAACCAAAAGAGCTAAATATAGCTATACAGCAAAAACTCGGTCCCAGAACTTGCACTCGCAGACAACAAGTCAGAGCGAGTGAAAGGGGGCCAAGGTAAAAGAAACCAAGCCAATGGCAAGGGAAGGAAAAAAGGCCAAACAATGGCACAGAACCAGCAAGCCTAAACCAACACAAACAGCAAAGAGAAAGCACTACTAACAAAAGAAACCAAGCATAGCTCTAGGGAACAAATTCATGTGTTGTTGATATCTGAAAATGGGGAAATCAGAAAAGGTTGCCTTAGATTCCATTGGCTACAGCTCAGACCAAACCACAGGGCCCACTGAAGATTTTGATTTGCTTTTCTGGACTTTTGGGAGCGAAAGGCAAAAAAGCCGAGGGACGGTAGAGTCGTGAAATTTGCCCAGCTGCTGCCTTTGCTCGTGGCTCCTCGTACTAGACCCTAGAGTGGCGGAGAACAAGATCTACTACGGAATAAGACAAAGTCCGCACGAAATAACATTATTACGGAATAAGATTAATCCGAATCGCAAATCGTCATTGAAAAATGAGCTGCACGAGACATAAAAAGGAAATGAAGCAAGAAAATATTCCCAAGAGTTTCTTTCAAGCAATTTCAATGTGCAGATCGGGCCAATGGCCGGGTCCGCATCATGGCATTAGCATTCGACCGTGAAACCAGTACATACACGCTGGAATTTGGAATAACATCTTGTGGATCTACAAATAGTGGCGCACGTGTCTCGTGTAATCTCAAGAGTAATTTAGAAACTTCAGATGGAAGAATAAAAATTCAAGAGCCAGAAGAAATTTGAATTCTCAAAATAAAGACAAACCAGTGTGGTGGGCCACAGGGTCCTTTCAAGACAAAACTGAATACTATTGCATATTTGCCCAAAACTAACCGAGATGAAATTCTCTGTATATGAACAGAACAAAAGAACTGGCCAAGGACAATCCGGTTTATGATATTAGCTGTGGAATCAATTTTGTACATAAGGGCGAAGACGACACTATCTTCCAAACAGTCTCCTTTCTCTGGCAACAATAGAACCTTCTTCCTTCAGTTTCCTCAAATCATTCCCATTGTCTTCCTTCTTAGTGATCAATATTTGGTCCCTGCATTTCGTCGGAGACAGAACCGAGTCATCATTCTACCTCTCGTTTATTAGTCTCGATTCGGAGATAAAAATCACCACCACGCTGCTGCCAAAGTTATCGGATGATGATTGATGACATTTCGTCGTGCTCAGCATAGAGATCACTCGGTCGTCTCTCCGCCGTTCCATCTCTTGATCACCTCTAACAATATCCCGTTCCATGTGTCTACGGGCCCTGGCAAGCACCAATGGACGCAATCGTTCTGCACGCGATCCTTCACCCCGTCGGCAAACGGGAACGGGTACACGTATGGCCCCGGATGGCCGTCCGGCCGCATCAACGACAATTTGGATACGTCCAATGCCTCGAGCCTGAACCCCGAGAATTCCCTCGCATCCGCTTTCGCGGCCTCCACTTCCTCCACCCCGATTTTTCTCATCTCCGCATTCATTCCTTCGAGCAGCTTCTCGCCTTCTTGATAAGGCTTCGTCTCGGGACAAGCACCGAACTTGTCCCAGTCGCCCTCAAAATGCGAGGGAGAGAACGTCGTCACGAACGCATTCGTCGCTCTGCCGCTAGCCCTGGTCCTAGCAATCAGGGCCTTAAGCGCCGTCCTCAGGGCCTTCCCAAACACATCGTAGAAACCGATTTCGGTATGGTTCAAGCCGGGGCAGTAATGGCAACCCAGGGCAGAACCACCCTCGAAATACACGGCAGGGTTGAGAAACCAATGGCCGAACGACAGAACCACCATGTCCAGCGAACCCAAATCAGCTGCCCACCTCTCGTCCACAGTGTCCAAATACATCTCGTTGTGATCAGGCCCTGAGCTTGATTTCTCCACACCCTTAACCAGAAAAGGCGACCAGTAAACCGAAACGGTCATGTTGTGGCTGGCGAAATGCCACTTCCTAAATTTGTTATCCTCCCCATTTGTATACACGAGGGTGGGTTCAGAGACGGAGGACAGCATGCAGATGAGGGACTCCAGCTGGTTCCTGGCGATGGAGTCACCGACAAAGGCGACATTTTTGTTCCTGAGAAGTTGGAGAAACTCGATGGGCTGAAACCTGGGCAGGTGGCATTGATGGGGCTCCCACCTCCAGTAGAGGTACTCCAAATCAGGCCTGCCGTGGGCGATGCAATTCTGGCCATCCTTTATGGTGCCACAAGTCGTCCCATTGTACAGAGGGTCCGCCTTGTCGTGGACCCACTTGCCATTGGTGTAGTCACAGAGAGGAGCAGGAGGAGGAAGAAGAAGAGGAGGGGCTTCAGCGGTAGCATCGCCTCCTGCCTTTTCAGCTGGAACAAGACAACAAAGATGGCGTTAGAAGTCGTTACCCAAAATCCCAGATGGGAAATGCGGTCTCAACGTCCTAGAACTGAAAAAGGCGAGAACTTGGGGGAGCGGAACGGGAGAGAATGGTTTACCTGGAGGGGGGGAGGAGAGGGAAGGCGCGACGAGGATGTGGTCGGACAGAGGGAGGCGGTCGGTGGGGGACTGGGGGAGAGGGAGAGGGTAGAAGTAGAGGCGGAAGAGAGCGATGGGGAGGATGGCGTAGACCGTATACGTCAAGTACCTCCAGAAGAAGGAGGAGAAGGAGGCCGAGTGGTGGCTGTTGCTGCGGTCTTTGGACGGACTCGAACCACCCATCTCCTTTCCTCTCTCTCTCTGTGTGAGCTGGGCGTTGCCTTGCTTTTACGGCTCAGCTTTCAGCTTTCAGTGGATGGTGTCTGAAAGTTTTTGGGGCACCAATCGCAGAGCAAAGCTGAGGGAGGGAGGGAAGGAGGATGCATCTCCTCCAAAGGAATCCATTTTTTACCACTTTCGCTGGGGTGGTTGGCCAACTAATGCGACTAAACAAATGGGGTGGATGCTTCGCATGTGCTTTCGGCCTCTGCCCTTTCGGAACGTGTCGTACTCTCTCTCTCCCTCTCTCGTCTGGCGTGTGGTGTTATCGCTGCCATTCGCCAACTTCTGGTTCGTTGTCTTCTTCCGTCCCCTCGCGAGCGATCTTTTCTCGTCAGGTCGGGCCGGATTCTTCGATAATGACTTTCAAAAAAAAATTGGAAAAGAATAACGAAGACTAAATCACCGAGTTATAAAAGCTAGTGCAGATCTCAACAGTATAGGCTGGCTAAGTTTCGTCTCAAAAAATGCTTTTCTAGATGTAATCACTTATATTATATAAAATAAATAATTGATAAAGAATATTTTCGTAATGGATGACAATTCATTTTAACACTTTCACGAACGATAGGATGTTTTCCATTCGATTATTTTTTATCCACTCACGTTTCAAAAAGAGTACTCATCACATTTAAGAATTTCAATCGATGTAATTAAAATTGTGGTCACATATATAGACATAAAATGGGATTGAAATCTCGAAATATTGCTTTACTCTTTATGTTCAATGGCACAACTTATTTTTCAAGAACCAAAGTCCTATAAAAAAACAAAAGCTTGGGGGCAGTTCACTCGAGATGGTCGCATTTCTTCACGTGCAGAACTTAGGCGAAACCTAACCTAATTTTTAATTAAAATCATCGGCTCGAATGAATCCCCCCCGGCGGCCAGCTCGGAATCCCTCATTATTTTAGCTTTCCAGCGGGAGTCGTGTCGTGCAATGCATGTCGCATCGCCGATTTGTCGGGTAGAGATGGAAGCGGGGAAGCAGGAGGAGGAGGGAGGAGCCTTCGAGCCTTTAAGACCATAAAGGTCGGTCCATTTATTATTGCAAATTATTTTCCACATCGCGTGATGATTACAAAAGTCTCCCCCGGGCGCACGTTCCAAAAGCTCCCCCTATCCGCAACCGCCACGTGTCCCTCAGGCAGGTGCCTGCTCGTTGTTTCTTTGTTCTTTTCTCTTTCCCATACGTGGGCCATGCGCATAAGATAACCTCGTTACGCGATGCGCTGCGCTGCGCGAGGACGGCCGGAAGTGGTGGCGCCCACCAAAAGCCTTCCATCAAGTCGCTAGTAATAATTTATTTGTTATATTATCGATTTTTATAAGAATTTATATCTTTATTATCGATCCACCCGCGATCCCCGTCAATGCAAGTGTTGATCTGAAGCGGGTCTCGTGATTAGTATAAGAATGATACAAGTGGACGACGTTCACATGTTGACATAAATAAAAAAAAACTATCACGATATGAATATAAATCAATGTTTTACGTTCTGACAGCTAAGGCACGACGTGATGTAGGCTTAAAAAATTATCGCTAGTCAAATTGCTCAATCGAGATTGGATCTACACTAAAAATAAAAGTAGACATTGGTTAATAATGGAATACGGACAGATATTGATAGGATCGATATTTATTATTCAAATCCGACGGAGGATGTCCTCATAAGATTAGCTTGCTGACACAATTATTAGGTATTGCTAAACGAACTCAATTACATGAGGAGCAATATTCGCTCTCTTCACTCAGAGGTTTCTTTATTCTTCTTTAATTCGAAAAATTGCTCCTCAAATTTATTCTCAACGTTTAAATTACTGAGTACTGATTTTGATTCCATCTGTTCAATCTTACAAAACCATAATGATATTCACCCACGGGCTTCGAAAGGGTCACAAGACATTCGCCAGCATCGTCCCATCCGACGTCCCAAGCTCATGAAAGCGCTCCGGCGATACTCTTCTCATGAGACCCGCGAGACCGTCGGTTCCTCGCGAGTTGAGTAAGCGGCTATCTAAGGATGTTACGTAGATCTAAGGCGGTATCGTGGTTCGCGAGGAACAAGCAATTGAGCGAAATGGCTCGACTTTGGCACTCATCCGCCCCACAAAATGTAGCGTGCATGTGACCAGGTTCTCTCCTTATTTATTGCATTCTAGGACCACGCCCTCATGCACAAACCCCAATTTGCAAAGCTAAAAAGATGACAAAAAATTCGAGAAAAGGGTGTGGCTTTTTGGTGCTACTTCTCCTGGCCATCTTCGGTCACGAGAGGCATCGCTAACCATATACTCTTTACAGCCATTCTAAATGCTCCTCTTCCGGCACCGACGGTAACCGAGTCGATGGAGACGTCCCTGAAAAATAGATCGACGACCCTTTTGAAATGCGCGCGTACCGATTCCGCTCGGACATCGCCCTCCCGAGAGAGAACCGAGACGTCGACATTGGAGGGGGACCGAAGCGTGGTTGTATAGCTTACAAAGTGCAATGATCGTCTTTCGCCTTCGGCTTTGGATCCACACGAAAGAACAGCCGACTCATATGCCAATGCAGAAATGCATGGTTAGCTGCATGTTACCATCAGCAACGGCGTGCCAACTAGTATTTCTAAGGGTACGTTATTAACGTGATAAGGAAAAGCTCGATTTTTGAGTTGTCGGTTATAAATATTACGAAAAGAAAATAAAAGGGAAAATAACACGGATGATCCCTAAACTTTAATTCAATATACAATGTGATCAGTAAACTTTCAATTTATTCAATGTAGTCCTTCAACTTTTTGGTACATGATCAATTTAGTCATTGAATTATATGAAATTATTAAATATTATCCCTGATCTTGAATTAATGGAATGGCTATATTGAACATTTTACTATATTATATATTTACCAAAAGTCTAAGGATTATATTAAAAAAATAAAAATTTAGATATCGCATTATATATTAAGTTAAAGTTTAGGGATTGTATGTCGTATCCCAAAGTAAAGCTTTGTATCCAACTGGTGTCGTGGAGACCGTTTCGTCCAACCATGGATTGGGCTGACAAGATAATCAGGCATTGGGCGGCCCGAGAAATGTACGATATAGAGCTTCTTCGTGGGATATTGTCAGTTTCACTTTCACGACATGGCCCAATCTGTCTTGAAGAGCCCAAAGAAAGGGACCTTAATTCAAGCTGTCCGACCATCACACTAACTTAGAAAGACAATGATGCATCATACCCATTAGGACTAGACATCCATTGACATCGCTTTCGCCGTTGTTCGACTCTGATCGGCTGGCTTTGGGCGAAAGTTAATTCACATGAAAGATACTTATATTGCAAAACCTCTTCCCATCTTCTCCCTTTTTTTCTCCTCTCACTATTTAACTCGGCAACTGCGATCGCCCGCCCCCAACCACCTCCAAGATTGAGCTCGGCTTTAGTTTGGGGAGAACTTTTAAGGGATGATTACCGAAAAAAGTCCTAAGAATTATTGTATGGATGTCATTTTAGTTTTTAATTTTTCAATTTTGTCAATAGTCTTATACTTTCTGATGATTTACCAATATAATCCTCCTAGCTAATTTTCATCGAAAATTGTTATTTGCATGTTGATCGTCCCACGTGACAATGTTTTACTGATGTAGATAATTTTAATTTTTTTTTTTAATTTTAAAAAAAATATTCTTTTTTCTATTTCTTTTCTTTTCTACTCTCCTGTCCAATAGCCAATGAGGGAGGGCAAAACTTGGGAAAAGGGGAAAAGAAAAGAAAAGAATAAAAAATTCACATAATATATTAAAAAAATTATAAAAACTATCTACTTTAACGATGACTATCCTATGCTAGCATCTATGTTACTAGTTTATGATCAAAATTGTCTTGAAAGACTATATTGATAAATTATCAAAATATCAAGGACTCAATTGACAAAATTGAAGATTTAGAATTGAATTGACATTTGTACAATAAGTTTATAATTTTTTTTAATAATTTTCCCAAACTTTTAAGCAAGAGCTTCTTCATTGGCATTTTGGAGGAGCTTCATATGGACAATATCCTCGTCCACGAGATCTTCAACTTTCTATATAAAATTGGTTGGACTGGTCAAGAGTCAAGGTCGGGAGTTTGACTCAAATCGGCCGGCTTTGGGTAGAAGTTAATGAAAGATACTTATATTGCAAAACCTCTACCCATCCTCTCTTTCTCTTTTTCCCTCTCCACCACCGATCACCGCCAAGATTGAGCTCGATTTTAGTTCGGGGAGAACTTTTAAGGGATGATTACCGAAAAATTCCTGAGAGCTATCGTACGGATGTCAATTCAGCTTTTAACTTTTCAATTTTGCTAATAGAGTCCTAAATTTTTTGATGATTTATCAATGTAGTCATTTCGGCAATTTTAATCAAAAATTGTTATCTGCATGTTGATTGATTATCTTAAGTAGTACGACCAAGACCGACATTAACAATTTTTATAAATTTTCTGAAATTTTTATTCTTTTTATTCTTTTCCTTTTTTTCTCTTTACTCCCTTGTCCAATTGCTAACGAGGATTGGCTAGCCCTCACCAGACTTGGAAGAAAGAAAAGAGAAAAAGAAAAGAAAAGAATAAAAAAATTCACATAATTTATAAAAAAAATTATAATATTGTGCATTTTAATGATGGCCATCCTATGTGGCAAGGCCAGTGTTCACATCAACAAGTTATGACCAAAATTGTCCTGAAGAACTACATGAGTAAATCATTAAAATGTTAATGACTTAATTGACAAAATTGAAAGTTTAAGAATAAATTGACATCGGTACAATATATTTAGGATTCTTTTGATAATTCTTGCGAACTTTTAAGCAGGAGCTCCTTCATTAGCCTTTTGGAGGGGCTTGATAGGATAATTTCAACTTTCTTTATAAAATTGATTGGACTGGTCAAGAGTCAAGGTCGGCAAGCTGGCTTGGGAAGGGAATTGGTTGCTTGGAGTACCCATTTTGCCATCCGGATCCATCGGGTCTGGGCGACCCCATCTTGCCCGTAGATCACATCGGGATTAACCATGTCTTCATATCAAAAATGTCATCCATTAAGATTGATACTACAAATAGAGTCCGAAATTGATGAGTACACACAATTCATATGACTAATGACGGAATCGCATCATCTGATGCTTTATTCAGACAATGATGAAAACCAAATCGAGATCCTCCATCATAAATAAAGATCAACAGATCGACGTACGTGAGAGCCAAAAAAGAAGAGTTGACATTAATAATTTCATGATTTCAATCGCAATCTTCCACTATTTTTTCACACGAGGATAAGGTTCTTCTAGGACTGTAGAACCTTTAAGCAGATTGGCCAAATAAAGACAGAAAAAATGAAAGAGCAGCCCAACCATGGGTCAATCAGATGGGGGGTCACTGGACTAACCACGATGATGGACACATAGTCCTAATGTCGCCACGAAGGAGCTCGATTATTGCCTAATGACGTTAAAGTGTCCCCGAAACCTCCGGCAAGCTCCACTCACGATGTGATCGGACAAGGAGCACGGAGGGAACACCATGACCGACAACCATGTCCACCGCCCTCTCTGTTCTTTTCTAGGATTGAAAGCGCCACGACCTCTGGCCTCACTTTCGCGCGCCCAACCCTCGTTCCCCTTTCCAATCATCGTGCCGGTTGAGGTCACCGGTTTCGCTTCCCCCATGCATGCAGAGAAACGATAAAAGTCACGTACATGATAAAGTGAAACTCGGAAAGAAAAAAGGTTGGGGGGGAAGAAAAAAGCTGGTGCCCCTTTTCATCGTGCATGAATTTGCCTAGGAGCATCGTGTCCCCAACGTGGATCAAAAGCGCTGGACAAATGTCAATCGGGCCATTATTGCCAGCGTCTGATTGCTGCCTTTTTCTCCCCCTCCTTTTCTAATGATGTTTGATGTTCGACTGTTGTTTATCGAGTTACGAGCGCCTTTCTGTCGTGGTATCATTGGAAAATTACTAAGCCGAGAGTCCTCCAATATAATCCCAAGAAAGGTAGCTCGGCTAAATCTCGAACCAATGAAACTCGCCGACGCCCTAATCGAATTAGAAATTATTTCGAACATTGCACACATGAGGTGGGAGGACCTTATGGCTTAAGAAAAGACCAAGACTTAATGGGCAAAACAAGTAGTATTTTGGCTATTTTTTCTTCATTTTGTTTATGCACAGTGACTAATGATTCCTCATTAATATTCTAGTCCCGCGTCTTGGCTCTCCCACAAAATTAATCCCGAATTTTTCCATGCGCTATGAGCTTATGGGTGCTACTTTTCTTTGGCGGCATAACATTATTATTTCTTCAAATTTAGATAAGTCATTAGTTTTTTTTAATTAGCTCTCTTGTCCCTCTTGTAAATACAAACAGTATATTGTGATTACGACGCAGGACTGGACCAAGTCCAATGCAATCTGGAATAAAGGCGCACAGTTTGATCTTCCCTTGTATTTGATTCCAGGGACACTTTATGAGAGTCCTTATCCGTTTGTTTGTTCATAGAGTCATGTGGAAGCGAGAACCTTAATCTTTTGGCCCATATGCTTTTTAGCAGAAAGTTATCTAACTAAAGGATTAGCGCAAAGATAAGTAATGCTCACCCTTCTTAAGTTCATTACATTATATTATGCGAAATTAAGGGTAGTTTCTTGGTGGAAACAGGTACTAGTAGTATTTATTAGTAAATGGATGTCGATATCAGTCTATTTAAGTCATCTTATCATAACAAAATTCAATATTATCATCAGCTCAAACTTGCGCTTAAGATGATATGAATCGCACAACTTTTATTCTCTGCAGGTATTATTCTTGTTACATAGTCATGTATCTTGGAAAAGATTAACTTTTACATCAGATATATTCTGAACTATTAATTTTGAGTTACAATCGGCATAAACAATTTTCTGGTCTTTAATCTAGCTGGAAAGCATTGGATAATGGTGCATTATCGGTAATTAAATAACCTTTTTAGCAGCACTCAATCACACAAGAATAGGATACACCAATCAGATCAATCACATTCACGCCATAGAATTTATTCTTTCCGTGGTTCTACCACCATCTTTATGTGTTTTTTATGCTCGAACCTTTCTATAGAGGAATTGGATATGGATTAGAGGATAAAATGAAATCCATGATATCAAAAGTTGGGATAAGCTCAACAAATATATTTGAGAAAATCGATTATTTGTATTTATCTTAAAGCCTTAAAAGTGAAAAAAAAATAACTCACATCACTTAAATGCGGGGTAATAATGGATCCCGTAAAAGTTTAAACATTGCCTATGAATATTTAGAATAGCCACCCACCTCGTGGTGGGTGAGTTGGTTAGGGAGCACACTGGCCACACGAAAGGCCAAGGCTTGATTTCCTTCCTCGTCACGTTGCGCGACTTAAGTGGGGTGCCGTGGATGGTGGGTCCCCACGCTAGTGCTCCCTTGGGTTTAGCCAGCTGTCGGATGTACGGTGGTTCTCGGGTTTTAAAAAATATATATATATATATATATATATATGAAAAAGCCAACGAGAGAAATACTCTATGCATCTACTCTAGTAGAGCTAGGGTTCTCTTTGCAGAACAATGTAGCTGCAAATTATGGGATCAAATAGTCCTCATCGTATCTAAGCTCTTGATCTCTTTCGAAGTGTTTATTAGCTTGATTCCAAATTAAGGTGGTCCTTTGGAATAAAATATGATCTCCATGGACAGCTGCGACCATTTCTCTATCCTACTTAGATTTGTAGGATCCTGAGGCCTGCATTTAAGTTATTCTTCATCACTTCAGCTTCAGACGTTCTAAAAGACCCTTCAAATCAGTTGTAGTTTAAATGTTGGGTGTGTGGAAGGGAATGTAGAGAAAGCAACTAGCGAGTCAATTCTGCTCAATTAGAAGGGAAAACAATATGTCCCACTCCCCCGCTGGCTTGGTCCTGTTGCTAGGTATTAAAAGCCTTTCATTTAGCATTCTGAATAAAGTAGTAGTCCTACATGCCAATCGAAGTCGGGGCCATTGCTCAGCTCGAGATGAAATGCATGTCAAAATCAAGTGAAACCTTAGATCCATGAAATACCCTACTGATATCATGAATCAGATAAGATGCAAGTCAAAATCCGAATTAGTAATGTACAAGCAGAATTAGTCATAGTTGGTATGAAACCTTTTGTTTTGGAAAAGGTCTTACAAAGAGCACTTAGAACTTGACTATCTAACTCTCTCTAGACATCAAGAGATCATCAGAAACTCCTGGTATATACTCCCTTCCTTTCACATGTAATGTAATTTTACTCACATGTGATCCGCAATCATACGAGAGGAGGGTGTACATACCAAATGTATAAGATATTAAGTCCTCCCATGATGGCCCTTAACATGCTCGAATTGATTAAAATACTAGTGGCGGTAGTCCCCTACACTGGTCGTGGTATAAGTTTGAAAGATTCAAAGCAGTCCATTCGTCCATTTAATGCTGGAGCCATATATACCGGCACCTCACATGGCCTAGAATTAAGTAACGCTTATCGCACATATATGTTGGTCCATGTGAATCATTGACGCAATTTCAAACGCTTGGATTCAGCTAATAATTTAGGATGATCAGCCTGATTTACAGGAGTCAAAGATCCTCCCCAAGATTACTCCCTCTTAGTTAATTAGTTATTCGATTAAGTTACGCGTTCTCTCGTAACCAACCTACCAGGATTTTTCAACATTTCAAGATTTATTTTCCCTGTCTGTATCATTTTGGTAATTTGCCGGTAGCCGGCCCGAACAAATTGGAAGCCTCTATATCATAATTTTCATCCATGATAGCCATATGGCTATTCTTCACACATCATACTCTGAACAAGGACGTGTAGACACATCGCTTTGTTTTTATCGTTAAATTCATGAGATATGCGAAATTTGACCCGGAAACTGCCTGACCATTAAGTTAGGAGAAGGAATTAGTGGACGCAATTTCGATGAAATTAGTGGGGCATTTTTTTTGGCTCAAAGAAGTCTCATCAATCAGAAGACGCACACAGACAAAAAGGTTGAGAGTTAACCAAACTAGCTAGGTTCAGCTCATTCAGAGAGATGGATCGCTCATTGTTTAAATCACTTGATTTGATTAGATCAAAAGACACAATGCTAAAAAAGATAAGAAGGAAAGGGACTCGTGGATTGTAATATATATCAGCCGAACATAATGATGTCGTCCACAAATTATTTGTGTATAATTTGCGGAGCATGTTGCATCCCACCGGATCAATTATAGTTGACCTCGAACTTCTTTACTTTTGTTTACATCATCGCACCTAATACCGATTCGTGGTCGCTATACATATGCCGATCAAGATATGCCTAGAAATATAAAAATTTCAAGTCAGATCATAATTCTTCAGCAAATTATACAAAATCCATAGACAACATCCAAAGAACAAGTATGTCGAGAATTAACTAATTATAAGCACATATCTGCTTCTTCTTCTTTTTTTGGTTTCTAACCTTAAGACTGAATTATGCTCATATCTACCGTAAACCCATCTAAACAAAAAACCAAATAAAGCCTTTTGTTTCTTTTTGAAAAGAAAATTGACCTAGATAGATAGGATGTTAGCCTGTTGTCCTTCCAAAGGAATCTGATTCTCATTCCCACGCATGGTTTTTTTTCTCTTTTGTTATTTAGCGTAACTCTTATATATATTTTTATATTTATATTTCTTTAATCGAATTTGAAACTTAAATCAAGAGCTAATCATGCCCTAAAATGCAAATCTTGACCCTGTCGACACCTCCAGGCACACCCGTCCAACTTTGCATATCCTGACATCACGCCATATGGCGCTCTCACCGGCTTCCAAGGCCGGTGCCGCTAACCATTTTTGTATATAGTTTTCTTCCCCAAATTTTTTTATTTAATTGTTGTACAAATATATTATCTTATTGTGATAACCTCTAACGTTAATCTTGACGCCCGTTGTATATAGTATCAAGTTTTTATATGACGTGCCGCTTTATTGTCAGCTTGATTAAAACTTGACCCTCGCATGCCAAAGTTGTCAGTTGGGAATTGTGGGAGGACGGCCTTCCTTATGTAAAAAAGAAAAAAGAAAACCTCAAAATTTCCAATTTTTTTTATTTTTTTACAGCATTTTTGGAAATAAGGGATGGTGGAATGACAAATGGTGGGTTGTGCAAGTGCATAGAGATAAGAGACTCTTGTTGCTTTCTTAACTCTCCTTCCCCTTCCCCTCTTCACTTTCTCACTCTTCTTCTTCTTCTTCTTGAGAGAGAGAGAGAGAGAGAGAGAGAGAGAGAGAGAGAGAGAGAGAGAGAGAGAATGGGGAATTGCCAGGCTATAGATGCTGCAGCTCTAGTGATACAGCATCCTGATGGGAGGATAGAGAGGCTGTATTGGCCCGTGATGGCGAGCGAGGTCATGAGGAACAACCCCGGTCACTACGTCTCCCTGATAATCCCGCTCCCGTCACCGACGTTTGAGGAAGATAAAGGCGACCCGAAGGCCGTGCGATTCACCCGCGTGAAGCTTCTCCGGCCAAGCGAAACTCTCGCTCTCGGTCATGCCTATCGGCTTATTACTTCGCAAGGTATAATCAACATCTCTCTTACTCCTGTTGCTTAAAAGCTTTTATGAAAACACAAGCTCACCATCCGAGGACATCGGAACGATGTGTCCATTTTGTTCTTCTCATCTGCTCACGATAACTTCATGAAAAGCTCAATGCAAGAACAGCTGCTAAATTTTCATGAATTCTTCTTGGTTTCAGAGGTGATCAAAGTCCTGAGAGCCAAGAAGTATGCAAAGATGAAGAAGCAGCAACAACAGCCGGAGAAAGTTGAGGAATCAGAATCCGAGGTGGGGGTATCAGCACCTAGGGACACAAGTTGTCAGACAGGAGGAGGAGGAGGAGGAGGAGGGAGCTCTGACCCACAAAAGACCAACCAGGTATCTATCACTGAGAAACTAAGGCTTCTCGTTCCATTATTGAGTCCTCAACTTTTCCAAGATATGTCAGCATCTTTCCAATGTTTTAACAGCCTGTATTGCATCACTTTGTGGTCCATCGCAACTTTTTCCTTCTAAACAAGAGAATCATTTTAACTTGAATCCTTACAAGCAGCTACGGAGGAAATATATCAGACTTGCCCAAGTCTCGTACTCTTCACGATCGCCGGCCAAGTCATGTGTAATTCATGATCTGTCACAAGTGCTTACTGTAGAATAAAATTAGAGAACGAAAACCTTAAGTACATGTTACGAATTTGATTCGTTGTGGACGCTGCAATCTGAATCTTACTTTTGAATTGCAGGATGGTCGGTCGCCGAAACATCAGAGCCAAAAACACCAGAATAACAGGCTGGCAAACTCCGCCTTGGCGAAGTCGAAACTATGGCGCCCGTCTCTTCAGAGCATTTCCGAGGCGGGGAGCTGACCACTGCTGAAGTTTACATGCGCCAAGTTCTTGTGGAGATAAATATCATGTGCCAAAGTTTATCTTAAGGGGTTTGCCAAAAATTACTAATTACTGTCGAACCTGGAGCTGCCAGGAGCTGCCATTTCGAAACTTCGCCTTATTAGTTGTTACCAGCCCTCTGTATAGTCATAAGCAATACCAATCAAATATGGTTCGATGAAATTCTTGAATACTCTATAGTTCAATCATTATTCACATTCATAGTGCATTTACAACATTTGAGACAGCACAAAATTATACAATTCAGCTCGATCGTCTCGCGTTCCAAATTTCCCAGTCCTGATCAACAAAGTTTTGAGCCCGCAGTAGCGATGCTCACGCAGCGAGAGCAGCTCCAGGCAGATCGTTCGCCTTAAGGGCGACTAGCATATCTGTGAAAGCATCCACTTGTAATGTCCCGGGTCCTCCATAATCTTCATGAAGAAATTCGCTGAATATTTGAGCTCGAAGACACTGCAATTGAAGTCAACAATCCTGTGAATCTGAAGCTCAAAGTTCTTATGAAGATTAGAATCTTCTGCATAAAGCAACGGATGGAAATACGAAAAAGTTCGCAAGCGCTGGCCCTGGCATGTTAACAAAAGCAACGACAATTTGATGGGTATGTCTGCGGAATAGTGGTAAACTCGATGTCAGGTCATATTTCCTTTTTCAGGCCTCAATTATCGAACACTTTCCAATTCGAACACGACGACCTTCACATGACAAACGACATGTTTCATGGATTTTAAGAGGTAGAGCATCGTCATCGTTCTTCCAATCAAGTTGCCTTGTGATGAACAAGATGGCCTCAACTAGCTCGATCGGTGAAGCTCCAAAGAGCCCCGCTGGAAATGAAAACTCGGTTCTAGAGCAAATTATCGATTTTTACTCCTAATCGCATCCGCTACGTGATTGTTGCAAGGCATTCCATGAGAATTCTCAGCAGGATAACCCGAATGAAAAAGAATCAACGGGCCCTCGCCCTTGTCTTGTAAAAAGATCGACATAGTAACACACAGAGAAAAACAAATCACATTCGCGTGTTCAAAAAAGGGAAAAAAAACAAAAGGCAGCAGCAGTAAAAATCTGAGTGCGTTTCGCCAACATAGCCACTATCCCGTGATCGTGGGACCTCGTGTTTCTCCTAACGCGCACATACATATATATGTGCAAGATTACTACGTACAAATGAAATCACACAAATTCCACATGGAGAAATAAGATCGCGAAGATCTACTCGGATCATGTCACTCATTTGTCATGCTCTAGGTGTTCTTTCCATCCTCCTAGAGTGAGTTTGTTGTGTAAATATTGCTCAAGATTCATACAAACAATAACAGATCAAGCCAATTATATTTCAAGAGTGCTTAGAATGCGTTCAATTTGGCTTTGTCGAAGCACTTTCGGGACGATGAAGAAGAAGAATAAATTTAAAGATACAAAAAGCTATAAATTATTGATATTGAAAAGACATTAACATTGATTAACTAAAAAGGTACATTGGGATTAGCCTCGGTCAAATGTAAATTGCGTTTGGCAAAATTATGCAATTTGCATCTCTAAAAGCCTTTAACTCAAGACAAATTCAAAGATATTTTGGAATACTGCATTTTTGAAATACAAGTCTTAAATTTAATAAATGTTTTTATTCCACTCTTGCAATGTCCATCTTCCCCGCGATTTGCACAGAGTAGCTGGATGGAGGTCAACAATTGCTACTTGGGGTTGCGCGATCTAGACGATTACTGCCCAAGGGTCACGCAACCTAGGCGACGGCAGGACCTCAAGCACGTCTGTTGACAGCCACCAACAATTAGCCTAAGCCAAATTTGATTCACTGGCACTTGTTGTGGGCCCAACTATCACTAGAAATGTTTGAGATTATTTTTTAAAAAAAAAAAAAAAAAGAAACAAATTAGTCAAAGTCATTTACAAAGTACAGGTTTTTCCAAATGACATTTAAGTCAAAATTGTTTTCCAATGTGTTTTAAATTATATTTACCAAACACTATTTGCATTTTGTAAAAACTTAAAGTTCTTCACATTTTTTCAATGACTTTTTTCCAAAGCTGAACCAAATGCACCTTTAGCCCTCTACCAACCCTACAAAAGTATGCGCTATGCCAACTAGGGCATGAATCTTTTGTCAGCCACATTAACCATGAGTCTATAGTATCCAACGAATTCCCTGGACAGGGTAACAAATGCCCATCCATGAGAACTTTTCGCCCCGTTCTTGAAGGTGTTGTACCTTCACACTTCAATCATGCATCCTCCCGAGCACGTGATGCTCATCACACATCCTCACCAGAGCCGGCTTACAAAGGTACAGTCGTTCTAGGCGCAAGTTTTCCAAAAGAAAAGCAAAGAGAATGTTCGGGTGCTTCTTGTGTCAGCGAGAATATGAAACCAATCGCAGCAAAAGTGAGAATAACGATGATTTTACTCAACCAAAGACATAAGAACAAGAACGAGAAACATTGTTTTACCTGGGTGCACACTTGTATGACTAAATCAACATCCTCCCCAAACGTGTCAATGTCCATGGACAGCTTCTCCCTGAGCTCAACCTCGACACGCGCGTCTCCTTGGTGAACACACCACGTTCACAGACCACACACACGACTCGTCAGTCGTCATCAGGTCAGAAAACGAAAAAAGAAATGCGAAATTCAGACGCATGACTCGACCACGACTAGTAGAGGTTGACGATGATAGTACATACAGATGCTGCGAATTCGGGGATTGGACCGGGGTACACGTGCTTCTGAGGAGATGTTGCCCTCGCGCAGCTTGGAGAGTTTCTGGGTTTTCTTACGAAGATGGGCTTGACGTGAAAATGCGAAGACGCCATGTGAACGCCATGTGAGCTTATCTCGTGGCTGCATGTGGAAGGAGAGAGTGGAGGAGGAGAAGGAGGAGGAGGAGATGGTCAGAGAAGAGGAGCTTGAAGAGCCACCGCCATAGCTCTTGCGGTGGCTCGCTTGACTGAGCCGAAGCTCGAGCGCCAGCTGTTCAGGACACGGCGCGGCCTGGAGGATCTGGAGGGAGAGACTGATACTGTAGAAGTGTATATACAGCGAGACAGAAGGACATGGATAGGGCTGAAAATTCGTCGTCTGGCTGTGGAAAGACTTCGCCCCCATGAGAACACGTGTCCCGGCTCATCTTCCGTCGGTGCTTCTCTCCTTGCTGGTGCTTGGAAAAGATGATGGAGATATGTTTATCAATCTCGAGACCAATCTTACATACACCGAAGCTCGCGCTGTGATTTTACTTTGATTTATTGGAGTGGGATTCACAGAGATCGTTTGACGATGCCGATAGTCCGATTCTAGATTCTAGATGAGTAAGACATCGTTTTCGGGTGGACATATTCAGTCAAAATGAATCTAATGATCCTCTATATAACGAATTTGTGTAAACATGTTAGTTAATTGTTAAAAGACTTAAAAGGAATTTCGAATCTCGATTTACCTCATTAATCATTTGCTCTATTTGTGTTTCTCGAGATTCTGGTTATATCAATCTCTAATGTACCTATACCTTTGAGCTTTCTTATTTTGTGTGAATCTAGAGTGTCTTACGAATGATTAATAAGCAAGTTGATTTATGTGGATAACTCATGTATTTATACCTTGATATTAGATAGTGTCAAATACCTATAGTTCAAAGTGAGTAGAGTGAGCCTTCTAAAGAAATTCGCCAAATAAACGATGGATATTAGTATGTACTTTTTAGTTGTGAAAAAAACATATTTACTTAAATCAATCGATGATATTAAAAGCTAAAATTAAAGTCCCGAATGATTCAAATTGTATGGTACAGTCAGAATAGCAATATAAAGTACTCCCTATCCATAGATTTTGATTAGTTTCTAAAGTGTCATCTAATTGTTTCAATGGAAGGAAGTATATCATGCATCTGTTAAATGGTCGACTTGAAAATCCAAGTGAGGCTCTTTTCTATAAAAACAACTCATTGTTATGAAATGAATATCTTTTTTTAAAATGTTAAAGATGACAACTCCTTGTTATGAAATATGGTCCAATAAGACTATTTACTTTAAGCATCAATTAAGTGCATTCAAATTATATGATCTCAAACTTTCATTCATCATTAAATCATGTGGGTCTCACGTGAAGTCTACTTCATTTAAAGATACATATAAATTAAACTCACATGATCAAACCTAATTAAGACTTTTTTTTTTAAGCTTCCCTACAATCTCACTATATTTACATTTAACATTTGTATTTTCTTAATTTCTTTTTTTTGGGTATGGAGCAAGGCTTGATCTCAACTGAATCTGCTGGCTCCTCGAACCGTCTCTAAAGTTCAACACAGCGCTAGCTGGTGAACCCGAACCGTAAACCCGCGTCCGCCCCGGGAAAAGAGGATCCACCCGACCCGCGATAATAAACCAATCGCAGCCCAACCGCTGGATCAACGGCCGAAGCCGGAGCCCCGAAATGCCTCGATCGACGGTGGAGCTAGCTGTTCGAACGCAGACGGGGTTTAAGCTTAAACCCTAGAAAATCCAATCCTCCCTCCCAAATTCAATCCCCGAATCGAGAGATTTGCAGAACTCCGGAAGCGTTTCATCTTCCAATCTCGCCGAACGCAGCAAACCTCAAATGCTTCTCCATCGATCCGCCTCGATCCTCCATTTCCGCAAGCTCTCGCCGCCGCCGCCTCGCCAGCTTCTCGCGCAGCTCGACCGCTTTCGCTCCTCTTCTTTCTTCCTTTCGTTCTCTCCTCCTTCCTCCTTCGCCTCCTCTCCTCCTCCCTCGTCTCCTCGCCGGTCGCCGTCGCTTTGGCCGATCGGACCTCGCCACGTCCGAGCCAGGAGCTCCGCGGCGGCGGCCGCCGTCGCCACCGCCGGGAATGGCGGCGAGACGTTTTACGCCGAAGAAGGCGTCTCGTGGAAGTCCGTCGGCGTGTCCGACAGGCTCTCGCGAGCTCTCTCGGACGCCGGCATCGAGAGGCCATCTCTTGTTCAGGTCCTCCTTCGATTGTTCAATTCTGGCCTCCATAGAATTTCATTTTCGTTTTTTCTTTCTTTGCCTTTTTGAATTTTTTTTAGCGGTCATCGTCTGCTTGGGTTGAACCTATGCTGATTTGGAATGTTCTGGTTCTCAATTCAGGCCTCGAGCGTACCGTCCATACTTTCAGGGAAGGACGTGATAATTGCTGCGGAAACCGGCAGTGGTAAAACGCATAGCTATCTAGTCCCTTTGATAGATAGACTCTGCGATGCGCATGATGTCGGCGCGGGTGAGGAGTCGAATTCGCATTCTAAAATTCTTCTCGTCCTTTGCCCAAATGTGATGCTATGTGAACAAGTGGTACGCATGGCCAGTGATCTTCGCGGGGAAGATGGTGAACCGCTTCTCAGAGTCGCTGCCGTATGTGGGCGAAATGTAAGGATGATCTGTTACCAATATCTGTGTAGCAAGCTCGTGGAGTTTACTGTCAGTCGAAGGCTCTTGACTCACTTAGAGTGCAAATGCATGGCATGTCTTGTTTATATCGGGACATTGTTTCAATGTGGTTCTCATAAAACAGAAAAATTTATTGCAGGGATGGCCAGTTAACAAGCAAGATATCATTGTGTCAACACCGGCTGCGCTGTTGAACAATATTGACCATAAAGCCCATTGTCCAGATTTTTTGCGAGGAGTTAAGTACGTGGTATGTTTTCATCCAACTCTTTTTCTTTATTTACTTCCAGAAATATACTGGCAAGAAGTATGGAGAAGTTTGGAAATTTTTAGTTAATCTATGTGTTTACATTGGCAGGTGTTTGATGAAGCTGACATGCTTCTCTGTGGAAGTTTCCAGAACCAAGTCATTCGTCTCCTTAATATGCTGCGGTTCGATGAGAAATTACTGTCTCGGAAGAAAAATTCTGTCCCCCATCAATCCCTAGCAATGAGTCCTGATTCTGCGCTTCCCTCTGTTTTGGAAGACGATGAAGAAATAGAATCGGTTGCTTACATGAGCAGTTTAGATGAAGAGGAAGATTCTGAGGATGTTGATCCCCCCCATCAACCCCTAGCAATGAGTCCTGATTCTGCGCTTCCCTCTGTTTTGGAAGACGATGAAGAAATAGAATCGGTTGCTTACATGAGCAGTTCAGATGAAAAGGAAGATTCTGAGGATGTTGATCCTGCAGCAATAAGAGATGAAAATAAAGAGGGACATCTTAAGAGAAGAGACTGGAGGAGAGTGAGAAAAACCTATGAAAGGAGTAAGCAGTACATCTTTGTTGCAGCTACACTTCCCACAAATGGCAAGAAAACTGCAGGAGCAGTGTTGAAGAAGATGTTTCCAGATGCTAGCTGGGTTAGTGGAAACTACCTTCACTATCACAACCCCAGGTGCCTTTTATGCTATCTGTTCTTGTCGTCCCTTATTACTCTATTTGCTCGAAAACAGCATGTTATCTTTAATAAATTCAAGCTTTAAATTATTATGTGTATACAGGGGCTGTTTTAGAAGTGGGTGAATGATTCAAAACAAGAAGATTTTCATGAAATGTTTTGAGTTAAGGCATATAATCCAAAAAAATTTTCATCTTAAGCAGGATGCTTTTCCAATCTGTATTCTGTTGACATTGTTCATCTTAATGTTATTCCCTTTTATAAGGCGCGTGTGTAATCTCTGAGACTGTAGCTTTGTTTGCAACGTTTTGGTTAGTTGCATGCCTTGTCTTTGGAGTATATATTGACGCTAATTTTCTCTTTTTTTCCAGATTGGAGCACCAGTGGATCGAGGTTGATGTTGATACACAGGTTGATGCGCTAATAGAGGCTGTAAAGAAAGGTTCAAAGACTTCAACTGATTGCTCTGGTGTAAGCCGAACCATGGTATTTGCAAACACTGTTGAGTCTGTTGAAGCAGTAGCGAATATAATGGAAAGAGCTGGCATAGACTGTTACAGGTACCACAAGGATAGTTCTCTCGAGCAGCGTGCAGAGACCATAGTTTATTTCCGGGAGAGAGGTGGAATTCTTGTGTGCACCGATGCTGCTGCACGAGGCCTTGATGTTCCAAATGTATCGCATGTTATTCAGGTGCTTTTGCGAAACCACCTTTTTCCCTCTGTCCTCTGATCAATTCTTCATGATTGGGTAGGCTTAAAAAACGGGAAAGAAGATATCATCTACTAGTCTTCATCAGATTCCCTCAATCTGATGAGTTTGTTTTTTCCACCATGGCACCACCTGCTGATGGTCTACTAATAGTTTAGTACGGTGTTCTTTCAACTGACATCTTTTCTAATTGAACTCTTACTAACATCTTCATAAGCAATATTTTTGGAGATTCTGAGATGACTGTTTTACCTGTATAATCGTTCTAATTTCTAATGAACTTACTTTGTTTCTTATTTGTAATACATACTGATGCAGTCGTAGCTCAGGAAGTTTGGACAAATTGTTAAGTCCCTGCTAATGTTGATGTGGAATTTCCCTTTTTTTCAGGCAGATTTTGCTACTTCTGCAGTGGATTTTTTGCATAGGGTCGGGCGTACTGCTCGAGCTGGTCATTTTGGAGTGATCACAAGTCTCTATACTCGATCAAATCGGGATCTTGTTGATGCAGTTCGTCAGGCAGGGAAGCTGGGTCAGCCACTGGTAAATTTTTGTTCATTTTCAACTCTCTATATGGATCACTTGGGTACCTGCTCTTTGCATCACAGCTAAAATTTGTCTTGTACACAGGAAATGGCTTTCAGCAGGAAAAGAAGCTTTAGAAATAAGCTCAAGAAGCGAGGTAAACATCTTGAATTTCTGTGCACCTCTATTTTCAACCCCATCCTCATAAAACCACTGTACAGTATGAGGTGCAATCACGCGGTTCCGTGCAATGGCATC
Source organism: Eucalyptus guilfoylei (assembly GCA_016097605.1). Lineage (NCBI taxonomy): Eukaryota > Viridiplantae > Streptophyta > Magnoliopsida > Myrtales > Myrtaceae > Eucalyptus > Eucalyptus guilfoylei. The sequence continues at coordinate 22,256,159 of CM027861.1, read as the reverse complement.
TGCCACTGGGCTGTTACAATTCAAACTTGTAATTTGGGCCTTTGAATTCCAATAACTGATGTTTTGTATTGTTTATTACTCCCCCAGTGGATTTTTGGTACAGATTTTACATATGCTTTTGATTGGCAGGTCGATCAAAGTCAGGAGCATCCGGGGCTGAAATGTCACATGCGTGAGAAATTTTGGTGGGAGATTACAGCAGGTGCAAGTGTGTAGATTGCTATTGTCGCTTCAAAAATATGACCTACTTGTAACATAGCTTTTCAGTGATTATATAATCAAAAGCATGTAAAAGCCCCCTGAATTTTTAAAATTTCCTCTGTTTGATCGGTTATAAATTGCAGTTTTGTCTCTGTTTCAAGTCTGTCGTCATCTCTCTGTATTGGTATTATATTTGCGGTTCTCGATTCTCGATTGCTCCACTCTGCCACAACACTGACCATATTGGGTGAATGAGATGGGCTTGGACCGTCCTTTTGTGAAATCTGCTTAATGACCCGAAGATTAAGAAGTCTGAGAAAACGTAAAAGGACACATCTCGCAGCATCCGCTACGAGTTGCAGAGCTTCAAGTTAGATTCCTTTTAAGTTCCTTGCAATGTTGGTCGGACTGCGGGGAGGGTGCTCCAAGCTATTTCATCTGACCATTTGACGGTATAGTCGGTTATTACTCTCTTGGGCCCCGCATTAGTGTTGATTTTACTAAATTGGGACAAGAACATTAAAATTGTCATAATTCTCGTACAATGGTTTTAAGTGTTATATTTTATTTCGTGATTATCATATCAGTGTAGAATCATTTATTTAGGTGCCTGCTCCAACAATTCGTCTTAGGTAGCTTTTTAAATCATATTTTTGAACCTGACCTGACTTTTTATAAAATTGAAGTTTCACGTAAACTCGTCCAATGTGACAGCATGTTTTTAGGAAGACTAAACCCACCACCCCCCCGGCGGCGCTTTCTCTCTCTCTCACAGGGCACACTTTTTCCTCTCTGAAAAACATACTCCATAGAAAAAATTTACAAAACTTTCCTGTCTCTCCCTTTGTCGCTCACTCTCTCTCTATTTTCATTTGCTTCGGCTTGGAAGCATAGTCTGGTGACTTCGACGCCACTCCTCTACCGTCGTCCATTATCGCTCTCTCTTCTCTGTCCTTGCAATTCTGAGCATGAAATCCATTGGTGGACAAAATAAAAAAATGACTAGGGGTGAATGATTCCATGTTCTGTACATATTTCATTTGGAATCTAAAACTTACCGATTGGAACAAATTCGTTATTTTTTGAATTTGGAACCTACCTTGCATACTCTAAAACCTAGAATCTATCCTGTCACAGGTTCTAAGATCGATTACAAGGTCTACCCAGATTTCACCTATATTATTATTTGAACGATTGCAGTGAATTAAAATATTTAATAACCACCATCTGCTATTACAATTTACTGATCATATCTTATATTTAGAAATATAAAAAATATGAATATTAATAAAGTGAAAGTCTTAGTCATAAAATGAAAACTCGGACTGGTGTTTTCAAATTATACACTTATCATCGAACGAATATGGAATATTGGAGGATTGCACGGAGATATGGATATTAAAACATGTTCCAGGTTCTAGGTTACGTGTTCTAGGTTCCATATTTCTCTATGTCAAAATAGGCTTCTCATTTTTTAGAACGTGGAACCTACCCTTCATATCTTGGAACTTAGAACTTATAAGTTTTCATCGATCCGATTTTCAGATTCCAGGATCTACTCAATAACTATGATCACCCTTGAAAATGACGGTGGTGACTTCTAAGAGAATGTGTAAGAGAATCTCTTCTTGAATTAGGGTTCTTCACCAACGAATGCCCCTCTCCCTTTCCCTTCCCCTTGCTTGCTCTAAGAACCCCTATTTCGGGTTGGAAGCATTTAGGGCTCTTCACCTATTTTGTCAACTTTGACAGAATTTTCCCTAATTTTCTTAAATTGAATTAGGGTAGATGTTGTTTAGTTTCTCATTTGTTGATTTCATCGTGTGCCGCAAGCCACATCAAACGTTATATAATAATTTAATTACACATCAAGACAAATTCCTAATGGCACTCAAGTGTACAATTTTTATAAAATATGAGATTCAAGTAACTGAAAAAAATAATAACACTCAAGTAAACACCGTAGGAGAATTATGACACTTGTATGGTTTGTTTGATAACGTGTCAAACAATATCTGATTATATTCATTTGTTCATTAGAATAATAAATAAATAAAATAGAAATTCGTTTAATAACTCTTTTATTTCCATAAACAAAGTTTTTCTCGGGAATAGTTTGCAACAGAATTAAGAAGTAGAAAAAAGTCATTTACTTCTTTTCCTTTACTTCTTCTCCTTCCTCTAGCTGGTCAGTGACGACCGGTTAGATAAGGACGGGTGACCTCGCTAGAGTCTCACCAGCACCCAGTAAGGCCGAGCTTACCCATCTGCCGGCAAGGCTTAGGTTGACAAGGTCTCCCTGAGGCCAACAACTAGCAAGAGGAAGAAGAAGACGAAGAGGAAGAAGAGGAAGAAGAAGAAGAGGAGGAAAAGGGGAAGAGAGGAAAAAGAAAGGAAAAATGTATTAAAATATTTAAAAGATTAAAAAAATTCCTAAGTAACAAAAAAAATTTGAGAATTGTACCAAACACATTTTTATTCTGGAAATAAAAGTTTTATATAATCACCAAATGTTTCCAGATACTCAGAAACTCGTTCAAGAAACATAACTAGAAAAAAACATTTTTAAATAGAAATTTTTCCAAAGATTAGGTTCTTATCCCTACTAAATTAGACACCCGAAGTCAGAAAAACTAGAGAAACTAATGTTTCGTTTGATTCGTTAACCCAGCAATTCAGGTTTGCTCTTCAACGTTTCCGTCTGTGGAAGTCCGTCGGTACATCGGACATATCGGTCACGATTCTGTATGAGCCAATTCATTAGCAAAGCATTTCCAGCTGAAACGTAGGGGCCAAATGCGGTCTACTTCTTGTCGTGTAATGGAGGCTCTTCTGCAATCCTCTTGTTGCATTCTTCAAAATCCTTAAATAGATGGATTAGGGGCAGTGCTCGGTAGCTGGATTCTTAGCGCAGTTCACGCGTGTTGCCGTCATAAGTTCCATGTCACGTTAGAGAAAATTGACTTGGGATGCATTTGCAAAGAGTAGTGTAGACATCATTCATCCACCATTTCGATTGAAATAAGATGACATTACAAAGTTGGTCTTGAGCAGTGCTCATTAGCATAGAACACACGATATATACTAATGCCACTATCACAACATTATAATAGGATAGAGACGATCCGTAGAGGCGACAGCTAAGGGCACTTGGTCCGATTTCCGTGGGTGGTCATATCGGTGTAGCACTTGCCGCACACCTCTCTGTTTCCTGAAGTCCCAGGAGGAACGCATTTGCACCTGAAGCAGCAAGTTCCGCAGGCTCTCCCGCACACGTTAGGCCTTGAGTGCAGGCTGCACCTCTCCTTGCACAACGCTCCGCAGTCTGCACAATGGAGTGGTGGAAGCTTGTTAGTGAAAAAGCCGCGCGTCATCCCTTGAAATTTGGTTACCGAAGAAGCTTATCAATGATGGGATCCTGTTTCTTTTTCCCCCAACGATCCCGGTTTTTTTTTTCTGTGCTGATGGCGACGATGTTGTGTCGGCGCGGTTCGTGTTCTTGCTCTACGGGTCCGCTAGTAGTCAAGAACGACTACACGTGCTTTTTATTAGCGGGATTCAAGTCTCAAAGGAAGGGACAAGGTGACTATTATAATCTAGATTAATTTAGCTGATCAAGACAATCCCATATCGAGAAATAATCGTATTCATGCCGGATTTCGTTTAAAGTAAACGCATCTAATGTTTTGACAGGATAAATTTTTCTGGACTGAAAGATTTGATTTTCCTTTTCGGGACAAGACGGGGGTTGATGAGGTGCTGACTTCTCATGCTAAGTAAGCATCTGAGAGGGAAAAAAAGAATCACTTGCGTGAGTGAAGATGCTCATTCATTTAAACAGGGGGATAAACAAAACCTCAAACGTGGAATGAAAAGTAAATAATTGAAAGCTCGAGATTACAAACGAGCGAAGTTGAGTACGTACCCAAGGTCTGCAGGAGCCTCCTGTTAGCTCCCTTCACAATCTGAAAAAAAAAAAAAAAAACAATAAAACACTTACAACCTTAATCACAGCACCACAACTTCAAAGATTGGAACTTCCGGTTGAGCTGTAAAGTGGAGGTTAAAAGAAGGTTCGGTCTACAAGAGAGAGAGAAAAAGAACCTGGGCGTGCGAGTTCTCTAGGTCGATATCTGATGACACCTGCAAGATTTCGTTCAAGAAAATTAAAGCGGTCAAGCTCAGATCAAAAGAAGGAAAACGACCCAAATGAATTTCAAAGATGAGAACGGCTTTTCTTCTTCTTTTTTTACTTGTATTGTGCAGACGAGCAGGAATACGACAAGGAGAAGCAAGCGTAGTGCCATGACTTAAGGTATCTCCGCACTTCCAACACTTCCAAACTGGGATTTTTTTCAAGTGAGGTAGGGAGAGTGAAGGCCAGGGTTTAAGTACTTGCCTCGGTGCATGCAAGTTTACAGGATTAGCCAATCCACTCGCTCTTATTTACAGGATGACCCGGAAGAATGGAATCTCTGTCCTCCAATAATAAATAATTAAAAGAAAGGAAACCTAACACAACAAAATGTTGCAAAACACGGGCATTGTCAGCCTGGTGGGGCAGACAATTTCCTCTCTTTGCTCTCTTTATGTATTGACGATACCCATCCCAATTAATTTCACTCGTACCGTATTTCTTTGTGCTTTTCTGCAATTCGAACCCAGGTCTGCATTTCGACCAAAAAAAAAAAGGGAAAATATCACAAATGGTCCATATACTATTACTTAATGTGCAATTTGATCCTTGAACTTTCGATCGGCTCAATTTGATCCATTTAACTATGATAAATGTGATTTGGTCGCAACTTTCGATCGGCTAATTTGGTCCCGAACTATTGATAAATGTCTGATTTGGTTCTAACTTTCTATCGATGTCAGGTTGGTCTTCAACTTTCGATCGGCCAATTTGATCCTCGAACTATTGATAAATGTCGATTTAGTCCCCTTCTTGTTTTTCTTTTTCTTTTTCTTGTTTCTTTTTTTTTTTTTTTGCTTCTTCTCTCGAACACTTGAACGCCGGGCTTCCCTCGCCGGAGGGAAGAGAGAAGAAGCAAAAAAAAATAGTAATGAAGGATTAAATCGGACATTTATCAATAATTCAGGGACCAAATTGAGCCGATCGAAAGTTAGGGACCAAATTGAGCCTTTTATCAATAGTTCAGGGACCAAATTGAGCCGAGCAAAAGTTCAGGGACCAAATTGGACATTTATCAATAGTTCAGAGACCAAATTGAGCCGATCGAAAGTTCAGGGACCAAATTGCACATTAAATAATAGTATAGAGACCATTGTGACATTTTCCCAAAAAAAAAAAAAAAATCCAGGTCCGCACGCCCTCATCAACCTCCATTTGTTTTCTTAGCTATCTATACCTTTCTACTCACAACATCATTGTGCATTATGTATGACACAATGTCAATGGCAGCTTCGAATGGTCGCTTCTTTCTTCTCTCTTTTTCTTTTGGCTATGGTGATGGTCACTTGCCGCCACTGTGTGAAGGAAGTATTAGCACGTTGCCGTCATGTTTTTTACTCTCCCTTTTTCCCCTTGAAACTCGTGTACGGATCATGGCAATGTAGTTATTAAAATAAAAAAAGAATCACTGCCGAATCACGTGTTGTCATAAAACCGCGACTCTTGCAAGTTGAAACAAAACCAAGTGACGAGCACCCGCGACGGTAAGGTAGGATCAGTGCGCGCACGAGAGAACACTGATGTTTCTGTCCCTGGTCTCGTACGACAAGGGAAAAAAAGAAACAAATATAAAGTGACGGTCGTACATATATGAGTATTATTATAAGATGGGTCAGTGGGGTGCTTGAATTTATTCTGGGTTTCAGCGTTCACACCTCACGGCCTTTTTGACCACCGGGTCTTCCTCTGCGAGTTTTTCTATATTTTTTTTCATTTGATTCGCAATTCCGGGTTAGAATGCCTTTGAGCTCTTGATTTTCTGACTATCTGAAGGTTTGCTTTAGCCCTTCCGTTGCTCCATGTAGAGAGGGAGTCTTTGCAGAATTCTTTTTAACCATCTCGACCGCATACATATCTTTAATTTGACTTATAACTACTCGTATCACATCACGCAACAAAATCGTACTTGACCGTAGTTATCCTAATAATCAAACATCTAATCACTTCATCATAAACGATGCGATGAGTATCATGCCTCGATGATGACACCGTTCCATACCATCTGCCGAGCAAAATCCGGGATTAACAGACACTAGACACGAACGCTTGCAATGCAAGCAAAGGACGAGTGTCGTGTACCGTCCTCATCTAATTTCTGCTGAGTGTCCTCGGTCCGGACCTCTGTACCCCACAGGTGGGGCTCGATCGCTGAACCCGGGACACGATCAGGAGGGATACGGATGGACATCACCGTCTATTTAGAGGACAGCTCTGTTCCAGCTGGAAGGGGTTGAGCATAAAAAAAAAAACACCAGAGGCATGGGGAAGCGTGGAGAAGATGTTCACAGCTCATGCCTCCACTTTAAGAAAATAATATCTTCGATAGGTCCCAGGTCCCTTCATCCATTTTCCCAACCGCGCCACGGCCCACGGTCTGGTGGCGCTTTAGTAAATGGGGCAGGAATCCTTTAACCATGAGGTGACGACGGGTTTGATTCCTCATAACTTGCACCTTCCCCTGACCTGACCTTTGATATGAGGGGGGCTGTCCTCTTATGCTGACCAGATCGAATGAACTGAAGAGCGAGATGATGACAGCAACCGCGTTCATCCTGCTCATGCACAGCTGGCTTGGATTTCATCCAGGGCGGCAATCTCGTACTACAACCGAGCTGTAGGTTTAACATTGAAAACGGCGTTAAATAGATCATACCAAACGTGAATCAGTAGCAGCAGGGTACTGAGAGCGCATTTAATAACGATTCTATTCCCGGGAATAAATTCTAATAAAAAATAATTATTTTTAATTTTGTTCCCGAAAATAATTTATAAGCATTTTAAACCGTTTAGTAATTATCCAAAATCTCTAATTTTAGAATAGAATTACGTTTGGTAATGTGTTTATTGATTTTGTTTCAAATCAATTTTTTTAATTTTTAAAGAATTTTTTTACTTTTTTTCTTTTTTTTCTTTTTTTTTTTCCTTTTTCTCATGTTCTTCTATTTCTTCTTGTGGCCGATCACCGAATCGACGATCGACTAGATGAGGGCCGATGACCTCACTGGAGCGTCGCTGGACCTCGGTGACTAAGCCTCGCTGGCAACTGGGCGAGGCCCGCCTAGCCACCAACAAGCCAAGCCTCGCCCAGCCCCGGCAAGCCGAGCCGAGCCAAATCCGACAAGGCCGAGCCGAGCTGAGCCGGTGGCTAGGCTTGCCTCCAGCGAGCTTGCCGAATCGATTGTCGATGACCAGCGGCGGTGACGATGAACAGCAACCGCGGGATGGCGATCGATAAAGAAGAAGAGAAAAGGGAAGAAGAAGAGTTAGTTTTGATTTTTAGATCTGTTCTCGAAACAAAAATCAACTTTTTTTTTTATTTTGTTCCAAATCTATTTCCTAGAAAAAAAAATAGAAATTTGTTCCCGGAAACAAAAATTTTACCAAACGCGATTCTGTTCAAAAACTACTCCCGAGAACAAAAAATCAGAATCGGGTACCGTTGTGATAATTACCAAACAGCCCCTGAGTGACCTAGTAGAATGATCCGGTGAGAAAGAAGTAGGTGGAAAACAAGATTTTATTATATCCTTGGGCGTTATTATCTGCAAAACACAATTGTCATATCCTTTGAACTAAAAATTACATTTCCCGAAGCTAACTATGATCTCTCGAAACTCAAAATTTTTCCAACTCTAACTCCCCTCGGTCAGTCCAAAGACCCCAACCACTACAACCGAGAAGAGCCTTGGGTCTTCTTCTTAACGAGAACTGCTGAAAGAAGAATGAGTGAAAGAATGGGAATTCCTACTATACTGCCAGAACAGATAAATCATAGTGAATAGACTAGCTCCTGTCTAGAAGAAGATGTTGATTTCCTTTTCGCTCATCTCAAAAACATGGTCCCTCGCATCTGTGAGAGCACTCTGCAAGAAATCAGTCATCACAGCCAAAGGGCAATCAATGATGATGCGATGACAAGCAATTTAAGCACAGAAAGAAACAGTGTCTGAAAAAATTACCTGCCCAAATTTAGTAAACAAGTTGCTGGCGAGATTTAAGGCAGATACTGCCACATCTTCATTGGTCTTAAGTGCTTGGGCAATGGCAAAAGCACCATCATCCTATATGAGAAAGGCAAATATCATTCGCAAGTATTCATGTCATCCTTGATAAAAACTCCACAAATGAAACATTCACAATACCCTTATTTCATTAAATCCTAAATCGAGTGAAGTCAAAGCTTCATTAACCACTTTTAAGCTTCGAGCGAGCCAAACTGCACCCTGCAAAATCAAGTGCACTGCATAATTAGGAAGTGCACTGAACATCAGCAACTAACATCACATCATCATCGGCAACTAACCTCATCTCTTAATCCATTAGCCCGCAAGTCCAGAATAGATATGGTAGTATTGTATCTCAACATATCTGCAATAGACTCAGCACCCTTGGCTCCAATCTGCAAGGCAATTTACTTAGATCCTTTGGGGATAGATTAAGGCAAAGTTAGGAACTTCTGAATTACCTGACACCAACCAAGCTTCAGGGTTTTTATACTTCCATGAAACTTTAGAACTTCAGCCAAAGCCTGTGCTCCATCTGGACCAATGGGATTATAACCAAGTTCCAACTGTGGAAATGAGGAAGAGAGAAGCGGAACATAGTAAGATAAAAAAATTTCCAACCATAAAAATCAGCGATAAGATTTCAAAATATTAGACGCTTTTGGGATTACAGTTGTGATAACACTGTTGTCTTTAAACACTCGAGATATGGCTGCAGCACCTTTTGCACGGATGTTATTTCCCCCCTGCAATATTTTGAGTCAACATGCTACAGCTATCAACCTTAGGCCATATGTGCTGAATAAGTATTTAAGAAGGTAGATTTGGTGAACATTTAGTTAAGAAGATAGCACTCATTCATTACCAGGTCTATTGTTGTTAGTGTTCGGTTTTCCTTCAAAGCATCAGCAATCTTCTCTGCTCCCTGGCAGGCTTGATGTTAATCAGAATGAATTGACAAGGGGTGAAAAAAGGGAAATTCGGAGTCTTCAGACCAGAACAGAACATATATTAACGCCACTAAAATAATACAACTTACTCTAAGTGAATTTGTAAAAGGAACGCTCAAATTCATGTAAATAAAATAGTTCTCTACAATGGCACAGGAAATAGATCTTCAAGTTTCTCTGCTAATTGAAACAGAAGGGAGTCTTACAGCAGTATTAAATGATGCAGTAATGCGAACTTCCAAGCAAAGATATACACTTGAATGCTGACGAGGAAGCAAAACACTAGAAATGAACATAGTGAAATTTTTTGAGGGAGCAGCATGCTAAACTAGATCATCAGGTGCAAAAGACCATATGACAAAAAGATCGCCAAGTGCACGATACCAACTTAGAGAAAGAATCTGTTGTTACCTCATCACCTATATCATTCATGTAGAGATTCAACCATAACAAGCTCTTGCTTTTCTTGACATATTCAGCAGCATGAAAGGCACCTTTTGAGCTAATTGAGTTGTTGCCAATATCTAAAAGAGCGAGTTTGCCTGTAGACAGACATCTGTGACAATTGAAACCGCTGGTTTTGAAGCTAAAACAAAATGCAAAGCTCAGAACACCAGCCAATACAACAAAGGTGCAAACCTTTGTGTAAGGATAAACCAGAAATTAGAGCACGTGCTCCTTCGTCTCCAATGGAATTACCATGCAGATGAAGTTCCTGAGTATTTCAACTTGACAAAGTCATTATCTCACAGCATAGAGCTGGGAGGGGCCATCTTAGGAATGCGATGGTTGTATTAAAAGTAGAAGACAAAAATAACATCCATCTCCAAAAAAATAGATGATCAACTAAAGACAAGTACAACTAAAGCATGGACTAGCAGCACCAGTAAGTAAATTTTTTATCAACTAATGTAAGTAAAACAAGAAATCAAATAATGTACATATAGGAATAAAAATACACTTAATGGTTTTCAACATTATTGAACCTTCACACAATATCACAAGAGTCGAAAAAAAAATTTCTCCTTAAGAGTTCAAACGTTGTCCATCTTTATATGTTCTACTGGTTGGTTTTTCTTTTACTTCTTCACTGATTGGGAGTTGAGGATGGAGGAAAGAAAGTACGGATGGCCAACCAAGTCCAATTCCATTGGCTCAAAAAAAGAGCCCACATGCTTAGCGCAATATATAAAGGTAAGTCAGTTCTACCATCTTACACCGTATTGACAAGACATTGATAAAAGGGACAGCACCAAAGACAATCTGAGTAAACCAGCTCTTCCAATTTCTCCTCTTAAGACCCTAAGGCAATTCATTGGATTAAAACTGAGGAGAAGAATAGCAAGTCAAACAAATCATACGAATACAAAGATATAGCACTTTTTGACAGAAGCATGCACTACATTCTCATGACAGAATTCCCATCTAATATTCAAGTTGTTTATCCTTAAAAAAGCAAAAGGAAGAAATGAGTAGTTTACCCTCAACGACTTGTTTCCCTCCAGCCCTTTAGCCAAAGCATTAGCCCCCAGTGCACCACCATAGTTGTTGCTGAAAAAACATCATCCCTCAAAATCTTCAGTGAAGTAAAACAAAAGCACGCCACTAGAAGCATATCAAAGATGTGCCAACCATGGAAATACAAATTCACACATGCAAACCAAACTCAGGTGCATCTTTGTAGTAAACACTAAGATTAGCAGATAAACTGATGCAGATAAGACAACAAGAAGTTTCAAAACAGTACGGTACAATTTTTTGGGGACCATCATTGGAAAGTTAACTTACTTTAGATGTAAATTTCGTACAGTATTATTCTCGAGCAATGCTCCAGCAAGACTTGTAAATCCCTGACACCAGCAATAAATGATGAAAACTCGATAAACAGAAAAGTCTGGCAAACCGTTGGTCGCTAACAAATAACAACTGGCTAAAAATCTTAGATGATAAAGTAAATACATACAGAATAATCAATCATATTGTTGTTGAGTTCAAGAATTCGCAAGGTTGAGTTTTTCTTCAACAACTCAGCAATAGCCTTAGCTCCCTGCACGAGAAAGTATGATGACATATCCTGCCTGTCACTATTTGGAAAGTTTAACCTACATACAGAATTCAGTGCTTGGTGAACATGTTGCAGTCAAGACAAAGAATACCTCATCCCCCAAATCAGTACTGTTCAATAGGACCTTCTGGATACCCGTATTATTCACCAATACATCGCACAGACTCTGTCAACAAGGACGTGTCACTAAAGAGCTGCTTCGAAAACAAGAAAGTTCAAATAAAAGGGGCAAAGAAACACATGAACGTGAACAACTGTGTTGTTATTAGCAAAAATAAGCCATAATCAAATAATGGAAACACTAAAATTGATCCATCAGGAACTCTTCCAGAAACTTTCTTCAAAGTGAGGTATGGAAAAGGATAGGAACTCCCCAAGCACCATAAACTTATTGGCAAATTAGAAAGTATGTGCCCCAACTAGACCTGTCAAATGAATGAGTGGGGTTTGGGTCTTGTCATAAATGGTTCAGTCCAAATAGACCCATTTAATCCATTTTGACCATTTCCATATAATACAAATCTAATGACCCATACCCAACCTGGCCTATATTGCTAAAATACTTTCATCTCTAACCCAATTTATGAAAACTCATAACTAAACTGAGGTAAGAGTACAAAGTGAGTGAGCACAAGATCAAGAAGGCGAGAGAGATTGAAAAAAGAGTCTTAGAAATGAGTTGGATATAAGTAAGTTGTAAACCTATTCATGACCCATTTATAATCCATTTATGACCTATTTAATACTCGTATTGTGTTTAAACCCATTTATGATCAACCATCATATCGTGTTTAAATTCATTTATGACTCATTTACTCAATATAACTAACCTATTTATAACTCACTTAACACCCATAGATTGCATTTGGTGGGTTGGATAAAACTTGAGAATAACTTTTATCCTATCCAGTGTTTGGAGCGACGTGAAATCCGAATATGACCGAATATTAGGGCAAATATAATCCAGATAAAAAAAATCCCACCTAAGGGGTAGGATAGACCCAGATAGGATATGTCAAATTTTAAAAAATAAAATTTTTCTCTCTTCCTTCCTGTCTCTCTTTGTTGCTACAGCTCTCTCCATTGCTACAGTTCAGATCTTGTTGGACTCGTGGCGACCTCAGGAAGACAAAGCCGACTAGATTTGGTTGGTGACACCACTGGTCCATGATCGATGAGGCAAGATCTAGAGCCACGCTCCATGACTGAGCCACCATCTTAATCGCGGCAGCTCACAGTCGTTGGCCATTCATGGCCAAGCCACCTCTTCGTAGTTGCTCGCGTAGATATAGAAATTGAGAAAAGCAGGGAAGAATAGAAAGGAGCAGGCAAAAATCTCAGGCGTTGCCTGAGATTCCATCATCTCCGAAAAAAACTGCCCTCCTCCTCTTCATTTCTCCAAAGCCCATCCCGTGCTCTCTCCTCTTTGTTCAACACACCCTAAAGACCCAGATTTGACAATATCGTCCTTAAATGATCAACCCGGTAACTTGACATCTCTGGTAAAGTGCAAAGCTGGTTTTTTTCTTGAGTTCAGTTATTTATCGAAGATCCACACGATTGTCTACCTCCAGCAAAAAGATTCTTGGTTCGCCTCACTTCCTAGCAATTTTTCTACCTATTCTTACAGTATTGTTTTCTCTGTGGAAGTTGAGTTGAGCGACAACAGCCTCCTCTGCTTACGGCCTCCTCCTCTACTTCACAAGAGGAAGAGGGGTTGTTTTATTTCCATGGTTTAATTTTAAATTTAATTCTGCAGATCATATATTTATTTGAATCCATATTATATCTGGACATTGGATGGGATATTTAAAATCCTTCCCTATCCAACACTATCCTATCTAGCAAAAATGTCCAGACGACTAAACGCAGCCATATGGAGTAAGAAATGGGTTTATGACACAGTTTGACGGGTCTAGCCCCAACTCTAACATGAACCAGAAAATTTATCCTGACAGGATTGATCAGCAACTAATACAAGCATTGCCGAATCAAGAAAGAAGAATTTTAACAATATAATGTGTATAAACCACAAGGAGTTCAAAAATATTTCCAGGGAACAGCTTTGGAAGCTAGGAAAATATATAACTAGGGTTGATTCTGACATTTTAGGGAGAAACACGAAACCAGGACTGACCTTCACTCCTTCGTCTCCAATTGGATTTCCAGATAGATCAAGACTCTTTAAAACAATATTTGATTGAAGAACACCATCAAAGGCCTTTATTCCAGCGGCTGTAATTCCATTGGCAGCAAAACTTACTTCCTCTGCAGTCTGATAAATACAGGGTTATATCATGTTCCAGAGCATATTATATGCACATTCAACTCCTTATGCAAGAGTCAATTAAAAATAAGGCTCAGGACCCTCTCAACGTAGGAGATACATCTCAATTAACTCCGTTCAAGGTCATGATATTACTTTCTGAAGGATCCTATGCACCCACATCAGGAGAATTACTACCAAGCAACTTTAAATTTTAAAATTGGGGTAAGTTTTTCTATGTTTCCATCGGGAGAAAAAAAAAAAAATTACTCTCAATATCGATCCACTAGACTCCTCCAAAGAGATGTTTGTCTCTAAGAAGGTATATTAGGTGTAGATGCCATTTTATCCCTTATGGAATCATAAATTAAGGTGCACAAACAGGCATGGTTCAACATTAACACACCAAAGTCGATAACTCTCATCAGAACATCTGGAACATATAGTAGTGGCTTACTCAAATTACCTGATTGTAACCCAAACTCTCTGCCAGAAAAAATAATCCTTCATCTCCAAAGTTACGACCTGACCAAGCAAGTTTAATCACAAAAAATGGTTATTACATGTTCAAAATATGATAAAAGCCACAGGCAGATGACGTGGAGCCAGTTCTTAAAAAATCAAAATATGCATGAACAATAGGAAAAAGGGGGAAATCTAACAGATTATGAGAAATCTACGAAGCTTGCAGTAAAGTCAATATCCGGAAATAGCACTTCAATCGAGTGATTGAAAGCACTCAAGTTTTTAGTTAATATAATGATCTTTGACAGGATTACATTAAAATTTAAAAATTATCACGCAGTACGTTATCGGCAACCTATTTCCTTCTTCACAATGACCCCAACAGCATACCTGACATGTCAACGCTACTGAATGACCTAAGTTCCTTAGCAAACTCATTGATCTTCATCTTTGACTGTCTTTCAATCTTTGCACTGAGGTTAGATAAGAGATTTGTGCCTGCAGCAAAGGACCATTTCATTCCCTGGGTAGGAGATTTATTTTCAATTTTTGAAGGCGCCCCCCGCTTTGGCATCATAAGTTTTTCCACCAGCTTCCATAAAACTGTCAGCTGAAGACATTAATTAGTACAACAGAGATACAACACAACGCATGCAAAAGATTAAAACAGGGCAATGCATGGTTTTAGCTATGTACATGAATCGTGCAATGCTTCTCTAACCAAAACTCAAACACATGTAGATGTTATTTTACAAGGTGAATGCTAATAAAGCATACAATCATGAAAACGCAACTAATAAATCCAAATAGACTTCAAAATTACAAAGTTGATCAAACTTATTGAAGTGTGCAGAATTTTTCCTGCTTTTGTCACTTTGTTAGAAGTACTAAAATCACAGAATTCAGTTGTTGTAGGCGCGTCATACCGAAGCTTCATTTGTCTGCATTTCTTGGGGCTAGCTATCCCTAAATTGCTTTCAAGAATAGATAACTCTATTTCCTACCTTCCACTTCCCAATGCATTCCCTACATGAAACAGATTTCCCCAGCGCCCTTCTCTCCCAAGCAACACAAATCAAACCATATTCTCAGTCCGCATGCCACACATATAAGCACATTTTTCTCCCCATTCAGCAGGGATGGATCTGCATAATGGATGTGGGGGCTCTTGCCCCAACTCACTTCTCTAATTTTTGGAGACAGCTGAAGGTTTTAGAGTTATGCTCCAATATTTTGAACCCAAAAATAGGTTTTGCCCCAATTAAAATTTCCCAAAAGATACATACCTAAGCCAATATTTTCAATTCCTTTCCTGTAAAGGAAAGCAAGGTTGAAAAATACATAGTCTTTATTCATCGAGGTTTATGACGTACAAAAGAATTCGTGCTCACCACGCCCGTCATACGCAGTTCCTTTACTCACAGAACTCCACACTCGTAGCTGCAGCTAATCTTAAACTTGCCACTAACGACTTACAAGTTCTCTCAACAATAGAAGTTGCAACGCAAACCTTAAACAACCATGTTCTAATCGGTTCCAAATAGGAAAAGCTTCTCATCATAGACAATAATCACTCCTACTCTCTTCGTCACAGCAAATCAACAGTAACATTATAACTTTCATACCAAAGGTCACGACGACAAATACTCCAGCGGGAACGGCAAAAGACGCGAGCTGCTTCACAGGAGCCACAACGGCCAGCGAAGAACTCTCCCCCTCAGCCTCCCGATAAGCTCTCCGGCTCCGGCCGGACCTAGAAGCCGAAGCAGCCACGATCACCAAGCCTCCGTACCTGAAAAACCTCGGCTCACTCCGCGACGGCGGCGCCGTCCGCGCGCGCAACGCGCCGCGCGCATAGTAGCCGAAGCACGGCACGCCAAAGAACCCGAGCTCCGGTCCACGGCCCCGGCCGCTCGCCCGCAGCGTCAACTGCAGATGCCGCGCCGAACGATGAATCCGGTAGGCGAGAAGCGAACACGATTACGAAAGAGAGAGAGAGAGAGAGAGAGGATTACCTTAGGAAGGGAGTGGAGAGAGATGGAGGAAGAGGAGGCCATGGACGTGTAGCCCGATTCACATGTGCATCGAAGAAACAGATGAAGAAGATGAAGACGCTCTTGTCGATGTTCCGACTGCTGGAAATGGCGAGGCGCCGCGCAGAGAGAGAGAGGAGATAGAGGAGCGGCAGGTTCGGCAGTGTTCTCTCTCTCTCTCTTCTCTCAGAGTCAGTGAGGCGTCGTTGGGTCCGGACCCGATGGAACCGGGTCGCGGGTCAATTCCGGTCAAACCAGGTTTGCTCCTTTTTGTAGGCCTGTTTGGGTGGGCTTCGCTCGACGGCCCAATATCTGATCTGGGCCGTTCCGTGGGTGGGAATCTGATTACCAGGGCCCAATTGGAAAGGAGGACTGATGAGATCATCTGGCCCGATATTCCTTTTCGACGCCATCTTGAACTTTGTAGAGGGACTGAGGAACTTGATGAACTCCTTTCTCTAAGTGCATAATCAACTCTTGATGAACTTGTATTTCTCGGTTAAAGTAGACTGAGGAATTTCGTATTTTGAAATTCCAGGGATAAGAATATGGATAAGAGAATTGTACAAATTTCTATATATTTCGTAGTGAAGAAGGGTAATTATGGGCTCGACAAGATGACTATTTAAAGTAACAATATATAATAATATCAATTACAATTAAGTAAGAGCAATTGAGGATATGCATAATTAAGATAAAAATATATACATAATCATAAGAGATATGGAAAATCTCCTAATTATCTTAAAACGTATGACTTTGCAAGATTAACCAATTTTGTTTCTTAACAATTTACTAGCACTTCTCACTCACCCAACCAAGTTAATCTTCATTAGGTACGACAATCTCTAAACTTGATGTACTTTTAAGTTATTATTAGAATTTAGGGGCGGCAAGTATAGAGATACCCCAAAAGAGAGAGCAAGAACTCGATAAGTCAACCCAAGCCTCGATAAGCGTGTTTATTGCGAAATGTCAACTTATACAACATGTCTCCATGCCACTATTGATTAAGCATATGGCTAGTCATCAAAGTATTTCATTATTCTCTCAAGTCTCACCATATAATAAAGCAATTTCATAATTAGAAAGTCAATTTCCCCTGTTCGCCTTGCTACATCTAGGAACGATTCAGCTCAAGGCCCCCTTCATGCCAGCCTCGATGCACATCTCTTTGTACTTTCCCCACAGTGTTCGTACATACGATCTGCCTTGACTTCATCGTAATTGTCCAGCACGGACGGCTTGAGGTTCCCAGCAGTATGTATAGCAGCTTCCATTCGTTCAACGTCAATAGAAGAGCCGGGGGAAGGAAAAGTGAGATCAATGGCTACGTTGGCGGTGGCAAAGATGGCAGCGACCTTGGCCATCTGCTTGCTGGCGTCGGCATTGGCGGTTGCCAATGCTCATGATGGTCCGCACGATATGACCCCAGGCATGGTCATGGCTCCTGCCTCATCAGACCACCACCATGACGACAGCGCAAGCGCCTCCACCTTCCCGTCCATGGCGGCCGCGTTGCTGGCCATTGTCGTCTGTCTTTTGGTACACGGGAAGAGGATTTGAGGGAAAGGGATTTCCGATGCTGGTTTGGATCGTATTGTGTGTTTGTTGCCTTCTTATCTCTTTACTGCATTGGTATGTTGTGCGTGTCTGCGATGATCGCGAGCCGTAGTCTGTAAATTTGGTTCTTTTTTTCTCAACTTGATCAGATCTACATTTCAACCTGGGCGAGACTCGTTTGACAAGCAAAACTGAAATCATCTTCTCACTTTTGCTTACAGAGAGCGAATGGAAATGCTGATGTTAATAAGCAATGTGAGCATATATGTCTGTTTATAGAACAACATTTACTGAAAAGAAATTGAAAGTATTCAAAGTTGTACGTTCAGTATTTTCGAGACAACGGACTGAAATTTTCGGAAAGGGAACAATGGAATCATTCCTCTTTGGTATGGTTTGTGCGTTCGGATTCGCTAAAGAAGGCAAATCCTCAGTCGAAACTGAGATCTCATTCTCTCGGAAACACGTTCGAGACATTTACATCAGACTTGCTAGGAACAAGCACATAGTAAAACGTATGAATGAACAGATATAAGTTCATGTATTAACAACGCTATTCTAGCAGACTAAATTCACTGTTCTTGTAGAATCGGAAATATATGAAAGAGCAAACGCGGCGTGTATAGCGGCCCCAATCGAGAGCACATCCTCGTCGATAGAGTAATAAGGGCTATGCGGAGGGTAGACAGACCCGACCTTCTCGTTCCTAATGCCTAGGAGGAGGAACGACCCCGGGACCTTGTCCAAATAGAAGGCAAAATCCTCACTTCCCGTGAAACAAGGCGACAGCACCGTGTTCTCTTCCCCGACGATCTCGGTCGATACACGGTGGACGTGCTTGTAGATCCTCTCATCATTCACGGTTGGTGGGATCGAGGGGTGTCCGTTCCCCTCTAGGTCAACCTCCGCAGAGCAGCGGTGCACCACCGCCTGTGCTTTTATCACCTGGCATTGTGAAGAGAAAGCAGCAGCATATGACTGGCTAATTTTCTCACCATACAATCGAAGAAAAACTGGATCTGTTCGCGTTAGGTTCTCTGTTTATTCCATAGAAACCTGGACTCATATAACATTTTTGTTGTTCATTTTCAGCGAAACATATGTAAATTCATATGATCCCCAAAGTTTCTCAAGACTTGGCAACTGTCTATATGCTCTAAGAAGCACGAGAAGTTCATATAATTACCTCTTCTATTCTTTCCCCTAGACCATAGAAGCTCTTCTTGCTAAAAGCTCGGAAAGTCCCGCCGATCGTGGCCGTGTTGGGGATTACATTGAACGCAGTCCCGCCTTGTATCATCGCTACCGAAACTACCTGCATAATAAATTACCCTGTGACAAAATGAATTGTGTAATTCAAATGCATGCATTGTGCTTAAATTTCATCAGAATTTAGCTCTGTTGGTTCAATCTTCAATCCCATTGACATGAAGCTGGTAAATAAGACATGAAGAGATTGGGAAGAAGTCAAGTACCTGAGAGTCCAAAGGGTCTACCTCTCTGGAAACAATATTCTGCAAGCTGATCACCGCAGTTGAAGCAGCCAAAATCGGGTCGATCGAGAGATGCGGGATCGCTGCGTGACCCCCTTTCCCCTTGATCCTAGCGTTGAAGCTGCCACACCCAGCTAGGAATTCCCCAGGCCGCGACGCGACAACCCCAATTGGGTACCTGTGGACCAAGTGCAAGCCAAAGATCGCTTCCACGTTCTCAAGGGCACCGTCTTGGATCATATCCTTCGCGCCTTGGCCACTCTCTTCGGCCGGCTGGAATATAAGGACCACTGTTCCCTGTGAATTACGTAGGCATCACATGAGCACGAGAGATTATACATGATCACTGCTTGATACATTTAGGCCAGTCTGAGATTGATTTGACTTAATAGTGGGTATTAGGTTTCTGAACAAGTGGCCCGTATTAGACACAAAATAAACCTTAGACATATCACTTAGTAAAGCAATTTAGTTACAATCATACGGTCGATCTGAGTAATCGATGTTATCTTGTTGACGATTACAATCCTTAAATTACCTGCAGATGGTCTCGGACTTCCTGCAATACCTTGGCAGCTCCGAGTAGCATGGCGACATGAGCATCATGGCCACAAGCATGCATTTTCCCATCCACCTTGCTCTTGTGCTCCCACTCCACCATCTCCTGAGGAACATAAACAACTTCATCATGCATTTTGAGCGAAAGTAGATGGAAAATTCAGAGCTTGTTCTAATTGTCACCAACTACATCTAGCTCTCTCCAACCAATGAGCCGTTCACCAATCAATTTCTAGTGCCGACACGAGGAACAGTAAATCGAAAAGACACTGCCCATCTGCGTGATTTGCCACTGCTGATCTTTGCCTTGAGTCCTACCTAACGGTGCACAGAAACAGAAAGGTTGTGGCTCACTTTTGCTCCGAAAAAAGAAAAGGAGCCTGTCGTGTTCTTGTAAAGTGTTAGGTTACGGGTTCGATCCAGTTGTCGGCGGCTTGATTAGTTTTCTTGCGAAAAGTCTTGGCGATAAATGATGAGACATTCTTTCTTCTTTCTCATCCATTCATCGACGTCTGAATTCTGCAAAGTTCATCATCAATTCCCTTTCTTCAACTCTACATGTCCGGCCGGGACTTGCGCGTTGACCCTCCATTTTTTTTATTTTTTTTATTACTGTCTCAGTTGATCCACAGACATCGCTCATCGAAACAAGACACGGGGGGAAAAGTGCTCAACGGCAGACGTTGATCACACGACCAAATCGACGTACCTGAATGGGCAAGGCGTCCATGTCGGCCCTGAGGGCGACGAACGGCGGAGACCCCGACCCGACCGTGGCCACGACCCCCGTCCCGGCGGTGGGCCACCGGTAAGCGACGCCCAGGCGGTCGAGCTCGCGCCGGACGAGCGCGCTCGTCTCGAACTCCTCGTAAGCGAGCTCCGGGTTCTCGTGGATCTCCCTCCTTATCTTCTTCATCCAGCCCGCCAGGCTCGCGTCCTTGGCCCTCCCCACTACATATTCCCTCAACGAAAACTCAGAAGAAGAGCAAGAACAAGAAGAACAAGAAGAGTTGAGCGACGGGAAGAGCTGCTGCTCGTGAGCCGAGGCGTGAAGGCCCGAGCAAGGGCAGTAGAGAAAGGAGAGGAGGAGCGCGAAGAAGGCGAGGAGCTGGGGAGTCTCCATGAGCTTGAATGGCGAGGAAGTCGCGAGGAGGTGGGGAAGAGTGGTTTGCTTCTTGCTTTCGTTCGGCCTTCATCAACGCCGTCCTTTGCTTATTTATAATAATGCAAAATTTGACAAAAATGCAGCATCCAACGAAAGCGCGTCGCGTCATGTGTTACGCAAAACCTGCTACCAATGACGTGGTAGAGCCACCACGAGCACCAAAAAAAAGGGTCACTGCTCTTTTTTTCTTATTAATCTCGCGTGCGGCCACGTTTTACTTAAATAATATCATAATTCGCGCGACCCGCGTGAATGACACCCTTTTTAGCATGCAAATTGATTTAACAGTGTTGTTTTCCCCATAAGTAGGTTCTCCCCACTTTCGTCGCCAAAGATTAATTATTTAAGTAAGAAAACGGAAAGGGTTTCGAAATCTTCCCTCTATTTCTTGTCGTGAAAGATTTACAATTTGCATTTGATTTCCCCCTTTCCCTTTCCCTTTTTCTTTCTAGAAACCGTAATCAAATTTTCGGATCTCGATACGTGTCGTTTAAATTAGCACGGAACATAGACGATGTAGAAACTATTCGGCGGACGCCGATTCTGGCATGGACCGAGCTCCATACGAACTGCATCCATCAAAATGGAGGAATCCGTGGGCTCCACAGACCCCAAATTTAGAGCTTTTGCCATTTCGGGGTGCTGCTAAGCTCTCGGGAGGAAAAAAGCACGAGCTCTAATACGTATATAGTCACGTGTTTGCACATTTATCGCGTGGACCACGTGTTGGAAATGTCCAAATGCCGTGGTTTTCCTGCTTGTCGTCGAACTTTCTACGTGGTTGTTTCTTCTTCTTCTTCTCCATGGCAAAGTTGGTGGAGATAGAAATGACTTTCGGATCATGCGGGCGCGACTTTTGCATCTCTCGATCTCGAGCCCTGCGGTAATTTCCGCACGTGCCTCAGTCGAATGTTGTCCTGAGCACGAAATATCTTGTTTCCTAGCTTCATAACAGGAAAAAGTATGTACAGGAATCGTAACCCTATACGCACGCATGCGCACACGTACGAAAATAAGTTTGAATTCCGAAGTCAGAAGATTATCAGGAAAATATGATGCTTAAAGCATGACTCATTAATGCATTTTTTTGAGAATCGAGAGCGAGGATGGTGGGATGTGTAGGTGCTTTTGAAAGTTGCCAGATGACTTAGCTCAAACGCTATCCATTTTAGCATCTTGCCTTGGACAAATGTCATCGCTCGTCATCTTTTGCTCCCCGATTCGTCAAGTGAAAAGAAGCATGGCCCTTGGCATGCCTAGAGGGCTGGCGCAATGAACTACGACGTCAAACAATTTTTTAAGTATTGCTCGTACTTCTAGATAATTGGGTCTCTACAATTGTGCCTCTAGAATATAATATTAAAAAAAAAAGCAATGCAATGTGGAAATATCTATATTATTTTATGCTCAACAGACCATCACAAAGATCCATGAAAGCTTATAGTTTGTTTAGAGCAAGCTTTCCTTTTGATTTTTTAACCTTCTGCAATCCTCAGCAACGCACGCGCGTTTGACCTTTCTCAATCTTAAACACTCGAGATTCTTCCAAGATTTAGAAATATTACACATAAAATTCACTAATCAATCGCTATAATTTTTTTAAAACTAGAGTACTACTATGAATGGATGCTGACAAAACGAGCATTGTCGAGGGAATCAGAAACCTCATCCCTCCAACAACCGGTCACATCTTTATGCACCGCATTCGTGCGATTTAATGAATGGACGAGAACAAAACAACGATACCTAACTATTATTTATATAGCTTATGTACCAACTCATAGCATTATTCCAAAGTTAGTTCCAAAAACTTCAGGGGCACCACATATAATATATATGCACGTGAATATGATGTTCTCAACTATAGAGTACCACAATTTTTTTGGGGACGTAACCAAAAGAAATACAACCCTTGCTATTAGGTCCCTATGAGTACAAATTGAAAAGTCTTCGATGTGGACGTATTTGGAAACTTTGGTTTTTCTTTTTTTTTTTAATTTCATTTTTCCCCCTCAGTTATTACTAGGGAATGGTGATGCTCTTCTCTTTCGGTTGCATATGGAGCCATCCCGATTCAATGTGCTCGGCCTCGGTCGCTCTCAAAACTTCATTACGAATTTAGGTTGTCGATATTCACCAACCTTGGTCAGATATGACCCGTAATTTGACTGGGCTTCGAATCGAAGAATTCACCACACGCGAAAAGTCGTGTCGGTAAGCATCCAAGGTTTCAAAGGAACTTCGACACGAGTTAACGAAAACTGAGAAGGGCTAAAATGAAGTGTCCAAAGGACTTTGGACGGTGTTTCTTGAAAGATGTGCCTTATCTTTGTCGACATTATTACAGGCTACTACTAGACTGCCGTTGAAGGGGGCTGGGCTCAGCCACAGAAATGCAACAAACGCGTTGTCGTTGTGCGGCCACCGCGCAGCATCCTATTAGCGCCAAACTTATCCAACAAGATGAATGCATCCTGAATATTGGCGGTCCCAGTAGAAATTAAGATTGAAAAAATTATTTAAAAAGTCATAAAATTTAACCATAAATATTTTGATCGTGTTATTTTAGTTCCAAACTTTTTGATGATTTATAAATTTAGTCTTAAATTTTTCTATTATACCAATTCAGTTATTAACTTTTTAACAATTTACAATTTAATTATGTGTCGGCAGTTTCGCGTAATATAGTCAACGTTAGCGTAAATTATTATTCATATTTTTGTAATTTTCCCCGAATCTGGCGAGGGCAACCATTGCTAGATCCATCGTTGGATCCGATGAGGATAGCCCTCACTAGGGGCAAGTGTGGGTGGCCCGAGACTAGACTAGCGAGGATCATCTGCACCCGCACTGGCAAGGGATACCCTAGCTCCACCTCACCTGAGGTTGCCAACATTGATAGGGTCCAAGAATGGCTAGAGAAGGGAAAAAGAGAAAAAAGAAAAAAGAATTCAAAAAATTAAAAATATTATTGATATCAATGCTAACCACGCTACGTAAAATCACCAACGTAGGCTAGACCGCCACGTTAGCAATTTTCAACCATAAGTAACTAAAAAGACTAAATTAGCAATTGATTAAAAGATTAATAACTAAATTAGTACAATTGAAAGGTTTTTTACTAATTTGGCAAATCATCATGAAATCTATGATTAAATTAGTATAATTAAAAATTTTAATTATATCTTTTATTATAATTTTAATGCACTTAATTAGCCTCTTGAAACATTACTCACTTTTAATTAAAATTTTGTTACATCATATCGTTCATTAATTTTGACAGTTCTATATAACGACTCTAGCATTTGATTTTAGCCAATCTCGTACGATGTTGATTGAGCCAACTTAATCTTCGGTCACAACCCTTTGATATGATATAGTGAATTTCACGAATGCCCTTGACCTAATGGCTTAGACTTTTTTCAGTTCGCATTAATGAGTTCGCATTAATGAGCCAAACTATTATGCATCTCAACAAAACGTGTGATCGCCGGTAATGTCTAGATCATAGTACCAATCAAACCTCACACAAGATTGGATTGATCTTAGACAGGTGATACCCCAAGTTTTTGTTCTAGGGGCTGAACAACATGTGATAAAATGTTCCACACACATTTCTACCGGGTCAACTGCCAAACATACTTTTTTTATATTTATGCCTTTGGAAATGGAAAAATAGTTTTCTCGTTCATTCCCCATTAGAACCAGGACAAAAAGAAGATGAATGCGCTAAAAAGTTGAAGAAGGTTGCTTGAGGTGTTGTAAAGAAATGCTATTTGTCCTTCCAATGCAATTGTTACAATTTTTATCTTTTGGTGGAAAGGAGATGGAATGAAAATTTTAAAATTTCTACCCATTTTTCAATCCACCTCTATCAATTGTCCCCTTCCCAAATTTCCAAACAGAGCCTTGAGAGTTGAGATCATACAATTCTGTAATTGAGGGAGAATAGAATGAGGAACCTAATTCGCCTTTGTTTTAGATGAGTCTCATTCACCTAACATCGATGCTTCCTCTTAGATTCCTCTGTAGTTACAGAGCTAAGACTATTTGAAAACCCAGTTATTTCAAATTAACGAAAATAGGACTATGTTTAGTGAAAATAATCGCAACGTTCCCAACACCCTAATTCTCTTTCCCTTTTCAGTCAATGCTCCGATGAAAAACTCTTCGCGAGTAGAGGCCCCCGACCTTAAATTCGAGGTCATGGGCCTTAGTGACCTCGATTAGCCTCGATTAGGCCATGATGGGGATTGAAGACACCGATGACCCGATCGCGTTTAAGGTCAAAAACGTTGAGAGAGAGATGAACGGAAGAGCCCTCCTCCGGTGGTGAGTTGGAGGGCCGGCGAAGGGAAATGGCAAAACAAAGGGCGGCAACGGCCTGGCGTCGGAGGTGGCTGCACGGTGGTACTTCACGGGGAAGAAGGGAGCAAAGGGTTAAAAAAGAAAGAAAAAGAAAGTGGAAAACATTTCTAGGTTCATTTTAGGTTGTCTAAGAATGGAGAGGATCCTTCCTCTCTCTCTCTCTCTCTCTCTCTCTCTCTCTCTCTCTCACATGTTTTATTTAGTAATTCTAACAGACAAACGACCCACCTCTCTCTGTGAGAATAGAAGCGCCTCCTTCAATCACTCTCTTCCACAATGCATGCAACCTGTACAATCTACACCATGCAAGTTTTCTTTTTCTTTCAAAAAGAAAATTTCTTCGAACCACAAAAGAAAAAAAAAAAAGTTTCCTTTTTCCGTTCGCCACCTCCGATATAACATTCTCTCTCTGTGAACAGAGCAGGAAGAAATGACGCCCTTTCACCTCCTCCTCCTCTTCGTTGTCTTCTTCAACATCGCAACCTCCTCGGAATCGAAGCTCACCCTCGACTACTACAAGAAGACATGCCCCGGCCTCCAACAAACCATCCGACAAGTCGTCACCGACAAGCAGATAGCCTCCACCACCACCGCGGCCGCCACCCTCCGCCTCTTCTTCCATGATTGCATGGTAATCGGAGTGAATGAATGTCCCATTATGTTTTAGGTACACAAAACTAATTTGCGAAATCCGTGTTGACGAGTGTATATCGGTTCGACTGCGGTAGTATCATGTCGGGCTACATGTTAAGGTTTTCTGAGCCTTCCCGTCCAATTTAGATTCATCTTAATTGAGGGAATAGATTGATGCTTTGCCAACGTAACGATGCATGGAGAAAAGGATCTCGACAGCGTTATGCACAAAATGCAACTATCAATATGTCGTGGGAAATTTGCACTGAATACAAAATAAGGGATCTTGAAAAATTTTAGGATGTCTTTCTGTATAATATTAGACTCGATCTGCAAGTTATTGATGTATCGATGAGAAGTATTTTGATTTGGAGTTAGCCCTAACGGTGTGTGTATTCGATTGGTATTGAACTTTGGTGAAACTGAATATCCCAACAGGTAAATGGTTGCGACGGCTCCATCCTCATCTCCTCCAACGCGTTCAACACTGCCGAGCGCGATGCCGATATCAACCTCTCCCTCCCCGGCGATGGTTTCGAAGTCGTCACCCGTGCCAAAACCAATCTCGAGCTCGAATGCCCTGGCATTGTGTCGTGTGCGGATATCCTCGCCCTCGCGGCCCGCGACCTCGTGACCATGGTCGGCGGCCCCTACTACGACGTCCGCTTGGGCCGAAAGGACGGCTTCGTCTCGAAAGCATCTGAAGCCGAGGCCGCCATGGCGAAGCCGGCCATGCCCCTGAGTCAGATCATCAAAATCTTCGAGGCGCGAGGGCTCAGCGTGCAAGAGATGGTGGCTCTGAGCGGGGCGCACACGATCGGCTTCACGCACTGCAAGGAGTTCAGCCACAGGCTGTACAATTTCAGCAAGAAATCGGACTACGACCCAACGCTCTACCCCAAGTACGCGGAAGGGCTGAGGAAGCTCTGCGAGAACTACACCAAGGACCCTACGATGTCGGCGTTCAACGACGTGATGACGCCGAACAAGTTCGACAACATGTACTACAAGAACCTCCAGAAAGGACTGGGGCTGCTGGCCTCAGACCAGGCGATGGCGGTGGACAGGAGGACGAAGCCGTACGTGGACCTGTACGCGGCGAACCAGTCGGCCTTCTTCCAGGCGTTCGCCCGCGCCATCGAGAAGGTGAGCGTGTATCAGGTGAAGACGGGGAGGAAGGGAGAGGTGAGGCACAGGTGCGACGCCTTCAACTCCCTCAAGACTTGAAAAAGGGTTCGATTGACGTATCCACGAAGTATTTTCAGTAACGTGTTGATTAATGAGGACATGAAAAGCAAAGCGAAAAACACCAATGTTGATGAGATGAATGGCAATTGTTTTACTATTTACACAGGTGATGGTATCCTTCCTCGCAGATGATGCTGCCCGATTGCGGATTGCTTTCGATGGCCTCTCCTTTTTACTCCATTTCCCCTTTGATTGAATAGCGCTTTATAGTGATTTTGCTATTTTCGCCATGGCAGCATCAGTCTTACAGAAAAACAGTAACTGATGGATGGTCCATTGATACCAACTTAGATCACCATTTGGAAAGAGAGTAGTTGAAAAGCCATTCTCTCCGATCATAAATGTAGCGTATGAATTGATGCACAAACAACTCCCTTTTTTCATCTTTTGATGTTAACGTAAACGTAATCATGGTTCCTTGTACTGTGGCAAAATTAAAATTAGGAAAACTTTAAAGTTAAATATCAACTATAGAATATCATCGTGGAAAGATCTTATTGATTTTAATTTGTGTCGATGCCGCAATACCCAAGGCACACGCATTCCCCTGTAATTGAATTCTCAAGTATTTCTTTTATTTATAATATAAAACATTTAATGATGCTAACCGTTTTTATTTTCGAACATGGATGAATTGTTCATGCAATCTATTACCTTTATATAGGCACTTTGGCAATGAAACAAAAATATCAAAAAAAAAAAAAAATGGTGCAAGTAGAAAAAATTTTAAAAAAATGCACTCGGCTATATTTAAATCATTTGTTTTCCAAACAAAAAAAAAAATTGTTTCAGGAAATCTTTTGAAATAATATGTTTTCAAATTCATCATAGAGATTGATTCAATTATAATTGAGGCAACAATTATTTCGCAAAAAAAATAAAAAATTTAAAAAATATTTTCCCAAAAATAATTATTTATATCATTTAAAATAATAATCAATAAAAAATATTTTTTCATTATCAACATTCATTTATATCAACATATTTTCATGAACAATAAAAATATTTTTTATTCATTCATTTTTTAAGAGATACAAACAAAAGTTTTAAGAAAAATATTTTCGAAATCATTCATTTTTCTCAAAATAAATAAAACTTAAATAGATTAACCCATTTCACTAAAAATACAAAGAGATTCAAATAAATTTCTTGCAGTGAAGTCTCAACAGTAGCCGCTAGTCTACCCCTTTTTCTTTCGAAACAATTAGTTTTTTTTGGAAACTATGTAAAGAAGAAATTAAACGTGTAATTAATTGGGTCAATTTGTGGATAATTGGGCACAACAGTGCCAAAGATTTATTAGACTCAGAAGAATGCAAGAGTAGCTCTTGGACTGTTAGGGCGCGTTTGGCAACCGGTCAAACAGTGAAAATTTCTATTCTTTTATTCTTGGGAGTAGATATAAAACATAAATCCGTTTGGTAAAATTTTTGTTTTCGGAAACAAATTTTTTTTTTTTTTTTTCAGAAATAGATTTGAAATAGAATCGAGAAGTAAAAAAAAGTTAATTCTTTATTCCCGAGAACAATTTCAAAATCAAGCAAACTTATTTTTTTCTCTTATTTCTTCTTGTTTTTCTTCCCTCTCACCAGACCTCGCGCAGCAACAATTGGGCGAGGTCTGGTGAGGCTCACCCATCTATCAGCCGAGCTCAACCTTGCCGGGCCACCTCGAGGTCGGCATCACCCGACCAAAGCAAGGCCGACCTTGCGATGGCCCGGTAAGGTCGAGCCTCACTAGCGATTAGGCAAGCTCGGTCAAGCCTCACTCCTCACTTAGCTATCGACGAGGCTTAGTCGATAACGTTCCGGCGAGGTTGCCAGCCCTCATTTGACCAATCGCTAGTCATCCCAAGGCCGGCGACCGATGATGACTAGCGACAAGCAAACTTTGAAGAAAAAGAAGAAAAAAATTATTAAAAAATTATTAAAAAATTAAAAGAAAATAATTTGGATTATAAATTTTTAAAATTGTACCAAACGCAATTCTATTTCGGAATAAAAATTTTGACAATTACCAAATAATTTAAAATGTTTAAAAATTAATTCAAGAAACAAAATAAAAAAAATCATTTCTAATCGTAAATTGTTTCCGAATAAGATTGTTACCAAACACACCCTTATTTTTTTTTTTTTTTTTGTAACCCAGGAACCCGTAAGCCGATAGCCGACGAGCAAACCCTGGGAAGCGACTGGAGAACCCACCACAGTACTTCAAGTAAGAATCCCTAACGACGCCTCTGGGATTTGAACTTCTCCCCTTCGTGAGAGAAAGAGAGCCCAAGCCAGCTGCGCCGCTGCGGGCGATGGTAACGCACCCTTATCTTCCACCTTTGCAAAGCTCAAAATGGTACGACCATCAGAAACCAAAGAACTATAACTGGAATTGTTTTATTTGGGCAAGAGACAAGAGGCCAAATCATTCTATAATCCCTTCTACGATCCCTCAAACAAAAGCTTACGATACCAAACACGTGGTATGAATGTACTCTGTGGCAACGTACAAATACTTGAAAAGTTTTCGATGAAGTGAAATGAATACTTTTGTTATCGGCTACCGATCCTTTGAGCAATCATTACTTGGGAATTTAAAAGCACACGTCATTTAAAAGCAAGTCAAGTTGTTCCTTGCTACTATAGCTGAGCCTGTTTCTGAGCCTCCAGCAATTGAAATTCAGTTTGACCTATAGCCGCCAGGAGATTTAGACAAAACAGTGATCCAGATTCAGAACATGAGACAAGATTGCAAGAGCAACTTCCCGAATATTAATGAGGACAGGATGATAAGTCATAAATGCGTGCAAACATGTCACCGGGACACCAAGAATCCGCAAAGAGAATCCACTTGTCCAAAGTGAAGAAGCTTCATGAATAAGTTATGCGATTTACAGGTGTTATCAGCTCAAATACTGATAACAAGAGATCAAGGGAATAAATGAAGGAAAAGGGAAGGAACTTTACAATAACAATAAGCTGTTGTCGCCTTTTTAAGTAGTAGACTAAAGTTTTTTGCAGAACCATAACTTCCACGGCATCATTGACATCTCAGCCAACAAGCAAATTTCCTTTAGCCTGCGTGAAAGAACCAACAGGAAGCAAATCGTTGAAACGAATATATAGACTTAAGTTGCCCGTCCATTATTGCAAATATAGCTCTCCGGAGCTCATTATCTCCTGCGGTTATGCAATGCCGATACTATTGTTAATAAAGTCATCGACTAATAACTCTTACCCTCTAACAAGCCTTCCTCTTTTCAACCTTTAGATGAATATTGAACCATTTCTTCTTCCTTGGCCTCTCCCTTGCTGTGGACTTCTTCTCTCTCACATGGCTTTCTTCTCTAGCCTCCTTAGAAGATCCTCTACTCTTGCTTTTACTTCGCTTCAAGGGTGGACAAGTTGTGTAAGAGGCATGAATTTCATTTCTCTGCTTTAGAAGCTCATCAATCTGCAAAAATAACATAGAAAATTAGTAGAGAAAATTGAAGCATGTCATTGAGCATATAAAAGAAAGAAAAAAGACAACGATTAGAAGCTCTGCTTCTGATATTGACACTCACCGCTTGCATTTCTTGTGCATATCTACTAGTCATCTCTGTAAATTGTGCCAGCACCTGTCAATAGCCCTCATGAGAATCATGAAACAACGTTATCCCGAAGAAGATGATGCTTGCTTAAATTGACATGAAAACCTCTCTGTATTCAGTTTCAAACTTTGACAACTCGGCCCTTTTTGTCAAAATTTGAGCTTCCACAGCTCTAAGATGTTCCTTCTCTTCTACAAAAGGTGCCGCACAAAGAGCTTCAATGGTGTAGCTTGCACATTTGAAAAAGTTGTCACCTAATGCCATGGAAAAGAAGATCAACTAAAACTTACAAATGCCACTGAAATCCTTCCTACTGCAAATTCAATGGAGAATAAGCCCAAAGAAAGTGTGTTAAGAACCAACCATAAACAGCAAACACATGCTCGCCAGCCTTCAGTTCAGTTATTTCACATTGCTGAAATCCATCCAACTTTTTGAAGAAGGCAACATCTGGATCCTTGCCAGCAGTCATCTACAGCAATCCAAAATATAAATCCTAAGTAGTGAAGCAGATTTAAAATTGGGATTGACTAGGGCTCTATTTATTTAAATCATTAGCTCACCGAATTGACTGTCTGATCCAACCGATAAACAGGAAAGCCAAGAAAAAACATTCCAGCAGATGTAGTTTTCCCGGTTTTTGCACCATCCTCCTGCACAAAGAATGACAAGGTTTAAAGTACTTGATCACCTATACAAAATTCTACACAAAAAAAAAAGAGTAGCAGCTAGTGGAGCTATAGCACCAAAAGAATTGATGAGAAAAAAACAATAGGGTGATACCTGTAGAGCGAGGCTCAATCCACCATTATCTACCCGATCAAAGTACAACAACTGCAACAAACCAGCCAGATAGGATAAGATGGTAGTTCGTTAATAGCTATACAATCCATTGAATTTTCTATATCAAAATCAACTGAAGGACAATGTCCTAAAGAGAAATGACTACCGAAAACTGAAAATCATACACATTAAAAAAAAAAAAAAAAAAAAAAAAAAAAAAAGAGGAAAAACATGCCAAAACTCCAGGTGATTGAGAAGTATTCTCCTAATATAGAGTTAGAGTGAAGGTAGTGGATGAAAAAAAGCAGTTACAAAGATTCAGCAGGGGAGAAATATTTCCACCAAATGATAATAGGTAAGTCACCCAAATTAACTAAGACACTTCAGACACTAAAATAGTCAATATCCAGACTCTTTCATGTTCACCAAATGCTGATAGTGTCGAGGAAATATTTGAAAATGCATGGACAATGAAGGCAACTCTATGTTCATTAACATGTCAACTGATAGGACATATAAACAAAAGAAGATAAGCTATCAGAAGCTTGAAAGTTCAGTAACTTAATTGGTCCAACAATTCAATTTAACATTTTGACAGATCAAAGAAAATGTTGATACTTAACTCACTTGTACAAGACAAGCATAATTCCCACTTAGATTATTATATTTGATGAGTAAAACTTCAGCATACAGCTACACAGCTATCCAAAATTTTAAGCTCATTATGGGTTGTTAATGTCTGACATTTACTTCCCTAGGTAAAAACATACACTCATCAGAAAAGACTTCAAGGGTATTCAGAGACCATACAAACAGAACTCCGGCAACAAGACCACAACAACATCCAAGCTATTGCCTTCCTTATGGTATTATTGAGCTTTTCATCGCCTACTTGGAAGATCACACGTATATGCAACTCTACAAAAAATACTTAAATACTTGGAAATGTGAGATGAATGGACCTTGAATTTGCTTTTGTCAGATGATTGCACTCGGCATACAAATCCAGATCGAGCTTCCTCCTCTGTTATTGTGACAGAATAGAAGTGAGCACATTGCTTCTCAACCTGTTTGTTCACAAAACATACACATGAGAAACAAAACACCAGCAAATACACAAAACATTGAAAAAAGCAACTCACTTTCTTAGAAATAGGCGTCCCAAGCATTAGTGGACGAATGGGGACCAGGCCATTGAGAGCTTCCTCCAGAACAGTTGCAGATACAGTTGTCTTAATTGGTACACCAAGTTTACTAAAAGCCCAAACATAGATAATAATCAGCAATATTACTTATTTATACATCATATAGCTCATAAATGATGAGGAACAAGTGATATACTTGGTAAAACATTACCTGAACAATGCAGCAAACATGGTATTCACAGCTCCCAAGCTCGAAAGATCTAATTCTAGCTCTTGACTTTCTGATTCAACAGCCTACAAACAAGACAGCTATATCTCAAGTGGCACCAAATAACACAAAAGATTAGGAGCAATTCTGGAGAGCTTATCTCACCTCAAAACCAGCAGTGTCATATTGGCGCCTTTTGTCAGGATCAGACAGGATGTTATACGAAAATGTAACCTCTTTAAACATATCGGCGGCTTTAGGATCATTTGCATTCTTGTCAGGATGATACCTAAAATTGCAATCATCTATTCATATTAAGCACTGTCACCAACATCGAGAAAATATTGAAGAATCATCTCAAGACAAAATGGAAAAGGGAACAGAAACTCCTTCAGCATGCTCTTCCCATCAGAAATATATTTCTCACGAAAATGTTCAAAGCAGCTCCATCGCATAGTAGGAGCTTTCACACTACAACAGAGCTAGTCAAAACCATTTCCTATGAAACAAGCAACATAAGAAAGTATGGGATTTCAAAGATATTTAATTCAAGAAGCAGATCGCTGCCACCACATGATTCACATATAGCCAGCCAATATCCCAACACAAAATGCTCCGGCCACTAGCAACCAATATCAACCAAGTTTCTTATACCGTCAAGATGTAGATTCTAAGATTATTTTACGTCCATCACATCCCGTTCTCATGTCTTCATTTATTTCGAGAGACCAAATAATCATAACTTACTTCCACCCTTATAACATAGTGAACATTCTGCTCAAGATGATTGATTAAGCTTCAGAGATCATACAAGCTTGAGTCCACTGATCCAAATGGACATCTCCTAAATACGATACCCATCTTTTCTTTTCTTCTCACAATGAACAAATAGTATAACCCTCTGGGATGGGCTTATTGGTACAGCGACGAAATTGTGTGCGATTAGGCACAAAATACAGGTTTCATTCTCCACACCACCAAATGCAAACGTCCGAACTTTGGCTCGTGACTTACGTAATCGCTGATATTAACAGGCATCTCAAGAACACAGGGTCTACCAACCTAGGCAGATTTCCTTGTCATTGAAAAAAAAAAAACATAGAACACTTTCAAAGTAGCTCAATCAAGGACTCGATTAACCAAATCAATCTCCTGTAGTAGGCTAAAATGTCTCCAGATATAAAGTAGCCAAGTGAAACGACTCAGAACTCTAAATAGAACCCAGTTTTCGGCAGGTGGATGGAAAATAATCAAGTGATAAAGGGTCAGGCTATTAGACTCGAGGAATATCGTCTGTCTGATGCATCAATGAAAGCATCAAGTCCTTAGCAGACAATCATCGTGAAGTTGCTCTGATCAGGTATAAACCCAGAAAAACAAGATATAGAGCTGCACTAAGTTTTGGTCAAATTCTTTGTCCTGGTACAGACCGTAGCAAACTTCATCTCATGGTACTTCCTCTTCAACATCAAACAAACTACCTGAACAGCACCCCTTGACATTCTTCCATTTGCAGGACAAACAGAAAACAAGCTAAGCTAATACAAAAACTGTACGAGTGAGGCACAACTGCTGACCCATAGCCAATAAAGCCAGGAATGCTCTCTGATAGATGTTCCACACCAGCCTCACTATATCTTCCTGAAGCTCACCTCTTCCCAAAACAAATCAAACTCGGCTTTTCGACACGAGCTCATCCTACTATAGAACTAGACAAGATCTGCCCCCTTAGAATTTACCGCGCATGGTATATACGCGGGGGAATAAGGTTACTCTTCTGCACTGGCTTACACACAACTCAAATGAAAAAACCTCATGGTCGATACAAATTAGACCAGTTCTAGCATTTGATAGTCTCGGGTGTTAGCAGAACTGGCTCCAGAAAACAACGAAAGGCCCGCTAACGGCGCGTCGGCATCTACAAGCAGGCATAGCTGTCAATCGCCAAGCCTCGAACAGTGACGCATTCAGTCGTCACGAGGAAGGCAAATCCAACCACAACCACGAGAATTCAACTCTCCAAACGCACCAACCCCCCCGGAGCGACACGCATCTAAAGAACGAGAAAGGGAAAAGAGGGGAAAACGCGACGGAGAAGGGCATTGAACGCACTTGAGAGCCATCCTGCGGTACGCGCTCTTGATTTCCTGATCCGTGGAGTTCCTGGCGACGCCGAGGACCTCGTACGGGTCCCGCCGGATCTGCCTCGCCGCATCGCCCTTCTCCGACTTCGACTTGTGAGCAGGCATTTCTCGCGGGGCGGCCTCCGGAAACCCTAGAAATCGCTCCGGCGTGTCCAGAATCGGCGCGGCATCCGCCGGTCGCCCCCCATTCCCAGTCTCCACCCTCCCCCCCGGGTCGCGAAGGAGCGCACCGCCGCTCCGGGCGGGACGGCGGACGGAACGGGGGAAACCGCGGCGGAGAGGACGGAGGTAGAGATAGAGAGAGAAAGAGAGCGCAAACAGCGAGAAGATTTCTCCAAGCAAGAGCTCGCAGGAGAGAGAGAGAGAGAAGAAAGAGACAGAGGTAGCGAGAATTTGGAGGGGAAATTAGGTGTGAAAATTGTTTGTTTGTTTGTTTGTTTTTTGGTTTTTTTTTGGTTTTTTCGATTTTATCTTTCAAATTCTCCTGGAGCGGAGAGGGGCGTGCGTGGTGGTTGGGGGATGTTTACGTTACGCCCGGTGCGCACTGCACCACCATGCGCCTCGCACGTGGCACGATCTTTTGCGTGATAAAGAAACTTTGACGGCGAAATCCCCTGTGAAATAAAATCTTTTTCATATAATTAATGTGAGATTATATTTTTTTAGTTACCCGGAATGCAATTTTTCCACTCGAATTTTGAACGTGAATGGCAGCCTAAAAAAGACATTTTAATCTTCAATTACCTTTTTTATCATGATTCATATCTTGAAATAATCTTCTGTATTAGTAAGAATATAAATTCATATCTCGTTTGCGTTTTTCTTTTTATAGATAAAATTCGTTTATTGCATTTTATCTCTAAATTAAAAATATTATGAGAATACCCATGACCTTAATTATTAATTTGGGAAGGTTTTTAATGTTCCGTGGAAAATAAATTAAGGGTTTTGAGAATTGTAAATTATAATTTGAAATAGTTAAATTCTTTAGAAACGAAACATTCTAAACCATTTTTTGTTTGTTCGGAAGCCATTTTGCTACGTTTATTTTCTTTTACTCTTATGAAATGATAAAATCATTTAACTTGTTTCTTGCGTATTTAACCGTATGTAGATAAAAACAATGTTTGTCTATATTAATAATAAACATTTATTTTAACACTGTCTTATTAAACACATTTGTCCTTATACTTTTCTTATTTTCGTGCCATGATATTTTGCACTAGTAAACTCTGTTATTTCCGTTATCTTCGCTTAATTTCCAATATAGTTAACGCAAATTAAATTGTTGTGGATCTGGATTATAATATGCAAAATAATCATCAACACTTAAATGAGAATATAGATAGTTGAATATGAAAAGGTGTTGCAATATACAACAAATGATTCATTTTAGCATATAGCTAAAGGACGAGATTAAAATGAGAAATTTCATTAAAGTATTATTATTCTGTGATGCTCAGCGCAATGCATATCAAAATTAGATGAAATCCTTTACTTGGGTTAACTTATAGTTAAAGCTATCACTTACAAGATGAGCTTAAAATAGGCACCTCCGATATTGCCTTTTCTCATGGGCACCACCTTTGAGATACTTTTTTTGTTTTCTCCCTAAATATTTTTTAATACAGTTTTAAGGAATCACAAACAATTTTGCTATAGAGAACGAGAAAATGGAGGTTATTCTCAAATTGAAAACATTGTGGCATTTTGATATCAAAATTTCCCCTCATTGGTCTAAAATCAAAGATAAACTGAGCCATTTTTTTATCATGACAAATATTTTTTTTGCTTTATGGATAATAAACTATGTCAAGTTTTATTTTCGGAACAGCTAATTTTACATGCAATATAATAGTTTCATGTGAAAATTTGTTCTCAAGCTTCAAAAACCACAAAAATTTTATGAGCATAATCAAACAACATATTCTTTACCAAAAAATAAGGGAAAAGTCACAAAAGACCCTCAAATTATGTCAATTGCAACATATTTACCTTAATTATTCTCGTGAAATAAAAAATCCAAAACTTATATCTATAAGGCATATTTACCTTTCATTAAAATTCTGTTGATGGGTGCCGTTAAAAATCCGCATGCATGGATGACGAAAGGCCAACGACGCCGACATAACGCCCATATGACTTAAGCAAACTTTGGTAAAAAATCATTTTAACTTTAACGAAGAGAAAACGTGTCGCACGAATATAAATCTGTAATTTTTGACATCACAATATAAAAAAATTAAGATAAATATATATTACAACATACATATTTTGATATTTTCTACATCATCAAAAAACATTCGGTTAGATCTGTCCGAGCGAATTTAGTCTCGGCTTTTCGGCGGTACTTTTTTTTATTTTTTTTATTCGAAGTTTCATTTCCTGTCGTGCGGCGCTCCCGCCAGACTCGTCACGGAGGTGCGCACTGCGCACCGAGGCGCACGCACGGACAGCCTAAGGCACCAGGGGCGCGGCGCGGCGGGGCCCAACCGAGGTAAATACAGCAGTTCAAATTCCCCCCCGGCCCCCGGGGGAGGGTACGAGGGGTAAAATCGGGAAATCGCAATAACAAGACGTCAGAGATGTTGATTGGGTCGGGATTGGACGTGGAGCTTACAATCAAAGGCTCCAAAGGCGAAATCGCAATCAATGCGGTGGACTGACGAAGATCCCTCACCCGTAACAACGCAGCGCCATTTGATTTCGACCCTGATTATCATCAAACCATCATTACCTCATTCCCCCCCCCCCCCCCTTTCTCTCTCTCCCTCTCTCTATGTATACATATATATATATATATATATATATATATATATATATATATATATATATATATATGTCGATCAATGATGACGCAATAATTTTTATTGGGGCGAATTGAAATTGTTGTTGTGACGTCTCCTTTCGCATGCGCTTACCCAACTTATGTTAATTTTGTGGTGGGGTGACACAAAAGCTTCGTGGATTGAGCTCCCATGATTGGGACGTTTCATCCTCTTACCCAAGATCCTGTTGGGTTGGGTTGAGCCGAGTCGAGAAGATAATGAATTTTGATTGAGTCCTTCTCTTTTTTCATGTGATGTTTTCTCTGTCAGCTTGCTAGTCGAATTAAAATTGACGTGAGAAATTTTGACAATTGAGAGCTATGCATGTAGAATAATTTGTGGCAAAATTGACTTCAACGTCATGTTAAAGAATTTAAACCGAAAAGCTTAAACTAATTAATAGAAAGAGACGCATATATAACAAACATATGACATGCATTCATCGTTCGTAAGTACATGAACTAGACATAGAATCAGGGTTAAGGGCCAAGATGGCATTGATCTGATCCCGTGACACAACTTGCTTGATTTATTATAGTTTCAGAATTTCATTTAAAGGCGTAATAGAGTAGATACAGTGCTTTGTGTAAGTTTTTCGGAGATATTTATTTTTTTATTTTTTATTTTTTATCTCCACTCCATAAAACAATACAGAATGGCATTGCCAATGAATGAATTGGTCAAATTACATAAACTAGGGACTAAACGACATACCATATCAGAATTAGGTATAAAAAAACAAGGTACATTAGTAAGGATGAAGCTCGAAGTGAATTGCAACGACCCAATTTTTTTATTTATACCACCTCAATTGAGTTTGATTGTTGCTTGAATTTACAACCGCCCCTTAACATACCTACCTAATGCCTTGACTCCTGCTAAACAAGTAATTACACGTCTGACCAAAAAAAAAAAAAACAAGTAATTACTCGTCTCGTGCATTAATTATCCGCATTTACTATTTCCAAGAACCTCCTAGTGCGTTTTAAGTTTAAAAGCATCTAGATGCTAATACACACACACACATACACACACACACATATATATACTAACCTTATCATATCTTCTTATAATAATTACGTGGCGAGATACTCTACAAAACATACTTAACAAAAGATGATCTCGGTGTGATGATTATATTGTAATTGCCTCTTATTGTTGTGATTGATCAATCACATCATTCATGATAATATTTATTTCGCGAAAACTAAACAATTTGAAAAACGTTTTCTAAAAAATGACCATCATATCATTTACAAAAAAAGAATAAATGAAAAATATTTTTATTGACCTATAAATTATTTAAAAACAAATTTTTATTGACGATAAAAATATTTTTTATTAACTAATTATTTTGAGTGACAAAAACGATCATTTTTAAGAAAATAGTTTTTCAAAACATTTCTTTAGCGAAATAAATAGAGTTTAAGTATCACTTTTTTTTTGTTGACACAAAAATTCGTGTTATTTGATTTGACAAATCTATGTATTTATGTGTGTGTATATATAATATTCACACGTATATTGAATAAGACTTCATTCATAAAGTGCCTACATGTGTCCGAAGTGGATGCCATCATGATCAAATATAGGATTAGATGCATTTAAATTAAGCACTTAATCACTGGATATTTAAATTTATTAATTTTAAAATTTCCCCCTCCACCTAGGAAAACAAAGAACGGTGTTTCCAAGAGCTTTTTTGATGAAACATCAACTTTACACGCATTTCGATGGTCGCCCTTAATTAGAATGCGTAATTTAATAACAAAAAAGTAGGACTTATGGGAGCGTTGAAGCTGATGCAATCATGGAATCTGCTCATCTTCATCCGACAATAGATGTCCAATCTACCCAAGGTGTTGGAGACTTTAAGCTAAACCCACGTCAAAAGGACTACTTAAATTTAAGTCTAATCATAGCGTGCTCCTTCAATGTAAAAGAACTTGCACGAACGGCTTTACACACCATTGATTTAAGATGGTGGTAGTTGTTGATACCAAAAAAAATGCCCAAGTTCCCAACCGACGACTAGGACTAGGGGAGGCCGAGCAAAACATAGCATGAGTAATATTAAGGGCTGGAAGGTATTAGT
This sequence comes from Eucalyptus guilfoylei, assembly GCA_016097605.1. NCBI lineage: Eukaryota > Viridiplantae > Streptophyta > Magnoliopsida > Myrtales > Myrtaceae > Eucalyptus > Eucalyptus guilfoylei. Next base: position 22,216,163 of record CM027861.1, on the reverse strand, counting down.
CTGTATATATGGATAGTGGACAGGACATTTTAGTAATTGCCAACGACAACAGCGAAGGAAAGTTACTAAAATTATTAGGCACGTGCACCGATGAATGAGGCTCGATTTAGTCGACCAAAGAATCGAGATTGAAGTAATTTGTAGTAGAATAGAAACAAAGCAGCTATCCAAGTTGTGAAGCCGACAATCTCAAGACTAGCTGTGGAGATCGACATGGTACTAACACAATCATCAGATCATGGAGCTGTTGATCTCAAAAGTGACGAGCTATAGCGGTTGAGAAATATGTGTCTCTGCTGAAGTAGCTGTTGGTGATGTGCACAATGTCAAAAATAGTGGGTTTGTTTGGTAACTGCTTGCAATTGCAAGTTATTGAATTTTAGAAGTCAATGAAGGTGTGTTTGTTCTCTTTTGTAATTGCTGCTAACCATTGGCAATAACCATAAGTATTGTGATTGTAATTTGAGTATTTTACCATAAATCAATAAATGAACACCAGTTGATCAATTTCATCTTTATGTTATTTTTACGTTTTAGTGCCTTTTACATGGCTATGAGCGATTGCGTCCCATCTCAATACTTTTAATGTTCCCATCAAATCATGTTTCCTGTTTAAGAATCAACAAAGCATCCCTTCCCATCCTACTTCAATTTCCATATCAATCCACGGTTTGCAAGATTTTTCATCAATAAATTCTCTACGAAACAATATTTATGATCTTCAAATCGATAATGGATGGCGCGTGCGTAGAATTTCCTTTACATGCTTGCCATGAATGGTGTATGGTCTATCTTTTACTAGGTCTAATCCAATAATTGACGTCAGGAAAATGACAAACAATTTTCTTATGCACGCTTTTAAACTGGGAAAGAAAAGAAAGAGTGATTTCAGCTCACATGGTCCATTATCAAAAGTAACAAGTGGTGTCACAACTAACGAGTTGTCATTTTGCATGGGGGCATACAAAGCATCAAGATTATTATAATTTAACACAAAATAAAAACAATAAGCATGATGCGCAGAGATTATTATTATACACTAAGTGGTTTTTAGGTTGTCCTTGGATGTCGATTAGAGTTGACTTTTTTAAATGCTGACTTAGTAAATTAATTTTGGTATACCTAACATTACAATTTTTAGTATGGACATTAAAAGCTCCTATTTCAAATCTGAACATTAATCCTGAATATTTTTTGAATTCGAGATAAGTCTGAAAATTCAAAGGAAGTCCGGATACATTCCAAATAAAGCCCGCCTCTAACCTGACTAACGGTACCTTTTGTTTTCCTTCACTATTTCGAATAATTAAATCTACCAACAGGACATAAGCAATATGAATAATGAAATAACATAATGTGTCTTATAAGAATAATAATATTTTCGGTGATTTATGACCAGTCTAACTCAGGGGCGAGGCTGTCGCGTGCTAATGACAAATGACAGCTAAGACCCCCGAAAAGCCATCGGCCAAGTGCTTCTTTTTTTTAGGGATTTAGCGCACGCTAATTAAATCTCCTAATCGTCCTAGGCTTTAGAGTATTTAATTCCAAACAAGGCCCAATATTAATTCCTCGATTAAATCCAACTATAATTTTACTAGTGTTGAACGTTACGAATGAAGAGAAAGAAATCGCTTTTCTTTTATAAAAAATTGAATAATTATGTAATTGAGTTGACGAATGAGAGTGATTTTTTTTTTTGTTTTTCGGTCGGTAAGAGAGAGTGATCGATAGTCTTACCTTTTGGTGCAACAATAATTTCAATATTAACAGAAAGTGAGACAAAACCGAATCTAGACTTAGAGCCCAATTTAACTTGGGCTTGGATTAAGCCTCTCCTAGTGAGCAGCCCATCAGTGCTTTTTCCTCCCGTTTGGTAGAATAACAGATGATACCAAGGTCGTTTATTCGAACATAGGAACATTAAGTGTAGGCATTGTGGATCATTATGTAATCATAAGAGTGCAAGCGAGCCAAGCTACTCGTGAGCTATTCGTGCTCGACCAATTGCCTACTCAAGTTCTGCTCGATTTCGAGTCTAAAGATACTTTACTTGATTAAGTCGATTGAATATTTTATTTTTATTCGGTTTTTTTTTCTTTTTTTGATTGCATATGATATTAAAGATATCTGCAGTATTACTTTTTTATAGTGCATCTCCAATTTCTCCTTTGCTATTTTAAAACATTAAAAAAAAGAGGATGAATGCGAGTATTTTGAGCTTAGCAAGAAAAAGATAGAGCGTATTGAATTCTATATGCTTAAAATCAGTCGACCCAGTCGAGCTCAAGTATGTTAAGTTTTGTATCCAATCAAGTTTTATCATAAAAAGAAAGAACTCTTGATCAAGTTGAAAACAAGTTTTGAGTGAGTTCCCAAGTTGAATCGAGCTTGATCTTCATATTGTATCCATTCGATTCAACTCGACTTGATTGCATAGCTTGTCACAACTCCGGACCTAATCTACATGTACAAAGTTTAAACACAGGGTAGTCATGTGTTCATCTCGAGATAATTTGATATTCAACGTACCTCTCTTCATGTGGGAGATGAGGTCAACACTAGCGATTCGAAAATGGCACAAATTAGCATGAATCAACAATAAATTAATCTCGTAGTCTATAAATATATATTAAGGAAAATACTATGTTTTTTCAAGAACCGTATTGACTAGGATTAATAACTCGGGGTCGACAAAGTAATCGCAAACGTGCAAATTGCTTGCCCCAGTCGGATTCCGTCCTTGGCTAACGTTGGATATGCTACGTATGTCTCTCTACATTGCGAGGGTTCCCGATGCTCTCCGATCACACTGACCAATGATCCCAAAAGAAAATGCTCAATCAAAGTGGTCGGTCATCTTTTAGAAATTCGTGCAATTAACTATACCTGTAAAGAACGAACGCAATTAAAGGCAAAGGTCCGTTTTAAAAGTTTTTGTCCCTTCTGTCTTTCCGGGGGCTGTCGCTTAGCTTGCATATCAGTTCACATGGGTTTCTTTTGGTCCGAGCGGAAGCGGGAGTTTCCCAGCTAGAACGAGAGAATCGTATCCACCCGAATGCACCTGAAACATTCGATTTGGTGTAGATGCGCCTGCTTTACACACCTGAGATGCCGTGCTGATGCGACTTGAATGTTCGAACACGCGTGCAAAGATATTTATTGCAGCTGATGTTAGAGACCAAAAATTATTTTTTATAAATGAATCTCAAAGCCACTGAATTATATGACAAGTGTCAAAAGATGTTTATGTTACAATGGACTTTCATTGCTCCTGCTGATAATAACCGGTATCAGCCGGAAGCAGAGCAGGAGCATGCCAATTTTGAACTCGAATCGATCCACCGCAAGAAAGGCCTTCTCAGTGATTCGCCATGTTGCCGAAGCGAATCTGGGGCTCCTGATGCGAGAGCGCAAACTGATAATCGGGATCGTACACATAGCTAGATGAAGAGTCCAAATACCACTGATCATCATTGGACCCTCGGAAATCAACCACCCCAGTAGAATCACAATAGTAATAACTGGGATGCGCTTGAAGGTAACTGTTGAGGCTCGCTCTCCTCCTGGCTTGGAGCTGCAACTTCTTCTTCCTCATCCTCTCCTTCTTGTGGGCGTTCTGGTGACCCCCCAGGGCCTGTGAGTTCGCGAACGTCTTGGCACAGTACTGGCACTCGAAGAGCTTCTTCGCTTGACCATCGTGGTGCGGGTCAGAGGTCAAAACCGACAATGATCTCTTGTTGTCGTTGCTGCTGTTGGCCAGAGGTGTCTTGTTGTCGAATATTGACGAAGATGGGACTGTGTTTGACGAGTTCACGCTCTCGTGATCGTCTCTCTCCATAAGATCTGATTTCGGGGTGTCCTCCTCTTCATCTCGGTTGTTGCAGGGGGCGATCGTCGTTAGGTCAAACCCGAACAGCTTGACCTTCTTCCTCTGCTGCGTCTGAACGCAAGAAGATGAATCATCAGTACCAAAAGAGCCACTGTTTAGTCCAACACCGACGTCCCATTTAGGTGGAATGAGATTAGAGACCGACGGGCCTGACATGATGATCCTAGAACAGAACAGAGAAAATCAGTATGTAGGTAGGTACTGCGCTTCGGCTTGTGTGTTCGTAGCTTCATCGCTTCCTTTTTTATAGCATAATCCACAACTTCCAGCCATTAATAAATAAGACCGTGATGAATAAACAAAACCGATGAACGAGTTGTACATTCCACGCGACACCCTATTTTATTCATGAATACAGGAACCGTACCTTACGATCAAGGCAAATGAAAAGTAGGAAGGGAGAATAGGAAATGGTTTTTTAAGAAAACGCCCCTCCACATGGAAATAAGTAATTTTCAAATCGAAAAGCAGATGGTACCATAGAACCTAGGTCAAATCGAACAAAAGAAAATCGAACATAGGCAACGAGCATCATTATATAATGGTAGGGGTCAAAGCATTACTTGTGCTCGACTCGATATATTAAAATGGATTATAAATTCATTTATTGACTCATATATGATAGGTTGAGTCATTAGATGAGTTACTTAAATTTACTAAATGAGTTTAAAATGACAAAATCCTAAAATATTGAAGGACAAGCTTGTGATGATCCTTGCCAACCATACTCCGATGAAATGCCTTGATTTCTATTTTTTTATTTTTATTTTGAAGATCTATGAATTTATTTTGTCACCGTGACTTTTGTGATTTCATTTCATGTATCAATTTGGTAATGAATGGAAATTTCTTTTTGACAAAAGAAAATAGGTTCACAATTTATTCAAATCCTACGTAAGAAAATGACGGAGTCCTTGAATTGTTTCAAGTTCAAAGAAATCTTGATGGGCCGATCAGATGAGCTCGACTTCACACTTATAAAAAATTCAAGATGACTTTTTTTTTCCTCCATCATTTTTATTTTTATTTTTATTAATCCTATAAGGTTCATGTGTTAGTTATTAGTTAATTATTGTAGTATGTCTTTCCTTGGTTGCATTTGACATTGTCATTTTTACGTAATTTTACTAATCTTAGTTCTTGTTAGTACAATCTATGGTTTGCATAAATCATCTTATTTAATATCTTAATTCTATTTAATTAAAATTTCAATTCCTTCATGTTATTTGTAGCTATGATTTTATAAGTTCACCACCAAGTACTAACTTTTTTTTATTTTTCATTATAAGTCGATACAAAATTGAAAATTCTATGTAATGTTGTAAGCCAAGTCTTTAGCGTTTTATAGTCGAAATGACAATTTAATCCAATTATCATATACACATGGAGTGCTTAAAGTGAATTAACTAGATGGATATGGATTCTCATAAGTTAGATTAAATATGGAAGTATTTAAGTAATAAGGGTTGAGTATGTGTCGCTAAATTTGTATTGCATATAAATAGACCAAAACAAGTTAAATAGGTTAATTTGAGTCGAATAATTTTCAACTCAATCCAAACCCCACTTGACCCAATCCATCCATTAGACAACCCTATGCTCGGCTCATTGCTTCCTCAAGATTGGCTTGGTTTTTATTTTTTATTTTTTGGTTTAAAGCTCAAGTGGCTTTTCAAGTTGAGTTTTAGTCTAAAGATACTTTACTCGATCAAATCTCGAACTTAATCGAGTATCTCATTTTTTTATTAGTCATTTTTCTTTTATTTTGGTGACCAATTGTATTATATATTTATTACTTTTTACAATGTACTTACCCTTTCTCCTTTACTTTGTCTTTAAACGCAAACATAAAAGGCGAGTGACACTATTTTGAGTCGAGCAAGAAAAAAACAGAGTATGTTCAGTTCTATATACTTAAATTGAGTCGAGCTAGTTGAGCTCAAGTATGCCGAGTTCTATATCAAGTTGAGTATGAACATCGGTAAAAGTAGTCAATCAAGTTCAAGTCGAGTTTTAAGTTTCGTGTATTCAAAATGAGTCGAGCTCAAACTTAATAGTATCAATATATTGATTCGCTTCAACTTGATTGCATCCATACGTAACAATCCCAAACCTAATCGACAACGTGAAAGCCTAGAAAAAAGTAATCCAAGTCTTGATCTTGTGTTGATTTGACATAACAAGCATCTCTTTCGGCATTGTCTCTTACTTCTTCTGGGAGATGACGTTTTCTAGGCCCTTGTGCCTCTGTTTTCTGCTTTTTTACGCATAAAACCTATGTAAACATGGGAGGTCATAATAATCCGTAAGAGAGGGGTTATTGGTTTTTTACAAACCGATGCGTTTGAGAACACATTGGTAAAGTCATTTGGGCCTTTCTGGTTCCTAAAGGTCCTTGTGCAAATGCTAAAGTGTATGGTAAAAAATTTTGGAGACTTACTAGAAATATGCATTGCATTTTCAAAATCATTTCTCTTTAAGACCACTACTCACCAGCATTGGGCATCCAATATTTTCGGAAACCTGGAGCCCATAATTAATAAATTTTTTGTTTCAATTTTGCCCTCACCAATTTTTCGTATTCCTCTTTTACCCTAATTCATCTCTCTCCCATTGTCCATCGTCTCTCTCGCTCTCTCTCTGAACCAAGGGCATTGCGTGAATTGATTTTGGTCGTCGAGGGACAACCGTCGTTGCGGGTTGACGGTTACCAAGGTTAGCTTGTCGACGATCAAGGGTAGCCAAGACTTGTCGACGGTCGCGCAAGTGTCGCGCGTCGAGGCTTGCCTGGTTATTGAGGCTGGATGAGGGTGGTCGACGGTCCTGGGTTCGTTGGGCAAAATCTGAAGGGTCGTGACTCGAGCGAGATCTAGCAAGTCGAAAGTCAGTGAGGCTCGTTGAGATCGAGAGTCGCCGTGACGAGTGTCGCCAAGGTCTAGGCTTGCATGTTTGAGATCTGCTTTGTCTCAGCAGCCCACCGCCAAATCTCGCCTCTGATGATCTGCGGCGGTAACTAGGGATCACACAAAGGACTTTAACATAAAGCAAATAACACTTTTTGCATTTCAACAAAGCACTCTAATGGGAAGTGCTTTGCAAATATTTAATGATATTTCCCAAAAGCTGTCCTAAACGTACCCTTAATAGTTAAAGCCATACAAAAAAGTAATTGCAAGTGGAATCAAATGGCATAATTAACACAGATTAAAAATAAATTTATCTCTTGGTAGATATATGTTTAGCAAAAACAAAACATTTTTTATAATAGTATTGACACCAATTAATAATTCGAATTTGAAATGTAAATCGTAATAGGATTACCGCTACCACAATTAGAGAGTCGATGCTCAGCGAACGTGATATTTCTGCATTGACCATTATGCCAAAAAGAAATGCCTAATCAAGTGGTCATCTTCTAGGTATTTGTGCTTTAGTTATACCTGCGAAAAGGGGACCCAATTGAAGACAAACGTCTATTTCCAAATTCAAACTCAAAAATCAGCCAACTTCATATTTGAGGGATCCGCCAACCGGTTCGTCGTGATAAGTAAATTACTTCTCCAGTCTTTTTAGGTGCCCATTGCTTGCTTAGATAAAATTCGACACGGTCTCTTCCCTGATCCGAGTGAAACCTGGGTTTTTTTTATACAAAAAGAAATTATTGCATGCATCCTGATGCATCTGAACCATTCAATTTAGCGTAGAAACACGTGTTTTACACGTCTAAGACTCAAACACAATTTTCTAACCTGTAAATGTTTGGAAGTTATCTACTGCAGCTGAAGTTAGAGACCAAAATATTTTGTATAAATAAATCGCAAAGTCATTACATGTTACAGCAGACATTCATTTCTTATGCTGATAATATCCGGTATTAGCCGGTAGTACATCAGGAGCATGCCAGTTTTGAACTCGAGTCGATCTGCCGAAAGGCAGACCTTCTCGATGATCCGTGACGTCGGCAAAGCTAATCTGGGGCTCCTGATCGCAGAGCGCAAGCTGATCACCAGGAGCAGAGAGATAGCACGAGGAAGGGTCTATGTACCACTGATCATCATTGGACCCTCTGAAATCAAGAACCCCATTAGAACTACGGTGGTAATAATTTCGATAAGCTTGGAGGTAACTCTGGAGGCTCGCTCTCCTGGCTTGGAGCTGCAACTTCTTCTTCCTCAACCTCTCCTTCTTGTGGGCGTTCTGGTGACCTCCCAAGGCCTGTGAGTTCGCAAACGTCTTGGCACAGTACTGGCACTCGAAGAGCTTCTTCGGTCGGTGCGTGTTGGAGGTCAAGACCGACGATGATCCCTCTCTGATGTTGCTGTTGGCCAGAGGTGTCTTGTGCTTGTCGTCTCTTGATGAAGACGGGTCTGTGTTCGACGAGTTCACGCTCTCGTGATCATCTCTCTCCACAAGATCTGATTTCGGGGTGTCCTCTTCTTCGTCTCGGTTCTCGCAGGCGGCGATCGTCGTTAGGTCAAACCCGAACAGCTTGACCTTCTTCTTCTGCTGCTTCTGAATGCAAGAAGACGAATCGTCATCGCGAAAAGAGCCACTGTCGAGTCCAATATCGATGTCCCATGCAGGAGGAATTAGACTGGAGAATGACTTGCTTGACATGATGAAAATCGAAAGGAGCAGAAAAAAATAGCGGGTTTGCAGGAAGCTAGTGTGTAGGTAGGTTTAATTTGCGCTTCGGCCTGTGTGTTCGTAGCTTCATCACTTCCTTTTTATAGCATAACCCTCAACTTCCAACCTTTTAATAATTAAGACTAGGAGGAATAAACAAATTCGAGGAATGAGTTGTGCATTCCATGCGAGCACCATATTTTATTCGTGGATACAGGAACCGTACCCTTCGGTCAAGGCAGATGAAAAGTAGGAAGGGACAACAGGAAATGGTTTTTCAAAGAAGGGCCTTTCACATGGAAATGAGTAATTTTTTGGGTTAATACCTAAAAAATTCAAAACTGGCATATTTATGACAAATTTATCATAAAATAATTTTTTAATTACTAAAAACCTCAAACTGGTACACTTTTGATAAATTTACCATAAATTGATATACTTGTGATAAATTTACCATCTGTTAGTTTTCGTTAAATTTTACTATCAAATTACTAAGTTGAATGACACGTAACAGTTGACTGGTGTACCAATTTGGGATTTTATTCTCCATTTGTTATAGTTGTACAATTTTTGTGATTTTTTGTGGTATTAATATAATCTAATGGAATGTATATTTGTCACAAATGTACCAATTTAAGCTTTTTAGAGGGCGAATAAATTAGTTTGAAGTAAATTTATTACAAATATACCAATTTATGATTTTTTATGATCGGTCGAGGTAAATTTATCATGAGTATACCAGTTTGGGTTTTTCATAGTCAAAAAATTAGTTTTGAGTAAATTTGTTATAAGTGTACTAGTTTAGGATTTTTCAGAGTATTAACCCTAATTTTTTTGCATAGACCCCCTTCGAGCGAGTCCAATACATTTGAACCTTCACATAATGTGCGTTTCAAGTGAAAACTATAATAGTTAACTACTCACATGAGTCTAATGCATGCCGTACTAAAGCCGGTGTTATGTGGACTTGAAGTTTAATTATATTTCCTAATAAGAAAACTTAGAATGGATCGAGATCACCAGTAGTATCGATTGGGCTTCCAATTAAATGGCCACCACATAATTGAGTTAACAAATAAGGATTATTATATGGGGCATATTTTCAGTGACCCATTTGTTACATAATTCTTGTCAATCGCCATGGATGCGAGCAGTTATAGTTTCAAAAATTGATTAACTATTTAAATCGATGATGATAGATTCGGATCATGGACTGTGAATTTAAAATAGATCCAACAAGCAGTATTTTCTATTTGAGAATGTTTTTGCCGGAGAATGATTATAGGAAGACCAATTTTACATTATAAACAGTTGTTGTCGGCTATTAACTAATATGTTCAAAAATCGGAGGTACCCTTAGCTGGTGGATCGTAAAGAAGAAAATTTGCGGTGCTGCATATGCACTTAAACGATATGTGATGTGTAATTTTTAATTACTTAAAGTTGGAATTATTTATTTATTTATTTATTAATTTTCTCAAATTGGCAGTTGGACATTTGAAACAAATATTCCATGTGCGATAAGACAAAAAAAAAGGCATATGTTATAATATTTATATAGTCCAGAATAAAAGTCAAAGAAGATGGGAACGTAATCACCCTAAAGTAAAGAGGATCTAACTTTTGCAACAAACCGAATAGTGACTATATTGACATCCAACAGTTTAGTTGACTAATAAATTCGAACCCAAGAAAAAAGATTAGCTTGAGTTAATCTCTCGGTGGTCTCGTTTGTCCTCTTCCTAAACTTATATTAAAAAATTATGAAAAAAAAATATATATTTTAAAAAAAATTGTTTTGGTGCACGTGGGTGCACATTTCCACCTGGTCCACTTTAGCTAATGGGTACGAAAATCACGAAATTGGGTCGAATTCTCGTATTCAATTCAAATATGATTTTTTTGGCAGCGATTCCCGTCGAAAAAACATTTTTAAATTGGCGCAAAAGAATTTTCCTGTGTTGACCATTTTAGGAGTTGCTCTTAGGATGCCCAAATTTAATGATAAAAAAATGAATTCACGAACAAATTAAAGTAAGTATTGGGGCATGATGCAAGCATATATGCTGCTAAAGGTCTTCATGAGATCTTGCAAATCTTCCGAAAGCGGACGAACCCTATATTCTATGCCCTAAAACCATGTTTTTCTCGGATTAAACTATCCTCAACTAACATCATTATCGATAAATTATGCTTTGTTACACGACATTTGGCCTAGGTTTGGACCCCACCTTGTGTAACTTTAGGAACCTATAATTAAGAAACCAAGAGCTTAGATTCCGCTATGTTTTTCTATTGTCTCTATCCATATCTTTCTAGGTGGACATATCCTCCTCCAATAGATCTCTCTCAAGCTCATCTATTCCCACTCCCTTTTTCTTGCCTTTGAAGTTTAATCAAAATTCGATTCTTGCTTTAGGAGGAGAGAATCCCAAGTAGGCGTGGTGTTCATAAAGCATTATTATTTCGATATCCTAACGTGTGAAATAAATCAATAAACAAGGTGAGGCTGTTAAGATTAAAGGGAGATTAGATTATGGTGCTCTTCGTTGGTTGGTTGGTTGGTTGATTAATTTAGCCATATTATCCCACTTTATACTCAAGTTGATAATTTAAGAATCAACTAGATAGTTTTCTCTACTTTCAGCTTTTGAGAATGCCAAATTTGACAAATGCGAAAAAAGGCAACAGAAGCATTGTGGCATCTATATTAGCGTCGAGCACGCGCTATGCACGTGTGAAATATTGAATATAGATGTAGAAAGTAAAAAACTAACAAATTGAGGATTGTCTCAAAAAAGAAGATATTAGCTATTTTCGAATGGAGGAGAAGAGTGAGGGAGGGTAGTTTTTGTTTGAGTGGAGCAAGTAGATGTTTGGCTCGTGTGGATAGAATGTAATTGTTCCTTTTTTTTCTTCTTACTGCATGAAGGGCGGTTTCGAGTCAGTCGAGTTTTTGACTTAATATATAGAAGCTGTGCGCTAATTTTTTGAACAATCCATATGTGTTTCATTTGCGGAAAAGTCATCAAGTCATCCAATGTTCACATGGCTAACTGCCAATATGATCTACCCGAAATTATATGGTATTCAAGTGTATACCCAGGCAATAGGCATAGCAATGGGACCTCCCTAACACTGAATTTCTTCGTTTGGGGGACGCTTTTTCTCTTCTAACTAATGTGCCTTCGCGTTTTAGATTTGGACGGCGTGCCAATCCCCTCTTTTTTCCGATCTGCTGTTTTTTATTACTTGGGTAAAGTGATGTGACAAGTGAAGATCTACATCGATTATCTAATTTTTAAACTATATTAGAATGCTCGTACATATCATTGAGGATCGCTAGGGCCATGAAGTGGCATGATAGCTCTTTTGCCCATGATACTCGTCGGATGACTTCGAGATGGGTTTTTAGAGATGTTAGATTTTGCAAATTGCTCACCAAAATAGCGTTTCTATTTCAGGTGAAAAAAACATAAGTATATGTTCCAATTATCTTTGTTAAAATAAATAAAGCACACATTCATTTAATTAGAATAGTTGATAGTGATTTAATAAAAAAAATCTCATAGAATATTAAAATAAGAGATCATGGGGAAGATTGTTGCACTTTTGTCAATTCCGACCAAAATTAATTGGATGGACTAAATTGGCAAAAACGCAAAATTTTTAAGACTTAATTGAAAAATAGAAGGTTTATCACTAAATTGGTAAAATTATAATATGTTTAAGACTTTTTTTTGATGATTCTCTCCTCAATGGAGTGTTGATTTTGGAGGCTTTTCCTGATGTGATACTGAGGTTGAAGATCCTCTGCCTAGCCATTACTCATTGCAAACAATATTATTATATAGAATTCCACAATGGCCTAGGCCCTGTGTCTCTCTCCATTGCTATGTATCCTTTCTGCCCCAACTCTCTCCTTATGAGTTCTTCACCCGACAATACCTAGCGCCGTGATTTAAACTGGTCCCGCAATCTCTCGTGAGACGCCGATGGAGTAGAAGTGGAAGTTGCGACATGAATGGACACCGACACCAGATTATTTGTCACGGCCTTTGACAGCGTAGCCTCAACAGCTTCGTAGTCCGAGATTTTAGCCATGTGGGAGGCTTCTTTTGCGGTGTTGCAAGTTCCACTAGTCTCGTGGTAAGGATAATTAGCCTTGGTAGTGAGGCCTCTGTTGTTTATGATTCCACAACTTGGTCCTCGCCGTTGACGTGGCAATCGATAGGGAGATTAGCTTGCCAATTTTTAGCTGGTTGATGCCCTCGGTGGCTGCCACGGTCGAGATAGCTCGGCTATTTCCTACTTGATTAATAGAGAAAGGCATAATTGCACATGCCACAGAAGTCAGATTCTTTTGAGGCACCATTCACTTATGTCCATATTCTTGAAATTAATGTGTAGGAAGCTACCTCAAAGTCCAGCCTCCAGCATCGAATGTTAGAGACGACCGAACGAACGTGCCGTTGCCTCCTTGGGCATTTCGACTGATGCTCGTGAGTCCCCCCCACCCTTTTTTTTTTTCTCGTTATCTCTGTCTTCCATCTCTCTTATTCCGCGATACAGTGCATAGAGATTTTAGGGGGTGGGTGTAGTTTGAAGAGGGAACTCGCCAGAGAGAACTCGAAGGGAAAGGACGATGAAAGGGACCAAGGGAGAGAGAAAAAGGGGACGCGTGAGGGAGGAACACCTCTTCTCCTTGCCTTGCAGTCATCTTTCATTATCTCTCTTGGGTTGGTGAGACATTGGTGAAAACATGAAACGGTGGGTTGGTGAGATATGGTGATTACTTGAAATAGTCAAAAGGCATGCAATCGCGGCTTTCCCGGGTTATTGCGTGACTAGGTGGCAAATGTGGGAGATGTAATCTCTTGCCATAATCTAATCTAAATCATCATGTTTTGATACACTTAAAGAAATAGAGGCATTTACGGTTACTACCGGAAGAATCTAATGATCGCGGTATCCTCGAGTGCATGGAAATTGGTGCCGCCTTATTCAAAACTAGGACTTCGTGCATTTTAATTAAGTTGATGATTTGGTTTAGATTATTTAGGGCTGTGGTTTGTCTTGCGGTAGTGAAGACATAAAATAATAAAAATTTGTGAAAAAGGAAGATTTCTAAACTAAAGGAACTGACTGACCAAAAAAAAAAAAAAAAAAACTGAAGGAATTGTAATACTCATGTGGCATTCCGTCTATATTGATTTTTGTCCGCTCTTTATCAAGACAGTTTGAGCGCGCTATACCTTCCTGATTTTCTTTTTTTCTTTTTGGTTTCGGTGGAACTGTTGTGTCTTTTTTATTTCATTTTGCCTTTTTTTTTATAAAAAATTTCGGTGAAACTCCTTTTTTTTAAGCTATGGCAGTACCAATAGGTACTATATTCAATATTTCTAAGATAATTTGCTTTCGATTATCTAGTGTTGGGGTCCTATTGATTGCAACATTTTCACCGGACACGTTGACAAGATCAATGAATTGAGATTGATTATTGATTAAGGTAAGTTAGAGTACAGATATTTTAAAGTTAGAGAACACATAGTCTTTTCTATATGTGATATATTAGTAGGAATGCATATAGTGGATACACCATACATCAAGTAAGATGTCCTTTGCTCGGATCAAGCTACCATGGCGATCGAATAACTAGTGCAAAGCTTCTTCGGTCCCTCGTGCGCATGGAGATGATAGACATGAAGGTGGTTTCCTATGCGAGTGGCTTTCTTTGTGCTTCCAATCAGAAAAGGGGAACCGATCAAAAAAAAAAAAAAATCAGAAAAAGGGGAAGGCGACGCGTGGATAGATTGTGCAGATCGGCTTACCAAAATGCTTCTGCTTTAAGATTGAATTATGCATAAGAACATACGCAAAAGCAGAGAGCGAGAGAGAGAGAGACCTGTGGCGATACAAGCACTTTCAAGAAGAGAGCCTTTACTATTTTTACAAATCGAATGAAATTGCAGCACAGTTGACATGAACTTAAAGATCACAAACCTTCTTGGTCAACTTATATGCAGAAATAGTAGTAAGATGTTTAGTTGCTTCAGTGTGGTAATCCTGTGCATTGGGACACCCCTACGCATCGCCTTCTCAAAGTCTTTTTCATCCTGCTACTTGAAAATCTCCAAATTTATCACTCGGCAGTTCTTGCACACTCTAGTCATTGTTAGAATTTGATTGCCCTAACTCTTCTTTATCGTAACTGTAGGTGAAATATACACTATCATGTTACCAAATTGAGAGAACATATGCATTGAACACATGCATCCGTAAATATATATCATTGGGTCCAAAGCTACAGCAAAATTTTCCTCAATTAAGTTCATAGTTATGTTAGTTAATACCCCAATAATAGCTTTTTCAAAAAAAAAAAGAAAAAAAGAAAAAAAGACTTCAATTCAATATCAATTACTCCATTAGCGTATCTTGCTAAGTTGGAGGCAACTCACGCAAAGAACAAATCAAGCACCAAGCAAAACACAACTGAGCTCGCAAATTGGCATGCAACTCAGCAAGCAATGCACATTTTGATAGATTAAGCGGGAAAATGAATGGTGATCAACACACACCAAATAGACGGAGCACTCGGAGGCTTGAAACAGGACCAGCTTGATAGCCTCTGTGTCGTCGGCGTCCTCCGAGTCCTCCTTTCCCATAAATAGAGAGGCACAAATTGAAGGTCAGATTGAAAGATGAAGAACTCTTCTAAAAAATGGAACTTCTGCAGCAAAAATTCACTCCCTTGTCATGAATATTTGCTTGAGATACAAAGTATAACCTGTTGGAAGTTTGTTTGTAAAAACAAACCAAGTGTATGTTTCATTGTCTCACATAGGAAAAGTGGGAGAAAGTGAGTCAATTAATAAGCGTGGGGTTTCTTTTGTGTACATAAAGGAATGATTGGGTGTGGGCTAGACCTCACCATACCCACGTGCGGGTGCCCGAATAATGGCACACTTAGCATTTGAGCCACACGTACAATGTGTCGATTCTCGGTTGTCATGAAAACCTTAAGGTTTCAAATACGGCTACAGGGCTATAAGAAAAGTTGCCTGTGTTTTAAGACTGTTTTATATATATGTCAGTTTTCGGAAGAATGAGTGTGATCTTTTTTTTTATCTTTTCGAGCATTCTTTTTGAAAACTACAGCCATTCTCTCAATTGTTTCCTAGAGATGCCTTGGAGAAATACTAGAATTACTATATAGTATTCTCATTTTTTAGACTTTGTTGTATCCTGGAGAATATTTGCCAGTGACCATTAACAACGTTGTGGGGCAAATAAATCCTTAAAGAAAGTGATATCACGCATCAAAGTCCGACTTGATTACTCTAAAGATCCAACTTTATTGTTCTACCTAATTTGAAGCCATATTTTCCCAATATAACCTCTATTGGAGATGGAGAATCCATACATACCAGGGATATTCAGCTTCAAATTCAGCAAATTTTTTCTCTTTTAACGTTTTTATGCCCAGCAAGGAAGATAGTTCAAAGTACTCTTGAAACATATGGGTGTAATCAATATTGGGATCCCAAACGTAGAGTTAAGAAACATGAATGTGAACAAAAGTAAGTCATCATGATCTGTAAAATGAGTTCAACTTAAACCAAAATATCAGACCCCGACTCAGCAAGAAATTCTCATTATTTGTGCTCGAGCAGGTCCCTAGACATGCCGGGAATTTAATGTCCGCACAAAGTCACCACATCCTCTAGAGGAAACTTTACATAGGAAAAAAACAAACCAAACCGAAACAAAACTGAGAGATAAAGCGTTGATAAAAATTCATCAGCGATCTGACCATATCATCCTTTTTTTTTGTGGCCTTCTAGTTTGGTTAAAAGACAACCAAACCTCAAGGTCAAAGGTCGAAATATAATTTATGACTTGATTGCACTTTTGTGATAAGTTTTAAAACTTCCGGTGTACTTATCCCGATATAAAACTATGTTTTATCTAATAGTTCAAATTTTTAGAACAGTTAATAGTGATCCCATATAATTCTCACATAAGATCAAAGCATGAGGTTCTTTACATCTTTCCAAATCCCCATTTGCTTACCCAAGTACAAATTTCCAACTCCTCAACTACATATATTCATGCTTTGGATTTAAGCCAAAATCCAGCCTATGTGTGAAAGGGAGTATTAAAATATTTAAATATTAAACTCCACAGTCGAATGAATAAATCTCGGTGCCACTGCATCAAACTCACATGGAAAAACCTTAAGTTATGATATTGATACATAATACTATCAATAGTAAAGATCATTTGGACCATACGCAGTTAATGAAAAAATTGACAACTAAGCAACAAATTAATGCATTTGGCTTCAACGAGCTTTATGCATTGAAAGGAGGCATCGCTTTTGGCATTTCAGCCTTGGAAACTTTACAAAATGCGGTTATAAGTGATCTTATGGTAAATAAAGAAAGGCACGTGCTGAATCTTTTGTGTCATGGTAGGCAATTTGCACCAATCAAAGACTTCTTTTGAGGCCATCTTTGCACTCGTTTTTTGAAATGGCATCTAACGATTTTATTCCTGATAGTGGAATCATATCCCTAACTGGACCGGCCTGGATTATGGTTTTATATGACACACGAGGTGGACTAAGAATTAGTGGATTCCTCTGTTTTTCTGGTACACGTGTTTCGTTAGGTGGTGTTGTACAAGGTTGACTGAAGCAACTCGAAACAAAATCAAACCACGCTTTTGCTCCTACTGGAAGAACGAACAAATAACCAATCTGTTGGGGAAATTTCAATCCACGTCTGGAAAAAAAAAAAGTCAAATTTTGACACATGACAACAATCATTTTAAGAAATTATTTACCCCATAACATCGTTAATAAGTATTGACAAAAATCTTTCAAGATATGATGAAGTCTCAATAAAAATACTAGATAACAATTCTTGTATTTTGTCAGAACTCTTAAAAGAAAATAATTAGAAACTATGGTTATATATCTTTAAAAAGAAAATGGAATTGGAAGAAGAAGATGATTATTGAACAAACACGTCCAGTAATTAATAGCAAAAGACATGGAGATATATTCGAATAGACAGAACATTTCAAAGGTTAAAAAGTTATGTTTAAACATATACGATCTTTGAAATAATTGTGATCGAAAAAAATAAAATTTGAAATTAAATAAATAAAAAGTAAAAAATAATCGTAACTCATTTGTAAATAATCGTACTATTTCTATAGGATATTGTGATTAATCTTTATTATTTAAATCTGAATTTAAATAAAAAATTGCTGATTTGTGTGAAATGTAGCCTATATGTGTACTCACATCTTTTTGATATGGGATAAGGCATCTCTTAATTTGTTTTATAAACAAACTACTAAGGACATCTTGGGCTGGTTCTTGCTGAATATCAGGATTATGATTCTTTAGTCCCCATGTTTCTTGTGAAATTCGATGGGAGATTAGTAATTAGTTCTTTTTCAGATAATAATAACAATGATGACGACAACGATGATAACAATAGTGGATAGAGAACAGAATTAGTTAATTTATTGTGTTTGGGGTACAGAACAAAGTTGGAATCGGCCATAAAGAAGTATATGTTGGCAATGGGGGCCTATCTTGCAGACTAGCCTGCTCATCTATATCTATATGACTACATCGTTAGAGACTATAGATCTTATTTGTTGTCCTCAATAGTTGTCGCGGGGATTGTTAAAAACTCACGAATCTGCGTAGAGAGGATTTCTAGAGTTCCCCTTATTTTATGCAATTTTCTTAATCGCATCAAAGAACTCCATACGATGGGGGTGAGCGTATGGTCCCTCGTGGGCAAAATGCTTTTGCAATCTCTATAGAGTCCTCCTTATGTTATTTAGCTTTCTGGGTGAGCATATGGTTCCCCGTGGGCAGAAAGCTTTTGCAATCTCTATAGAGTCCTCCTTATGTTATGTAGTTTTCTGAGACGTACTCTCTCTCTCTCTCTCTAGTCGGCATGTCACTAGGTTTGGACAGATTCCATCGCAAGATAGCAGCAACTCTCCATCAATTCCGGCACTGATGACAACAAGGGGGAGGCGGGGCCATTGGCGACCACTACGTAGAACGACGGTTAATCATTTTCACGCTCATCTTTGCACATTAGAAGAAAGGACGGACAGCATACATTCGAAGTATAACCAGAGAGCACATTTCATGACCTAAATAAAAGAACTTCGACTTCCGGTTGAAATATATCAATAAGCAGCATGTATTAATTTGCATAGCATTCCATTTAACTAGGCCCGCTCTTTGATTGGCTGCTGAAACATCAACACCTTGTACATGCAATCATTTGATAGCCATAAAGTGGACAAACTTTTTATGTGGAGCTAAGCCGGAAGTAGCTCTAACCCGATTCGAATGTAGCCGGCGGGAATGACTGCCTCAAGATCCTTGAATTACATGCTTAAATTCTCTATTTTCATAGGTATCTATTCTCTACAGATTTCCCTTTTTCAAAAAAAAAAAAAAATCATCATCATCATCAATTTTCCCCTCAACTACAGTTGTACCATATAGTTTCAAAAGACATGCACTTTGCGGAAAGTGTGCGCGTCCATTTTAAAGCTGTCTAGTGCTGTGTTTTCTGCATGAATCTTCGTGCCTATATCAAGCTGGATAATGCTGTGTTGATCGCCAATCAAATGTCATTATTACCAAGTGACTATATAGAATGCACGAGAGTTGAAGAAACATTATGGTTAGAATCTGAATGATGTAATATCTCAGGCTAAAAGCATCCTTTGTCGTGTGGAAACGATCAATAAAAGGAAACGTCGTATGGGTTGAGTTGATGCTGTCAAATTGGTTGCAATCTATGCGTGATTAATTTGTTTGGGATCATAAAAAACCCTGAATACAATAACATTGTTACGCCTAAGACGAAAGGATACATATACATACATACCCATACATACATATATGTGTGAATAGAAAGATTCTAATTCTCTAAATATAGATCGTAAATTTACATGTTTTAAAGTGTTCCTCCTGGAGTGGACATATCAGCAACACAAATGACAGATTGTATTAACATGTATCGTCAAACAAAATATGTTAACTATATAAAAAGAGCGTTGCTAGTATAATGGTTCTGTTACTGGCCTATTGCCAACTAGTAACGGTGCAAGTTGGATCATACATTCTATTTTCTATAGGATGGGCAACCGGAGCACAATATCTGTGAGGTAGTTTCAAAATTTCATATTCATGTAGATTTTATATAGTTTTGGGGTTTACACCAAGAGATACTTTAATCGGCGACATTGTTCAAGCCAAAAAAAAGCATTCCATAGGATTCTATAGTAAATTTTAGGTGATATTGCCAAAAAAATGGAAAAGAATAATAAAATTTACGAATTAGTAAATGCCAAAAAGTAGATATCTTATTGATACGTCTAAACCATTTCTTCCTAATTTGTTTTCGATATGGAGTTCCTTTAACAGTGATTGGATTGATGAAAATATTTACAAGATTGGATAAGACAAATTATTCAATCAAAGATGCTAACAAAGAAGATATCACTACAATAAGGAGTAAGGAATCTGTCTTATCCATAGATAGGTATAGAGTTCAACTCTTATCATGTCACAAATTTGATAATATCTATGCCAGAAAGCTATATTTGGCATTAGAGTTTTAAACTCGTACATAGGGAAAAATCAACTTAAAACGTATTTGTGAGAATTAGATCAAGCGTAAGCCCAAAATTAGTTACACATGAAACATGTGATAGGTGGACATAACTACATTAAATAGATAATCAGCAGCAAAAAAACAGACATAACATCAAGAGTAACGAACCCAAATACATGGAAAAGATAGTTGGGATTCGGACTCATTAACATAGCCAGAAACCCCTGTCAAACAAGCAGTTTCTAAAAGTTCGGCTACCAAGAAACCAAGAACAAAATGAATGTGGACTTGACATTGGGTATATGCTTGTTTCGAGGAAAACTTCATGATAGAATTACTTTTTGAGAAATCATTTGTCAGGAAAAATATTTTTTGCTTTTCAGGTTAGAGAATTTTTTTTCCTAACTTTAAGAATGCATATTTTCTTTATTCATAAATGATTTTCCATTAATAGATCATTTCGGCAAACCAAACGCAAGAAAATCCAGAAAACGAATTCACAAAAAATTCTTTGACTCAAATAAACACACCGTCAATTCGATATGAGAACAATTACCCAAGGACGTCAAGCACGATAAGACGAAAATCTGGTATTAAACACTGGTATCATATATAAATCTAGAGTGTAGAAACAAAATAAATACCTAATAAACGCTAAAACACCAACAATTACAGCTTGGACATGTGCTGAAGTTAATCGTTGAATCCATAAGACATACAAAAACAAATCCAACTTTCATTTCCATAGTATTCTCGTTCTTCTGTTGCGTTTGAGATCAAACAATACATACTACAGTCCCTAGACATACCGTTTGAAGTCAGAGAATCACAATACGCAATCTAGGAGGAAAAACACACACCAAGTTCTAGCATTCTCTCGCTCACATAGTTCAGAAGGCCACATAATAACGATTCAAAACATAATTGACATACCTTAGTAAGTTGACACACCTTCTTTAATAACCACCTAATTAAACCACCTCAGACATGATTCAAATTTAAAGATAATATTAGATCCGTAAATATAAGGAGAAGCTCCAACTTAATAGATGTAGCTTTGCTTCGTACAAGACAACAAACAAATCGATCGGACCGTGATGCTTCGATTCCCCGGATAGAGAGAAGAGAAGATGACTAGAGAATATGAACTGAAGTTCCTTGATCTGGAAGAAGCAAAGTCCTTCCACTCACAAAAGACAGGGTTTCTTCTTCTTCAGCGTACTCATCGTCATCTCCTATCAAACCTCGTTCGAATCTGATCCTTTCTCTCTTCCTAGTTCTGGAATTTGGAGTGAATGATGGTGATGATGACTTTTGTGGGTTTGGTGGAGGTTGAGAGATGGTGCCTGGCTGACTAATGTGAGGGATTAATGATGAGAGAAAGGAGGAGGAAGAGGAGGAGGAGAAGCTGGAGGACATGATGATGATGATTGCTTCAGGCTGTGTTTTGCCTTTGAATAGATGAGATATGGGTGGATATACGAGAAAGAAATGTCTTTTCTCTTTGGCGTACTAATATTGTCAAGGCTTTTGATGCCAACACATGGAGGTAATTATCTCTCTCTCGGGTCAAACAGCCTTTTTACCTGTAGAGAGAGATCACATTACTTTAATCTCTTTTAATCAAAAGGAACAAAGGAACTCATGTGTGTTTTGTTGGCGGACAAAAGAAAAACCCATAAAATTTTTTGAAGAAATAATTCATTACATATTCCTTTTTCCATCGATTTTAATTAATTTGAATGCATCTCTTAAAGTATGAATTGAGAATCTATTCATGCTGCGTCTTGAAAACTTCCTCGATTTAACCTAACTCATTCTCTAGTACGGTATTCCTTTTAAGGTGGCACTGATTGAAAATGGCGTTTCTTCTCTGAAAATCTACGGTAGAAACGGAATGATCTTGCTGAACTAATTGCTTAGGTCCTTAGGACTTTCTTTTTAAGTTTTGCCATGTATCCACCATTTGTGTTGCAGTAGAGATCGTAACAAGTTGTGAGAATCTTGATTTGTATGGGCAAGTAGGGTAGTATCCGTGGAGATGTAGAGGCTCGCGGCTGAATCACTGGTCTCTTTCTTTTCAATTTGTCTAGCGTTCTTCACTTTTGATTTATTGCGTCATTTTGCCCAATAAACGGAACCAGGTGCTTTAGACATGTGTATCCTGACCTGAATTTTCAGAACTCCTCATGACATCTTTTCGCTTAACTTAATGTTGATAAAACCCTAGTCTCGTTCTATTATCGTTTTGCTTTCGAATCACTTCAGTCTCCTTTTGCCAAAGATGCGCGTGTGTTAATTGTAGAGATTTCATGCGAGTTGGTCGTATTAGTCAATCTGCATTTCTGGGGAGGAGCAAATCGATGAATCTCTGTAGAGAATCACTTTCTCCACAGATAGTCTGAGGTCAGCGCTAGCCCTAACTTGCGAGATCTCAGAAGTAAACATTACATACAGTTAAATGAGACTAACACGTTTCAATCCCCAACTAACTTTTAGAGTTGACCCTTTACAAAGTTGCCGTTTTCACCGGCTTTTATTATCTATCTGCTTGACTCTTAGGACTCTCTGGCGTGCCTCTTCGCTCTTAACTTTAAGCAACAGGTTGATCATTGTTGGCTTGGCCCTACAAGATTAAAAGGACAATAAAGACGTCAAATGATTAAACGGCTGGTAGTAAGCTGGTACCATGAGTCGCATCTTGGACTGGAAAAAAGGGAGTCACGGAAATGTTTAACAAGATCACTCGAGATAGATCGTATACTTATGGATCGTGAAGGTCATGAGGCAACAAGCTCACATGTGAAAAGAGTCGAGTCCTTGGTATGTTCATATAAAAAGAAACATTAACGACATGGGTTCTAAGCTTTCCATTCACACGCAGAAGTTCTTTTTGAAGGTGAGCTTTAAAATCAACCTATTTCACACATCACAAGTATTAACGATCAAAATACCTTGCAGGGCTCATCTTAGAAACAACCGATTTGGCATAACTGGTGTACTAAATATATTTCACTAAATATGATTAAGGAGCGCTTCAGATCATTCGTTAACAAGGGAATTTATGGGACGTCGACGGAGAGGAATGTGTCCCATGTCAAACCCACTTTGTCACTTGCGAAGGCAATGATGATGCCTCCATGTTCTGGGGCAAACAAGAAAAGGTGACAGGAATGTAGCTTTTGGGGTGGTGGGAGAGGTGAAAAATGATTGATGTTTTGGGCTCGTGAGGAGCCATGAGGCATTTGAGGCTTCGCTTCCCCAATCATGGTGTCTTGCGCTTCCACCAAGCTTATTGCTCCTAAACTCGATGCTGTGTTGTTCCTTGGAATATTTGGCTCCCATTTCAAGCAAGAGCGATTTATAAGATGAGGAAAAAGATGCCCCCCCTCTCTCTCTCTCTGCTGTGTTGTTCCTTGGAATATTTGGCTCCCATTTCAAGCAAGAGCGATTTATAAGATGAGGAAAAAGATGCCTCTCTCTCTCTCTGACCCCTTTGAAATTATGGCTCTTTGACGGATTTGTCAAGTCGAATTACCTTGACATTTGCTATGGTTTAATAAAGATAGCTTTTATCAAATTCAAAATTCTTGCCTCGAATGAAAGCATGTTGCATTCATGAAGTTACGAACGTTTTAGGTTTAAGTGACATTGAAATAGTCACTTCAACAGCTCCATGTATTATTTGTCTTTCGTCGTTGAACAACCAATGAAAAATGTTGCAATTCCCCTTTACATACTTCCTTTCTTAATTTTTATTTGAAAGTGAAAATTTTATTTTGTGGTAGGGTTCAAGTGGGTTTTCTTTTTCCTCTTTCCTTGTATCGAATGTTATTTTCAACTTTCACATATTTTGACTAATTTCATTCATCTAAACAATGCTTTATATAGGCATTTTCAACACAAAGTGAAAGAGAACTCATACATTTATTAAATAAATTTCAATTGGCAAGGAGCTTCACAGCTGTCCATGTATGGCAATTTTCACCATTGAGAATATTACCTCCATAAAGAAATAATGTTTCATGACTCATTTCATGAGTTATGTCGTCAATAGGCAACGTAGAAACAATACAACAATTCGTATTTTACTTTAATGAATTTCAATCATAAATTTTCTATTTCAATATAGGATTGACTTATTTTAGCAAGATGAATGGAGATAATACCTTGAAAATAATCAGCAGAAATCTCTATCGCCGAGGAATTGTCAGCTGGACGCCTTTTCATATGGCCATACTGGGTTCTTGCTTTCGCAACAATAAGAATGTTGGGTTAAAGTGGGGAAAATGATTGCGGGTTAGACTCAAAGGGCTTTTGAGAGAGAGAGAGAGAGAACTTGAGTAGCACGGACGAAAAGTCAGAAACGCCATCGTTGACTTGAATGCTGCGCATTTCCTTCTTTTGTCAGCTTCTGGAAAATTTTCAAATCTTACAATTGTTAGAAATCTGTGCAGAGGAGCCCTCCGAACATAGTTCATAATGCTTGAAACAGTTGAAATGCCTCATGTTGGTGGGGGATGATATGATGTGGTGACTGGCGATTCTAAAACGAGGACATAAGATGTAGATTTTTCTGCCAACATATGTGACATTTTTGTTCGCTAATTGCAATAATAAGAAAAATTTAATTGAGCTGATGAGATAACTATAACTTTGCTTAAGTAAAAACGCATTTCCAAATGAATATCTACTTGACGCCATATCTATAAATTGCGTCCCAGACCTAAACTTTCCAAAGTTGCCTTGTACCATATAAGAGGAAAAGAAATTAGTTGATTATTGGGATAAGTATACTAGAAGTGCCAAAAGTTATGTACAGCGTTCACTTTGGTACCAAAAGTTTATTTTGAATTACTTAAGTGCTAACAAATTTGAAAAATGATCATTTTAGTGCCAACGCCGATCTAATTGATTGGAAATCCGACATGACACTTTTTTATTAATTTTTTAAGCTGATGTGGCTCGTCGAAGAATACAATCAGTATCCAAATAACAAAACGACGCTGTTTGGCATCTTTCCCCCAAGTAAGAACCCTAAATCCCCAAATTGGGAGAGAGAGAGAGAGAGAGAGAGAGAGAGAGAGAGAGAGAGAGAGAGAGAGAGAGAGAGAGAGAGAAGGCATGGGCTTCCTCCTTGTCTTCTTCTTCGAAGAATAACACCAGCAGCGACACCAACCTCCTATTCTTCCCGCCACTTCTTGCCTGAGCAACGACCTCAGCCTCTCCTTGCTTACTTGGTCGAGCAACTGCGATGGTGACCGAGCGACGGCGGCCAAGCGACGGCAGTCGGCGTTGGGCGAGGATTGGACAAAAACCCTAATTTTAGTCCCCATATTAGCTATACGGCGTCATTTTTGTAAGGCTGCCCACGTATGACGGCAAAACGACGTTGTTTCTTAAGGAGGATGGAAAACGTCGTCATTTAAAAGCCACCACAACTTCTTCTTCTTTTTTAAAATATAAAAGCCATGTAATTAATTTGGCCGGAATCTCTCATTAGATGGCACCAAAATGATCGTTTTTTCTCTGATTTGGCATTTAAGCGATCTAACGGAAACTTTTGCCATCAAAGTGAGTGCCGTACACAATTTTTAAGACTTTAAGATATTTTCCCCTTGGTTATTTGACATTTCACTATTCTAGAGAAAGCAGTCTAAAATATGAATACCAAGAGAGAAGCAATAAAATCTTATGAGGAAATACTTAATCGAAAGAGTCATGGAAAATACTAAAAATTTTCACAATTAGTAATCTGTAACATCGGAACTCATTAAGACTCTTTTTTTTTTTTTTTGATTATATTAAACGTGCTTTAAATGAGGCAAGCGTACGATCTTAATTAGCAGCGAAAGAAGCGTTCATTACAAGGAGTATAATCGACCTTTCGCTATCGACCTTTCGCTATCTAGAGTTTTACGTGTCGATTTCAAAGACAACCCTTTGAGAAGGTCAGGTCTCGTCGTGATGTATTTATGCATATAGCTTTTGTCTTCCGCCTTGCTCGGTGACCACATGTGCATGACCATCATTAGCTTCCTAATTTTGAACTCCAACGACTCCATCGGAATGTGTGTTTGCTGGAGCTATTTGGTGAAAGGTAGCATAACTCCCTCTATTGATATTTCACCTTACCAAGAGGATTTTAGGTGAGGCTCCATAATTGCATACCGATTTGTCAAACGATATTGTCAAAAAGCAATGTTTTCCATTTACCCTAATTGATATAAACTCTTTTGGATCGTACCTCTAGTTAGTTGATTTCAAGTTATATTAATATTACCCAGATACAATGTAAGGGCGGTGTCCATGCTTATGACCACCCAATCAAAGACATGATTGGAGTGGATTTTCTCAAACTATGGTTTGAAGGGGAAAAAAAAAACGGCCCTAGAAATTTTGTGCAATGTCTTAATGCCCATAAGATTTGATAAATAATTATAGCCATACCACGAAAAATGCAGAGAAAATCATCTCCATTTATTTTGCCGAAATAAAATATTTAAAAGACATTTTCTTAAAAACGACCATTTATATAACTAACAAAAATGAATGAATAACAAATATATTCATTATTCACAAATATTTTTCGATATAAATTGTTATCGATAATAAAAACATTTTCTGTAGACTAGCTATTTTAAGCCATGGAAGCGATCACTTTTAAGTCAAATTATTTATATTTCGCGAAATAAAATGATCATTATGTCATTAGCTTTGTATTATCACAGCAGCTCGCCAATCGTGTTTAGTTGCTAGTGGGCTTGAATAAGGGCTGTCACATATTCAATAGAACACGCACGTTTTATGGGCCTTATGGGCCTTATGGGCCAAGAAGACAGGTTCGAGGCCGGTTGTTCTGGGCCGACCTTCACGGAACGGGCTCAGACCTGTCCGACCCGACCGCATTCTTGCCTAATTACTGATTTAAAAATAGTAGTTGTTAAAAGCTGATCATAAGACCTCGTTCCCTTAAAATCAACGTCATGCTTGTGACTCGAGTGAACGAGCCTTATGGAGTATCTTAGTACGGAATGCTTGTTATTTTATACAACTAATCTTGGTGTCTTACACATATATAAATATTATAATTCTGTTGATGAGGATGAAGAGAGACCTACCATGACAAATCATCGAAAGTCCGTATCCACTTCAAATACATTTTATGCTTCCAAAGTTGACATGACAAATCCAACAAATTTAATTTAAGACCGTGCGAAAAATCATCCCTGCCTCTTGAGCTCTGGTATATATTTCGAAGGGTTTATTTTCAGTCGATTCTATGTTGATTTTGAAAATAGCCTCTTGCAAGTAACAACAGACCGAGGTGGCGGTTGGCAAGAGGAGCCACTGCCTCCCTCTCAGATTTCTTGGTGTTTGGTACAGTTTCTTACAAATATATTCTATCATGTGAAATTAAAATGAATTTTCTTCATATCGATCTCTTTGTCAAAATTTTTATATCTGTCATTATTTGTAAACATCAAGGACGGCCTTTTGGCAAAGACCAACCAGCACCGTCCACGTGCACAAGATATAAATATTACGTGGACGCTTGTAAACGTCAGATAGTTTTTTTTTTTTTGTCGAAAACGTTGGATAGCTCATTGATATGATATTGAACAGAAAAAGAAAGCCTGGATAACCTCAAAGTCCCTTTAACATTTCCCTTGTTGTCTCTTCGCCATATATGCTCCAAACTTTAAGTGATCGTGTTTGAAAAGAAGGAAGAGAATTGATTGCTTGTCTGGTAAAGAGAGATCCGAAGTTCCTCCAACAAAATTCGATAGTACAAGAAAATATGAAGAGAGACAAAAAGAAAATCGAAAAAAATATGATGCTTCATATCACACTCAAATATGTGAAAAGCAGATGCAAATCTTCCCCGAGATGATGGACGGCCCCCTAAACAATTTCAACCTTTTCCTCTTCACCCCTCGTTCCAACTTTTTCTTAACAAAAGAAGAAAGGAAGAAAGAATACGGCTTTGGTGAATTTAGCTAAGCTTGTCAACTCGCGAAGATCCTCTCCAAGTTTTCATATCCTTTGGAAAGAAAAATGGGGTCTCTTTTGATCTATACAGTTGGTTCAGTTGGTCGGCCATACATCCAACTCTCACATAGGCCTCCCATAGGCCACACATCACGTTATGCACACATACAATAATTAAATTATATCTTGGGCCCTCTTAAGAAATAAAGGCCAAGATAAATAATTCTCTAATCTTACGTGGTGGCGATAGATAGAACCGCCATGAATCCAAGCAGGTGAACCGGATCCTATGTTACCTCACTCTCTCCCCCTCTCTTTGGTTGGAGAGGCCCCCACGAGATTTCAATTGGGTCAATTTGATAATCATGGAAAAGTAAACGGGACAGTATAAATCAGTGGGGATTGAGAGAGATTCTGTTTGACTTGAGAGAGGGACAGAGGGCTGGGTTTTCTTTTTATTTAATCTTTGGTAGAGCAATTGCGATGAGCTTTGATTGATCGGTCGGGTTTAGATTTGCTTTTTCAGGGATTAAAAGTCAAACTAATTGTTAATGCCCTCGATGAGTGATCTTCTGCTCGTGATGTGGCGCGATAGATTTGGCGGACTTTGCAGTCGGCCGTGCATTGTATTCGTTGGGAGATGATGAAATCTAAGACGTACTATGAGGTAAAATTGCATGCGCCTCTCCGAAACATTAAAGCTCGAATTTCTTTTTTGAAAGCTTGACCCTTCTCGATGGCGTGTGATATGGGCTGTCTTCTAAAGTACTTTCCGGATAGAAAACGACCCAACACACTCGAGCCGTGGCACTTAAGTTTGGACTCCGATTGGTTAAGGGAATTAATGTGGGTCTGTCTTCCCCCTATAGTGCACGATGAATGGTCAACAATTCTCTCTTTTAGCACAGCAATAAACTAGTTGAAAAAGACTAAGGAGACCTAGAAAGGAGGAAATAACATTAATCTTTGGGCTTCAAAAACCCCGCGAAAAAAAGAATAATATCATGTAAATTTGTTTTAATGGTGACATAGACATTCACAACACGAGGAATGTGTTTGTGTTTTTAAGGAACTTATTTAGATTCTTTATTCTTTTGGATATAATTTGTTTGATTGGTGAAATGAATATATATTATAGTAAGGTTCATTTGATGTCTCGTGATGATGTGATCAAGTTCTTAGTAGCAATTTTCATAACACATGATTGATAATTCTCGTCATAAAATTCACCAACATTAATAAACCCTATTCTCTCTTCCTCTCTCTCCCTCTCCTCGCCCTTTGGAGCCCTTATTCCCTACCCCTACAAAGCTGCCCTCGTTGCAATGGTGAAATCTCTCCTGGAGCATTCTAATCAACCTGCCATCGTAAGTGATGGGAGCAGGTTTGCTTTAAACAAAGTTCTTGTCTTAAGCGTGTTCTGAGTATTTTAGATGAGTCGCAATTGAGATTTTATGCCCATATCCGCATGGCTTGGGGATGGGATGCGGGGGCGGCAATCAAGAGTCATTTGGACGGGAATCGGGTGACATATTGAAAGAGTAAATATTCACCTGCGAAGGTTTTTATTAGATTACTCAATCTTGTTCGATCTAATATGATAATATGATTAAAAGCAAAACAAAATAAAGATTCGTTAGAAAAGAACCACATTATCTCATTATCTAGAAATATAAATAATTATCTAGAAAAAAAATGCATGTTTAAGTATATATCCAAACAAGATATAGAATACTACTAGAAATGACGGTTTTAATATTGCCCATACGTAATTCTTTATATAGACGTTGGGGCGGACGGACACTAAGATGAAATAAACCCGCTAATATGCCTAAAGTACCTGCTAATTATTTCCATTCCTAATCATCATGTGCTCTCGTCACCCCTCTCTCTCTCTTAATAGGCATATGACCATTGTAATCAAGATCGACAAGGTTTCAACGACGACACCCGGGTCACCCCGTGCTTACCGTGCATGAGAGAAAAAGATAGGATTTTTTTTTTCTTTTTTTATCTTGCATTCTTAGGCATATCCATCGTCTGCCACTAGACAAATTGAGTTAGAATTCTGCGTCCCTCACTGAAACAAATCTAGAAAGTCAATGACACCGCACGCAGGCCAAAGAGACGAAGACGAGACATGTTAGAATCGATGCATGTCAAGAGAGAGAGGGATCGAAATGGTCTCCTTGGTGAAATTAAGGTTAGCAACTTTAGAAATCTGAACTAAGGGCGATAATTTTTTACACAATAGAATAACACGACAAGAAGTGAGTAGGATCGGATCGAGGCTAGTTTTGTTCGGATCAATTTTGGGGCAAATTTTTTATCACGATTAATAATCTATTTTTTTAGATATATCCACCAGTTTGATTATAAATTGATGATATTTTATTTGTTATGCATATTTTACTGATATGATTTAATTTTGTTATTAAGTTAATGTGATTCTTATTTTCTAAAAAAATTGAGCATATTTTTGTGTCAGGTTTATGTAGATTGATCTCTTGTCATATCAAGTTATTCAATCATATCTACGTTAAGTATTCCAGCACTATTAATAACTCTTGTGATTTTATTTGGTTATCCACATGACACATGACTTGCGAGTATGAGTTATTAAGCCTCTAATGGGGAAATTGTCCACAAAATCATAAGTATATTATATTTTTTGCCAATTCAATTAATTAAGTTTTATAATTTTTCACTTTTTATCACTTGAATCTATCCAATCAAATTCTGCTGAAAATTGTTAACATAGATGTTAGCTGTCCTAACCAATATTAACGTGGACAATCATTAATAATATTTTAATTTTTTATGAAATTTATTTTTTTCTCTTCTCTAGGTTTGGCAATGGTCGACGGCCGACTTATCTTGAGATGAGGACCGGGGTCGACCTCATCCGACGTGATGTTTAACTCTCTGACAATTTTCTCGCCTCCGCCTGTTGATAAAATGGGCTGAGCACGGTATTTTCGGTATTAGCCTCTAATAAGAAATTTTGCGGACAAATTTTGTAATTAGAGTAGTAAAATAGAGATGGAGTCCCTGAGTTCCGACGTGACGTTTAGCTCCTTCGGGATAAACATCCCATGAAAAACGCGAGTGAAAGAAGGGGTGAAATCAATCTGGGGAGGACCGTACAAGCGATCTCCCAAAAGATTTGATCCGCTAGAAGGCAAAAGGTCCAACGTCCACATCCAAAAGAAAGAGGCGATGCCCTGGACCCCACTTCCTGATCGCTTTGTCTCTAAGGAATACTTATTAAAGAATAACTCCTAATGAAGATTAATTATGAAATTTTTTTCTCCGTTTGACCGACCACTCCGGATTAGACGAGCTTGAGGTGAGTTTGATTTAAAATAGCATTGGATTCTCATAGCCTTTTACTCTTTGGTCTTACTCAAAGTCTACAAATAATTATTTAGAAACTCCTTAACGAAACTCATTTTCTGTGTGATTTGTATTTCGTCTTTTAAGGGCCTGCATGTTTTTATTCCTTGTTTCTGTTTTTGAACACTTTTTTTTGTTTTTTTGTTCCTGGGAACAAAAAAGGAACAGAAACGTGTTTGGTTGCGTTTCTGTTCTTTTTTTGTTTTTTTGTTCCAAGAACACAAAAAGAACAGAAATGAGAAAAAAAAAAAAAAGCTGTTTCTTGTTCCAGAAACGATTTTGAAGAAACGCTTCTTCTTCTCTCTCTTCTCTTTTCTTCTTCTTTTCTTCTTCTTTTTTTCTTTTTTTTTTTTGGCCGGTCACCGGCCTCGGCCATGGCCGGCGACCGGCCGTCGAGGGCCGGCGACACCGTCGAGGGTCGGCGACCTCGCCGGAGCGTCGCCGGCCCCGGAGAGGCCGAGCCTCGCCTTGGCTGGGCGAGCTCGGCCTCGCCGGATCTGGGCGAGCTCGAGCTCGCCCAGCCATGGCGAGGCTCGGCCTCGCCGGCGCGGGCGAGCTCGAGCTCGCCCAGCCATGGCGAGGCTCGGCCTCGCCGGCGCGGGCGAGCTCGCCCAGCCCAGGGCGAGCTCGGGCTCGCCCAGATCCGGCGAGGCCGAGCCTCGCCTTCGCTGGGCGAGCTCGGCCTCGCCCAGATCCGGCGAGGCCGAGCGTCGCCGGCCCCCAGCGAGGCTCGGCCTCGCCGGATCTGGGCGAGGCTGCCGGCCCCGTCGGCCGGTCGCCGGAGGCCGGTGACCGGCCGAAAGAAGAAAAAATAAAAAATAAAGAAAAAAATGAAAAATAAAATAAAAATATTAAAAAATTAAAAGAAACAAAAAAAGAATAAAATTCACCAAACGTGTTTTTATTCATTTTTTATTCCCTAATAAATTTACCAAACGTATTTTTCTGATCAAAAATCGTTAGAACGTAAACACTTTTTTTTATTTTCGCTCCCCTAACACAAAAAAGAACAGAAATGTTACCATGCAGCCCCTAAAAGTTTCTGAACAAAAGGGAAAAGAATGAGAAAGAGGAAGAGATAGACCCGAGCCTGTTGGCGCTGTTGTCCTTTCCACCAGGGCGGCCAAGGCAACGCGTGTTAGGCACTGACAGTGTGGAAAATTTGGGGTAAAATCACAGAGATCGCGTCGAGATCCTGTCTGTCCCCCTTCCCCTGTCCTAAACCCACGAGCGAATCTCATCTGTTCACACGGTTCGAGTATGAATGCTTCAAAAAAGTGTGAAATTACAGTACCATCCCATGTGGGGGCGAGAGGAGAAATAAATTCGAGAAAAATGGAAATTCGCGACTCCTTTGTCAATGCCGCCGATCAGGAAACCGGGTCGCTTGTCTCCGACTTCCTTGATTTGACGGCGGTGGTCCTTCCCCCTTTGATTTTGGAAGATCTCGCCGAACCCCCAAAAGAGGGAAGCTGGATTTCGGAATCCCAGGACCATTATTTAATTGAAACCTAACTTCCAAGAAAATGAATAAAATAAAGAAGAGGGAGATTTGAGATTTCCCCTGAAAGCGAAAGAATCGGGGAGATCTTGGATTTCGGCCTTCTCTTTCCACGATCTTGTCTGTAAAGAAAGATGCGAGACGCTGACGCGCTGTTATTGCAATTACAACTCTCGACAGGGTATATAAAGCGAAGGTCACGACTGTGTCTTCAGGCCCTGCTTCAAAGAGAAGGGTAATCGAAAGAGAGACGGAAGATAACAGCAAAAGGAAGAGCACGAGTTTCGCTTCAGCTATTTCTACCGGCGCTTCTTCAGTAACTGGTATGGCGAGCAACGGCTTGGTCTCGCCGCAGAGGAGGTCGTCGGACCAGTTTGACGGCAGGGACCCGTCTCCGTGCGGTTCCGAGGAGGTCCACGTCCTCGCCGTCGACGACAGCCTCGTCGATCGGAAAGTCATCGAGCGCTTGCTTAAGATCACTTCCTGCAAAGGTATCGCTCGTGTACGAATTTGCTAAAGACCATGTTGATTCCTTTTGAGTTCTTTCAAGTAAAAGCTCGTTCTGTTTTCATGGAATCCGCAGTGACAGCAGTGGATAGTGGACTCAGAGCCCTTCGATTTCTTGGTCTGGATGAGGAGAAAACGGCTGGAGATTTTAACGTGAGTTCAAATTTCAGTTTTTTTTCTTGTTAAAGATTCCAGTTATGAAGCTTAGTACAGGTATCTGAACCGGAATATGATGATAACTCCTGTGTGCTCTGCTTCGAAACAGGGGTTGAAGGTGGATATGATAATCACAGACTATTGTATGCCCGGAATGACTGGTTACGAGCTCCTCAAGAAAATCAAGGTACCGAAAAGTTCTTTTTTTTTTTCTATACCGCAAATAGCCTCTACATATATCGAGAAAGAGAACAAATCATAGGACAATTGTTTGCTAAATTATGGCCCGGGTAATTTGTCGTTGAGCAGGAATCCTCTTCTCTGAGGGAAATTCCGGTGGTTATCATGTCGTCCGAGAACGTCTTGGCGCGAATCGACAGGTAAATCTTTTCTTTTTGTTTCGACTTTTGTACTCTTCTCAATCGTTATGTTAATTTTCACGCGCCAAATTTCGAATTTTCGGTCAAAAATTGAATTTTTTTGGGGATTTAACATATGAATCCAGGTGTATGGAGGAAGGTGCGGAGGATTTCATCGTGAAGCCGGTGAAGCTGTCGGACGTGAAGCGGTTGAGGGATTTCATGACGAGAGACGTCGGAGATAGAACGAGCAGCGACGGGGGAGGCACGACCCACAAGAGGAAGCTGCAAGAGAGCTTCCACGAGTCTCCACCCTCGTCGATCGTCTCTACCGCGTCGTCTTCGGCCCAGGCGGCATCAACCACGCCGTCTCGGTCACCGTCACCGTCGGTTTCTTCGTCCAAGCCAGTAACTGCAACGACTGATTTCGATTTCATGGGCTTCTTTTCCATAAGGGGGAAGAGCAACAACGGTCGCCACGTTGAGGACAGTGATCAACATTTGAATTGTCTGAAAGAAGAAACGGTTGCTTGAAGGAGACCAACAATAAACCAGCGCCAAGTAAATTTTCTGGCTTTTGTTCCCAAAGATGTGTAACTTGCAATTTGCAATCGCAAAGACCATCGACAAAACTTAGGGTCGAAAGAGGGGAAAGCTCTAAATCGGAGAGATTCCTTAGACCCAACATTCCTCGGAGATGTAGTCGTGAATTGAAAGATTTTCTCGTGGAGGATGAGGAAAACAGCAATGAAAAACTAGGGAACATGCATGGATTTGAAACATGATCCAAGAATGTTAACGTGGTCGGGGTCTTCGTTGGATTTAGGTTTGCAACGGAAAGATTCGAGCTCGGAAGAGACACTGGAAGGAAGGAAAACACTTAGAGCAAGAGTTGTGAAGAAGACGAAAGTGAAAAGGCGCGGTTTTTTGCACAGTATATGGGGTAATATTATTCGAAGGACGAGACGGTTCGCAGGACGTGCAATGTCGTGGACACGTGGTGACTTTCTAAAGGGGGGAAAATGAAAACCCCATGTGCGCTGACGCCCGTCTCTGCAAATTGTTGGAAGCAATGATGTTCCTTTTTAAATAATTTATAGAATTGAAAAATCAATAAAAATTATGCAATCCTTGTAAAGGACATTGGGAGAATCGATGACTACAAAATATGATTATTGGTTTAGGACGAAGGATGATCAAAAAAGATCATGACCTGTCAACAAAGCTTCTGTAAATTTTGCCAAGTGCTCGACAAGGAAAGGAAGGGAATGTTTGAATTATGAATTTCTATTGGAGGCTTCTTTACCAGGTGGCATTTTTCCACGCGGCATTGGAAGTTATAACTTTCATGATCAATGTAAGAAGAGCGTAATATGTCCTGGAGAATGTATATAGCAGTGATGGTATTTAGAGTAACAACTGCTTGTTTGAAATCATGGTTAGTGGCCTATAAATACCTGTTATATTTATTGTAAAAGAGGACGGCCTATCGGAAAAAAGGACAAGCCGCGCTTTTTATATTTCTCGTTTTTACTTAAACTCCTCTCCTTTTGTGGTATTTTTTATTATGTTTTCCTTTATATGACCCACAGCTTCTAGATGGTCTTATTTTTTTCTTGGTCGATTCTTTCTATTTTACTTCTTTTTTTAGATCCCACTTTCCTTCCGCCTCTCTTTTTTCAATGCCTTTAACATCTCAGTTCCCTGGCTCTTGCAAATTATCTCTCTGTTCTCTCTTCTTTCGATGGTCATTGTCTTCTTTCTGCACCCCTCCCCCTCCCCCTCCCCCAAACAAACTTCTTCTCATCTGCAATCCCCAAAAGAATTGCTCTCTCTTTATTCCAAGTGGTTTTGATTTCCATATTGGAGGTTTTGTTTTGTAGTCTATGAGTAGGTTGCTTTACTTTTCCACACTTTTACCTGAAATTCAAAGCTTAAGCTTGTTGCTTGCCGATAAAGAGTTGGTGATGATCTCATTTAAGAAAAAAAAAAAAGAACATTGAAATATGTGTAGAACCACAATGGACATCTTGAAGAGAAAGCAAGATCTAATGACCTATGACTTCTTGATTTGGTCGGCAAAAGCCAAAAGTCATGATTAAGTCATGTTACCAATGGAAAAATCTTTTATTGCGCCACTCCTCTGGATGATAGGATGCGAAGTTCAAGTTGAAGGAGGGCCTCTGGTTGAAAGAAGTCAGAATAGTAGAGGAGTGTATGATATGGATAGAGAGTAAGAAATAGATAATGACACAAATAGTTCATGAACTTTGCCCAAATATTCAACCCCTAAAATTTTAGTAAATATTCAATAAACTAAATATGTAATAGGGAAAATCTCAAATGAGGATCTGAAGTGGAGCCATTTTCTCAAAAAGGGACCTAAAGTGGACACTGTCTCAAATAAGGACACGGAGTAGCTAACTTACTTTCAATTAAAGACCTGAACTTCTAATTTTATTCACAGCCAGGGGTACTTTTGTCCAAGAACATTGTTGTTTATTTTTTGTCTCTCTTTCTTCTTTTTTCTTTCTTCATCTTTCTCACTCTCTACATCACCTCCATTATCAGCCCCTCCATCGCTCTTTGTGTCATCTCGTTGTATGACCAAGATTGGGTTTTCTTTAACACGAGCCATTACAACGTATATTAACTCGTTGAAAATTTTAAATTTCGCTCCTCAAAATGGTTTGTAGACAATTTCACAAAGCCGAAATGAGCTTTCAAAAATAAGTTCTTTTTATTCCAACATTCATTGCAAATTCTGATCTCAAAACCATAATATGAATATGCTTTTGCTGAGACTCAACTTCTTGTCCAACTCCTAAGCTATGCAACTAATCCCTTTGGCGACATATTTCTCTCACCTCGAGAGTGCATCAAACTCCACTTATTCCGAGCCTTCCGCTAACCCAGCAACTGCAATTTTTTGTGCTGTTTTCGATCCTGCTTGCCAACAACAGAGTAGCAATATCCAAGCATCGCTAGATCATCTTGTTTGACTAACTTATGCCTCTATTCAATTAAAACTTGGTGATCAACAATTTCACGCCAAAGAACAATTTTGTTATAGCTGGCAACTATTTCAACCTCGACAAGAGTTTGCCTCATCAATTTCAAATTTGGGTTTGCCTCTCTTGCGTAAATTCAATCTTTCAAAGATCCCCCTTCCCCTTTGCAATGCCAATGGCTCCTTTCAATAATCCCCAGTTTTGAGACACCCACTCACACTCTTGCCATTCTCATTGACACAGCTCTTCTCCTTAATCGATACCCCATCTTGAGATTGATCATTAGTCGTATCTGACATCATTAACTGTATAAACTGTTCTACTTTGTTGCCCCATTGCCGCCATTGACAAGTCCTATTCGAGCTCTCGACCTCATCGACCACTGCCCTTGATAGAAAATCCAGCACCGTCGTCGTTAGATGGAGATCAATCCGAGCTTTAGGCTGAGCACAAGCGAGCCAAGATTTGATGCATCTTGAGGAACTGAGCCGAGAAGGTGGCTAGTAGCAAATAACTCCAATCCGACTTCTTGTCACTAGGACCAACTACGTGATGACATGAAGCTCTCGAGGTCATTGGTAGGGGCCTTGATTATGGTGTTGAAGAAGGAGGCAATGTAGAGCGAAGGAGGAGGTGTGAGGAAGATGAAGAAAGAAAAAAAATTAAAGAAAAAATGTTCTTGGACAAAACTACCCCAAGCTATAAATAAGATCGAAATTTTGGGTCCTTATTTGAGACAAAATTAGCCACTTTGGATCCTTATTTGATACAGTGTCCACTTTATGTCCTTTTTTGAGAAAATGAACCCACTTCAGGCCCTTATTTGAGATTTTCCCTATTTAATATAATCCTTCCATTAATTCAACATGAGGCACAATATTAAACATTTTCATATAGTCTAGAAACGAAATTGAACATATGCATTGCATATTAGACTAAAATTCGGGGGTCATATTGAACAAATTAAAAATTTATGAACCACATTACACATCGAGCCAAAGTTCAGGGAGTGCTTTTGTTGAAATGCCTAATCGCTTTGTAGTCTGTAGCATCCTTGCGTCCTATAAACTTTTGTT
Organism: Eucalyptus guilfoylei; assembly: GCA_016097605.1. Classification (NCBI taxonomy): domain Eukaryota; kingdom Viridiplantae; phylum Streptophyta; class Magnoliopsida; order Myrtales; family Myrtaceae; genus Eucalyptus; species Eucalyptus guilfoylei. Next base: position 22,177,981 of record CM027861.1, on the reverse strand, counting down.
CCCTTTACAATTGCTTCCTTAAGTTCTTCATCATTAGTTTTAGGATGTTATCATTGCTTCTCATTAATTGATTTGGTCAGCAAAAGCGAAAAATGGCTTGCAAGAGAGAAGATAGAGAGACAATCTATAAGAGCCGAGAATTGAGATGTCAAAGGTGTGGAAAGAAAGAAAAAGAAAGAAAGTGGGACCCGTAAGAAAAAAAAAGAGAATAAAACAAAAAAAAGTTTTTTTTTTCTTTGAAAAAAATAGCATTCGTGGGTCAAAAGGATACATGATAAGTACATAGACTTTCATGGTAAAGCAAATCGAAGCAAAGCAACGATTAGAATACTACAAAACAAAGCCAAATCTAAAAAACAAAGAGGATCGACAAAGCATCGGCAAGGCTAAGCATACACTTGTTCCAAAAGAATGGATTTGTCAAGCAAAATATTTGGTGGTCAATCACGGGATCTCGTATCATTGTCAATGATGAGCACACGCTAGAAGGCTTCATTTACACTATTGCCGTACGGAAACAACCAAAATAAATTGAATAAACACATATCTAACATTTGTAAACGCAAATCTTCATAATTTAACAAGATGCTAGAGTTCTTATGATCATCATAAAAACTGAAGGCAGATGACTTGTACAAGACAAAACACGAGGGTATCAAATCCCCGAAAACATTATTAAACTCCCAGATCTAAATCGAGAAAAAAAAATTCATAGGTCTAGAACTAGACTTAGAGAGTTCAAACTCTCAAATTTAAAACTAGAGCACGAGAGCACAGCTCCCAAATCTAGATCGGGAGAGAAAAAAGAGGAAAAGTACAAAAAACCTCAAAGAAAATCAAAACAGATTGAGGGGGGAGATTTCTTTGATATAATCGATTTCTTAGAGATGAAAAGTATTTCTTCATACCTGGTCAAATATAGGTCAAGTCTATTTTCCCAGTTTCCTTGGACAGAAGGATTGGCATGCATACGTCACGATCACGAGGTTCCTATGATTAAGGGACTATACATTTTCAAGGAAGACCTCCCGATATGGCCAAAGTTTCCCACAAGAGCTTTCGGAATGTTCTAAGGGTAGGCGAATGGTAATTGCGTCGAGATCTAGAACTCGCTTAGCATAAATATCGGTAGTTGATAGATTAGGAGATACGATCCCGTCCCCCATATCAAAGTATGATCAATGATTGTAATCTGAGAACCTTGGGTGTAAGAAGGGGTGCCCTTCTCTTCATTTGTATCCATCCAACTATTCAATAATCTAAGCTCATTTCTCTCTTCTAGAGCTTCTCTTTTTAGAAACTTTCTCCCTCTACGATCCGGGTAAGCGAGCGAGCGAGCGATCAATCCAAGTAAGGCTTGGCTTAGGCGCCCTGATGATCCAAGTGATCCAAAAGAGCCCAAGTTGCCGCACAGTCACGATCCCAAATGATCAACCCGTCACAAGTGGTATCAAAGCAAGAAGGGAGATCTGTTTTGAGAGATCGATGAGCACCAGCTGTTCGAGAGAATGTCAAGTCAAGAAGCTGTTATGGATGGAGAGGCCATCCAAATCAAGGAGAGCCACAGCCGAACCAAGAGAAGAGAAGCCTTAATGGAGTCCGTAGCTGTGCTTGATGAGAAGCTTGTGAAGGTAAGGAGTGACATGGCCGAGTTCATGGAGGGACTCAACGATGTGAGAGACCGCATCATGGAAGTTGAGGTCTCGCTTCATGAAAACTTCACTAACGGCATCAAACAAGCTATGGCCCTATTACATGACAAGGATGAAGCCCTTGAAGCGTCAATTGATGTACTGAGGGAATGAGTCCAAGTGATTAAAAAAGAAAACCCTCATAGGGACGAGGTCGAAGCCATGAAGGCGGAGATCCAAGAGCTCAAGACCAAGCTCGCCCTATGCAAGATGAGCATTGCCAATGGAATGATGCCCACGCAAGTGGTGCCCAAGCTAGAGGTGTTGAAGCTGAAAGAATTCAAAGGCAACCGATTCGCCAAGGAGGTGGACAACTTCATATTGAGCATGGAGCAGTACTTTGGCACCGTCAACATTTAAGACGAGTCAATCAAGGTAAGAACAGCTTCAATGTTCCTCACTGATACTGCAATGCTTTTGTGGTGTAATAGGTGCGACGAGACCAAGTGTGGCGCCGATCCCGTGGACCATGTGATGATTTCATGAACAAAGAGGGATGATCTGAGAGTACGTGAAGGAATTCACTGAGCTCAAACTCCAAATTTGCAATCTAGGAAAGGAGGAGGCTCTCAGAGCATTCATTGATGGACTCAAGCCGTGGGTGCAACTCGAACTTAAACGTCAGGATGTGAAGAGTCTCGCAAGGGCACTAAGTGTAGCCGAGTCCCTTGTTGACCTCACCAAAGTCGACTCATCGAAGAACCGAGCAAGGGATTAGAGGTCGAATCGACACTCCAAGGACGAAGGTGGTGACACTCCCCATGTGTCGAAAGATCAAGGCGGCCGAGTCAAGTCATGGGGAAAAGGAATGTCCAAGCCATCCTCTCTCCAAAAGGGTCGATACCAAGCGGACTACACTACAAGTAAGTTCGACTAACCCCCGTCATCTCCTTGCTTTATTTGCAAAGGTCCACATTGGACCCAAAAGTGCTCGAATAAGGGCAAGATCAACAACCTCCTTGCCATAGAAGAGGAGGAGGAGGAGCCCAAAGAAGAAAAGCGGCAAATTCGGCTTGCAACCGTGAAGTACGTCAATGCCGTTCAAGCCCGGTCGTCATCCAAAAAGAAGGAAATTGCCCGAACACAAACATGTTCTTTGTGGAGATTGAGGTATGTGGGCGTGCCCTATACGCCTTAGTTGACATGGGCGCTTTGAACATGTTCATGTCCACCAAGGTAGCTAAAGCCTTGGGACTTCGGGTGGAATCTAACGGGAAATCATTCAAGGCCATCAACTCAGATGGGCTCACAGGTGTAGGAACAACTCCCAATGTGGACATCTGAATTGAAGGATGGAAGGGTAAACTCTCCTTCGAGGTAATTCCCCTTGATGGCTATGATCTCATTTTGGGTAGGCAAGTCTTCCTTAGTGTGAGGTCCATGATCGATATGAGGATCAAGACCATTATGATCCTCGATCCACAATGCCCGTTGATGATCCCACATGATGAAAGGAGCGCTCAACACCAAGACCATCACCACGATTCGACGCCTTGACAAAAGTCTGAAGGCTGAGAAATGCACGATCAAGTCACAATCAAAGCCGCCATCCTTGGAGAAGCCGAAGGTAGGATTGGAACCTCTTACTCCAACTCGTGACATGCCAATCCAAGCACTCTTCCCCGAGGTCAAGTGCTTGTTGCGTGCCATGCCCGAGCCGAAGTTGGAACCATATTGTCCACTGTTCAAGAGACTTAGAATCAAGTGAAATCGGAACAAGAGAACTCGTACTCGCGCCAAGAAGACCATTCTCCTAGCTAAGACCAACAAGGGTGTCGCTCGAATGAGTGGGGGAGAATGTCACGGTCACGAGATTCTTGTGACTAAGGGACCATGCATTTTCAAGGAAGAACTTTCAATATCGCCAAGGTTTCCTGCAAGAGCTTCCGGAACATTCCAAAGGTGGGCGATATGGTAATTGCGTTAAGATCTAGAACTCTCTCGTCATAAATGTCGGTAGTTGGTAGATTAAGAGATGCAATCTCGTCTGCCAGATTAAAGTACGATCAATGGTTGTAATATGAGGGCCTCGGATATAAGAAGGGGTGCCCCCTCCCTCATTGATTTTCATCCAACCATTCAGTAATCTAAGCTCATTTCTCTCTTTCAGAGCTTTTTTCTCTAAAAACTTTCTTCCTCTACGATCTGCGTGAGTGAGCGACTGAGCAAATGATCCGAACAAGGCTTGGCTTAGCACCTCGACTATCCAAGTGATCCAAAAGAGCCTAAATTGTCGCATGGTCATGATCCCAAATGATCAACCCGTGACACATACATATGCAGTAGTTAAATTCCCACCTTTATCAAAGTCTTTAAATTTCAATTTAAAGAAAAGTCTATAGGGATTTGCATTTTAGGAAAGCTTCACTTTTTCTTCTTCAAATTCTGAAGAAAGAGTGCATCTCCACCACGCCAACCCTCCCCATGGTTGAAGGTTGAAGAAGACAGAAAAGAGAGAGGAAAAGGCCTTTTAAAAAAACAATACAACTTTTGTAAAGTTGTATCAAAAGTGACGAGCACACAAGGGATCATATGGTTAAAACACATGAAAGGGAGCGTCTAAGTTAAAAGAGAAGTGGAAAAAACGCGATGCAATATGATTTAATTTTAGAGACATGTAAACAATGAAGTTTTTCAATTCCATTCATCTCTTGGCAAAATTTATTTCTCTGCATTTTAAATTCTTGAGTTCATTTCTTCATTTTTCTCTTTAGAAATTAAACACTTTCCTATTCAAAATTATCACGGAACTATTGATACAAATAAACTCAAAAACAAATGTTTTTTGTGAATGATTTTTCACTATTTTGGTGAATTTTTATTTTGTGGTAAAACACACGTGTAAATATGAGTATCCTTTTGATGAGGATGAAAGGAGACATAATATGACAAATCACTAGAAGTTCATGGACACTTCGCATAAGTATTTGTATTTAAAGTTGACATGACAAATCCAATAAAGTAAATTAAGATGGTGTGCAGTATGATCTCTGTTGAGCTCTACCGTGTATCTCAAAGTGTAATTATTTTAGGTTGATTCTACATTGATCTTGAAAATGGTTTCTTGCGAGAAAGAGAAGGGGGTCCCATTAAACCACTTGGTAAGTAGTCTTTGATGCAATTTCTTAAAATGTATTCAACTTTATAAAAGTTCACATAAATTTTCTTTTTTCCCCCCCCCCCCCCCGGGGGAAAAGCTTAATGCCTTTCTTTACTACGTTATCTTCATCAAAATTTCTGCATAGATTATTATTTTAAACGATAAGGACTATCTTTTGACAATGACTCGGTTGGCATCATTTATGCGGACAAGAAACATATGCTAGATAAATGATGTAAACATCGGATAGTTCTTTTAAACATATCATTAGTTGTCTCTTCGTCATATATGCTCTAACTTTTATTGATAGTGTTTGAAAAGAAGGATAAGGATTGATTGCTTGTCTGGTAAAGAGATCCAAAGGTTCCCAAACAAAATCCGATAGTACGAGAAAAGATCAAGGTAAACGAAACAAAACAAAAAATCGAAAAAATATGATGCTCCATATCACACTCAAATATGCGAAAAGCATATGCAAATCTTCCGCGTGATGATAGACAGCCCCTGAACAATTTCAATCTTTTCCTCATCACCCCTCATTCCAACCCTTTTTCTAACAAAACAAAGAAAGAAACAATACGACTTTGGTGAGCTAATTTAGCCAAGCTTGTCAACTCGCGAAGATCCTCTCCATGTTTTCATATCCCTGGAAAGAAACACGGGATTTCTTTCGATCTATACAGTTAGTTCAGTTGGTCTGCCATACATCCAACTCTCACATAGGCCTCACATTGGCCACACATCACATTATGCACACGCAAATAATTAAATAAATACCTAAATCTCGGGCCTTTTAAAAAATAAACGTGGTGGTATATAAAACCACCATGAAACCAAGCAGTTGAACCGGATCCTATGTTATCTCTCTGGTTGGAAAGGCCCCCACAAGATTTGAATTGGGACAATTTGATAATCATGGAAAAGTAAACAGGACAATATAAATTGGTGGGGATTGAGAGAGATTCTGTTTGACTTGAAAGAGAGAGAGAGAGAAAATTGGGTTTTCTTCGTTAATCTTTGGTCGAGCAATTGCGATGAGCTTTAATCGATCAGTCGGTCTAGCTTTGCTTTTTCCACGGATTAAAAAGCCAACTAATTGATTAATGCACTCGATGAGAGATCTTCCGCTGGGAAGCTTGTGATGTGGCGCGATAGATTTGGTGGACTGTTCAATCGGGCTGTGCATCGTGCTCGGTTAGAGATAATGAAATCTAAAGGCATATAATAAAGGCAGGTCAAAATGCATGCCAACATAAAAGCTTGAGATCCATATATCAATTGGCATGCGATATGGCTGTCTTCTAAAGCTTGAACTCCAATTGGTTTAGTACATGATGAATGGTCAACAATACTTACTTTTAGCACAGCAATAAAACTTATAGGACTAATGAGAAATGACCATACTTTGGACTCCAAAACCCTGCGAAAAAGGAATAGTATTATGCAAAATTTGTTTTATGGTCGACAAAAACGTTCAAAGCATGAGGAATCTGTTCATACTTTTGTTTCTAGGGAAATCATTTAGATTCTTTGCTCTTCCTAATATAAGTTGTTTTATTCAATGAAATGACTATATAAATAGTAGTTTTTAGCAGTTGCTGTGCGACCGTGAGGTTAAGCTTTTATTGATGGGTCATAAAACACAAAATTGATAATTCTCGTCACAAAATTCACTTACCGTAGTGAATCTTATGCTTTTCTCTCCCCGGCCGTTGCATTCAAATCATCCCGACACCATAAGTGATGGAAACGAGTTTGCTTGAACAAGGTCCTTGTCTTCCTGTTAATGGCATCCCTTGGTTTTCGTATCTCACACTCTTCACCCTTTATTTTCTATAATTTCTTAGATTTTCAAAGTGTAAAGTGTAGGTTTTTCAGAAAACTCAGGGTGGAAGGTGTTTATTTCAGAGATACAAGAAGCAAAGTGTAAAATAAGTGAAAATTGAGAATTTGTGCGCGAACACGTGCGCGTGTAAACAAATTATTCACAAGAGATAACATTGTATACAAATCAAATGAAGGTGCAAAAAACTATATTTAAGAAGTTAAATATGCTCTCTAAGAATCTTTAACCCAAGGCAAGCCCATAGTATTTTGGAATGCTGTATTTCTAGAAGGTAAATGGATTTTTTTTTTTATTTTTCCAACTTTACCTTCGTTGAACTTCATAATTTCAAAAATGTCTTCAAAGACCTTAACTTTGCCTTAGCCACCGGTAAGTAATCAGCAAGCAACCAATGTGCGATTGGTGTACGGTTGGTGTGTCATTGACAAGCAGCCAACGAGCCACGGCTAGCATAGCCAGAAGTTTTTTTATAAAAAAGAAATTAGCAAAAATCCTTTACAAAATGTAATTTTTAGTAAATGGTATTTACGTTAAAATTGTTTTTCAATGTGTCATTAAAATGCACTTTACCAATTACTACTTGCATTTTGAAAAACTCTTTTAGCCCAAAAGCCTTTACATTTTCCCAAAGACATTCCCCATGACCAAACTAAAAGCATCCTAATTGGACTTCAATGTGTTTCAAGTACTTCAATGAGGTGGAATTCAGATCTTATATCCCAATTGGATAATCCTTGACACATACTTGCATGCCTAAGACACAAGGACGAAATAGATGTGGAGCCCAAAAGTGTCGAGAGAGAGAGATCTAAATGGTATCTTCGGTGAAATAACGGTTAATAACTTTATGCATCGAAAATGCAATTAGGGTGGCAATTTCTAACACCATATGATAAACACAACATGAGATTTGGATAGAGATAAGATGTGTTCAGATCAATTTCAATTTAAACCGTGATAATATTAAATTATGTTATTGTGTATGTGTCCAACCGATATTGAACTTATTGGTAGGGTTGACACGACTTATATATATTCCATTTTGGCACGATTACTAAACCATTGTTCTTTTTAAGATATTCTCGATTAGGATTTTAAAGTGATGGTTGTGAATATTCTTCTAACTTGATTTAATGTGGAGAATGGACTATCGCGATTGGTGTTTTCTGGAAAATCGAAGATAATCCGTATCACATTCTTGTCGGTTGATCGATTTTTCATCAATACCAAGTCGTGCAATCGGGCTCGTGTCAAGGTATTTCGGTCTTGTTAATTACTGGCACCGTAAATCTCGAGAATTAAAGTCCGTAATTACCGAAACAAATAGGGACGTAGTCACGAGCTACGACGCGAAGTTTGACTCCTTTCGGGATAACATTACATGAGGGGGAGGGGGGGATGGAAATCAATCTCGGAAGGACCGTAAAAGCGATCTCCCAGAACCAGAAGATCTGATCCGCGAGAGGCGAAAAGTCCAGGCGATGCCCCCGATTTCCCCTCCTCCACCTTGTCCTCTTGCCTCCTTCCAAATCTTAAATTCAATAGCCTTCCATTTTCCCAGGAGACATTTTCCTCGGTTAGTTTAGTCATATCGATGGCCGGTCGATTAACCAATAGAAAAGCACAAAAGAAGGAAAAAAAAATTAGAAAAGAGGCGCGAGCTTCCCTGAGGCCGGCCGACCGCAGCCCGAGGGGTGCTGGCATGGCAGCAGTGTTGTGGCGGCCGCGCCACAATTAATGGGCATTTTTCCTGCTGTGTTAAACCGTGCAGATTGAAGGAGATGAGGGTACTTTTGAGATTGAAAAAATAGCTTTAGGATAAGGCAAGGATAAAAATATTTAACTTGTCGAGAGGAATTGTTTTCCAAAATTCCGAAGTCAAAGCAATTAGTACCTGCCTTGGGTTTTGCCGACGCATACTTTAATCCAAGCTGTCCAAAGTATTTTTATCAAACACAAAAAATTTCACTCCAGATATTTTGGAAGGTTGAAATTATCGTGTAAAGCAGCAATTCCAAACGCACCTTAAGTTGTTGTTGGATTAAATTTTATTTGGTGCGGGTACTTTAGATCATTTTGCAAAGAGGTAATTCTTTGAGACTCCTTAGTTTCAGGGCAAGTATTTTCTATGTTTGATTGTACCGGAGAGATCGACTTAAGTTGAGTTTGCCAAAAAATAATTAAAAATAGCTTTGGATTCTCAAAGCAACTACTCCTTGCTCTTGCTCAAAGTTTAAAAATTGTTTTGGAAAATTCTTTCGAACTCGTCCCGAATCGGGTGCGTGAAGATAGCTCATGATCACAACATCAAGAAAGTCAAAAGCCATTACAACTGACTAACAATTTTTATAATGTTCCATATGCTTTATGAAATTTACTATTAAAAATAGTTGAGAGCATGTTATCAATGATTCGTTGATTCTCACCTTTTCAATCTTTGTTTCTCTGTAAAGTCTCATTAATAAATTTTGTAAAATATTTAGGCTCAATTTATTTCGCATAAAATAAATGATTTGAAAAAAATTTCCTTAAAAATAAATACTTATATTACGTTAAATAATTACTCATGAAAATGGACAACAATTTATTTTCTGCTTTTCTCATAGACAATAAAAAATATTTTTCATTAATTTATTTTTATAAGCGATATCAGTACTTAGTTTTAAGAAAAAATTTCCAAATCAAACAAACGAAGTCTTAAATTATCGTTTTCATAAAAAAACAAAAGCACTTATTAAATATCCTTAATTTGAAAATATTCAATTTTAAAAATAGTGTTCGTGCATAGCACGAGCACGATCGATGCTTAGCTATTTAGAACTGCTTAATTAATCCCTTAATAAGTACTTGCTTGAAATCAACATTTTATTTTTGTACGATACGCATTTCGTATTTTAAAAAAAATAAAAAAAACAAATACAGCAACTTCTCCTGCCCGTTTGAAAAAGCTTTTGAGCACAGGGCAAAAGAACGAGAGAGAGAGAGAGAGAGAGAGAGAGAGAGAGAGAAGGAGACGAGCTCTGTTCGCTCCGTTGTCCTGTCCACCGCAGAGGCCAAGGCAACACGTGTAGGTCAGGAGGCGCGCACTGACAGTGTGGAAAATTTGGGGTAAAATCACAGAGATCGTGTCAAGATCCTGTCTGTCCCCCCCCGGTCCTAAGCCCCGTCGAGCGAATCTCATCTGTTCACACAGTTCGAGCATGAAATTACAGTACGATCGCATGTGGGGGCGAGAAGAAAATTAAACCGAAAAATGGGAATTCGCAACCTCCTTCGTCAATGCCGCCGATTAGGAAACCGTGATGCTCGTTTCCGAGTCCCTTTTGATTTGACGGCGGTCGTCCTTCCCTTTGACCTCCGGTCAACCCGCCCTCCCCCGTTCGGGCCGTTCCCACCTCCGGTCCGACCAAATGCACCGACACCCATCTCGAGACTGACCGAACCCTCAGCGGTTTCGTCGAAACAAGCCACGGGACGACCCGATTGGGCGTGAAACACACGGGCTTTTTCTTTGATTTCGGAGGTCTCGCCAGAACCAGATAAAAAAATGAAAAAGGGGAGTTGGATTTTCGGAATCTCAGGGCAGGCAGGCTGTTGTTAGTCTATTTATTTATTTTAATTAAAGCTGAACTTTCGAGAGATGAATAAATAAAGAAGAGGGGAGATTTGAGATTTCCTCTGAAAGTGAAAAGAATCGGAAGATTTCGGATTTTGGGTATTTTCTTTTTCTCGCGATCTTAGTCTGAAAAGAAAAATGCGAGACGCTGACACTGACATGGAATTGACTCCGTGTTATTGCGATTAGAACACTATTAACAGGGGTATATAAAGCGGAGAGCACGGTGTGGCACGACCTTGTTTTTGCTTTGCTTCGAAGAATAGAGTTCTGAAAAGAGAAGCGGAACAGAGTCTAGGCTTCTGCTTGGGGATCATTTCTACCTGCGCATCTTCAGTAAAAACTGGTATGGCGAGGAACGGCGTGGCCTCGTGGCGGAGGAGGTCGTCGGACCAGTTCGACGACCCGTCGCCGTGCGGATCCGAGGAGGTCCACGTCCTCGCCGTCGACGACAGCCTCGTGGACCGGAAAGTCATCGAGCGCTTGCTTAAGATCTCTTCCTGCAAAGGTACCCAACTCGTGCACGTATTCGCTAGAGATGATGTCGCTTCCTTTGAGTTCTCTTAAGAAAAAAGCATCGTTCTGTTCTCATGGAATCCGCAGTTACGGCAGTGGATAGTGGAATCAGAGCCCTTCAATTCCTTGGCCTGGAAGAGGAGAAAGCAGCTGGCGATTTTAACGTGAGCTGAAATTTCATTTTCTCTCTCTCGTTAAAGATTCCAGCTATGAAGCTTAGTACAGGTATCCTGAACCGGAATTTGATGGTTGCTCCCGTGTGCTCTGCTTCGAAACAGGGGTTGAAGGTGGATTTGATAATAACAGACTATTGTATGCCTGGAATGACTGGCTACGAGCTCCTCAAGAAAATCAAGGTAATTTAATCATTTTTTTTTCATAAATATATCTTCAAAGTGGGCATAAAAGCTTCGGAAATTCCATCGAATGCATGCAAATCTCCTCTGCATATGTCGAGAAAGAGAACAAATCATGGGACGACGGTTTTTGCTAAATGTGGAGTCATTTGTTGTTGAGCAGGAATCCTCTGCCCTGAGGGAAATTCCGGTGGTGATCATGTCGTCCGAGAACGTCTTGGCACGAATCGACAGGTACATCTTTCTCTTTCTTTTTTTGTTTCGATTCCTCTCCTTTTCTCAATCGTCGTGATAATTTCACGCACGAAATTTCGAATATTCGGTCGAAAGATTTGATCTGTTTGGGGATTTGACATATGAATGCAGGTGTTTGGAGGAAGGTGCGGAGGACTTCATCGTGAAGCCGGTGAAGCTGTCGGACGTGAAGCGGTTGAGGGATTTCATGACGAGAGACGTCGGAGATAGAGTGGGGAGCGACGGGGTAGGCACCACCCACAAGAGGAAGCTGCAAGAGAGCTCCAACGTGTCCTCATCCTCGCCGTCCGTCTCTTCCGCATCGTCATCGTCCTCCTCCTCACAGCCTACAACGCCGTCTCGGTCGCCGTCGCCGTCGCCGTCGGTTTCTTTGTCCGAGCCGTCATCGCCGTCGCCATCTACGAGGTCCTCGGGACCGTGTTCGCCGTCTTCGCTGGAATCTCCCACGGGACGGCTCAAAATGACCAGCTGCTGTGACTAGCCTCGTCCCAAATTTTAACTTCTTCTCTTTTTGTTTTCAAATTTTTCTCGTTTTGGGCTGGAATTGGCAGCTCAAGTTTACAGTTTTATCTGTTGCGTCTCATCTGTCCACTCGATCTGTTTCGTTTTTCGGGGTCTCAACCGCCCTAGTCTCTATAATTTTTTAGAAATATGAACTGATCGTGGATGCATGGATATCGATCGCTTCTCTTCTCTTCTTGCTAATGACGACGCATATAATGTATGGATCCGCTCATGGTGGGATGGTCAAGATCTCTACTTGAATAAAATTAGTCGAGTCTATTTCCCACTAGATCAAAAACAGGTCTTTTTGAAATTCGAATGGACGGGTTTTAAAGAAACCCCACACGTCGTTTTAAGTAATCGAGGAAATTTCAGTCCATGCACAATCTGACATATAATTCACATTTTAAGGAGGTGAAACAATTATGAGTCGTGGACAGTTTCCTCCTTACAAGAACATGTGCTAAAACTCAGAGAGAGAAAGAGAGAGAGAGAGAGAGATGGTAGGAGACTAGAGAGGGAAGAAAGAAGGCGGATACGGTATGATATGATACGGTATGATATGTCTGGTGGGAGAGAATATTTGGGGATGGGAATGGGATCATGAGATGGACGGACAATTCTCTGTATGAGCATGTCATGTGTTGCCCTGATCCAAGGTGGGGCAGTGCTTTGTGTCCGGTTGTCTCTTTGCGGTGATGCGTCGCATAACGAGAACACACACACATCACCGGCAGCTGTCCTAAAGTGGGTAAAAGAGCAGGTAAGGAGAAGAGGGAGCATGCGCAGTGGAATTGCCCCACGACTTTCCTTCACGCCTTCAACAGCTTCAAAACGGCTACAGTGGACCCAGAAACGGGGGATGAAAAAGAAGGGGAAAGGAAGATCTTTGGACCCTACAAATATATCAGATAGAGAGATAGAGAGAGAGAGAGAGAGAGAGGGATTGGTTATGATTGTGGATTTGGGGGGATCGTGTTGATTTTCCCCTCAAACAAGGGATGTGCTGGATGCTTGAAGATCGCACAGCTCACAAAGGGGAGGGGATGGACCATCTGGAAAGATATGAAAGCAACTCTCCTTGCCGGTACATCCACTTGCATCCCCCGATCTTTGCCATGTGTTTTCCTTTTCCCCCTCCAGGTCCCCTGTTCTAGCCTGTAACAGAGTGTTTGGAGCAATGAAGGAAAAATGAATTGAGCTTTTGTCGCTTTGATTCTTCTCATTCGTGCATTATATAAGAGACATGGTGAATTTGGTCTGCTTTATTTCCGCGAGCTTGTTGGTTTGTTTGGAGCAAAATTATTTTTGGCTCTCTTCTTCTTGTCCTTCTTTTTCCTTGAAAGTTTAGGTCTCGCTATTTGACATTTGTTTAGTGAGCAGCACTAAAATCTCGACGTGTAAAATCATATGCACTTTTTTTTATAGGTGTTGAAATCGTAGCACAATTTCATTTTTTGAGGAAGTAAAATGTTAGACGAACAACTTTTAAGGGCCTAATTCTGAGAAGAAGAAAAATCGACTCTAGGTCTAATCTTAATTTTACCCCAAATTTTAAGGCTAGTCCCAAATTCATTCTGAATTTTTTTCCTAAAAAAGTCATGAACTCTCAATTTATTCTCAAATTTACGGCCCTGATTCAATCCCAATTTGACGTGGCATTTCCATGTCAATAGCAAATTCACATAAGTAAGGTGACACGGAAAATTATTTCTAAAATTAGAAAAAAAAAGTTCAGATCAAAAAATTGGAATTACACCTAAAATTAAAGAGTTTTCAAAGAAATTAATCCCTTTTTCAAGATCTTGGTACTTTTCTTTTCGCTTCTAGTGAATGGTACAATTTTGAGGCAGAATGAAACATTTAAAATGTCATGTCCTGATGATTTTGTTAACCAAAACTACTTTCGCACCGTGGGCACCTTTCAATCGAGCAAACATAGGTTTTGTTGTCGGACTTGATAGACAAAATCACTCTATGAAAACACAAGGTCGCGACTCTCAGATGTAGCGACCCCTCCCTTTCTTTCTTTATATGGTGGTAAACCTCCCTATACCAATTGTGTTATTCTGTCCATCGATCATCACGACATCACCCGCACTCCGTTTTTCCCCCACATTAAGTTAGCTGGGCCGACTTTTTGGGCTCAAGGCCCAAAAGTTTGAAAGGAAATGATGGGCTTCCTTATGCCTTTCTTTTGTTTGTAATTACTAATTAGTCGTTCGGTGATGTTCGAGTTGGAGCGTTTTCTCATGGCCTTCTCTTCTAGTGCAAGAGCTCCAAAGTACAATTTTGACTATTTCCTTCATTTTTCTAAATAGAACGTTCGTCGCTCTTGCGAAATGATTGGATAAACATCACAATAAGAGCGGAATGCAGTTTTTTCACTACGAGATGTGAGCAAATCGACTGAAGCATGCACCGGTCGAGAGGCATGTTATCATAATGTTGGGATAACAATAACAATCCAAACAATATCGGATTAGCATAGCGAAACAAAACAATCTCCCATGTTGTGCAAACCTAACAAGAAATGATATAATAGAGTAACATAATTACCAAACACGTAGACACAAGTCAATTTTTTTATGTGGAAACTCTCCTCGATATAAGAAGATAAAAAATCACGACCAGAGTCTACTCAAAAATCTTCCCTATCAACAAAACTAAGTAAACAAACTTTTTCTCTAATAAACACTAGAGGTGCATATCAGCAAAAACTTCAAGAACATTATTCTTGACAATACACATAAATTTCACAAAAAATCAATGATAAATTTCACAAAAAACGCAGGTTTTGCTCAACCCACGAAAAACTAATGTACGAAGCTTCAAATAAAAATCGAACCGTTCATATTCGAGAAACATATACCAAGAACACGCTAACTAAATTTCAGCTCAATCAGATTGGAAATCGCTCTCCAATACTAGTTTGATGAAAATCATACACTGCCCTCAATCCAAATTTTTTACTTTCTCTTTCTCTCTTGTTAATGCGTCTCTACTAACATTCTTTGCAGTTATCACATAAATAATAGTAAGAAACCATATTTCTCCATATGACTTATCATATGGGCTCAAGTACTTGGGCCTGTTATTTATTGGGCTTCCTTCACCAACACATAAGGCTCATGCCACATGCCACCTTGATTAATGACACCATCGATTTGCTGGATTTCATCAAAACCGTGCTCAGGTCTCAAGTATAGCCAAGGAAAAATGATATTCCTAAAACCCATCGAGGGATCTGAATCTATCTTGTCCTAATCATTTCATGTGATTTGCACAATCAATGATCTTGCAAGCAAATCCACAAAATGTATCCTTGTGGAACAAACCCGTCAATGAAAGGGTTGATTATATCATGCATGGCTTATCCATTCCACAAGCAAGCGAAATCAAAATCAAACTGAATCAATCGCTGCCGCGTTGTCCCAAAAGTTGCAAACTTGCAAAGGTCTAATTGGAACAAATTTAAGTGGAGTAGGTACACGTTGTTCAAAGGCGCAAGAGGTGCTTTTACAACAAGGAACCCATTATCCTCTATGATCAAGATGGTGATGAGCCATGTGCCTGCAACTGCATCAGGTGGCCATTCAAATGAGTCAGCTGTGTACAGCGCAATCCCTGTAGCCAGTGCCTCTCGGTCAGTCTCTTTCAATTTTCAAGCACTAGTGCACGGAGGAGCGATAATCACGGGGATTCAGTTCTTGCGTATCAGAAACTCTCGTCCATTCAGCGATACGTCAGGCCTTCCTAGCAAGTTAAAGAATCTCTTCGTTGCTAGACCTCCAGAGCGGAGAAATTGACATCATGTCTAGCCATGCCATATGAAACACGTTAACCATCAGCCGTTCTTTTACTTGAAAAAGAATGAGACAATAGTATAAATGATCCATGAACTTTAGTCTAATGTATAATATGATCATTAAATCTTTAATTTAATCAATGTAATCCATGAACTATTGGTAAATATTAAATGTAATCTCTAAATTATATGAAAATATTCAAAAGTTCGGGGACGGCATTTATATCATTTTCCCAAAAAGAATCATAAGTAATTCGTTTACTTAATCATCGGAACTATAATCTACTAATCTCCATCATCGGCCATAAGATTAAAAACCCTTGAATAGAATCTGTCCTTTGTGTGCCGAACGCTCGAGCCAAGCATGCACTAAGATAGTCGCAAAAGGAATCTCAAAAGAGATAGCGAGACCGTCTCATGCATGTCATTACTCTTTCATCCACACGCGATGGAATTTATGCTAACGTTCTCCTTTGGGGATTTATGGTTTCATGATGTCGATGGAAAGTCATCGGAAAAGGGTTGACTTGGTAGGTCAAGTCGCGCTATCGTTCATCTCTAGGTCCGTGAGAGGTGGAGTTTGCGCAAACATGGATATACATATAACAAAGCTCAATTAGCAATAGCAGTATGAAAACATTTGTGAACTCCCCAATTATGATATTAAGTTATAGAATCTTAAAAATGATGAATTTACTGTTGATTTTCTCATGGTAAATTAAAAACTGTTATATAATTATTTCTCTTTTCTCAATCGTCTTGCTATAATCCCTCGGTCGGAAGACTTTTCTAAGGGAAAACCCGACACAGTCTTTAATGCACTAACCAACCGAGAATAACCAAATTGGTTGACGAAGAGCGTTCCTTTTTGACCGACATCTATGTGGTTCATTAACTAACACCGAACACCAAATTTGCAAACTTGAACCCGCGATTTGGGCTGCCACGTTTCACAGCTGGTTTGACTTTGCCACTATTGCAGTTCAGAAACTCTGAAGGTTGATTGGAGAGCAAAGTCTAGTCATTAGGTATCGACGGAACGAAGGTTTCCCTAGCTTTGCTTCTCGTTCTGACGTCTGCTTCGGTGTAGAAGTCGTATCATATGCCCAGGACTCAAAAGCTTAGATTGGTCGTCATCAGCACGCTCGCGGTGACGACGAATCGATGGGGACCGAAATTATATCCGTGCCTTCTTAGGTACGTACCATCCCAACTCCTCCTCGTCCTAGTCTGACGGAGTAATCACCGACCACTTCTAGAATGACATGGCGTGTTTTTTTCTCTAAGAGCAAAGGAACGAGCCTAGGGAGTCACTGTGCGCGACTGGTTCTGCGTCGGTAAGAACGGTGGAGACGTAAATTGCTGCACAGACAGATGAATTGGGTACTGACCTAAAAGGAAACGGAAGATTCTCAGAAGAAGAGGTCAACTGGGCGACCCGGTGGCTGCAGTTAGGAAGAGAACCACTTCACGATAAAAAATAAAGTGAAAGGGGGTTCGAATTGCGTGTTCTTATGGAAAGGGTCAACGGTGCCCCTAACGCGACGATGGCTTTGAAGTTGGAGCGTTCCTCGTTTTGCCGCGACTAGATAAAGCAGACGACTCGGTGTTACCACATGTTTTCTCTTCTTTTCCTCTTCAAGCCCAGATAGCAAACCGCCATGTCTCCGATTCTTCGTCTCGAGCCCAGGCTTCTGCTCTGTAAGTTCGTACTTCTTTCGGCTTGCTGGTTTGGCCTAGCTTCTTCTCAACAGAACATCGAAACCTTCTATCCTCCAACCGCCACCACCGTCACCAACTCTCCTCCTCCTTCCGTAAGAGACTCGCTCCAAGCGCCGCCGCCGCCGCCGCCGCCGGATTCCTCGTCATCCTCAAGCAAGACGATCGTCAAGGCGGTGGCGGCCACTGCGGCCAGCTCGCTGGTCGTCGCCACGCTGTTCTTCTTCGCAATCCAAAGGCGGAGACGCCGAAAGGGTCCGGACCATGGGCCGGCGGAGGCGGGAGGCTTCGCGCCGATGCCTCGCGGGGACTTCACGCAGTTCGGAGGGCATATGATCAAGGGGCTGATCGTGGATGAGAATGGAATGGACGTTATTTACTGGCGGAGGCTCCAGAGGAATGCGGAGAGGACCGGGAGTCGCCTGATGAAGAGCCTGAGCAAGGTGGTCGTGCGGAGTTCGGGAGGCCATTATGAAGCTGGGGATGCGAGCGGGAGGAGAGACGGGGACATGCGTTTGGACAAGCACGTTCAAGAAGCGCCCTTGCTGAGAGAGAAGCTATCATCATCTTGGGCAGATGACGATGTTCGAGCTCAACGAGAGAGAGTCCATGAGGTTGAAATTAGCGCGAATGGAGCTTTGTATCCATTGCCACCCCCTCCGTCGGCCCAAGTGGCTGTCCTCATGGCCGTCGAGAGACCCAGACCGATTCAGCCGCCGCCGCCGCAGCCAATGCCGTCGATGAAACCACAGGAGCCATTGACTTTTTCTGCGGTTTCAACTGCTGAACGGCCAGCGCCGCCAATATCAGCAGCTCCATCGCGTCCGCCATCAGCAGCGCCGCCCCCGACGGCGGCACCTCAACCACGTCTGCCATCGGCAGAGCCACTGCCGCTGCTACAGCCCCCGGCAGCCCTATCGCGTCCGCCATCAGAGGCGCCATCGCCGCTACCAACACCAACTAGGAGACCACGAGAGCCACTGACTTTTTCTGCGGTTTCAACTGCTGAACCGCCGCCGCCAGCACCACCAGCACCACCTACACCACGTCTGCCATCAGCAGCACCGCCACCACCGCCACCACCGCCACAGCCCCTGGCAGCTCCATCACGTCCGCCATCAGAGGCACCACAACCGCCACCGATACCACCTAGGAAACCACAGGAGCCATTGACTTTTTCTACGGTTTCAACTGCTGAACCGCCACGGCGATCACTGCCAGCAGCACAACCACGTCTGCCATCAGCAGCACCAGCGCCGCCGCGGCCACCGCCACAGCCCCCGGCGGCTCCATCACGTCTGCCATCAGCGGCACCACCACCTCCCCCACTGCCAGCAAGACCATCACCAGTAGCACCACCACCACCTCCACCGAGTAAACTGCGCGGATTGGATTCATCAAAAAGACCACCGGCTCTAACAAAAGGACTCGAAAAGCAGGGGAAACAGGGAGAGCCTTCAGCTTCGCCTGGTCAGGTGAAACTGAAGCCTCTTCACTGGGAGAAGTTTGACGCCAATGTCGATCACTCCATGGTTTGGGACAAGGTCGGCGACGGTTCTTTCAGGTAAATTCTGATTCTTTTCACCTAAATTGCAGAGTTGTTTCTGAATTAATGTCTGCAAGCAGTTACATTTATGAACATCACACCTGTACATGTAGACTTCGATTGAAAACTTGAGTTGCGACAATTCAACCCTGAAGCTCAGATAATGTAACAGTTCGATCATGTCCGAAATTATGCAGGCTCGACGAATCTAGGATTAATGTAATTTTGGGTGCACTTGCAGGTTCGATGATGATCTTATGGAAGATCTGTTTGGGTTCGTTCCAGGCAATCAGAACTCCGCTCGAGAAAAAGGGACCTCCTCGGGTTCGACTTCTACCGCCAAATCCGTCTCGAATCCATCCTCAAAAATTTTCATACTGGACTCTCGCAAGTCGCAGAACATTGCGATTGTGCTCAAAAC
Source organism: Eucalyptus guilfoylei (assembly GCA_016097605.1). NCBI lineage: Eukaryota > Viridiplantae > Streptophyta > Magnoliopsida > Myrtales > Myrtaceae > Eucalyptus > Eucalyptus guilfoylei. The sequence goes on along the minus strand of CM027861.1, from coordinate 22,158,603 downwards.
CCTGGGAGTTTCCCGCGACGAGATCCTCTATGCGGTCACAGAAGATCAAGGCCTAAGCATCGAAGTCCTCGAGAAGCTCAACAAGGTTGCGCCAACGAAAGAAGAACAGTCTCAGATCCTTCAATTCGACGGAGACACCACCAGACTTGCGGATGCAGAGTCCTACCTGTACCACCTCCTCAAGTCAGTTCCATCGGCATTTGCTCGCTTTAACGCCATGCTTTTCAGATCGAACTTCAAGTCGGACATCCTCCACCTGAAGGGATCTATCCGGACTCTGGAACTCGCATGCGAGGAGCTTCGTACTCGCGGACTCTTCGTAAAGCTTCTAGAAGCGATCCTCAAAGCCGGAAACCGAATGAATGCCGGAACTTCCAGAGGCAACGCGCAAGCATTCAACCTCAATGCACTGAGAAAGCTGTCGGACGTCAAAAGCACCGACGGCAAAACCACATTGCTTCACTTTGTAGTGGAACAAGTTGTGCGATCCGAGGGGAAGCAGTGTGTTCTCAATCGGAATTATAGCTTGAGCCGAACGAGCAGTCGTGGAAGCACCAGCTCAAGCACAGATTCAGAGAATTCGAAACCCAAAGACGAAAGGGAGAACGAATACATCATGATGGGATTGCCAATAGTAGGAGGACTCAGCGCCGAGTTCTCTAACGTGAAGAAAGCAGCGATGATAGACTACGACAGCTTCGCCTCATCTTGCGCGGATCTAGCACGCGGTATCATGGAGATCCGGCAAGTTGCGGATCTATGTGCAAGTGACGGCAGTGGATTAGGCAAGGAGCTGGGGAGATTCATTGAATCGGCGGAAGAAGAATTGAGCTCTTTGAGGGAAGAGCAGAGGAAAGCGATGGAGCTCGTGAAGAGGACAACTGAGTATTATCAATCGGGAGCATCTGCACGAAATGGAGAGAAACCGCTTAACTTGTTCATCGTGGTCAAAGATTTTCTAGGGATGGTCGATCAGGTGTGCGTCGATATCACTCGGAACTTGCAGAGGAGGAAGACCGCCATGGCAAGCTCTGCACTGCCGCCGTCGGCATCACCAAAGTCACCGGCGAAGTCTCCCGCAAGGTTTCCAGACTTGTCCTCGCATTTCTTGCAGAAAAAGTTTAAGAGAAGCACTTCCAGCGACTCTGATGCGGAGTTCTAAAGAACCTCGACGACGACGAATCGATTGCTGTACATAGTTCTCATTCACCATATTGATGAATTGACCAAAGTGATTTTCACCCATCCAAGATAGACATCAGATTCTTTCGTAAATCATCAATGTACATCGCCCTTTTTGTGATTGTCAACTACTAGAATCATTTCTTCTTTCATTGAATACCAAAATTCTTTCATTTGGTCTCAGCTTCAGCATAGCATACCTCCCTCTTTTTGGCTTATGGCTGGATGGATTACAGAAACACACATGAACTTGTTTCATTACTGAACAGAATTCAGTTGGTATTCACATCATTTCCATGATGTTCATGTCTCAAATCAAGATCATATGAAGAAATCTTGGTAAGATTTCATAATCGATATCATATAAGCATCAAAGTTCACTTGCCCAGTGCATATAATTTCATGATAAACTAGAGACATGTAATTTAACTAATGACACTAGAAAGAGAGCTAATCCTTAACTTTATTAAATTATTGAGACAGTCAACGACTTATCGACACTGACTGTTATTATTGTCTATGCTCTAGATATCCCTATGTACAATCCGCCACTCACCCTGGACTCAATGTCGGATAACTGAGTCAAGGCATCGGTCCAACTTGTTCAGCTATATTTTCCTGTCTGCTTGAGCAGTCCAAGCTTCATATCAGTAACACACCTTTCGGTCTCTCTATCCGATCATCTGTTCATGGAGAGCTTGTCTTTCTTCCCAATTCAACTTTGCTCAACCACGAGTTTCACTCTTGTAACCTCCCTGTAAACAAAACACGTGCCAATCTTGTGAAATTGAATTCATAAACATCTTTATCAGCAGTGTTAATTCTGTTTCTGAAGATGGCAAGCTTGAAACACCATAAGCTGAATTCATGCCAAAATTATGTGATGTTCGAAAACCTAGTGGTGGTGCTTTGTCATGTGTAATTATGGATTCTCTCTCTCCATAGCGATTAACAAAACCAAAAGAAAATAAAACCACTATATTCTTATTGGGGACATTAGGACAACTTGTCAATAAATAAGGGTTCGTGATCTCTCGGAAATTGTGCGTAGCGAGTGCCTAGAAATTTCAGGGTGGAATTTTGCCTTACTCCGAATTGGCAAAGCAATGAAGGGCTGCCAAGTCTTACTAGATGATATTAGTTCTTAAAGTTCCAGAGCTGAAGAACAATTCAACACGATGCCCAATCTGTGCAAACTATATGAATAGAGATCATTTACCTTAGCAAGATAGCTCTTTGATTTAGCTTGCCCCTGGTAGGAAGCCGGCAAGGGCGTAGCCTTGAAATTGAGACTTTGCCTTAATTTCTTCATCTCCTCCTCCTTTTTTTCCTGGACAGAATCATTCGGGTTCAGGAAAAAAGGCCACGAATCTTTATACTTATAGCACAACCATTTGGACAGAAGCAGTGGATCAAAGGAAAAGTAATCATCCAAAATCATCCAGGCCAAAGTCATTAAAGCTTCATCACAAAAGCTTTCAAAATATACCACAACCAACAAAATCATGTGAATCGTTTATTTGTACCTTTGGTTTTGATTGAAGGCGTGTTTTCTCTACTTCCTTGACAATAGATTTCTCCTCCAGGCTCTTCCTAACCTGGTGTGAATTCAAAAAGAGAGATAAATTTATGCACGATGACAGAAAAATGAGAGGGGAATTGTAAATGATATTTCCTAAAATACCTCTTTCCTCTTTTCTGCCCGTCCATCGCTTCTCGACCCAAAAGAAGAAGGAAGAATTTTAGGAACCTTTTTGCCTACACTTCCAGTTTTGGTTTGCCTGTTATGCGAGTTTCCCAGTGAGAATTTAACAGAATAAAAGGATGAGACTGGAACTCTAGACCAGCTAGCAAATCGAATCGTGCAAAAAGAAATGTGCAGTCTTATAAAGTCCTTAGGCAAAACATGGACCCCGTTTTTGACATATCTCCACTTCAGGAATGGTGTAAATAGGAATCAACAGAAGTTCCTAATTTCCCAAACTATTGTGTTGCTGATGCGTCAAACTCATGCAATGGGACCATTAAGATGATTAGGTCTATAAACAAAGAAAAGAAAAAAGCAAATGCAAACATATTTTGACACAATATGGTTGCCGAATGTCAAATACCAGAAAGACACAGACATTCTCAAGAATGGTTAGTATGAATGCATTTATTCTTGCTGGACCAGATTAGGAGAAAAAAACAACAATAAGATAAAAAAAATTGAACTGGACAGTCTCTCATAATCCAAAGCTGAAATGGAAAACAGGTATATTACACATTACATAAAAAGAAACATGAATCACATCTGGGCGCTCAAGGGACCAGATCCCATGAACCAACAAATTTGCTATAAAAGGAGAAAATTTTATAAGCTTTTGGAAATTTACTTGCAAAAGCCAGTACTGGATCCATAATTTCGTCATCATTATTGTTGTGAAGGAACTGAGACTAATTTCCTTTTCAGTCCTATAACAAAGTAAGCCCGCTAGCTCTTTCTATGAGTAACCAAACTATCCAAACGAGACTTCTTGTAAACTAGAATCAGGTAAATGATTTTTTCAATTTGAACAGAAGGAAAATACCATGTTGACTATATATTAGCTGGTCTGCTTTATATTAACAATACAGAGGAAGACAAGTTGCTTAATTACATCACATAGCCCCATTCAGTAGTTTCAGTTTTCTGTTAGTAAGTTTCTTCAAAACGATCCCCTATTGTTATATTCAAAGGGTCTATCATAATGATTGCTTAACTACTATTTTACAAATTAAAAGGTCTATCATAATTACTATAAGTAAGTAGGCTTCTTCAAAATGATCCCCGGCTATTATATTCTAACTTTACCCGTCTTTGCCTTTCTGTTCGGTTGCAGAATTAGAATCCCTTGCGTCAGTCACCAGTGAAGGGGCCTGCACATGGAAAATTTCAAGAGAATCACACATTGAAAGTTTGGTTCAACTTCTTGCAGAGTGACATACACTAAAATCTGGAAAAGCAAACTAGAGCAACTCAAGAGTTCTTTTGATAGGATTAATGAAAACTCACTGGCTTTGGCACAGAAGATCTCTCTCCACAGAATGATTTCGACAGCATCGGACTGCCCTGAAAAGTCTTGAATGCCCGTTTAACAATGTCCTTATCGCCCATTGTCTCCATAATTAGAGATTTCCTCGACGTGGAGATATCGGATTGACTGAAATTTGTGAAATCTGAACTAATGGACATCTTCAGTGATTTAGGAGGAACTTTCTTGATCTCTACATTGAGAGGGTTCTTCTTCCGGGGTAATGTCGGGACTGTTTCCTTCTTTGCCGAAGGATTCGCTCCAGATTTTGCAGTGGAAGCGGAAGTTGGCTTAGATAACCTGAGGAAAGATGCCTGTGATGATGACTTGACAACCAGCAAACCCGGCGTTTTCTTTGTTTTCGTTGTGTTTCTCTCCTTACTGGCTGGATTGATCTATAAAACATAAGCACAGAGAGATTAATGACCAGGTCAAACTTAGAAAGCATATAAAACCTGACTATATACAGTCATGATTCAGTAGAGAAAGAAAAAGAAAACAAAAGAAAGACACTTGATTGCCTTACCTTTTGAGGCTTTCTGATCAGATTCAATCTCACATTTTCCTGTTGAACCTTTTTGGCCTTGACCATGTCATTCTTAACATTTGGATGAAGTTCCTTCGCTTCTGAAGATCCATTTGGAACTTCTTGTACTACCTCCTTCACAAATTCATCATCTTCTAGCTTTTCCAAGTTCGGCCGATCTACGCTCCGGCTCGAATCTGGTTCTTCTTTGACTCCCTCAACCGGTGCGATTTGGTCTTCCACTGCGACGACAACATCATGAATTTGCTCTTCAAGAGAACTTTGACCCACTTCATCAACCAAGTCCTCGACTTGCTCAATCACCCCACCCAAATTCTCATCCTTCGACCCATCAATCTCGAAAATGCCCTCATTAATTTCACTCCCCGGATCTTTGCATTCCCGGTCATCTGATCCAGGAGAGCCATTCTCCATCTGCTTCTCCTGATTCAGCAGCTCTGCTTTCCGGGCAGCAATCTTCTTGTAATGGGCTTCGAAGTAGGCCTTCTTCTGGGCAACTGATCCAGGAGTCGCACACTTCTCGACCTCTTCCAAGTACTTATTCGGCGAAAAAGACGACCATTTTTCCCAAGATAGCGAATCGTTATCGAACCTACCGAACGAAACCGACACTTCGAGAGCAGCATTTGAAGCTCTACTCTCACCCATCTGTTCGGATCACAGACCAGAAGAAGAAACCACCAAGATGAACAGAGTTTACCCACAGTCTAAAAACTAATCTGAACAAGATTGCACCCCCATATCAAAGGAGAAAAGAACAAAGATATGCTCATACAACAACAGGGACAAAACCAAGATTCAACCAACTGGGTTCTTTACTCGAACAAATTCCAAAGCGCAAACGGGCGTTACCTCAATCAAGATCTCACTGCCACAGCGTAACTAGAGAAGGGACAAACTTCGTTCAACTACATGCACGGCGACAGGACGATGAATGAGGAGGCGTTTTTCTTGAATGGGTCAGAAGGAGTGATCATCGGGAACGATGAGGACAAAAAGAAGAAGCGCACGAGCATGTGTTTGGGGTTCGTGTTGCTTGCCTGCGAGTCTTTGCACCCTCTCTCTCCCTCTTTCTCTCTCCCCCTCTCCCCCACAGCTTTTTTTTTCCACACTGACTCAAAGAGAGAACCTTGTCCGCTTGCGGTACTTGTGGAGACACCTAACATGATGATGAAGCCCATGATGAGAAGATGGAGATTTTCGCCACCTCCTTTTTTGGCTTTTGTCATGTTTACTCCCTGCTTTCCGCACAGGGTGATGCCATTTTGGTAAATAAATATCGTGAAGACATCCTTTTATCGAGCAACCAAATAATGAATACCTATAATTTTTTAATGTTGCTGCTTTTTTTAGTGGTATGGATAACTAACGGTATGAAAATCAAAATGTTTATTATCGAGTATATTTAACAAGCGTCGAAATCATTTCGTTAAGAATACCCTTTTCTAATGTCTAAATCTCATGAAATATCAAAGTAATCTAATCAAGTAACGACGGTCCCTTGTGCATCTCTAGTGTTCATCGTGTGATAGTCGCCTTGGCCAGATTTCAGACCCCTTACTTGCTTCCTCGGATGCGATATCTGGTCGAGCCAAAGAGCCGTTTCCATAATCAGAAATTAAGCATTTTTCCTTAGTACTGTGCGAACTGTTGCGGCTCAATGATGAAGGTGGGCAACAGGAACTCCTTCTAAAATTCCAAATATAGGCACCTCTTTTTGGCTTTTTGCAACCTTTTCCTATGGCTCCCCCTTAAACTCTTCTGCATCATTCGTTGGGATCAAGCTGAGGCGCACATCTTATTATTAGAGATTAGGAAGGAGATGATGGTAAGGCGAGGCCCCACCACCGATAGGGACTGTCTGAATTACATTATGAGCCTCTGATTCAATGACGCATCTCACTGCTCTACTCCTGTGGGCCACCGGATTGAATTGGTTCAACTAATGCGACGTGGACACTCCATCCCCTCGAAAATTGAAATCTTTATCGTGGTAATATATACAAAGAACCAAAAAGGCCGTTCAGTCAATGCATCAGGAGTGCAGAATACCGTGAACTCGCCCCCGTCTCAGAAGAAATTTCTTAGGTTATTGGTGCCGATGTCAGTGGGATCATAAATACAAACGACGCTTTGAATTGATTGCAGCCGATGGAGGTTAGGGGTATCCATAGTAACATTTTTGTTTCTCTCAATTTTTATTTTTTTGTTTTAAAAAAAAAAAGAACGAAAATTCATTTGGTAAAATTTTTGTTAGAAAATAATTTCTATTTTTTTTTTTTTTTTCTTGGAAATAGTTTTGAAATAGAAACAAGAAAAAAAAAGTGACTCTTTGTTACCGGAAATAATTTAAGAAATAAGCCAATTTTCTTTTTTATTTTTATTTTGTTCTCTCTCTTTCGCGGCCACCTCCAACCGCCCGGAGCCACCGCTAACTGTTGTTTTGCCGCCGCCGCCAACTACCGCCACCCACCATCGCCGCACGACCGTCGGCCGCCGACCATCACCGCATTGCCACAACCCATCGGTCGCCGCCCTCCTGCGGTCGACGGCCGGTGGTCGTCAGCGGCAGTGCGGCCCGTGTCGGTGGTCGGCAATCCGTGAGCAAGAATAAAAAACGAATAAATACAAAAAAGAAGCCGTTTCGTACCAAACGCATTTCTATTATTTTTTTATTTCTAGAGTAGAAATTTTGTGTAACTTATTTTACTCAGAAATTATTCTCCGGAATAGAAATAGAAAAGAATTATTTCTGAAAAAAAAAAAACTCTTCCCCAGCCAAAAAATGCTGTCATGCGCAGCCTAGATAGCTAAGTAGGGAGGGGTCTCTGTGTTACGACTCCGAAAATTGAAGTCCAGCAGAAAAGGGAAAAAAAATGAAAGTTGAAGCAAAAGCAAAGAGTGGGGTACGAATGGGATGTTTATGGGTAGATGGTGGATTAAAGGAGGATTTGATTTTGGTACTTGTTCTCGGTTCGAGTCATCAAATTTGTCGCGATTTTGATGGTTTTAGTATGTCGAGTTCGATTATTCACCTCGTATGTGGTGACATCTATCCTTGCTTCATTATTTTTGGCAATAAGCCCTAATCCAAGCGAGAGTGAAGCAAAGACTCGTTAATCATTCTTATGAATTTCTAAGAAAGTGAGTCAAAATCGATGCACTTTGAAAAGTTGGGGGTTTGACTTTGGACAAATGAAGATTTGACCCTCCTTTCCATTCATTACCGAGATCTTAAATGAAAAGGCCGGGTCCTAATCTCCAGCATGTGTTTCTGACATGCACTCCTGGTCCTGTGCTCCTGAAAAGCTTATTAAACGCCGGATTGAATGGTCAAGTTGTACAAGGTCTTAAGTTGGGCACTTATGTATGTTTAGTGTAACATCGAATGGTCACAAGTCTTATACAATGTAACATATAGATTTTGCCAACGTATTAGATCCAAGCATTTCGTTTACTGTGCTGGTTACTGCAGTATCCCCTGTTCTAGTTATGAAGCAATTAGCTTTTCATTTACTATTATCTTAAAGTACTATGCGAATTGTTAGATTATAGCGGGTATCGAGACAAGTGAGCTACACTCAACCACTAATAAGGATCAGTAACATTTTTCGATAAGCTAATTCTTAAGTCCGTTTGTCTAAAGGAAAACTATTTCCACGGAAATTGTTTTCCGATTTTTTAGTATTTGGATGATGAAAATTAATAGATCTATAGAAAACGTCTTCCATCGACTAAAATCAACAAGCTTAATTATGTGAAAATGACTTTCTTTTCTAGTAAGATGGAAATCGCTTTCCCAAAATTACCAAACAAATGAAAATTAACTAGTTTTTTTAAGATAATTCATTCGAAAATATTTTCTTTGTTTTTAAGTTTTCAGTGAAACAAACGTATCTTAAGATCCACACCGAACATTATCCTCCACAATAAGCATAGTTGAGTCCAACATTCAATTGCACAAGAGGGCTAGACTTATTATACAGATGAGTCAGATTGAAAATGGTTCGACTCAGCTAGACTAATTTAACTTGTTTTAACCCATTTCTATGTAATATAAATCTAATGACCCATACCAAACCCAACCCATATTATTATAAAATTATATCCAAACTAAGATGAGAATATGAAGTAAGCAAGTACGAGATCTAGCAAAAATGAAAAAAAAAAATGAAGAAAAAGTCATAAAGGTGAGTTAAGTTTAGGTATATTGTAACCCTATTTATGACTCTTTTAATGCACATATTATGTCCAAACTCACTTGCGAATTAATTTATTTAATATAACTAATCCATTTATGATTCAATTAACATGGGTTAAGAAATGGGCCCAGATAAAACTTGTCTGTTTATTTCTTTGCCCCACGTACTTATCAAACACACTTTCATTTCCTGCATCTTTTGGCTGCAGACATTGAAGTGAGAGCATCCGAAAGAAACTTCTGCTAGTTTGATCCCACTTGACCAATAGAAATATAGCACGTGTCATCGCAACTCGTGGCCCTTTTTGTGACTTGAAACTCAATCCCTTTAGACTTGCCTTTGCTCCTTTTCCCCTTCTTTTTTATGCTCTTAAGTTACTCAATCCCATGACATCACAACATTCTTCTTATCGCATCAACGCATCACCCTCCGACAGCTTCTATATATAACATGCGACGGCTCCTCCTAAGTCCTATCCGGGCGCCAAAAACCCATTCTTTATATCAGCCCAATGGCCTTCATTAAGGTTACACCTTCCCCTCTTCGGACGCTGGTCGTCCTAGCTCTTATATTGAGCCATGCCCGAGCCGACCCAGATCCGCTTCAAGATTACTGCATTGCGGACATGAGAAACCAGAGTCCTTATTCGGTCAATGGTGCGCCGTGCATCAACCCAGATTCAGCTAGAATTTCCCATTTCACCACCTCTGCTCTATCCAGGCCAGGCAACACAAGGGCCAACCAATTCGGGTTCAATGTCACGCTCACAAACACAGCCAATTTGCCGGGGCTCAATACCATGGGCTTGACCATGGCTAGAATTGATATGGCGGGCAACGGGCTGGTGCCACTCCACTCGCACCCAAGGGCCTCGGAGGTGACCATTTGCCTCGAGGGGGTGATCGGTGTTGGCTTTGTGGACACTTCCTACCGCCTGTTCACGCAAATACTGCGACCGGGCGAGTCATTTGTATTCCCTAAAGGTCTGATTCATTACCTCTACAACTATGATTTGAAAAACTCAGCACTGGCCATCTCGGGACTCAGTAGTCAAAACCCAGGTGCTCAAATTGCTTCAGTTGCTGCGTTCATGTCGAAACCATGGATACCTGATGAAGTATTAGGAAAAGCGTTCCAGATTACGGGGCAAGACATAGCCAAAATCCGCAAGAACCTTGGAGGATGAAAGCTGTCTCTACTAGTAGAAACCACAAAATATACAGCCGTTGGTTGAATTATTCTAGTAGCACGAAGAAGCTATCCAATTCTCACTTGTGGAAAAGCATGCTCCTCATGATGAGGTTTTTAATTATGTAGGATGGATTTGATCAGTTTTTTTTTTTTTCGACAGATGGATTTGATCAGTTGACTTGCATTAATGGTGAGCTTGAATATGAGAGCTTGTTACGCTGTACGATGGCTTAATATTTACAGAAATGTGGTGTGAAAATGCTTTGCACTACTTAACAAGCATCGGAAATGACATGCCCAGCAAGCATATACGAGACCAACTAAACATAAGCCAGTATGAACTTCCATTTCATTTTCATGCAAAAAAGTTTTTACGGCAATTTTCCGAATTCTGGCAACCATTACTCTTTTCTTGGGAGAATATGCATTTCAACACTCAAATCAACATAATAGCAATTGAAGCTATGACTCTATCTAGTGCGAAACCATCCGCAACGAGACCATCAAAGACCTAATTACCTCCCGTAACATCGTCGAGCCTCAGAAATTCAGGTCACAGAAAAAATAAAATTGAGTTCTTTCAGTTGGAAGACTAATCTCTTTTCAGACATGCCCAAGAGCAAGTAAACAATACGCCTCAACCAAATATCAACAGATTCGCCGGTGGCTACTTACTGCATTGATTACATACACTTGCCGTTATGTCAGGTAAAGCCAGTAAGGGTACCGGGAGACTCAACCACTAGAAAGAATACTCCCTACCGAGTAGACCTACCCTTTATCTCACTATGAATCATTTGCCATAAAATTATAAGAAGCAGACTCTTCAGTACTGCTTGGAAAGAGTGAGAACATGCCCAAGCGTTTTCTCTCCAACTTCTTTTGCTGTCAGCATGGATTTGACAGAGAGAAGTCCAGAAGCCTACTAGATGAAGAGGGCTCATTGCTTGTACTTGGTGGAAAGAAAGAATAAAAGTAGAATATGCTAAATTACCAATCCATGAAACGAAGCATCTTATTATGCAAATATTGCTCAGGATTTCCAAATTACCACCCTGAATCGATATCACAACAGTTTCGGATAGCAAACATAAATTTGAGGAATTCTACAGGAAAAGTACCGATTAATTTAACACAAGGAAGGTAACACTAAAAGCTGAGAGATCCCCAGAATTGCACCAAGGATGGCTAAGGAAATATTCAAATACTACACAGGAAAATCAAGACTCTGCTCACTTCAGAGCAATATAACCTGAGAGAAATTCACTGGACTTCATTGTAGCACTCCTGTCCAACCAAGAAATGAAAAAAGGGAACAAGATGTCACCCAGCGGCCCATCCAGGCAACAGCCACACTAAAGGAGCACAACCCAGAGAATGTGTGGAAAGATTCATAGCCCTCAACCGCTGGTCCAAAACTCTTATTGTGCTCAGAGTAAAAGTGAACTTCATCAATGCTCTTTTATTTTGGCAGAACACGAACAGCATGGCAATTGCTAATGGACCTTCGTAAAGGTCACTATGATATGTGTTCAAAATAACCTTGGCACGTTCATTGAACCTTTCCAACCCAAGAAAAGAAGTAACCGGGAAACCCCAAAAAATAGACAGCATAAAAGGCAAAGTGAAAGGTAAAAAATTATTTTAGTTTCCCTCTGCTACACATACCAAAAGAAAAAAAAAAGACAACAGGGAGGCCACAAATTGGCAATCATCTTGCTTCCACCTGTTATTCTTCCTTTTGTTCGTGACTTTGGCATCTGCATCTGCAGAGGTCAAACACTTCTTGATGCTTCCCAAAAAAATTCACTTTCACGGAAGCACAGCTCTCACTTCTTTTCTATCTGCTCCGAAGCTCTGCAGTAGATTCAGAAACCAGGATTACAAATTGAAATATAAAGATAATCATCTACATTTAAAAATGCATTTCTGGACCTTATACACACACGCACGCTTATCTTCTCTATGAGGGCTACACAGTGAAAAACAATGAATTAATCTTGATATCAAATTTATTTGCAGTAGGTCTCCTAGTTAACCATGTTAAAATTCGATCTTCGCTCAGTCATTCCTTGATTGCAGATTTCTTCTGCATACACAAGAAAACTTCCTACATCCAGGTGCAGAAATTGACCCAATTCCACTCCTTGATTTGCCTCATTCATACAAAAGATTAAATTCAAATCCTAAAAGAGAAAAGTCCCAGCAACTTCACTTGTATAGTATTCTTATGCAAAAAAAAGTCGTTAGTTGGACAACAAAGAACACCGAGATCTCATGTTCATCCGAGGCGAAAACTAATGCCAGAGCATTCTGACACTCAGATAGCTATGGAAAAACAGGACATTCTTCATCTGATCCAACTGATTCCATTACATGTCCTCAATTCATGTTGCAAGCTTGTTATATAAAAAGACTAGCGTTTAACAAAAAATTAGTTTGATGGTATAGTTATGTGAACATGGAATTATTTCTTTTTCAAGACCAAAAGCAAATTTTCAAGTTGAACCTTCAAAATGGTGGACCACAGGAGTTGTATCTCCAATTCCTTGGCCCACGGATATCATAAAACAGGACATTCTTCATCTGATCCAACTGATTCCATTACGTGTCCTCAATTCATGTTGCAAGCTTGTTATATAAAAAGACTCGCGTTTAATAAAAAATTAGTTTGATGGTATAGTTATGTGAACATGGAATTATTTCTTTTTCAAGACCAAAAGCAAATTTTCAAGTTGAACCTTCAAAATGGTGGACCACAGGAGTTGTATCTCCAATTTTTTGGCCCACGGATATCATAAAACATTATCATACAAAGTATTCAGGCAATATTCGATTGAAAGATATCTGTAGAAGCATGTTTCAGCATATCAAGTATCTGCTTTAATAAGGAAAACACGTTTTGTTGTAGTTGGAATTTGGAAGCGCTACCAACTATCATATAGCATTGTGCCCCATCTCACTGGCCAAGCCAATAGCAGGCCCAAATGAAAAATTCTGAAAGAAAAACTCCCTAAACATGATAAATGACATGAGACAAATCTAATAAGAATTACCTCAACTCCGTAACCTTTCACATACACATTGCTGAACAATTCAGATGGATCAGGCATTGGACTTTCCTGGAGAAGAGGAAAAAACACATGTGATGGCATCAACAATAATAAGTGAGGACAATTACTTCCAACAAATGCTAAGCAAACTGACCAATTAGATTATTAATTTTGCTCAAGATAGTTACCTCCCAACAATCAGAATAATCTAAACATGATTCTTACCTTGGCTTGAGCAATGGCATCATCAACCTCTTTTCTTACTTCCTTCTCGATATCCTAAAACATGGAAATATGGACAGCAAATTAGAATGAGAAAGGAAAGTAAAGGCTTCATATCCGCATTACAACAATCTTTTGAACTCCAAAATGCTTCTTCACTATCCTCAGCATAAATGAACTTTTTAGACATTCAACCATGCAAATTATGGAATATTCGGTGCTAACCATGTCCCACGTATACATGAATCAAGATTGAGAAAGTTACCTTCAGCTCCTTTTCTGTTGCCAGGTCAAGAGATAATAGCAGCTTTCTAATCCTTTCAATTGGATCACGCTCCTAAAGGGCAAATAATATCAATATTAAATCCTGAAGTCAACAATGGCAAAATCCTTATCAAACACAACCATGTATTCACCTGTCGGACGCCACTGATTTCGTCACGAGTACGGTATGTGCTCCCAGGGTCAGACATGGAGTGGCCATGATACCTATAGGTGTCCATTTCAAGAATCTGAACACAGCATCAAATGTGATGATGAATTGGTATTTGCACTAGTTTGTAAACATAGAAAAATCCATACTTTCCATCTACAGTAAATACACGATAAAGAACTCTCTTAGCTGAGCATGGCTATAATAAGTAGGTTATATCAAATTTAAATGTTTTTAAATATGAGATTGAAGGTACAGATTACAAAAATCAAAGAAGAAAGTTAAACATAAGCTAACAAAAAGTTCCCCAACAGCCTCAAGTATTCTACTCACTCACTCAAAGCAAGAGCACATCGCAAAGAAGGGACACTGATGCTTCCTAGTGTCGCTCAAGACCAGAAAAGAAAAATGCCAAATAGCGAGAGAAGATTCGCTAAGCTTCAGACAGCTGGAAGAACCAGCTGCCTGAAAGAAAATTGCAAGGGATGCCACCAATTCAGCACCTAATAACATCCATATTTCTTGGATTGAAGATACAGGTCCCATGAGAAAATGGCTCGTCAGAGTAGTCTAATTCTAAGTGTGATAGCATGAATCCTCTAAATAAATTATTTAGAAACCTGGATCTGTGGATACATTCCCCTGTCAGAGAACATCTACAACGGTGTGGATGATCTCCTGAAACTCTGTAAACTTCAGCATTTCTCTCCATTTAAGCATGGCATGATTTCATGCAAGAGTGAGTCCATGATGAATTCTCAAAAGGCATGCAGTCCTTGAGATAGAGAGATGAAGCAGATGCATACTCCTACCTATCATCTATGTTTTATCGTGTCAAAACAAGCGTGTGGGGCCTAATAGTTGGAGTAACAGAGGTTAGAGGGAAAATCAAGTACAGACAAGGCAAGTAACTATCGGTTGGAATAACTGACTTCTTACATCTCAATTTGCACCTAACTAGAAAGCTCAAGTAAACACTCGAAATTCCTTACTACAATTTCCAGTAAAAAAAAAAAGAGAGAGAGAGAAAGTGGACAGAGAACAAGCCAAGTACCCTGAGTCTTTGGGTTGCATTCCTATGAACAGGACAATATGACAACGAGGATGCTACGATAATGGCCAATCACCTACTCCAGGAACTTCTTATTCTTTGACATTCTATAATGCTTTTAATGAATGAACATGTAGCCCCCTTGGCCTTTCCTGGCTCTACATAAGCAAATACTTTTGTGTACTTAATCACAGAATGACAACCTCACTATGCAGCACCAGCAGGTGAAAAAATGGATGCTGCATCCTTAAAACCCAGCTCCCATGTCCCAAACATGCCCAACACCTTCAAGCCCACACATTCCCATGAAGTTGGGCTGAGTCACAACTCACCTGCCACTATTCCCTCCCAAGAATGTCTTAGATATCACATCCTTAAGGGAACAGTACCTCAAACATTCTACTTCTACACTGCCTGATGCTGGTAATGACCACTTAATAGCTCCTTCAAACAATCCACGTCATTTAGGAACCAAAACATACCTTCAATTTCTGTATTTATGTTGTTGGAATCTCAAGCAAATGCCGGTTCGCATCTCTAAATTCGATCAAACCTCTATCCATGTGTGATTCACTTTCAATAACATGGGTGCTAGAAGCCTCCAACCTATTCTCAAGTCATCAAGATACTATACCCCAATCATTCTCCACTTCTTTTGATTTGCAGAATCCAGCCGTCTATCTTTTATTGTGGAAAATCATCCTGGCAACTATGGCAGCAATTTGAATATCTCGAGAGGGCACTAACTAGTAGTAGTAAGAGACAACCAGTTAGTCAGCCAGATACTAAAGAAGTGTCACTTTACTTTGATTAGCCTAGCAAAGAGGGAAAGATATAGACTGCACCAATTGCAAATAAATTGAAACTGTCCTTGTCTTGATGACTCACAGCCTCCTCATATAACTACTGGACAGCTCCAAGAGGAAGAAGAGGCTATCTCTAAAGCGAACACTAGTAGCAAGTAAAAGCATCAAGATCGTGAAAACACTAGTTTATGATGATTAACAAGCAGGTAAACATGTAAAAACAAAATAAATCACTCACAATAGGGCCATTCTTCAAAGCATGCTCCTTAGCAAATTTGCATGCCTGTTTCACAGCAAGGGCATCCATACCGTCCACCTGCAGTAAGGTATAAACACTGGACTAAGTGAGTAAAAAGAAAGTGAACATTGCAGAAATACTCAAGTATGAGAAGAAGTATATGACAAAAACTTGGGTCTATGAACAATGATCCAGCACTAGAATTGTCAGAAAAGTAGAGTACATCTTCCAGTAATCAGTTAAGAAGATAAAGACATACCTTTGAAACACCACTACTCCACAACATCAAACATCTAAGTATAGTGCAAGCCGTTTTCTTCCTAAAAGTAACCTACCCTTGTAAATTCTGTGCACTACCATACTTCCAAAAATCATTCATTTCAGTACTTCAGCTGTCAGCATACCAAACAATTCGTAGAAATATTTGGACCTTCATAACAGCTACAAGGCAAGATCAATCAAAGGTCCTCCCGAATCTTGAAGATTAGCTAAAATTCTGGATTCTAAGCCAGCACACACTGAATCACTCTTTTAGGTGATACCATTGATATGCTCCTATATTGAACAACATAGGACTGTAACTGGAACAACTTTAAGAGCAAGGCCAGCAAGGTAGAACTTGCCTACGTATGATTTATTTCCACCCCTCCCTCATTTATCTGCGAACAGTACAGGACAACTCAACACAAGAGAGATCCCATCTCATTGACATCAATCAATTTGCCTCAGCACCTAGTGATATCGTAATATGCATGCTACTGCTCAGCAAGATCAGAATCCAAACAATCCTCTCGATGTACATGCACACAAGCGCAGTGCAACCACAACACCTAAGAGAGTTAAAATTACATTAACTAACCTATCTACAATCCCTTATCTTGATATCTCTTCAGTATACATTGCACCAACTCCGAAAAAATCGGAACTATTCGTGAACACCACAACAACTCCGAAACAATTGGAACAGCCAGCAGCAAAAACAAAGGACAAAGTGAAAAACCAAAAATAGGACAAAAGAAATGAAAAATTAATTCATTAAACAAACAGAAAGCCTATCGATGTGAATGCGAACAACCGTTGGGGAAGAATCGAATGAAACTTAGAAATCACCTTTAAGCCCGGCACGTAATCTCCACGTTTGTAATATGCAGGACTCTTCGCAGCTCTCCACTCGGCCGTCCCCATTCCATCTGCAAAACGCATACGATTGCATGACCGTCTATCCACCACAGCCAAAGCAATCGCACAAAATCAAGACCCTCAAAATCTTACAGTGATTGTTCTCGCAGACCAGAATAGCCGGCAAATCCCACAGCGCGGCCATGTTAAGCGCCTCGAACAACTGCCCTTGGTTCGCAGCGCCATCGCCATACAAGGCAAAACTCACGCTCTCGTCCTTCTTATACTTCTGCGCGAAGGCCAATCCAATCCCCAACGGAATCTGAGCCCCGACGATTCCATGACCGCCGTAAAATCCAGCATCCTTCTTGTAAAAGTGCATGGATCCTCCCTTCCCCTTGGAACAGCCGGCCTGCCTCCCCATGAGCTCCGCGAACACCTCCAGGAGCGTGCCCCCGCGGCCGAGGTAGATGCAGTGGTCGCGGTACGCGGTGATGATGCAGTCCTTCTTGGTGATGGCGGCTTCCATGCCGATGGCGACGGCCTCCTGCCCGTCGTAGAGGTGGCAGAACCCCCGGATCAGCTTGGCCTTGTAGAGGGAGTCGGCGGCGATCTCGGCGCGGCGCATCAGGGCCATGGTGCGGAAGAAGCCGACCAGCTCCTCCGCGGTCGTCTCGACGGTCCGGGACGGGGCCTCGCATCGGTGGGCGGTGAAGGGCACGGAGGTCTCGACGGTGATCGGGGTGGTGTCCGTGGAGATCGGGCGGCGGAAGAGGGATGAGGAAATGGCGGCGGCGAGGGGCTTGAGGAGGGCGGCGCGCGACGGAGACGAGGCTGCCCGTGATAAGGCCATTTCCGGTCGATTCGAGCGTCGAGATGCGGAGGGGAGAGCCGGGAGATAGCGACGGGGGTTAGCGGAGGGAGGTCTGGTTTGGTGGGCGAGAAGGCAGGTGGAGGAGGAGCACGCACGCGGAGGTTCAATAAAATAGAAGTCGCGCTGCCGTTGGCTGAATATAGATGAAATGACACCGTTGCCCTCGGAGGCTTTTTTAGAATACTTAGGGTGCATTTAGGGTGCATTTGGCAACTTGCCAAGTAATAACAATTTATGTAATTTTGCTTTTAGATTTGAAATAGAAGTTCATTTGGTAAAAATTTTATTATCGGGATTTAATTTTTATTTTTTTTGTTCTCGGAAGTAGATTTGAAACAAAATAGAAAAGTAAAAAAAAATTGATTCTTTATTCCTAAAAACAATTTTAAAATCAAGCCAATTCATTTTTTCTCTTTTCTCTTCTATATTCTTATTCTTCTTCCCTCTCTTCTCTTCTTCAATCGTTGATGTTGCCGTCCACCACCGCCGATCCCCAGCGACCAGTCCGGCGAGGTCCGGCAATCTCACTAGAAGCTCGCCAAGCCAAGGCGAGATTAGGAATTGAGTTCATATATGTCATAAAATTTCCAGGTTTAGTAGTACTTTTTGGAATGTTTAGCACTTGATTAGCTTGTGGATTGGTTTTTTTTTTGGGGATTCTTCTTGAAGTATTTCCTAATTCAAAAAAAATAGGGGGCACTTTTATCGAGATTACTTATGATTGTTGTTGATATGAATATATGGAATTAGTTTTGTTCTATTATAGTTGATGGTGAAAAGGGTTTCAAATGATTTATGTACTTATGGAAAAAGTTTTGAAATGTCCGTGTGCTCTCTATTGAAGTCGTGCCATGACTACCGTGTTGTCAGATAGAAGATTTTTTTAACGAACCTAAGCATGGCCTGGCTCGGCTGTTAGTGAGTCGTGCTGGCTAGCTCGACGTTAATAACTTCCTAGATATCATCGAACAAGCTGGACCCATTTTGTGTCGGACTCATTTAGTCCGTGAAATTTTATCAGCCCTCTTTTCGTTCTCTCGAATGCCGTTTCTCAGTTTTTCTTTTCTTTTCTCCTCCCGTTTCGATGCTGAAGTTTATTCATTTCCATGTATTTTGTCAGCCGACTTTTCATCCCAGTTGCATTTTCAATTTTTAACCGCGGAGACTTGGCCTTTGACCATTCCGATCGACGGGGGCAGGATGGGAAGACGGTTCGCACGAGCAGTGATGTGGTTGGGCGAGGAGAGCCATTCAGATATTTTATAATCACGAAACGACGTGGTTCCTGGGACATGTTCCTCCTGAAAGTAAACAAAGACGTGCTAGCCTGGCACTGGGGCAAACACACGCGCCCGAGTCGAGAAGTCTGAAAAAGGACATGGGGAAAAGGCTAGTGGTGCCCGAAGCTACGAAAAATAAGATGGGCTAAGTTATTTTAGGCTCCAAAGAAGAGCAAGAGGATCGAAGCCCATATAAATAACATGGGCTCATTTTACAATTTCCGGCCCATCTAAATCCAACGGGGAAAAGAGAGAGAGAGAGAGAGATTCGCGATTTCTTCCCGCTTTCGGGTGATCATCTGGTGTTGATTATTGCCAACTCACGACCATTTTCAATTTGAGAGAGAACATCCCGAAGTGATTACGGCTCTCAGGCGCCGATCGTCTTGGGCCGTAAGGGGAGGTTGCGCTAACAGCCGACGAGATTTGAGTGAAAAAGGCTAATTATGAATCAACGTAAAATAGACCAGAGTATGATAAGTTGCAATATTAACGATCACTCGAGGCCGCCCAATTTGATACTATAGCCACATTCACCTTCTTTTTTTTAACATTCACTTCAAATACACCCGATTTAAAAAATATTCTTTTACGCACGTGTGAAGTTGTTTCCATCAAAGAGGGCAACACTCACCTTCTCTCTCTCCTCAAATGTGTAGATTGCTCATGTAAAATCTTCTTTAGATTGAAAAAAAAAGAAAGATTAATATTATAAATACACTTGTAATAAATTTACTCAAAATTAATTTTTTACCCATAAAAACCTCCAAACTAATTCATCCATGATTAATTTATCATATTGTTAGTTTTTGTTAAATTTTACTATCAAATTGATTAATTAAATGACACATTGTAATTCACAGATTTATTAGTTTAAAGTTTTATCTTTCATTTATCTAAATGTACCGTTTGTGATTTTTCATTATATCAATATAATTTAATAAAAACTAATACTAAATTTATCGCAAATGTGCTAATTTTTGTTCTTTTTATGATAAAAAAGTTAGTTTATAATAAATTTGTTATGTAGTCAGTTTAGAGTTTTTTTGTGATTAAAAAATTAATTTTGGATACTAATTAGGGGGGTTTTTTTTGTTTTCATAGAAATGACAAATCCAGAATAAAAGCCACATGGGAGTTTCTACGGCGGCGGAAAAATCTCCCGCCATGCGCAGCCTCTCCTTTATCCTCTCGCCCCTTCCTCTCTCTCTCCCGATCTCCGGCATCAAGACCGGCCTCCTCCCCCTCCGCTTCCTTCCCTCCCTAGGGTTTTTGCGCACCAAACCACTCCTTCGCGCTCGCTACAAAGCCCCAACCCCTCTACTTCCCGACGCCGACGAGGAGGCGGAGGAGGAGGACGACGACGAGGACGAGGACGGCGAAGAGTTCGCCGCCGACGAGTACGACGACGTCTCCGGCGACGCCTACGACGGAACCGAGCAGAGCGAGGATGAGATTGAGGCCGCGGCGAGTGTGCGCGCCTCGTTTAGCGAGTCCAAGTCGCAGAGAGTGGAGAAGCTCTGCGGCGAAGTCAGGGAGTTCGGCGCTGAGCTCATCGACTTCGACGAGCTCGCTTCGGTCTATGACTTTCGCATCGACAAATTCCAGGTTCACATCTTCATTGAGTTTTGCTGCTTATGTGTAGTGAAATTGGCCTCTTCTTTTGCAGGATTTTGTCTTGTAGGCAAGACTTATAGAGCTTTCTTCGAACTTGCCGGTTTTTGTAGTGATTTGTGAATTGGTTTTGGTAGCGATTGGCGATCGAGGCATTTCTGAGAGGGGCTTCTGTCGTGGTTTCGGCGCCTACTAGCAGCGGAAAGACATTGATTGCGGAAGCTGCGGCAGTGGCCACAGTAGCCAGAGGGAGGCGATTGTTCTACACGACTCCTCTCAAGGCACTGTCTAACCAGAAATTTCGCGAGTTTCGGTTGGTGGATTGGAGTTTCATCAACTGTTAAAGTCACTGCTCTTGTTAATCATCTGCCACTTTTCATTCTGTATACTTGGCTGGTGCAGTGAAACATTTGGAGACAATTATGTTGGCCTTCTAACAGGAGATAGTGCAGTAAACAAGGATGCTCAAGTAGTAATCATGACTACAGAGATACTGCGGAATATGCTGTATCAGAGGTGCACATTTTTTCTTAAGGAAGCTGTTAGTTTCAGTATAGCTGTACTAATTTGAGACTTTGTGGGTTTAATTTGGTTGTGTGTGACTAGGATGTTTAGGTATAATCAGGTTCTAAGAACAGCCTTTGGGTATTGTGGATATATCTCTCTCTTGTTTAGGATCCACAAAAATCATTCAGCAGTGCTTTTGATTCTTGATTGTTATGCCTACTCCCTGTATACAAGGGATGGGTTAAGTTCTTAATCATCGTTTCCACATTGCTATATTGAATTTTGATATTCCTTGCATAACTTTGTCTTCCTCTGTGTATTTTGAATTGTGCAATTTGTCTTCTTGCACAGTGTTGGAAAGGCCTCTTCAGGGAGTGGACTTTTTCAGGTGGATGCTATTGTCTTGGACGAAGTTCACTATTTAAGTGATATATCTAGGGGGACAGTCTGGGAAGAAATAGTGCGTAATCTCCCTCCCTCTCTCCCTCCCCCTCTCTCTCTCTCTCTCTCTGTCTCGCCTCCTCCTCCTCCTCCTCCTCCTATTCCCTTTTATCCCCATTCTATTCAGCAGCTTGCAAATTTTCTGCTTAAGCTTTTGTCCGCGGAAACTGAATAGGCAAGAATATGCCAGGTTATTTATTCCCCAAAAGAAGTCCAACTTATATGTCTGTCAGCAACAGTTGCAAATGCAGATGAGCTTGCTGGCTGGATTGGCCAGGTACTGCTAAGTGCCCTTCAATGCTTATAAATTTGAAACTGTCAATACGCTTTGTTCCATTCAATGCCCAAAAAGGAACATCTTGCTTAAGCAGTCCGTTAATACACTACTTCAAATGTTTGTTAGATTACTTTCCTTTTGCTTTTACCAGTTGCTTGTGCTGTATCTGGCAGCTTCTTTGAAAAGATTGCAGATTTTCCAATCGAACAAACATAGAGGAAACTGCTCATCTCTTGGTTCAACTGAACTCCTTAATAGAAACCTGGTAAAAACTGGTTTTACCGACTAATTGCCAACATTGGCAGATCTATCAACTCTGTCGAGCCCATTCAGAGTCTTCTCTTCATCCACCAAAAAAAAAACTCAAGTATATATGTTGGAATACAATTGTCATAATGTAGGACAAAACATAATTGAAGCATTCTTAAAAATACTTGTGTTCCTCTGCCTCATAGGTCCAATGATGTTATGGCAATGGCATGGATGATTTGCTGTGAGCTCAGAGCAGACAGTTGGGTCACGGCCTTGCCTTTGACAAGTTATTTAACAGGGCTAGTTTTAAAATCATTGTCATTTGTTGTGAAAATTTTGCAGATGATTGTTGTCAAACCATGCTCTAAAATTTCTTCTACTTTTTCAGGCAAAGTTAGTTTACTGAATACTGATAGCTTTGTGAAAGTTAGATTCAGGGTTGCAGATTCATGTGAAATGCAGATTTGCCTCCAATAGTTTCTTCTTTCCATGCATTGAAAAGGGAGTCATTTATTTTTGAGGGAGAGTTCTTGATCCAGAATTCTGTTTGATTTCATACTAGGAAGACAATTACCATGCTAATATAAGAAGTATTTGTCCCATTTATGATCTAACTAAAGCTTACCGACCCCATTTTCTTTCTCATCAACATGGTACTCTGCCATGACTCACCCCTTCATATCACCAGCCTTTTTTATTTGGCCTGACATTAGCGATGTTCCTTGTCAATTTTTGAGATAATGTCTTGAAAATGTCACTCCCTCATAGTATACTTGTAAGCAAATTACAAATTCACATAAGTTGCTTATTCTACATCAAAGGTAAGTGAAAAATGATATCGTTAATATCACGTAGTCTATTAAACTGACTCTTTATGGAGGTAGTAGTTAATTTGTAATGCTCTTTTTGGCGATTCTTCAAGATAATACTGAAACATTGATACCTGTTAGGGAGGGATGCTACGTTTTGGACCAGGTTCTTGTGAAGTTTTAAATGGAAAGTGTCTAAAAATATAGTAGAACTTGAGGCTAAAAAATTCTGTGGATTTGTTCATGTACTGGTTGTGAAGGACATTTGGAATTATGTCTAGTAAATTAGAGTGGGAAGTACCATCCAAAGCTGGAGTTTGGAGTTACAATGGGCTTCTCAATATATGAGAGGGAAATCCATCTCTCTTTTAATCTTTAAGATAGCTTGGTATGTTGCAGCTTGTCATATTTGGGCTGCTAGGAATTCATTGATTCATGTGGCTGGTTTCAATGTTGATGGTAAATCTATTTTTGGTAAGATCCTTACTGATGTATTGTATAGATTGTCTGATGTTAAAGGAGATAGGTCTTAGTTTGCAGCATGTTGAGATATGTGGGAACTGGAGGCTGCTATAGTTTCTTTTGCTTACACATCGTATGCACATATAAAAAAGTGAGACATAGATTGATAATAAGCAGATTGTAAGAGTTACTGTAATTTTAACGGGCTTCATCCACCTGTTAATGAGTAGCTATTTGGAATACAACACTTTCTTAGCAAGCAAAGCAAAAAAAGGATAAAAAGGACTCCTTGATTTTCCTGGAACCAAAGCATAGAGAGAGGTCTAGAGCTGATCTGTAGAGATGGTCTTACTCTGTTCATTTGCACCCCTCGGGGCTGTGCTCAATCCAAACATATTGATTCACCCATACATACAGGCACTTTAAAAATTTCCTGGTGTAGCATCATTTACATGCTTGCATTTTTGTTCTCAGATCCATGGTAAAACAGAGTTGGTTACCTCATCAAGACGTCCAGTCCCACTGACTTGGCACTTCTCCACAAGGACTTCCTTGTTACCCCTTCTTGATGAAAAAGGAAAGCGGATGAACCAGTATGTCATACTTAATTGCAGGGCTTTATATTTACCTTGAATGTGTACAGAAATGTTACTCCTTCACTAAGATGCTCTACATGAACATTCTATTTCGGTCCACTCACTCTTAGCTTGTGGTATTCATCAAGAATGTAGATGATGCTCTTTTTGTAGTTCTTACCATTTTTCCAAGTATGGTGGATTTGGAGATGTGAAATGAAATAATAACCATTTTTTATCCCAGATGGTAGTTCAAAATGAGCTAATGGCAGCAGTCATGGCACCTTTTGCCCTGGTTTTGTCTGCACACAGCTGATTATAATCCTTTTTAATTAAAAACTTTGCAGTGTTGGTGATGTGCTTTGCTTCTCTATGTAGATCACGTTTTGTACTCTCCCCCACCCCTCCTGAAAAGAAAATTATTCATCATAGTTATCTTAATTTTTTTTTTATTGTTTCTGAATTGTATAAGTAATATACTATATATGCTGACGATACGTCGTCTCTTCCCATTAACCTTGGAACAGGAAACTATCACTTAATTATCTGCAACTTCATGCCACGGAGCGTAACTCATATAAGGATGATAGCATCAAAAGAAGGAAATCAAGAAGACGCGGGGGTGATATTAACATCAGCAATGTTGATGGTATCACCATGGAAGCTCCTCTTTCAAAGAACAACATGAATGCAATTCGCCGTTCACAAGTATGGACTAAGTTCATCAATGGGTTAGACAAAATGGTCTTACATTGCCGCAGAAAAGAAAAAGTTGTCAATAGTCTTTTTCTCCAGTCTCTCTTTTTCTCAAGTAATATTAGAGAATTTATACGTATCCAACCCTTATAGGGTTAAAAAGCATGATCATACCAATAAAACGAAAATATATTTCAGGTTCCTCAGGTGATTGACACTCTGCATCAAATCGAAGCAAGGGATATGCTTCCAGCCATTTGGTTCATATTCAGCCGGAGAGGCTGTGATGCAGCTGTTCAGTACCTTGAAGGATGCAACCTCCTGGATAGCTGCGAGACGAGTGAAGTTGAACTGGCTTTGAAGCGGTTCGGTATTCAGTATCCTGATGCTGTCAGGGAATCAGCTGTGAAAGGACTTAGGCGCGGTGTTGCTGCACATCATGCAGGGTGTTTGCCTTTATGGAAGTCATTTATTGAACAACTTTTTGGACGAGGACTTGTCAAGGTTGTCTTTGCTACAGAAACACTGGCTGCGGGAATCAACATGCCTGCTAGGACAGCAGTAATTGCAGCTCTCAGCAAGAGAAGTAGCAGTGGACGTATTCAATTAACCTCGAATGAACTGCTTCAAATGGCCGGTCGTGCTGGTCGCAGAGGCATTGACAAAAGGGGTAATGTTGTCCTTGTCCAAACTGCTTATGAGGGTGCTGAAGAGTGCTGCAAGCTGCTTTTTGCTGGGGTAGAGCCTCTGGTGTCACAGTTTACTGCTTCATATGGAATGGTGCTGAACCTTTTGGCTGGTGCCAAACTTACAAGTCACTCAAGTGAGTCGGGTGAAGTGAAAATTTCTCGAGCAGGACGAACACTGGAAGAAGCTAGGAAGTTAGTGGAGCAAAGTTTTGGTAACTATGTGGGCAGCAATGTTATGGTTGCTGCCAAGGAGGAGCTCTCAAAAATAGACAAGGAGATTGGGATTTTAACGTCTGAGATTACTGATGATGCTATAGACCGAAAAGCAAGAAGTATTTTGTCAAATGCAGCTTATAAGGAGATCGCTGATCTACAGGAAGAACTAAGGACTGAGAAACGCCTTCGGACTGAACTACGCAAAAAAATGGAATTGAAAAGAATATCTGCTGTGAAACCTCTACTTGAGGAGTTGGAGAATGGACAGTTGCCCTTTATATGTTTGCAATATAAGGATTCTGAAGGAGTTATACACTCTATTCCGGCTGTTTACTTGGGGAAGGTTGACTCTCTCAATGAGTCAAAAGTCAAGAACAGAATTCTTGGTGACGATTCTTTTGCAATAAGTGGAGTGGGAGCGGAGGGATTTGAACCATCTTATCACGCGGCCCTTGGTTCAGATAACTCATGGTACTTATTTACAGAACAGTGGATTAGAACAGTCTATCGGACTGGTCTTCCTAATGTGGCCTTAACTGAGGGAGATGCTTTGCCTCGGGAACTTATGGTGACACTTCTAGATAAGGATGATATGCAGTGGGATAAGCTTAGTGACAGTGCATTTGGGGGTTTATGGTTCAGAGAAGGGTCACTGGAAACGTGGTCTTGGAGTTTAAATGTGCCCGTCTTGAATAGTCTTTCAGACAAAGACGAGGCATTATACATGTCTCAAGAATTCCATGATGCTGTAGAATGCTACAAAGCACAAAGGACTAAAGTCGCACGGTCGAAGAAAAAGATAGCTCGTACAGAAGGCTTTAGAGAATATAAGAAGATCATAGACATGACCAAGTTCACCGAGGAAAAAATAAAGCGCTTGAAGACTAGATCGAAGCGCCTAATTAATCGTATAGAGCAAATCGAACCGTCTGGATGGAAGGAGTTTTTGAAGGTGAGCCATGTTATTCATGAATCTAGAGCACTTGATGTCAACACGAACATTATATTCCCTCTTGGGGAAACTGCTGCTGCGGTAAGGGGAGAAAATGAGCTCTGGCTTGCGATGGTTCTGAGAAGTAAAATTTTACTGGGCTTGAAACCAGCCCAGCTTGCTGCTGTCTGCGCCGGTTTAGTTTCAGAAGGGATCAAAGTCCGACCTTGGAAAAACAACACCTATATATTTGAACCATCCACGACGGTGACTGATGTCATTGATCTCTTGGATGATCAAAGAAATTCTATTTTGAATCTGCAAGAGAAACATGGAGTGCAGATACCTTGCTGTTTGGACAGTCAATTCTCAGGCATGGTCGAAGCATGGGCATCTGGATTGACATGGAGGGAGATCATGATGGATTGTGCGATGGACGAGGGGGATTTGGCTCGTCTCCTAAGGCGGACGATCGATCTACTTGCTCAGATTCCTAAGCTGCCCGATATTGATCCACAGTTGCAAAAGAATGCGCTTGCCGCATCCAACGTAATGGATCGTCCACCCATAAGTGAGTTGGCAGGTTAAATTGGTGCTCACCATTCAACATTTGTAAGAGTCCTTCCTCATTGTTTATCACAGAAAAAGAAAGGTTTCTGTTGCGATTTATTCACTGACAAGGCTGCATCAATTGCATGGAATAATCCAAGCAAGTATTTCCTGTCGAGATCTTGCATCTTCATCGAAGGAGATGATGCGGAGACTTCCTGTGAAGATTTTGCATGTTCATCGATTATTTCCTATCTAGTACCAAGCCCACGACTTTTAAGACAAAATAAAGTAGGACCAAGTAAAGCGCGCATCAAGCTCTCATCCCTGCTTATCTATACCAGCAAGTTATGTCAACCCACCGTCCTAAGATCGCTGTCTGCTATAAACATTGTTCCAAGTTGATCCACTCTATTACGCTGGGCTGAGCATATCGAACCACTTGGAAATCGTTGATTTTCAATTCAATCCCTATTTCAGGTGTTAACTGTATTGGACCAATTTTTATATATATATATATATATTTATATTTATTTATTTATTTCTTAAACAAGTAAAGTGCTAACTTTGAACCCTTATCTTTTCTCGCACATTGCTTGTTCTAAATGATTAAGCAAATCTTTGTTTCTTTCGTATTGCTACATTGATTCATCCAACCAGCTCATTTTGTCTCTTGCTTATTTTTTTCTGATAAACACACCAATTTTACCTCCCTTACTCGCACCTTCTTTAAATTAGTGAGTCCATCATTTATGGAAAAGAAACCATTGAATCCTCATTGTTCAAGCTTGCCCCTATGATCATGGCTCCATCATCTCTCAATCTTCTTTGCAAATCTTGGATGAATTCCCACCTTAAAATTGCAACACAAATTGACAATTCAATTAATCCAAAAAGTTATGTGAATCAACCAATTCTATTGAACTGCCTGGGAACTGGACTTAGACCAATCGGTCTAAATACTGATTTTTGGATGGGACTAGACCGGATCGAGAATCAATCGCCCCTTATATTGTGTGTGATAGTTCTGCCTCAATTTTACACGGGAAAAAGAACCCAGAGACGAATGCAACCGATTGCATAAACAATAAGAGGAGCAACAAACGGTCAAACTGCAAGAAGATCCTTCATTAGCTTAGTGACAAAAAGATATCTAACAAGAATGGTTGATGAATGAAAAGAACCAAGGATCTCAATTTTACATCACGATATGACATTATTTACACAATGGTGGATCAAAATCCCCCACGAGATTATGCTACTCTACAAATTCTGAACAAGGTTGGCTTTCCTCTCGATCCCTTATTCTTTCGGTGAGACAGTAAAATGAGCTGTCTGAGTGAAAGATAAAACCTGAAAATCTTACAATTCCCACGAAAGGATTTCCCAACGTGGCACCATCAATAGGTATGGCTCTCGCATACTCAATGCTTGCGGAATGATACTGCAGAAAAATGAAATCAAGATCTGGCTTTAATGTCTGAAACAGAAACCGAAACCAAAATGACCAATAAAAACAACAAAACCCCATGAATTGTACAATCCATGGGAAATTAGCAGCATCATTCTGTCATTTGAGAAGTTCACACTTTCCATGTTGTCAAATATCGCTGAACTGAGGAAAATAGTTTAGGATAAGATTTTCATCTAGGACATACCTAATTGGAGAAACATAGTGATATTACGTTCTGCTATGAGCCGCAGAGCAATCTATGAAACCTCTGTATTCTAATTGAATCACCATTCTGAGACTTTGTCTGGTCCTGACACGAGTTCTTTCCAATGGAAGCTTTCCTTTTCCTTTTAGTGCGGAACAAAAAATCTTCAGTATCCAAAACATATGATACCTGCTACATTCAGAATTCCAACTCACAATGTGGCAGTGATCTCCACCAGTAGATTTCTATAAAAGATTTGACAGTTATATCTAAAAATAATGGAGAGACTGAGGAATCAGACCTTTGATGAATTGCAAGCGATCTTACACTCCAAACCATTGATGACTTTAACTCCTTCCAGAGCATGACCATCATCATCGGGCACAGATTTCCGTTTATTTCTGCAGCCATGTGCAACAGTCAGCTAGAGCCAGATGGCTAAGATTGTTGAAAATTCACAATTATCTACCTCTTCAGAAAAATCCCAAATTTCTCCTTTTTGTCAGGAACAATAGAGAGAAAGTCATTGTGCAGATAGGCCGCAAAATTAGGATCCATGGACACTGGCGTCACTTCAGGTTTATCGTGTCCATTATCCATAAGTTGTATTGACAAATGCGCTGTCGACTGCAAGTAAATAAGATTTCACAAGTTCAGCTTCATGCAGATATTGCAAGAAGATTCAGGAACAATGACATTAGACCTACACATTCAATGCGGTATATGTTCTCGTCCTGAAGGAGAAAGCGTGCATTTTCGTGATATATAACATCAACAAATCTTCCACGTTTTCTGGATTTTTCATACAAATATAGTTGGAGCAGCTTGTTATCCATCTCATCAGTCGCAATGGTTTGAAGCTGGAAAACACAAGATTGAAAAAAATTATCCGTTGGAAAAGGGAGGAACATCTAAAAGTTTGGAAAAGAGAGAATACTAGCTCACCTGTTTAACTAGCTTGTATATCAACTTGTCTAATGTGAACAGAACGTAGGACTGAGTTCCAATAATAGCTCGGCAGTCGTCCTCAAATTTTGTATTATCCGAAGAACCATCAAGCAAGTTGTAGAGAGCACTCATAAACCTGGGGAAAAAAATAAACGAGCTTCAATTTTACATGCACAGTTATGACCCCTTGTGACAAACTTTGTCAAATTTTCAGTCTCAATTCAGTTCCCCCCACCAAAAAGGAAAAAAGAAAAGAAAAACACACACTACCTGGCATAGGAATCAGTGGGACAAGTGTCACTTGAAGCCCTCCATTTCTTTTCAGCGGATGATGAATTGATTTTTGCTGATTGTATTCGCTCATACAATGTCTATAGCGTAACAAAATGTTAACACAGTAACATATATAAAACTATAACAATATTATCAAACACTTCAAATGGATAACAAAAGGAATATAGACAGAAGAATATGAAGAGCCATACTTGATGAAGCCTAAAAAGCACATAAAAGGAATCATTTCCATAGAAAACCCGAGAATCCCCTTCTTTTTCACGCAAAGCCGTGGGGACATGCTTCACCAGAGGCTTCACGGTGTGAAGGAAACGTTCTGAACCTGGTAATATAATTCCTTCTCCTTCAGGATCATGAGCATCTGCCACCCCTTCAGCCTCACCTTCACTCTCTGCCCTGTTGTCATCATGGTCACCATCTTCTTCATGCTCTTCACGAGAGCATTCCTCACTGCCCGAGACTTCCCCATTCTCAGAAGCATTATCACTGTCATCTGATGACCTCTGTGCACTTTCCTCACCCTCATCATCTGCATCATCATCGTTTTCTCCTGCCACCTCAGGACAGTTAATTGCATCTCCATTTCTGGTCTGGTATTGCCTACTGGTTGCACTATCCTTCACTTTATGCACAGCTTCTAAAGCAGCTTCCCCATAAGCGGCAAAATTATCCTCCTCAAAATCCCCATTAGGAGATAATTCACCCTCTTCTCTTTCAACTTTTGAGTGCCCAACTGATTCTTCATGGTACCTATGAATACTGCTGGTATCCTTCACAACACCATTGGCAGACAGATTGGCCCGCGTACACTCATCACCCTGATAAATGCAAAGAAACACACATCAACAAACACAATAACACATCAAATGCAAATGCTGAGATTTTGCCTCTATAAAATTGCAATCTACAACCCCAACACAGGTTAAGCAATCTTTACAACCACCTGCCCTGACTCACAAACCATGCTCGCACCTGTAGCTTTCAATTTTAGCAAGACTGTAGTTCCATGGTACCCAACTCAAAAATCAAAAGTCCGTCAAAGGAACAGATATAAGCAGTAAACCAAAATCTATTTTTCAAGGGAAAACAAGATGCTTTCGGTGTAGAAGAGAAAATTGCATCAAATCATACCTCTGATGAAGGTAAGTTATCGTTACTTGATCGCATATCCACAGCAGTCTCTGCAGCAACAGTACCAGGTCTAGAAGGGGCAGAATTCAGCCCTTTGAAATCATGGTAAATATTAAAAAAAAAAAAAAATTCAGAACTTCAGCCATCGTATGAGAAACCAAATGGTATCAAGATAAGTTTAAGGCAGCTTGTCCAGCATCAATCATCAAAGGGCAAACCTGGTGTATTGTCAATGCTAGTTTTCCCCTTACTTTGCTCCGCCACTGCCAATCTTTCATTTGAGTTGACTGGTCTACTAACACCCGACATTTCATCAGCTAGGGATGCAAGTTCATGTACTTTTCCTTGTTCAGAAGTTCTACAAGCAACATGATCCACGCCAAGAGAAGGGACTTCAGCATCCCTGCCATCCCCATTTTCCAATGCCCTGCAAGTAATTGATGGTTCTGGAGGAATTATGTCATCCTCATTTTTTAGATGATTTGCCTGTCTGGTGTTCAGAACACCATCATCATGCCCACCATTGGCAGTACCACCTCTACCAGCTTGTCTTTTAGCCTTTACCCCATCTTCTGTGTCTTCGACACCCTGAGGCCGAGAAGGAACACCCAGTATTGGTTCCAAAAAAGTGGTCCAAATCTTCAAGACTTTATCCACTTGCTCAGTTGTACAAACTTCTCCACAGGAAAATTTGATAATCTTGTACAAATCTTCATGAATGTCAGGATCTGGGAACTCAAATTCCAAATCTGGAGCAACGGTTCGTCGATTTCCAGCAGCAACAGCCAGAAGTATATCATCTTCGTTACGTTTTTTCTCATTAATTTCTTTTATCTCAGCCAACAGGGCTGCAAAACATTATAGGAGACATCAGAATTTGAAAAATTTATTCAAGGTATAGTGTCATCAAGCAAATTGGACAAACTAGTCCTCCAAAAATTTCAATAAGCATGTGCTAGACATCCACACTAAATCAATTTCAAGAAGTAACTAATCAAATCATTAATGCAAATAAAGCAGCTTATAGAAGCTGACAAGCTGCTGAGAAATAAGAGGTACACAAGGATAATTTGGCCCAAGCCCAGGAAGAGTTATTCAAAGGAGGAACATCTTTAGCTTTCAAATGTTCAATGGGCCACATACTTGCTTTTAACAGTAAATACTAACTTCTAGTAGACTAACAGGAATCACAAATTATGAAGCAGTTATGTGTTGTATTAAGTAGACATTATAGCAAAATCACTATATATCCAGTACCATACCTTTTGTGCTCAAACTTTTGGTATCCTGCTGCTTAAAGTAGAAACTACGATGATCAAGTGATTTGTGATAATTCTTGGCATAAATTTCTGCCCAAACTTTATTGAAATCCGAACGACATCTTGCCCACTCTTCTTGCTTCTGCTTCAAACGAGTTAATATTACAGGCAGAGCAAGGGGCGCATTCTTCCTTAGTACATCCATCACGTCAAGCCCATGGTCACCATACAAGCGCTCAATGCATCTCAAATTAAGAGCTGAAAGAACAACAAACCAGGAACACTGTATCAGAATGCGACATAAACAGGACATAACTAGATTATTTACACACAAAAGGTCAATCGGTTATAACCTGTAAAGTGCTCCTCAATACGAACTGGGCTGTCCGGTTTGATTGTGTTGTTATTAATCTTCTCTAGCAGTTCTTCAACACGCTTAGTAGTTACATTCACGGACTCCAACAACATGTCCAATTCAAACCTGAAAGGTTTTTCAAAGACAATCAAAAAACAAAATGAAACTTGCCCATATCATTTCAAGCAAATCATGCAGTTGACTAGAATGCACATTGTTTGTAAACCATGTTGCAAGCAACTTCTGACCTGTCATCTTCACAACGAAACAGGCTTTCTTCATATTGGTTTTTGCGCATGTGCTTGAATGAGTAGTCCTCACTTCCAGAAGTTACAGACACCCAATGGTCATTCAACACTTCAGCACCAAGCTCTGATCTTTGGCTCACGGAGGGAAAAGGATACTGCAGGATGCCGGTCATCAAAAAGTTTTAGTTCCCATATCAATATCTCATCACTTAGGTATAAAGGTTACAAGATGTAAGTTCACATACATTTCTAGGCAGCAGGCGATAACTGGGAGTACAGCGCTCACAGTTAGAGAGGTCAAGTTCGTTAATTGGTTTAGCCAAACACTTATCCTTGCTTAAAAACAAGGACGTCTTGTGAGCATCTCTGGACCTATCAAGCCTATCCCTTTCACGTGTTTCGCGATCCTTATCCTTAACCCCTCCATCCTTCTCACGATCACGGTCTCTGTCTCTTTCCTCAGACTTCACTGATCTGGGCAGGTGTCCTTAATCAATTAAAATGCACAGAAAATAAGCATCAGCAATCATCATGCCTGAAAAGTTGTGGCTACGAAAATCGACAATCGAAAAACATGCATTTATAGAACAAATCTCTCCTACTGAACTGGAAGGATCATGCAAAGAAACAGTAATAAATAAAAGGATATGTTAACGTACTCTTGCTCATGAATTCAGCAAGAAACCCTTCTGCAAACAAACAAAGAGAAACCATTCAATATATACATGTTCAAGAACAAACAGCTGGATGCTTACGTTTTCAAATCTTACCATTCTTGTCACAATGTGCTAAAAATTCATTTAACCCATCCATAAGTTCCGGATATTTGCCAAGTAGATCACTCACCTGGAGAGAAAGGAGTTACAACAAATCATCACGAACTGAACAAGATACACATTAGTAGGAGAAATTCTCAGGAATATGAAGGGGCAAAAGACAATATCATCGGAACAAAACAACTTTGAGGCACTTATGGTGATAAAGTTAGAATTATACAAAAAGAAGAATGTTCTTTTGCTACACGTCAAAAGTTTGTTGTTTTACAAGGGCAAGGAGACTATTGCAATTGCTAAGTGAGAACATTATATTTGTCTTTGATCTAGATCCCCCCTATCTTGAAGTATCAAGGATTACATTGCATCATCCATCCCAAAGGCACCAACAGCACCCCTAAAATGAGCATTCTCTACCAAATAAACACGTTCTTCAACTTTCTACATCTACTCGGGCTCAATTAAATTAAGGGTTAATTACAAATAACTCCCCACACCGAGAAGTCCATTGCAAATACATCCACGTCCTCTAAATTTTTTACATAACATCTGTTCCATAAATATCCTGTCCCAATGAAACTTCAAATTGTTCCAACCTGACTCTTTCAACCTCTTCAAAGGCCTTTTTCCATGATGAGTGGGAGATAAACCATTCAATATGAGGAAAAAAAGGGGGGTGGCAGGGTGTTGGGGAAATAAAAGAAAAAATTGAAAGGCTATGTGTATACTAGTTTAAATCTAACGGATATTGGTTTTTCCAATAAACCTTATAACTGGGAGGGTCTGCGCAACTAAGCCTTGAGTTAATTAGAATTTTAATACCGAGACTGCCAATATACTCAAGGAACTACAAGTACAGAATCTACCATAAGGATCCACTCCAGCCAAACATGCCATTCAAGCCCAAACATTTTTTATGGTCAAAATCCAGAGGTCTGTGGCTGCTTTGGTGTGGTATAGTGTGGTGGCCACATGCCAAAGTCCATGATTTATACCAGCTGAAGTAACAAGCATAAACAAATTTTTGCTACAAAGAGTCCAATAAATTGATGAAATAAAATCACTTGTAACAAGTATGTTCACAGCCATACCAGTGTTTGCAATTCTTGCCGTGAAATTATCCCCTCACTGAAAATATGAAGGCACCTCAAAAATTCCTGGTGATCATCGGGATTACGTAACTTTTCCTTTACTTTATCAAAGAAAGCAAATTCTTTGCTATAGATATCTGCAATGACACAAAAGTCAGCAGTAAGTGGCAGTCAATCAATATTTAAATACAAATTTGATATGTGATAGGCTGATCTATAACATAATATTTCTTCCGGAAAAAGAAGAAATATTTCATAAAGCAAAAGCTTTTCACATTGGATATTTACATAATCAGTCTTTTTACTTCGAAAATCAGTAGCTTGTAAATAAGTACAGCATGTAAAAACTCACTTTTAACAGTGCTTTTATCATCATATGAGGATGAACTGGGAAGTGTACTGAAGTTCTCTTCCACTTCGCCATCTTGATGCAATTGATCAGCACCCGAGCGAAATGCTCTCCGTTTGTTGGAAAATGGCTGCAGGTTGATGTCTCTAGTGCTATCATGTTCAAATTCTCTCTCATCATGCTCCTGTTCTCTCCTATCTCTATCGTCTCTTCTCTCCTTTTCTCTTTCACCGCGCCTTCTCAGTTCCTTTTCTGCTTTCAGCAAAGCTCTGTCATGGTCTAAATCAGGTCGGTCTACACTGTGATCATTATCAGCATGCAAAGCAGATATCCTCTCCTTCTGAAAATCAATTCACCATGTATAAGCCAGGGTTAGATAAGAAATGAGAAAATCAGCATAATTGAGCGCATGAAAACCTTGTCAACATGCATTTGCCGCATGGACAGCATGGTGGAGCTCCTATCACGGAGCATAGAGTTCCTTCCAGATTGAGGATACATATTAGACGCTGCAGAGGAAGTATCAGGTAGAAAGTGTCTGAATTCCTCAAGGAGGTCAGGGTGGTCTTTAAAAAGTGTGGCGACCTGCAGGGGGAAAATAGCCATCGCAAGTGAGGAACATGCCTCTAATTGCAAAGACAAAGAGAAAGTGATACCAGGAAATGGAAATCTAATAACATTTTAACAGATGTGATTCATTTGCAAACTGAGAACAAAGAATATATAGAACTACAGTAATAAGTGAGGTTGAGGGTGCAACTGCCTTACCTCCTGATAGACCTCAGTAATGGACTTATTTTCTTTTCTATACATATTCAAAATGTCTAAAAACGACTTGTAGACACGATCGTCGCCTTGAAACCTTGTCTACACACAAAATGCAGGTTGTTAGACCTCAAAAGCATCAATGCACCACGTTCGATAGTGACATCCATCTCTACCTTAATCTTGTTCACAAAGTTAATAGCTTCTTCAAATTCAACAGGCTTCTTTTGTGGAGGTGGTTGCTCTTGCTCTTGC
The DNA here is from genome assembly GCA_016097605.1 of Eucalyptus guilfoylei. NCBI lineage: Eukaryota > Viridiplantae > Streptophyta > Magnoliopsida > Myrtales > Myrtaceae > Eucalyptus > Eucalyptus guilfoylei. The sequence goes on along the minus strand of CM027861.1, from coordinate 22,122,208 downwards.
TCATCTTCAGGAGGAAGAGTTATCTCAAATCCCTTTGGCAGGAAAGTATTGAAACCTAAAATCAGTTGCCTATATCCCTTAAATAACTCTTTGACCCTTGCTATGACACCCACAGTGTCAATTCTGTCAGCACAATCAACTATTTGGTCAGAAAGTTATCCAAGATCATGCCCGCAGATCCAGAAAACTTTTTCACGCTATCTTACCTCTGAGCCTTAAAATCTTTCATGACTTCAAGGAAGTCATCGTACTTCTCTCTATTGTGCTCAAAAATGTCTTTCACTGCTTTAAGGTATGCCAAGGCATCATTTGTAGTCAGCTTTTGTGCACTTCCACTTCCCATGACCTGGGCTTGCCCAGAGCTTCACATAAAAAGAAAGGAAATTAGTTCTTTTGAGATTTACGAACCCTTCCCTCATATCAGCACCCGGTAATATGTTTCTGTATAGTTGTAACCATAAGCTCTCTTAAAAATAAATAATCGACCAACAATCATACAAAAGTCCATCCGTGCGAATCCAGCAAGAACGGCTCCTACTTTAGACTTTCAGTGAGCATAGAACCTATAAGAAGAAACAGAACGTGCCAGATATCCAAGCAATCCGACGCTGACAAAAATCCGATCTTGTTCCAGCAGGTTGTGAGCAAGAAATTTGCTGGAACTTCATCCGAAAACAAATTTTAATCAAGCGAAAGCGTAAAAAACAAGCATACAGAAGACAGATGCACTAACAATGCCCCGATCAGAAGGACCTAATCTCATCCTCAACCAGACAAGTCTTGCCGAGCTCGCAATCAAATCCTCTACAAACAAGTCGATCCGCACGACAAAACGCAAGACACATAAGAGACAGGGAGAGATAGAACTTACTTTTCGCCGCGAGAAGAGACCACAGGCCTCTTCAGCTGAGAGCCCATGTAAACATCATCCCTAGCCCTCTTCATCTTCAACACCGGGGTTAAAAAACACAAGACGAGCCCTCTTCCCTTCCACTATCTCAGCGCCACATCACGCCCGCTGCTCCAATCAAATCCGAAATCCCGCAATCAGCGACCTCATATTTGAAAACCAAACGAGCACGCGCGAAGCAGATCTAACCGCGCAGGTTCTGGAAGAAGCCAAAAGAAACGCAAACCGACGACGCTGGAATTGTACCTCGAGCCGCCAACTCCGATCGCCTCCCGCAACAACGGTCCCCTCCAGCGCGTCCCCCCCAAAAAAAAAAAAAGAAAGAAAGAAAACACTCGAGGCCGATGAGTCGGTTCCCCACGTTGCTTGAAGATAAAGGTAACGACTCCAAAGCGAGGAGGGAGAGGGAGAGGGAGAGAGACGAACGCGCGGAGCAGAGAGAATGTCGAGAGCAGAAGCTCCCGCGAAGCGAGCCGGCAGGAGGATCGTCGAGTGGCGGAACGAGCAACTTGCTGCGAGGAGGAAGAAAGAAGGAAGAAGGAGGAAACGAGGAGGAAGAAGACGACCGAGACTTTCCTTCGCCTTCGCTTCTGCGAAAAGCGCAGGGAGAAGAGGCGGAAACCGGAGGCGGAAACCGAAGGCGGAGAAAAGGAAATTGCACAAAGAGATTTGAGAGTTTCGTGTGAAGATGATGATGCTGTTTGCGAAGATATGTGCAGAACCTAACGGGGAGAGAGAAGACGGAGGGAGGGAATAGGATAATTAAAATCGCTGTTTTTTTTCTTTTATTTCCATCTTCTCTGCGAGAAATGGAGGAGGCGGAGAGTGGCGATAGCCATTTTGGGAGGGACGGACGGTCTCTTTGCCGGTCACCCGCGAGAGCGGTGTACCGGCTGTAGGCGGTCAGCTTCCCCCAACTTGTGGAATTAGGGCACCACGGTTGGGCTTCTTCGTGAGAGTCGATCTTTTATTTTTTTTATTATTTTTTTTCTTAAATCTTTTGCCAGTCTGCTTTCCACTTGCAATTTGCAATCACAAAAAAAATATATATATATTGGCTGAGGGGGCTTGGTGGTAAGTCTGGTGATCGAGTCAAAGATGGATGGTGCTTAAGGCTCGTGTAGAGGAGACGAGAGATGGAAGAGGAAGATGCGTATCGGATGACTTCTTTGTTTACTATCCTTACTTTAGCATCTAAGATTTAATAATCATTTCACATCGTGCTTTTTTTTTGCCAAAAATAAAGTTACTTTTACAAGAAAGAGAAAAATAGATGAACACGTTATTGCAATTGAGCCTAAATTTAAAGTACATGAAAAGCATATGATATTTGACACCGATTTCATCATTGGTGAAAACTGATTTAGGCGATTGGGTTTAAGCTTTGTGATCTTGTGGAAAGGTGAAATCGGGGGTTAAGTTGTGAAGTCGATGTTCATAAAATTTTGAAGTCGATGGGTGGGTAGAAATGGGAAAATAGATTTGAGCCTCGGCGGAGATTTGAGCAGTGTCCGAAAGACTAGCTCGAATTTATTTTATATGGCATATGCTTCGAATGCAACTGACCATGTATGTCTTCACAAAGTTTGGTGGAAAAATAATATAAGAATGATTACTTATTATAGTCTAGGGCAGGAGCAAAATTGCGTGATTCGTCTTTCCAAATTCCAAGCCTGGATGTGATCAATGGAATGGACCGATGCTTTCGGGCTGGGCTTTTGCATATGGGCCTCAGGACAATAAGTAGGGCTCTCGTTGGAGTAAGGATAGAAACATTTTTGAAATTTCAATATAAAAGCATGAAGTGCCATTGTTTTATTAAATAAAGGCTCAAAGTAACCATATTAATCTCAAATAAATGCCTAAAATGGTCGTGAATGTTCTAAATAAGGGTTTGACATTATCGGTCGCCTGCCAATCAAGGGTATTTTTGTAAAAAAACAAATTTATTTTTTAAATTATTATTTTATTCTTTCTTTCCTTTCCGACAAGGGTCGATGATTGTCACCCATATTTGGTGAGGGCCGATGACCCTCACCCAACCCTCTTTGGGCATTGCTAGTGGCCAAGACTCGCCGTTGACCAAGAAGAAGAAGAAAACTAGATAAAAGAAAAAACAAAAACAATAAAAAAGAAGAAGATAAAATGACGAAAATGCCCTTGAAAAATTAAAAAATCAAGCCATTTTTTTAAAAATTGAAATAGTTAATTCAAATCTTTATTTGAAATAAAATCCACTTAAAGCATTTATTTATTTAGAATATTATCAATTTCATATCATTATTTTGAATTTTCTTAAACTTTTTTACTATTATCAAATGAGCGTGCGACCAGAGTCTTTCACATGTTGGTCTTCCGTTAGGGAAATGAGTAAAACCTTTTTTTTCTATATCGAGAGTAAATTTGATGAAGCTCTCTTTTGTTTTGACTCAATTGTCACACGTGAAAGGTGAAAATTTTGTAAATCTAAGGACACATTGGAGCAAAAGAGGAGAAGAGAAACACAAATTAGACGCCAAACCACATTCAAGATAGATACCAACTCCATAGTTTGTCGAGCGATACGGTTTTTTAAGAAAAACCATGTTGTCCATCCGTCCCGCCGAAAAAGGAAAATCAGGACCATGTTGTCTTAACATTGAAGGAAAGAAAATGAAGGAGAAGTACCACAGTTCACGTCCGCCTAAGGCCCGAAATACCTTCGTCGGCCTGCGCAGGATTCCATCTCCATTTTCGTGGGTCCATCGATCGATGAGTTTAATGAAACCTCAATCGAGCCCAGATACAAGAAACCCGACCCAGATACGAGTGTCGATGAAACAATGAATTTAGCCCGAGACACGGTTCGATTCATGGGCTGTGATGGCCGGCCTAATTCGTAACTTTGCACGCGCGTGCTCGTCTATTGCGAGACAGCCATGGGCTATTGTTCCGGCCCAATTCAGAGTTGCGTGTTGGGTTTTGTAAATCCACGACCCGATAATTATGCCTGAACGTTGTTTCTCGAACGGGCACTCGTATGCGGAGTACGAGATAATTTTGTTCGCCGCGGACATATTATACAAAACTAGAGCGTAACAAAACCGGCCTTATTTGCCCTTAGTTTAAGAATTTCATAACTACCCTTTGTCTTGAATTAATGGTGTATAAAGCCGCTTGTATGCACTGTATATGTCACCAGAGTATGCTATAATTAGTCAAATATCATAGCAAGTTTCCACCGGAGATAGAAACCATCAAGACCACATGATGCTCCCATTGATAATGCCTCAACCGATTCTCATCCATTGGCACATGTAAATGATGTGTCCATTGATTGGTTGAAATGGGTCAAGATATCCATGAAGTTGCGTGGAATGGAGAATCCATGCGTCCATAATAAGACGAGTTTGAGATTGCAAGTCAAATTTTGCGACGGACTTGAGAAATAATTGAAATTTGTCACGACCAGTTGGGGACCCACTTCCAATCCTAACTATGATAGATACGTAATTAGTAAATATGTATCTCCCGAGATGAATAGATAAATAAAAGAACAAGAACAAGAATGAAATCCTAATCCAGCCATAGGTAATAATCTAATATATTAGAAAAAAAAAATACCCAGTCAGACCCGGTTGTTTTGTTAACTTCCCTCTCAAGCCACATATATGCAAACCGATGAACAAAGACCCAGCTGTGGATCATCAAGTCGTCAAACTTTAGCCTCATGGGAGAAACAAATGATGCTATTTGTTTTTTACTAAATAAGGATGATGGAAATTAACTGTATAAAAACAAAATCAAAGCAAAAAAAAAAAGAAAAAAAGAAACCGACAGATCGGGCGTACTGTCTCCTTTAATAGCGAAGAATGAATGTTTCTGCTATGCCCAACTTCGGATACCTTCTGTTAGGTTGCCTACGCCTTTCATTATGCTATTTCCTCTACTTTAATAAGGTCGAATATCATGCACTTGAATAATACACCCTATTTCCTAACTAATGATGTGACTGTGCGTTTAGCCTGAGCCCTGTTTTCCTCCTAATATAGGTCACTTAATGAAATAAAAAATCACGCGATTATTTCCCCCTATATAAATAAAACTGCCGTGCGCTGTCGGAATCAGAAACATACTAGCTACCGTTGAATAGGAAAAGGAAGTTTGCAGGCTACAGAATGAAGCCAAGGAAACTCTGCCAGGATTGTTTTTGCAGCTTCCTTGTGGAATATGGAGGCCCGAGCAACATGGGAATTTCAACTATTCATCGACCCATTGCCATGTTCGAGGAAACTATTCTCTTTTTTTTTCATTTTCTTTTCTGCAATAATATATTATTGTTTTTTTTTCTTTTTGGGTTTAATTGACTGACACTCTCCTGTTGCAAGCTCGAGGATAAATCGATCAATATTCCGACCAAAAAAAAAAATTCGTTGAATTCATAAATGAATGTCTAAAAGAGTAAACGCCACGTTCGACTTAACTTGAGCACGTGAATTTCATAATTTGTCCTCTCTCAAGTCCTTTAGAAGTCCCTACTAAAAAATAAAAATCATATACTCCTTTTAGAATCTTTTAGACATTCATTATGAATTCAATTTGAGCATATTCTTAAAAAGTTTCATCTAAATTTTCTTTCGGATCTCGAGGTTACTTGAATGTAAAATAACGAGAGAGTACTATTTAAAATTAAGTAAGAAAAAGATACAATCTCCAAATGAAGATGTTGGGCAAGTGGACCCCGGCACATTAAAATAAGAATGTATACTTGTAGTTCGCTGGTTTACCAAACAGGTGGAGGAGGCCCCTATAGGGAGGAAACTCTCCTACCTTGGTGAGGATAGCATTATAACCAAGTCAAGGATCCAAGGTAGCCCCTGGTTTTTTCGGACAAACTTTGAAATTCACGGACTCAAATCAAGTGGAACGTGGTCTTTACTCTTCGATGCCGGGACTTTTTGCAACTGGGCATAACATAAATACAAAATTGCGAAAAGTAACGTGTTGGAGAATGTGGACGCATGCATATGGTAAATTGCACCAAGTAATTGTTTAAAAAAAATGGTAATTATCAATGCCTTTTGCTGTATGACAACGGTAACATGCTGGAATGTCCTTAATTAGATATTTATCGTTTCATGGAAAGTCAACAATTTAGAATTTTTTTCTAAAGATGATTACTTTTTTTGGTTGCAAAAGTACATAAATGAAAGATGTTTTCTTGTAGACAAAAGGAATTTTTTTTTTAATAAAGGTAGTGGTTGAATGATGGGAATATTTTCTGTTGTTTAACGTTATTGAGTGATACAAATAATAAGTTTCAAGAAAATGTTTTTCTTTCCTTGAAAGTTGCGACGTGAGATTGGAGTTGGTATTGATGATCAAAAGAATTTGCTTACTCAGAGCGATTCGAAGTCACGCATCAAATATACTACAAACACCACTTTTCCTTTTCAAAGAAAAATCAAACATGTTATACCTTTTTAACTCGTAATATACCTTTTTATTACTTTAAGACACGAGTTTTACAAAATCAATTAAGAGATAAGTACAACTCACCTGGGTAAGCTATAAACCAACCTACGAAGGTTATTCTAACTGCTGAATTTGTATTCTTATAGTTGAAAAAGGATATTAAAATCAAGTAAAACTCTACTTTAACTAACAACTTGATTAGACTATGCTTATTTGTCAATAAGTGGACTTTTACGCACTAATGAAGAAACTTGTTCATACTAAACATGTAAGACGAGAACATTTACGTTATCAACAAGACATTTTAATAATGAGATTTTTGAGTATAAGTTATTTATATTTGAGATGAACTTATGAGTTTAGCTGTTCGATGGAGATGTACATGTCGTGTCATTGTCCCTGTACTTGCAAAGTCGAAGGTGCAATACTTGTTGGTATCGGAACATAGTTCTATTGATTCCTTTCGGCTGAGTGATATCAAATCTCCTTGCTTTCAAAGGGGAAAAGAAAGATAGACGTGCAAACGAAGAAAAAGCGATGGTCTCTTTCGTCATCCTGTGCATAGAGAGTCCCGTCCCAATGTATCGAACAACAACAGCATGTGCAGAGTAAATTCGTAGTGAATGCGAAAGACTGTACACGCCCATCCCTTGACGCTTGAGCTGATCATTCGATGTGTTTTGGCTCTACTCGAGCATGTGCAGGAGCGGCATGTGCAGGTGTCGCGCGACGCACATGGAGAGCTTGGACAAAACCACGAGACGTTTTATCGGATCGAATTCAATGGACTTTCGATGGGCGGAAAATGTGGCCTCGCCTCTTGCCCCCTTGGTCCCCATGTGAACGGTTCCTGCCTCTCGGTCAAACAACACCCGCACCAACAAGGAAAAAAAAAAAAAAACGACATTGGCCACAAAACACAACAACATTCAAAAGCCTAACATGTCGCCCTTCTTCTGTTCTTCTCATCTTCTTATCTATCTATGTGTAAATATCTGGATATATCTCTATGTCCTGTCTCCTCCCGATCTCATATCTAGGCCTACCATGGTGAAATCCCATAATTTTCACTTAACAGGATATGTAGTTATGGCTCAACTCGAGTTCGATTGACGATTTCTAGGTTTTCAAAGTTTCGCTTTGAAATTTTATTAAGAAAAGAAATATTAAACTAGACCTCTCAAAAGGCCGATCAAACAATTATTGCAACGTTCTCTTCCTTCTTGGATTGACGTTTTTTATTTATTCATGACATCGAGGGTTGTCGAGACTCTCTCCTGCTGATAAAATTTAATCTGCTTAGCTATGATGCTGACTGATCTATAGACACATCTTAGGATTTAGTCTTGAGTGAAAAATCCGGATCAATCTCTGAAGTTCATAGCAACACGCCCCGCTTGAGGAACCCTTATTTTTTATCTTCCCAATCTTCTTGAAACTTAGTTCTGGGCACCATGAATGCATCTCAATCATCTTTAACGGACATCTCTCGTTGTGTAATCATCCTCTCGAGTAATTCTAAGCTCCCAACTAATACGCATCATCAAATTTTCTAAACCCTTGTCACCCAACATTCTGGGCGGTGCCCAGGCAAGAGTAATCAATAAGGGATGTACTTCAGAGCGGATGGTTGGTGTCTGCATATAAAGAGGCACAGCTACTACTGGACCTGTTCGCGCTTGAAGTCAAATGATGCTGCAGGGAAGGAGACGATGCGTGTCGCGAGGTCCACACCTTTCAACGTCTTCAGACTTCGCATCTGATGGTGACGATGCATGTGCAGATGAATTTCGTACGAAGAAAAGGCTTACGATCACTCATAGCACGCGACCTTCTCCAGATAAGTTCATCTCCGAGGAAGTCCTCCTTCGTTTTGGACCAAGGTTCCCATGGAGATTAGGAAAGGTATCCAAGGGTAGAGATTAAACAACAAACTCGAGAAGACGCATCTTGCAACTTTCTCATTCCCAAATGAATTATTGAAGATGAAGGTCCAACAAGATTCCGATGTTTATCGGGTCGGTCATATCCCTTAAGCGTACAAAAATCATTTTATTTATTGGAGTGAATTATATTGTCAGTATGAATATATTCGAAAAAGCTTTTCCCGGTCATTGCCATATACTTTATGTATCGTTTATATATTGCTCACTTACTTGGTGTACTTAGAACGACGTTGTCGGACTGTTAGACTAAGCAAATACACGATTAACGATTCCCCACGATTAATGCGGAGCAAGCACCCTCCAGCACAGTACCTCCATCTCAGGAGTTTTGCTCAATTCGGGCGCTTGTAAATTCTGGACACTCCCCTCATCCGATCCTTGTTGATTTTTTGGGTTCAACTCCGACCATGTTCCTACCACAAAGAAAAACTTAGAATGAGCTAACTGAAAACAACAGCTCAAGCCCGAAAATTGCCAAACATCCATACGACGCATCATAATCAAAGAAGGGGGCCACATGCGCTCGCGAGCTCATTTTGCGTCTCCATCTTCTGCCTTCCCCTTCAATCAAGGGGACAGAGACCATGACACAGATACAACAGCACTCCCCCAAGTTTTTTATTTTTCCATATCTATCGGGTTGCCCATCACCATCTTCATGCTCGAACTCATTATCGAACTGCTCCCACTTGATTCACGGGCTATCTCTCTATTCCCTTTCTTTTTGCACCTAACGATGGCCTCGATGTTTCACCTTTGATACCTCCCAACTGAAAGCGATTTAGAGATTTAGATGCTGTCGCTTATGCTGCTTAATAGCCATGATTAGGCTAAGTAGTTAGTTTGGTAGGTGGCAGGTGGATGGTGACACTGTTGCTTGCTAATGTTTGGACCCGCCTCGGTTATCTTGCATAATGTTGCTTATCATACGTGCATAGATCTGATTACATCCAGCATCTCGTTTTTTTCTTTCCTTTTCTTGTGTGACAAATGATCGTGCTCTTATAGACATTATGCTTCTGTCAGAAAGGCAATACTCTCACGGGAAAGTATGCAACCTTGGAGCAGACAATTTGCCAAAGCGCCAAAAGTTTCGGTGCTTTTCGAGGTGATAATTCTATGCAGATGAAGGGGATTTGTTTGAGGAGGAGAGTAAATTTCGGAGTTCCTAAAATCTCGACGCAGTACTTACCCTTGATTCTAGCTAGCTTTACCATGCTCCTATCAACAAAGCGTGACCAATCTATATGTAAAAATAAGAGAAAATTGCAAATAAGGGCGTAAAATGCTTTCATTTTTCCAAATAAGGACCTGAAACGGATCTTATTTCAAATAAATGCCTGAAGTGTTGTTTTTTCTCAGATAAGAGCTCGAAGTGAATATTATTTCAAATAAATGTCTGAAGTGACTTGTTTATTTCAAATAAATGTCTGAAGTGACTTGTTTATTTCAAATAAAACGCTTAACTTTTTTACTAATCAATGACATTTTAGTCATTTAACTTTTTTTTGATTTTTTTCCTTTTTTCCCTTTTTTTTTGGTTTTGCTTTCTTCTTTGTTGGTGGTTGACTAGCCATTGACAATGCCTAAAAGAGTTGGGCAAGGGTTGGCCTCGTCCAATCTAGCGAGGGCCACCCTTGCCGACTGCGAGCAAGGCCATCCTGTCTAGATTTGTCCAGATTTGGCAAGGCCTCATCTGGGGCCAATGAGGGCTTGGCGACCCTTGCCCTAGGGGAGGCTGCCCTCGCTAGCAACCGGCGAGGGACGGCCTCGCTTTGGGTGAGGTCGTCCTCCCCAGTGGCCGATGAGGGTCGCTTAGCACTCGCCGACCGTTGGCCCTTGTCGTAAAAAAAAAAAAAAAGTGAAAGAAGGAAATAAAAGAAAAAAATAAAAAATCATTTAATATTAAAATTATATTTGGACGAAAACATCCCTAACCGATCGGAATATTTAACCAGTTGGCAATCGGTGAACTTAAGCCCTTATTTCAAATGATTATAATCATTTTAGATCTTTATTTGAAATTTTTTTAAAAGTAAAATAAAATAAAAAATGCGGACACTTCGTGCCGTTATAGACAGTATGCTTCGGTCAAAAAGGCAATACTCTCACGGGAAAGTATGAAACCTTGGAGCAGACAATCGCCAAAGCGCCAAAAGTTTTGGTGCTTTTCGAGGTAATTCAATGCAGATACAGGAGATCTGTTTAAGGAGGAGAGTAAATTTCGGATCTCCTAAAATCTCAACGCAGTACTTACCCTTGATTCTCGCCAGCTTTTCCATGCTGTTGCTCCTGTCAACAAAGCACGAGCAATCTATATGTAAAAAAATGGAAAATATTTAACAAAAGGAGAAAGAGTGTGATGTGAATTGTTTTTTAAAGATAAAAAAGTTACTAAAAACCTCAAATTTTACTTAGAGTGATAAATTTATTTCAATTTTTTCTAATGACATGAAAAATCCCAAACTTTACTAACCGTGACACATTTATCTCGAGAAGGGCATTTTCGTCTTATTTTTTCAATTTTTCAATTTTCTTTTTTTTTTTTTCCTTTTTTCTTCTTCTGCCGAACTTAGGCGAGGGCAGCCCTCACCGGCGTCGGGCGAGGGCGGGCACCCCTTGCCTGGGCAGCCCAAGTGAGGGCGACCCTCCCTCGAGGCCGGCAAGGGCAGCCCTCGCCGGGAAGAGAGAAGAAAAAAAAAAAAAAATAAAAAGTAAAAGACAAAAATGTCTTATAATTTATGGTAAATGTGTTTTTTGTGTCATGAAATTTTTTTTTTTTTTTGATAAATATGTCACAGTTATCAAAGTTTAGGACTTTTCACGTCACAAAAAAAAAAGGGATAGATTTGTCACTTTGGGCAAAATTTAAGGTTTTTTATGGCTTTTTCCCTTTCGTTGGAGAATATAACTATTTAACTTTAGTATTAATGAGAGATTTGTAAAATAAGATTACAGTCATTTCGGCAGTGGTAATTTCAAATTGCTACTTATAAGCAAATTGGTCGAGTGTGCTTATTATATCAGCTAGTCAAACGATACTAAGGAAAGGAAGGATGACCCAATTCCCGTTCCACTCACTGCTTTTCCGACGACCTGATAAATCAAGATTTTCTTCTCGGTAGGATGGATTTGCTAGGAGTAGGCATCAAATTTGGAACGTGCCCTTGGAGGTACAAAGGTTTTGCAATTTCACATGGTCAACTTTTGGTTATTATAGACATGTGATAAACTTAATTGATAAGAGCAGAGTTTGGTCATTTATGGATTGAATTATCGACACCTTGATGAATCGATAACTTGAAGGAACTGACAAAAGGTGGAGTCAATAATCTTAGATGTTCAGACCAAAAAAAAAAAAAAATCTTAGATGTAACCGTAAAAGAAGTAATCGTTAACATAATGGAATAAAGCGATCATCAAGATAGTGGACTCGCAAAAACCGTTAAGGTAGTAAACTCAATGTAATCATCCGGTAGCCGTTTGTAACCTCTATTGATAACCGTCGATTGTAAGTTTTAAATAGCCACGTCATACTTTTTGTAAGCCTCCACCATAATCAATCTATCTTTAAGTTATCTTTACTTTTATGCATTGTATAGTTTATAAACTCGTGTTGTCGATTAAATTCTAGCGTGTTCCTTTATCTCAGTGTTGCATCATTAATTAAATTTCAACATTATATTTATGAATTCTCAAGCTTTGTCGTCGATTAAAGTTTGGCATAGTTTATTTTTCGTTTGATTATATTGAAGTAGTTGTATTTCCTAAACTTTGTCATCGGTTGAATTCCGACATGATCTGTGTTTGTACAATTCTATTTGAAGTGAAATTATCAACTTTTTTGTTTGTTTGTGTATTTCATATTTGGAAACCTATCTCCTTTAATAAAAATTGAAAGACTGCTTTGGTGAAAGATATCATGTTGTCAAATTTATTCACACGAGACACACCGTTTTATATGGGGAAAATTATACAAAAAGCCATAAACTTATTACACTTTTGTTAATTCAGTCATGAACTTTTTTAATTTTGCCAATTAAGTTTATTTGGCCAATTTTGATTGGAAACCATTGATGTGGATGTCGATTGTCCTAACTTGAAAAATTTATTACAACATTTTATTCTTAAAAATTTTGTATTACTTTTTAAATATTTTTCTTTTATTTTTTTCTTTATTGGTTTAAAGGGCCAATAACTCTTGTCAACCACTGACCGAGGGCTGACAACCTCGCCAACCCTGGGCGAGGGCGCATTAGCCCTCGCCACCCTTATTGTTGCTGGCGAGGGCCTAGGCGAGAGTCAAATCTGGCAAATGCGTCATAAGCCCTAGCCTAGGCCCTTGTCGGCCACAACGAGGTTGCCCAGGCCCTCGTTGGCCCTTTGAACCACAAAACAAAATAAAAACAAAATAAAAGAAAAAGAAAAATCAATAAAAACATTCAAAAATATTAAAAATATAATAAAATTTGTTCATATTTTCGTTAGTCGTCGAGAGTAAGATGGCTAGCGCTAATTAAATTGCCATATCATATTGACAATTTGTAGCTAAAAATGACCGGATGAACTCAATTGGTAAAATTAAAAAATTTAGAATTATCTTGATAAAAATTACGCTAGGTTCTGGTGAAGCTCTTACTAAAGCACCAAGCTAAATAACTAGCTTGGGCGAAAAAGAAAGCTCTACCAAGGCCGCCTGCTCACCAAGCAAGATAAAGCCAAGCAAGAACGAGGGATGGGTCCTAAGCCTACTCTTAGAGACGGGATAGCATCTTCGCCCGACTTTACTTTATACAGAATAATAGAGATAGGACGTGGAACATGCACTCCCGATGTCACGTGACTGCCCATTTGAGCTCGTTCTTTTCAATGTCACCCTCAAAGCATCGACCCCTCACATGATCCATGTGCTCTGCCTACCCATAGTTTATCTGTATATACCGAGGCATTCTACTGTCTCGACTGACCAACCCATGATCGCCACATACCCATGTGCACTGTATCAATGTCTTAACATGCAGATGCTCAAAAAATTTATAATAAAAAAACGATATTATTCTTCAAAGAATAATTCCTCGTAAAATCACAAGATCCTTTATTTTCGATATTTACTCTTCAGATCTAATTATTTCCTGCAAAATATGAAAACACTTACCGAATGATTTAAGGATGTTCTAGCGCACTGAAATAAAGAGAGAATATACTTGAAAAGTTCTCAATCGCTCCAAGCGATGATGCTTCTTGCCATTTGGTACCCAGATGAAATCACCTCCAAAGGTAGATGCTCTAACAATGTCATGAAGCCATTCACAACCGCACGTGATCTGCACATGGATAAGGTTGTGCCTTCATTTGACATTCGGTTGGGGTGTCGATTGTATATTGTCTAGCACATGAGAATCTTTGTAGAGAAACTTAAACTACACAATTTTCGAATCTCGTCAAGCTCAAGTAACGATCGGACCGTGAATGTAACGCCAATGGTGGCATAAAACCACCATTACTTCTCTAGCACAAAAAAGGAAAGAAAAAAAATTATTTCTATGATCATTCTTACGAAAAATTACCCTATCAAGCCTAAAATATATGGTATGAATGCTATTTCAATCATAAATATTTTAATTTTATCAATATACTTGTAAACTTTTATGTGAAATTTCGATGTGGTCATTTTGATTATTACTGTCGAAAATTGTTGATGTAGCGATATATAAATTATTCTGACTACATAGGATAGCTAATGATAACTAGATGTCATATTAGTAATTTCTTGTGACAATTGAATTAGTAAAATTGAAAATTTAATAACTGATTAAGTAACTTTTTCTTGATCCAGTCAAATATATTCCAAGAGTAATTAACTTTATTTAAAGTAAAGTATATATAAATATTAAGGGCAAACTAGATTAGATGACAACTGGAAGAACGTGTTCAGGTTGGAGACTCCCTATGATGAGCTTTGTCTTTTCGGCCGTCTATTATAAGCTTGTGGATGTAGTCAATTCCTGACTTCATATGATCATAGCGTCTCGCCTGTATTTTTATTATTATTCTTTTTCTCATGTCTTTGTATTTCCGCGTACAGCAAGGTCCGAGCTTTCAACCCAATTAAAAGATTTGCAATAATACACACTCTTCGTGCGGGCCTACGCCACCCACAATTGTGCCAATTGACATTGTGGAGCGGCACTAGGAGTTAACCAATTAAGTTGAAACATCGTTAGCGAAAGGTGTTATTCAAACGTCTTGAGGTATTTTCTTTTCATTAGAAGGTGTCTCGAGTTTATCAATAAAAATTTGTCACAAATAAAAATACTTAATGTATTAATCACCTGACTGATATGATGCAATCAATTAATTATACCGTTTGCATTCTGATCACACTTAGGTGTTGAAATTCAAAACTTCTATCTTTCTTTGGGCAGCATGACATACGATATGTCTAATATACAAAAGACATCACTGTGTCATAAAGAGACTTCTCTTGAATTGAAAAGATGCGAATTCTTAAGGATAACAATCTGACACGCTTTAGTTTTTGGGATTTCAATGTCATATTGCAACTTAAATTATTTTCACTATTGTCGAGATTCAAACATTGATCTAGCGCCCTCGTGCCGACCCTTGGACATTGTATCTTGTGCCTAAGTGGCTATGTAAAGTTAATGTCTACCCCGAGCGTATAAAATCTCAAAAAGGTAAATTATGTATAATATAAAGTCTATTGTAATGTCTCTGAGTGTAAGAGATTTGAGTGTGAAAGTTATTAAGGGATACCATATGATATAAGCGATCCGTTAAAGGATCTCAAGATCACAAGTTGGATACCATAGAAGGCTCTTTTTCGTTAAGTTATTCCGCTGTATTTTTTCGGATCGTATTCAGAAACTTTCGACACCCACGATACTTCTCCGATCGGTACCTTTCGGAGACGATTTATTTCCCCCATATAAAAAAATATTACTCATCGTGGCAAAAAAAAAAAAAAAAAAAAGGTGGGGCCGACCTGCCACCCCCATTCTCCTTCTGCACGAACATTTATAAACTGGCGCTTCGATCACGTCATCACTCCCCCCCCTCTCTCTCTCTCTCTCCTCTGCCGCCAAATCTCTCCTTCTCTCTCTCCCTCTCTCTCCCACCGCGAGAGCGCTCGCGACCACCGCACGTCGCCGATCGCCGGCGGTGCAGCCGCCGCTCGCCCCCACCGGAGCCGCGCCAAGTAAATGAGCCAAGGCCGCCGCCTCCACAATGTCCTCCCGCAAGAAGTCCCCGTCTGCGAGCCCGCCGCCTCAGGACCTCAAATCTCAAGTCATCTCCTGCCTCAACCGCCTCGCCGACCGCGACACGCTCGCCCTCGCCACCTCCGAGCTCGAGTCCATCGCCCTCAGCCTCACTAACGACGGCTTCTCCTCCTTCCTCAGCTGCATCCACAACACCGACGACGCGTCCCGGTCGCCGGTCCGCCGCCAGTGCGTCGGCATCCTCGCCCTCCTCTCCCGCTCCCACGGGGACGCCCTCTCCCCGCACCTGCCGAAGATCCTCTCCATCATCACCCGCCGCCTCCGCGACGCCGACTCCGCCGTGCGGTCGGCCTGCGTCGCCGCGGCGGCGGCGGCGGCGGCGAAGATCACGAGACCGCCGTTCTCGTCGCTGATGAAGCCCCTGATGGAGACGCTCACGGCCGAGCAGGACGCGAACTCGCAGATCGGCGCGGCGATGTGCATCGCGGCGGCGGTGGAGGCGGCGCCGGAGCCGGAGGTGGAGGTGCTGAGGAGGGCGTTGCCGAGGGTTGCGAAGTTGTTGAAGAGCGAGGGCTTCAAGGCGAAGGCAGCTGCAATGGGGATGATAGGGAGCATTGTAGGCGTTAGTGGAGTGGTGAATAAGGGGATTTTGGATTGGCTGGTGCCTTGTGCGCTGGAGTTTTTGAGTAACGAGGACTGGAATGCGAGGAAGGCGGCAGCAGAGGCGCTGGGGAGAGTCGCCACCGTGGCGGAGAAGGAACTTGTGGTGGAACACAAGGCTTCCTGCGTGAAGTGCTTGGAGAGCCGGAGATTCGACAAGGTATCGCTAAATTGTTGGGTTTCTCTAAGTTAGGAATGCGCAGGTACATGAAGATTCGTGATGGAGATGAGACGATAAGTTTGGGTGTGGGCTTTCATTTTCGAGTGTCGATCCGAGAGTAATGTACTAGAAAATCAAATAGTTAGTTTATCCTGTCGTTTAGACCCTGACTTTAACTCTGATTTACAGGTTAAAATGGTTCGAGAAACAATGAATCGCACTTTGGATTTGTGGAAGGGGGTTGCAGATCTTTGCGAAGACGTCGCAGCCGTTCCCCACTCCCTTTCTTCTCCATCCGGTAAAAATGATTAATACACTGTTCATTCAACTGTTTTAGGGCATCTTATTGGGCAGAGAAAAAGAAGATGGGTTTTTCAATGACTAATGGGGTAGCTGGAGCTAATCATAGGAAAGATGCGGCATCAGTGTGGGTCCCTTTTTTTTTATTCTTGAATATTATTTTCTTGATCTATTAAGATCAGCTTAGCAACATGAGTTGCATCTCAGTTTTCAGAGGGATCATCTGATACGATCGGTTCAATTTATTCACTATCACTCTATCGATACTCATCCTGCGCGATCATCAAATAGGGATTAGAGACTTGCGTGAATCATGTTTCATACTGTTCTGGAAAAATAATGCCCTACTTAAAACATGGTCTTCTTGCTTCTCTTGTTCGTCGCTCTTTCTAATTTGCAATGAATAGAGTAAGGTCTTTGGGTGAATTCAAACTGTTAAAAACTTAAAATCGAATTTAAAAAGAAGATTATGTCGATGGTTATGTCTTTGCCCCTTTGATTTTCTTACAGTTGAGCATTAACTTGCATGAGTTTTCATACTTCATTTTGCTCACATGGTTTTTTGGGTTTCTTGTGGGCCCAGGTAATGGCATCTTCGATTGCCTGCCTGCCTCGTCAAAAAGTTTGCAAGACATTAGCGTTACAACTCCTGAGCCAAAGAAGCAGATCAACAGGTCATCTCCGTCGAGAAGTCTGTCATCTCTGTCCAAAAACTTCACCAAAAAGGAAGTTCCCCTAAAGTACAGTGATAAAAGTTCTTCCATCCCATCTACTTTGGATCAGGCGATATCAACTGATTCGAAAGTTCAAATTGCACAGCCACACTCAACCCCCTTAAAGTTGGATCATGAGCATGACATTAAGATAACTGAGAGCAGAGTTTTAGAAACAGGAGAGCGTGGTGATAAAGAAGACACTAAAGGAAAAGTGAGACGTGCCCTCTTCGGTAAGATTGCGGATGACAAAGTTCCAAAGTCTGTAGCGTCTAAATCTGGTTCTCGTGTGGTACCGTTTGATGGTCTGAAGGACTCAGATTTGAGTGCTGCAGTCAGAGATGAGGAAATGGAAGACTTATCATTGATCCGAAGACAACTTGCGCAAATTGAAAATCAGCAGTCCAGTCTGTTCGACCTCCTTCAGGTACGTTACAGGCCCTTAGCATTATTCTGGCTAAAGTTCCTCTCATTTTCTCTCTTCATGTTGAGTGCTACCTATATAAGTAAATTCTAAGGCAAGATTATAGTGTGAGATTCATGCAGCATTTCATTGTCAAAACTATAGCATATCCACCACTTAATCTGCTCAATGTGCTATTGTGATGTCACTCCTTTGCTTATAGCAATTAACTCATTGCCATGATGGAAAGTAGAAGTCTTGGTTGCTGGTTTCCTTTGTACTTCCATAAACAAAATTCAGCCTTTTTCTAGCTTGGGCCTTTTTTTCTGGTGTACCATAAATAACCATTGGTAAGGTAGCATTTATTGACTCTTCCCATTGGTTGGTTTTGGAATCTCATTTTGAGCATTGCAGTAGGTAGCTTCTATAGCCGACATTTTAATGTTTTTCATGAATGTTTGGACAAAGTACCTCACCTTCATACTAAATTTTGTACTTTGTTAAATCCAGAATTATATTGGACGATCTCAAAGTGGGATGAACTCTCTGGAGACTCGTGTACATGGTCTGGAGATGGCAATAGAGGAGATTTCATATGATATAGCATTATCTACTGGAAGGTTTCCCAATGTGGATAGTGCAGACTACACGTGTTGCAAGTTGCCTGGTACGGAATTCTTGAGTTCCAAATTCTGGAGGAGGGCAGAAGGCCGGTGCTCAACTCCGAGATTTTCTTCTTCTGACGGTGTCCCATCGACAACTGTGTTGCATGGTATTAGCAATAAAAGTGCCGGTGCAGAAAATCACGAACTAGGGAGTCAACGGCTACATAATTTATACAATGGATCGTCTGTTGTGAATCAGGAAACAGATTTTCAAAGTAATTCCAGGGAAAGTTTGGAGTCATGTTCAAACAAAACATCAAAGAGGATGGTCCTAAGCACTGAGAGAATGCAATTTCACATGGCCAATGGGATCAATGGGCCTTCATCTGGTAATTTTAGGGCACTGGGAAATCTACGCAGCAGGTAGACTTTTTTCGTCTTTCTTTCCTTTATTCTAATAGAAGTTTTGCTTGTTAAGATTGTCTCGACATCTTAAAGTTCCCTTTGCATGTATGATCTTGTCTTAATGGCTCAAAATCATCGTAAGACTGTATATTTGCTAAATATCTATGCTACTTTTGTGATCTCGGGTTGTCTCCTTTGTCAACCTGTATCAAATAATCTGTATGAATTGCAATATGCAAGCTCGTGAGTTGTAACTTCCAATCTGGTTCCATATCAATTGTAAAAATTTCCTGTGCTTCATTGTCAGGTTGTCTGCATAGTTTTTGGATGGACTGAATCATTTCAATGTCCATCATCACTACTGAGAGATGGCGATACTCAATCCTTAACAAACGACTGCATCACAAAAGTGAAGCACCGCAGGCTGAAAATGGTTCTGGAAAACAGAATTGCATATCATTCTGAAGTGAAATGAAAGAGGCAACACCTAATTTTGAGGCTGCTTCCAGGATAGGGATTGATTGGAATCAAGAGAAACCACCTCACAGGTGTAGATTGACCCCGTGAAAAAAGCAGCCTTTGAATGTGCAGGATGACTGAGTTATTTCATTTACGATTCATTCCATTCAGCAGAATCACTCTGCGCGGCATGCAATGCTTCATCTGTCTAGTTGCTCGCTGACATTATGGTGAGTGGATACTGCTTTGAATTCAATGCCAAGAGATAGATCGAGTTTTGCTGCGTGCGTCAATGTTTTTATATCTATTAATGCGGAATGCAACTGAGAGAACGTAATGGGATGCGCAGTGTTCGGCTATTTGACAGCTCCATGGAGGTGTGTTAAGCCGACATGGTCAGCATGTGGTGGTGAGTAAAGTTTTCACTAAATGGTTTGGTAAATGTACAAGCGTGTTTTAGCCAAATGTATGGTATAGCAGATGCTGGACCTCACCGTTAAGGATTTTGAAACGCTTCTGACCGGGACTATCGCCTACATTCTTAGGTCTCCGGTTGAGTCACACAAAGGCGTGTGGACTCTGGTATTATTTGGATAGTGGTTGTAGCAAATAGCAAAAATGATAGAAAAAAAGAATATCGCCTAAATTCGCACAACGGTAACGCGGCCTCAAGTTCCAATTTAGATGTGGAAAAAGCTTGGGCATATTAAGTCAAGATTCATCCCCAAGGCCATAAGTTGAGTGGTCTTCTAAAGGATTGAACCGCCTAGATTGGGCTGGATCATAAGGATTCCATCACCGATCTTTCCAATTTTTCTTGATAAATCATGGGCTGGTTCTATAGCATAACTCGATATGGACAGCCACCGTTTTAATTTATGAATGGAGTTGCCTTGAGTAGGGCTGTGCAACTAGAACTACCTGGACTGGACCAGGTACGGCTGGTCTGGGACATCTTTCCAGGTCACTGGTCCAGTTCCTCATTCCATAAAATCGGAACCGGTTAACATCAATCTAATTCTTGGTTTTAGGGGTCGAATCGCCCATCCGAACCAGATCATTGTTTTTTAAAATTCTTACAAATATGTAAAATACTAAAAAGAAAAAAGATTAAACCTACCTTATATAGCTCGACTCTCTCACGCTCGCTCTTTAGTCTTCATAGATCTTCCTTCATGTCTCCAAGGCCAAGCCCTAATTGCTCCTCACCGTCACAGATCTTCTTGCTCGACCCTCTCGCCTGAGTTGCTCACGCCTCGTGTCCCTCTGGCTAGAGTTTGGACTCTCGCTCGACCCTCTTGCCTACGGCCATTGTGATTTTGTTGCTCTATGTCCCCGGCAGTCTGAAGTACCCCAATGGCCGAGGTGATGCGAGAGGGGAGCATGGGCGTTATTGGGGGTATTGCATTTCATGATATAAGGATTGAGATTTATGCTTTGGCTGTTGCGCCTTGGATTGTTTTCTCCTCCTTGTACGGCCGATTAGAAATGCTGGAGCAAGACGGCGCGGATCCACAAAGCAAGGAGATGCGTGATGTCAATTTATGCTTCAGATCTGAATTATGTCTGTAGAGTTGAGTCCCTTGAACCTTTTTCTTTTTCCACCGATTCTATTTACCCACCTGGAACCCGCTCGGTCCAGTCTAGGAGACTGATTGGTGTTATGCATTAGAGAGGATTTAAACTAGAGTGGCTGAGTACGAGTGATCATCTTTTGCATTTGACAATTGTGGCTGTCATTCCTCTGGTGTATAAAGCAAGCACTTTCTATTTGGGCTACTGTCAAGATACTTGAATACAAAGTAGATGACAATAAGTTTTGTATGGGATTATTATTAACTGCTCTAAAAGTTTAAGTTGTTAAAATAAAGTGTGGTTTGATATTTAAATATTCCATCAAGCTTCAATATCATGGAGAAATTTCCTTAAATTCGAGATAAAAGCAAGCTCCGAATATAACACAAGGCTGAAGAATGCTAATTCAAAAGACGCACATGTTCCTCTTAGTTTTGAGTCTAAACCCAACTCGCATGAAGGTTAACCAATCTACGTGCCAAGGCCTCACTACAAGACACTCCCGTTGATGTGGGAGCATTGGGCTTTGTCGATTGATTCAAGTTGAAGATGTCAATTATGTAAGAGAGTTATTGATTTCATGGTTGCTGATTAGCTACCGAGACATCGATACACAAGTTTATTGTGGATTTGAGATTACTAATAGGCTATCTAACAACCGAAGGCTATTCTGGACAATTTTCTTTATTGTTTGGCGATATTTGAAGATGTCTATTGGACTACCCAAGGAGACAAACGGATTTAGAGTATTTTAATTACTTTGCGTCTAGTCAAGTGTCATTAGTGAGTCTTAGGTGTGTTGTAGTTTTCAAAGAGTCGAAGGTCAAGTCTCTAAATGTTTTAATGCATTTTATAGTTCCTAGGTCATTATTATCATTTTTTATTTAATTAGGTAGTTTCTTGTGTTCAATGTTTAGTCTATTTTCTATGTAATTATCATCTAGATGGTGAATTCTCAAATGTAAGACAATAATATTTGATTGAATATTTTTGGAGAGTGGATTATTCCTGGTATCTATATTCTTGGAAGGTGGATTCTTCCTCCGTAGTGAGCCAAAAAAGCAATGTATCCTTGGCCGGTGGTTTTTTCGTAGGCCTTGGTGGTGAGCTTCTTCAATCTTGAAGTTCTATATCATTGGCTGGTGATTTCTACAAGTCTTGATGGTGAGCTTCATCTATCCTGATCTTGATCATTGGCTGGTGGCGTGTCCTATACGCCTTGGTTCCAATTGTATTATATCCCTCATTTCGTGATTACCTATCGACATCCACTCCCATACATTCACCCATCTTGAATAATCACTCAAAACAACAATTGCCCATCCCACAACTGCATCACACGCATCCGGCTAATCTCTCTTTCCCTTTCAATCCCATCTAGTGAAGATCCACCGATGCCTCTTGTAATTACTCCGGTGGAATCACCTTTTGTTTTGTCGATCGGAAGAGCTCCACGGCAATTGATCTTCCGAGCATTCTGTCCGGGCGAACTATCCCATTAACCTCACGGGCTATGAAACGAGCAGGCTGAAGTCCGGATAAGCGGCGCAAACATCTGGACGCATCCAAGCCGTATTCTGCCCCGAATCTAGTCAAATTCCTTACCACACTTCTTGTGGTAAATGGCCTCCACCTCTTTGGTCATGAATCTTTAAGCGGACAAGAAACTGATCGATCGGTGCGGGACCAACAAAATGGATCGGACGTGCAGCTGCAGGGGTCGGTTGGTAAGGTCTTTACTCGACTGCCTTTCCTGGCAAAACTGGGTTTCACCAACTCTTTGGATATTCTAGCTACCTAGTACATTCATAGGAAGAGATATTGCTGAGGAGCTCGATAGCTGTCCAGATTTGCTGCGTCACGGAACAGCAGAACCCATCGTGCCCTGGCGGGAATTCCATTTCGAACGGTCAATTTTGTCGCCAGAACTTATGTTGCCGAAAATGTCGTGTTCCCGTTCCTCCACGTCTCTACATTGGCGAGTCTAACACGAGTTTTGTTGCTACACGGCGAATCTATGTTTGGGTGAATGATTAATAAGTCCCGTCGACCGGGCTTCAGGA
The DNA here is from genome assembly GCA_016097605.1 of Eucalyptus guilfoylei. Lineage (NCBI taxonomy): Eukaryota > Viridiplantae > Streptophyta > Magnoliopsida > Myrtales > Myrtaceae > Eucalyptus > Eucalyptus guilfoylei. The sequence continues at coordinate 22,099,314 of CM027861.1, read as the reverse complement.
ATTGTTTCACGGAGATGGGATCGTCGGCGTGCCAAAATCCAAGGCCGCATCGCTGCTACCCTTTTTCAACCACTTATTCCGGAGGACATATCATTTCCCCATAAACTAATCTGGGAGATGGACAGGAGCAATCATTCGCAAGAGGCTTTTTGCTGTCCACATTTCCTCGCACTTGGAAACCTACACCTGGAAATTCGATGGGGCACAAACAAACATGTGTTGGAATTTTGAACTTACGTTTAGAAACATAAAGATCTATGCACCCTGAACATTGCCTCTTTTGTGTAGGACCTACAATTAAAAAGCCATAAACTTATTATACTTTAACCAATTTAGTTCTCAATTTTTCAATTTTACTAATTAAATCTTAAATATTTGACATTTTTCCACTTGAGTCCATTTGGTAAATTTTAAAGACACTGATTATTTTACGTGACATAGTAAGCATTGAGATAGATAATTTTGATATATATATATTTTTGATAATTTTTTATTTTCTTTTCTTCTTCCAAGAACCTTTGTCGGTCAAAGACGTGGGCCGGTCGTGGGCAAGGGTTGTGGCCCTCGCCCAATCCTACCGAGGGGTTTGTAGACCTCACTTAGTGGTCGACGAGGGTGACCAGTCCTTGCTTGTGATTGGTGAGGGCTAGCTAGCGACCCTCGTAGTAGAAAAAAATTGAAAATAAAGTAAGAAAAAATAGAAATATAAAAAGTTACAAAAAAGTCACTTTTTTTCAAATTATAAAAATTGTGCACGTTAGTACTCGGTGTTTACATCAACGATTTTCAGTTCCGTGTTATGTAGCATGGTCGGTGTTTACATCCGATTTTCGGTTAAAGTTAACTGGATGGATTTAATTAATACAAATATAAATAGGTTTATGACTCAATTGACATAATTAAAAGACGTAAGACTTTTCGGACAATTTTTCCTTGTACTGAAGCCGATGCTCGTGCTCGTCTTAGTGCACATGCCGTCTGGTTGAAACAATTCGTCGGGTCAGCAACAACAACAAGACAGAGGGAGACAGCTAAATACGTCGCTCGCACGCTATTCTTAATTTCTTGCTCTCAATGTGAATGTAGAGACCTTCCCGTGAAATTGACTCTGAAGAGGAATATTCGTAGAGTCCGTTTCCTATTCTGATAGAGAAAAGGCCCTTTCATTAGCCCCATTGCCAAATGCCAACGAACGAACCGAAGGAATGTCATACAGATCGAAATTAATGTTCGGCCAGCGGTGCATTCCGTGGAAGCCCACCTCCCCTTAACCTAACCCACATGAATTCAGGTATAACGAGAGAAGCAAAATAGCAAAATCCCTCGTGCATCTTTTGAAAGTTGTCTCCCACTAATGTTGCACGAGAAAGTAGAAAAATGCCCAAAACGAATTTGAAAACTGATCTTGTCAACGGAGACACCCCGCCGATCCCGCGACCACCAAGAGACGGTGGCATGCTCGGCGACCATCCCCCCTGTCTCTCTCTCTCTCACGCACGCATCTCAATCCATGTGGTTCTCCAATCTGAAATTGGAGGGTGGACGGCCGTAATCTCGAGGTACCTGCCCTCCTGAGGCGATAATTACATGGTGGTCATGGCTGCTTCGCGATCTCTGTTTCGCAACCGTAGAGGTGACTCTCAAATTTGATGATCGACCTAAACCAACCACATAAGGTGTCGATATGACATTATCACTCCTTGTTATCCTTTGTCGGCCTTGATGAGATGATGGGAAGGGGAAGTGAATGAAGATGCGCACCGCAGAAGATGAGATGCCCCCATCACATCTAACAAAGATGTTACGATCATAGGTTGCTATCAAAAGTAATAGAAAACTCAATAGAATATAACATATGTCAACAATGTCACCCGTCCACACGAAACGGCGAGGACCACTGCACCAAACGCTGTCAACCACCGAGATCTGATGGCGTCCTTAATGTTCTTATTACCACGAACGGCTTCGGATGCTTTCTTCGAGTTTATTCGGACTCTACTCTTATATCTTCCTTCCCTTACAACAGCTACAAATTGCGGTTTCTTCAGACATGGGGATTTGTAGAGACCCTTGTCCGGAAATGCAAAAAGCCCGTTTGGACATGCGATGCTAAACAATCCATGTTTTATGCAAAAGGCGTCCTTTTCTTTCTAATAATTCATGTCGAGAACTCTCCATATCCTTCATGCAGCTTAAGAGTTACGTTAAGGGAATGATTAGAGAAAACGTTGAGTGGGGATCCTTAAACATTCAAGTACCTCTTGAAATCTCGTTTTTTGTGATGAAGTGGGGGGATTAGTGGGGGCAACTTCATTTCGAAACAATAGATACGACTGATATAAAGGTCGAATTTTTTTATCAAAAAAATTAAAAAATAAATATAATATATATAGAGAGAGAGGTGGAATATATCTGCATTAAATTAATCAAAGATGCAACTTCTTTGAGCCTGTCAACTAATGCCTGACTGAGGCAAAAAAAAAAAAAAACTAATGCCTGACAGTAATCGACCCAAAAAAAAAAAAAAAAAAAACTAATGCCTGACAGTTCTCCCTCCCATCCCATAAATGAATCACATCCGATGCGCAAAAACCATTCTTAAAAAGAATCAGTGTCTTATGACACGGGCTGTCGAGAAAGCGCCAAACGGATAAAGTAAAATAGATATAATTTAATTAAAAGATGAAAAAAGAAGGTCGCCGGTTCGCATCCCCAGTTGCTCCAACCAATTATCAGGCACGAATTTTCAATTCCTCGGAACAAATAATTAAGCGTCAACAATAATTGACAGATAATAGCAGGAATTCAAAACAAAAGAACGTTAAGGAAAGAGTAATCATAGCGGTGGATGCTATTGCAATTTAAAATTAGGATAAAAGTTATCAAAACCACCAAAATCTACTCAATATAATATATTCATCTTAAATTTTTTCGTAACACAAAAGTCCTAAATCTGTACATGTGCGACACTTTCCTTAAAAATTCTATCAAAAGAATCGTTAAAATCTCCCTACTTGGACACCAAAAAGAAGTGAAATAAAAAATTATTTAAGAAAACTTTGATAAAAGGTAAAAATATTAAATAAATATCAAGTCTTGGATTTTTTATATCACAAAAAAATTTATAGTAAATGTATCCAAGTGAGCATAATTTATGATTTTTTGATGTCTGTAGATAAATGTGTTACAGGTACATAATTTGGATTTTTTTTTGACTTTATCATATTAATTTATCCTAAAGCACTCCAATAATTGAAGATTAAACCGTAGGTATTAAAAAAACGAAGAGAAAAAGAAATAAAGCGAAACCAAACCTGAGACAAGGAGGGTGAACTGTGCCAGCGAGCGCCGTCCCCCGCAGTCCCCACCTCCTTCCTCTTCCTCTTCCTACCCTCTCTGACAGCGACGAAAAGGGGATCTCTCTCTCTCTCTCTCTCTCTCTCTCTATCAGTCTGCACGGACCCAGATAATCGCCATTCCTCCCGTGGAGGAGGAGCACATGTTCTCAGAAGCAGCAGAGTCGCCGACCTCCTCTCCACACGCTTTTTTCGTAATCCGCGTTCGCGTTCGCGTTCGCGTTCGCGTTCGCGTTCGGGGGCGGCTAACCTTACCATCCCACCACCCGCGCACCACCAACCCTTTTGCTTTTCTCCTAAAAAGAAAGCACAAAAGAATAAACCCCAAAGGCCGACAAGTTTACCGGAAAGGAATCTGTGACGGAGGCCATTGAACCTCCCCTTCTCTCCTCCCTCCCCCTCTCTCTCTCTCTTTCTTGCTGGCTTATTCGTGAAGCTTATGGAGAATTAATTTTGTTCTTTGCCTTTTGCTTTGGGTATAATAAGATAAAGCCTAAGCCGGCAAATGGGAGAGCGAGACAGAGACAGAGAGATTACCCTTTATTTCTGGCGAAACGAGGAGCGACCTGTGTCTGTCAATCAATCCATCCCCGACTTACTTAATTGACTGCAAACCGCAAAAAAAAGAAACAAAACAACTCCCATTTCCTCCTTTCGTGGAAAAAGAGGTAAAAGCCCTCTCTCGCTCTCTCTCTGTCTCTGTCTCTTGGGGGCACAAATCATATCATAGTCCGAGAACACGCATCAACGCGAAATCTCCTCCCCGAGAAAGAGCCGCTGTCTGCTCCAGATCTGCGCCTCCACGCCTCCCTTCTCTCTTCATCTTCTTCTTCATCTTCTTCTGCTGCTTCTAGTTCTTGCTCTGGTACCATTCGGTTTTTGTTGTCATCGCTGCCGACAGTGACTGTTCGTTACAGAGCCAGTAGAGAATGGTGGAGTCGGAGCAGCGGCGGAAGCGGAAGCTCCGCGCCTCCTCCGCCAAGACGCTGTACCACTCGGCCGCCCAGCTGTTCTCCCTCAGATCCCTCGTCCTCTGCCTCTCCTTCTTCGTCTTCCTCCTCTTTCTGTCCTCCGACCGCAGCCTCAGCGCCGTCTCCACCGCCTCCTTCCGCCCCGTCCTCAGCGCCTCCACCACCTTGTCCCTCCTGTCCTCTTCCGCCAGCCACTCCGTCCTCGACACCCTCCACCGCCGCCGCCCGCTCTCGTCGGCGCCCAGGGTCGAGGATCGGGTCCTGTTCCCCGACCACGTGCTGCTCCTCGTGTCCGGCGGAGTCGGACGGCGCGGCGAGGACCTGGAGTGCGTGTACCGCGCGCCGGCTTCGAATGGCTCCGATCGGCGCGCCGAGGGTGCGATGTCTGTCGATGTCTACAGTGAGCACAGGTCCATCGTCAGGTGCCCGCTACCGCCGGCGAATTTCTCGGCTGCCGAGGTGGATTTGCGCAGGCGCGGCGGCGGTCCAGCGGACGGCGGGAAGCGTGCGCGGTCCAATCGGACGGCGGCGGCAGTGCAGGCGTGGGACAGGGTGGTGTATGAGGCCGAGCTGGACGGAGAGACTGCGGTGGTGTTCGTGAAGGGGCTGAATCTGAGGCCGCACAGGAGATCCAACCCGGCGCAATTCAGCTGCCGCTTCCGGCGGGGAAGCCGGGACAAGGACGAGACTTTCGTGCTGACGACGAAGGCGGTCTCGGCGGCGCAGGAGGTGATCAGGTGCCCGCTGCCGCAGAGCATTCGGAGCAACCCGATCAAAGCGCAGGGGGTTCGGGTCACGATCGGGTTGCCCTCCAATTTCCACACGCGCGGCAGGTCCTCGGTTCACGTCCCCATGCCTTCCGTGGCCAGGATTTACAGTTCCAACGGGATTGGTGAGGAAGCGGGGAGGAAGAAGACGACGATGAAGAAGCACGAGCTCTGCGCTTGTACCATGGTCTGGAACCAGGCGGCATCGTTGCGGGAGTGGATAATGTACCACGCCTGGCTCGGCATCGAGCGCTGGTTCATCTACGACAACAACAGCGACGACGCCATCAAGGAAGTGATCGAAGAGCTCGACTCGCAGAACTACAACGTGAGCAGGCAGAGCTGGCCGTGGATAAAGACCCAAGAAGCCGGGTTCTCGCATTGCGTGCTGAGGGCGAGGGAGGAGTGCAATTGGGTGGGATTCTTCGACGTCGACGAGTTCTTCTACTTCCCGTTCCCGAGCAATCCCCGCAGGGGCCTCGGCATCCCGGGCAAGGACACGCTGAGGGCTATGGTGGCCAACTTCTCGAGCTCGTCCTCGATAATCGCGGAGATAAGGACGGTTTGCCATAGCTTCGGGCCGTCGGGGTTGACCTCGCCGCCCCCGCGCGGAGTGATGGTCGGGTACACCTGCAGGCTGCAGCACCCGGAGCGGCACAAGTCTATCGTGCGGCTCGACGCGCTCGACCCGACCCTCCTCAATGAAGTGCACCATTTCAGGTTGAGGGAAGGGTTCAGGTACTTGAACGTGCCGGAGAGCATGGCGGTGATCAACCACTACAAGTACCAGGTTTGGGAGACGTTTAGGACCAAGTTCTTCCGGAGGGTCGCCACGTATGTCGCGGATTGGCAGGAGGATCAGAACAAGGGCTCTAAGGACAGGGCACCGGGGCTGGGGACCGAGGCCATTGAGCCTCCCGACTGGAGATTGCAGTTCTGTGAGGTTTGGGACACAGGGTTGAGAGACTTTGTTTTGGCTAGCTTTGCTCATCCCGCAACCAGTGCGATGCTGCCATGGGAGAGGTCATCTTCACCTTCAAGGTGACCAAAAGTACAGTCGAGTTTACATAGATTGTTTGCCTGCCTTTGTAAAACAGAGAGACACCATACAGAGAACCAATTCTTTTTTTGTGGATTTTTTTTTTTTTTGGGACCCCGTCCTTTTGTATCTGACCTTTCATTCTTCCTGCCACGATGTAATATGTTAGAGCATAGAGATCTCACACAGATGTAATATTTTGACGACATGAATTGATTCTTTCGTTCTTATGCTTATTACTGGCTGGATTCTTTGATCTAATTATGCTGCTTCTTGCTGGGCACTGTCCGCACTGCAGCAGTATAGTCGAGTGAATATCAGAGGCTATCATAAGAGTTTAGAAATGCAGAACTCAATCCATGTCGCGAGAAAACATTGATCCGTTACGTTTTCCCTTCCCGAAGAAAATTCCAGATTAGGCGATGCCTTTTCTTTTGGTTTAAGAGGTTAAAAAACGGGGCTTGCTCAGTCGTTCAATTTGCAAAGGGAATCATGACATTAAAATACAATGATGGGTACACTCGATGACAATTACACCACCCAATCAAGTTTTGACAGACAAAAAAGTAAGGAACTTTCAGTCTGAAGACAAAACTCATAAATTTCAAGGTTTCATGTAAGGCAACTGGTGGTACCCACCACGAGAAAAGAGATGCCTAATCTTCAAATAAAGGTTTTACGGTATCTTGGCAAGTGGATCTAAAGCCTAGAAGACCCTTATACGAGCATGGACTTTCCATAAAAAAGGAGGATGATGATATGAACCTAACCTTTGACAACGAGGCTTGATGAGGACAGAATTGACAAGCAAGGGTGACATTTTCTTCGTGCCAGTGATTTATTGATAAGAAGAGAATCAGAAGTAACTACCAACTAGCATAAAAAAAGTATTAAGTTGAAATTTTATGCTTTAACTAATTAAACGATGAAGCGCTGGCGGCCTCTATTTTGACATTATATTTTAAGTCTCTCTTGCTCATCTTAGTAAAATTTTGTCACTCGATGTGGTAATTCAGCACCAAAAACAGTCAATAACCAGAATTTGTGACATTAATATAGATCAGTCATTAGTGCCCAAAATTCGAAGAGACTTTTCTTCTATTATATAAACGCAACCACCTGTTATATCAAATCTTTACTTACCCACATTAAGGTTCGATGCAAAGTGGACTGCTTATACATTTGAACTTCATTCAATGAAAACAGTTGTTAAACTTCAGTCTCAATTTCAGAAAGAATCTTACCAAGATCAACCAAAAACCAACATTGCATACCCAAGTACACCATTTATTGGTGTGAGAGTCAAAATCTTTCCTACATAAGTAGTGTGCTGTCATTTACATATTTTGCAAGTGCCGCATCCAGCTTCTCTCCAATATATGTTATCCATGTCTGAAAGCAGCAAAGTATAATCAGAGTGCAGAACTAAGACATTACATTATTATGTCTATATATGCTTTAGAAAGGTAAAAACTGAGAGTCCTTTGGTCCCAAAGCAACAACACAAATACAAACTCCAGGCCACTCTCTAGCCGCATGTATTAACATTATGAACAGTTAAATCCAGTTATTATCAATATGGGTGTCAAAGAAAAGGATGAGCAGGTAAAGAAGATGAAATCAGACAACAAAGTTTGCCTGGGCAAACCCTTGAATGCAGGTTCACCCGACCCAAGGTCATTTAATCCAGGGAAAGGCCGGTCAAATACTTCAACCAAAGATATTATATGGAGATAAACAGAAGGATTCCGCAAACAGATACTACAATCCTCGCTCCACCAAAAAAAAAAAAAAAATTGAAGCGAAATATAGACTTCAAGGTCATGCAAATATATCTCAAACACACACGAGGCATCTTCTGCCATATATATATATAAACACGGGAGAGAAAAAATTGTATTTCAAGGCCGCGTTAATGTTCCAGATATATAAGTCACTAAAGCACAGATGAGCATTGGGCATCTGTTCGTCATAAAACAGATAGAGAAGAAATTTAGAGATGCAGTGGATACCTGATCAGATGTAGTGAAGCCCCTGATTGTGTCACCACCAATTACCGCAATCCCTTTGTCTCCAAGTGGTTGCAAGATCACTGCCTGGTTAAGTCAAAATTTGATTCAATTTTCAATGCGATAAACAGACAAAAACTTTCACTGTCTCCACTAGTCCAAATGTTAAAGTTTAAACATATGAAAGATATCCAAGCAGAAAAATTCATGTGCTCATAAATCAATTAGTTTCACCTGAGTGTTTGTGGGCAAAAAAGGCAGCTCAGACCTCCCAGGATAGAGAGATAGGTTGGCCAGGTAACTCTCTGGAAATTATAGTAAAACAACAGTCAGCTCATTCAATGCATTTGATAGAATGCTTCTCCTATTGAAATTGTAGTAATATAAGAGTCAGATGACCGATTAAAGAAGAACCATCCCCAAAAAGTACTCACGAGCTTTTGAATTTATGATGCCTTGATAAAGAGATCCTTGCATCAGTTTATTTGCATCCACATCCTCTGCTTCGCCATCATTAGCAGATGATTTAGCTGCCATGCCAATTTGCATGATGCAATGGCCATCATAAATAATGACCAAAGACCTGCAGCATGTCACCGTAGACAGCGATTCCCATACCCTGAGAAGGAACAGTTTAAGATAAAACAGAAAATCTAATGAAGCAAGAGGTACAATTTATTCCTCTACTCAGGTCACCATTAATCTCTTTCAAATCCAACTCCACAGCCCATTCATGTATAAAATCAAACATGGTGATATAGACACAGTGCTGGCATCTAAAAGGCACAAGCAGTGTTCAAAGAAGTAGAAAATGCCACCTACAAGGCTACAAGTATACTGCATGAAGGCACATACTCATATGAGAAAATTATATTGATGATGAATGCAACTTGTGAAACCAAATTAAGATGCAATCCGATAGTGACGTGGCTCTTTAAACGTGAGATCCCTAGGATAAACTCTCAAACAAATTGAATCCGCAAACTTCTTTCTCCAAACACCTGAAAATTGGAATTGGATTCAAAACCTATATACAACCACTGTCTTCTGCAGAATTTGGTCATGTAACACAAGTCCCTGATTGATCCTTTTTAACAACACTGCAACAACAATGAGAAACCAGGCCTTTCATTCAGTTTATCGTTCAAATTTTTTCTCTTTGCCTCCATACTTAGAGAGAGATTCTGCACAAGAACCAAGCAATTCACTTGACATTCATACAAATTGAGAAAGCACCACGCCACCAGAATGCAACAACATCGAATGCATGATGTGCAGTGATAGGTGAGATTTCTAGTTTTAAGTCTGCAATTCAGAAGTGAGCACGGCAGGTGATACAGAAAGAGAGCAGCTTGTAATGATAAATACAAGTTCACATCCGCAAGCGTTATGGATATTCAACAAAGCGCCACTGAGTAAGTAGTGTCATGATATATCAAGAATATGAACGACAAAATTGCAGTGAGAAGTATTCACCATAACAACTCGGACACTACTGATTCCGGCAAGTCCGCACGTATTCTCCTGCATTCCACACCCAGCGGCTCCACCTGAAATCAAGCTCAAAACTCACGCGAGATACGTACACGTCACGGATATCACAGAACGGACTGAATTAGCTGCCGGAAAGAGCCAAGACAACTTATGGAATGGAAGATATAGCTCACCGCAGATACAGATTTCGGCCTAATAGACAACCAGACGAGGCCGGCCAGTACATTGGTGACGGCGAGCCCGAGCGTCAACAAATCCGCTCTCGACTGCGAACTGCTCGCGTCGGCCACGGGAGCGATGCCGGAGACGGCGCGATTGAAGAGCACGGCCAGCAGCGACGCGCCGCCGACGTAGATAGGCAGGCTCCGGACGGTCCCGTCGTTGTTCGGGACCCAGTCGGCGACGAGATCTCTCTTCGGCTGCGGTCCTCTGTACTGTCCCTGCGCTCGGAAGAAAAACGAACGCAGAGCATGTGAATAACGGACGCGAATCGAAGGATCCTACGCACGAGCGAAGCGGTGGTGGGAGGCGCCTGTACCGGCGGAGACGAAGAAGCCCTGACGGAGCGCGGGAAAGCGGGGCCCGGACGGCGGCGGCGGAGGCGGAGGCGGAGGCGGAGGCGACGGGGGTCGGAGGGAAGGAAGTCGCGGAGGAGAGCAGTTCCCGCTTCCATTGAACGAAAGAAAAGTTTCTTTTGTCGGAGCGGATAAACTATTTTTTTTTAATCCTTATTTTTGCATTTTTTAAAAGTTTTTCTCCCTTAAAAAAAAGGGGCAATAAAAATAAAATGAAATGGATATGGGCTTTTGCAATTCATTGTGGGCCGAAATTGGTGGGCCTTTTCGTTGAGAGAGGAACATATATTTCGGAGAAAAAGAGAAAAAGAGAAAAAGAACGGAACAGAGCGAGAGCAGAGAGAATACAGAGGACGAACGAAGAAGAGGGATCCATGAAGTCCCGGGAATCTCCTCTGCTCCTGCTGAGCCTCTCTTGCTTGATCTTCTCGTCGCTTCACGTTCCGGCGTCTTGTCAACGCTCTTCAGGACGACCCAGGTAAGCCCCCGAGCTCGAATCTCCGCATCGCGTGTCTACGCGGTTCGTTACCTTTCGTGGAAGATTCGGGCAATTGAATTGGAGCAAGTTGCTGAAGACTCGATTTTCGTCCTTTTTTCTTTTTGGTAGATCGATCGTCGCGCGTCGAGCTCTCCTCAGCTTCAAGGAGACTCCAAAGGGTGGTAACACTTCCTACGATTGCTCTCCTTCTGGGGCTTGCGTTCCCTGCCTTTATTCCGAGAAGGTTTCTCTCTTTTTTCATCATTTCCTCTTTTTTTTCCACAAGAACATTTCTTTTATAGTGTGCCTTATGAGTTGTTGTTGAATTGATATAGCTTAATTTGTTCTTAAACTGCTATAATGTTAAACCTTGCCAACAAAGTGTCCCAGATTATGTTTTTTGGTAATTTGGTATAATTCTTCTTACGTGCGCCTTTGTTATTTTAGGTATGAACCGCAACAGTCACATTGCCCAAACTTATTTGGATTTGTCGACGAGTTTATGGGGACTTGTTAAATAATCAAATCGGGAAAATTTGTAGTTCTTGTGATATGTGGAGTCGGTGCTTTGGAAAGAGAAAAAGTTTATGGGGACACTCATTGACCAGACCCATCATACTTTTCTTTTGTTTTGATTCTTGCTGATGGTAGATTGCTGGCAAAATCTTTATAGCTTAAGGGCCAGAATTTGTTGCCCAGGAAAGATAATGTAACGAGCCAAGGCGGTGTCTTGTGGAACTGCAGCTTCCATTCAATCAGGTAGACGGTGTGGACATGATATGCGACAACTAACAATTTAAGTGTTCTCAAGGGTGTTAAGAAATCGAAATATTAGATTTAAGAAAATAATCATTGTTTAACATGAGAACCATCCACTCAATGAGTTTTCGGTGCGCATAACGATCTGCCTATATATCTAGTATGGTCTATTAGACAGACTAAAAGATTCACATATGCTTAGCTACTTTCGATTTTGGTTTCTTCAATTGGTCAGCACCATAAAAATGCGAATTTGTTACTTACAGGGGAGAAAAAGGCTTAGGGTTGTTAGAACCTATTAACAGATTAGTCTGTCTACCTAGATTTTTCTTTTTTCTTTTTTTCTTTTTTTTGGGTTGAATGTCTACCTAAATTTACCTGATGTCTTTTGGTTGAAATTTGACAGCATAGGACATTGGATTGCCATTGCCAATTTACGAAATCAATGACTCGAAATTTCTTAAAGACACATAAATAGGTGTTCGAGAAATGGCTATGGATCTTGTTATCTATTCTTTGTTTATTGGTTAAAAGCAATTTGCTGCTTAAAAAATGCAGATAGTATTTTTACTCCTTATCCGTGAAATCAATGATTAACCTTCAGCATATGCCAACAGAGCTCCTTACAAGCTTCTTAAATTTTGGTTCTCCTTAGCCAATATCCTCTTCTTTTCATCCTGGTGTTATTAAAACTTCTGAGTGAGATTTTGCTTGTGTTATGGGGCGAAAGAAGTTTTTATGTAAGCGTATATGAGCTGCAGAGGCAAATTCTGGAATTTGATGTAAGCACCTACTCTGTTTAAACATTTGGAACTTTCAGCAGGTCTGAGTTCTTTTATTCAGATTCTGGCTGGTAAATTGTCAAATCATTTTATACATAGTTTAGTTTCTTTTGGATTGAAAGGTCTTGGCAGTGAACCCCTGTTATAAGAGTTGGATGAGGAGTAAGCTTCTGGTATCAGCATATCTCTAAAATTAATGAATTACATTAGCTTGCCTATTGTCTTTTGTCATTTCATGGAAAAGTTCTAGCCATTTTTTAATCGGCATTATCTTCTTGTAGAAAGATGAAAAGTATCGCTGCAGTGAGACCGGCTATCGTATCCCTTTGAAATGTGTAGAGATAGGGAATAGTAATGTTGTTAGTGGCAAAAAATCTCATAGTGGGCGCCTGGCGATGGAAACCTTTCATAAGAAAGTAAAGGGACTTGATATGCTGCATGAAGATGCTGAGCCTACTAAGTCGATGAGTGTCAGAGCTTTACTGGATGACTCGTCCAAATCCAAAGCTGGGCAGGGAGAATACATCACTTACAGAAGCTGTATACCAGCTTTAAACGAGGAGAAGTTGTCAGTCATTGGGTTTGAGGTACGTGATGTTGTGATCGTTTTCTCTTATGATTATGGTTGCTGGTCAGAGAAATTGCTGCTTCAGCCTCAGCCATGTATGTTGTGTTGCGACACGAAGTGTGATGAGTTTCCATTTTGACTTTCTGTGGCTGCAACCAAGTCCAATAAAGTTTGTTCTTCACGTCATACAAGTTGCATGCAATTCATAATTTCGCACATTGGCAATACCATTTGATGCATTTTGAGGCTTAAAGGAGTCATAGATTGATTAGGTCCGGAGTCTCAGGTGCATGGAAATGTGCATGTGCATTCAGTACATATGCATAAATGAACATAAGAATAAGAGATGGGATTTTCTCAAGCAACTTTGGTTTTGATGCATAACCATTGCATTTCTTTGACAGGTCATCCTATTATGTCTGTTACTCGTGAGCGGCTCATTTATCTACCTCAGGAAAAAACGTTCTGTCACTACAATGCCAGGGGTTGCAGGAGTAAGGATCCCAACAAATTCTAGATTTTAGGTCGCATAGTTGGTGGCATCTTGAGGTGTGTCCCGTAGGTAACTGACATGTCAAAAAGTGCAAAGTTGCTTGTGATTTTTGTATGCACTTGGAATTGCTGATGGCAGGTCTTTGTGTGATCTGCGAATCATTCGACATAAGGGAGGGGAACATATTGCAAGTGGTCATTCTTTCAGATTTCATCCTGTCTTTTGAGCATGAGGAGACAGTAAGTTGGCCAAACAGAAGGGTATAATAATAGTGCTTTGAGGCAATTTTACGTATTCTCTCCAGTTTTCTGTAAGTTCTTCCAGCTTTCACTTTCTACACTGTAAACCCTTGTAAAGATGAAAAGTGCTCGATTGCATATGCATTCGTGGTTTGGACCTGGAATACTATGAACCTGACTTGTTGAGAGGAATTTTTGGCTGCCTTTCCTTTTCCAGAGTTCTAACTTCTTATGTCTGTTTCTCTTCATTCTTCTCACTCGGGTGGCCAACGGAGATCTACTTCCAATGAGACAGATGTAATGCATCACCCGGCATCACGACTACAGGTTTTAATTTGAATTATCCGAAAATCACCGAGTGCATAACCATTTCCTTCTGCTTGCTCATTTTCACGTTAAGCATCTGGCATGCTGCTCAAGATCGCTGGTGTAAAGGAACAATTTCAAGGGACGGTCCCTTTTGAACTTCACCGTCTAAAAGGAAGAAAGAATTGATCCAAGGCTTAGTGATTTTGTGATTAAATTTCATCGACCTCTCTCGTGTAAGCGAAGAGCTAAACCAGAATTCTGAGTTGTTATCAGAGCGGGGGATATCCACTGCGTCGTATAAACTCGTGAAGAGCTTTAAGGATGGCAACGATGATGAGTCATTACTCGCATACAAGAAGATTCAGCATCATTAAGAAAGGCACGCAGCAGCTTCTGAAGATCAGTGGATAGTCTCCTAACGTTCTAACCGTAACCTGATGTCCAACTCGATCTACGTTGGAAGTCCATCAGATATGAGAACTGGAGTAATCTAAAGAACCAGTTAACCATCGCATGCATCATCATGTCAGATATGCTCATCTGCTGTATAGACACGTTCGGATCCACAAATTGCAAAAGATAGCTGCGGACGAAGAGTTTCGTTGAAGAGTCCCTGGCCATAAAAAGCTATCTGCTCGTCCAATCTGGAGAACCCAAACCCGAACCCGAACCCAAACCCAAACCCGAATCCAAAACCGCAAAGGAGCACGTATGGAAAGCAAAAGACCTCAAAATTTTGCTTTCTACCTTCAAATCATCAAACACATCACAAGGTATTGTGTTATTTCTGCTACCTACTCTCACTAAATATACAAGGAAATAGAAAGGCAATTAGTGCCTTCTCTCTCTGTTCGTCCTGAGTGTCAACAAGACAGCAGAGCATACTCAAAACAAAAGAATGAAATTGACAATCACCCTCAATTTAAATAACAAACTCCTCTTTCTTAAAGCACATCTACACTGATATGGCTGCGAACCGGGATTACAAACTTGCAAATTTGTTGAAATTACAAAAAATAATCAGGAGTCTTGCGTGTGGTGTCAGGTTCAATCTGACGCGGAGCAGGGTCAAACTGTAGAAAATTCTGGTCCATGTTCTCTCCAATCTCCAATATTGCAGCCATATTACCACATCGGTAACAGTAGTTTGGGGCGCTGAATACTGTCACCACATTCTTCTCCTAAAAGGAAAAAAGAATATCCAAAACTTTAGATAAATGTCCCAGGATTGTTCTGGATTTCAACCAAAAAGGGAAGTAGTTGTGCCCTAGTTCACAGACCTGACACCAATTGTATCCTTCCATGACAAGCTGGTGGGCTCTTGAAATCAGAGTGAGGCCATTAGTATGATTGAAATTAGCTGCAATATCCTGTCCAAACGTATAGCCAGCACCTCGTGGAGATATGCCCCACCCACAGCGATCGTCTGGATCAGACCACAAGAGGTCACACATTGGCCCTTCATGCGGAACCTACACTCCACACACAGCTGAGTCAGGTGGCAGCTTACCACCTCTGATAAACCCTTTTAAAATGCTACACATTATTTGAAAAGAACACCTTAGATGTTGATTTTATGATGAGGATAGCAACTCAATGAAATAAAAGATGTTTCTGCTGGTGCCCATTACCAACCGTCAAAACCACCAATCAGAACAATTACTGTCTCGTATTTCGAAATTGGTCAGAAGTTGACAAGCAAAGTAAATCGGCAGTTGCACTGACAAACTCCAAAGAATTCCAGGTGCATAAGACCCTTGTCAGACTACAAGTCCAAAACAGTATCTTCCTCTTTTCTCTCAAACATGGGCATAAAAGAGAATAAGTGCAGGTTTACACTGACATAGAACAGTGGTCCAAAACATACCTCTTGTATGCGGTCCAAAGCTCGAATGTTATCCAAAGTATCCAAAGAAGGTGATAGACCTCCATGCAAACAAAAGATCTACAACACAAGAAGAAGCATGATCACTCAGAATCCACATTATTGATATATATTTTCCATTTGTAACATCATTGATAATGTTACAAAGTAATTTGAAGGTGTATCCAATACCTGACTCTCAATGAGGGCGGTGAGGGGAAGATAATCAAATAAGTCAGTGAAATACTTCCACACATTTGCATTTCCGTATTTTCTTAAACATTCGTCATAGAAACCATACCTGAAATTGGCAATAAGAGATACATAAGATAAAAGAGAAATCAAAGGCTGAGTTGATTACAGCAGGTTCTACATTTCTCCACTTTTCAAATGTCACAGGAGAATGCTTCCTCCAAAATCAAATTATAGGAAAGTAACATCTATCTTAACCAATGAATATACCCAGACACAGCCATAAACTACTTAAGCCCCAAGCCTGTGACAGGCAATAAGTGGGATCGATCATATGAATCCCGTTATGCCATTGCACTCAATTCTATATCAAGTCTTAATAGGCAAAGTTTAAGCATCAAGTTCGAACTGAACACTTGATCATATTACAGTTGCCCACAATTTACTTGGCCACTTACTAATATATCATCCAACGGGGATAAAATGTCTTCAGAGTTTATGTTAAGAAATATACTTTTTTTCCCCTCAAAATAAGCACACATATTTATCTGAAAACACTAAATGCATAACAATAAGTAGGTTATTAGTCATATAAATCAACTGCCATGTGCTTCTTACAAGGCAAATGTTAAGTTCTTAACGTCATGATACAAAAGATGCACTCAAAACTACAGTCTTACACTTGAGTTATTTGCCGGCTCTCATGATTTCCTCTAAGGATTGTGATTCTATCTCTATAACGAACTTTCAGAGCAACTAAAAGAGTGACAGTCTCCACTGAGTAGTACCCTCGATCTGCATTAATGTAATCAACAGAATTAGATAATGCACTTTATACCATTAATCCTTATGAGAAAAAACATGCATTTGACTCCTTAAAAAATTCAAACAAGTCTAAGAGAAAAGCACTCATGATCAGGAATTCAGTATCACTCAAGGCTACTGATTACCAAAAAAACATCAACATACTCTAGAAAAACTTTCACGCCATTAAACCCAAACCAACACCATAATCTCTGCGTTTGAGAGTTTCTATTTTCTCTTGCTCCCCAAATTGACTTGTCGATCCCAGATATGCAATAGTTGACAAATTCCAGCCAGAATTTGCAAGATAAAAAAAAAGTTTTATGACACATGGGTATGAAACAATGCAGAGAAGAAAGAGAAAGGAATTTAGAACATGCGGATGGGGGAGGTGGTGAGAGATAATTTGATCTTCGATGTGCTTGCATAATATGGAAAGACAGTTTGGAGTATCATTCTAGATTGTACATCATTTGGTACAAAGAAAACCTCGGATATTGCTCTAAAAGAAGAACTCAAGTCTTCTGTCTCGGTTTCCAGGGATCATTATCTATTGTTTCGCTGAACTGAGATGGTGTCCGTGCTTCTTGCGGTAGACCAAAGCATTGATCAAAAGAGGAAAATCTTGCCCACTTGCTAACAGCTTCCCAAAAAAGTCCATCCTTCTCAAAGTGAGTTAAGTTGTTCAATGGAGATAATGAATGAATCATTGATGCCACCAAATCGGCACTCTAAAGACATCTCGGGGGGGAACACGTAGAACTCCATAATTGCAAACCTAAGCCATGCCATTTCCATTAAACGAAGAGCTTCATTTCATGCTACCGCCATAAGCTCCGTGGACCTTAATCTAGTATCGGAACAGAAAACCCCAAGAGCTCCAGTAGTTTCAGCACAAATCCCAAATACCAAATTAGCATGACCACTAAGGCTCCAAAAAGACGAATTGCGACGGAGCAACGTCGCCAATCCTAGCCGCAGATTCCACTTCATCGACGCAAAGAACTACCAAATTGGTTCCACATAGACAAAATCGAAAGCCGGTCGAGTATACAAAGATCAGGCTGAAACTGACCTACGTAATCGCCCATGAAGAGATAATTGGTGTCGGGCGCGTTGCCTCCTATCCTGAACAGCTCGATTAGATCGTAGAACTGGCCGTGGATGTCGCCGCAGACGGTGACGGGGCACTTGACCGGCTGGACGTTCCACTCCTCGACCAGGATCGCCCTGGCCTGATCGCAGAGCGTCTTGACCTCCGCCTCCGAGAGCGGCTTGCACTCCATCAGCTGCTCGATCTGGCGGTCCAGATCCGCGTGCGACGGCATCGTTCAGCGGCAGCAGCGGCGGATCGCGGGCGAGCGGCACGGTACGGACGGGAGACGGCGGATCGATCGGTCGGACGGGTTCGCTCCGCTCTGCCGTCGCCGCGCTCAACCGAATCGAACAGAAGCTCCGTTGGGAGCTCGGAACTAGGGTTTGAAGACGGAAGAGGGAGGAGGGAGGAGGGAGAAGGGGCCAAAACGCGGCGTTCGGCCGAACTAGTTTTAAAAATATCTTTTCCTTTTGAGGCTTTTAACATTAACTCTCTAATTTCTCTTTTCTCTCTTTGTGGTTATCCTTTCTTTTCACCTCCGATAGAGATGGAAACATATTTTTCTCCTGGAATTTTGTTAACTAACAAGTTTCCCCATGAGGAAAAAAAAAAAACTAACAACTTTCAACACAAGTTAAATGATAAAATAAAATATCAAACATGGAGTTACACATATTTGAATCATGTATATCTAAATAATTATTATTCATGCCGCATGTTATGATGCGCAGTAAAAACCTAATACCTTTATTAGGAAACTAAAGACGCCGTTGCTCTAATCCAGTAAAGTTTATTGGGAAATAAGGAACGCCATCTGTCACCTTCAATTAGGGAGTTAGTTATGAAATTTTACCCTCGAAATAATCATCAAATGCCGAGCCACTTCTATTTAGACCTCGCCTATCCAAATAATTAATTATGATACCACATGTTGGGACGTGCGCTAAAAACCCATCACCTTTATAGGAGAGTCATTAATAAGCAACCCAAGTCTAAATCTATCAACATATCCAGTTAGACCCGATAAGTTTGAGTTAATGAGTTATGGCTCACGTTACACCGCATCCTTAATGCAAGACTTCCTTTGCATGCACTCTGGCACGCGTGCCCTTGATGGATTATGTTTATTTGGCACCTCTTGGACACTTATAGATAAGAATTTATTGAGTGTTAGTTTTGGTGCCTATGCAGTGGATACCCATTTGCTTTAATTTTTGAATCTAAAAATAGAATCAAAATAAGTAATCGTAATTTAGCAATATTTTAAATTGAAATATTGAAACGTTTCTAATTTTCATGTCTTCAAATTCTAATCGATATGTAAAAAGAAGAATCCGACGAAAGAAAGAGAGAGGCAAAATATAGATAATCCAACTGTTAAATGACATAAATAGAGAATTTTTCATTGGATTGTTAGATTTCAATCTAATCACCCGATTGATGCACTTTGGTTGGAATTCAATCGTCTTTTCGGTGAAACGACGGTGACATGACGACACAACGTGCAAGAAAACTGGTGACACGTCTATCATGTTGGAGCATACTAGAAAATCGATGGGATTCCTAAGTAAAGTGCATCGATTGTACGGGGATGACAATTTCGTTTGGTAAGGTGATCGCAGCATGGCGGGCAGCGATTGGTTGGGGCCGACGTCGAAAGTCCATAAAGGCCGATGGAAAGCAGATGTGGCCGGAGAATCGTTCTCTTATGTATGTCCTTAGTCAAACGTCGGAAGGAAGAAGGAGACTTTTCCAATGTTGTTTTTCTCCTCCGGGGGCTTCCCCTCTGGTCAAGACTCCAAATCAGAAAGAAAGCGATGCTTGTCCAATAAGTGGAGCTTGCCTCCCCTTTTAGACATCTTCGCACTGCCACCTAATGCATTGGCAGTACTCATTCAAGATCGAATTTGATACTTCTACTAAGACGCTGCTCAATCGAGTCTTCTTTTATCTATCTTTCATTTCTTTCTTTGTTTTTTTTCTTTTTTTTGCTGGAACAATTCAAATCGAGTTATAACTACAAAAGTCAGGGTTTCCATCGAAATAAAAGGAAATGTACTAATGTTGAAAATAAAACACATATGTCAACGTGTTATTACTAGTTCCGACTTAATCATATGCCAAATCACAAAATCCATTACTTTATTTAAACTAGGATAAGTTGCATCGAGCAAAGAAGTTTTGATTCCACACAAATCGTTGACTATCTAACAACGGTATCTTTCTTATAATAGGAGAAAGATTATTATTTATTTTTTTGTGAAAAGATAACAAGAAAAACATTTTTAATCTCCACGAATTTCATTTTTATAAGAATGAAAGACCTGTTGAACGATAGTTGTTGACGTTAAGAAAGAAAAAATGTCTCTATTAATAAAATGATCATTTGGCTTAATTCGATTATACCGGCCAACGACACAATATGAGGTGCTCCGACATTTTTGTCTCATCTTAGAAAAAATTCAGTGGCACCATGATTCTATGTAAGTAGCTGATGTGACAATCATTTATTCACTTAGACCCAATTGATGTATATCCATTCACTTGGGATCAAATTAAAAAATTAAAATACGATTTTTCTCTCTCTTCCTTACCTATCCATAGCCACCTTGGATCCCACTCTGCACCTTTCCCATTGTCGCCACAGGCTGAGTCGCCGCCCCGCTAGGCTGACCACTGTCATGTGTCCAATTTGAGCCACCCCCTCCAATGTCTTTATGATCGGCTCTGTCTTCCTAAGCATGGCCTCTAGTCCTATGTTTTTCTTTATGCTATTTGAACCCGCAAACGTTGCCCGTTGTGGCAGCTCTTCCATGGCCATTGGGATCTTGACCTCGCCTTTAAGGTCTGTAGTCATAGACGAACCGGTATGGCTGACTTGGTGCCGTGTCTCTGAATCTAGAAAATTGTTCAAGCTAGATATGGATCAATGGCATCGCTAACCAACGTGGCATCGAACTTTGCCACTGGCAACGAGCTCCAGGGCAATGTCAATCAGAACACAAACATTAGCGGGTTTATAAAGAGAGGGGGATGCTACAAGGTGGGGCGGCGAAAGAAGGTGGAGGGAGGGAACTCACAGCTTGTCACGGCGGTCACATTAGAATAGTGGACGTCGAGAAAGGAGGTCACGGTGGCTCAAGCGGTGGAGAAAATTAAATTGGATTCTCCAGTAAACATGGCCGGAAGCTGTGGATGTAGGAGGAAGAGAGAGAAAATTTTGATTTTTAATTAATTTTTATTTGATTCTAAGTTAATTGATATGTGTCAATTTATAAGTGGATCTGAGTAATTAGGTTTTTGCTGCATCATAGTACTTAATATTATATCGTGATAGACATTAGGAGGGTGTGTCAGATCACGTGAGTAGACATAGGGCATCACTGTCCAGAGGTGGGAAAAACATTAAAATAATCATTTTATTAAAATAATATCCAAGTGACTATAGACCATATGAAACAATAAAAATAATATCAAGACAGATATTACTAAGGATTAATACCTTAGAAAATCCAAAATTGATACACATGTGATAAATTTACTCTAAATTATTTTTGTAATCATGAAAAATTCTAAATTGGTATACCCGTGACAAATTTACCCTAACCGATTATAAAAAATCCAAAATTGGTATTTACCCCAAATTAATTTATACGACTGCCAAAAACCCCTAACTAGTACATTTGTGATAAATAATTTTATAATTTTGATAAACAGAGAGTAAAATCTCAAACTAAGACACCAACCAACTCATCACGTGTCATTCAACTTAATAATTTGACAGTAAAATTAAACGAAAAGTAACAGATGGTAAATTTATTACAAGTGTATCAGTTAGGGGTAAATTTGTCAAATGTGTACCGATTTATGATTTTTTGTGATAAAAAAAATTAGTTTAGAGTAAAATTATCACATGTACCAGTTTAAGGTTTTTCAATATATTAACCCTATTATTAAAGTTTGAACAAAATGTGGAAAAGAATCTGAATAAAAATATACTCGATGAAGTAAAGGCAACGTTATGTTATGAAAAAAAAAAAAAGGTAACGGCAACACATTAAAAATTGTGAACGAAAGATTATGATGATTTTGCAAGAATTCTTGTGTCGTTCACATTTTATATTCTCTAAGATAAATATTTTAATCATACAAGAGAAAAAACACCTATAATAGTGAAATAACATTAGTGAATTGATTTTATCAAATATTTTTTATGATTTTAAACGAGTGAATCACTTATATAGTATCGACAGGAATCGCTTGAAAGCACCATCAATCACGGGAGGACATAGAAATGATAAATTTGGCATCAATTTTCCTCTAACAAATCAAAGTAATCGTAGCCACATAGAACCATATTTATGCTTATAAAGAGATTCTAACTGCGATAATGGATTATTCATGTTTTCGCTAACCACGTAAATATCATTTCAAATATAAAATTAATTAATTATTACCTAAATAATTATCGAATTGTGGGGGTGACAAAGCTGTGTTATGATCCAACTTATTTAATAGACTAAAAGACTATATTCCCAAGATCATAAAATTAACTAGACTAATTTTCTAGACCTAAACAAAGAGCACCGTAATTTGTCATTTATTTGTGAAAAAAATGGTTTTGTAAAAATCGAGTCGCGTTGCAAAGAGAAAACAACGTCAACGGACATGCCATTCAACCGGCCCAGACCTGTCGAATTTCAAGGGGGGTTCGGCCTGTTGAATTACAGTCCGGCCCTACTTTCTCTTAGGGCCCGTTTGGTTAGGCTTTGGGCAAATGCCATTGGGAAAATGCAAATACTTTTGAGTTAAAGGGGTTTGTGCAAATACAAATAGCGTTTGGTAAATTGTAATTTTAAAGTGCATTGTGAAAGAACTTTAGCTTAAACACCGTTTGGTAAAAACTACATTTTGTAAAGGATTTTTGGTAAATTTTATATATAAAAAAAGTTTTTAATTTTTTCTTTTAAAATGTAGCCACTAGTGGCCAGACTTGGCCACTGGCGGCCAATGTCCAACGGCCAGATTTGGCCGCCGGACAGCCTCACCTGAGGTTCGACGACCTCAGGCAGGGGTCGCCTAGGTTCGCGTGACCCAGGCGACGGTCGCCTGTTGCCGTCGGACCTTAGGCGACGCCTGGGGTTCGCGACCCAGGCGACCACTGCTTGAGGTCGCCAAACCTCAGGCGACGCCGTGGGTCGCGCAACGCTTGAGGTCAGGCGACCAAGCTGTGCGACCCAAGCGACGCCCGAGGTCGTGCGACCTCAGGCGGCGGTCGCAACCCCCAGGCGGCGGTCGCCGGGGTCAGTGACGCCTCAGGCGACAGTCGCCGGTGCGGGCCTCTCCTTGGCCGGCGGTCGTCCGCCTCTGTTCATCTATCCAAATAAGATGAACAGTACTGCGAAGAAGATGAACAGTAGCGAACTTGCATTCCGAAAATGCAACTTCCCAAAGGACCTCAAGAGCTGCATTGGGCTAAAGGCTCTTAAAGCCACTTGGAGATACAATTGCATCTCACCAAAGTCGCGCAAAAAAATAAACCAAACACCTTTGCATTTGGCCAAGGGACTTTAGAGCCCAAATGAGCATTTGGAATGCTGAACCAAACAGGGCCTTAGTAATTTCGTTCGCCTGTCGTAATAATTTATAGCGATAAGTAACTATTGCCTAATTACAATAAAAAGGAACTATCGCCAATTTTAGCTGAAACTGTTATTTGTTTGGCTCAATATAAATTGTACGAATTATGCAAACAGCTCCCGAACTCTGTTGGAAGAAAAAATGGATTGCCTTTGGAAATTATGCCAAAGTATGAAGAAAATTAGAACAGAGAAGCAATTGAGTTACGACCAAAAAAAAAAAAAAAAGAAACAAGCGAGTTGTATAATTTTAATTGGGGTTTTTATTAAAGACTTTAGTTGTTCAGGTTCTTGAGCAAAACACCACTGCTAATTAGCTAGGCATACATATAATTGGAATATAACAATGATGGATATTTCGAGACGCTTATTAAATATAATAATTAAAAGGGAAAGTTATTGCTTAGATAGCTAGAGCAAGAGGTTGCATGACCATGATGACATGTTCCTATTTGTGTGCCTCACGCGTGCCTAGAGTTGGGTCCCATTAAATGAATGGTTATCAGGAATCCGGTGGATAGAGTTACCCATAAGTCAAAAAAGAAAGATAGGAATCCCACCTTTGTTGAATTTACCGTTAAACCATCTGGTGCATAAACCTTGAAAGTATATTAGGGAAAATTCGTGGTTTCATGAAATCCTATGTGAATTCCGTTATGGATTGATCTGGTAGATTGGTGTTGGCCAATAATATTTCTCGCAAGACAATATTTAACCCTAAGTTTCTCATACAAATTTTACAAATTTGGTTTGATGAATCCTTCATTCAAAATCATGAGATTAGAAGAATCGTAGACAGTACCAATTATAAGTAGATTAAATAAATACAAAAGATGCAGATATATATTTTTAAAGTGGCATGAGATGAATGTGCACGTGTGGAAATATTGAAATATAAATCTTAAATGAAGAAGACAAACATGTTCGAGCATCTCTCGGGGTATGCATTTCTTAGGGATAAATGCATTGTAAGTCTTGTTATGAAGATACAATTAAATCTTAAAACTTATAAAAATTGCAATCAAGTTTTAAAATTTATTAAATTTATCTGACAATTCTTCTGTTAACTTTATTTAACTTGGCTAATGGAAAATATTGACATAAATTTTTTATTATTAACAAAAAAAAAGCTACATCATTTTGATCCAAATCTAATGGTTAATATAAATTATTTAAATTAAATTAAAAATAAGGCAAATTATATTAAAAAAAAAGCAGCAAGGGTCGCCAGCCATGCCCCACCATTGCATGCCCTTCCAAGTGATGGTTGGGCGACGACTAAGGTTGCAGGTTTCTCAACTCTCTCCTTATTTTTAAAATTTAATTTAAATAAAAATCACAATACAAATCAAATTTGGAACAAAATAACATTATTTTAGTCTTATATGTCATGTTTTAACTAAGTCATCGTCACTTAAAATGGAGAAAATCTTGAAAAAAGTGACATCGGCATTTTTTGTTAAATAAGTTGGATGAAATTAACAAGAGGTCTCTATTATATCAATTTGATAAATTTTATGAATCGATTATAATCTTTGTAAGTTTTATTATTTAATTACATTTTCAAGATAAATTTTAAAATTTTTCTTTCGGTTGAAGTGGACTTGAAGATTTTGCAAAATAAAGGTTAGACGGGCCACGTATTTCACGTCCAGGTGTGGTGTGGTGCACCGTAGAAGTCGCTTTGCTCGCATAATCACGCACGAAAGGGAACAGGAACCCGTCCGGACGATGATGCTCATTCCTGCTCTTTAGTCATCATCACGAACGAAGCACTTTAAAGCTGGCCAGTGGCCCCTGTAATCGCCTCCCCTGTCAAGAGACCTCGCGAAAGCGAAGGCAACGACGATGGTGCTGGAAGATCCCGAAGAGGACGACGCCCTGTCTTCCTCTCGCTACCGCTACGACGTCTTCCTCAGCTTCCGCGGCGCCGACACGCGCCACGGCGTCACCGATCGCCTCTACCGCGAGCTCGTGCTCAGCGGCGTCCGCGCCTTCCGCGATGAGGAAGGCCTCGAGGGAGGGGAGGAGATATCGTCGGGCCTCCTGGAGGGGATCGACGACTCGGCGGCCGCCGTGGCCGTTATCTCCGAGAACTACGCCGAGTCGAGGTGGTGCCTGGAGGAGCTCGCGCGCATCGTCGAGCGCCGGAAGCTGTTGCTGCCGGTGTTCTACAACGTGGACCCCTCGCACGTGCGGAGGCAGGCAGGCCCGTTCGAGCGGGGGTTCCGGAAGCACGAGGCGAGGTACGGGGCGGAGGTGGTCCGCCCGTGGAGGACGGCCATGGAAAAGGCTGGTGGAATCTCCGGCTGGGATTCAAGGGGCAGGTGAGTAATCATAACCGCGCGATTGTCTCCTTCGTACTTACTCCGAAAGTTCATGATGAATCCGGTTTAGAATTAGCAGTCGATTGATCTTAAACCCTTCTTCTTCCATCTTTGATCGGTTGCTCCTGATCTGAACTCGGAAACTGTGCTGCAGTTGCTGTTCATTTCTAGTCATTTCATCAAAACCGTATTCGGGGAAGTCAAACATACTCGATCTATTTAAAACTTTTTAAATATCCGTAATGAATTCCAAAGCCTCCGTCCCTTCCGGGCGCTCTGCAGAGGGCGACTCCGGGCAGTCTCTTGTGTGTATTCGAAGAGACAAATCGAAATGGCGTGAAGAGTTCGGAAAAGGGGGCGTACGATGAAGGAATAAATAAAAGAAACTGCGTAATAAGCAAGCTGCCAAAGGGTATCTTGCTATGTAGGGGTGCGTCGAACATGGTGGTTTGAAGAATTCCGATATGGACAATTAGGGGCAACACCGGCGCATTTTGTGCCGAGGAACACGCGATCTATTAAAGTATCCATCGAAAGTACTCCTTTGTCTCTTAAGTCTTCGCCTCGAGTTCTTCATCCTTCGAGCTTGCTGCTACTACCTGTAGGATATGTGACCCTTTACTCTGATACCAATTGTTGGGTGTGCAACCCTTTGCTCTGATATCAATTGTAGAGTGCACAGCTTTCGCTCTAATACCACTAAGAGGGTATGCGGAAGCATTGTGATGGTAACACGAGAGAATTGTAATAAACAACTCAAGACACTTGTTATACTAAACTATGGTACAAGTATAACTCTCAAATAATGTCTCTCACACAACTATTGCAATACAACTTCTCTCACGCCACATACTCAAAATACTCACACTCAAACTAATTGATACAAGTATACGGTCAGCTATTATATTTTCCCTTCTTGATCACGGAAGGATAGCTCGCTCACACAAAGCTACTGAGGCTATAGTGCCTCTCTCTTAGAAGTTCACCGTTGCACATGGTGACTTCCTATTCTGAAGCTCTCACTGCTGGAGGCTTTCCCTGAAGCTCACATGCATGTGGCTTCCCTAAAGCTCACCTTTGCACTTGGTGGCTTCCTTTCTGGCTTGAGGTTCTCCACCTGCGTGTGGCGTGATGTGCTCTCTCTGGCTTGGGGCTCTCTCCCTGAGTCTGCTCTGCCTGTGGTGGCTTGAGGCTGTTGAGCCTCTCTAAGACCTTTCGGTTTTGAGGCACTTCTGCCTTTGAGGCACTTTGGCCTGTCTTCAAATGCTTCACGTGCTGCCTTATTTATAAGCTGAGGTTGTCACCGCCTTTTGAGGATTGTCGACTTCAGTGTGGACTAAGAGCAGCCGTAACTTTTTCTTCACGTCCAAGTACAAGTTAGCAAGTTGACCTTGCTTCCCTTTCTTCTTTTGACTTTCTTCTCTAGGAACTTGCGGCTTCTAGAGGAAATAGAGAGAGAAAGGCGTGCCTTTCATGCAAGAAGTAACTTCTCTTGATCATTGTTCTTTGCGTTTCTATTAGATGTTGACTCCAACGCTTCCATGGACTTCTTCGCTTTTCTCGTGCTGGACACTGCGGTTCCCGCTGCTGAGAAATTTCACTCTGCATTCCGCCATGCGATTTTTAATGGTGCCTGGTGCTTTCTTCTTTCTCTGGCTTAAGTTGCAAGAGTGATCGAATATATATACATTTTGTATCAAACAGTGACAAGATGAACTTTTGTATAAATGGTTTCTGATACGGTAATCTAATATAAGTTTACACATTCCGATGCATATGATCTAATACCACACGCCTAAATATGTTGAAACACATCATTTCTGTGAGATTTAGGTTTAGTTGTAATCGTGGTATTCATTTTTAGTGGAGAACAATACTGAGTTTTCTTTTGAAAGAAGAATACTAAAGTATGAGGTGGCCAATCGGCCGTGTCACGCTAGGCTCGGCACACTATTGTGTCAGGCCCAGGCACGAGATCTTCCCGTGCCAAGCACGTTTTTATTTATAAGTAAATTAAAATCTTAATTAAAAATTAATCAAGGGGAATTAATGAAAAACACTCACCCAATTAAACACAGATAAAGTACAGCTCCATTTTCAAATAATCCGAAAAAAATCACATTTACAAATTTCCTGATAACAATTGCACACAAATTACACCAAAGAGAATGTCTAATAAATTCAATAACTTCGACGTTGTGTCCCTCAACCATGCGGATGATAAAGTGTCTTCGTTGTCCTCTTGTTCATGTTGGCTACTTTTGGCCGCTCTCATTTCTCACAATAATCAGTCATATCCGTAGACAGCCGTTTCTACATCTTTAGCTGTCAAGCTACGCCTGTTGTCTTGTATGATCCACTGGAATTTACTTTACATATTGAACGTTCTTCTCCATCTAGCTAGCTCTGCAATTGCTTAGGGATTTTTTCCGGGGAAGGGTCTTGATGGAGACTAGGTTAAACCGATGCCCTTACAATTCCTCCCAACCATCGATCGTTGCATTACGTCATCATCGAATTTGGCTTGTTGTGAGGTAGAGTTGGCACGTATATATTGTTGTCACGGAATTCACTAAACGAGTCCTATGATAATTGCACGGTGAAATCCGGATTGAGTTAGGATGATTGGAAATGATTATTGTTGTTGATGTTGTTCTCCATTATGATGTTTAGAACATGTTCAAATCGTTGTAAGAAGAAAGGAGATGAAATTGGGAGAAAGTATAAAAAAAAGTCATAAATCTATTGTATTGATATAAGTTCAGTCATAAACATTTTAATTGGACCGATTTAATCCTAAACATTTTTATATTGATGCTGATTCAATCCATGTAGCCAATTTAGGCGAGAAATTGTTGACATAAATATTGTCCGTTGTACGTCGTTCTACGTGGCATGGCTCGCGATGTAGAATGACTGACGCTTACGTTGACATTTTAAAAATAACTTTTAATAGTTCTTTTTAATTTTTAATTTTTTTAATTTTTTATTTTCCATCAATGGCCGGCAAGCACTGGGCAAGGATTGCCGGAGCTCACAAGCCATTGGATAAGGGTCGTGGCCAAATAAGTATACCCGTGTTACATTTACTCCAAAGTACCCAAAACATGTTGATCATACCACATTTACCATAAATTGTGGTTAATCCGAGATTTTTTTAGCGTAAATGTGGGATAGGGATTTTTGTGACATAAAAATTAATTTGGAGCAATCGTGGCACGAATATATCAATTTGGGGTTGTGAGTGGTGTTAGGCCTATTTTTATTTGATTTCAAATACAACACTTTCATTCAAGTGCATGCTTATAATACACACATTGCTCAGTATATTACCAATTTTGCATAACGACTTTTGGGTAACTAGCATTACTAAATAAGTTAACACGATGATAAATAATGATAATGATAATTCGCAGTTATTTCTGTTTTGTCAGTGTGATACTCCATTAACGATAAAAAGAATGAGCACATGCATAAGCTCCAAGCCATTAACGGTAAAAAGAATTGGAAAAAAGAATTCCATAATATTTCCGGAACGAAACACAAACTAGAAATGCGTCGTTTCAACTTTATATTCAATTAATTTTGCATATTTAAATGATCTCTACAGTTTGCAACCTAATAATCAGTTGGAATTGCATAAGATTAATCACTCAAGACTCGTATAAAAGAATACATCTCTTTCCCAGGATGCGGATGAACATGTTTTATATTCTGAGGTTTGGAAAATGGAAAACATGACCTTGACAGAAGATCATCCACATCCTTGATACAGAAGTTGGCAGCTAAGTATTCAATTTCTTAATCAATGAATGAGAATTTAAAAAATCGTTTTGGAAGATCATTTCATAAAGTGCAGACCGTGAGTGAATGTTTAAATAAGCGAGCTGTATTCAAGCATCCGGGAATTCGCCACAATTCCATTTTCTAATTTAATCCTCGACTCCACTTTACATGGTGATCACGTTCATGACGGGGACGAAGCGGAGCTAATCCAATCTCTAGTGAAGAGAATATTGACTAAGTTGAAGAACACGCCCTTGGGAGTGGCCAAGTATCCCGTTGGACTTGAACGTCGCTTCGAAGAGCTGAAGAGGATCATGGACGTTAATTCGAAGGGTGTCCTGATCTTGGGATTCTATGGAATGGGAGGAATCGGCAAGACAACCCTTGCCAAGGCTCTTTACAACAAGCTCGTGGTTCACTTCCGACGCCGCAGCTTTGTTCCAAAGATAAGAGAGGCTTCCCGGATGGAAGGTGGCTTAGAATCTCTCCAAGCCAAACTGATCAGTAATCTTACCTCAAGTAAAGAGTCGGGACAGCGAATTGAGAATGTCGGAGCCGGCATCGATCTGATAAGAAGTCTAGCATTTGAGGAACCCGTTTTCATTGTGCTCGATGATGTGGACGACCTAAGGCAAATTAAGGCGCTGGCCGGTAGTCGAGACTGGTTCTACGAAGGAACTCGAATCATCGTGACCACACGAGACAAAGAGGTCCTCCCGGAGAGCATAGTGAATGTGTTTTATGAGGTGAAAGAGTTGACTTCCCCAGAGGCACTTCAGCTGTTCAGTTTCCATGCCTTCGGAAGGGACCAACCGAATAAAAGTTTAAAGGGCGCGGCAGAGGAAATTGTGGCTCTGACGGGGGGACTCCCGCTGGCTCTGGAAGTGTTTGGATCCTTCTTGTATGACAAGAGGAGGGCAGAGGAATGGCAAGATGCATTGCAGAAGCTGAGATGGATTCGACCCCAGTCTTTGCAAGATGTTCTTATGATAAGCTTTAATGCACTTGATGACCAAGAGAAGTGCGTTTTCCTCGATATCGCATGCTTCTTCGTTCAGATGAAGATGACAAGAGAAGATGCTATATACGTATTGAGGGGTTGTGGTCTAAATCCTGAGATAACAATCAAGGTCCTAACAGCGAAATCGCTCCTTAAAATCATTGAGGATGGCATCTTGTGGATGCATGACCAAATAAGAGACATGGGAAGAGAGATCGTTCAGCGAGAAAACTATGATCATCCTAGTATGCGCAGCAGATTATGGGACCGCAATGAAATCCTCACGGTTCTGAAGAACAAGAAGGTAGGGAAGACTGTTTTCCAATCTTTGACTTGTACAAATGAATTTCTTAAACCTTAGGAGCATTAATCTGTCACAAACTTCTATTGTGGGTGATGCACAAATCTTCTTAAAGTAGATTGATAACTGATGCAGCCTCAGTTCGATAGTTGTTTCTTCTCATATATACGTTCCTTACTTGTCCAACAAACATGCTACAAATAATTTTGAGTCGAGAGGTTGGCAATGACAAAAATTTTCTTTAAATTTCTCATAAGATGAGGTTTTTAAGCTTTTATATCTGTCAAATACTTGCGTCGCTCCTTATTCACAAATTAATATATGCATTTCGGCCTTCCCTTTTTGAGAACTTGATTTGATTTCGTGTCTGAAATGCTTTTATGTCAAATGGTCACAGGGAACAAGAAACATTCTGGGAATTGCCTTGGACATGGGAAAAAGGGAGGAGATAAGCATTACAGATGGACTAAGACAAAACTTCATTTTGCACCGCTCTTTTCAGTCAGCATTTGCATACTTCATAGAAATGTGCAAGACATGTTTTCCCTGGAAGCAAGACAATGAGGAGGTGGTGACTCTGCAAACTTCTTGTTTTACACAGATGGTCGACCTTAGGCTGCTTCAAATTAATCATGTGGCACTGGATGGAGGTTTCGAGCATATACCAGCAGAATTGAAGTGGCTACAGTGGAAAGGGTGCCCTCTGAAGACATTTCCTTTCGACAGTTGCCCCCAAGATCTTGGAGTCCTTGACCTCTCGGAAAGCAAAATCACTAGTATGCGGGAGAGGAGACATTCCAAAAAACAGGTATGTTATACGAAAACCTCATGACCTGTAGATAATTCTACTTCAGTGCTGCCTAGACCTTAGTAGCAGTCAACTATTTTGATGTGAGGAGAGTATGTAGCACTGGAGTCAACATCTGGCCTCGTGATAATGAATACCAAAGTACCTTCTATACAAGATTTGTGGATAATCAATGAAAAGGTTATATCATTTTCGCTGAACTCAGACTTTTTCCTGGTTTACTAATCTTTATAGAATAGGTACAGAAGGAGAAAAATCCATTGACATGGGTGCGCTTCTTAGCCTGTCTTCCTTCTTTGAACAGCTTCAAGAAGTCCATTAAGTTTACTTGCCGGCAAAAGAACTGAATCATGCTCCTAGAATTCCTTCTGTCAGCTTGGCCTTACCATCCATAAAGATACCAATTGCTTCTACTGCTTGCTTCTGGACTCTTTTCTTGCACTTTTACATAAGCAATTTATGCATATGTTCCTCTACTTTCCATCTTTGCCCTTTATTTTTGTCAAAAGTCCATTTCCCTCAGTGTTCTCTACCATAATTATTTTGCTTCTAAAATACTCTTGTTGACAGTTGACTAAGAAATTGTTGGTCATGGATCTCCGTGATTGCTACGACCTTACTGATATCCCCGATTTATCTGGGTTTGATAAGTTGGAGAAACTGATTCTTGTGTGTTGCAAAGGACTTCTGAAGATTCATAAGTCACTGGGTGACCTGACCAAGTTAAAATATTTGAACCTCAGTGACTGCTCCAATCTTTTGGAATTCCCAAGTGATGTCTCTGGATTGAAATGTCTTGAAACACTTGTCCTTTCTGGTTGTTCAAAGCTCAAGGAACTGCCGACAGACCTTAGCGGCATGAGATCTTTGAAGGAGCTTTTCATTGATTACACAGCGATAGCGCAACTTCCTCAGTCAATCTTTCGTCTCACGAAATTAGAGAATTTCAGTTTAAAAGATTGCAGTGCACTGGAACAACTTCCTGATTGCATAGGAGAACTGGGTTCTCTAAAGAACATTGCTCTTGATGGTTCGGCGATCAAAGGACTTCCTAATTCAATAGAGTCTTGGACAGAACTTGAGAGACTAACTCTTGTGCTGTGCAGTCGCTCACGTCACTTCCTGATACGATTGGGAATCTCAGATCATTGACACTTCTTTTCCTTGGTTGCAGTTCGCTGACACAGCTGCCTGCTTCTGTGGGTCACTTATCCCGGTTAAAAGACCTGTCCCTCAATCGTTGTAAACATCTAACCCAATTGCCTGATACAATTGGCGGCTTGTCATCTTTGGGTTTGTTAGATTTAGCGGGAACAGGAATTGAAGAACTTCCTAGTCAGGTTGGGGCTCTGAGCATGCTTGAAAAACTTCAGATGACATCGTGTCGTTCACTTAAAACATTACCAGAGTCCATTGGAAATATGTCGAGCCTCACCGATCTGTGCTTGTATAACACCATGATAACAACACTGCCAGAGTCCATAGGAATGCTTGAAAGGCTTCGCACCTTAAGACTAAGTGAATGCACCCAACTCCGGCAACTACCTGCTTCACTTGGGAAGTTGAAAAGTCTGGTTTACTTTGTAATGCCAGATACTGGTGTCACAGAATTACCCCTGGAATTTGGGATGCTCACAAGCCTGACATCATTGATAATGAGAAAAGAGCTGAATAGAGAACAGCCTCTAAAACATATCGTTCTTCCAGAGTCCTTTGCAAATCTCTGTTCATTGAAAGAGATGGATGCTCATGCTTGGGGATTTTCAGGAAGCATCTCTGATAATTTTGAAAGGTTGTCGTCCTTGGAGGAATTGAATTTGGGTCGTAACAATTTGTCTAGCTTGCCATCCAGTCTGAGGGGCCTTGTGCTTCTAAAAAAGCTCGATTTGTCTCATTGTAACAAGCTCATATATCTGCCTCCACTTCCCTCAAGCTTGATTGAGTTGAATATGGCAAACTGTACTGCATTGGAGCATATATATGACTTGACAAATGTGGAGGGTTTAAAGGAGCTGAATTTTACCAGTTGCAGCAATTTAGTTGACATCCCCGGTCTCCAGGTGTTGAAGTCTCTAAGACGTTTATTTTTGGGTGGTTGCAAGGCGTGCTTCCCAGCAGTAAAGAGAAGAATTGAAAAGGTAAAAAGATAACTCATAGCTCCCACTTTGAGGGAACTATCAGTTCTCAGTTTTTCTCCCTTCGTTTAGTATGTCCAATCCTGAATGCAGAAAGTTTGACCTTAAATGTGTTTTTCATGGAAAATTCAGGTTGCTTTAAAGCGTTTGTACTACTTGAGTGTCCCTGGGAGCGAGATTCCACGATGGTTTTCTCAGGAAATTTCTCATTTTTCTGCTCCAAAGAACCGCGAGATTAGAGGAATAATTTTCGCTGCTGTTGTCTCTCTGGACAGCGTACACCCGGGAAACATTCCACTGCCAGAAATCGTGGGCATTAAAGGAAGGCTTCTCAGGCTTGAAGTTCCAATACACACCACGGTGTTTAACCTGATGGGGGTCCCCGACACAAGTGAGGACCAGCTTTACTTGATTAGATTTCCGGAATTCAGGCCAATGGTTCGGATGTTAAAAGAAGGAGACAGGATAGATATAGTGCTGCGAGACCCGCCCTACTTTCCTGGGCTCTCACTGAAAAAGCGCGGGATATATCTGGTTTTCGAGAACGATGATGATTATGATGGTAATGAAGAATGGTTGGAGGAATCCCAGAAGTCAGTGTCTCAGAAACTGGCCAAGTTCCTCAGCTCCTTGTGAAATATATTTTTCTTTATCCTCATAATGAAGTGACAAAAAGCTACTCTAAACTTCTACTTTAGAAACTCTTTCATCACTCAACCACTTCACAACATGCCTCTTTCGGCGATATTAGGTCAGGGTTCATTCCTATAGTAAAAGGACTTGTGTATGTAAGGTGATGATACACCTTTTCTTGCAAACAGCTTTCGCCAACAGAAAAGAATAGGACACAGCTCCGAAAGATATTTTCTGCCTTTCTCTTGCGTAAGACCAAATGATTAAGCACCAAGCCGCAAGTACTTACGCAAGGAGTCTATAATTACTTCTGGGTTTGAAGAGGATCATAAGAAAATAATTTAGAAGTTTGGATCACTTTTGAAAACTTGAGAAAATGTTCCTACTTTCAACAATAACGCTTTCAGCAATTCCTAATAGCCATCCAACTTTTTTGACTGAGGCTCGGTTGGTTTGTCATCCTCAAACAACTTAGGGATGCAACCAGCGATGGCTCTCAGAGTAGTGCCCAAAATAAACTAACAGATTTCCCACTCATCCAGACGAAAAGCAACCAGGTGAATTAATGAAATATAACAAAGGAATTCCTTATTGCCGCCAACCAAACAATGGCAATGCAAGAAATGATCAGCGAGCCGGTTGTGAATGAAAGGTGAGCCACCATTATGAAGAAAAGCTTTGACAAGAAACAACGAACAGGAAGACATAACAAGACGTTTCCTGAAAAGCACGCAAGACTCCACGGTTTGGCAACCATAAATGCACGTACAGAATGAACGTAAGCAGTATTCCTACCGCTTTGAAACAAGCGATACTCAGCATCTGGATTGAGTCTGAAAGTCTGGTTTCATTGCATCCCTCCCTTTGCTTCTGTTCAGGGATGTGTACGACCCTTTGTCGAGAAGAGCAATTTTAAAAGAGAGAATCCTAAAGATTGTAAGTTTGCGACTCTTATAATAATAGAGAAACTCAAAACGGTCTAAAAATTTCATTTCGCAGTAGTAATGAACGGATAAATGTACATCCGAACTAGTAACTAGGCAATGCACGGACACCCATTTGCTTTAATTTTTGGTATTAAATTTTGGTATTCTAGAATAGAATCAAAACTTTCCGTGATTTAAGCAATTGTAATTTAGTAATAATATAAATTGGAATATTGATAACCAAATTGGAAATATCAAAATGTAACCGATAGAAAATAAAAAGAATCTGACGAAAAAAGAAGGAAAATGTAGGTAATTCAATTATTAGATGGCTGCGGCAAAAAACAATAAAAATTGTTAGATGGCATACGGAAATGAACTAAAGAGTTTCTCATCGGATTGTCAAACTTCAATCTTAATCGCCTGATTGGGTGATGCACGTTGATTGGAATTCAATCATCTTTTTGGCGAAAGAGAGATTCCCAAATTTATTATTGAGAAAAATCACTCGCTTACTTAGCCAAAAATATATATATTTTTCAAAACACTAATCTCAACACCACCAAAAAGGTCCTCGGAAATTGCAAACTTTTGATCACTTAATAAGTACACGGAGGTATATTTGTTTATAATGGTAGAAGTCACCTGAAGAGTAAACGAGTAAAATCATATCGAACATGTTGTTAAGCAAGATGTGATTCTTTGGTAAGTGAAGTTAACCAAGAGAAGGAAAAGAACCTTTTTATTAGAGCGTGTTTTCGATGTGATTGAAAGGTAATAATATTGTGAGAATAGAATATCTAGGTCTTGAGCTCCACCTAGGAGAACAAAGATAGGATAACAGGAGAAGCAAAGTAGACAATAAAGGAACAGGAGGAGAAAGCAAGCAAAAGAGAAAAGCGATGCTTTATTGTTTTCCTTGGTAGTTTGGAAAAGGGATATGTGTAATGCAAATCCTAAAGTACAATGGAATTCAAAGTTTTTAAAAAGTGTAATTAAGTACTAAAACTTATTGAATTGGTACAATCGAATTTTTCCGTTAACACAATCAATTTGTCTAATGGAAAATATTGACGTGGTATTTTTAAATTAATTTATTCTTATCTTATTTAAATAATTTTAGAAAAAGAAAAAGGGAAAAGAAAAGAGAAAAAAAGGGTAAGGACTCGCAATTGGGTACTATCTCCGCTGTCGCCCATCACTAGTTATAAGCAAGGCTCATCTAGACTAGGATGAGGGCACCCAAATCTAGGTGATGCTGGCCCTTCTCTAGGGTCGGCGACCATCGCCTACCTTTGGGCGAGGCCTCACCAATGATTGTTGTTAGGCCCAAGCGACGCCTTGCCAACCCCTCTAGCAATGGGCAGCAACGACAATAGCACCCACCAGCGTGTCCCTAACCTTATTTTTTTTTTCCATTTTTTATAATTATTTTAGATTTGTTCTGTTTTTAGTATCATTTAAATAAGATTTAAAGGAAAAAAGTAATAAAAAAATCTTGCGTAGGAGAGAAATTAATTTTAAAATGTCAACTCATCATTTTCCATTAGATAATTTAACGGTGTTAATGGAAATACTCAATTATACTAATTTAATAAATTTTAAGATTTAATTATATTTTTTGAAAATTTTAAAATTTAATTATATTCTTGCGACAAGTTTTTTAGCTTGTAATACATATATCCCTTTGGAGAATCTCTTCACCGAATCGAGCTTGCGTCCACCGTTGATTTTGTGCGCTTCACGCGTCCCTAAAGTTGGGTCCCATCAAATAAATGATTATCAGGAATTCGGTGGATAAAGTTACCCATTAGTCGAAAAAGAAAGACATGATACCCACCTTTGTTGAACTTAGCATTAAACAATCTAGTGTAGAAAACCTCGAAAGTACTTAGGGAAAACTCGTGGTTTCATTTCATAAAATCCTAAATGAATTCCGTTATCGATCGATCAAGTAGATCGGTCTCGACCAATAATGTTTCTTGTGAGACAATATTCAAATCCAAATTTCTCATACAAACTTCAAAAACTTATTTTGATGAATCATTCATTTGAAATCACGAGATTAGACGAATCATAGGCCATCTACCAATGATAACCAGATTGAATAAATGCAAAAGACACACATATTGTTTCACCGAGAAGGTTCTCAGACACAATATCTTTCATCAAAAGATCAATTTTCACTTTTTTTGTGTTTATATTAGGTCCTGTTTTGGAAAGGAAGTTATCAATTCTAATATGACTATGATAAATAAAGGATAAATCTAAAGTGATTGAAAGTAAATGCAAAACGAAGATAAGTAAAGAAAGATATCCGAAACTGAGTATATTTAGGTTTCTTTTCAATTATGTGATCCCTTTACAATGGTGTCTACTCAACTATTTATATTAGGTCTTGTGTCATTTTGGAAAGGAAGTTACTAATTCTAATATGACTATGATAAATAAATGATGAATCTAAAGTGATTGAAAGTAAATGTAAAATGAAGATAAGTAAAGAAAGATATCCGAAATTAAGTAGATTTAGGTTTCTTTTCAATTGTGCGATCCCTTTACAATGGTGTCTACTCGACTATTTATAATCATGAATTGCAAATAATAGTCCTCTTGCGGTCATCACTTCAATTTCAAATTTTCCGAAATCTTTAATGCCACGCCAATAATTGCATTATTTTATCCGTTAATTCATTGGTATCGAGTCCTTCAGTAACTACCTTCATTCTTATCCTCTTGTTCTCAAGTGATAATCAGTATCGAATTGTCAGTACTCCTAGACTCTTATGGGCTTCTTCACAAATCTCGGGCTTATTGGGCCTTATTATTCACCCATGGCCCACTAAGCCATTTTTGGCGTTAACAAATATAATTTTTTAAAATGGGTCAACATGAATGTGCGCGTGTGGAAATATTGAAATTTAGATATTGAACGAAGAAGACAAACATGTTCAAGCAGCCCTCGAGTACATATTTCTTAGGGATAAGTGTATTAGAAATCACATTATAAACTATCATAAAAGTGCAATTGAATTTAAAATTTACAAAAAGTGCAAAAAGTCATAGGACTTGTCAAATTTGTGCAAGGAATTATTTCCGTCAACTCCATGTAACTTATTGCGTAACTTTTTTTATCATTTAAAAAAAAACATCATTTTGATCTAAATCTGATTTTTAATATAAATTTTATTGAAGTAAAATTAAAAATAAGATAAATTATAAATAAACAAAAAAGGAGCGAGGGTCACCAGCCATGCCCCACCATTGCCTGCCTTTCCAAGCGATGGTTGGGCGATGACA
Organism: Eucalyptus guilfoylei; assembly: GCA_016097605.1. Taxonomy (NCBI): domain Eukaryota; kingdom Viridiplantae; phylum Streptophyta; class Magnoliopsida; order Myrtales; family Myrtaceae; genus Eucalyptus; species Eucalyptus guilfoylei. Next base: position 22,060,667 of record CM027861.1, on the reverse strand, counting down.
GCCAGGGGTGCAAGTTTCTCAACTCTCTTCTTATTTTTAAAATTTAATTTAAATACAAATGATAGTAAAAAATATTGAAAAAAAAAAATCATGTTTTAACTAGATCGTGCCACTTAAGATAGAGAAAATATTGAAAGAAAATCACGTCAGCATTTTCTGTTAGACGATGGAAATGAGAGGGCTTTATTATATCAATTTAATAGATTTTATGATTTAATTGTAATAATTTTTAAAAAATTTCTTTTGATTGAAGTGGACTTGAAGATTTTTCAATAAAAAGTTAAGACAGGCCACATATTTCACGTCCGAGTCAGCAGAAATCGCTATGCTCGCCGTATATACGCACCAAAGGAAACAGGAATCCGTCCTCGTAATCCGTCCGTACGAGGATGCTCATTCCTCGTATAGTCATCGTCACGAAGCGCTTTATACTGTTATTAAAGCTGGCCACTAGAATCTGCAATCACCTCCTCCGTGAAGAGACCTCGCGAAAGCGAAGACAACGACGATGGTGCTGGAAGATCCCGAAGAGGACGACGCCCTGTCCTCCTCTCGCTACCGCTACGACGTCTTCCTCAGCTTCCGCGGCCTCGACACTCGCCACGGCTTCACCGGTCGCCTCTACCGCGAGCTCTTGCTCAGCGGCGTCCGCGCCTTCCTCGACGAGGAAGGCTTCGAGGGAGGGGAGGAGATATCGTCGAGCCTCCTGGAGGCGATCGACGACTCGGCGGCCGCCGTGGCCGTCATCTCCGAGAACTACGCCGAGTCGTGGTGGTGCCTAAAGGAGCTCGCGCGCATCGTCGAGCGCCGGAAGCTGTTGCTCCCGGTGTTCTATAACGTGGACCCCTCGCACGTGCGGAGGCTGGCGGGCCCGTTCGAGCGGGGGTTCCGGAAGCACGAGGCGAGGTACGGAGCGGAGGAAGTCCGCCCGTGGAGGACGGCCATGGAGAAGGCTGGTGGAATCTCCGGCTGGGATTCTAAGGGCAGGTGAGTAATCATCACCGGGCGATTGTCTCCTTCGTACTTACTCCGAAAGTTCATGATGAATAAGGTTTAGAATCAGCAGTCGATTGAACTTAAACCCTTCTTCTTCTTCCATCTTTGATCGGTTGCTTCTGATCTGAACTCGGAAACTGTGCTGCAGTTGCTTTTCATTTCTAGTCATTTCATCAAAACCGTATTCGGGGAAGTCAGACATACTCGATCTATTTAAATTTTTTTAAATATCCGTAATGAATTCCAAATCCTCCGTCCCTTCCGGGCGCTCTGCCGAGGCCGACTCCGAGCAGTCTCTTCTGTGTATTCGAAGAGACTAATCGAAATGACGTGAGAGTTCGGAAAAGGAAGTGTACGATGAAGGAATAAAGAAAAGAAACTGCGTAATAAGCAAGCTGGCAAAGGGTATCTTGCTTTGTAGTAGTGCGTCGCACATGGTGGTTTAAAGAAGTCCGATACGGACAATTAGGAGCAACACCGGCGCATTTTGTGCCGAGGAACACGCGATCTATTAAAGTATCCATCGAAAGTACTTCTCTGTCTCTTTAGTCTTCGCCTCGAGTTCTTCATCCTTCGAGCTTGCTGCTATTACCTGTAAGGTATGCGACCCTTTACTCCGATACCAACTGTTGGGTATGCAACTCTTTGCTCTTACATCAATTGCCTTTGCTCTTATACCAATTGTAGAGCGCGCAGCTTTCACTCTAATACCACTTAGAGGGTATGCATAAGCTTTGTAGTGTTAACACGAGAGAATTGTAATAGACAACTCCAGACACTTGTTATACTAAACTGCGATACAAGTATAACTCACAAATAATGTCTCTCACACAACTATTACAATACAACTTCTCTCACATCATATATTCAAAATACTCACACTCAAACTAACTAATACAAGCATACACTCAGCTATTATATTTTCCCTTCTTAATAACAGAAGGATAGTTTGCTCACACAAAGTTATTGAAACTATAGTACCTCTCTCTTAGAAGTTCACCGTTGCACTAAGTGACTTCCTGTTCTGAAGCTCTCACTGTTGGAGACTTTCCCTGAAGCTCACATGCATGTGGCTTCCCTAAAGCTCACCTTTGCACTTGGTAGCTTCCATCCTGGCTTGAGGTTCTCCACCTACGTGTGGAGTGACGTCCTCTCTCTAGCTTGAGGTTCTCTCCCTGAGTTTGCTCTGCCTGCGGTGGCCTGAGGCTGTTGAGACTCTCTGAGACCTTTCGGCCTTGAGGCACTTCTGCCTTTGAGGCACTTTGGCCTGTGTTCAAATGCTTCACGTACTGCCTTATTTATAAACTGAGGTTGTCACCGCCTTTTGAAGATTGCCAACTTCAGTGTGAACTGAGAACAACCGTAACTTTTTCTTCACATCCATGTACAAGTTAGCAAGTTGACCTTGCTTCCCTTTCTTCTGACTTTCTTCTCTAGGAACTTGCGGCTTCTAGAGGAAATAGAAAGAGGGAAAGGCGTGCCTTTCATGCAAGAAGTAACTTCTCTTGATCATGGTTCTTTGCGTCTTCTATTAGGTGTTGACTCCAACACTGCCATGGACGTCTTCGCTTTTCTCGCGCTGGACACCACGGTTCCCTGCTAAGAAATTTCACTTTGCATTCCGCCATGCGATTTTTAATGGTGCCTGGTGCTTTCTTCTTTCTCTGGCTTAAGTTGCGAGAGTGATAGAATGTATAAACATTTCGTACCAAACAATGACAATTTAAACTTTTGTATAAATGGTTTATGATACAGTAATCTAATATAAGTTTATACATTCTGATGCATATGATCTAATACTACACGCCTAAATATGTTGAAACACATCATTTTTGCGAGATTTAGGTTTAGTTGTAATCGTGGTATTCATTTTAGTATAGAACAATGCTGAATTTTCTTTTGAAAGAAGAATATTAAAGTTGAGGGTGACTAAGGGGCTGGGAACATTTTTGCTCCCCTATTCTTTTATTTGGGGAACAAAAAAAGAAACAAAAATCTATTTGGTAATGTCAACTAATTTTTCCATTTCTCGGAATAGAATAGTAGCCAGGAAATAGATTTGAAACAGAAATAAGTCATTTTTTTTTCTTTTTTTCTTCTTCCTTGTTGTAGCAATCACCCTTGGATCTGTCGCCGCCCATGGCAATCGACGGCCACTTGCCAGACTGTCGACTGCCCACTGTCGCCAACATTGGCGCTGACCGTCGCTAGCCGCCGTGGGCCGCCTCTGGTGCCCGCGGTAGCGAGTACCTGGCAATCAACATTTGATAATCGGTGAGCAAGAAGAAAAAACGAAAAAATACAAAAATTTGTGAATCATATCAAACACATTCTTATTATTTTTCTATTCTGAGAATAGAATTTTTGTATAGGTACCAAATACGTTATTTTACTCAGAAATTATTTCAAGGAGTAGAAATATAAAAGAATTATTTTTCAAAAGAAATTGTTCCGAAACAGAAATATTACCATTTGCACCCTAATTGGCCACGCCGGTCATGCTAGGCTCAGCACACTATTGTGTCAAGCCCAAGCATGAGATCTTCCTGTGCGGAGCACCTTTTATTTTTAATAAATAAATTTAATTTTTAATTCAAAATTAATCAAGGATAATTAATGAAAAACACTCACCCAATTAAACACAGATAAAGTAAAGTACAGGTACATTTTCAAATAATCTGAAAAAAATCACATTTACAAATTTCCTAATAACGATTACACACAAATTATATCAAAGAGAATGTCTAATAAATTCAATAACTTCGACATTGTGTCCCTCAACAATGCGGATGGTAAAGAGCGCGCATGATAAAATTTCTACTTCTCTATTTCTCTGTTTCTCTGTTCCCCGGAATAGGTTTGGAACAGAAATTCGTTTGGTAACGCAATTTGATTTTTCTATTTTTGGAACAGATTTCTATTCTAGAAATAAATTTAAAGAAGAAATCAGAAGCTAAAATTTTTAACTTCTAAATTTCTGAAATAGAAATTGAGAAATTAATTTCTGGCCAGAAATCAATTTCTGTTCCTGAAATTTTATTATACACACCCAAAGTGTCTTGTTGTCCTCTAGTTCACGCTGGCTACTTTTGGCGGCACTCATTTCTTACAATAATCAATCATATCCGTAGATAGCCATTTCTACATCTTTCGTTGTCAAGCTACGCCCGTTGTCTTGAATGATCCACTGGAATTTCCTTTACATATTGGACGTTCTTCTGCATCTAGCTAGCTCTGCAATTGCTTGGGGTTTTTTCCGGGGAAGGGTCTTGATAGAGACTAGGGGGGTGAATGATAATCATTTTGGCCAAAAATTGAGTTCTGGAAGAAAAATATATTTTTCTATTTCTTTTTAGAATAGTTTACAAGAAAATAACCGTTTGATAACGACACAAAATTTATATTCTAAAAATAGAAATTCGTTTGATAACGATACAATTTTTTTCCTTTTGGACGGCGGCGGATCGGCGGCGGCCGGGATGGCAGCGGTGGCGGCCAACGACCGGCGGAGACGGATGAAGGACCGGTTGACGAACAATAAGAAAAAAATTTTATTTCTCATTTATGTTCCAGAAATAGAAAAGTAGAAAATTTCTACTTCTGATTTCTATTCCAAACCTATTTCTGGAACAAGAATCTATTTCAGAAATAGAAAAATGGAATTGGTTTATCAAAAGGATTTCTATTCCAGAAACAAGTCTGGAATAGAAATAGGTGGTTGTCATGCATCCCCTAGGTTAAAGTGTTTGCCCCTACAATTCCTCCCAACCATTGAGTCGTTGCATCTCGTCATCATCAAATTTGGCTTGTTTTGAGGTAGAGTTGGCACGTATACATTGTTGTCACGGAATTCACTAAACGAGTCATACGATAATTGCACGGTGAAATCCGAATTGAGTTAGGATGATCGGAAATGATTATTGTTGTTGTTGTTCCCCATTATGATGTTTAGAACACGATCAAAATGTTGTAAGAATAAAGGAGATGAAATTGGGAGAAAGTATAAAAAAAGTCATAAATCTATTGTATTAATATATAAACCTTTTAGTTATACCAATTTAATCATAAACCATTTTATATTGATACCAATTCAATCTATATAGCCAACTTAAATTGGAAATTGCTAACGTAAACATTGGCCGTCCTACGTTGTCCTAGGTGGCATGGCTGGCGATGTAGAATGGCTTACACTTACGTTGACATTTTAAAAATAATTTTTAAAAGTTCTTTTAATTTTTTTAAATTTTTTCTTTTCTTTTTCGTTTGCCTCTTTTCTCTTTTGTTTTTTTTTTTTCCATCAATGGCCGGCAAGCATTGGGCAAGGGTTGCCAAAGCTCGCCAGCCATTGGATAAGGGTCGCGGCCAAATAAGTATATTCATGTTACATTTACTGCAAACTACCCAAAACATGTATGATCATACCACATTTACCATAAATTGTGGTTAATCCGAGATTTTTTTAGCGTAAATGTGGGATAGGGATTTTTCGTGACACAAAAATTAATTTGGAGCAATCGTGGCACGAATATACCAATTTGGGGTTGTGAGTGGTGTTAGGCCTATTTTCATTTGATTACAAATACAGCACTTTCATTCAAGTGCATGCTTATGATATACACATTGCTCAGTATACACCAATTTTGCATGACAGCTTTTGTGTAACAAGCATTACTAAATAAGTTAACACAATGATGAATAACGATAATGATAATTCGTAGTTATTTCTGTTTTGTCAGTGTAATACTCCATTAACGATAAAAAGAATGAGCCCATGCATAAGCTCCAAGCCATTAACGGTAAAAAGAATTGGAAAAAAGAATTCCAAAATATTTCCGGAACGAAACACAAACTAGAACTGCCTCGTTTCAACTTTATATTCAATTAATTTTGCATATTTAAATGATGTCTACAGTTTGTAACCTAATAATCAGTAGGAACTGCATAAGATTAATCACTCAAGACTCATATAGAAGAAGACATCTCTTTCCCAGCATGTAGATGAACATGTTTTATATTCTGTGGTTTGGAAAATGGAAAACATGACCTTGACAGAAGATCATCCACACCCTTGATGCAGAAGTTGGCTGCTATGCATTCAATTTCTAAATCAATGAATGGGAATTCAAAAAATCGTCTTGGAAGATCATTTCCTTAAGTGCAGACCTGAGTGAATATTTAAATAAGCGAGCTGTATTCAAGCATCCGGGAATTCGCCACAATTCCATTGTCTAAGTTAATCCTCAACTCCACTTTACATGGTGACCACGTTCATGACAGGGACGAAGCGGAGCTAATCCAATCTCTAGTGAAGAGAATATTGACTAAGTTGAAGAACACGCCCTTGGGAGTGGCCAAGTATCCCGTTGGACTCGAACGTCGCTTTGAAGAGCTGAAGAGGATTGTGGACGTTAATTCGAAGGGTGTCCTGATCTTGGGATTCCATGGAATGGGAGGAATCGGCAAGACAACCCTTGCCAAGGCTCTTTACAACAAGCTCGTGGTTCACTTCCGACGCCGCAGCTTTGTTCCAAAGATAAGAGAGGCTTCCCGGATGGAAGGTGGCTTAGAATCTCTCCAAGCCAAACTGATCAGTGATCTTACCTCAACTAAAGAGTCGGGACAGCGAATGGAGAATGTTGGAGCCGGCATCAATCTGATAAGAAGTCTAGTGTTCGAGGAACCCGTTTTCATAGTGCTCGATGATGTGGACGAAGTAAGGCAAATTGAGGCGCTGGCCGGTAGTCGAGACTGGTTCTACGAAGGAACTCGAATCATCGTGACCACACGAGACAAACAGGTCCTCCCGGAGAGCATAGTGAATGTGTTTTATGAGGTGAAGGAGTTGATTTTTCCAGAGGCACTTCAGCTGTTCAGTCTCCATGCCTTTGGAAGGGACCAACCGACTAAAAGTTTAAAGGGCGTGGCAGAGAAAATTGTGGCTCTCACGGGGGGACTCCCGCTGGCTCTGGAAGTATTTGGATCTTTCTTGTATGACAAGAGGAGGGCAGAGGAATGGCAAGATGCATTGCAGAAGCTGGGACGGATTCGACCCGGCCATTTGCAAGATGTTCTTGGGATAAGCTTTAATGCACTCGATGACCAAGAGAAGTGCATTTTCCTCGATATCGCATGCTTCTTCGTTCAGATGAAGATGACTAGAGAAGATGCTATATATGTATTGAGGGGTTGTGGTCTAAATCCTGAGATAACAATCAAGGTTCTAATAGCAAAATCGCTCCTTAAAATCATTGAGGCTGGCGTCTTGTGGATGCATGACCAAATAAGGGACATGGGAAGAGAGATTGTTCAGCGAGAAAACTATGAACACCCTAGTATGCGCAGCAGATTATGGGACCGCGATGAAATCCTCACAGTTCTGAAGAACAAGAAGGTACGAAGACTGTTTTGCTATCTTGACTCGTACAAATGAATTGCCTAAACCTTAGGAGCATTTATCTGTCACAAACTTCTATTGTGGTTGATCCAAAAATCTTCTTAAAGTAGATTGATAACCGATGCAGCCTCAGTTCAATAGTTGTTTCTTCCCATACATATGTTGCTTACTTGTCCAACAAACACGCTACTAAGCTTTTTAAGCTTTTGTATCTATCGAATACTTGCGTCGCTCCTTATTCACAAATATATATATGCATTTCGGCCTTCCCTTTTTGTGAACTTGATTTGATTTCATGTCTGAAACTTTTTTCCGTCTGATGGTCACAGGGAACAAGAAATATTCAGGGAATTGCATTGGACATGGGAAAAAGGGAGGAGATAAGCACGAATGCTCGACTAAGACATTACTTCATGATGCACCGCTCTTTTCAGTCAGCATTTGCATACTTCAGGGAAATGTGCAAGAAATGTTTTCCCCGGAAGCAAGACAGTGATAAGGTGGTGACTCTGCAAACCACTTGTTTTACACAGATGGTCGACCTTAGGCTGCTTCAAATTAATTATGTGGCACTGGATGGAGGTTTCAAGCATATACCAGCAGAACTGAAGTGGCTTCAGTGGAAAGGTTGCCCTCTGAAGACATTTCCTTTCGACAGTTGCCCCCAGGATCTTGCAGTCCTTGACCTCCCAGAAAGCAAAATCACTAGTATGCTGGAGCGGAGACATTCTAAGAAACAGGTATGCTATATGAAAACCTCATGACATGTAGATGATTCTACATTCTTTTTGCAGTGCTGCCTAGACCTTAGTAGCAGTCAACTATTTTGATGTGACGAGAGTATGTAGCACTGGAGTCAACACCTGGCCTCGTGATAATGATGCCAAAGTACCTTCTATACAAGATTTGTGGATAATCGATGAAGGTGTTATATTGTTCGGGCTGAACACAGACCTTTTCCTGGTTTATTACTCTTTGTAGAATAGGTGCAGAAGGTGACAAACCCTTTGACATGGGTGCGCTTCTTATCCTGTCTTCCTTCTCTGAACAGCTTCAAGAAATCCATTAAGCTTACTCGCTGGCAAAAGAACTGAATTATCCTCCTAGAAAACCATCTGTCAGCTTGGCCTTTCCATCCATAAAGATACCAATTGCTTCTACCGCTTGCTCCTGGACTCTTTTTCTTGCACTTGTACATAAGCGAATTATGCATATGCTCCTCTACTTTCCATTTTTGCCCTTTATTTTTGTCAAAAGTCTGTTTCCCTCAATATTTTCTACCATAATTATTTTGCTTCTAAAATACTCTTGTTGACAGTTGGCTAAGAAATTGTTGGTCATGGATCTCCGTGATTGCTATGACCTTACTGATATCCCCGATTTATCTGGGTTTGATATCTTGGAGAAACTGATTCTTGTGCGTTGCAAAGGACTTCTGAAGATTCATAAGTCAGTCGGTGACCTGACCAAGTTGAAATATTTGAACCTCAGTGACAGCTCCAATCTTTTGGAATTCCCAAGTGATGTCTCTGGATTGAAATGTCTTGAAACACTTGTCCTCTCTGGTTGTTCAAAGCTCAAGGAACTGCCGCCAGATCTTAGCGGGATGAGATCTTTGAAGGAGCTTTTCATTGATTACACGGCGATAAAGCAACTTCCTCAGTCAATCTTTCGTCTTGCAAAATTAGAGAATTTCAGTTTAAAGAGATGCACTGCCCTGGAACAACTTCCTGATTGCATAGGAGAACTGAGATCTCTAAAGAACATTGCTCTTGATGGTTCAGCAATCAAAGGACTTCCAAGTTCAATAGAGTCTTGGACAGAGCTTGAGAAACTAAGTCTTGTGTTCTGCAAATCGCTTACGACACTTCCTGATACTATTGGGAATCTCAGATCATTGACACATCTTTTCGTTGGTTGCAGTTCGCTGAGACAGCTACCCGCTTCTGTGGGTCACTTATCCCGGTTAAAATGCCTATCCCTCAATCTTTGTAAACATCTAAGCCAATTGCCTGACACAATTGGTGGCTTATCATCTTTGGTTTGGTTAGATTTAGAGGGGACAGCAATTGAAGAAGTTCCTAGTCAGGTTGGGGCTTTGAACACGCTCGAAAAACTTGAGATGAGATCGTGTCGTTCAATAAAAACATTACCAGAGTCCATGGGAAATATGTCGAGCCTCACCGATCTGTTCTTGGATAACACCATGATAACATCACTGCCAGAGTCCATAGGAATGCTTGAAAGGCTTCGCACCTTAAGACTAAGTCAATGCGCAGAACTCTGCCAACTACCTGCTTCACTTGGGAAGTTGAGAAGTCTGGTTTACTTGGTAATGCCAGGAACCTGTGTCACAGAATTACCCCAAGAATTTGGGATGCTCACAAGCCTGACATCATTGAAAATGAGAAAAGAGCCGAATAGAGGACAGCCTCTAAAGCATATCGTTCTTCCAGAGTCCTTTGCAAATCTCTGTTCCTTGAAAGAGATGGATGCTCATGCTTGGGGATTTTCGGGAAGCATCTCTGATAATTTTGAAAGGTTGTCATCCTTGGAGGAATTGAATTTGGGTCGTAACGATTTGTCTAGCTTGCCATCCAGTCTGAGGGGCCTTGTGCTTCTCAAAAAGCTCAATTTGTCTCATTGTAGCAAGCTCATGTATCTGCCTCCACTTCCCTCAAGCTTGATTGAGTTGAATATGGCAAACTGTACTTCATTGGAGCGTATATATGACTTGACAAATGTGGAGGATTTAAAGGAGCTGAATTTTACCAGTTGCAGCAATTTAGTTGACATCCCCGGTCTCCAGGTGTTGAAGTCTCTAAGACGTTTATTTTTGGGTGGTTGCAAGGCGTGCTTCCCAGCAGTGAAGAGAAGAATTGAAAAGGTAAAAAGATAACTGATAGCTCCCACTTTGAGAGAACTATTTTACTGAAGCAAAAAGATATTTTAAGATCAGTTCTCAGTTTTTCTCCCTTTGTCCAGTATCTTCAATAATGACTGCAGAAAGTTTGACCTTAAACGTTTTTTTCATGAAATTTGCAGGTTGCTTTAAAGCATTTGTACAACTTGAGTGTTCCTGGGAGTGAGATTCCATTATGGTTTTCTCAGGAAGTTTCTCATTTTACTGCTCCAAAGAACCGCCAGATTAGAGGAATAATTTTCGCTGTTGTTGTCTCTCTGGACAGTGTAAACCGGGGAAACATTCCACTACCAGCACTTGTGGACATTAAAGGAAGGCTTCTCAGGCTTGAAGATCCAATACACACCACGGTATTAAACCTGATGGGGGTCCCAGACACAAGTGAGGACCAGCTTTACTTGATTAGATTTCCGGAATTCAAGCCAATGGTTCGGATGATAAAAGAAGGAGACAGGATAGATATAGTGCTGCGAGACCCGCCCTACTTTCCTGGGCTCTCACTGAAAAAGCGCGGGATTTATCTGGTTTTCGAGAACGATGATGATTATGATGGTAATGAAGTGGAGGAATCCCAGCAGTCAGTGTCTCAGAAACTGGCCAAGTTCCTCAGCTCCTTGTGAAATATATCTTTCTTTATACTCACAATAGAGTGACAAAAAGCTACTTTAGAAACTCTTTTGTCACCCCACTTCACAACATGCCTCTATCGGCAATATTCGGTCCAGGGTTCATCCCAAGAGTAGAAAGGAATTGTTTATGTAAGGTGATGGTACACGTTTTCTTGCAAATGGCTTTTGCTTACAGAATAGAGTAGGATACTGCTCCGACATATATCCTCGGCCTTTCCCCTTCATAAGACCAAAGGATTAAGCACGGAGCCACTAGTACTTGTACAAGTACCAAGTATCCAGTCCATAATTCGTTCTGTGTTAAATGAGGATCATAGGACAAGAACTTAGAAGCTGAATTTGTCTAGAAAATCCGAGGAAATGTTTTTTTCCTTGAACTAATGAGGCACTTCCAACAAAACAATCACGCTTTTAGCAATTCCTAATAACCACCCTACTTTTTTTGACAGAGGCTCAGTTGGTTTGTCATCCTAAAAAAACTTAGGGATGCAGCTAGCCATGGCTCCCAGAGTAGCACCCAAAATAACCTAACAGATTTCCCACTCATCAAGACAAAAACCGATCAGGTGAATTAATGAAATAGAACAGACAAATGAACTCCTTATTGCCGCCAATGAAGCAGCGGCAATGAAAGAAATGAAGAAAAGCTTTGACAAGAAACAACCAAAGCGAGGACATAACAAGACAGTTTCCAGAAAAGCACGACAAGACTTCGCAGTTTGGCTAGAACTAGCCCATAATTGAATGAACTTGAGTAGCATTCCTACCGCTCTGAAACGAGGGATACTCTCGGCATCCGGAATGAGTCTGAAAGTCTGGTATCATTGCATCCCTCCCTTTCCTTCTTTTCAGGGATGTGTAGTGTACGACCCTTTGTCGAGAAGGGCAATTTTGGAAGAGAGAATCCCAAGATCGTAAATTTGCAATTCTTATAATAATAGAGAAACTCAAAACATTCTAAAAATTTCATTTCGCAGTAGTAATAGACATATACATGTACAGCCGAGCTAGTAAGTAGGTAAAGCACCAGCCAGTGTAGCTCCTCTAAAAGTGTATCCGGTTTGAAGCATGGAGAGCAACTATAATGTCCATATGTAAAAGATAAAAGAAAAAGGCTACGACTATGGTACAGCTCTAACTTTACAACTTTGAATCTATATGCCTCGCTACCAAAATCTACGTGTAGTACTTAAAACTCATTTCTTGGTCAATGTCTTCGGCTTTGTCCTCATGCTGGCTCTTCTTATGACATCCCAAGCCTTTTGCGGGGCATAGACACCATGTTGTGAAGCGAAAAATGACTCGTACCCGGGTGAGTCGAAAGCAAACCCAGTGTACTTAGATGTCTCGCGCGGAAGTAGAGAAATAGCAAAGCTCCTCTCTTGATCCGTTGTGAGCTGGTTCCTGATTTCCAAGCCCATTGCCCCAGTGTTATCATCGGGCTCGTGCCTGTGAATTTCCTGTATTATCTGATAATCATATGGGAAGAACCACCTTTGAATCCTGTAACCAGGTGCATGAAATTAGTGGGGAAAAAGAAACTAATCAGAGAAGTATCCATTGCAATTTCTTGAAGAAAACACTCATTGCTAATAAACAGAATCTGCAAAATAGAATATCGTGAATCCACAAAACAATCACTTGACAAGAGGAAGCTGTCAAGTTTCCACAAGCCAATAAAAACTTACACCAATTAAGGTTAATACATGGATTTATCCTGAAAGCACATTCCAGAAATAGGCAAAAGTTCAGCCCAGAGAGGAGGAAGAGAGGTTAGAGAGAGAGAGGGGGGGGGTAAGAGAGAGAGAGAAGCAGGGCAGATGCAATTCACAAATGATGGACCATCTGAGAAACACCAATAAAATTATGAGAAACTGGAAAAGTACAGACGTTACAACCCATGTACCAAATAGGTAAAAAAGGAGCCATGAAATCGACAATGAAGATGAGGAAGGGCATTTGATAGAAAAAGGAGGTCCTCCACTATATAGTCCATGACAAACGTCCTTCGTTACTTTTGGAAAAGCCAAGTTGCAGATTTGCAATCAGTCTTCACAAGCAAATTTACTTAAAAACTATGTTACAGTGTTTCTCCCTATTGCAAGCGAGAGAGATGTATGCCTAACAATTAAAAAAAGACTGAGTTCTTTTTTCATTTTTTTTTTGGCCAGACAAAAGTCTGAAACCTTACCCTTGCCATAAGAAGTCACCAAGCAGCGCAACAATTGGAACCAGAAGAAATGTTAGGTAGAAGTAGACTGTACTCATTATTACATAGATGACGTAAGAGAGATTTTCCTGCACATACATGTAATAAGATGAATATCAGAATAATTGCTAAAGGACTAGCTGAGGTAAAGGGAAGGAAAGAACCACCAGAAAGGGAAGAGACTCACCCTTATGAGTGAATATATGCAAACAAAAACAAACCAAGCAAGGATGCTTCCACTGATACCAATATGATGCCATCTTGTAATTGAATTACACATCAAAAGAAGGCGTAAGTTGACAGTTACAACAACACAGGTAAATGCCATTGTGCTGACATCCCAGAGGCCAAACATTTTTCCTGATGAATTTAGACCAGTAGAACTAGAAGCTGTCACAAAGTGATAAAAGATGAGAGACTGGTAGAATGCAGAAAAAGCCCAGGCTGCCACAACTCTCCACTTGAAGTACGAATTCCGTATTCCCTCCTTATACAGTTGTGGATACTTCTTGGAAAGTGATGCACTAACATCCTGGAAAAACATGCAATAATACTGTCAAGTATTTGCCCCTATTATGATTCATGTTGAAGTATATTTATGAATATTAGTCAGCAGTTAGCAGATGGTCACAAGGAAATCAGAGCTTTGTTAGTGTCTCTCATGCTTTACATATGGAGCTACTATGTACTATTTCATTCAGCTATTGAGTAAGGATGTAGTATTTGTTGATTCTCTCTCTCCCTCTCTCACAGATCAAAACCCCAGCTTCATCTTTCCTCTTGCCTTCGGTAAAAAAACCCTAGCTGTCACTGTTGAGTCAACTCCATCTAAACGATCTCTGTGTTTGTCCCCATCATTTTGTCTATGGTGATAGTCCTTTTCGAAGCATCTATCTACGGTGTCAATTAAAGCTCTCACTCTGTTCTTCTCCTGGGGGACTCAAGCAATTGACTCCGTACAGTCACAAGTCGAGCTTGTCTCCAGCCACGACCTCTGCCAATGTTGTCGTTGTCGTCATTGCTTATCATCAAGGGGAGTCTCGCTATTCGCTGCTGCCCATCCATCTCCCTCTTCTTTCATCATCCATCGTCAATTGTGAGCCATCTTCGTTGCTCACCTTCATCAGTTCATCGGTTGACCTAATCCGTCAAATGCAAGCTCTCTCCACTCTGGATCTATCCACTTTGCTCTTGCTCAGCCAACTGTGTCCTCGTCCCTTTCTCCATGGTCGGAGAACACTACCAGTCAAGTCCCTTTGTTCTCCGATCTAGGGTTCCAACGACTGTTGCCCGAGTCACTGCTTTGTTTCTTCATGTCAATGTCCATCATTTCCAGTTCTTGTTCATCAAGCTAAGTCTCATTCTCCATCAAGTCCAACTATGGTCTCTACTATTTTCCTGTCCTTCATGTGCGTCAACTTGTTTACTCCTACCATGTTTCCCTGTCAACTGCAAGTCTATAGGTCATTTTCTTCAGAAAATCTCCCAATTCCACTTCCCTGAAATTTCCACATTCCCTGACATGGATCTCATCCATCAGACTCATCTTTGACTGCCGAACATTGTTGACGAGCGAAGTCGCAGTCAATTTTTGAGGCAGCTATGAGTGCCAGAGTCAAGCAAACCTCCGTCCCGAAGCAAGAGTCAAGCAACATGGGGGTGATGCAGTTTAGTATGTGCAATTCAGAAGTCAGTTTTTCATATGTTTCAACCCGGTTGTTGAGAAAGAGGTGTCAACTTTGTGTTTCTTCACAGCATTTCCATCAAATCTGGTGTTCATGTGGATTACATTTAATTTTTAGTGTAATTGTCCTCGTCTTAAAACCAATGTATCTACATCCAATATCTAGCGTATGATCCAGCTTCCATAGTGCTTTGGTCACAAACTTTGGGAGAAATTGTACCTGTCATATGCAAGCTGGATGCACTGGTTTGAGGGGGCGGGGCATATTGAAGTATGTTTAAGAATATTAGTCAATAGTTAGTGGGCGGTCGCAGATAAGGAAATTAGGAATTTATTAGTGTCTCTCCTAATCTACGAATAGAGCCATCTATGTACTCTTTTATATAGGTATTTAGTTAAAATGTAAAATTTATTGATTCTCTCTCCCTCTTTCTTAATGATCCTAGAAGATGTATAATGTTCAACTAGACAGTACATATAACAGATTTTATCATCCCAAATCTAAGATCTCATGCATTCATTGAGTCAAAAAAGAATAGTAAAACTGCTTTTATCCTTCAAGGAAATTAGATGTAATATACTTAATGAGTAAAACTTACCTTCTCAAAAAGCCCAAAAATGATCACCGGAAGAGAAGTAAACATGACATTATACAATGACTGGAACCAATCATCATAAAATCTTTGACCAGAAAATCCAGCTTGAAAAGTGAACCAAAATTGAGTCAAGGTGAAGGTAAGGTTCTTGTAGAAGAAGTAAGTAACAACCTGCAGAGACAGAAAGCTGATTATCAGGCCACCTATCTTATGTGACAAAATAATAAGTCCCACGACATATGCTCGACCTTGCATATTCTGAGATATGACCACCGTCCATGCACAAGAAGTAAATCTGAAAGAAACCGGAACTGTGCAATTGCAAAATCACTAGCCATCACAGCTTGCATTCCTTCCAGCCCACTAATGCCAACACCAACATGAGCCGCTTGAATCATGCTAACATCATTGGCACCATCACCAATGCTAAGCGTTATCTTGCGAGCTCCCTTCTTCACCAGACTTGTCACCTATAAAGAGTAACAGAAACTCAAGAAATTACTTCGAACTGAATATTAAAACCATGTGATCACTCAATACTTAACACTCGATGTAGACCAAGCTCCAGAAAATGTCAGCTGGGAAGTAACTATGCATAACTTTATCAAAGAAATTACAGACACATAAAATAATAACTGAGAGTTAAAACTCCATAAGCTTCATGAACCCCCCTTCCATACATCCCAGTAAATATATGTTGGCATTGAAATGAAGGGAGGAAACTCATGACATTAGAGCAAATTTAAACCTTCACCATATAGCCATAAGTAAGGTCAGTTATACAACATCTTATTACGCTAATGTGCTCTATTCCATATCAAATCTTCTGTAAGCTCTAAGTGCTCAATATCTAGCCTAAAAGACGTGGAAGGAGATGATAAATAAAGACATGCAATATTCACAGCTTACAAAGACTTGAAATAGTTACAAGCGAGAGTCTTTAAGGATTCCCATAGCTGACTCAAACTAAGTGGTATAAGGCTTAGTTTGCTTCTTGTTCCATTTTAAATGTTCTTCCTACACTCCTTTGATCAGTAAATCAAATAATGGAGGGAAAGTTCTTCCTACTCCCGCTTGATGAAAAATGGCGCCGATTTAAAAATTCAAAACGAAATATGAGTGTATGGCATATAATAGTTTTTGTGACCCAGTTGCAGGATCACTTTCACAGATCATGGCATGAATGTTATCAGAAGCACCAATCATATTCGAAAGAAATTAAACCAGTGACAAGACAATTAAAAATGTCAACCAACACCAATTTCCAATACAGGGGAGCTGATATTTCTCTAATTATGTGATACATAATTAATTAGCATGTACTTCGAACTCTTGTAACATGCAATATTAATAGTCATCAGAGGCTACCTGCGCTTTCTGTAAAGGAGAGACACGGCAGCAAACAACTGAAGTACAGTTCAAGCTCAAATTCAGCAGCATTGTACGCAAATTTGGGTCCAATGCATACATTAAGCACTTCCCATCAATCACAAGAGCAAGTTTTGGACCAGATGCAGTGCGAAAACAGTGTTGTGCTTCCTCAAGACTTTTACTCAGCTCTTTTCTGACTTCTTCCTTCATCACACGTGCAAGCTCAACTGGGTCACCCTGGACAGCAAATACATAGTTACATGAATGAATCTTGTAAATTTCACAGCACAGATGGCTGAAGCAAGTAATTCCTCTCACCCTTTCTTCAACTTCTCTAATCACATCTGTCTCCGAACTAATGATAAACTGTTTCATATCATTATGAATCAACTTGCATGCTGCAGCAAAAAAGGTTTAATTTTTGAGTGACAACAGCATAATTAAATATAACAAGCAGTTCTGTAATAGGTCACACACCATAAGCGATGTTGATAGCCGTTTCCATCTTGTCCCCTGTTAGCACCCATATCTTAATCCCAGCTTTAGAAAGAGTCTCTATACAATTGGGTACTCCTTCCTGAAGTTTGTCTTCAATTGCAGTGCATCCAATCAATATAAGCTCCTTTTCTATTAGTTCTGCAACCTACACATGAATCACAATTTCAATACTACTAATTGAAGCAATACAAGAAAAACCATGACAAGCCATGTAATTGACCCCTTTAATCAGTGATATTCATCTTCACTGACAGAACAGCAGTGATGACAACTTCATAGAGTCAGATACACGAATCTTCTCACTGAAAAGACAACTATGACTTTTCATATTCCAAAATATGAAGATTTCATTTCCATTGTGTCCTTCAAATTTGCAGTATGCAAAAGAGAAAACTAGTCTTCATACTTGCAAATTCAAATTGAAATTTACATATTTTAAGAATCCTGAGACAAAATTTAAATTATCTTGTACTTTTTTAATGAAAAAACCAGATATTGAGAGTGGGAGAGAGGGATGTCGAGAGGTCTTGAACATAGGTAGCAAGACTCCACAAAGGCTGGTTCTCATGCAGACAGTCGTTCTCAACCATATAGATGCACACTGAGATTCAGAAGGCTAAAATTTTACGTTCCATATAGGTCAGAAGAACCCTGAAGGGGAAAGAGAGAACAAAAGCATATTTACTCTATGCTTATTCTGTTAGTGTAACATTGACTTGTTAGGATGCCACGTACCTCATCCAATTTCTTCTCACGGTCTCTTAGTGATGATTTAGCCTGTATAAACTTCTCATTCCACCCTTCATATATCTCGGGACTCAAATCTCTATAGGCCAAGCAAAGGGTACGCAATCCAGCAGATCCATATTGTTCCAAGTTTTCCCTGGTTATTCTTTTCAAGTCATCTTGTCCTGGAGCTAACCTCTCATAGATCACAGAATCAGCTCCCTGCAGAAAATACGTTCCTCAGAAAGTCAAATTTGATTCTAAGCAGCATTTGGCAATCTCATTCATACAAGGGAGGAAAAACAAAAGGGTCAAATTTTATTACTTTGCAGTACAAAACGAGCCTGCCATTTGGATAACGGCACACAACAGACTGACGCTTCCTCGTGCTAGATATTCAATAAAGACACCAAAAATGTTAGTTTCACCGAATGTGAAAATATATGCATTAAGTATAAAAGGAAAAGTTGACCACCTGTTAAACTCAAGGACATTGAGAATCTCATAGGCAACATCGTCAATTTTACCCATCTTTTCCACATGAGATTCTCGGACATATATCATAGTAGGTGTACGCCTGCAAATAGAACAATCTTTTGGCTGAGTAAGATAACAAATGACTAAGACAAACATGAGAACCATTACTGTGGCATGCTTTATGATTTGAATCGACATTACAAACACTATAATTGGTCAAACAACAATTCATTAGGTAAGAATATTGCCAAACATGATAATGAAGCATTTGTGCTATATCAACCGCATATTGTCAGTTCTATGGAAGATGAACTTCCTCATAAGTAGCCAAAGAAAGCTATA
This sequence comes from Eucalyptus guilfoylei, assembly GCA_016097605.1. Classification (NCBI taxonomy): domain Eukaryota; kingdom Viridiplantae; phylum Streptophyta; class Magnoliopsida; order Myrtales; family Myrtaceae; genus Eucalyptus; species Eucalyptus guilfoylei. Next base: position 22,041,822 of record CM027861.1, on the reverse strand, counting down.
AAATTAAAGAAGAAATTCATCATGTGCAGACATAGTAAGGGCAAACCTGTAGAAGAAGAAGCCAAAGTTCTTTGCAGCAATCACCAGTGCAGCTTCATCAGGTGATGCAGCTTGATATGTTATCTTTTCTGGAGAATCATCTCCTTCAGGTAATACAGTATGACATATAGCGAGGCACCTGAAAAACTCCTGCAGATTAAGAACATATAAGCATTCTTTAGAGGAGGAGGGCCACAGATCCGATATCACGAATATACTTGTTTACTCAATCAATAGAACCATATAAAGCATATACTAAAAGGTTGCCAGAACTTCATCATAATACATATCTTAAATTTAGGAGAGGATCTAATTTGAAGCTTCTAATAAGAGAAAATGGGATCACAGGCAATAATTCTCAAGGTTGAGACATGCGTTGCAATTACTACCGTAGAGACACTTGGTGGTTACATACAACGTGGATCAATAACAGGAGACAAACAAAAATTAGATCTAGGAGAGGATCTCTCGAATATCTGGTTACATCTAAAAGCACATTCCCAAATGCATGACATTTCAAGAGATTAAGCAACCTGACCTATATTGCTTGTTAACGTCTTCTCTTGGTTTATTTGCAACTTATATACAGATTCTTCAATTGATCTTTCAAACATTAACATATCGATCAAGATCTTTGAATAAAGTAGGATCACACATCATAGCTCTTTCTCATAATGCTCATAAAGGAAGATATCCAAGCCTTTTTTGCATAACTTTGGACATGGTGCATCTAAAAAGACACTATAGATGACTCAAACATTTAAGAAGATGTCTGCAAACCACCCATCCACCTATGCGCACGCACAAACATACACATGCGCGAGCTAAACAATAAGCATTATTCTACCGTACCATCAATAGCATGGAGGAGCAAAAACTAGCTCCTAAAAATCAACAACAATATCAATCCAAGTGTATCCCAAATGAAAACATACTTTGATAGTTAAACCTTCATCTAATGAGAGAAGCTGATAGGCTATTTGCTTATAATGTAACACCAACCTTGCACATATCAGGATTTGGCTCATTTCTCCAAGCTCCACGCATGAGCCTTGCATCGTCAAAATTAAAACCCTTCTCGTGGACTGCATTGGCTGACTTGTGTATCTGCATGATGATGCCACATAAATTTATCGACTGATACAGATGCATCATTAATTTTCATGTGAAATGTCCCATTATACCTCCACTCTCTTGCCAGTCCGTTGGGCCCCACCCATCTCTATTTCAGTTATGCCTGTTCCATAAACCTCTCCACCAATTGAACACTTGAAAAACTCCATCATATTTCTAGTTAAAGTTCCAGTTTTATCTGAAAATATATATTCCACCTGTACCAAGCAGCAATTTCCATAATTAATAGTTGGAAAAGCAATTTCTTGACATGGCAAAGGTGAAACGATAATAGCAAGTGATAAAGAACCTCTCTAACAGCTTTATCTTTACTATAAAGTATAACAAGGTCATTTATGTACACTGCTATAGTTACTGTTGTACAGCAAAATTATGAGAATGACCTCATTGCCAACAATAACCATAACACCCATCTACCTGTCCGAGTTCTTCATTTAAATTGGAAGTCCTAGCTAGTGCGGGGGTATTGGTCTCGGCATGATACATGTGCAAATCCTTGTTGATATATTGCGTGGACTGAAAAATTTTGATCATCTGAAATTTGCACAAAAGAAGGACAAACACCAAATGAATGCGTAGGAAGAGAATTATATTTAGATAAATAAATCCTGTTGTGGAGAAAGACAACTTGTGCATCTGAATATACCACAAGCCTGGAAGACTAACCTCAATGGATACGTACAGAGATATTGGAATAATAGTTGAGAAAAGGGTAACAAGGGTGAGCATCGTCGCCGCAAATACCTGAAAAGAAAAAAAGAAAATTATAGTGCAAAAAAAATGAAGGTGCATGTACGTGCGTTCGTGCGCCTGCATGTGTGTGCATGTGAGAGAGAGAGAGAGAGAGAGAGAGTCGCTATTATAAAGTACCACTAGTCTGTTGTCAGGGTTAAACTGAGCTTCCACTCCCTTCCCCAAACTCAAGTAATAATACTTGCGATTTATAAAAGTAGCACTGCAAAACTCCATGTATGAGATCATGTGAAGGTAATGACAAGAAAATATAACAATAGTAGAAATGCAGATTCTTTCTTCTTCTTTTTTGGTTTAAGTAATTTCATGTGATGATGGTAACATCCAAACCTGCCAATGGCTCCAATGAAACACATGACAAAGAGAGTAGCAAGAAGGGTGAGTATAAGTTTGTCCAGTTTTCTCTCTAATGTACTCCTCTTGGAAGGAACATTCATGGCATTCATCATAACCTGCAATTATTTGTGCCAACAAAAGATGGAACTTATAAAATCAGTGTTCTAGACATAGATGGAGAGTGCCTGCCACAATTCAGGGCATATTTGTATCACATGTACCATTTTCACATCAGCAGAATTAAATCTGTTTCATCCTACCAGAGATATTTGCTACTAAGGCAAGTAACAAAGGACCAAACAGGGGTATGAAGAGATTTCTGGGAGCATACCTTAGTCTCATGACCAGTAAAAATGACCGCACCAACAATGTATTCAGTGTTCCTAAGACTGCATCCCTGAAAATATGTATGCCACGGTCCCACAATTCAGTGAATGAAAAGTCCACATCAACATATGTAGAAGCAGAAGAATAGCTTAAAACCATATTTCTTGAATGATCTAATGTATTTCTAAAGCATATATTTACGAGAAATGCAGAGAACTTGAGTAAGAGGTTTGTGCATCAAAAACATTATAGCAACCCAATGAATAAAAAATAAAGACCTCCAGACTAAATGAAGGACAGTAAATGACAGAAAAGCAACCATACCCGCAACAGAATTTGGTTTGGGGTGAGAGGTAAAGTTTGCTTTTGATGTATAAGATTGCCAGTGAACGTGTACAACGAATTGTTTGGTTGCTCACACTGCACTTCACCTGCAATTGGCAAAAAAGTTTCATGAGTTTTTCTTTTTTTCCTGTCCGAAGGTAAGTCTGTGACATCTGTAAGGCAGAAAAGGTAGAGCAAGATGATTGTTTAAGTGCATGCTAGAAAGCCATTGTTTACGTTCGTGGTGCAAGCACGTACACAGAGCACATGTTACTTTTAGTTCACATAAGCAGAGAAGACAATAGCTGCTTAGGCCTCACAAAAAACCAACTGGAGGGCAAATGCTTGAGGACTAATCTACTATAGAGCAAGCAAAAGACTGCTTTACAACAAATATTCCAAATCTAGTCATAAAATCCATAATTTGGATCCATCACCATTCCAGCATTGGAGCTACAAGCACATCCGCAGGTAAAAGTTCCGGATCTCATGCTTCATAAGTGACAAAAATATATAGATTACTTCGAAAGGAAATTCTAGGCATGCCAACCCATCAACAAGGACACCAACATGTTTGGGAACTTGCTTGGGTTTAAAAGGCAGAACTAACTGAAATTTGTATCAATGCCGCTTTTGTTGGCTTCAAGAGGGATTCTGGGAAGAACAAAGATCAGATAAAATGGCTTTTGTGTAAGATTTATTAAAAAAATCAGCCAATCATGCAAATAACAATGAATAAGACATGTCCATGTACGCCACATCAAAGGATGGGTCAGAGAGGTCATTCACATCTTCATGTTACATTCACAAATATACACCACCATCAGGAAGATCCTCAACAGCCATCAGTGATCCTAGCTCATCTTACAGAGATATCAATCAGAAAAACATGAAGTTGTAAAAGGCAAGCAAAAGAAAGGAAAGGAAAGATATGCTTATTTAAGATTATTCTTGCTGCAAATTTCCAAAAAGAGGATGTGTAAGGCTAGAAAATATGTCTACCAATAACTGTTCGGCAAAAAGAATGAAGTAATCTCATCTTCCCACTACTATATCACAAAATTGAAGGCAATGAACAAGCTATGACCACCAGAAACTGTTCAGCAAAAAGAAGGAAGTAAGCTCATCTTCCCACAGCTATATTAAAAATATTGAAGACGGGGAACGAGACAAATTAACATTATGAATCAACAAAAGAGAATTCATCCACTTGATCTGTAAGTACACGGTCTTGCACAGGAAACAGATGAGCTTGTTAATTCAGACAAATACATGGAATCTACACCGAGTGGCTGGAGGGTATAAGAAACCAGCGGCACTTATTTAAGAGCTCAAACTTTAGGCTCTTGGATATCCAAACAGTGAATCTCTTGTAAAACAGCGACTTAGTTCCTTATTATTTTCAGATTCTCTACTAATTGCCTTGATTTGCATCCAGGTTCTTTCTTTCATGCGTACATAGGACTTTCGTCCTCTCTTCTGCTCATGTGATGTTAGTATTCATCAGATAAGAGATAAAAGTACCTTTTACCAACAAAATCAAAGGTGATATATATATATCCCATCCCCATCCTAATAAAGCAGGAGGTATGGAAAACTTTGAGAGAGGAGAAGTGAAATTTGCAATGTGTGAGAGAGAGGGAGAGTAGAGCCAACACTCGAAAAGTTTAAGTCCCATGAAAATAGTAAAGCCTTTTTTATTAGCCTGAATAAGAGCTCTTAAAGTGCGGTATGCAATAAGTTATACGGAAAAATGACATTTGCGACCAGTCCACATTGGGCAATGCTCCGTGAACAACTGACTTAAGTTGTATGTTCGTCTAGTAATCTTGGATTCCCAAGTATTTTTAACAAATAACATGATTTTATCCTTGAAAGTTCAATGGCGTAATAATAGCACAAAACAACAAATATGTTGCTTGAAAGTTAGTCACAATGAATATAAACGAATGTAAAAATGAAACCAAGAGAGGGATTTTCTGATTGAAAGTTGGGGTTGGTCTCTCTAACTATTCACATTATTTAATATGGTAATTACAGATATCCCACTGTACACCATAGACCGAGTATAAACCTCTACAAATAATTATGAGTATCTTTGAACACTTCCCCTCCCATAGTATATAAACCAAACATGTCCATTTTGTCAGAAATAAAATTAAATGAAATCATGCGGAATATTAATATTGCACCATAGACCGAGTATAAACCTCTACAAATAATTATGAGTATCTTTGAACACTTCCCCTCCCATAGTATATAAACCAAATATGTCCATTTTGTCAGAAATAAAATTAAATGAAATCATGCGGAATATTAATATTGCGCCCCCCTCCCCCTTTCAAGGAAAAAAAGAAAAAAAGAAGAAGGAGCATGGAGACCATAGAAAGATGAGATGACAAATCAAAAGAAAATTTCACCTTTGAATTCCGATGCTTTTTCTGGGGGAACATAATCCCAAGTCCTCTCCAAAGCCTTCCGGATCTTTAAATTTGTTTCACCATCCAAATTTGCAGTCTGAAAATTTGAAAAAGCAAAGTCAAACATGACAGATAAATAACAGCAATGAAATGCAACCAGCATATCAAGATTCGAGAATGGTTGTTCTTAAACCTCAGTGTAAGATAAATAACAGCAATGAAATGCAACCAGCATGTCAAGATTCAAGAATGATTGTTCTTAAACCTCAGTGTAGCAGACTCCATCAGCATTTGTACTAGCGAGAAAAAGCAAATCTGCAGGAAAGAAGCCATCCTGTTTAACCTGCAACGGGTACAAGAAACAATTTCACCAGAGTTAAAGAAAATCAGAATATGAGTCGCCATTGCCAAATTAATGACTTTTGTTCATACGTGGGGAAACAGCCAAATGCAAGATTATGAAGAGTACAGCCAACATAATGCAGCATTATCGCACGTCTATGAAAAGCTACACTTCTACAATAGAGCTCCTCATAACAGGTCCCTCTCAGTTTCAAAGGTCCAATGCTACAAAAGCTACACTTTCCCAAATACGGGAATGTCTACAACGACAACAAGAAAAGCCTCATCCCTCTAAGTGAAGCCAGCTATTTGCATCATGTCTTCTTATGTAACCTCTATGTGGTCCAAATCTTTCTTTGCGTCTCTTTCCATGTCTTTTAAGTCTTCCCTTCCCCCTTCTAACCCAAGTCTTCATACCCAGATTACCTCTCCTCATTGGACATCTAAAACCTTTGTTCCACATGACCAAATCATTTCAAACGAATTTCTCTCACATTATCCTCAATTGGAGCCACACGATGCTTAATCACCATTTCCAGAATATGATGAAACCATATGGAGCAGTAAAATGTAACAAGATATGCAAGATAACTTAATTTTTTCTGCATCTTCAAGCATGCTAGACTATCTTTAAAATTAAAGAACAAGAACTATGATACTAAATATTATTGAGCATGAAATAGTCCAGAATTAGAGGGAAAAAAAAATTGGCTTCTTCCAAGCACCAAAATCTCTCAAAGGCAGAAGACAAGCATAGTAAAATCTCAAACGCAGAAGACGAGCATGGACATCGAAGAGAGAGATATATTTAGAATTTGCAGAATAAATAGTGACCATGGCATGGTTATGGAAGCTCAATTAGCAATAATCACCCAATATAAAATTGGAGAACTAACATAAAATGTAAAAACTGTGATGCATGATATTGCCAAATCCAACATAAAGATAACACCCTGAAGATGACACCCTTCCACACACAAATGATCTACTTCAATAAAATACAATGTCTTTCACCAGATGAAACACAATCACATGATAAATCATACAGAAAAAGTCAGTCCAAAAACATAAATACTACTCACTTTCACAATATCTCCAACTTGTAACTTCTTCCAGGGGATGGGCTCCCACCGTTGATCTTGTAACACGTCCACAAGAGTGTTATTTATCGACATGTCATTTTGAAAACGTTTCTGTTATGCATAAATAGAAGGAAAAAAAACAGGTTAAGCATATTCTAGCTTCTCCTGTGACACAATTACATGACCCAGTACTTAGGAAACAAAACCAACCCTTTAGAAACACCAAATGGCATCACAAGAAAAAAAAAAATTACTGAATAAAAAGAAAGCGAGAAAAAAGAAATCTCGATAGCAAGCAAATTAAGACGAATTATACTTACCCAGTCCTCATATGCCTCCTTACACAGAGACACAAGAAGGACCAAACTGAGGGGGACCATGTTCGTTACAGGGCTCACAGGACTGACAGATCAAAAGAAGTTTGTTACAGCAAAATATCATATTTGAAGCACAATAAAAAAGCAAGGATTAATACAAACAAAACAAAGGTCCCGAACTTCATACATCAATCTATATGGTAAAGCCACGATTGAAAAGCCCAAGAAGGCGACACAATTACACATGTCTATAAAGGGTCCGACATGGAAATAAGTAACAAGGTAATTATAACAGAGCAGGCATTCTTTCCAGAACTTTCCGCAATTTACAAGCACATAAAATCATGAAAAAAATACAGAAACATTCCAATCACATACTGAGCAATTAGAAACCTGTATGCTGAAGCACGGTAGGATATTTGAAGTTACAACATTGGTTCTAGCTCAAAGTTTCTACCAAATGCATGAAACCAGAATCGAAAGAGAATCCAAAAGTAATTAAACTTCCAAGATTTTTTTATGACATAACATTAATTCAAATTTGAAGTTCAATCTCTCAAATGTGTTGCTCAGAAGGATGGAAAGGCATGTCGACTCCATTCTATCTATCACCAGCCAAGTTTTTCAGTTTCTGCTCCTGAATGTTCACTTTTTGGCATGAATTGGGATAGACCACTGTACGATAAGATAATAACTACCAGGCTTCACAACATACAGAATCTTAGAAACAGGCTATGAATGTGTAATAAATGGAGTACGTAATTGCAAATAAGTGCAATTGAAAGTGAATGATACGGTAAAACCATATAGTTATTACCAAGAAATTGCCAAATGACAACTTTAGACATGATTGAAAATCAGATGAAAAGCTCTAAAATGATGGTAAGCAAGGGTAAGCTAGTCTCAATGCTCACTCCTGCAATCATCCTGGCAAGTATGGTCTAAGAATATTTTAACATACCTGAAAGGTGTTGCCGACAAAATTGATATCATGAGAAAGTACAGGTTAGCAACCCGCCTGAACTGTCAATTTGATGACATACATGATGTCAGGCATCTAGGCAATTAAAATGGCACATGGCCAGTAATGCACCAACATAAAACAAGTTTACTAAATGAGCAATGGGTATAAGAAACGATAAACTCTATGGAACAAGATATTTCACACTGATTTACCTGTTCAAACAACCCTTTAGGTATAAATGTGAAGAAGTTGTACTTGGTTGTCGATATTGAGTTTCCCTTAACAATGGAAAAAATGGCAGTTAAAGACAAAATAAGAGAGCAAGAACCCTTAGAAGCTCCATAACTAATAGAATGAAATGACAACTTCAGACAATCTCATTCAAGTATCAAACTTATGGAAATTCCATCTTCAATAAGTTGGATATAACATAAAGCTTCTAGTCAAGTTAAAGAGTCCAAGCTCAAATGTTAGTGTCACCAGTCGGATCTAAGATAACAATAAACGCAGCAAGAGAGCAAGATATGACTGTAGCGTCTTGATGAATTCTCCTCGTAGAACCCTTTCAATGTATCAATTAGCAGAACAATTACCTTGAGAAAGGCTCTAATCCATCTCAAAGAAACTAATAAGGTCCAGAGACTTTGATAGTCAAAAGTAAAAAGCTAGAGCAGGTTTCAAGTCTTCTATATAGTAAAAATAAAGTGACAACTTATTCATCGAAGTACAGCTTCTTCCACAGTGATATCATCAAGAAAATTGAACTTCCATGGGAAGAGACAAGTGATTGAGCTAATCTAAAGTGAAAGAAGCATCATCAACTGAAATATTTTCAAAATACGAGTTTACTCAAGGAACTAAAGGAAATCATTGGTTCATATGAGTTTGTAAGATTTTTGAGCTTTTAAATATATTCTAAGAGGGGGAAACGGAAGGATAAAAGAAAAAGACGGGAGACGAATTGGATTTAAAAGGCAACTGATCACAAGTAGTTCATCAAACTGTGTGGCATTTCTCAGATCATAATAATCCAACAAAAATGTAGTTAAGCAACGCAATCGTTTAGGTATAAAAGGCTAATAAAAATACAGTTTAGGTGACTGATGAGAATTCCAACAGCTACAACAAGGATGGGAACCATCGAGACCATCTTAAGAGTTTATAGTTTCCTAAAATTACATGTTTGTTCAAGTGGGCATGGTATAGAGGGTTCCTGATACTGCTAAATGACCAAACATGCACATAATTTGCAGTCAGGCAACAAGGTCTCCGGCAGGATCTAGTAAACATTATGCACATTACTCGTCTACTCTTTTATCAAAAAAGAAAAAAAACTTGCTGATTAGGCTACCGACCCAAAAAAAAACAATGTCTCAGATAAAACTCATCACAAATCAAAATACAGAAGATCTAATTTTTTTTTCAACAGCGGAAGGATTACAATTCACGTGGTTCAAACTGCCGGAGTTATATCAACAACTAGTTGCTTTCCAGTTCAACAGCTACACCAATGGCTTTATCTACACCATGAACCGGTACACCATACAACAGCACCAACCCTTACGAAATCATACCCTACAGTATTAAGTGCAGCAAAGACTCATCACCGCCTCGAGAGGAACCAAATTACTCATCACTAAAACCTCAGAAAAGCCTATCATCGCATCACAACTGGGCAAAATCCACATCACAGCCTCCTCCACGCTCCCGAAATATTTGCACAGGAGAACGGCAAACAAAAACAAAATTAAACAAAATCGAAAGCGTCAAACTCAGTACACTCGGGCTCCATTTCCGAGCCTCTCCTGCCGACCTCCCCCACCAAACGAATTTCCTCGCGCGACGCTCTCGCCTCCCAAATCTCCCGCGACCTACCACGAACGGATCGGGAAACGAAACGAAACGAAACGAAACGCGACTGACCTTGAATTTCACCGTCAGATTGGCGTCGCGATCGTTGCAGTAGATGGTGCGGTACGTCGGCGCCTGGGGCTGGACGTGGCCGAGCCGGACCGTCCGCGACGCGCGGTCGTCGCTGCTGATGTGCGAGTGGCGGCCGAATCTGGATTTCGACGACTTCACCCTCTCCCATCCGTTCATCTTCTCCCCCCCTCCTGCCGCCTCCTCGGCGGATCGCCCGATCCACGAAGCGCCGGCGAAATCCCAGCGGCCGGCGAATCAGAAAAAGCGCGCTCTTCTCCCCCTAACACCAACTCGCGAACGATGAAACAGAGGAAATGCACCGAGCATATACCCTCAAGCCCACCAAAAAATATATATATATAAAATAAAAAAATTTAACTCTCCAAATCCAAAGCTGAGCTCTCCCTTCCCCCGATTTGACTTGATTTTTATTCTCCTTTTTTTTCCATTTTTTTTTTCCTTCACTCTCTCTTCCCCGATCTCGCCTCCCTTAGAACCACCCCTCGGAAGTAATTCTTTTTGGCCGAATTTGATATTTTGCTTCGCCCCGTTATTTTTTGCCGATTCGGTTTCCCCCTTTCCCAATCCTATCCCAAAAGCGCGTTAATTGTTTATTGGTTTACCTAGTTTTTCATTCTCGAGGGCTGGGAGGTCGCTGTTCACGCGCGTCGGCGCGCGTGCCGACGCGAAACGTCGTTGGGGTGCCAGCGGACGCGCGTGAGGGAAGGGGGGAACGTGCGGGGGGTCGTGCGGCGGTTGGTGGTGGGGCGTTGAGGACCAGGGGAGTTCGCGCAACGGCCCTAAACCGAATAAGGCGTCAAAGGAGAGTCTTCTGTTCTTTATTCTTTTCTTCTCTTCTTCTCTTCTGGAATGAATGCCGTATAAGACGACGTCGTTTCCACGGACTTCCTCCTCCTGACGTTCTTACGAAAGCTAACGGAGCTGGGTTCGAGCCCTCGTCAGTGATTTAGCCCAAAGGTGACCAAGGCCCGGTCTGAAATGGCACCACCCAATGGCCGTTAATGGTGGACCTCTCAAGGATGGGCCCACAGATCCGGTAGTACGGGTCCATTAGCCGGACCTCAGACAAGTCGAAAGAGCCCGAAGTCCCGTGTTAAGGCTGTGTTTGGTTGAACTTTTGGGGGAAAATATAAAGAACTTTGAGTTAAATGAATTTTCTAAAACGTAAATTGTATTTGATAAATTATATTCTAGAAGTTTATTATGAAGTACTTTTGAGCAAAATAGTATTTAGGAAAATTATATTTGCAAAAGACTTTCGTTGTTAAAAAAGGAAAAAAAAAGAGCCAGTAGGCCACGAGTAGGCAATCATCGACAAAGAGAGTGGCCGCCATATGAGGTTGTAAGACCGGGTGGCATCCAAAGACCACTGACGAGGGCCACCTAGGGTTGAGTGATCCCATCGCGGGTCACGTAACCCTCACAGAGGTCATCGTGGCCCAAATCGCGTGGCCCCACACAGAGCTCACACAACCCCCTAATGATGGTCAATTGTGTCGCCATGCGCACACTAACCCCTTGCAGCCACTCGTAAGTCGTAACCACGCTGGTCAATCTTAGACAAGAAGAAGATGAACATTCATCGAGGGCAAAACAAAATAAGAAAGTCAATAGTCATTGAGGACAAAACTGGAAAAACAATAAGTTAGTAAGGATAGTTTGGAAAGAATTTTTTTACTAATCCTAACTAAAGGCATGCCAAGAAAACCCCAAGGCAACCTAGGACCTTTGTGAAATGGGGTTTCAAAAAATTTGTCAAACACCTACAATTTAGCCCAAAGGGCTTTGGAAAAGTCTTTTCCCAAACGAACATTAACTCAGAGCTCACCCACTACTCGATTATAGAAACCAATGCCCTCCATTAACTACGGGCCCGTTTGGTTCGGCTCTTGGGGAATGTATTTGCAGTAATGCAAATACCTCTGAGTGAAGGGAGTTTTCCAAAATACAAATATCGTTTGGTAAAATTTGCATTAAAAAATAACTTTGGCCAAAATACCGCTCGGTAAAAGTTACATTTGTAATTAACTTTTATTAAATTAAAACAAAAAACACACTTATATATATTTTTTGAAGTCCGGCGGTCCGGATGGCCGGATTTGGCCCCCGGACGATCGTCAAGGTCGGGCGACCCCAAGCGACAGCCGCCTGGTCGCCTGAGGTTGCGCGACCTAGGCGACGGCCGCCTGAGGTCGCGCGACCTAGGCGACGGCCGCCCGAGGTCGCGCGACCTAGGCGACGGCCACCTGAAGTTCGGCGACGATCGCCGACGCATGCGACCCCTTGGCCAGTGGTCGTCGGCCTCCAATCAGTGGTGACTTGGAGAAGATGAACAGTACCGACTTACATTCCCAGGATACAATTTGCCAATGCACCTCAAGAGCTCCATTGGGCTAAAGGCCTTTAGATTCCTTTGGAGATGCAATTGCATCTTGTCAAAGTTGCACAAAAATACGAACCAAACGCGTTTGTATTTGGTCAAGGGACTTTAGAGTCCAAATGAGCATTTGGAATGCTGAACCAAATAGGGCCTACGGTACCTAGTAAAACCTCCTAAACCCCAGCCTTAAACCTTCCCCTCATTCCGGGCGTCAATCGCAGTAGCATTTTTAAGACCATACAATTTAATGCAAACGAGCTTGCGTGAGCGTAGAGCCAGTCTTGAATTACCCCTCCAAAAGCTTTAATTTCCTTATTCCCCCGGGATCAACGCCGGACCTTGGTCCCCTAACCCCCAACTCCCCGTCCCATCCGGGCCACAACGCCCGGTGGCCTGAAAGCTCTAAGTCGAAAAGTCTCGTTCATAAAAGTCAGATTTATGGACTACCTCGCGGTGGTATAGCGATGCAACTGTCGTTGGATGTATTGCGGACAAGAGATTGTACGTCGTAAGAGCCCCAGATCTAATGTATAGTGTACTTCAGTTGCCTCTCTTTCGCACCTGCCTGTGGTACTTCTTTGTTTTAGGATCTTCACTGGCAGGTCGGAGTCTGAGTCTAGACCCGAGGAGCACGCGTGGACTGGAGTAGGGAAAACTAACGTAGTTTATACTTGCGAGAGAGAGGTGGTTTCAATTGCGCCTTCGCGAACCATTCACCTCATTAGCATTCCTTGGAGCACGGCAAGATTGTAGGCGTTGGAAATAGGGGTCTCGTTGCTCCTAAAATAAAAGTAAGTGAGATTTGTTCCCCCTGCCCCGAAGTCGCTGAAAATCAACGTTGACGGCGCGTTCCGAACGGGCACAAAGACAGGCGCGATTGCTGGTGTATGCAGAGATGCCGCTGGATCTTTACTCGGAGGATTTGCGCGCCAGGTGAGAGTGCAATCTGCACTTCAAGCAGAAACCCTAGCCCTGTTGGAGGGAGTGGCGTTCGTGCACGAATGGGAGAAGAAAAAAGGGAAAAGTGAAAGTACAACTCTAGAGTCTGACTGCCTTGGTTTAGTTCAGGCACTGTTGGGGGAGAGTCAAGCATCGTGGGAAATCTCCGAACAAATCAAGATGGGCCAGGCCTCAATTTACTCTTTGCCTTATTTAAGCTTAACCCACTGATTTAGAGAACAAAACAAAATAGCAGATTGGGTCGTTAAAGCCTAACTAGATCAGTCCCTCCCTCCGAACTGGGTCTCAAGCCCACCCCAACCGTTGTTCAATGTTCTTTGTTCTGAAGCCCAGTTGGGCTCGTTTTCTACTTTACCTACTTGAAGTGAATTGAAATGAAGCTGTTTCGACCAACAAAAAAAAAGACCCTGAAGATTGCCGCATTAGCAAATGGTTAGAGCTCTCTATATCTGAGTCCATTTCGGAGGGTGCTTGCTTTGCAGCTTTCCATGAGGCGCATAAACCATGGACTTGTCGTTCCGAGTCGTTCTCTTCTATGAGCTGATTTCATTTGGGAAGCGACATTTAATCATTTACGATAGAATTGGGGATGACACGACATAACACATTTGAGCACTGGATTTCGGCCAGACAGACACATCCGCACAATCCTGGCCAGAATTTTAAGCATTGCGGATTCTCAAGTTTAAAGGCTCGCCATGTAAAATTCCCAAGCAGTGGCAAGGAAGTTGCTACCCAACGCCACATAAACCAGAAAAAAGATAAGTTTGACAAAATTGGCAATCCAGGCTGTAGCCGATGTTGCAAACTTGACGAACAGTGCAGCTCATTGCCAAGAGTATAAAAAAGTCACTTCGCTCACCGCCCTGAAATTTGTGTTGGGATTTAACAGCATGCAGGCGCTTGAGGGATTCAATCTCCTAAGAAAGCTTCTTCTCTTATTTTCTTTTGGTCGGAAGCTTCATTCACTTCTTGGAAAAATTGCTACAAGAGGGCTTTTAACAAGATGTAAAGTAGTAGGAACGTCGATATCGTTAAAAGATATTCATTACAGGCAGCCCATTTCCATATTAGTGCGGTGGAAGCATTGGAAGTCTTAAAAAGCTGGATAAAAATAATAAATTTAGAATATCAATGCCAGTGCTAGAATACTAACTTCATCAGTCTTACTAGACAGCACTAACAGCTAAAGGGGTGATTTTGAAAATGGGGATCCGCTGTCTTTTTCTATCCATTGACACGGGAGATATATTTTTCAACCTAACGAAGAATTGAGTTGAAGCTTTGCTTCTTATACTCTTATTCCTAGTAGACGTGTATATCGCAGATCAAATTTTCCTGTCGAAGCCACCACCAACCTGCATATGTAACCAGTCCGGCGAAGAACCGCGGCTATATTCTCTGGGAGCTTGTGAACCGAAAGGCATGCCACCAGTATCATACGGCTGTTGACCAAACTGAAAGCACGTAAGATCATATGAGAATTGAAAAACAGCAGAAAGCCAATATCTAATTAAATTGACTTGTTTCAAGTATATTCCCTTCTACTGAGCACTAATTGTTCATGAACTGATGTGTACTATTTAGTAAATTTCCCAATTTGAAAGATCATCAAGGATGAATTAAGTAAGTCTTTCCATTTCAGTAGTGACTAAAGATTATTCAGCAGTTCATTAACAGATGAAGCATGTGTCAACACCAAACAAATAGTAAAATGAAAGTTGAGCAGCATCCGTACGTATGAGAAAATAGACCCAAGTACCATGAGATCCGTTAGAGTTCTTTCCGACAGATCGAAAAGAAAATTAAGTCCATTTGATTTAATGAAAACTCTAAGGATGAGCAGCTCCAGATCTTGCTAAGCGAGTTATTTATGAATGTAGCAACAAGTGCAGTTCGGTAAACTACAACAAGAATATATTTTCTTTAACAGATTAATATGGCTTGACTTCGCAGATTTCCCTACAGAAAGTTTCTTAGTGGAGCTACAACTAGAAGCACTCTGAAGTGTATTGAAAAAGTGCTTCAGAAGAGCAAAATGACTTGGACTTACTTCTTTAGAAGAAAATACTTCGATTGGTGGGTTCATTCTTGAATTAACTGCCTCGAGTTTCATTGACAGGAACTGCAAATCAGTAATTTTGGCAGCACTCAAGTCCATATTCGAAGGAAATCAATCTGCCATGTAACAGGCCACAGTAATAAAGCGAAGAATGCATACCTCGACCTGATTTTGTAGCGATTGGATGTAATTGATAATCTCATCAAGAACCAGCGCTTTGCCAATTACCTAACAATTGTTCGCCCAAGAAAGCATCCATAGAAAACAGGCATCGAATTTAGGCTTCAGTAAGTCAGGCCACACAAGATTGGCAATTATTTATATAGAAGGATCGCAAAATCCATACCTTGTTACATCCAGGCACTAGATCCTGAAGAATTTTCATTCTCTCACCTATCTTTTCTCTTCTGGCCTGTGCACCATCACTTGCTTCAGTCAGTAAAATTTCTAGTCGATTGCTGTCTACTTCATATTTTACCAATATAACATGCATCTCTACATAACCGCATCGGCAAAAAGAAATAAATTCTCTTCACTTCAATCACATAATCTCCAATTTTACGAACACACATAAAGGGGTTATTTCAGGGGAATAGACGTTACTCTTTCGGCTAAGCTGTGGCTATCCGTGGCTTGGCCTCTTCGGGCTCGCACGTGGATGTAGTCTTGCTTGGGAGGCTCTGGCTGCGGCTTACTTTCTTCCGTGGGTTTGGCCGAGCTGGGCTCTCCTTCTGCTTTGGTATCTCCACTCCTGTCTTTGCATCCGGAAGTTTTAAGCCGTTTCTCGCCATCAGCGCCGTTCGGCTTCGTTCATAGAGCAGAAGAACAGTGAGTACTCACATCAAGAAACTGATTTCGACTTACTTTTAGATTCGCCAATCAGAGGTAGGTACACTTTTGAGCGGAAATTGTAAGTCGTTTCTCTAGTTGACACAAAATCAATTAGCTTTTCTCTCGGTCTCGCTCTCTGCTTTCCCCTGATGATTTGCATAGCTACATCGCAGTTGCTACAGGAACGTATTTATTTAATGATTAAAAGCCGGATTCAAATCTAAGAAATTATATCGCCCTCAACAGTCCCTTATCTTTCACGATGCAAATTGGCACATAATGATTATGACCTCAGAGGAAAAGAAAGTCAATGCAATTGAACAAATCAAAACCAGCTGTGTAATGGTCAACGCCGGCACAGATCGATAGAAACCAACTCTCCAGATTGAGTGAATACCACGCCATTGCTGGTGGAGAGGCTCCCAGCCGCTGATTCGTCCTCCGCGTCCCGCCGCTTTCTAGAACCGCCGCCGCATCTGGCCTCCGCCGCACTCACCGCCGGATCACCGCCGGAGGCCTCGAGATTCGGGCCGCTGCCGTTCAGGAACTGACCGATGCCACGCGCCCCCGGATGCCTCCCGAGCCCCAGCCCTCCGCCGGCCGGCGGCAGCCACATGTCCGCCAGGTTGTACGGCGCCGGGTCGCCGCCGGGGAACGCGCCCCCGCCGTTGATCATCGCCGCGGGCGGATCCATGGCGCCACACGGAAGGAAGCACCTTTTGCACCTTTTGCTTAAACCTCAAGCCCGAGCGAGCTCGACCACCATGAACGAATCTGCGACCGATCTTTTCGCCGCTCGGGGTGCAGAATATCTCGCGACGACAATGGCCCCGGACACGTACGCAGTAGCGAACGACAATGGAGGACGCGACTGAGCGAAGGCCGCGACGCAGCAGGGGGGGAGGGGGGCGGTCAGTGGAGAGTGAGTGGGAATGAGAATAGGGCGATGTCCGGGGATCGGTGCGCAGCGGAGCGCATCGGGGGGCCTCGCTTTTTTGGGCTCGTGCGCGAGATTTTGCACTCTGCGTGTTGGGGTTTGGCTGGCCACGCTGGGGGACGGTATTAGTACTGGAACTGTTGAAGGGACAGGGGCCTCGGGAGCCGCGCGCAAGTCACTTCCCAACGGTGAGGTTTTCTCGGAGAGTCCATCGCTCCAACGCGACACGGAGACGGTGACGGCGATGGTGACGGGGACAGGAACAAATATATATTTGTAATGTTCACATTCACCGTTTTGAATGTCACATATCTTACATATAAACATTAAATTAGGGATCTCAAGGTGCTAGATTATTACTTTAAAACTATGTAACATCTTCTCAATTATGATAAATTTAAGATTTTATAATGCTAAAACTTTATATCGTGTTAGTAAGTACATATATCGAGACATATTTTAACTGAAACGATATATGGCATAATTATCGTATGATTTTAAATATATTGTATAAATTCTTATTCTATTATTTCAAGATATTCATATCTTGAAAAGTCTTGCAAAATTGCAAGACTTTTGTCCATTCTTTTCGCCACATAGCTCACAAAATAAGGACGATGGTTTTCTTTAACTCTGATGCAAATGCGTGCAGCTCGAACATTTAGATCGTGGATGGGGCTGATAGGCAAATACTCAAATACTCGAGCCGAAAATTTCTCGACCAATGGAAATCTCTCGGGGCGCGAGGGATTACCAATCACTTCACTTCTGGACCGTCCGATCGCTGTACGGTGACGGGATGTGACGCAGTCAACAAACGGCGTTTCAAGATCCCGTCGTTGTTGAGTCCCGTGAGCATTGGGGGAGGGGGGGGGGCCTCCGTACCCTCTCGCGAGCTGCAGCAAGTACATGTACCCCAGCGTACAAAAAGGAAGACGAGCTGGACGAACAGAGCTTCATTTTTTCGTCTTGATGGTCAATGATTGTTCTGTCATGATTACGCGATTCTTTCTTCTTCAAAGTCAATAATCGCGAAACGGTCCACTGGATTTTGAATTAGAGATCGATAGAACGGGATTTGTCTTTGCGGATTGACTTGAGATCTCGAGGCCCCCCGATGATTTAGCTTGAGCTGGATTAGGATTAGCAGCTTCTTTTTTTCCCCTTTTCTATTACCTATTTTTTTCTCAATCCAAATGCTCGGCAGTAGGAACTCTCAAGTCAACGCCAGAGTCCGACGCCATTGGCATGTGAAATGCATCATATCTCTTTGCGTGATGATCGCGAATCTTTGTTTTTCTAATTTTCGTGTTTGTAATTGGCTATTAACCTTGGGAATTCTTACAACTGGCCGAAAAAAGGGTTAAATGATCGCATATTTTCAAATCTCCCTAATTTTCTAATACGTCGCGATTTGATCAAATGGCTAATGAGTGGCCAGTGCATATAATCTCGAGCAATAACATTAAAAGAATACTCGAAGCTTTCATTTAGATTCCAACTTAAATAGATCCCGATGAATTTCTTATATTAAAGTCATCTACCATTGGAATTATTTGCTTATCATAACAAGTTTACGTACGGTATCCACATTTGTAAAATTATTACTCAAGAGGAAGAACTTACCTACCCAAATTTGGATGGGTTTATTTAAACGGTTATCTGTAGTCCAAGTAATTAATGATGAAGATGAATCCGGTTCAATACACTCAATTACGTGCGAGATTTTTTTTTTCCTGTTTTAAGAAAAACTCTGGGCCGCACTTTAAAGATACGTACACCATTGGATGAGGCATTTTTAATAAATCCTAAATAGAATTCACATGATCTAACATCGGACGTAAGTCGTAGTCACGCCCATCGGCATCACGGAACGACCCCACCGTCCGGATCGAGCTGTAACTTGGATAACCGCCGGGCCCCAGGGACCCGGTTCCATCTTCGCAATTGTCAATTCCCATTTCCTTCTCTGTCCCCAACTTCTTATTCTCTTAACCATCGACCAGAAAGCACACGTAGCTGGCATTGCCAAATCCGGTCCCTCCCCAGTCTCCATCGCAGTCAGAAAAAGTAAAGCTGGAAAAGGACAGTCGCTCCCCAGAGCCCACGACTGCGCAGAAACGCTCGCGCAGGCCACGCCTCGCCATCCCAGCCGTCAATTTCCTCAGAGCGCGTGATCGAACGGATCGTATCGACCGCGATCCCTACGAACTGGGCCCCACCCACGATCCCCACAGTGATAAATGCAACGCGATGAGTGGCTCTTTGTCGCGATCGGTGATGAAGGCCCCTGACTTTTGTCTGTTCCGTTGCCAATTGGAAGTCCAGTTTCGGTCAGGCAAAGTACGAGTCAGTGCGAAAGACCATCCTTGCTCTTTGCTCCAAGGGGTAACTTCACATTGGGCTCGTGCACGATTTCATATATGGAATCGATCCGTCCGCATCGAATTCTTCGTGCCGTGCCCTCACGGCAGCTCCAATTCGACTTCCGTCTCGTCTTGTTGTTCTTCACCGTCGAGGCTCAACAAAAGTCACGGCTCATCAATGTCATTGATATTTCGGTTGATTACAAAATCTGATAAGGGTAAATTTGATTTTTCCTTTTTTTCTAGATGTTCAAGGAATTTTCTTATGTAAATGATATGCTAGAGACTTCTAAATTTTATCTACTTCGCAACTTCTTGGGAGTTGTTTTGTATGTGTTTCGTGTGCTGATTGGAAGCTAAGGAATCATCTAAAAAAAGCATAAAAGTTTCATCACTTCATTTTTACGTGAGCATGTTCGCTTTTGCTAACAAAGTCCAAGCATCGTAAGGCATCTACTAGCTTATTCCTTTCTCCTTTTTTTTTTTTTTCCATTTTGATAATTAAAAGGGTAAGGAAGGGCGACCAGTGCTATCGACCCCCTCTAGACGTTATCATCGAGTTTTATATCCGTTATGAATATCCGATTTGAATCATGACCATTTTTCACCACCTTGATTTGAAGATTTGAGTGTGACCACATAAAACCTTTAGTATTAGATTTAGATGGTATTCCATTAGCTTTTGACTGAAGTTCCACCGTACAAAATTGAGTTTTTGCTGTGTTGATTTTTTATGAAAGAGCTGGTAAGTGTCAAAAAGATGTTAGTAATAAAATTTTAGATCGCCCAATTTATCTCACCCTCCTAAAAAGAAATCCTAAAAAGAAAAGCTGGAAATTAAAAAAATAAATCAATCAATCAAATGCATGTGGGTAAGTTATTTTAAATGACGGTTGGTAGCCAACTAGTTGATAACACAATTAATGTTGTTAGTTTCGTTAATGAGTTAGGTAAATTTAAGTTGGAGTTAAACGATGTTAACAAAATTTGGTAAAAAAAGAAAAAAAATGACTAAAACGAGAGGTGATAACCAAAACCAATTAGTAACTTCATCATATAGAAACTATAAGTCATTGTAATTAAGGATGTAGTAAATTCAAGACCTTACTAATAAATATTAATAAAATGTTTGTAAATGATTATAAAAAGTTGACAAATTTAAAGAACCGAAGAAACTCCGCTACGTAATTTGAAAAGGAGTTGGTAAACCGA
Organism: Eucalyptus guilfoylei; assembly: GCA_016097605.1. Classification (NCBI taxonomy): domain Eukaryota; kingdom Viridiplantae; phylum Streptophyta; class Magnoliopsida; order Myrtales; family Myrtaceae; genus Eucalyptus; species Eucalyptus guilfoylei. Next base: position 22,021,092 of record CM027861.1, on the reverse strand, counting down.
TAATATGTCATAGCCTGAGAGTAAAATAGTTGGTAATTTATGCTAATTTAGATTGGCAATCTCTCTAGAAAGTTAGTAAATTTAAATTTAAGAGATTGCTAACCAAGGAAAATAAAAGTGGATAATTCAACAAAAAAAAATGGTAACTGAAAAGAATTCAATGTCGGTAAATGATATAAATTGACGTTTGGTGACCAAAAACCAATTGATAACCTAATCCACAAACACTCATAATTAATTCTCATTTAGGTAGGTAATTTCACATAAGAATGAGTAAATTTTGTATTGTAATAAATTTAATCATTTGCGAACTATCAAAATCGTTAATAGCTTCACAAAGGTGTTGTAGGTTATTGATAAGTTACTTATAAAAGGATTATTGGTTTATCTTTTACCGATACATTGTTGACACTTACAAACATTTATTGAGATTTATTAGTAAGGGAAAATTTTGTATTTTTTTTTTAGCACAGATTACTAGAATCTTGCCTGTGCTAGAAATTTACGACTGACCTGGAAAACCGCGTACAAGAAAAAAGGTGAAGGTGGACCTCCATTGTCTAGTCAAATAATGGGAATTTGCAATTTTGTGTTCCTTACCAATTTCGTTTTTGGTAATCTCCAATTGAAGTCATAGACTTTCGGGATTCAGTCCATTTGCGTGGAGAAGCCATTTGCGTCCTCTTGGAAAAAATCCCTCGTGCGTAATTCAACGGAGAAGACGAAGCTCGTGCAGCATGTGCATATGGTGGCGTTACGACCTCAAACATCAGCATAGTCTTGGAATCCTTGCATTATCTTCACGTGTTAAATGTGTAACCGAGGGGATTTCTCTGTCATCATTATAACATCACTTTTAAAGTGACACGTGGAGAATTGCTTGAAATGGTAATTACCAATTGACTTGCCTTCCCTTAATTTGCACAAGGCACTTGTCCTATCATATGTGGTCGACAATGAGTTTGATCAAGTTTGGGCACGAGTCGAGGTGGATCTTGCTATATTTTTTGGTTGGAGCAAGTACAAATTGTCGTTGAGCAATTGGATTCTTCTTCTTTTCCTTTTTTTTTCATGTTCTGAAAGCACAAATTTCTGATATAATTTTGAATGTTGTAATAATCCTACCTTGTATGTTAATCAAGATGAAGTTCCAATTAAGCTTGAGCATATTATTCACTTCGTGTAATCATGTCTAAAAGGAGTGAGCATTAGTTCAAGATAGACTCTTATGACAAATTGAAGCAACCCTAATTAGTCGATTTTGGTCTGGTTCTCGATTTTGGGTGCAGCATCTAATCGAACTGAAAAACTAGGCTAGATTGAAAAATTAGACTAAACCTAAAAACTGAACCAGATTGAGAATGCAAAAAGTACCAAAGGTGGCTTAATGGTTGTGGTTTTTAGACTTGAAAGGTACCAATCCTATGTTCCTGGAATGCAAAAAGTACCAAAGGTGGCTTAATAGTTGTGATTTTTAGACCTGAAAGGTACCAAACCTATGTTCTTGGCCCCAATATATTTGCATTCTAATGAGGTATTATATTGAGTTATAATCATTATGAATTCCGATTTCTCTCTCTCACTCTCTGCTCTAATTCTCCCATTTCTCCACACTTCCTTGATGCAAATCAACCCTTCGAAGCTCATGAGCCTTCTATAGATCGATCGCTTGTCCATAGAAGAAAATCAAAAATTCGGTCAAATCGGTCAAATTAGTAGATAGTAATTTAATTTTATAGGTTATAATTTACATGTAATCATCAAGAATGATTTGGATGGTAATTTGAATATAGAGTTCGAACAATAGAATTGCTAATACTTAAGAATTCGTAGATGAAATGGAAAATTAAGCACTCAAAATTTAAGCACTGAATCTTAAAAGTTGTTTTATATTGTGATCATTATTGGTATGTTTTAGCAATGTATTCGGAAAAATTCTAATTTTTATCAATTACTTTTTCTATTTAATGAATTAAGCAACTCATGCCTTAATTATCCCATTAAACGATTTTTTCACTTAACGGAATCTTTTATGTCATTGTTAGTTATCATCGTCAAACAAGCTTAATTTCATTAAGTACTATTTTTTTTTTCAACGCTCCATTGGGCTGTTGAACGCCCACGGGTATTGTAACCCCCCCCCCCCCCCCCCACCCTCCAACAAAAAAAAAGGCCCCCTCGTAATTACCTAATGCCTTACCAGTATATGTTGAATTGTCATAAGTAAGGTTGCGTTTGTCCGAATTTGGATTGGGATAGGATAGAATTGACTTTTCAAGTTCAATCAATCTATTTCAGTCATTCATTAGTGATAGCCAATTCAATTCGAGAATCATCGGAGGACAATCAATTGGATGGCAACGATAATTGGCGATGGTTAGAGACGATGATGATTGCACGATGACTGAGTGATAGGCTATTATGGTGGTGGTTCTTGTGTGGTGGCCAGTGAAGCCGAGCTCCATCACTCCATTGCTGGAAAGAAATTGTTATATCTATATATATATATATATATATATTTTTTTTATTTCTTAACTTTTTTATCCAATCAAAGTCTATCCTACCTGCTAGCTCAGATTTCTTATCCAACATTTTGTTTGGATTTATTTGATCTAGAGACATCACCAAACATTAAATATGATATATTGGATTGCCAAACACTTTGAGTGCCAAAACTTTGTATTTAATTCGACACTTAAGTGCTAAAAGTTAGTAAAATGACAATTAAGTGCCAAAATCGGAGCAAAATGTAACAGTGAGAAAATCCGGCTAAAATGCTGACATTGCGATTTTCCGATGAGACAAGTGTGAAACGATGTCATTTTGCACACGGACGTGACTAGACAAGTGCAAAAACGACGTTATTTTGTTGGTGACATAGATGAATAATTAATATGAAATTAATTAAATTAAATTTAAAACTAAATTTATTTATATAAAAAAAAAAGAGACGGAGATTGTAAGCGGCGATGACTAAGCCCTCAGCCACATGCAACTATTCATCTTCTCCTTCCTCTTTTTATTTATTATGTATTTTTTAAAATTTTAAAATTTATAATATAATTTAATTAATTTTTATATTAAAATTAAACTCCATGCAAAAAAATATGTCATTTTTTGCATTTTTTTGCTAAATCAGCTCTTCGGCAAGCCACATAAGCAAGCAAAATTAATGAAAAATTGCCATGTAGGATTTTCGGCGAGGTTTGCTGGAGATAATACTCAAGTGTGCCATTTTTCAAAAAGATGACACTCACTTTCATAACTTTTGATACTTAGGTCGTGCTGATAAAATTTATACTTATCTATTTCTCTGTTTCTCTGTTCCCCATAATAAGTTTGGAATAGAAATCCGTTTGGTAACGCAATTTGATTTTTCTATTTCTCGTAATGCATTTTATTCCGAAATAGATTCGAAGAAGAAATCAGAAACTAAAATTTTTAACTTCTCAATTTTTGAAATAGAAATTGAGAAATAAATTTCTGTTCTAGAAATTTTGTCATGCGTACCCTTAATATCTCATTGTGTTAAGTTTTGGCACTTAGGATGTACTTTTACCTATTTTGTTATCATATCCGAATTCAAATCTAGACTATCAAAGGTAGCCTCGAGGCACTAACCCTTCATAACCGTGCTTGGTTATTATATTTTTCCTAAAAGTCCATATAAATAGCTAGTAAACAACCCTCGTTTTCATAATTATTTATAAATCAAAGTAGGTGAATATCTCGGCTTTTGTACCTTTCCACGAAAAATCATAAAGCACCCCGAAACTATCTTAATATGTTTCCTAATCTTAATAACTTCCCTCAATAATCTAAAAAATCCCTCTATCGGTTAATAATTTACAAATCAAAGTAGGTAGATCGGGACGAATCCCCACAAATGGTAATTAGAGCAGTGCGTGAGTCATATGAGTGCGATTCATCTCATCGCTCATAACATACTTAGTATGACTTTTAATTCTTACGAGTCGGGTCGACATAGACTCTTGTTTCAGTAATCACATGAATGGTCCAAATTTTATCAAAAAATGTCATATATATATTAAGAAAGTATAAAATTCACTCGCGATAAAATTGAAATAGCTAAGGACTGCGTATCAAATTATTGACATTTTCGCCTCATCACACGACGAAAGAGTTCGAGTAAAAAACTCGCGTGGCGGGCGCAGGCAACGGGAGGAATCAATCAGCACCCCGCGCTCCAGTCTCATCCACGTGGACCCTCCAAAGAAACCCAATCACGCGAAGATTTCAGACGCTCGGTAGGGCTTCGCCCCCCGTCCCAGATCTGGAATCTTCTCTTTTTATGCTTTTTGTTGAGAGATGAGCTGTCAACCTTGTCCAGCGGAAAAAACAAGGGCTGACACATCGCGACGTCGCAATGTCTCCACCAGGACAATTCGATGTCACGTACGATTAAGCTCGATGGTCGCGACATTCACTCCGCAATGCCCCACCATGACCAACTGGCGAAAACAATTGAAAACTTTAGGGTAAAAAAAAATAAAAATCGAAAACTTCATTCCTACGAAGTTTTTTGTACGTCAGTTGAGCGATGGCTACTGAAATGTAGAAGTTAAAAGTTCCGACCTAATAATTTTACGAGTTGATCGGCTGGTCAAACAACTGAAACTTCGTCCCAAAAAATGTGAGATTCCAAATCGATTTTCATATGTGGTCATTTCAACCACTTGAGATCAAGAAACAAAAAAAGTATTTTTTTACGGATTTCTTAATTTGAAGTTGATGTCATTGCCAATTTGAAAGGACCGGAAATGTAGACTTGACTCGATGCATAGAAACCAAACGTAAAACACCATTAAGTCACCACGAAGATATGACTCGTGTTTGTAAACTATAAAACTAAAAAGTTGGAACCCTAAAGATCGAAGCGAACGAGAAAATATTGTTTGAGAATCATCACTATTTTCATGGAATCAATTTGGAAAAAAAAATTAGGAGAAGGTGCTTGAATTACTAATGATTACTTAATAGAAAAATGGATCTGTCCCGAAATTGCAACTTCATACGTAAAAAAGTCTTATACCTAATATAAAAAGATCAATGTACCTACTGAAACCAAGTTATCGTCGTAACTTTTATAAATTTCACAGAACTCGCAATCAAACTTTTATTCATACTTCAAACCTTTCAATAAAATTTATTGTTGATTTTTTAAAGTAGGAAGAGAAGTCCCAAGTGAAAATGAAAAGTAGTTGATAAACACGCAAGTTACAAATTTCTCAACCGTGAAAGCTCATGTCAAATCCCTGATCAGGAAAAAAAAAAGCAAAACAAGAAAGAAGCCTATGTCATTTTTTCGAATCTTGACCGTCGAGAGCAAAAATGACGATTATGCTACTTGATAGAGTGGGGAGGCGCTATTGTGAAATTAAAGTCAGCCCAAATCGAGTTATCAAAAGATTAGACCGCACGATCAAGAATCACTACAATGCTTAATACCCCAACTCCTGAAATGGCGTTTCCACACATAGGATAGTATCTTGGGGGGTTTACGAATTTTCTTTTTGCTTGTTTTTCATCTCATTAAATCGCTAAGGATTTTGCTGAGGCTAAGTTGATGCCATTAAAAGATTACTTACGCGATTTTTGCTTAGGAGAAAAATTATATAATCCCTTTTCCCCAATAGTAGACATTACTTCATTACAACTAGACAGTGTATAGATCAAATTGATGGATTCTACGTAAATAGCAAACGATTTGTGTTACCCCGGGTCATATTCTCGTTGGTAATTGATATTAATTCACGTTGCCATGTTATTTCAAATGAAACCTTTGCCTTGTATCAAAACCGCGAAAGCATAGAAAAGGCCCTCCGAGAACGAGGTCGTTTTTGGGAGTCGAGGTCTGGCTTTGCTTCTTCTTCTAGCGTCCCTCTCGCCTGTCGGCAGTTTTTGGAGGGAAAAATGGAGGTGCTCAAACTGTCCAAGTTCAAGCTCCAGCTGCGAGCCCTAGTCACCGAAGCTCGCGATCTCAGGGTATAACATTCCGCAATTTCTTCCGATAAATCTCCATCTCTCTCTCTCTCTCTCTCTCTGTGATTCGAATCGGCTTCGGACGTCTGCAGGAGAGGGAGCGATCGGCAACCGAGCAGCTTCACACGCTAATGCAGGTCCGACGACTGTTGAGTCCAGCCTTCGCATCGATTCGCCGGCCTTCGCCCTGAAATTTTTGTTTCGATGATGCTCCGATGCAGAAACAGAAGCAAAACGACGAGGAGCGCGGTCGAGAGCTGCAGGAATTGCAAGCCGAGCTGGCTTCGTCCGCCGAGGCGCGCCAGAAGATCGAACGGAAGGTGGAGCGATTTCTCTTCCGAGAAACCTTTTCGCGGTCGATTTTCTCTCGGAAAAACGAGCGTCATCGGCTTATAAGTGATTTCTGCAGCTAAATCGTCTCCGGGACGACAACGCTTTGCTCGAGAGCAGGCAAAAAGAGCTCAAGGCGACCATACAGAAGTTGCTTCAGTCCAGAGATGATTTCATAAATGCTTACCGGGTTCGCTTCAGTTGGCTACGCTTTTGTATCGTTTTCTTTTCTCGTTGAAACTTCCTTCCTTGCAAAAGATTGCGACTCTGGCGCTGATCATAAGTTTCCGTGTGAATGCGACTGAGCTTGAAAAGCAGAGCTGCTCGATATGTGGTAATGTGCGATTGATTTGCACATGAAACTATCGCCAGGAATTGTAAATGGCATTTTCCTGAATGGTTTTTAATCTCTCGTCGGCGGTCATGTTGATGGCCTCAGGGGCAACGTTAGCAAGATGTATTGTTTTGGTTGTACTTCGATTGATGAAGATGACATAGAGGCCACCCAGACTTTCACTTTGACTACTCTTTGCAACTCTAGGGAATATGAAGTTTGTGGTTGAGGCATAGCACATGGTCGGTGTGAAATGCTATAATTATGTCAGTCGAGCTGGTCTTGTTATAAGACTGTTATTCCACTGATTGAAACGTCTGGAACCAGTGGATTTCATCTGAATGCGAATCGGTGTCGATAAACTTTGATTTGGGCTTGCTATGTTGAGGGTGCAATGTCTAGGCTGATTATCTAAATGTTGCCATGGCCAGAATGGAAATTCTGGGTGATTTTGTGATTTACATAAATGACTTCGACAATTGTCATAATTTTACTTCCCAATTTCTTGGACCGATATGCCAAATATTGACTTATACTGAAGTTTGTTAAATTCATCAATATGCAGGAGTCAACTTGTGAAATGAGCCGTTCCATAGAAACCAGGGACAGAAAGCTTTCTCTGCTATCAGAGAAGTTAAATTCTCACATTATGTTATTTGATTCGATAGAAAAGGAGGCACTTTCCATCAAGCAAGTCATGGATAGCGTGAAGGATCTTATCAGTCACAAAGAGGAATTAGGCACGTGTATTTCTGAATCTTAACTGATTTAGGGAAATTTATCAAGTGCTGTAAAACTTATTATTCCACGAGCATCATTTTCTTCCATCCTAATTTTGTTTGCTACATACAGTATCTGGCTTGAAGAGCAAAGTCAATGAGGTCTGTGCGTTTGAGAAGTTGTTTATAGGTAGTTTCTGCACCTTGATTCACCAAACAAGTTGAATATTTCTATGCTGGTTATTAAATGAAGCTGGCTTCAAAAGCCTTGTAGACAATCAGAGATAGTGTAAGAGATATTTAGGGTTGTAATAAGTACATCAGCGGGTTCTTAAGGTTTAATTATTATCTCTGTACAAGTTAAAGTAATATTGACCTTATGTAATTAAGGCAACACTATCTACTTGTTATCGAAACTATGATCCCAAAGCATGTTTCAGCCGTTTGTTGTAAGAAATCTATTTCATGATTTACAGAAAATATTAATTATCTGGAAAACAAGGTTAAAAATGACGAGGAGGAGATGAAGAGGAAAGATGGAATCATTGCCCAGCTTGAAGAACAATTGGAAGCTGCAAACGTTAGCAACAATCACCAAACTCAGATGGAAGAGATATCCACCATCTGTCCGTTTCATTCATAGAATTTAATTGTTCATTTATCTTAAGATATCTGTAAGTTAATTTGTTCTTTTATCTGAAGGTACTTGTTACGGTTGTTTTCATTTGACCTCCTTACCTTCAAAAGGCCCTGTTTGAGAAGGATGTTGTCATCCAAAACTTGGTTACTGAGAAAAAGGTATTTTCTTTAGCTGCTCATTATTGTTTCTTATTTTTACCTGTTAGTACTGACCTCCTTGACATGCTAAATCAAAGGGACTGCTCTTGGAAGTGGGAAGTTTGGCAATTGTGCTGCAGAAGATTCAGGACACTATTCAAATTATGAATGAGGAGGTCAGATACCGGAAACTGGCTTCTTATTTGTGTCCATTTTCTGAAAAATGCTGCTCATGAGTTCTCAACTATATCTCATATGCCTATTATTATAAATTGAACTGATGTATACAGCTATGTTTGCGTGGTCACTGTCTACCATTACGAATGTTTATCTTGCAGCTGAAGCTCATAAATTGCACAAATTCTCTCTTCTTAGTGTAATTAGTGGAACTTACCAAGAAAATGTGAATGGAATGTTTATTTTGGCTCAACGGTTTTTAAACTAAGGAGAATGTTTGGAAAGTAGTTGATATGCTTGATCAGTCAAGTAACTTTGTTTAATTATTTGTCGAAGTTTTGGTGTTACTCTCTATAGCACATTGTCATGTCTTTAGAATCTTCTGATAGATTAGCTACTGAACATTACTGTATTCCTATTCATGCGAAATTTCAACGACATTTATAGTGTTTTCGTATCATCCTTTTTGTGAATGGAAATGGCTATTACCAGGACAAGAACAAATTTTCATCAATTGTGGAACGCAAAGAAAATTTTGGTATGGTTACGCCAAATGAAGACACTGGGTAAGTTCTATGGACTCTTGACATGTCTGTTGGAGTTTCATTTGTTTTCAAGGGCAGCAATGTATTTTCCCAGATCAAATTGCTATTACGATAAAAAACCTCTCTCCACCGTTTGAATTTTAATTGCTTAAGGATGCAGGATGGCAATTAATAGTAGCATCTTTCTTAGCTGGTAGAAGTCTTTTTTTGTAAGAGGAACATCTACATGTCAAATGATGAAATATCTGGAGACCATATTGCTAAAGGCACCAACTCACCAAGAATAATATAAGCAAGCGGTGTAGATGTTTGTGGCTTGATAGATGCAGGATTAAAATTATACAATCAGCCATGACAGGATTGAGAACTATTGACTGAGGAGACTGACTACTCTTTATATTTATTCTGACTACTTTTTGTATACAAGAACAGTCCATAGAGCATATTTAATCAGGTGCTTCTTCTCTTTGCTGATTTGGCCTGTAATGAAGTTCTGACATTCTGGTTCTCCCATCACCAAATGCATCCAATCAACGATGCTTCATGATCTTTTTTTCCTAATAGAGATTTTCTTTATGCCGTACATTTAATCTTTATATATCAGGACTGAGGAAGATGTTCAAATGACTGATTCAAGATCTGCAATTGAGGGTTGTCAAGAAGGTGCTGCAGCAAATTCAGGTTCACTGTGCCCCTTTCTACATTGGCTCCTCGCTTACTCAGCTAGTGATAACATTTAGATGGAGAAGTATAACAAGAGTATGGGAAACGTACAAGATTGGGTAAACCTGCAGCTAGATAGTAGGTAACCAAGTGCTACAAATTCTCATGGTCTTCTGAGATAAACTCAATTATCCCCTTTAAAAAACCGTTTGATTTGGACATTCTTTTTGGTGGCATTAGTCTCCTGCTTAAAAGAATCCAGTCACATGGTGTGATCAAGCTTGTGTGTTTTCTCCATGGGGAAACTTTCAAACAGTTAGCAGTGACATTTATCATGAAAAAACTGTTGCATTTTGAGGAGATGAACCTTGTGTTTTCAATTATTTTGTCTGAATACTGACAAAAAAAAATTATTTTGTCTGAATTACTGTCAACAAACGTAAATTAAATGCTCTGTGCGCGCATGCATGCAAGTGGGTTTGCATGTATGTGTGCATTTATGTTGAGTGTCATTCCTCTGACCATGGGCAGCTGCCATATTCACGTTTTCTCCGAATGCAGAATCCTCTTGTTGTCAAAATCATAACTCATATTGGAACCTCTTGCAGGAGGATAATCACTTGAACTCCCGCACTTCTGAGGCAAGTAATATACTGCAAATAGCTTGGGACTTGAGAAGTCTATCGTTTTCCTTTCAAAAAATGAATTTCTAACTGTCATGTGGATATGTTACCGACAGTTTGCTTGTTCTCCTACAAAGTCAGCCTGCTCAGGACCTCGATCAGCGGATCATGGTCGAAATATGTCTACCCATGATGAGAAGGTATGGCATTCTCACATTTGACACGCTAGCTAGTAAGATGCTAAGGGGTGCGGCTATTATAATGCTGAATTAGGGAACTGAACATGTACGGATTTTGTGAAATATGACAGAATGAAATGTGAAATGGTGCCCAAGGATCCATTTAGCCTATTGGGCTAAAATATAGACTTATTTAATTACGTTGTTGTATGACAGCTCAAGAAAACTCGGGCCACGTGAATCTCAAGACCCCCCACTATTAAGGCTCTTTGCTCACTTTAATGCAGGACACCGATAGAACGTTTTCGCACCTCTTGGAGTCAGAGTGCTCGACAATCCAAGCAGAAGCCTCGGAAGGTTTACCCTCGTTTTTCGTTTTCTACTACTCAGATGCAATCGACGGTCTGCTGAGTAATGGAAGTGTACCGAATTTCAGGAGCAAAGCGTTGACGCGTTTGGAATGCATTTGTGGAACCGCGACCAATGGAAAAAGGGAAGCCCGTGTGCAAGTTTTTCTTTACTTTGCTCGAAGTTTCGAAGTTCAGCTTGCGAGCATTGTAGCCTTCCCCTTCACTGGAACTTCCTATTGGGGGAACGGGTAATGGTGCAACCTCCAAAGTAGGGTCAGAATATGCGTGGATGTTGCTCATCTAATGGTCCATTTTTCACAAGAAAAGCGCACAAAACACGGCGCGATTCTCAGATCCTAATAAAGTGGTAGACATTTTGTCATGTATTGTCAAAAAGAAAAAGTGAAATTTTCCGGTACTTCAAAGATAGACCAGTTACGGAATTACTGTAGGCAAAAGGCAGATAGCAGCTATTTAGCTTTGAAATCATCAGTTGAGTTTACCGGGATCTTTGGAGGATTTCAACACCATGAAGGCATAGGTAAGAAAAAAGTGGGAAAACTTCTGAATCTTCTGGATCTTTTCCTTTTATGGGTGATTGATTTACCCTTTAAGTCGGTACACGTCAATTAGAATAAACAGTTTCGTTAAGTGCAAATAATAGGAAACTGCTTCATCAAAGGCATGTATTATTTTTCCGAATTTTTTTATTGATTTTTTCTTTTCCTTTTGCATTTCTTCTCTTTTCTTTGGTTTCTTTCTTTTTTTTCATTTCTCATTGTGGCTGGCGGGGATTGTAATACCATGGATCCACCTATGTCTCGCCCATGTCAAGGCCAATCGCGGTAAGGGCTTTTGGGCCTTGCCTAGAGGTTGGCAAGTTCAGATGACCCTCATTGGCCATGATGGAAAAGAAAAGGAAAACGAGAAAAAAATAATAAAAAATTTAAGAAATATTTAAAAATGAAAAGAATAATTTATTTTGTACTAGTCATGTTACGTAGAATAATCAACATCCACATTAGTTACATAGACTTAAGGCAAAATATGAAAATATACATAATTAAATTAATTAAATTAAAAAATTTATGATTGAATTAGTATTTATGAAATAGGTTTAACACTCTTATTTTTTTAATTTTCCCTTCATAAGGCGATGGGAGGGTCACATTAGGCGAGAAAAGGATGGTTTCAACGTTGGACGGTCTATAATTCCTTGATAGATGCGATGTCAAGTCATTTAATGCGTGAATTAATTAATTTAAGCCAGGACAATAAATACCAACTGACACTTGCTTTTGCTTTCTCGTGAGAAAGGACTAAATAAATGATTTGTTTGACGAAGTCTCTGACGTGCATCCATTGGATTTCGCAAAAAGAAAAAGAAAAAAGTGCATCGATTGGAGTTAAATAAAAGTCATCTTGATTGAGAAGACGATTTCCTGCCCCCCCGAGTAATGGGAAGCTCCTTGCAAATCGAACTCCACTTTTTCATGGCAAAGAATAACTCTATTTTCTATTAGATTTCATTAGAGCTTCCCGCGTTTATCAAATGACTATCAGTTGTACTTTGCAATTCGAAACCACCCCCCCCCCTTACATCTGTAATCGGTATTTTGAAAATTGACTCTGTTGATGCCATCGAACTATTCGCCGGTTGCCGAAAAAGCACAGTAGCTGGGTTAAGCTGGCAACCTAGCATAGGTCGATGGGGGAAAAGGACTTTCTAATACACACTTTAGTGCAACATTAACGTGAAGCATGAGGTTAATAAATCAAACGAAATTCGTGCGCTTTTTCTTATGATGAAATTCAAGCGTAGGTCTCGTATCTTGATATATTGTTAGATTAATGGATGAAGTTTCTGACAGATATTTTAGAAACTTAATTTGTGGGAAATTGGGCGCGACGGGGGAGCCACTTCGCTTTGAGCAAACCGGTTCTCATAGCGATTCGACAAAATGCGATCCGCCTAATGGGCAGAAGCAACGCCTGCTTCAGGTTCAGGCATTGAAAATTATTAGGAGGGACCGACGTAGACAGTAAAAACAGATACAAAGAACCAAATGGTGGTGGAGTGGTTGGGAAACCTGTGCTCTGTACTGTACTCTTTTTCTTTATTTGAAAAGGACCAACATAGACGATGTGACATGGAACAGCTGGCCTTTGGCACTGGGCCGTCTTTTCCTTCCCACGAGGTCGACCTCCTCTCTGAGTTTTTCCTACCCTCGTTTTTGTTAATATCTGTCGACATTTGGTGCGATTTCTTTACTTTTGTTTCTTGGTTTTTCTGTTAAATTTTCCAACGAGATCGCTTTTAGAATTGATAGTCAAATCATTCTAACAATTCTTTAAATTAAGATGACTTGTTGGGTTTAGACAAGAAATCGAAATGCGCTCTGTGATTGGCTCAAAAATCAAACCAAACATGCGAAAAGGAAGGCACCCTTTCGTGTTTCTGCCTGATGCTACTAAAGAAGTGTATGAGTCCTAATTATTATTTTTTTTCCACTTAAGATCAGCTGATTTTCTTGCCTCGTTTAATGGCACTCAAAGATGGTTGTGAGCTAGAGCTGTAATTAGTCTTGACATACGGATGAAAAGATGTGTCCTTAACTCTCGCCGGAAGTAGGCCTGCGGTGGGCCGAGTGGCCACCTCCATTATTAAACAATCGACGAGACATGGCGGGTGGCCCGTCATTACCAGGATCAGGCACTCGTGCATACTTGTCCTAGTTACTCGACATTTTCAGATGTATTGTCTATGCTTTCAATGCCCATCTCAACCGTGAATTCCTACATTCACAATTCGAACCATTCCGTGCATCAATTCAAGCTCGAATCAGAGACGATCTCAGTACAGTCCCGAGCCAGCTACCCAATGAAGTGGAACTCATTTGACAACCACTGAAATTCGCCGAATCCCATGGGGGGATCGCATCCAAGCACATAAAATATCCTCCACACGAGGGAAGGCGATTTTCAACCCTCAACACAAGACCGGGGCCCACCCATAATTAGGTCGTGGCAACCTTTGACAGTGCTCGACACGCAAAATCAAAACAAAAGCCACCCCCACCACCAACCGTGTCAAGGTCGCACTACTTGTCCACACGGACTGTTGCGTGTGCAATCACTTCTCGTTCACCATCTGCGAAGGACGACCGGCAATCGCAAGAGATTCGGTGCAAAAGCCTTTTTTTTTTCACCACGCGAGATTGCCCGGAAATGGGTCCCCCAATTTCGAATTCACGTGCAACACATGGTAACATAGGAATTTGACCCGATGAAGCTGATTGGAAATTCTTTGCAACCCACTTCTATAAACCTTCGCCCTGAAATCTGAAAGCACGAAAGTAAGTGTAGATGCTCTCATTAAAGGCTTATTCCCGAGCAATTCGATGCTAGAAGAACGAGAATTTGGATAGAGAATCTGCATAATTTGCTCCCATCCTTTTTCACCGGCAAGAATAAACCCTTTCTTGATATGATTTGGACGGTGGAACCCTTTGGATTTTACTCGTGTTTCGGTTCGGTCTCTTGTGATTCTTTCTCTTGCCAAACTCGTGGACCTCAGTGCACCAAAACGAAGCTCTTATGGTGGCGTCGCGTTTAAGCATTAGTTTACTTAATGCCAAAGGGTCGTGCCTCGGAGGGAGACGGCCGGTAGTTGGAGCTTCCGTTTTTCAAATTGTCCATTGAGCTGCCACGTGCATGCTCGAAAAAAGTGAATCATGAGAGTACTAAAAATGCCATATTCGATGACAAAATTACCATTAACTTTATTCGTCGTGTACTCAATATTCCAATGCAACGAACTTGACATTGTCTTATTGAGTTAAATGAAATTGCATTAGCCATTCCTTTGTGGTCATGCCTTGAGGGGATCTTGCAACAACTCACCACCACAGCGTCCGTCCAACGCTTGATGGAACAAAAGACAATACCTAAAGTATCCAAAACCGACCAACAATGGAGGATCTTTCGCCAGTCTTCAATTTCTTTTTTCATTTGTATTGTTTATTTGATCATTTTTGGACCTTCAAAATTGTAGGTCACATAAGCCAAATTGACTAACCGCGTGTAGGTTTGGCCGACCTCGTTGTAATTGACTAAAGTTCGCATCCCCACTCCATTGCCTCTCGCTCGCTACAATCTCTAAATTATTATCTTAAGTGTTTGGTGACTTTCTTTGGATATGATAAATTTGAATAAAATATCATAAAATAAATTCGGAACATAGCTGGTTAAATTTGGACTGAATAAAAAATTAGAAAAGTAACAATAATTTTTTCTAAAACGTGATATGAATACACAATTGCTGACACTCTTGTAGATGTGGATAGCGTTCTCCAAGTTCCAACTGAGGAAGAAAGCGAGGGGAAAAAGAATGAGTTGTTGAGAATGAGGATGGAGTGCGGAAGGTGGCCAATTATATTAGGTTGAAATTTCCTTTTCGCTAATAAAACTCGAGAAAAAAAAAAGAAAAGGAAAAACTCAAATTTTAAAAACTCCCGAATTTTAATTTCAATCGAGAATATAGAGATGATTAGCATGAACAGCGCCGACCAAATCCCATGTTGCCTAGTGGGCTTTGTCATGATCAAGAGACAGGGCGTCCTTTTTCTTTTCAATTACACGCCTGCCATAAGCTATCATCAATTTATTAACCTACTCCTTATAGAACTAGGAATCATATTTTCTTACTCCTTATGTAACTAGAAAACAGATTTTCTTACTTCTTAAGGAATTGCATATCCCCTTTTCCCCCCCTAAATCATACCTGAATTTGCCGGGTTGGATATGAACAAACACGTGGCCAGAAATGTCATTGCAAGGATTTTTCAAGAAAAGGAAAATTCTAAAGCGTAACCCCGCCAAGCAATTTTCATTACTTCCAACTTTAACCTTCGCTTACCACCTCATCCCGCACGTCCACGAACTTTTCTTTTTCCTTTTTTATTTTTAGGGGGGGGATCATATGCGCGTCGACAATTAATCGGATCGGATCGCAGGCGGGCCAGCAAGCGGCGTGGCTAATCGCGCGCCGCCACGTGTGGGAGCGAGGCCGAGCCGCGCCCGAGTTGGGCAACTGCCGCGAGAGTGCGCCAGTCGCTTTCGTCAAAACATTGACTTCCGGGTTGGCGTTCGCGTTCCTCCCTCCCCTCCTCCGGAATAAACTCCCCCCACCATCAAACGGTAGTTCAGGTTCCCCAACACAACTCAACAACAACAACAACAACACCAACACCACCACTCTCTCTCTCTCTCTCTCTCTCTCTCTATAGAAAGTATCATTCGCGAGCAGCTGCTCTTCCAGCCATTCTTTTTCTCTCTCTAGAGCTCAATGGCGATCGCGCAGAGGTGATCGCGCAGAGAGAGAGAGAGAGAGAGAGAGAGAGAGAGAGAGAGGAAGGGGGAGGGGGAGGAGGAGGGGGAGAGGGGGACGACATGGGAGCGTGCGTGTCGACGCCGCAGGAGTGCGTGGGGGGCCGATTGCGGTCGTCGAGGAGGAAGGCGGCCCACGGGAGGAGGGGGAAGGTCAAGCGGCGAGTCGCGTCCCGCTTGTCCGACGGATCGCTCGACAGGATCGATCGGTCCAGGCCTCGCGATCGCTCGTTCAACAATCAGCCCAGCTTCCAAGGTATACTCTTCCGCCCTCCCCGTTTCTCTTTCGTTTTTCGGAGCGTTCTTGAGTTTCGTTGCGAGTTCGATCGGGGCCGTGCGAGCTTTTCAGAGTTCGGCATTGCTCCGAGGGAATCTGGATTGCCGCGATCGGCTCTCCGCTTTTGCGCCGGATTCCGTTTGTTTCGGTCGGCTTGTTGGAGTGGGAGTGATTTTGGTTCGGGTCTGTGGTCTCGATTAGAGGGGAGAGGTCTGGATTGATCGAGCTCTGTTTGTGGAACTGCTTCGACGCGGTCGATGTCTTGCCGTGGATTGTGTATGCGGTGGTGAAGGGTGAGCGAGTGGCCTTTCGGAGTTGCGATTCGGGCAGTGGGCACCAGTTAGTGCGTTATTGGCTCCTATCATCACGAGTGAAATCTATTTGCTTGGAGAAGGTAGCCCGTGTAGGAATGTCGACGGTGATTCGATGGTTTTTATTTTCCCGACTAGATCTGCATGCAAGTCTAGTAATCAATCGGTGATTAGCTATCAGATTAATTTGTTCAAGCACGAGTGGATTGTCCCTCGATAATTGGAACTTTTAAGAATCGTCTTCTCATGTATGATAGAAAACTGGTGACGACTTCTGGGCAATTGGACATTGTGTTTTATGGAAAAAGAAAATGGATTTATGAGCTAAGTAGGTAGCATAGGACATCGAGCCATGGATTAATTGATTCTAGAAAATTATTTTCCCCTAATGGTGTAAAATTGGACCTGGATTTTCTTAAGAGAATATCAGTGAGCAACCGGTAGAATCTTTACTTGCTAATGAATGAATGAAAAGGATGATACAAAAATTGGTTTTGAAGTCTCTGCCCGTGACGGTTAGCTGAGAACTGATCAGTTCAATCATCTTCTGCAAATTTTTGTCTATTGAATTTGAATGATTTGAGCTCTCTGTGAAAACTGCCTGGCGAGTCTTCTATTTTGCCTGAACTTGGACTTGCTATTGTTTGTTGTAATGCCACAAACAGCGCATTAGCTTCTGATTTCTTGAAAGAGCTTGCTATTATGGAAGTAATGTCTAGAGTATTCTCTAAAACTCGAAATGCTTTAGTGCCATCCACTGCACTCTTGCTATTGTTGGCATAATTAAGTACAACTACTGGCTCATAACTCGGAAGTGTTTTGGTGATTTTTGGTTGTTATAAGCGTAACCTTAAATTAATAAATGGTCATGGCGAATACACAGCATTATGAACTGAAAACAACTTTCTTCCCTAGTATCAAAACTTTTCTGGAAGGACCATTATTGGGTCATCTAATCTACTTTCCAAACATCAAACCTGCCATAATTAATTAAGTGCTCTCATACATTGGAATTTTGTCATGATTGTGATGAAGCAGTCTTATGTGACTAAGTTATTATTTGAGCATTTTCTTTTCTTCATCTTCTTCTTTGTCTACATTGTCATTCTTCTACGCTGGGGCACGAGGTGGACTGGAACTTTCTTCATGTTATTCCTTTGGATTTATTTGCTAATATTTTTATTGGTCCCTTATCTCATGTCTTGCCATGTTTCATAATAACATTCTCTGCTCTTTGATTGCATGTCTAGTATTTGTATGCTGGTTTGATTTCACCGCTTTTGTTTGGGGGATGCAATTTCCATCCTCGATTTAAGGATTCCTTTGTTATTTTTTCCCTTCTTTTTTTTGGCTTTGGATTTGATTATTCCTGGGTCTTCTCCCTTATATCATTATCATGTTACCTGTATGGTATCTGCAGGAAGCACTGATGAAGCATGGTATGACTCACTGCCAGTTTTTGAGTCAGACTGTGATGAAGACTACAAGAGTGTCGCAGATGGTATGATCATGGACATGTTTTAGTTGTGCAACATTCAACATTGTTATTTCATCCAATGGCTGATGCTCTATTGTTGTGCTTTGCAGATGTACTGTCTCTAAGTGGCTTTGAAGGAGTATCTAGACAAAGCACTGCATCACTAAGGGATTTCATGCACGGAGAAAGTAATACCAGCTTACAACATGTGTCTTCTCTAGATCATGTGCATAAACCAGGCGATATGTCAATTGGAAACTCGGCCCACAACTCTGTTAGCGAGGTTGCTAAGAACTATGTGCATCATGTCCTGAATTCGGATGACACTGATAGCCATCATAAACCGTGTGAACATCCAAGTGAAGCTAAGAAACCTGTTTTTCTCGATGATATCTCATCTGGGGATGAAAATTCTGGAAAGGACGAAGGACTCCTGGATAACTGTGGGATTATACCCAACAATTGTCTTCCTTGTCTAGCTTCAACCGTCCCATCTGTTGAAAAGAGAAGATCACTAAGCTCCAGTCCACCAAGCGCAAGAAAAAAATCTGCTTCTAAACTTTCCTTCAAATGGAAGGATGCACATAGTAATGGCACTCTTTGTGAGTACAGATACCTTGATCTTCTTTTGACATAGCAAAAAATAAGCAAGTGTTCTGAGAAGTATCTTTAGTGTCTTTATGGAGATTATTCCCATTTGAAGTTTCCTGCTTTTCAGATATAATTTAATAAAAAAATCTACTTCAACTGCAATTTCCTATTGGTCCATATAATTAGTATGGGTTTTGCTTGTCTCTTTTGGCACTGATTATTTTCACTGAATGTGGTTATTGTAATCTCTGGTATTACATAAGTTAGGAAAAATTAAATTAGTCGACTTATAACAATTTCTCTTTTGTTTTCAGTTTCATCAAAGATGCTTCTTCAGAGGCCCATAGCAGGTTCCCAGGTCCCATTTTGCCCAATTGATAAGAAAATGTTTGATAGTTGGTCACATATAGAGCCAAGTTCCTTTAAAGTTCGAGCAGAGAATTATTTAAGGTAAGAGTTAGAAGTGGAAGATATTAGATTCCATCATCCTGAGGACACTTGTGTTAATTATTTCATGCCATTCTATTCATAGTGCAGCAACCTGTCGATCAATCATCATGTTGAGGCAAATGCAGTTATTGCTGAAACAATTTTGTAGATCAATGGTTGATCTTGGTTATTTAACTGTATCTATATTGATGACCTGTGTGGCAGGGACAAGAAGAAAGATTTTGCTTCAAATCATGCTGCCTATTATCCATTTGGGGTTGATGTATTCTTAACTCAACGCAAAATAGATCATATAGCTCGATGTGTAGAACTTCCTGCTACCAGCTCTTTTGGGAAACTCCCACCCATCCTTGTTGTTAATGTTCAGGTATCCTTACATTTTCCTTGGGACTCCTCTCACTCCCGCTACTTTTTCCCTATACCCTTCATATGCATGTGGTTCACTCATATTGGCCCTTTAGTGGTTAGATGAATGAGCTGTTAAAGCTTTAGAAAACGCTTCGTAGCATGGCCATCTTCACCAATCGAACTAATTGCTCTAAGAAAATATATCTTGGGTTCTGCATTCATAAGATTGCCATGTCTTTTGTTTGCAAGAACTAATGGAGCCTTTTGAGCACATATTTGCATTGTTGTCCTGCAGTAGTAGCATAGCCATCTCTTTCTTGTCAAAGAATTAACGGAGCTTTTTTGCACCCCCCCAAACAGATACCCTTATACCCAACCACAATTTTTCAGAGTGAAACTGACGGGGAAGGAATGAGTTTTGTGTTATACTTTAAGCTTTCGGATAGCTATGCAAAGGAGCTTCCACCACATTTTCAAGAAGGTATTAAGGTAAGACACATGCCTGCTCTTTGTTCTCTGTAGGTCTTGCTGATATAATCTGTTTCTAACTGTTATTTCCTCTGAAGTGTGGCTCAGGCATTTATTTCAGCGATAATGCAGAGAAAATATTTTTTTTTACCTAGTTTCGAGTACCTTAGGTAGAACAAAATTCATTGCATAATTAGAGGTATATTAACCTAAAAGTCTTTTAGTGCATTATAGACATTTATTCTAAATTCAAGTTCAGACAAAATCATCCAGATGCTTCAATTGACTTTCGATTTTAACCATTTTCTTTTTGTCTTGTCTCCATTTTCCTCATAGTAGAAGTTAGTAGATGATGAGGTCGAAAAGGTCAGAAGTTTTCCTGTGGATACTTTCGTCTCTTTCCGAGAAAGATTAAAGATATTGGGCCGTGTTGCAAATGTGGAAGATCTGCACCTGAGTGCAGCTGAGAGGAAGCTTATGCAGGCGTACAATGAAAAACCAGTTCTTTCACGCCCACAGCATGCATTTTACTCCGTAAGTCCTTTTGCAGCAAGCTATGCTGATTCTGATATTTAGATGGAACTGTTGGTATATTTCTTCATACACCCCTGTCTGATTGATGGATAGCAACTGTCCTAAAGTTTTATGTCTGTTCCCCTTAGTTATATCCTCTTCTTAGGTCAGAGCATAGGTCAAGGTTAGCACTATTAAGCGTCACAGATAACACCATGTATTTAAGGCAGTCAAGGTTATCTGAACTTTATATTGGTATACGTGTATCTTCTTATTAGTTGCAGTTTTCTTTCTTCCTCTTTCCTCTTAATGAAGTGCATACTTTGGAAGACTCAAACTACCCATCTTCTTTTTGACATGCTTGGTTTCTCTGTGCTGTGTCCACGCTACTTTTCATCTTGCTGTCTTTCTTGAAAGATTGCTCTTAGGAATTAAGCCAGAGAGTTCCACGTGTATGCAACCTCATGGCAAGCTCTCTACAGCGACTCTAGTGTCCCTGTTTCTACAGAAATGAGATGTCTCATGTTTCCTATTGGGATGCTTTCTTATGTTGCCTGCAAAACGAAATTGTACAGGGAGAAAATTACTTGGAGATCGATCTGGATATGCATAGGTTCAGTTATATCTCTAGGAAAGGTTTTGAAGCATTCCTAGACAGATTAAAGCTCTGCATCTTGGATGTCGGCCTCACAATTCAGGCAAGTCCATTTCTCTGCAGTAAATTCGCTACGTTGTTTTTCCTTCATAATATGCATTCCATTTCTTTCCGGGTTCCTGAAAATCCGTTGGTTGTGTTTCCTGGAACAGGGAAACAAGGCCGAAGAGTTGCCAGAGCAGGTCTTATGCTGTGTCAGATTAAACGGAATTGACTACAAGAACAAGAATTATCAACAACTGGGGTTAAGTCAAATTCAAGATCCCCTTAACCTATAAATTGATTTATATGTCGCGAGTGTCTCAGCAGTCCTGTCACTCAGCATAGGTTTCCAACTAATAAAAATAGCTGATTTTCTCGAGTAGCCTGTTTGCTGTTTGTGAATCTTCTCCCCCACTGCCGAGTCCCAAGTGAGGTGCTTGCGTCGTGTTTGCATCTACACCATGGTCCGAGTTGAGAAATTTCGAGTTCACATACGCTACTTCCGAACCTCCGGGCCATTGTAACCGATTGGCTTTCCGGTACATGGGTAGAATGAAGGTAAGGTCCGGCAATACTTCCTCAATCATCAGGAACTCATAACGAGGACTTATCTCGCCCATATGTTAGCTAGTACTTGCTTAAAAGCAAGGTCATGTGGTCGTGGCGTAAGAACCGACGACTAAGGGGGACAGATTTTTACCATCCAAACGCTGGTGACCTTTTTCATCGCTTTTTTCTTTGCACTGCGAACGTAACCTGAGAGTTACCACCCTACGAGGCCTTTTACATTTATTATACTCTCTTTTTCCCCTCGTCTCGTCCCAATTGTTCGGCTCCTTCCTCGGTTTTATCTACGAAACATTACCGCTCTGTACATTCTTCACTACTTCCTAAGCTGGATCTTATTTGTTCGATTCAGTAGTCTCGAAGCAACTTTACGAAATGAACAGACATGAAATATAAAAAGAAAATTCACGATGATAGGGGAACACGAAGAAATAGCCAAAAGATCCAAAATGCTGATGAGACCATATCATTGCTAATGCTCAAAACTTCTGGCTTTTATCTTCTTCGTTTCTTCTCCGCACCTCGTTCTCCACTTCAAACTTGAGAGTTACCACCCTACGAGGAACAAATTCGATCTTGTTAGCGATCTCTCTCTCTCTCTCTCGGAACACGCGTGTCCGCTCCTTGCATGAGACTATGATATGTAATGGGTGATCAAGGCCACTTGATTAGTTAGACGACCCAAAACGAGAAAGTGCAATACCTTGACAGATTGCAGAAGCTAGTTACTTCCATGAGATACCATCGACGAAATTGATTTCGCTGACACAGAGGCGCTGGGGCTAGTGACGTCTTGATCCACATTCGCGAAATTCGCTTTGCCAGTCAGCATCTTTATCGCTATCTGAGCGACGTCAGCAAACCACTCATCCTCCGGCAGCACACTGAAAGTCATCACAGTAACTAATGGGATAGCGATCAAGAGCATAATTCATGAAGAAGTTCAGAGAAAATGTCGGGAAACCATTCCCATGATCCGGAATAGATTGCGAAGATGCTCTGATTGTCATATAGTCTTCGCTAATTGCAGTTAAGAGCGTTACCTATACGGATCTAATCCAGTAGAAGCCACTATGTCAATAGCTCTCTCAATTATGTTTTTGATAACTTGATGCAGATTCCGAGATAAATAACGGCCTTGTGATGAAAACAGAATCACGAACTCCATATCCAAATAAAGCTGCATGACTGGAGCATGGTTACTTTTGACTAACTGGACAAATTGTTAAGGCGCAAGAAACCATAGTTCACATACAAACCTGTCGAAGGCCATAAGGACCCAATGTCTTGGGACCCTCTTCTATCTCTTCCCAAAAGCTCTGATCATCGGAGAGCCACAAAATGACTGTCTCCGTGAGTCTCATCAACAATATAGTAGCAAATCTTTCTCGACCCACAAACATGTCGGTTGCGAAGCTAGCCACTCGAGTCAGTTTTGCAAAAAGCTCCTGAACACATTAAAAAAAAACCAAAAGACAGAGGTCAACATGGCAAAAGAAACTTTTGATCAAAATCAAATATGGGCCCCTCATACATCAATTACAGATGGACTACACAACGAATCAAATGGTCTTGATGATTAGATACCATTATGAGAACTATAGCAATAAGGAAGTTGGTAATGATATCCATGTATGCAGGATGAGAACTCAAATATAACGATCTTCCTTGGTGAAGTTGTTTCTGCTTTAAGGCTTCGATGCAA
Source organism: Eucalyptus guilfoylei (assembly GCA_016097605.1). NCBI lineage: Eukaryota > Viridiplantae > Streptophyta > Magnoliopsida > Myrtales > Myrtaceae > Eucalyptus > Eucalyptus guilfoylei. Next base: position 21,997,660 of record CM027861.1, on the reverse strand, counting down.
ACATGACCTTAAAATATAAACAAAAGCAGAAGACAATTGTTTCATGAAGCATTTACATGAAGCAGATTTCAATAGTCGCATAGTGCCATCAAATAGCAAAATTAGAACCAAACGGGTGGCATAAAATTTATTAGGTTTTTTGGGTAGCAGAGCCTCAGTTTCTGATATACAAATCTAGTTCACTATATTTCAGTGTCAAAGAAATATTGATGGTCTGGCATGGAGTAATGTTCATTGAATAAAATCAACCACTGAAAATCATGTCCAAGTGGATATCATTAGACAATAAACAAGATATGTCTGTTATTTTCTTATTATGTTTGGTGCAAACTCATCCTGGGGCATCAAACCTCAGTTTCACAATATTGATAAGAAACAAACTGTACTGCATTGCCGCTTCAGTTACACGACTATCTGAAGGACACGGATTGCACTGCTTTACCTGATATATTGGAGAAGGAAACCATTCAGGTTCTTCCATAAGGTCATCCATCATGATGTACATATGTGCATTTAGACGGATGTCGCCCTCTTCTGAAAAAATTAAATCAAGGGCATGTTGGCGGCAGAAGCTATCACGCAATTTATCAACTGAACGTTGCAAACGCCTCTTCCAATCTCTTTGTTCTGGATAACGATTTTGCTTGTCTGGAGCTCTTCTTGCATGGTCCTCAAGTTTGCTGGTACTGTGAGAGGACAATAGCTTCATGGCAGCACGTGGGAGCAACTCATCCGCCAATAATGATGCATTGGCCAACAAAGCTGTCTGTTGGCTTTCATTCTCCGCCATTTTCACAATTCTACTGGCAGAATATTCGAGGTTTTCTTCATGTTCTGCTGACCCTGGCAATGCATTTATCAACAAATTGACGTACGAGTTGAATACTTGTAGCAGACCTTCCAACGTGGGGCCTTCTAACTGTAAGCTTTCAAGTGGACTGACATCCTCAAGAAATTCCTGTATGGTAGAGGCAAGACCATCGGATGCAATTTTAACAAGTAATCGAGATGAAAATCATTACTTCAATGATGATTTATGATGCATTGAGTTGATTCATCACTTTGTAATTGAAGTAGAACTCCTGAGGGATGCTACAAGGAGAGACCATGATAAAAATCTACGGCTGAAGGAAAGGATAGCACAAGATCCCTTCGCTTTTCAAACAAAACTAGAAATGTGTAGCAAGGTGAGATGACAAGATGAGATAAACATGTGTGGAATTTGCCTTCAAAGAAAGCAGCCTCTACACTTGAATGAGAATAGAAGTTTACCTGAACCATTGTATTAAATTTGTTTGCACTGCTTGAGAGCTTGGGATGCACTGCGGCTGCACTACCGAGGAACGTGGAGGAAGAAACGCGCATTGGCCTTCCGCCAAGTGGAGAATAAGCAAGTGACCAATCATCTGCAGCAGCTAACGCAGCACTGCTCTGCTCTATTCTTCTCAAGTTGGCATTCAAAGCTTGTTCTACACAAGGCTTAAAGAGTCTGAGTAAAACAGGAGAAAGCGCCAGCCCACGAGCCTCTAAAACAGAACAATGACCCAGGCATATCTTAACACACTCAGCAGCAGCTCTTAAACCACCTGCGGCTGCCGATGAGGCAAGAACATGCCTTTTTAGGAGAAGAGCCAAGGCTTCAGTTTCCTTGACAGCCCAAGTCACAAGCTCAGATGTCAATGCAGGTTCCTCACCAAAAACAACCAAGGCGTCACTAGCTGCTTGGGCAATTGTTGAAAAGACAAGCTGAGAAAGGGCAGCAGTGTAAGCTCCTCCATATGGAGCATTAGATGAGCGAAGACTTTGCATTTTGCACTGCATTTTCTGTCGGTGAGAGTTCAATAGCAATGTATGGGCACGAGGACCATCCCCAAGTTTTTTGACAGCCAGAATTGTTGAACGAAGTTCAACTCCTTGTGTTGAAGGCTGGCAAGTCGTTTCTGCTAGTTGATCAGCTAGTTTTTGTCTCTGTTCTGTTATGGCAGTCTCCAGCAACAATAGCGCTGTTGGACTTAATGTCCTCCTACTAATAGCTTCTTCTTTGATCCTTTCTCCTTCATTCACAGCAGCCAACGCTTCCTCCACCCTCCTCTCAGCTAATAGAATTTCGAGGGTATCCACAAAATCTATCAACCAGTTCTCCATGTTGGAAGGTCGCGTGTCTTCCAAATTGTGCATATCCTCTGCAGTCGAATCTTCAGAACCAGTGTCTAAAGAATCAACACGGACCCCCTCGACCAATTCCTGGACTAGAGCTGCTTGAGAGGATAGCAGATTCCTCATGGACAGGAGCTGCCCCTCAAGGTCTGATATCTCCTGGGATGTGCTGCATATAGAAAATCAAACAAGCAAATGAAATGTCGAATGTCTTACTCCGGTACATGTCATGCTGAATCCATATGTCTATTCCATTCATTTATAACACCATATTCCAATTTTTGATGCATGGATTGTCTATTCAGCAGTAAAGAAAGTATTGCAATAATGCACTCTGGATGACCGAGGAAACCTAGAATTTCGGTTGCTATTAGTGTACAGGATATCGGAGGAAAGCTGAATACAATAAGCAGGCGATCGGTGAAGCGAAAAGCACGACGCATGATAGTCTCCAGAAAGCGAGAAAGTGACTCTCGGCATCTAAGTTATGGCGTTTTCCTTCATGGAACTTAGAACATACGATTCAAACAGAACTTCACTAACCGTATGAAATCTGCATAATTAGCATAAACACTCTTACGCATTTCCTCTGCCGACGCCTTCTTCAAATCCACCAGGTAAGCGCACAGATGCCTGATTTCCTACAAAAAAAACCAACAATGCACGGGGCTCTCAAAATTCACCGACCGATGAAAATCGCCGCCGCATCGATCTCCAGAAAGTTTCATCACCGATCAATCAATCCGCGCACGCCGAAAAGCGCGAGCGCGAACGGCGTGCGTTCGCGACGTTCCATGCATGGAGGGAGGGAGGGGGAGCGAGCGCGGTTACCTTCTCGTTCATGGTCTGGCATTTGGAGGTGAAGTAGGCATGGGGATCGAAGCGCGAGGACTTGAAGGCCTTGAGCCTGTCGCTCAGGGTCAAGTCGGTGTCGAAATCCGCCGAGTCGCCTTTGCTCGACGAGAACGACGTCCCGGAGAGAGAGGACATGGTCGCTTCCCTGATATCCTCCCTTGCGATGCTCGGCGGCGTCGATTCTCAGATGGCTCGGCGAGGGAGACGTGCTTTCCCGATCGCCATGGATGATCCGGGATTGAGCTCGAAACACAGAGGCGAAGAATCGCGGGGAATACGAGAGAGAGAGAGAGAGAGAGAGAGAGAGGTTAGGGGGAAAAATATTTCAGGCACTTTTCATGCATTTTGATTAGATTTTTCCACGTGGCCGATCGCTTTTAGTAGTACAGTTTCGTCAATGGACGATAGATGAACAAAATCATACGAAAAACAATCAGAAAATCACATAAACGAACCTTGATTTTTATCCAATGTGTAACGTGGCCCTTGAACTTTTACTTTGTTCAATGTGGTCCATGAGCTTTAATTTAATGTGTAATGTAATCCGTGAAATTTTAAACTGTTAAAGGTGGTTCGTTGACTTTTTATATATATTAAATTTACTCACCACACTATATGAAAATGTTAAATGTTAACATTGATCTTGAATCAATGGAATGGCTGCATTGAACATATTCATATCATATTCATATAGTTTAAGCACTATATTGAACATGTATCAAAGCTCTATGGACTATATCGAACAAATTAAAAGTTTATGGACCACATTACACATTAAATCAAAGTTTAGACTCTGATAAACAATGAGAAAATAACACAAAGGATCTTTGAATTTTGACTCAATGTGCAGTGTGGTGTTTGAACTTTTAATTTGTTCAATGCCGTCTCTAAATTTAGTCCAATGTGTAATGTAATTCTGAACTTTTAAACTGTTCAATATGGTCATTATACTCTTGATACATGTTCAATTTAGTCATTAAATAATATGAAAATGTTCTATGTTATTCCTAAGTTTGAATAAATAGAATGACAACATTGAATAATTTCATATAATTACCAAAGGTTTGGGAATTACATCAAACAAATTAAAAATTTAGGGATCACATTACGCAACGGGGTAAAGTTGAGAAAGCACAATGAAAAAATTAAAAGTTCAAAGATCACATTACATATTCGGGCAAAAGTTTAGGGAATATTTGCGTCATTATTCCAAAAACAATTGGAAGAGAAAGGTATAAAAAACTTAAAGGTCTTAATATATCTTATAAACTTATTATCCGGAACCAAGAATAAGCATCCCAACTTACATATTGAAAGCAAAATATAACAATATATAGTCTTGTAACTAATGATAAAGTAGCAATATCCGCAATCGCCCCAATTCTAAGAATGTCTGGGAGATTTCTCCCTATCATTTGTTCCAAGCTTTTATGGGGAAAACATAAAACACTGCGATCGAACAAGAAAATAACATTTCATGACCTGGCGCGCGCAACCTTAGAGGCGTAAGGACTACGTAGTAAAGCTATAACGTGCATCGGTTTCCTCTGCTTGCTCTTCCATATCCGAAATGAGATCTCTCATGGCGGGGAAAGTAAGTCAGCACCCCATGACTTTGCTCGCCGGAAGCTTCGGCTTCTGGGCGACCGTCCCGTCATTGCCAGCGAGCGCGCGGTACTTGTCCTTCCGGGTGAAGCTGGTGCATTCGTACGAGAGCGTCCCGGCGATCATCCTCTGTATGTAATTGGCCACCTCGTGGCTGGTCTTCCCAGCCGTGCAGGTCAGCTCAACCGGCAGCTTGTTCAGGAATGTCAACTCATAGGCCGGGCTCGGGTTCATGAAGAAGTAGAACGGGTCCATCCCTTTCCATCCGCGAGCGGTCGTCCCGTGGAACATGCTCATCCGGTTCACCATCGCCACCGGCACCAGCTGGTCGGTCAGTTCAGCGAACAGAGCTGAGAACCTGAGAAGGAACGGCTCGCGGCAGGTGGTCCCCTCGGGGCATATTGCCAGGTCGCCTTCCTCCAGGAGCTTCTTGATCATGGCCGCGTCGGTGGCCCGGTCCCGGCTGAGCCTGACGGTCTTGATGGGCGAGATGACCTCGGAGAGCCTGGACACGGAGTAGGTGACCGCAGGGATTGGGCAGCCCAGCGCCGTAGAGAGGAAGATCGGGTCGAGGAGCGTCCTGTGGGAGCAGATGAAGAGCACGCCTGACTGGCCGATTGATTTCTTGGCCGGCGGTGGGGGCGTGCCCTTGACAGTGACGCGGACGCCAAGCGCCAAGAACACGTAGTAGACGAGGGGCATCGGGAGGAGTGCCCCAGCGGCCATCCTCAGGCAGGCGAGGGGGAAGCCGATGGGGATCCAGAGGATGGTCAGGAGGGCCACAAGAGGGGTTGGCTTCTGGACGAGCCGCCCATCATGGAATATGATTGGCTTCGGAAGCTTGTCGTTAGCCACGGCCTTCACCTCCGGCTTCGGTGGCACGATGAACCCTTCCTGCAATATTTTCGGTTCCATCAGAATTCGAGACTTGCCGCGTAAGGTATCTTCAATTAGGCTAATGAAGCAGCTGGCACGGATAATACATCGTGCCGATTCCGACCTTTATTCTGATTTCTGTCTCGTTGCAATTTTGCCTCTGAAATGATCTTGGGAAAAATCTTAGGAATGTGTATTACTACTCCTGGAGACTATGATACCATATATGGTTCAGGTAGGTAAAAATGATGATCACAGCTAAAGCATGTCTTGCCAAACAACAACTGCTTTCCCTAACCGTATCATACTGACCTTGCACAAGGCCATGAAGGGGGCATCGGTTTGCCGATCGCCCAGGCCAATCTCCGGTTGCTCTTCCTGGAACGCCTTGCGAAGCACGGCCGCCTTCTTGTCTCCCACGAGCACTCCTGGCTGGCTCACGAACCCAGTGGCCCTCCCCTTGTAGGTCCTAAGCTCGGTCCCCAAAACCATGTCGGCCCCCAAGAAGTCCTTGAGGAACGGCTCAACCATGATCCTCGGGTTCGCGGTCAGGACGCACCGCCTCCCGCAGGCAGAGAACACCCGCCACGACTCCGGGTGGAGGTCGCCGGTGTAGAACTTGGGCAGAACTGCACGGGCCACGGACTCGACGTCGGCCACCCGCATCCCGGCCAGCACCGCGAAGATGAGGACCTGGATCCCCGCGGACTCGGACACGAAATAGTAGAGGAGGGCTGCGAGTGGGGAGGCCAGGAGCAGGAGGAGGAGCCTCAGGGCCCCGCCAACCTCGAAGGCAACGAGGGCAAAGTAGGGGAAGGAGCTCCGGCCGCGGAGCAGGGTCCCGTCCAGGTCGGCCACCACAGTGTGCTTCTCACGCCCAATCGATGCACACTGGTCGACCGTCGGGAACGTGGGCACCGCCATGATTGATGATCGATCGGATTGCCGTCTCAAGGTTCTTTTGCTGATCTCCTGCCCGAGGCTCGGTTGAACGTGCGAATGCTGATGTATCTATATATATATAATAAGGAGACAGGGCCTAAGGAGGACAGTCAGTATGTTGAGACAAGAATGACATGCGGGGATTTCCAAAGGTTGAGGACAAAGCAAAATGATGTAACCAAGGATGAAGAAGGAACAAGAGGGTGACGAGCAAATCTAGCGTCTTCGTACGAATCGCCGGGAGGCTTGTCCTGTTTCGAGCGCTCTGCGATGTCTCTGATCTGCTCCTCTGCGCATGATTTACGTAAAAAGGGAATATTACGTTTTATGTTTGGGAGTTGCGTTATTGGTTTTAACTATTCTTTTTCTTTTTGTGTAGTTTCTGTCGTGATCGAAAAAAATAAAAAAGGGGAGAGCTTTTCGTATCATTTTGTGTGCCTCTTGCCTTGGGACATGTCCCCCCCTATTTTTCCTTTTCTTCGACTTCAGAGCGCCCATCATCGGTTGGTTGGGTTTGAAGAGAATGTTTGTCCGAATTTCGACGTGACAAATCGATTGCGATTTGAGGCATTTGATTTGAGGTCGGGCCATTTGGACCTTCTTGCCGAACCGGTGTCGGTTTTGAATATCTGACCTATCTCGATGGATGAAACGACATGTCGGGGATCAGACCCGGCTTCGACGAACTGCCAAGACTTTCGAAAGCATTTGCTTCACCGGAGCATCGGAACTTGGATAGACGCGAGGCCATTTTGAGAAAGAGCATGGTTCCGGCATGTCTACTTTATGCGAGCACCAAGTTCAAGTCGTTCCAAATAGGAGCGGTCGAATTCGCGGGAGCCTCACGCAAATCTCATTGAATCTAATGACTCGTGCATTAGACTAACATGAACCGAGTGCCATGCAGTGACAATGAAATTGGTGATAGACTGTGTTCATGAACTGAGCGTCACTATACTGTATCTCCTTTTGCCATATGGGTGGCGATACCGGGAGCTGTTTCATCTGGCAAAGAGCAATGAAAACTTTCCTTCCCCTCTCCCGTGGGGTCCGAGCATCGTCACAACCATCGGCATCGTCCGTGATGTTGGGGTCCCAAGCGATTGGGGCCCTGCGATGATCAAATAGGCAGGTAGGGTACGACTAGAATGTCGACCGGGGGGACCGTGGCGATCGAGCCAGTGCTATGTAGTTGCTGCTCAGTTCTTGTGGGATGCTCCCAGGCTCAAGTCCAGTTGATCACGCAACTGCCACATAATGCCTTGCGTCGGTTCGGACGTCTCTCCCCATAGTGGTCCTGTTCGTAAAATTACCGCGCGAGTGCTTCCCTATCGAGCGACCGTAGTCGATCTTGTTCTGCCAAAAGCGGGGGCGAATGAAAAAGGAGCGCGAGTTGATCGTCGGGTGTCCAACAATCGGTACACAACCGAGTTCACGGACCGCGGGCGCACGTGTTCAAACTACTGCTCTCCGGCGACCGCTTCAAATCGCCCGACTTGAGAGTGCAAACTATCCGAACCCTTTTGGCGTTTGCAGTTTGGAGCGCAGTTTTTTCGAGAGAAAACGACTGATGTTTGCACATCGGAAAGCTGTTTGGTGATCTAACTCCTTGCTGTTGTTGCTGTTGGAGAAATTCTAATCAACGTCAAGAAGAATCATGGAATCAAACTTTGGGGCGTGATAACACTTTCTTGAAAAAATTATTTGCTTCACAATGATGTTAATAGTTATTGGAAAAATCTTTTAGAATACAACAAAATCTCAATAAGAAAACTAGATAATAATTTTGCTATTTTTTTAGGACCTTTCAAAAGGAAACAATTGAAAAAGATGGCCGTACTGTTCTTAGAAAGAAAAATTGAAAAATAAATAATAATTGAGATGTAAAACTAAGATATTTATACACACAGATCAATTTTTTTAGAACCGAATGCAATCTTTTAGGAAAAATTATGTTCGAATAGATATTTCTTAGAAAACATATTTAAAAGACAATTTTTTTTAATTCCGAATTTCATAATTTACGAATAGTTATAACCTTTCAATGAGAAAAGGTTATGAATAGACACAACTCTCAAAATGTTAAAAAGTCATATCTGAGCAAACATAACTTATCATTGGGCAAAAATAATAATAAAATACCAAATTGAATAATTAAAAAATAATTGTCACTCTATTATGAACAATTACTCTCTTTTAATATGACGCAATGGTTAATAAAAATAATAATAAATGATAATTAGTGACAAATCTAATCAACGCGTGCACTCATATCTTTTCAATACGAGACAAGACGCCTAAGTTCATTTACAAACAAATTGCCAACAATTGTTCTTCACTTAAGACACTGTTTGGGTCTCTTTTAAAGGGAACGCTTGAGCATATCTTGTTTTAGCTAAACGGGCTTGCACTAAATGCCACCGATATTTCCATCTTCCGACTGGAAAAAGAAGAAGGGCTTAGCAGGTCTGTTATTACCGCCTGAAATAGAGAGATTTCTATCCTCAAAGCGTTACCTAAACCGAGCCTACGGGACTCATCTGAGGAGAGGCTCGCGTGCTTTCGAAGAGCCCTAGACGATGAGGGAAGCTAGGATCGAAACATTTTTTGGGGCAGGGCGAGGCAAGTACCGGTCGGTAGTGAGCTTTTACTTTTTAGCTTTAGAATCTGGTCCTTCTTCGAGTGCTTTGTCTCTGTGCTCCAGTGAGAATAATGTTTTGGAAAAGGCTAGGTGGATGGGGTCACCCGATGGGAAACCCCCGCGACGGATTAAGAAACAATTCTCGGTGGAGGCAAAATTCGGTCGAAGTCATTATTATACTAAATCGATTTTGTGTTATCACACTTGAAAAAATCATGAGGAAATTAATGTTTTGTAGTCCTCCTTTTTCTACAAGCAACCGTACTTCCATGGTTCTAGGACTGTTCATATTTTGGAAAATTGTCCAAAAAATTTTATACATATTATACATTCGTCATATAATTAAAAACCTTTAAATTGTGCTAATTTAGTTTTAAATCTTTTAATGATTTGCGAATTTAGTCATTCTGTCCAATTTTGGTTAGAAATCACTTTTTTGTCATAGCCAAGAATCTTTTTTTTTTTTTTTTTTGCCATAATAGTTGGAAATTGTTGCATGAATAATTTTTGCAAGTTTTGTTTAAAGTTTTCCTAAATTTGTTATTATTTTTTATTTTTTTTTCGTCTTTTTTTTTTTTTTTCCAATTCTAGGCTCACCAGCAATGGGTCCATGCCCTTACCGGGCCGCAACGCCCTTGCCAGCCCAGAGTTGGAAAAAAACGAAAGAAAAAAAATAAAACTTCAAAAATTTATTCACATTAACGTCGATCATTGTTTTTATCTTTGGCATCTCACGTCAATGATTTTCAATCAAAATTGATTGAAATGATTAAATTGATAAATCGTCAAAAGGTTTAAAACTAAATTAATGTAATTGAAAAGTTTAAAAATGACTTCACCACTGTTCAATAAGTTTCGGATTTTCTGGAAATTAGCCCCTGATCTTTATCACTTGGTAATATGTAATATTGTCTTGCATCTTTTTCTTTTTGTTGGGGGGGGGGGGGGCGGGAATTTTGTGGGGGTTAGAATGTTATCTAAGGTCAAAATAATTTAATATATAGCTTAAAAATCTTCCATCTGTTTCATAAGTTCTAGAAAATTGAGTTGGCGCAAGAGCCCCTGCTTCCATACAATATTCTGTACGACACTTAATCAAGTGTTAACGGTGAAAGAGCTAAGCTAGTATGGGGCAAAATGGTCCTTCCCTTTGTGTGTCCTGCGTCCGCCAAGGCCAACCCCTAGAACGAAAGTGATTCCGTTTTCAGCGGCCACGAAGCGTAATGCCTCCCCGATGCAGGAATCACATTCGATGCGATATGATATTGCTCTCTACGTGGCCCAAGGCGAATGGTTTGATACTGTCTAACTTTAGAATCCGATCAGCTTTAACTAGAATAAACTCAGCTTTTTCGAAACGACGGCCTATGTCGCCCCTTTAAGTCCTGGATTCCGGCCTGGTTTTGCCCCAAAAACCGGTCGTTGCTAGAGCCGGCCTGGGCACCATGGGGCCGGTCCCAAGTTCTCAGGAAAGGAGAAGCGAATCGCATCTCTCGTGAACTGGATCGGATCAGACCAACCATGCCAGTTCCTGACCCTACCTCGGGGGTTCCCTTCTAAATGATTTTGCAGTCGCAACGCCGATGTGAGACTTGAAAGAGATGAGATAGAAAAGCTTTATGTTATCCTTTCGTTTCAAGGGCAGAAATCGACAACCGAGGTGACTCTAGTTTGCGAATCACGTTAGGAAGTAGAGAAAACCATTTCCGGCCCCCTGGTCATACCGAGATTCTTGTAGGAGCGAGGAAGACAGAAAAGAGAGAATATAGAGGCTATTGCTAGTCTTTCCATAATTCATTTATCAGTGAGCGATGACTTGGTTTCCTTTACATGATTGAATCGCCAAAGCAAACATGATTTCCTTGCGATCGAAGAATCGTGAGCTTCTCCACGGAAAAGCATGGCCGAGACCGGCCGCTTTATTATGAACTCCTTCGATGGTTTTATGGCGCTCTGATCATGACCAACGACAAAATGGAGACCACTAAGAGAAGCAAAGCCCATGTTCCTGAAGCAAAAGTTAGCAGATATCAAGGATGGTTTAAACAACAGCCGAATTGAAGAAAGAGAAGATATGTCATAGAACCATTGTGCAGTCAATGCGCCGTGAATACTCCAGGAACATTGACAACGGATAAATACTATGTTTTCTAAGTTTGTTTTCCAAAATTCATATATTAAATGAAGCGGCAAACTGTTATAGTTGAATATGACTCATTTGTTTAATTGACTCTTTGTAATTTGTCATGTCACATCATCTAGTATGCAAATTTTGTAAACCAAATTAAACACCTACCATTGTTCATCGTCTATAATGATCTAGCAAATGAATGAGATTCCTCTCCTTTATAGGAAATCATTTTAACCGATATGCAACTTATAAATTTTGTGTGAGTTTAGTTCTTCTATTTCTCCTAGGAGAAAATTTTCGCTATACTAAAATTGATTTATAGAAATTTATGTCGCGCTCAGTTTAGGTGTTCAATATAATCTCATCACCTCATGTAAATCTGCTCTATGCCATGTCCCATGGTAAATCAGTTTAGTAGACTGGCCTTCGTTTTACTAAAACTAGCTCCGATGAGGTTTGTTTTGCGCTGCGCTAACCTGTACGGGGAGCAAGAACGTGCCCGGGAGCTTCACTCCAGGACGCCCCGAAGGAGCAGTCGGACGTGGTGTTCAGCCCGCTGCCAGGGCAATTGCACACGAACGTGTCTAAAGGCCTGGCGTAGCCGCAAGCCCCGCCGCTCCTCTCGCACTCAGCGCACGAGCTCGGGTACTCATTATACACGTTGAACCTGTACTTGAGCGCGATCCCGTACTTCCACTGGTCCGGGTCCACCTCCTGCCCGTCGAAGCTGTAGAACCCCGAGTACGAGCCGCACTTGAGCTTGCCGAGGTCCATCTCGTAGGCCGGCCCGAGGTCCACCGGCGCGTACACGCAGCACGTGGAGACTTGCTGGTTCATCATGCTTATGGCGTGGCACGAGTAGAGGAAGCTGCATATGGAAGTGCCCTTGGCGTCGCAGAGAGGGGAGGAGGAGGAATTCCCCGGGGTGGTGGAGCTGTATATGGGGGAGGTGGAGGTGGAGCAGTCTAGGAGGGCGAAGATGGTGTTCTCGTGGATGGAGAAGGGGGCATCCCAGTCGAGGCCGAAGCCGCGGCTGTCCTGGGAGCACGCGCACGTGGACATGGTCGGGTCGGAGACGTAGATGACCTGCGCGGCGTAGTCGATGGAGGTGACGGGATAGCACCCTGTGTGGGTGGTTAGGGTGAGCTTCTGCAGCGCCTCGTCGTACTTGACGTGGCCCTGGAAGCGGGGGTCGCCGCACCCGGGGCCGCTCCCGAAGGGGTAGCGGAGGGGCTGGTTGCCACATGTGGTCCGGCAGGTCTGGGCGGAGGTCGAGGGGAAGAGGAAGAGGAAGGCGGAGACGGCGAAGAAGGAGACGATCTTCATGTTCTCTTTTGTGGAGTGAGAGGAGAGGAGTTGCGAGTGCTGCTTCTATTTAAGGGGGGATTGGAAGGGGCTTAAGCAAGCGATCGAGGGATCCCGTTTTATAAATCCTGTATGATTTGCATTAATGAGTTTGAGATTGATTTTTCTTTATTACGTCATTATCCATTAGCCCGAGATCATGCAAGATGTTTTGCGAAACGAGGAAGTAACTAAAAGCCATGGGACCGATCGTGCAAACCCAGTTTCCTCATCAGTTGCTGTGGAATTCTATGGGATTTTGCCTTTTTCATTTCATCTGAACTTTGCTGGATCCGAGGACCGGTTCGCACGGGTTTGCAACTTTGCATATCGTTCTTAGCTTTTTTGTTTGGGAAGGCCAAGGGGGGAGCATGTGATCTACTCTCTCTTTTCTTGCGTGGATTCTTTGGGTTTTTTGGGTTACTTTCGGTAGGTTGGTTCTCCTTTTGTATTCCCCATGGATGCTTTGTAGTCTGGACCCTTCTTCCTACCTTTTTTTTTTTTTTAATCTTTTCCTTAGCATCATGATACACTCAAACTTCGGACCTGAGCAAATCTTTAAAAGGCCCAAGCACCGAACCGGCGGGAGAACCGCCCTGGGGTGGAAGACCCCGTTCGGCTTGGTGCATATTCCCTTCTACTAGGGAAGAAAAGCTTAGGTAGGTACAGGGAGAGTCTGGTGCCGTGTTCTCCGAGGTATTGTATCGAGAGAATCCAAGCAACCCGACACCGCTGTATATCAAGTGGATAGGTGTTAGGGAAGCTAGTTGGGGAAGCTAGACTTCTTTCGTATTTCTGTGGACCCTTCTTCCTACCTTTTTTTTTTTTTTTATCTTTTCTTTAGCATCATGATAGGCTCAAACTCAACATTTTACTAATTCACACAGATACTTGCAAATTACCTTAATCATGTGTGATAATAAGTTATCAATTTGCATGGCACATCTATTTTGATTAAGAGACATGTTTTTCAAATGGAAGACACATCTAATCTCATTCAAACAATCAATTACTTAAATCAAGTTCTTGACGGTTGGAATTGCTATTCTTTCTAAAATTTATACCGAACAAAGTAGCGAGCCTATGTAAATGATGGTTTTTGTTCGTGTAGTTTCAGGTTATAATCTCAAGAGCAACAATTTAGGACAAGATAATTTCCCCTGCCATGCCAATCCAGTGTACCCTTTACCAATTGGCCGTGTTCCCGAGTGTGTATGAGATCCACCAATTGCGAAGAGCTTCATCTAACTACTCACCATATTGCACGATTGTCCCGGGAGCTCCGGCAGGCCGTCCTCAATGCGTTGGTCTTTAACTATATTTTAATCAGGGAAATGTTAGGATTTCAAAAGCATAGATAGATCATTGGGCTAATCTTTTGATAACTGAAGAAGCACCAGGGCATAGACTTAAAGAAATCTATGAACTGATTAAATCAAGACCTCTAACATATATACATATATACGACTTTGATCCAGAACTGCTTGCATGTATTTGGTGTAATTTGAACATGTGATCTTCAATTTCTGAGCTGGAAAATCCATGACATACTAACAAATTGCGCTAACCTTAGAGGTTAACTGTTATGACTACTGCATAAAACTTGTAGCGTTTCTTATTTGATTGCGTGATGAGTAATCAAATCTGAGTAAGATTCATACCGTTCCATGTGATCATGCTGTGGTTCTTGATGACACATAGTATCATGATTCCAGAAAAGTACCTTCTTCATGAAATTCGCTGCGTGTTTGAAGAATAGCAGGCCATGCTCTCGTGGGTGCAAATAAGGTTCGCATGCATTGCATCCGCAAACGTGCATTGTTGGATTCCATAAACCTCGGTAATGCCGAGACAAGGCATAGGATCATGTCAATAACGCCCCTCGTAATTAACTACTCTATTCTAAGCAAATTCGTGATTCGAGAAAAGCAAGACACTCTGTAAGGACTTGGACGATTAGATGCCACGTAGTATTTACTTGAACATGATCTCAGCCCTAGGTTAGAAGAAGAAGATGAAACTACCATATTGTGGGATGATTTTGCTTTCGTGATTTGATGCGTGGTTCACATTGAATAGTTGAAGGACCTAATCCAACCTATCAAAATTCAAGAATGATTTTGAACATTAAACCAAAATTCAGGGATCTAATGTAATTAATTAACAATTCAGAGGTGATAATATGCATCGAATAAAAGTTTAGGGACGAGTAGAATTTGCCATCAAAAAGCATCCGAACAGATTCCTTGAGCTCTTAATAAAGAAACCGAATCTACCTACTCTTCCACCAGAATAAAAGGCGAGACAGGATTTCTAAGCGTCGAGACTTGAGTGGAGCACTTGGAATCATATAAAAGAGCTTTTCCGCGACAATTGTATTGCTCCTAGCGCCGTTGAATGTGTAAGGATGATGCTGGGACTATAATGGAGGCTTAAATTGCATAACTTAAGCGAAATCATTCCTCATTCGTGAGAGTTAATAGATATTTGTACCAAAGTGAGAAAGGGAAAAGTAGACCACACGATGCATTCTTATATTTGCCAAATGGCTTTGCGTACTAAATGTGTCACGATCACGCAATTCAATACGCCAATTGGATTGGTTTATGATTAGGGTCTGTTTTAGTGTTTACAGTACTGAGTGGTTTGTATTGGGGAGAAAGGTTAACAATTTACTGCTTATTCTTGTTGTAAATCAATATATCTCCGAAATTTACCCAACTATTATCCAATTAACCAAGCAGGAATCGGTCACAATATTCCAAAATATCAAGTTTGGAATAGTAAATATATTACTAAAAAATAAAGCAAGCCAAAACTGAAAACTTTTAATGCGGGAAAAATCACGGGACCACTAAAAAATTTTCCATTAATCTCCAAAAATAATAGGATACATAATAATTCATTCTAATCACACGGTTAGAGGCTCTTCACATAAGCTAAACAATAATATATCATAATTATGAAGGTGGATTAACTCAAGGAAGCAAGAAAGCTCTAATTCTCTGCTAGAGAGATTGAGAGACAATTTGGAAAAGGGTTTTAACAAACAAAATCGATCAATTTGTAGATGTTAGACTCACAAACGACACTGAAATTTCAGTTAATTTTGACAAAGTTTTACCGTGGAATCAAAACCGCCTCTTTTATTTTTCGAAGAAAACTCTCTTTGCCTCTCTTTCTGTGCTACAGCGAATTGCTATTTTCTCTTTCAAATCTAGAGCATTCAGCCCTATCTTCTTCTTTGTTTTCTTCTCTCTCTCTCTCTCCCTCTCTCTCTATTTTTATTGAAGATGAGCCAGATCCGACGAGAGGCGGACCCAGCCCAACCCTTTGGACTTCTCTCTTCGAATTATATAATCCTGACATGCAGAGTCTAAGCTCTGCAGGAGAATGGGGATTGCCGATGAAGTTGAAATTGATGGTTCTAACTAAGCGGGGTTGCAGATTCCGACACCATGGCAAAATGAATCTCTCCTATTCATATCTTACCTTCTTTTGAGTGCAAAATAATAACAAACCAATATTCAGCATTATCTCATCTTTTCTTAAATTTCATTCATTTATTTTCGCATTGACATGTGGAACTTATCAGATCAAATAAGCACATTCGATGCAGTAGGATTATTTTATAAATTTAGATTAATATCAATTAAACACATTTCATAAAAAAAAATGTTTTGCCAAACAACCCAGAGTTTTGGAAGCCAAGGCACTTGATGATTTCTTTTTTTTATGAAGATGAGCTAACAGCATCATTATTTGTCTAGCAATGACAGTAGTTTCTCAGTCATACATGTTCAGATGCTTCATCTGGAAACTCTAATAACCGGTTTAGCTAAAGGCATCCGCTAATGTTCTGGGTTAACGACTAGACAGGCTAAAATAGAAAAGGAGTTTCATTTTGTTGGGAGAAAAAGAGTTCGATTAACTTGTGATCACATGGGAATTAGCGGGAAAAAAATTCACTACATAATAGAAACATAAGAAAATTTCGAACTAGGTTTCTTGAGCTTTGAACTTGATTACTTGAGAAGTAAATTTAAAATGATTTTGAAACTAATGCACTTTATTTAGAATTCCACTAATCTTTTGGAGAGCCGTTGAGGACACGAAATAAATCACCAATTTTAGGGAAAATTCGAAAAAATAGCCTAAAGTGCCCTCATTTTTTTCAAATAAAAGCTCAAATTAGACATTATTTCAAATAAGGGTTTAAAGTGTCATCACTTTTACAAATGAGGATAAAGTGGATTTTGTTTCAAATAAGGTACCGAAGTTATTATATTTGTTTCAAATAAAAACTTAAAGTGGTCTATTTGTTTCAAGCTAAGAGGTTTGACTTTTCGTTTATCAAGGGAATTTTTGTCTATTGCCCTTTTCTTCTTTTTTTCTTTCATTTTTTCATTTTTTTCTTCCTTCTTCTTGTAAAGGGCTAGGCAAGGGTCACCATTGCCCTGTCTGGTGAGGGACAGCTTCGCGTGGGCGAGGCGACCCTCACCCTAAGGGAGGCCACAAGGGCCAATGAGGGCTTGCAAGCCCTCGCCTGCGGCACGCAAGGGCTCAACGGCCTTCACCGGTTGCCGACAAGGGTTGTCGAGCCCTCACTGGCTCCAGATGAGGGTGGCCTCATTCACAACCGATGAGGGTTGTTGAACCCTTACCAACCTTTTCCAGCGGCCGCTGGCCGACACCGAAAAGGAAAAATAAAAAAAGAAAAGAAGATTTGGACTAAAATGCCTTTAATCGGTTGAAAAATTTAATCGCGAGATAATACCCATGGTCACTTCAAGCTCTTATTAGAAACAATCATGACCACTTCAAGCCTTTAGTTAAAAAAATATCCACTTTGGGCCCTTTCTTGAAATTGTCCCTAATTTTAAGGAAAATTCCAAAAAAAAGGCACCAAGTGCCCCCATTTTATCAAATAATGATCCGAAGTGGATTTTATTTCAAACAAGAGTTTGAAGTGGCCATTGTTGTTTCAGATTAGGGCCTTCCCTTGTTGGTCACCGACCGCCTAAATTTTTTGATTGATAAAAGGCATTTTCGTCCAAATCTTCTTTTTCTCTCTCTCTCTCTCTCTCTCTCTCTCTCTCTTCCGAGGTCAGCGGCCATTGGCAAAGGATGGCCGAGGGCCACCACTAGTAAGGGCTGGTGAAGGTCTACAAGCACTCGTTGACAACAGCAAGGGCCTCCAAGCCCTTGGCGGTCACGAGCAAGGCCACCCTCCCCAAATCTGGCGAGGGTCAACCTCGCCTAGGGCTAACGAGGGCTTGTAGGCCGACCCTCACCAAATCTAGCAAGGGTGGCCTCATTCGCGACTAGCGATGGCTCACCAACCTCACTCGTCATTGGTAAGGGCCAATGAGGGCTTGCAAGCTCTCGTCCACGATTAGTAAGGGCTTGACGACTCTTGCTAACCATGGGCAAGGCCACCCTCCATAGATTTGGCAAGGGTTAGCCTCGCCTAGGGTTGGCGAGGGCCGACCTCGTTGACAACTATAAGGGTCGGCCTCCCCAAGGCGAGGCCGTCCCTCGGCGAATTGGGTGAGGGCGACCCTCGCCCAACCCTTTGCGAGTCGGTCATTCATGAAGAAGGAAGAAGAACCAAAAAAAAAGGAAAGAAAAAAGGTAAAATGACGAAAATGTTATTAACCGTCGGAAAGTCAAACCCTTATTCAAAATAAATATAACCATTTCAAGCTCTTATTTTAAAATAAGATTTATTTTAGGCTCTTATTTGAGAAAATGATAGGACTTCGTACTTTTATTTGAAATAAAGTTTATCTCAGATTCTTATTTGAGAAAATGAGAATATTTAGAACCATTTTTTGAAAATTTCCCCCAATTTTATAATACCACGGTTGCCACGAGAGGGGTAGCTTTTTATGGTCAACCACTCACGTCTCTTACTTTTTGTTTTTATTTTTATTTTTAAAAAAATTTGAGTAAATTTTTTTACATTAATGACAGCGTCGCACGTGATATCAAATGTTTTGTCAAATAAAAAGTAGGTTCTAAAAGTTCTCGCTGTTTTTATCCTAATTTATTTTATCATAGTCTAGTCATTCAATTTCTTCTCAATTCTTTTGGGCGGTTCTTTGGTCCCTTCTCAGTATAGAATATTTTTCTAAAGCTCAATTTGTTTCTTGAAAAATAAATTACTTAAAAAATATTTTCATAAAAATAAATGTTATGTTATCAACAACAATTATTTTTATAAGTGATAAAAGAAATTTTGATTCTTTTATTTTTATAAGTAATACAAATGATATTTTTTAAAAACTATTTATTTTTCGAGAAATACATTTGTCATGATTCTGCACCCGACAATTTCATGAACTGGTGGGTTGCAAGTTGCCTGCGAAAAACCATTTGTGGTGCACGGGTCACCGTCATTAACAATACCATTGTCTTAATCAATTTTTTTTTCTTCTGATGTCCGCGACAGTTTTATTTCCCTCCCAGTGCTTGTTATTTCCAATGCCAATGATCATGACCTGTGAACTCCAAGCGTGTGAATTTAAAAAAGGTGGGACGATTCCAACTAGAGTCCTGATTTTGACATCAAGTTTAAATGGAGCGCTCAATTTACTCTAAAAATTTAATAAGTCACGCATCGTGAAATATATTTCGATGTCATAGGTACTCTTTATTAATATTAAATTTGGAATATCTCAAATTTTCTAAGTAGTATCTCGTAATTACACATAGCAGGAAAATAGTTTGAGATTCCCTAGTTGCTCAATCAATGCCTCTAAGACACTAAATGAGTAAATCCTATATTTTATAGCTTGATCATACTAAAAATATTGCTTGGGGACGTGCAATTTATAATTGAATGCTATGCAATGGCACAAAATGCAGCCAGCATTTGTCATGAAGGTGTATCAAAGGTTCCATTGATAAAACAAAGATAAACTTCATCCTTCAGTTGCAAATCCGTTGAGTTTACTAGTCTTATGTCACTCTACATAAAAATACACTTCTATAAATATGTATAAAAAATTCAAGGATCATATTGAATAGATTAAAAATTCATAAATCGCAATACATATTAAGCTAGCGTTTCCTAATTCAAGTAGGTTTCCTCTTTTAAGGAAACATTCTCCAACTAGGAAAACCATTCAATTAGGAAATCTATTCAAAATAGGAAATCTACTTAAATTAAGAAATTTTCCTTCTCTCACTCAAACTTGAGGCATATCTAACACGCTGCTAGAGAAATTGAGAGACGATTTAGAGAAGGGTTTCTACGAGTAAAACCGATTAACTTGCAATTGTCGGACTCACGAACAACATACTAAAATTCCATTTAATTCTGACAAAATTTCACCGTTAAATTTGGACCTCCTCTTCTATTTTTCAAAGAAACCTCTGTTCGGCTCTCTTTTAGTGCTACAAAAAATTGCTATTTTCTCTCTTTCAAATCAAGATCATTTTTAGACCCAAAAAAAATAAAAAATCAAGGGTATTCATCCCTCTTTTTCCTTAATTTTTTTTTTTTTAAGATGATGAGCCAGATCCAACAAGAGTTAGACCCAACTCAACAGTTCGGACTTCTCGCTTGTAAATTGTTTTTCCTTCTATTTTCTTTTTTTCGTTAAGATGATGAGCCGGATCCGACAAGAGACGGACCCAGCCTAACAGGTAGGCATCATAGTCAAAATTATATAACATTAGAATCGACCGAAAGCACTTCTAATCCAACCGTGGTTTCTGACTTTCGGAGAGATTGTCCGGATCTCATATATGCGAATTGGGCCGAAACCCAAGGAAGAGCCCCCCCGCAGATTGCACGGCAGCCGGCAAGTGGGCAGGGGCAGGGGAGACGCGAAATCCCAAATACGCCCCTCAGTAAAGGCCGATGGACCGGGCGGTGGGCCAATCCCATCAGGATAGCCCACGAGCGCCCGCACGTGTCTCCCACTGTTTCCTTTGCAATTACCAAAACACCCTCGCTTGCTAACCAAAACCACTGTACCAGTTCTAGATAATCGCCCGACTTTAGTCCTAAGAAGGAGGAGGATTAACATAAACACCATGCGGGCCACGTGTCGCGTGCAGGCGAAGACGCAAGGCATCTTCTCCATCTCCTCCTCACTCCTTCTCCTCCTCCTTCGTCAAGGTCTTCTCCCGTAATAAAAAAAAAAAATCCGCCAGTGAGCTCCCCTCGATTCACTGCTCTCAAAGCGTGTAAATTATATTTCCAATACCGACCAAAAAAAAAAAAATTATATTTCCAATGCTAATGATCATGACTAGTAACCTCATTTAATGACAAGCTCTCAAAGTGTTTAAAATATAATTTAATAAGTCATGCATCATGAAATATATTTTAGGGTCATGGGTACTCATTATGGGTACTAAAGTTGGAATATCTCAATTTTTCTAAATAGTATAATAATGTATCTTCTCCATCTTCTCCTTTCTCCTCCTCCTCCTTCGTCAAGGTCTTCTCCTGTAATAAAAAAAAATCTGCCAGTGAGCTCCCCTCGATTCATTGCTTTTGAAGCATGTAAATTATAATTCCAACGCTAATGGTCATGACCCGTGAACCTTATTTAATGATAAGCTCTCGAAACATGTAAATATAATTTAATAAGTCATGCATCACGAAACATATTTTAGGGTCATGGGTACTCATTATTAGTACTAAATTTGAAATATCTCAATTTTTCTTAGTAGTATCTAGTAATTACACAAGGCATCTTCTCTATCTCCTCCTTTCTCCTACTCCTCCATCGTCAAGGTCTTCTCCTATAATTAAAAAAAATTAATAAAAAAATAAAAAAAATCTGCCAATGAGCTCCCCTCAATTTATTACTCTCGAAGCATGTAAGTTTTAGTTCCAATGCTAATGATCATGACTCGCGAACCTCAATAAACGACAAGCTCTCGAAGTGTTTGAAAATATAATTTAATAAGTCATGCATTGTGTGAAATATATTTTATGGTCATAGGTACTCATTATTAATACTAAATTTGGAATTTCTCAATTTTTCTAAGTAGTATCTCGTAATGATGCATAGCAAGAAAATAGTTTGACTTACCCTAGTTAGTTGTTCAATCAATGCCTCTAAGACACTTAACGAGTACATCCTATAGTTTACAGCTTGGAATATTGCGAGGAGGACGTGCAACCTCTAATTGAATGTTATGCAAAGGCAAAAAAAGCAGCCAGCATTTCTCACAAAGGTATATAAAAGGAAAAGAAATATAAACTTCATCATCCAATTATAAACCCCTGGAATATACTAGTCTTATGCCACTCTACATAAAATTGCATTTTTATAAATATATATATAAAAATTTAATAATCACATCGAATATATTAAAAATTCAGATATCGTGTAGTCATCATTCCTAAAATGAGTAGACCAAACTATCCTATTACCTAGCCCAGGCAAGTAAACTAGCTTATTACCATGATTAATGAACAATCATCAATCAAAAATGCTAATATCCAAAAGCACATAGAAGCGATGCTTTCGGGATAGAGAGCCAAGCTAAAACCGACAAATGGCCCTGTAGCAATCGACGAAATCTCGTTGAGGCTTGACACGTACGTTTCCAGCACATGGTGCGATGATCCTATACTCAACTCCAATGATTCCGAAAACGGCTCGGTCCGAATCCACAGAGATAAGGGGAGCAGCTTTTTATCGAAGAAGAATCCGACACGCTTGGACCTATTCCCTTCGTCCCAGGATTCCCTCCTCTCCCGTCTTCCTTCTCCACGAGCTCACTTCTCAGGTCCCACGCGCCTGCCGGCGACGAGGCCATTCCCCGATAGGAATCGGGCAGGAGGAGGAGAGCACGAGGAGGAGGAGGAGGAGGAGGAGGAGTCGAGGCGACGAATGGGTGGAGAAGGCGTGAAATTCGACGCGTGGGGATACGGAGTCAACACCTCGTCGGACGACTGCGTCTCCGCCATCAACGCCTATTACCGGCAGGTTCGCGTTCGCGTCTCCGGGTTCTCTGTTTATTGATGCGCGCCGTGTGTTTGACGTAATTCTGATGCGAGCTTGTTGGGGTCCGCGAAGGTGTTGAGCTACGGTAAGAAGAGATCGGTGATTCTTGAAGCGGTGGACCATGATGGGGATTGCGTTTTAGCTAACATTTTGGCTGCTCATTATCTCTGTTCTGCCGATCCTTCTCGTTCGCCTTCGCGTATTCAAGCTGCTAAGTCTCGTTTGGTGAGGTTCTCTCTTCTTCTTCTTCTTCTTCTTCTTCGTCTTTTCTCTCTTGTTATCTTGAATTCCGACGGGGGTTAGCGGAAAGTTTAGACTTTTAATTTGTTAATAAATTCGCCGTTGGGCAGGAACAAGCTACGCCATATGAAAAAGCAGTTTTCAATGCCGTCAGCAGTTTGATTTCAGATAACAGAGACGACGAGGCTGCTATCGAGCTGCATCAAAAGGTTTTTTGAGTTCTTTCTTTTCTTTTTAGTGGGAAAAATATTTCTCAGTTTCTTTAGTATGGATTTATGTCGTCGATAGTGGTTTGATGTAATTGCAGGGTTGTCTTTGTTGCTCTTTTAATTGCTTGTCTTGTTAGTGAGGAAATGCCTTCATTCTAACGATTTAGTTTACCATTCAGACAATTGCATTATGAAGTTTGTTTTGTCTTGTCGAAATGGGTTTCATGTCCTTTTGTAACTCATAATAGCATGGTATGCCGGATAATTATGTTGGTCAAAAGATCTCATGTTAGTCAATGTGGGACCTCTCAACCTATCAATGCACGGTGTTGTTCGTCTCATCCTTACTCTAGATGGTGAAGATATTAGTGATTGTGAACTAATATTGGGTTATTTACACAGAGGAATGGAAAAAATTGCAGAAAATTGAACAGTTATACAATCTGTCTTTTGTAATATGTTGGGATTATTCAACTACTATGTTGACAAGAAGCATTAACCGTAAATGGACCGGAATAGTCGGGGAATATTCAAGTACCTAACAGAGCCAGGTATATAAGGGTAATTATGTTAGAGTTGAGTTGTATAATTAGCCAAAAGGGTCATGTATGGAATGCTCATTGAAGGAGAAGAAGAAAAACCTCCTTAGATGTTTCCTTGCCTTCGCTTTGCAACTTGTTTATATGAGCAGTGCTTATGGAGAAATTTGATCCATTGAAGATCTAATGAGCCAAGCCATATAAGAAGAAATATATTGTGTGTGTGTGTGTGTAGACACACGCACCAAAGATGTTGATGAAATAATTGCCTAAACAAGATATATCATGTGAGTTTAGTCCTTACTGCAAGTGGTCTTGATACTTAAAACAAGCTCCAGTTTTCATACATTTAGGTATTTAGCGTGGTTCCAAAGTCCAGATGTAACATCTTCTCTTTCATTTTCTGCAGCTCTTAAAAGATTTCCCTAGAGATTTGGTATCTTTGAAAAGGGCTCAAATATTATGCTTCTACATGGGTCGAGCAGATCTTTCCCTGAATCTTGTTGAACAGGTTGCTGGTTCTCTATCTTTCTTCTTCTTTGGCTTTAAGTTGAAGTTGCATTAGTAAAAGAAAACAACTTTGGTTGGCGCAATACTAGCTAATACTAGTCCAGCAAGGACACAAATAGTCAAAGCAGTAGACATATATGAAGAAATAGAAATAAATAGAGTGCCAATCCTCTGTCAAAGTTTTTTTTCTTTTGTCAGTCATTCCAAGATTCATAGAAACCTGTTAACATCGTTATTTTCTGTGCCAGAACTGTAGCTGTTATTTTTCTTGAACAAGCAAAGCATTTGATTGGTCATCATTCTTTTCATTTCGCCTATAATCACATCCTTTGTTGTTGATATGATAATTTCTGTAACTCAACAGGTTCTACCAGAGAATCAACAGGAAAATTACGTATATGGGATGCTTGCTTTTCCTTTACTGGAGCTTGGTCGAATGGCTGAAGCTGAGAAAGCGGCAAAAAAGGGTTTTGAGATAAACAAAGAAGATTGTTGGGCACAGCATGCCGTGAGTATGATAACATACTCCTTCTCTGCTTAACAATTAGAATCTGTGATATATCCTTGAGTTTATTTTCAGCTAATGGTTTTTTGAACAATTGCCTCCTTATACAGCAAGTAGTTTTGTAGGCGTCAAATATGGCAACTACTTCTTTTCTTGATGTATTATTTCGAACTGATATTGTCTATGTCCTTGTGCAGTTGTGCCATGTTTTCCAGTATGAGTGTCATTTTAAAGAAGCAGTAGATTTCATGGAAGCATGTTCACCATCGTGGAGCTCTTGTTCATCATTCATGTATGAGTATTGATCAATGAGAATTATGATGAATTCCAATATTCTTGTTTATAATGTTACTTTCCATTTTCAGGTTAACTCACAATTGGTGGCATGTAGCACTCTGCTACTTGGAAGGTCATTCTCCTATCAAAAAAGTCCTTGATATATATGATAATTGTATATGGAAAGAACTGGAAAGACCTGATGCTGTGCCTGCTGAGGTCAATATCTATTCTCTAACTTGATTTGGTGCATTGATCATCTTGACTATGAATTGACCGGGTATACTGTGGATCTAGGTGTACTTAAATGCTCTAGGTCTGCTGTTGCGGCTTCAGGTGCGTGGTCACATAAATGTCTGTGAGGAACGCCTAAAAGTTTTAGTCAGCCGTTTGACAGATCAAGTGAGTTATATCATACCCTTGTTGTTCAAGAATTTAGTGCCCGATTAGACTGAATTACCATAATAAAGTGCAATACCAATTGCATAATTAAGTGGATAAGGCTAATTTATCCTATCAGTACCTCATCTATAAAGAAAGATGTGTATACATATCAGAATTATACAGCAATGATGTGAAAACCATATTTTGCTTGTTTTGCCATGGAAAAGAAACAATGTGAGCAACACCCTCCAAGATTGCTAACCCTCAGCATCTTTGAGTGCAGAAAGAGAATACTTGCTGCTCTCACTCCCTCTTCTGCTTTCTCTTCCTTTTCCTCTATTTGAGAATTTTTTAGGGGGGATCAAACATATGGTCTTTTCTTTCATTCCCATTTCTTTCTGTTTGCCTCCTATTGGATTTGACTGAATTATTTCGACATCCAGAATTGTTGAAGAATTGGTTGTTATTACAGAAAATATTGTTTTATTAATGGTGAATTGAAAACTTCTCATTTGCCTTGTACAAGTCTGCTGTGAGTACATCGGGTTTTTTCCTTCAAATTTGCACTATGATCTGCTTTGATCCTTCATGTGACAAGCATTGGGAAGCAAATAAATGGCCTACATGTGCATTGCTAATACCGTATGCCTAGACCAGTATTGACATCAGATGGCTGCACGGTGATTTGCATCAGTTAGCAGATGCTCATATTAGTAGCTTGAAATTATCTTGTTCTATGGGGCATTTTCTGATTGTTGCTGGCTTTTATGAATGAGTGTGATTGTCTAAGTGTTTGACAGAGACAATCCTCATGGAAGTAAAGTAAACTGACACGAGCAACCATATATGTGCCTTTAATTGGTCTTTTTTATATTTATGCTGAATTTTCTTCTCCTTTTACGACCAAAACCCCACCCCCCAATGCGCCCCTCCCCCCCAAAAAAAAAAATAGGGTTCGCAGGACTGCTTCTTTATAGATAATTACAGTGTTACATAAGTGGGAAATATTATGTCTGAACAACTTATGAAATCACTTGAACATTCTTTTCCACGTCGTAATTCACGATCTTCATAGTTTGGTAATGTAAGAAATTTTATTAAATTGTTCAGAAGGCTTGGTACATCGAATGGCATCTTGATTTGTTGATTTTATGGGCCTTGGCATACTCGGGAGAACTTTCTAAAGCAGAAGAACTATTCAATGGCCTGAAATCCAGGTGACGAGGATTTTCCTTCGTGCAACCACACTTCTATTTCACAGCAGCCATTTGCTTATTATAATTTATTTCTTGATGTAGACTTTCTAAGATGAGCAAGAAGAAGCAATCATTTATGCATAGGGGGATCCTGGTTTGTTGAATACTACTCTACTCTTCTGTGCATGGCAACTTTATTTTTTATGAGAATTAGACTTCTACTCTCTTCTAGGGCTGTTAAAAATACTTTTAAAATTCATGTCACTTGATCATGCATTCTATAGAATCACACATTTTTTTTTATCGCCAGCAACTTTTCTACTCTAGAGGTATGCAAGAGTTTGAACACTTGAGTTGATCGGCTATTTCCAGTCATCAACCAGACCTATTCAAGGCATCGTTTATTCTGTTATTGGTTACGCATAAGTGTCCTTTCATTTTTCTTGTACCATCAAAAAGATTGCTTTTTTTGAATTTGAATATCCCTTATTTCCACTGCTTTCAGCTTGCAGGAGCTATGTTTGATTATGGGAGAGGTAAGTACGAACAAGCATTGAAAGTGCTGGGTCCAGATTTTGATGCCAATAACTGCAAGGTACTCTTATGAACCGTCAGCTTGTGCGACTAAGGTCTCCGTAGCCTACTGCACTGAGGCTCGACTAATACACTTTCGTTATGCTAGATGATCGGGGCATCAGATGAGCAGCTCGATGTTTTTAATGAAGTCTGGTTCATTATGCTACTAAGTACTGGACAAGCTACAAAAGGTATATCATTCACTTGCTTATTTGCAGTCCAAACATCATGTGGGTTTTTTTTTTCTGATTCTGAAATCTGAACGCTGCAGCGACCGAAGCAATTGAGGAGCGGATTAAGAAAAGGGAGGGTGCTCCTTTCTTGTGGCAGCTGCAGGTACTGCACTCGACCTCGATAAGAACACTCTCGTCGAGACCATCTCATGCACCTCATAACTTTTCAGCATTTATCGGATCTCATTTCAGGAAAGAGGCTACAAGCTGATGGGCAAACCAGAAGCCGCGGCCATGAGCGAGAAGCTCCGAGCCCTGGAAAGTTCATATTTCAAGTAGCTTTCAACGTTACCGGCATTGTCCTTCTCTTTTTCCCTGTAATAAGATGAATGCAGTTGGTGTAAACCCAAAAGTTTACTGGACAACAACAGTCTCATTGGAAAGCATCTCTTTAGCTTTTTCCCTTTTGACTTTCTTGCAAGAAAAGGGGAAACTACTCATGAATCCTTGATAAGGACGAGCAGGAAAACGATGTTATAAAGGCATCAACAATTCTAATGAGCAAAAGCAGAGGAAACCAACACGGCCGAAATCAATATTTACATTGATGACCATGATCATATCTGCATTCATTAAGTATTAATGACAAGCATGGCTCTCTCTCTCTCTCTCTCTCATCTCCTTGTCTTTTGGGCGGCAAAACACAGAGCCAATAAAAATCTCAGGAGGGTTCAAAAAATCTGCGTGCAAAAAGCCAAAAGAAGAACAGAACACAACAGGACAGAGGCGTGTCACGAAGGAAGACAAAAAGATCCATCAACGCCACGATGAACCTGCCTCCGGAAATGAACACTCACTCCCTCTCTTCTGACGACAACCTCATCGACATCACGCAATCGCCAGTCAAACTTCTTCCCCACATGCTTACCCCATTTCTTAAATTCGTTGCCTTCAAATAATTCTCCAAAATATTACGAAAATACCCCCCAGTTCACTCCCTTGCCACGTTCGCAGGGACCACCGCCGCTGCGACATTCAAAGCGGGCCCGCCCCGCGCCGCCCCGCCGCGCACGCGCCCCCGGACACGCCTGAGCTCCGCCACCACCTCCCGCGCGTCGGGCCGGTCGTCCTTGTCCGCGGCGACGCACCGGAATGCCAGCTCGGCCACGGCGGAGACACCCTCCTCCATCGCCGCCTCCACCCCTCCGCCGCCGCCGCCAACCGCCATCGCGGGGTCCACCACCTGGTGGAGCATCCCCGTCTGTATCCGCGACACCACCAGGTCGGCCAGCCCCACCTCCGCCTTGGCCCTCTCCTGATCCACCGCCTTCATCCCCGACACCAGCTCCAGCAGCACCACCCCGAAGCTATACACGTCGCTCTTGTCCGTCAGCCGGAACGACCGGTGGTAGTCCGGATCCAAGTAGCCCGGCGTCCCCTGAGGACCGGTCCATATGTACTCCGAGCCGGTCGTCGATGATGGGTTCCCCGTCCTGTCGAACACCAGCAGCCTCGAGAGCCCAAAGTCACCGACTTTGATCCTCATGTCCTTCTCGACGAAAATGTTCGACGACGTTACGTCTCTGTGCACGATCGGCGGAGTCACCGAGAAGTGCAGGTACTCGATGGCCGTGGCGATCTGCAGCGCCATGTCAAGCCTCACCGGCCACGTCAGCGAGCCTTTCCTTCGCGAGCTCTTGGAACCGTGGAGGTGGTCGGCGAGAGTCCCGTTGGGGACATAGTCGTAGACCAAGAGGAGTCCCCTCGGGTCGGAGCAGTACCCGTGGAGCTTGACGAGATTCGGGTGGTCGATGGACGACAGTATCAAGATCTCGTTGCAGAACAACTTGGTGGAGAACGCGCGCGCCGCCGCCGCCGCATTGCGGTGCTTGTGCAGGTGCTTGACGGCGACGGTCCGCCCGTCTCGTAGCCTCCCCAGGAAGACCGACCCGAACCCGCCGTCGCCAATCTTCCGTCTCGGGTCGAACCGGTCTGTGGATTCCTCGAGCTCCTCGTAAGTGAACACCGGCGGGAGGAGGCTCGCCGAGCGGTGGCGGCGTAGGAAGACGACGGTCGGATCTTCCTCCGAGGAAGAGGAGGCCCCGAACCGCCTCGACCGGAAGATCGCGACGATCACCGAAAAGAGAAGCAGCAGGCACGTCAAGGCGAAGATGAGCCCCATCGCAGCAACGTGGTTCGGGTCGCCGCCCCGGATCCACGGCGGCGAGATCCGGGGCTGCGCGCCGAAGCAGATGAACTGCTTTCCCGGGTCGTCGGACTTGAAGCCGCAGACACCGCCATCGGCCCGACAAGCCCCGCAGCTCGCGAAGTAGGAGTCCTGAGCCAAGTCGAACTCGACCACGATCCCATAATTCAAGACATTATCGAGATAGCCAAGAACGTCAGCTTGACAACCCTGCTCGGAGCTGAAACGGCGCGCATTGGGCCCGCAGTCGCTGAGCAGATGGACGGGGCTCTTGATGAGCTTACACTCCCACGGGCAGAGGCTGCAATTGGGGAGGTTCGGCGGCGAGCAGGGGCGGAGCACGGAGAGGCGCGAGCAGGAAGAGTCGGAGACGCGGAACGGGGATCCGGAGAGCGAGATGGTGCGGTTCGGGATGGCGGAGGACCCGAACGGCGGCGGCGACGAGGAGCACTCGTCGAGGGAGGAGGGCGGGGGAGCGGGGCGAGGGGAGAGGGTGAGGGAGGAGGAGTTGGGGTCGTAGCGGCGGAGGGAGAAGGAGAGGCCGTTGATGGAGAGGAGGGAGTAGGGGAGGCGCAGCGGATCTGGAAGGAAGGGTGGCCGCAGCCGGGGGAGGCGGAGAAGGGGTAGGGAGGGGGAGGAGGAGGGGAAGGGCGGGCAGGGGCCGCGGGGCGGGGCGGAGCAGGGGTGGGAGACGGCGGCACCGGGGGCGAGGGTCAGCACGGCGACGGCGACGGCGGCGGCGAGGCGGAGAAGCATGGTGGGCGGCGGAGAGAATGGGAGTGAAGAGGGAGGGGGTGGGTGTTGTTGCTAAAGGGAGGGGAGGGTCAAAATGGTGCAGAGAAGATCTGCATCTCTTTCTAGAGAGAGAGAGAGTGAAGGTTCTTGGAGTCTGCGCAAAGTCTCGAGAAGATGTGAGTGAGAGAGAGAGAGAGTCACGTGAAAAGAGGCGACGTGAGGACAAAAGAGCTCGAGAAAAATGGCGGACATTGGACTAGGACGAGGACGAGGACGAGGAGACCTACGCTACGCCTCGCAGTCTCGCAGTGGTCTCGACTCTCGAGTTCGGCCGGGACGATAAAAAATTTCACACATGGGTCTCTCTTTCTTTTTCCTTCTGTCCGTGGCGCTATGGTTTAATTTTATTCAAAGTATCCTTATTTTCTTAAATAAGAATCTGAATTGGATTTCGTTTTAAATAATAGCTTGGATTTTAATATAGTAATTTACACGTACCATACCTCACACACGAGAAAAAATTTGATTTTTAGAAAATGGCGAATTTACTTTATTTGAAAATTTTGACGGATAATCTCAAGGCTCTGCCTCGCGGCGCATCCCCCCCTCGCGTCAATTTACTTCTTTGGTTTTGGGGGAATTTTGCATCTCGATTTTCGTGCTTGTGCGCAGGGCTCTCTGTTCAGCAACTGTTTGACTCGCATTGACTTTGGTACTATACGGTCATCCTTTCAGATTTTGTCTTCTTTTTCGCTAGGTGGTCCTCCTTCCTCGCGATGCAAGGTTGAAGCCACGAATTCCTCTCTGCCATTGCTTCATCCACGAGCAGAGGCAACTAGCCCGGTAATTTCACTTCGGTGATGCTGGTTGACGGTGGCGACGTTGCTGAGCAAGGACAAGAATTGGTCTAAGATGTTAGAATTATAAGATCTTTTAATCACGTGAACATAATGTTAAATTAATAGATACAATGTACCCAAATCAAAGGAAGTTATAAATTATCAAACGAGAGAAAAGATGTCTTCCTGTGGATTTAGATTCTCACCGCTCTCCTCTATGATGGTTGTGATGAGTCTGTATTTTTTTTCTCTCTTTAATTTTGTTGAAATAGCGAAAGCATGATAACGGAATGCATAAATTCTCTGTTGAAAATATATCTTATATAGAGAGAGTGATGGGACCGACGCTAAAACTGTTAAATTTCAACCTTCCATCAAGGTTTAAAATATGAATTCTATATGTCTAATTGATATCACAAATATATTGTCCATTATATATGTATATAAATAAATTGAGCATATATTATATATTAAATAATAGACCTAATAAGCTACATAAATGGATTGGATCTCATCAAGTCCAACATAAGATGATAAGTCAGTCTTCCCCTACTTCTTGCTCAAGGAAAAGAAGTCTACCATAGTGGCAATAGTATTGTAGCCGGTCATGACAACAACATGGCAGTAGCAGCTACCATGTCACGCAATGCAGGCATTGATTAGGCTTTCTTCTTAACTCGCCATTCAGATTTCATTTAGCATAAGAAATGTTCCGGGTCTCTAGCAAGCTCTTCTTCTTTTCAATTGGAAGGCGGGAAGTAGTGAAACTTTTATTTGTTTGGACTTATTTTACTAGACCACCCTAATTGCTTTTTAAAAGATGAAAATGATGATTTCATGAAATAAAGATCGATCCACTATATAGATGATTTATTGGTAAAATCTAGTGATGATCTTTTTTTCTTTTTTGTGGAATCTCTTTCTAATCTCAAGTAAGCTGTAATCATTGCTTAATGTTAAAGAGCCCGTTCCCCAAGTTATTAGGTGATGATACTCGATGGGGAAAAACTTTTTCTTCCTTCCTGGGAAATTTCTAAAACTACCCCTCGTGCGATATCATTTTCGCTTTATCTCGATGCGGTCCCTAACATCTGACACAATTGTCTCGCCACAAAACGTCTCTCCCCAGATCATCTGTATCCAAAATATATTTGCCAAAGCCAAACCCCATTTGAAATTTCATTTCTCTTCTCGTTCTTTTTTCCAGCCACCGTAAGGAGAGAGACGGTCAATTTCGCTCACCTTTCTAGCCCGGCACAAGAGTTTTCCACGGGTGACAAAAAGTACATCGTTCCAATCACGGCTGCTTAACACCGTCGGCCATCTGGAAAAACAGGACGGTGGTCGGGCCTTGAGATGGACTCGAGACCAGAAAAGAGCTTCGGAAACAGTCGAAAATGCGAGGAAAGAGGGGGAAGAGGAGGAGGAGGAGGAGGGATAGGGAGAGCGGCCGTCGCGGTGCTGGATGGGGCCTGCGCGCTGCTCGAGAGCGGGGCCACAGCTCCTTCCTCGGTCAACCGCGAATTGACAGTGTCCCCCCCACCCGTCCATCCTCCGTGACTTGTGGCTGAAACTATGCATGCGTCATTCGATGGATACCTTGTCATTTTCCGGTCTAAACTAATGTCCCAATGGCCGCAGGTACTTTCGAACATAATTATGCTCGGCCAAAAATTGACCCGATAGCAAACGCTTTGATTAGAGACCATTGTCGTTTGATCCCGATTGGAAGATGGAAATATGGGTCTGATCCCTGGAATCGGACGTGAAAGTAGGATGCGTCTGGAGCGAGGCATGTGCTGTGAGTTTTTAATGGTTCGATGCATAAGATCAATGATAAATGTAGATTTTAGAGTTTTTGATCTTCGTGTTATGTTGAAGACAAAGTTCTTGTCAAAAGTAACGTGTTGCGCCTATATATAATTAGTTAGCTGAACAAATTTATGGATTAAACAAAAATTTGACATATCAATTTACAAATCTCCTCGAGATACGAATCTCCAGATCATCTTTTTGTACGCATCTCGTCATTCAACTAACGTAGAAGCCCATTTCTCTAGGTAAGAAAGGAAATTACGTCCTAGGGGAAGATAACATCTTTAAAACATCTTCTTTTCCTTTTTGCTAAATCCGAAAGGATCTGTCGGTTAAGGGGCTTCTTTTTCAACTTTCTACAAAAATATATTTGTAGCTCATTCGTTTTCATTTAACACTCAAAAACCTTTAACTAATTGCTAAGAATAATTAGTTTCGGGGTAGGTGGGCTCTAAACGTGAAGCCAAAAACCTACTCTTTTGAAACTGATTATGGGAATTTGGAACTCATCTTAGTTACCTTAGAATTCACTATGGAACCTAGTGTTATGAACCGCGATTCTCCTGTACTCTCGTAGCCTTATGAGTGGAGTTTGGTGTCATTGCAATAAAGAGCGAGTGATGTAGAGGGGATGATAGTTGGGTCGATGCATTTGTGCTAAAATTTTTATGATAGAACAATTATATCTTTACAGAGTTTTGAAGATAGAGTTGGTCTTCGGTGCTCAAATTAGTTAGGAGCTGATGTAATTTTCCTAATGAGGTCATGATAAGTCAAAATTAGTTGCTGTACCTAAAGTGTTTCATGTGTCTCGCTTGAGAGATTGGATGACTGAATTAAGTTAGACGTGGTACAATCCGGCACAATAATACTATTTGCCATACTATTCTTAAAAACAATTATACAAGAAAGGTTGGCCTAATGTTCTCGACTCACCAAGTGCTGCATAAGCTATTATGTGGCCAAGGAACTATAGGCCAAAGGTCTACTCGAGAACCTATTTTTTTCTTTTTTGGGTTTCATTTTTTACAACAAAATAATACAAGCAATAAAACAATTTAAAATAAAAGATGGAAGCCAAAAATCTCTTATTTGCCAAAAGCAGCAATCCATACGATAAATAGCTAGTCATGTACAGATGTAAACAATAAAAAGTCCAAAACCCTAAAGAATAAGCAAGGCTTGCGAGGCTTAAATGAGTGACAACGAGGAGAGGGGTGACTTCCAAGAGAGAGAGAGAGTCGTGAATTGCCTAAATGAGGTAAGGGAGTCTTGGAGGTAATAGAGAAAGATAGAGAAAAAGATGCTAAGAAAAAAAATTAGAATTTTTAAGCCTTATGAAACCGGTTCGGCTTTTAGGTGGTTCGTCACTTGGAATTGAGAGCCGAATTGGTTCCCAATGATTCTAATTCGGAATTGTGTATAGGTTTTTGAAGCGATCCAATCCAATTCCCAAGTAAAAGCGATCTTATTGCACAACCCTACTAATTGCAAATATATAACTCAACCTGACGGGCAACAACGTGTCTGGCTAGAGCTCTTTAGCTCGAGAACATGTGTACATTGTTCGAATCCCCCCGCACAAAATTGTCCGGACTTAACCCGGCCCACCCTTAATCATTGGTAAATAACAGTTGGAACTCGGCCCAGCTTTCACCAAAGCCCTTGGTAAGGCGAACGGCCCAATCAACAACTCTCTCTCTCTCTCTCTCTCTCTCCACTGGCCCAATAAAACTCGGACTATCTTACAATTTCTCTTTCTGTTTTTTTCCCCTTCGGTAATAGGCTTTTCTTCTCTCTCTCTCTCGTGCAATATGAAGACTTTTCTTCAGCATTGCTCCTCTTACATGGCTGGAAGTTCAAAATCGTCTCTGGCATAGCTCCTTTGGTTGTCAAACGCTACAAATGCTATCACTGGACGCCTTTAGTTTTTCGTGGCCTTTGGTACCAAAGCCGAACAAATAAAAAAAAAAGAAATTTTCTTTTTATATATATAAGGAGTAGAATCTGAATAAACATAATAAATAATTCGTAACGAGAAAGTTTGATCACCTTTGTCCATTTCTTTTTGTAGTGCTTGGGGTGGGGCCTTGTGTAGTGAGGTGGCCTCACCACAACATGAGGTCATTAACTTTAGGTAGCAAATCAAAAGCTTTCTACTTTGTAAATCACATTAGTCAAAATTGAAATGTCATTTTTAGTAAATCTTCATTTTCCAAAAGGAAAATGAAATATTTTGCGTAGGATAGTGCGGTTATTATCGGTACCATCATCTATTTTATTGTATACAACATTCATCGAGGTAAATATTAGTTGTTTTTCACGAATATAAGGTGTTTATCTATGTAAAAGCTACTTATTCTCGATATACGTATAATGAGATTTACCTTGATTGGATGAGGTTTTATCAAATAAGGTTACCACAACTTATCATAAACATAAATTGTTATCGATAAATGCAAGTTGTTCTTTGTAGACACCAGTTATTTAAGCTTTACACAAGTTAGTTCTTAAATACAATTTGTTGGGAAGTTTTATAAAAGCAGCTTCAATGGTAAATGCAAACGCGATCCTGATGCCAACTTACTTTTCATAAAAAGTAAGTTGTCTGCAGTAAAAACTACTAGTTCTTGGTAATTTAATTGTGGAAAGAATGAATAAGGTTTATCGAATAAGGTTTGTCGAATAAGGTTGATCACCATTCTATCGGAAGCACAACCCGTTTGCGGTAATGCAAGTGGTTCTTGCCCCCCCCCCCCCCCCCCAAAAAAAAGTCCGTAGAAAATGAAAGTTTTTTTTTTTCAAAACACTTTCCTCTTTAAGGGGTTATTCTTTTTCATTCTGTATTTCGGTAGACCGATTCTCAATTTGTTCAACAAAGCGAAAATAATTTTTACCATGAATTCGAATTTATTACTACTGGTAAGTTGTTTTCTCACTTTTTTAATCAAGAAATAGCCATATTTACTACTTTTTGGTCAAATCCATATTTACTATATGTTTAGGCCCCGTTTATTTAGCAAAAAATAAATGATTTAGAGATTTTTTTAAATGATTGTTTGTACTACTTAAAAAAAATGAATAGATGAAAAATATTTTCATCACATGCAAAAATAATTAAATATAAATTGTTGTCAATAAGGAAATCATTTTTCATTGGCCATTTATGTCAAGCAATGCAAGCAATTATTTTTAAGAAAATATTTTTCAAATCATTTATTTCCCATGAAAGAAACGCACTTTGGATGCCTTTATCGAGGAAAAGGTTGTTTTTCTATGAAGCTTGCTAATCAGGAGTGCAACTTGATTAACCGAAACTTGTAAAAGAGGCAACCAATTCATCAGGTACAAGGATGGAGGACACAAGCCTCTTGTCATTTTATTTAGTATTAATACCATGAAAAATCCTAAAACGGTACACTTTCGACAATTTTACCAAAAGTAAATTTTTTACCATAGAAAATTCCAAACCGTTATATTTATGATAAATTTACTCTCCGTTAGTTTAAATTAAATTTTATTTTTAAATTGCCGACTTGAATGACATGTGACAGTTACGGATTTATCAATTTGGTATTTTACCCTCTTTTTATTATAAATATATCGATTTTGGGTTTTTTGTAGTATTAATCAATTTTAATGAAAATAACGAAGGGTGAATTTATTACGGGTGTATCTTTGGGGTTTTATGGTTAAAAAATTAGTTTTGATAAATTTATTGTAAATATATTAATTTATGATTTTTTGTTGTCAAAAAAATTAATTTTTCATGTTTTTGTGATATCAAACCTTTTTTTTTTTTTTTGGTCGGTGATATCAAACCAATTATTCAATGGTCAAAGATTGAACCTCACCATGCGTTGGGTGGGTCCGCCTTATGTGGGGCCCAGCTCCCCCTGATGAAACGAGAGGAGGTCAAAAAATCAAAAAAAGAATGGCACGAGAGAGAACTGCTTTGTGCGAGAGGTGCGCCCAAGAGGGGAGAGAAAAGGGTGAGAGAGAGAGAGAGAGAGAGATTAACATGGAGAAAAGGGGCTGCGACTTCTGGTTCCAATTCCAAGGCCAAGTCTTGTTGGAATTGGCTCGAGTAAGCTGTTCGTAAGACCAAAGACTACAACTCGATCGGTTTTGATTATTGAGAATATTTCTCAAATTCTTCAATCATGGTTAGAATTTTCCTACTCAATTCATATTAATCCACATTTATAGTGATGAAATGCGGTTGTATTATTGATATAGAGCATCTAATGTGTTAGTAGAGAGAGATACTTTGTATGTCTTACTATTTTTTTATTTAGTGGAAGTTTTTTTATCCTTCGTGATTTTTCCTCATTGGATTTTCCACGTAAAATCTTGGTACCATTGTTGCACTTATCTTCTTATCATTTTGACATTATATTTACATATTGTAATGTTGTACTGCTAGTCCATTTAATATCGGGAGAAATATTGATCCCGAATTAGGTTAATTCTTAGAAAATTGTTGCCCCATGTCTCCCTAACACCATGCGGGGGTCGAACCATAGAAGGCGTCGCTTGAGAATCTCAGTTCATCCTGTAAACATCATTCGACATGGTCTCAAGCACCTTGAATGATCGCAACGTGCTTCCGATGGATAATTTCAACAGGATACTCAAGGTGGAACTACATATACCGTAATAATAACAACCAAAAAATCACACTCTGCACTTAAGTTGTCTTTGAGACGACATCATGATCAACCTCTCCACATAAGTTGTCTTTATTACGACAACATGATCAACGAAACCAGGACTATTGTGTCTTGTTACAAGCGGCCGTGGAGGCCACGAGTCCCGTTCAACTCTCCATGTCCCGTCATTCTTGCAGACCGTGGCTTATAAAACATACCAAGGACCGCGAGAAATTATCATGCGGAAGATGCCACTCACATGTTAA
Source organism: Eucalyptus guilfoylei (assembly GCA_016097605.1). NCBI lineage: Eukaryota > Viridiplantae > Streptophyta > Magnoliopsida > Myrtales > Myrtaceae > Eucalyptus > Eucalyptus guilfoylei. Next base: position 21,960,011 of record CM027861.1, on the reverse strand, counting down.
AAAATGGCGATGCCCTAAATCTTGCTTGAAATACGGGTTCCCGTACGGTTAATGGACTATAATTAACGACCCGATGACCTCCTGCATTTTGGTTTGAATATACCTAAATAATTTTTGAAATTGACTCCGTTCATCCCATTCACCACGAAACAGAGTATCCCCGAAATTGCTTCCCCCCAACGCACGACTGCAGAAGAAGGAAAAAGGGAGAATTCTAGAGGTGGAGTTCCAGAAGAGGGAAACCTTGATACACGCCAACTCAGAAAAAGTCCGGAGTTCGCGCCCACATTGCGCAGAATTTCCATGGCATTACGAGTCGTACCTCTTCTCCTCCTCCTTCTTCTTCCTCCTCAGTCCATCCCGCGGAATTACGGAAATAAATACTCAGTCAAACTCTCTCTCTCTCTCTCTCTCTCTGAGAGAAATCAAAGAAACGCGTTCGTCAGTCCCTCCCCTCGCAGACCATTCAACCCTAGAAGAAGCTTCACCCTCAGAGACCCTCCCCCAAAAGTCTTCCTCCCCATCTTCTTCTCCTCTCACGTCCGTCTATCATTCCTCCAATTATTTTAAATACCAACGAGAACGACAGGACAAGATCCGATTTTTCCACCGTAGCTTCCACGAATAGAAAAAACCAAGAAACAACAAGCAAGCAAGCAAGCAGTCCCACATATATAAGAGGCGTGCTCTGTTTTCGCCCCCCCACATCAGGAAAATAACCCAGAGCAAGCATCGATCGTTCTTCATGGATTTCTTCACCAAAACGACGGCGGTCAAGCTCCGGAGCCACCTCGGCAAGTACCTCGTCCCCGGCGCCAGCATGGGCGAGCCCGTCCGGCAGAGCCGCGGCGCCGAGCGCTCGCGGGCCTCGACGTGGGTGGTCGAGCGGGTGGAGGGGAGAAGCCACGTCGTCCGCCTCAGGAGCTGCAACGGCGGGTACCTGGCCGCCACCGAGGACCCGTTCCTGATGGGGATGACGGGGAACAAGGTGGCGGTCGCGCCGCCGGTGGGCGTCGGCGAGCTCGACCAATGGAACACGGAGTGGGAGCCGATCAGGTACGGGTTTCAGGTGCAGCTGAAGTCGTGGTGCGGGAAGTACCTGAGGGCCAACGGCGGGACGCCGCCGTGGAGGAACAGCGTGACGCACGACGAGCCGTACACGGGGAGCACGAAAAAGTGGATACTGTGGGACGTGGAGGCGGTGGAGACGGAGGCGGAGGCGCAGTCGGCGTCGGAGGAAGTGGGGCTGGAGAAGTACCTGACGTCCATGTCGAGCCTGTCGTCGGTGGCGGAGGATGCGCTGAGCGTTTTCGCGGAGAACGGCGGGTCCCCCAGAAGGTCTGACCTATCGAACTTGTCCTACGAGCACGATCAGGTGAGCCTCGTCGTCAACACCAAAAAAATAAACAAAATAAAAAAATCACGAAATTCATTTAAACTTACAAATTGCATAGCGCATGGCGATGTGACTGCTAAATTAGTCCTTCCAATTGTTGTTACTATGGAAAATGCGATCAATTCACGTTACTCACTTTGCATGATATAGGAATTCTTTATGGTAACGAAAATTGAGCCGCGTAACATGTAAATATCATTAGCACTTACGAGGTGTTTATCGAGCAATCACTGTACTGATTACCTGCTAAAAATTGCATTTATACTATTCGGAAAATGTGTTGACATCACTCTTAATTGTCTACATCTATTTCTACGGACATAAAATCACTCATCGAGTAATCATTTGCTTTGTACTACTCTAATTACACGCTCTATCTGCGCACGCACACAAAGCATGCTTAGGGATCTAGTGTGTCGATGTGGGAAAACATGTATTGTTAACAAGATTATGTCTAACAAAAGGACAAGTATCTTGTGATGAAAGATCCCAGTAAGTAGATATAAGAAAAAAACGAATCAAAAGAAAATCTAGCTCTAGCGTAATATTTATGCAATTGCACCTCGCACGCTCGTATAATATTCTATATTCGTAGCTAATTGCGTCTCATTAATATTATTATTATCGAAGTCAAAACGAGGAGATAAGGTAATGACGTTAGCTTGTTTTTGCCCCCGCGTGCCATCTCTCCGGCGACTCTAGACTTCGGGATCGAGAGAGTACGTTGGCATGCGCCTAACGCAATTTCGTGTATATCGACAGGCCGAGCGTCCTTAATCAAGTTTAGTTACTGATCTTTTAATTTTATTAGCCGCTCCTCGTGATATTTTTAGTAAGTACTGACTTTAGGCATGGACTGTGCCAATCCAAAGAAATACTCAAAAAAACTTGCAGTCGTCGTCTTGAAGTGGAGAGGATCCCGTCCACGTTCGCTTACTAGTTCTGCTTCTCTTCCTTACACAGCTCTCATCACACCACAGCTCCAACAAGCACCGCTCCGGAATGGACTTCTTCCGCCAGGCCAAGGCGGTCCGCCTCCGGAGCCACCACCATAAGTACCTCCATGCCAACGAGGACGAGGAGTCTGTCTCACAGGACCGGAAGGGATCCTCCAACAAAGCCAAGTGGACCGTCGAGTTTGTGAACACTTACGGCCACGGGAACGACTGCCTTTTTATCAGGCTTAAGAGCTGCTATGGACGCTACCTCACCGCGTCCAACAAGCCCTTCATGCTCGGCATCTCTGGCTGCAAGGTCCTGCAGATGCAGACCGGGCGGCTCGACTCGTCGGTTGAGTGGGAGCCGATCCGAGAGGGGAACAGGATCAAGCTCCGGACGCGGTACGGGAATTTCCTGAAGGCTAATAAGGGCTTGCCGCCGATGAGGGATTCGGTGACGCACGATATCCCCCAGAGGACCTCAGCGCAGGATTGGATACTCTGGGAAGTCGAAATAGTGGAGATCGAGGTTGATTCTCCAAGCGCCAGCGATCAGCCGAGTCGAGCACAGCCTATCGACCGCAATATGGATATATCGATGGTGTCAGAAAACAGCTTCTCTTCTTCAGTTTCGGAGACTTCTGGGAACCTTTCCAGGCAAGAGGTGTGCAACTATATCCAGATTCATAACTCTCCCCAGTCGTTTTGTTTTCCAGATCATGAAACTAAACATGATATCACTTTTCGCCGACTGAGCAGCGCCCGTGTAATGGTTTTGTACTTTTCCTTTCTCTTTCACAGTCCAGCGATTCATTAGTGGCTCCGCTGCCTCCACCAGCCGCGTTGCCATCCCCAACCCGTGTGATTGAGGGCAGGATTGTATACTACCACATAGCCGATGAGAACGGCGAAGTGGTGGGAGAGGACATGGGAGGCTACTGCCTCAATAATTTCAAGGGGAATACCGTGGAGGAGCTGAGTCGCAAACTGTCGGAAGAGACTGGAATCGACAGCCTCACCGTGTGTTCTCACAATCCATTGAATGGGAAGCTCTTCCCTCTTCGCCTACGCCTTCCTCCTAACATCATCATGAACGTCGTCGTTGTCCCATCGTTCTCATCAGGTAAAGACTAAGAGTGCTCTCTTCTGCAACATCTTTTTTGCCAAAAAAGGATCGTTTTCAGTTCTCTATTACGTTTGAGCTAATGAATTCTAGCAAGTTGCACACATTTCTCAAATTCAATCTTCCATCAGATGCAGAAAGTCCCCAAACAGAATTAGAAATGATTGGCCAAGTTTTTGGTGGAGAGTTGGTGCGGGTAGTTAATTGAAACAGCAGATGCGTTTCAATTTAAAGTGCACTAATCTCATTATCAAGTGAATGCAGTAACTGATGAGGCCATGGCTTGTGCACTAATTCTAAGTTTTAGGTAACCGTTGACTTCACAGCGACACCACTTGCACATAGACCGCAACTAATTTGGACCAACTTTTGAATTTCTAGCTCTTCTCTGCTCTGTTTATGGTGTCTCGTCATGTCCTCACTGTGCTCAATGCTCTGTAGCTTTTCCTTCTGAAGCTAATACCAAGATTACCTTACCACATTCCTTTCTCTTTGGTGTGTTTTCACTGGCCTCAGACTTCACAGATCAAGGAATCCTATAGCATTCATCGAGGTGGGCATCTCAGTTTTGTCAGGCACAAACCCAGTTAAGCATTGCAGATTCTGATCCCAGCCCTAGGATGATATACAGCACCTAGGAATCACCTGAGATTCCTGCGTTTCGTGCTTTGCAAGTGTTTTTTGAGTTTTCTGTTCCTGGGGAGCTCCGTTTAGGTGGGTTTAATTTATTCTTGGCTCTTCAGCAATTACAATGAGTTTTCCGATTAATCGTCCCCGCATGCGGGAGATGTATAATCACACAGCTCATAGTCATTGTTTCTTCCACTCTCTCCCTATTTGTTTGTACGTGAGGACATTATGGTTCTTCTGTATATTCTCCTATACCAGCCAAGCAGAATGATTGACTTGTACATTTCATCTTAATGAAAATGCCCTTACAAAGCAAGCAGGTATCTTGGAATGCAAATATGTAATATCAAAGCAAAAAGTTTACGAATTCAAAGCTTCAGAAGCACCATAAGGTTTTCTCCTTTATGTTGCTAATTTTTCTAATTTAGCTGCTTATTAAGAAATTTAAGGGCGATTCTGAACTGGAGAAAGGGCCTTAACTAGATTTTTGCGCATGGAGCTCGAAGGCACTACAGAGACATAGGGCTCCGCATTACAAGAACAGCAATATGTCTGTCCCTATGACTCCTGGGCGACTTGAGATAATCCAGTTTTAGTTAATCGTTACATACGAATCACTACATGACTTGATTCACAATTTCAAATAGAAATAGTCATGGACACTGAAGTCGCAGAGAAAAAATATCTGCCCCTTTTGCCAGAAAGTATGTATTCTCAGTAGTTCACGATATCAAGGAGAATGCAAAAACCAAGAATCTAGTATAAAAATACTTGCTATAACAAAATTCACATACCTGAACTGGAGAATTAAGTAGTGAAATATAACGTGCACAACCCATCAAAAGACTTGACTGATGCTGCATCTGCATAGAGGCCGGGATGCAGATTAAGATCAGGTGGTCGTAATGGAGATGGGACTTCTGCCACGTAAAAACTTGTTTACAGTTCCTATCAAATTGGACTCGAGATGAATTGCAACCAATGGACCCACTTCATTGCAATATTGGAGGTCCAGCAACAGATTATCAGTTGAGAGGAACATGTTGCCAGATTTATATGTGCAAATTTTCTTGTTTGAGAATGTTCCCAGCAATTACACTTTTCAACAGAAAAACATTCAACGAAACAATTTTAAAATGCTACTGAAGCGTTGACCATCACCAATAGTCCATGCAAGAACAGCAGCCATACTTGAAGTGATGAAATCGTGTACGGTCTCTCACAATAATCTCCACATTATAAATCTTGGAGATTAATTTGGTGACCTTGTGACAGTCATTGCAAACTCGAAGATTTTTAAACACGCGAATAGGAGTGCCCTGTTTCCTGTTTAATAATCCAAATGCAATGGCAAGTCTCTCACTATGCAACCTGAGAGACTGCTCCTTCTCCTCACTATGCTCATCATCGATCGTAGACGCTTGTGAGACATCAGGTACATAGCCGGCTGACTCTAATTTCTCTTCTATTTCCTTCAAGGCTTGGTATATATCTTCAGTTTGAGGATGCGTTATGTCCCCAGCAAAAAACTCATGGGACACACCACATATTTCCACTAAACTGCACCCTGGCTCTTTTGTTACACCTCTATCAGTCATTAATTTTCTAATCAATGCAACATCGTCCCACCTGCTAGCCGATGCATAAACCTTAGATAAAAGCACATAAACACCGCTACAAGAATCCCCTCCAGATGCGAGGATCTCCTTAGCCACTTCTTCACTCAGCTCAACTCTTGCATTTGTCTTACAACACGCATCCAGAATACTCCTCCATATTATGGGGTCCGCCTTAAATGGCATATTAAACACAAGATCTAGTGCCTCATCAATAAGCCCAGCACGAGCTAGAAGATCAACCAAGCATCCATAGTGCTCTAATTGTGGTTCAATACTATACTCATTTATCATCTTATCAAAGTAGCTACGGCCTTCATCAACCATTCCTTTGTGATTACAAGCACTCAGAACACCAACAAACGTTACAGAATTCGGCATTAATCCTTCTTCCATAACCATCTGGGCAAAGTAATCCAACGCTGTTTCGGCCTGCCCATGCATAGCAAATCCTAAAATCATGGAATTCCAAGAATTCACGTTGTGTTTCTCCATCCTCCGAAATATCTGCTCAGCCATCCCCAATGAGCCGCACCTGCAATACATGTCCACCAATGAAGATTTGACAAGAATATCATCAACCACATCCTTATCACACTTCCTCAGTATATAAGCATGAGCCCACATCCCTAAAGACAAAGAACCCAGACCAGCACAAGCACTCAAAATGCTCTGCATGGTGTACCCATCCGGCTCGAACAACTTCTGCATCTCATGGAACAGTCCCATCGCAGCACTGAACTCACCAAACCGAACCAAGGCATCGATCACAGCATTCCACGAAACCGCAGTCCTCTCAGGCATTTTCTCGAACACCTTCTTCGCATCCTCCAACTCCCCGCAGGATGCATAAAAATGGACCAAACTGTTGTTGACATAAACATCCGGCCCCAAACCACGTTTCAAAACCTGGGCTTGCACCTGTTTCCCTTCAGACAGAGCGAAGAGATACGCGCACGCCTTGAGAGCGAACGGGAACGTGTACTGATCCGGAGAAACACTCCCGTCCTCCAACATCCCGCGCAGCAGCGAGATGGCCTCCTCCTTGCGGTCGCCGCTCTGCGCGCAGGCCCGTATGAGAGCGTTCCACATGAACGCATTCGGGTTCTCGACTTGCCGGAACACCCGGTGGGCGTAGTCGATGCTCAGGGAGGACGAGGCGTGGAGGATTCTGCTGTGGAGGAAGTGGGCCTGCGGATCGTGGGTCGTCGCCGCCGCGGTGCGCAGAGCTCGAGCGTGGATTTGCTTGAGATGGGATATGTCCGAGCAGTCGTTTACCAGCTGAAGAAGACGAAGGTGATGGTGATGAGGGTCGTCGGCGCGATCGGGATTGGTCGGGACGGCGAGAGAGCGCGGAGGGGCCTGAGGCGAGATTGCGAGAGCCATGGTCCCGCGCTTCCGACAGAGGTTGTCCGAATCGTGCAAAATAGATAGAAATATCACCTCTCTACAATTATAGTGAAAGTTAAAAATAATATATAACAATATAATTTGCATGAAAATTGAATAACAAAAATAGCAAAAATCTTTAATTGATCAACCCGTGATGTTCTGCTTGATATATTATCTTCACATTCAGCTATTGAAGATTCTGAACTATTACTATTCGGATTTTTGACTTCTTGATTTGTTTTTTCAATAGCTTTTGTCGACTAGCAGAGTGCAATATTTGAACGTTTGCTACACCGAAAAAGTTTTGGTGTCAAATCTCAGTCCTTATATGATGTCACGGCTCTTCAATATTAGGTCTATTCCAAACAAATCTTTTGTGCAATATGACCGAAATCATTTGAAATTTCATATTACGACGACTAACGGTGGACATAACACAAGAGAAAATAGTATTCATACAAAAAGAAAATTAGTGTATTTTCATTGTAAATCTATCATTTGACATGAACTAATACGCTTTATGCTAGCACAGACCATCCAACTTCCACTAACCAAATCAAACAGGTTTTGCTTTCTTCTTCTTCTTCTTCATTTTTTTTTCAAGATGTGTCTGCTTTAGAAAATGGTAAATTGTGTACAAATCCTTTGTACTTTGGTGTTTTATCTAGTGATATCTATCCTTTCGATTTGAATGCGCTAGTACTTGTCACCATTCCATTGAGAATCAAATCCCTTCCTATTAATTTAAAGTGGATTTGTTATCGGTAAAATTCATGTTAAAGAAAATTAGTATATTTTTTTAAGAGATATTTAAAATATTTTCCACATATCTTGTGATTGTGCATATGATTTTTCAGGTCGCCGATTGTGATCATACTTGATTTGGTTACCTTAGACAACCATCTAATAATAGCACGAAATTTTTGCTAATTGAGCGTGACCAAGTCCGATGCTAGCGCTGAGGGTGGGTGGGCTGGCCTGAACATATGGCTCCTCTCTGAGCCCTGATTCAATAAGCCCAACAATCCCAACAGGCGTGCGGCCTGTCTGGTAAAGGGATCAAGGGTGGGACCGCAGAGTACCAAGTCCGGGGTTTGATTCCTTTGAGCTCTGCACACATGTACATCGAAGAGACGAGCAAGATAAAGATAAAATAAAATAAACAAGCCCATCAATAAGATCTAGCATTGGAACCACGTTTACGCTTATAACTCGACGAGGCCTCTTCAAGAAATACAAGTTAGCGACAATTGAAAACCTCGATTAAGACATCATGCTCCCGTGACATGAGAATCCAACGGTCTTGCTATCTCAGCTTAACTAAATCTGATATGCTTAACCTGGTAATTGCTTACTGTATCCAATGATAAACTTTCGTCCTTATTCTAATTAAAAAATTGTTTCAAACGGAAATTTTTTTTCCCTTTTTTGAGATCATGAGTTCATTGATTTATTGAACATGTAATAATTCGTTAAATTTGAGGCGTTAGAAAGTTGTTCGTTTGTTCTTTTGTCTAATAACTGATTTTGATGAAAGCCAAAATCTAGCTAGTTGTGGATTTTTTCGCATTCAATTTTATATTCATTCACTGAAATTGTTATTATTATTATTATTATTATTATTATTATTATTATTATTATTATTATTATTATTTGAAGCATGGTTCACGGGTAATATTAATAACTTTCTTCTTATTAAACAATAATAAAAGTGTAGCCTTGATCTTTTCCTTTCCTTTTTTTCTTTTTTTAACCTTTTTTTTTTCAGTTTTTATGGTTTTAAAATTGGAAGGAACAAACCAAATAGGGTCCCGAATATTGTTGTTTACTATTTTGAAGAAAAAAGTAAATTGTTCTCTACAATATAAATACAAAAAGAATAAGATAAGAGAAACTTTTGAATCAACCAAGATACGAGAGTAGCTACTCATAGATTATGGGATTTCCTTTTAAAGGTGATATTAAATAACAATACGTGCTTAACAAAGTTGAAGGCTAATTTTGGTGAGCTTAAAAAGAAATGGTATGTTTTATAAAAAAAAAAAAAAAGAACATGGAAAATAGCACAAAGCTTGACCTATTTCACATTGAAAAATGATTGCATGATAGTTTTTAATGTACTGTGAAAATAATAATTTATTTTGAATCACAAAAAATTAAATCATAAATAATTATAAATTATTATTAGACTCATTTTTTCAAGAATTTGTGATTTATAATAAACTATTATTGTTACAGTACTCTAGGTACTATTATGCTAGCAAAACCCTTTTCACATTTTGTTCTACGACTAAATTTGGAAACTGAAAGTGAGATGGATATACAAGCCCATTCTCCATGAATTATCCCCACAATTTTCTTTGACTTAAACTTTGTGGAGAGAAGCTCATGTGGTATTATTTCGTCGACTTGGAACTTCAAGCGAAAGAGATGATGAACCACTTTCTTGATCCGAGAAAAATAGCACATAGAATATGATTGTATGGCAAGCTCTCACCCTTTATAAAACAGTTTTAGTACTAGAATGTGGTGTTATAGGAAAGCAAAGTAACATGATTAGACTATTCCGGTTCCTTTTCAAGCAGTTTAGCTGGCCATACAAGATTTCATGGAATATTCAAATATGTTTAGGAATAGACTTGAATCAAGCAAGGAACTAGATTCTACTGGGATGAGGACAAACTCTTGGATTCCTCCATCAAAGCAAAAGTTAAAATTTAATGTAGATGGCATGTGGAAACATGACAAAAGGGCCATAGGTATTAATTACACGATTGAATAGAGGCTCAGTGGTCCAATCGTGGACAAGACAAGAAAGATGGAACTTGCCAAAATAAGTGGAAGCTACAACTCTTCTTCTCGCATGCAAAGCTACTCAATCCCTCAGCATTCACGAAGCGGTCCTTGGGAGCGATTGCAAGATGTCCTTGATGTATTCGTCCTTTCATCTAGGTCTCACGTTTCCTACTTAGCAATGACCTAGATGGAATTTGAAGTGGCACGGTAGAACCGCTGATGTTGTTATCCATAAGCTTGCAAATTGGGCTTTTCGTCATTTAAGAATCGCGTTGTCTTTTTTTTTTTAATGGTCAAGTTAAAAACAGTGTTAATGGACTTTTCTTTAATATATCATATTAACGTAGGCTCTAATTCCTTCTCATGATACTTGGACTCATTCGATGGAATGGAGGCTTTGCGAACTGTGCAAAGATTCAATCAAACAATTTCACTTCCTCGTGTGCCTGCCTATTCAGCTCGAAACCATCCTAGCAGATCCGACAGATCAAGCCACTTCACGAGATTCGATTTCATCCGAGGGTCATTTTTCCAAAGTTTGCAAGCCAAATGCCACTTTTGCTCCCGAGGAGAATTACGGATGATTAAATTAATTTTAAGTCTGATTGACAAGGATGACCGATGATGAATCATAAAACATGCACGAAAATATTGCACGCATATCTGTGATGCTTTACTTTGCTAAATAGCCATGCTTTTCTGTTAATAATCTCCATGTTAATTAGCCACTGGAAAAAGCTTCCCTTATTTACAAAAATATTCTTATTAAATATATTGAAGTGACTGAGCAACAGGACTTCTATAGTTTGTCGAAACCATCTTTGTTCGACCGTGCTTTTCTCTTTAATGAATTTCGCAAGAGCATGTTCTTTTCTTTTTTTATATCAAATTCAGGGCGCGACCGCAGAGACTCGGCGACTTGAGGCCTACAGAACACCTCTAGATCTCATGAACTAGTTAAGGCTTTGACCCGAAACAGCCTCAAAGGGATCTGTATTAATGACCTTTAGGCCCATAGATCACCTTGCATTTAATGCACACATGCCGCGATATCATGACTCAATAGTTATTACGTTATGATTGTTGCACACGTGTTTTATGCCACGTGACACAATCACAAAAGTTCATACCGAAGTAGAACGATGTATTAGATCACATTAAAGTCGAGTATAATTGAGTACATTCAAACGGTTGCATCACGTGGCTTAAGATATATGCCTATATAAGGATGATGTTGTGTAACGTACCTTTTTCAGATGTATTTTTGGTGGGATTAATATCATGCAAAACACATCTCCCGCAGTTACATATTACGAGTGCCTTGTAATCACATTAAAAAAGTTTCCTGAAAAGTAAATAACATCATTCTCTCTCTATATATGTGCGCACGCGCGCCCTCTCCCTGAGCTTCGTCCCCACAAAGTATAAGTCAAAGAACATGATGGAGATAATTCATGGAGAATGGGCTTGTATATCCATCTTGCTTTCAATCACATTCAAAAGTTTCTTGAAAAGTTAATAACATTATTCTATATATATATATGTGTGTAGGTGTGTGCACGTGCACAATAAACAGATCCAATAAGTAATAATTAATAGATAAATCGATCATCAATGATAAGTGAGGTTACCAAATTGGAGGGAGGTGACAGAAACATTGCTTTTTTTTTAAATACCTTTAACCGTATCTTAAATATATGATATAGGAAATTCCGTTTTGGAATATGATGTTATTTGATATTGTATAACTTTCCAAGTATGCCTTCACATTGCTTCTTGACTATGGTTCCACTAGATGACCCGCCATTGATTGGTCTAATGCATTCTTCCGTATTTATTATTCCAAAATATAAAACATTTGATCTATTCAATAGGCTTTTACTGTTTTAATGAGTTTGTTAAATACAACAGATCAAGTTATTCGTCTTTTTTGCTGTATAAATAGAAAATTCACAATTTTCGAAAGATTAAGCAAAATCATTTTGTCACAAATTCATGACTCATCAAACAACGAAAATAAATCGCTGAGAAAAGTAAAAAGTTCAAAAGTATTTTCTAATTCGAAATCTTTTACTAGGGTTGTTTTAGGATATAAACCTATCACTATTTAGCATCAAAATTAAAATGAAAATATTAACTTATGCATTCGTTCCTGAACACAATATTTATAAAATAAACAATTCAGAATATTTGTGGGGCAAAAACAAAACAACTGAAGTCGCTTAGAAATATGAGACTCGCTTTGTTTTATATAGTTATACCAATACAATTGCATATCTAATGGTAACGCGTACGAACTACGGCCATGCAAAAACTAGGCATAATCAATGCAATCTTTAAGCGGACGAAATGCTAGACATATTTAATGCAAAGCCTAAGATGGAATTTACTATTCATTTTCCGGCTCAATCATACGATTAGTTTCGCGTTTACGGCAAAAAGCATCGGCGGCTTGAGAATGAATAAGACGCACTCCGTCCGAAAATTCGCACGGAAACTTCTGCGTCCAGCACTGAAATCAACGAGATTCCCCGGCTTGTTTTCTACAAAAAATAAAAGATACAATAATAACATTTTTTACTAACCGTCCGTGATATTCACGAGCCCAATTATATATTCGAACTAATTTATTTTAAAAAAGAAAGCGATAGCCCATATCATGAATACGAAAGCAACTCACGATATTTATAATTAGCTTAATTTACTAAACCAAAAATATAAAATATAAAATAAAAAACCCCCCTAAACGACGGTGGAGTCGGCCGAGGAACTTGAGCAAAACGACATCGTAACCTACAACGATGCGACTAAAGGAAGCCGGAGATTGTGGGCCCGGGAACAGATTCTTGGATCTGAACTTAATTTAATTTAATTTAATAAAATCAGTTCCTTAGTTTAATGACCGAGTCCAGCTCATGCTACTCGACCGCACGTTCTCTAATTTTATTATTCTCTCTTTTTTTAATTCCTGAAATTGCGCGCTTTCAGTTTTAACAGCCTGTCACCGTACAACTAACACCGCTTGCTTCCCCCCGCCCCCCTCCTTTTCCTCTTCGCTTTGTGTTATTTAATTTTTTTCATTTTATTTTTTTGGCTTTCATGTGCGTTTGTTATTTATGCATGTTCGATATAACAGGAAAAAAAAAGGGCTTTTGTGATTGATGGATTATGCCTATGCATTTCTTAATTGATCAACCGATCTTTATATAATTGAAAATTTTCTATTGGATTGAATTGACATATAAACAATTCATTTAATTATTCATGAAATGCGAGTGATATTTTCATTTTTCGAAGATGAACAATTCATTTAAGATATTAGATGTTTCGCAATTAATAAGAAATGTAGATGACGTGATATTTTAGGAGTGCATGAAAATTTCTATAAATTCATTCCGTGTTTTCACGTTTTCGCAAAGGTAGGTCAAGTAACAAGCAAAGAATCATTTAAAAGATGGAGTCATTTTCCTTTTCAACAATGATTTAAGATAATTAATATGCCTCATTATTATCATATAAATACATATATTATATACACACATACATTCTCATGTAAATATCACAAAAATGATCCGAAACATAAATATGACAATACTCCAGCAAAATGATAATATATTTAACTGTTACATTTCCTGACCATAATAAAAAAAATAGAAATATCGATGATGTTGAAAAGAAAATGAAACCGAAAGAATATTACTATCGAAGTATTGTTGGAAGGATCCGAATAATTCAACAAAAGATCGATGATAAATATTCGATTAAATTAGTAGGGATTTAATTACGATACAGCCCAAAGGAAATAGGAAAAAGAATCAAAATCTGTAGTTTCTTAAAATAAGAAAAGAAAAGAGAGAGTAAAACGAAATGAGAAAGGAAAATAACAGTGACGCGAGGCTTCTCCATGGAGTGGCTGTTACGGAAACATCATCTCCAACATGGAAAAAGTATCCTGAGGCGCGTATCAAACGCAAAGATTTGCTGCGTCTTAACCGCGTTTTTGCGCTCCGCTTCCAAGCCCGAGTTGACTCCCGGCCGACTCGCCGTTTGTCCTCCCCTCACTCCCTCCTCACCTCCCCCCAACCTCGCCCCGACTCGTTCACTGACTCAGTCCAACGACCTCGCCGCAAACCCGCCGTCGCGGCACCGCATGAGTTCCCGACTCCACGGTTGCCGCCGCCGCCGCCTCCGTCGTCGCTGTCGCCGTCGCTCGCCGGCCCCGATTTAAATCTCGCGCCGGGCCGTGTTTCGATAATCTGCTGACAATCCCGAAATCGTTTCCACTTCAGGGCGGTGCCTGGCTCAGATCATGGGCGTCGATTACTACAACGTGCTCAAAGTGAACCGGGGCGCCACCGACGAGGATCTCCGGAAGGCGTACAAGCGGCTGGCCATGAAGTGGCACCCCGACAAGAACCCGATCAACCACAAGGAGGCCGAGGCCAAGTTCAAGCTCGTCTCGGAGGCGTACGACGTGCTCAGCGATCCGCAGAAGCGGCAGATCTACGACCTCTACGGGGAGGAGGCGCTCAAGTCGGCCGACTTCCAGCCCGCCACCCCGGCCTCCGGGAGGGCGCGCTCTAACTCGTCGTTCCGGTTCGATCCGCGCGACGCCGACGCCGACGCCGACATATTCGACAATTTCTTCGGCGGATCGCCCGGGGGAGGGGGAGGCCTCGGCGGGGGGAGCAAGGCTAGGGTTTTCGGGGAGAGTGTCGAGAGGAACGGGAACAGAGAGGCGAGGCGGGATCTGCCGGAGAAGAAGAAGCCTTCGCCTGTGGAGAGCAAGCTGGTCTGCAGCTTGGAGGAGCTTTACAAGGGCGGAAGGAGGAAGATGAGGATTTCGCGGGTTGTTCATGACGAATTTGGGTAAGTTCTTGCTAATTACTTGCCATCTTTTCACTTTGCGTAGCGGCTGTGATGATTCTTCGTCTTTATTGGCATTGCTTCTCATGACGTCATGATTTGCCATCTGCTAGCTTGGCAGATGTTTCAATTTCGATATGCAATTCTTGTTTGCCGTTCGTACTGATGAATTGAGAGACAGAATCGAGCCGTTTTTCTGATTTACGATAATCCGCATTGACTTTGGTAATTGCCTTAATTGGATCTAACTGCCCAAGCCATGGGTTTGTCTTAAAAGAAAATAAGACTACCTTTTCTGTGTGAATTTTTTGAATGATGTGGGTGAATTGACAGTGTGGTAAACTTTGAAAAGTTTCTAATCCAGTCTGCTCCTTTGAAGATATGCAATCAGTCGCTCGCAGATATTGAACAAAGTCACCGCGTCTTTCCCTTGATTGATTTGTAGTTGGGTTGCTTATCCTTCAGAGTTTCTAGCTCTCTGATGTCAGGACAATGACTTTTAGTGGGGACTGAACACATCCGATGAAGAGAGCGACTGAGCGAGTCCTGTGAATTATATTACAGTCAAGTATTTTATGTGGAGCTAATAATTCTCTGTAGAATGTCAATTTCAAAGTCAAATTGATATTTGCAGCCATTGCTAAGCTCCATAGCATATTCTTTTGAACTGTTGCCGCCCCAGTTCATTTACTGTCCAATTAATGTCGAGTCTCCAGTGTAGTTGTGTCAATCAGAGTTGTGGATGGTCCAGTCAAATGAGCTGCCTGATAGTTTCACGATATTTAGCCATTTGTTGCGTACAGATTGCTTTTATCTGTCACTGCTGCTTAAATTTTTTCTTTTTGTCAAATGGAAGGAATCTTTGCCCTGTGGTTGTGAAAATTTTCTTTCTGCCTTTCTATTTTTAGTTGAATCAAGCTGAACTGGTCTTCTAGACACATATACCAATATTCCAACTACAAGACTCGGCAGTGAGGGAAACTAGAGTAACAGGGTTTCGTTTTTATTTGGTCCCCTTGATTGCACACTTTCAACTATGGTTCCTGCTAATTTTAGTTTCTCCTTTTTACATGTAAGTATATGTGGACCAGAACACATCATTTTTAGTTGATATTTGCATTTTCCAGTTCCATTCTATTTCTGTCCATGCGTAGGTTAATAAAGCCCACCGTGTAGACCTACCTGACCTTTGAAAAGCAATCCATGAGATGGTGCAGTTCAGTTTGTCAACTCAACACATACATAAGTCTGCTTTTACTTTCCGATTATACTAAGTCGAAACATATGCTGAAGCAGGGACAGTTAAGTATTTTAGATAGTTTTAGTTTCGGTGTCTAAATGAACATGTGGGACCTCAATTGATATGCTCTGACTTTATATGGATCAGTTTTAGTTTAGTTTCATATATGGCTTGATTAGGACATGACCTATGTACTTTTAGAATTTATGAACCTTGGGAAGTAACTTAAGGTTCTCTTCCCTGAATTATTTTCTTTGAGCAGAAATCAGACAATTTACAGAACTTTGTCTTAGGATTGTCCTCTGCATCTCTGCTGTGTGTGGAAATTCAGGGATATGCTCTCTTTTTTTCCTGATATCTGACACATTTTTCCACAGAAATCCAAAATCAGTTGAAGAAACCTTGAAGATAGATATCAAACCTGGGTGGAAAAAGGGAACGAAGATTACTTTTCCTGAGAAAGGCAACCATGAACCCGGTACCATACCGGCAGATCTAATATTCGTCATAGAGGAGAAGCCGCATGATGTTTTCAAGAGGGAGGGCAGTGATTTGGTGGTCAGCCAGAAAGTGACGTTACTGGAAGCTCTTACCGGGAAGACTCTTGATTTAATGACCTTGGATGGGAGGAATCTCGTCATCCCGGTAACAGAAATAATCAGACCTGGTTTTGAGGTTTCGATCGCGAACGAGGGAATGCCCGTTTCGAAGGATCCTAGCAAGAAAGGGAATTTGAAAATCCAGTTTGACATCACGTTCCCACTGACTCTCTCTGCAGAGCAGAAATCCGACTTGACAAGGGTATTAGGAGGAGCTCAAAGCTAGTTATGTTTTCCAGCTATGGCAGTGAGACTTCATTAACACTGATTGATACAGTAAGTTCAGTTGACTGTACATATATCATGACGAGCAGATGCTGTGCATAGTAGGGTTTTGAAGGTTGCCGATGGTTGTTTTAAGGCGTAACAGGATGATGAATCTTGGCTCTTCTCCTGGCGTCTATGAGATGCATGGATTAAATTCTGTACAATACTAATAATAGATTATTATTTGGAAGCCCTTTTGTTCTCAGTCTTTGAAAATTGACTCTTCTGTCATTTCTTTTCAATACGCTTGTGACACCTTACCGCACAGTTCAGTCTGTAATGCTCAGGTTGGGTAATTTCCATTTTTCCTCGTTCTTAGTTTTATTGATTTTGACATGCCCATGAACTGCGGTACCAAGAGCTAGATGGTCTTTGGACGATCCATATGTGGTGCGTCTCTATCACTCAACAAGACGATATTAGATGCACACGAGCATGGCTGGATTTGCCCCAACATAGCAATGCCTAACAAGTTTTACGACAACGACGACTTTTGAGCGGCAAGCACACCTAGGAACAGACGCTTCACGTACTGTTCGCCCAATTGAATTTTATATGCTCTGGCCTATGCGTGGTTAGAAAATCAAACCAAACACCCACATTAGCGGAGATGAGAGAGCAGATCACACGGTATAGGGAGCAAAAGAACAAGGAAAGACCAAGAAGCGAAAGTGGCTTGGGCCCCCATAGTCCTAATTCCAATCTCCTCATTTTTGGATCCTGTCTCGGGGCCCGAAGGCTTTTGTCGCGATACGTTGCGGCAGAAGACAGGCTCTGGGATTGCAGTGTACGGTAGCTTGATGGGCCTATTCAACAATGGCTTCCTTCTATCTTCTCGGCCATGAACATCGATTCTATTGCTAACTATAAACGGATCCAGCTTGAATTTGTATGGGTTACCTTTGCTCCAAATTATTGGATTGGGGCTTGGGCCTCTGGCTTTTAAGACATGCGATTTGCGACCATCAACTCGCAGACGAATGTCCTGCGAAAATCGTACCAAGAGTGAATTCGTCCATGCAAAGACGCTCTTGCTTTCGTACTCCATCCAAAGTGCAAGGATGGAACGGATGAGCGTGACAGCTTTCCTTTTTTTTCTTTTTACCGTCGATCTCTCTCTCTCATCGTCATTTTCGTGAGGAAAAATAAATTAAGCGTACACTTTTTCTCGCATGGACTATGAACAGTGATGTGTTCGAGAAATGGATACGCCGCATTTACCATGTGGCTAGAAAAAGATTTTTTTGAAGTAATATACTTATAGTTGTGTTGTTTTCACTGCGGTCGCTTGATAGAATGGGAATCCAAAAGCATTCACTAACATTGAAAAGGGAAAAATTGTTGAAAAAAAATACTAAAAATATTACAATTTTACTATTTTAATCTTAAATCTTTCAATTTTGTTAATTGAATCCTATATCTTTTTTTCGATTTGCCAAATGAGTTTAAACCAATTTTAGTAAGAAATTGTTGATATGAATATCGTAGTCCGTCCCACGCAAGACGTGATCGACGATTGGTGTTGATATAGATAATATATATATATATATATATATATTTTAAAATTTATGAATTTATTATTATTTCATATTTCTTCATTTTCTTTTCTTTTTTCCAAGCTTGACGAGGGTCGTTGGCCAACCCTCACTGTGACAAGGACCAACCAACCCTAGCCAAGGGCTATGAGGCCCTCACTATCTACGAGGAGGCGAGGGCTACAACCCTTGCCAAACCTAGTACAAAAAAAGGGAAAAGAAATAAAAAAGAAAGAAAGGAAAAGAATAAAAAATAATTCAAAAAATTCTGAAAAAATTATCTACGCTAGTTGACCATTTTACGTGATGTTGCAGTGTTTATATCAGCAATTTTTTTACTTAAACTGACCGGATGCATTTACTCACTAAAATTGAAAAATTTATAAGCGAATTGATAAAAATATGATAAGTTTTATAACTTGTCAACAAATTTTCCCCATTGAAAGGATATGTGGACTCGGTCAAACAGCTCGAACTCTGAAAGACACAAAACCATCATCCTTTGGGATGAGATTCTCCATAAGCTTACTTATGTTTGTGTCCGGCGGGTAGAACTGCCCCACATTTTCGACGCGTACAAATTGGCCCAATAGGGACGGCTTGTTTTCATACGCACTTCATAGACTTTTCAATGTCGCGGTGGACCATGTCCTCTGCGCATCGTATGCAGGCGAATCCTTCGTGATCAGAGAAAAGATTTCCCCCTGCAATTTCAACGGTGATGAGTGGCTTTTGAAGTAGTGGAGGAGGCGGCGGGGGATTGAGGACGTGGCCTGGTACGAGAGGTGGGTGGAATGGTTTCGAAAAAGACCGTGAATAAAGTGAATCTTGGAACATTAACGAGACATGCTGCCCAACGGACGGCCCGTCACGACGCCACTCATCATGAAGAGGGTATGGCCAAGGCTGGTGGAAGGTGGGGGATCGGTGATGTTGATCGCCAGTGGAAAGCAAAATTGGAGTTCCCCTTTGATTTTCTTTTTCTTTTTCGTCCTCTTTTTGTTCCTTGGGAGGATTTTTTATTGTCATATGAGCAAGTGGTCCGCTTTCCCCGATGGTACCAATTTTATTGCAAGAGTTTCGGTTTCCTAAAATTCGATAGTTAGAGAGATTTTATCTGAACGACAGTGCTTTTTATGAATTCATATCTTAACATGCATCTTGATTCTCTTCATTTGACATTGCAATTTTTTCTTGATCTATGGTGTCTCCTCGTGATTCATGTTGTAAAACCCAATGAATTTGGAATAGTCGATGATTTGTAGAAATTCTTTAATTAGAATCTATCCAGTGGTTTAAGTTATTTGGTGGAGTGCGTGATGTATTTCCCACGTTATCTTTGAGCTATTGCTCTATTCACTGGTAAGCGAGGATGGAGCACGGAAATGATTGTGGTAATCCAAAAAGCATGATTCTTACACTCACATTAAAAGGATTATATCGCCCAACTTAGTCTATTAATAGACTCGTTAAACGGGTAGGTCAAGTCAAGTTGAAAATGGTCTGACCAAAATGGATCAATTTTCATGCGATACAAATGTAATAACCCATATCCGATGACTAATACCCGACATATACTCAACTCGATCCATATTGTAAAAAATATAATATAGGAAAACCTATCCAAACTGAGATGAGTAAACGCAAAATCAAGTAAGGGCAAGAGAAAATGAAAAAAGAGAGTTATAGAGATGAGTTGAGTTTAAATAAGTTGTATACTCATTTAACAATCATATTAAATTTAAACATATGTATGATCCATTTACTGAATATAATTAACTCATACAATAACTCGACTCGTCATATATAGGTTTAAAAAATGGATCTACGGCCATTTTGACAAGTCTACCTATTAACAAGAGGACATAATACGTTGGAGTCCCGCTTAAAAACATTAACAAGTGACACTTGACGCCTAAAAGTTTCATGCTTTATGCTTTCATCCTTTCGGTATCATGTTGGAAATGACTATATGAAGTTAAGATGGACCAAGCTTAACAACCAAAAGAGGGGTTGAATCAGTTGTTTTTCTCTCCTCATTAGTTATTGCTTAAGTCCAAACCGATATACCTGCGATAAATTTACCCCAAATTAATTTTTGGACCACCAAAATCCATTAATTTACGTTAAATTAGATTAATATCACAAAAAATCACAAATCAGTATACATGTGATAAACTGAGGGTAAGACTCTAAATTAGTACACTAGTCAACTATTATGTATCAATATAACTCAATAATTTAACGATAAAATTTAATGAAAACTTATGGAGGGTAAATTTGTCATATATACATCGGTTTGGAGTTTAGTTTTTTAATAAATTTGTCACATAGTATTAATTTTAAGTTATTTTGAATAATGTGCAAAACATCGACTTCCTATTAGGACCACGTGATCTCAGCAAGTGCTCATTCTTCAGTAAGCATGGGGGACCAAGTCGACTCAACTGACTGCATCACCGACCATTAGTGTCACAATACGACCGACTAGTTCTCTCTAGCTGAAGTGGGCTTTGTCTGGAACTCAGAAGAACTGCATGCGTGTGACTACATTCTAACAAGAATCTTTCACAATTCATGTAACGTAACGTATCTTACCTGCTTAGAGGCGAATTCAGCAATCGATGACTGGACAGAGGCTCGTTTATGATGAGCTAGACCACGCATGAGGTAATCATAGTCCAAATGATACAACCACCACGCGAAGGACTGTCCTATTCGGTAACGTTTCACCGTCAAGTTTGTTTCTTTGACGGGTGGAGAAATTGATATTCTTTTTGGACGCGCCATAATGTGCGCAAGACAGTACCCTATTTCGGCTTCACGTGTTCTGAATGGAACCAAATAAGGACCACGAGAAAAAGAGATGAGATCCATCACATCCATTATTGGAGGCTGAAGCGTTCTGTGGACTGAAATATAACTAGTTGTTCGATCATCATAACACTTGACACCTTGTAATCGACATGTGAATACATTTTTAGTCCACTCATTCTTAATGTTAACAAGGCTTCGCTTTCTAACTTGACCGTATTGTTAAATGGAAGTGCAAGTCCATTGCCTTACAACTTACGATTCTCCAAATCAACTTGACAAAAGCGTCATTATCATGTACGATTGTTTGTGTGGGGCGACGTTATGATAGAATCTCGTCAATTGCATCTATGCCACAAAATTGTTGGATGATTTACAATACAAGAACCTCAGACAATCATCCAAACATTAACAGAAGAAGAAGAAGACATTATCGCCATCCATATTGTTCTCCTCGATCCACCATTCCGTGCGAACGACTTTCCGATACATGTGGAACTAGCTGCCTGGTTAGGTCAAAAAGGACTGCCAATAAGTGCGTGCCTGACCTCATCACATCATCTCCACTAGTGCTCATATCTATACATATGCCAACTCCTGCAAGGCATGAATGAAAATCGGATACGGCATCTTGGAAACAGCCAAAAAAAAAAAGCAAAAAAGCGACGGAAAATTTTTTCTGAGTGCCCGACCTCTGGTATTTCACTTGGAAAGTTGAGTGGTCGGCGATGCGAATGGAAGCTATAAACTTAATACAAAAGTTAAGTAGTTAGGTCAGTAAGTTACTAAAATGAAAGTGGATAGCTTTAAAGTAATTGGAAACCTATAAGGAGATAAGTCGATGAGACACGCTTGTAAAAAGTTGGTAATTTCATAAAAGAGTCGATCAATATAAAACGTAAGTAAGTTAGATAAATAAAAGTTGATGACTGACCACGAAAGCTGACAATATCCCATCATCATCGTGTCGAAGATAAAATCTAAAACGACAACATATATAAAATAATGCTAATTTTTTTTTTTTTTGTTGGTAAATGGTAAGAATATATTGAGCTTAGGATAGATATACAGAAATCTGGCGCCAAAAACTTACACTCTAAATGCTAAAGCAAAAAGAGTGGAAGGGAGCCAGAGCAAAAGGCTGCAAGGCGGCAACAAACAGACCAGCAAACTTACAAGCAAACGGACACACACATCAAAGACCACAACTACAAAACAGCCCAACAAAGAACCTCGATCAGCCTCCAGAAGAAGGGACGAAGAACGGAGAGCCGCAGTAGAAAGGAGGTTTAGCAAGAAGAACACCAGCCACAAGCGGAACTAAGTAGACGTATGGTGTCCGAAGAAAACAGACGGGTCAAAACCCCACCCTCTCTGGAGTCTTCTGTTCCTTGGAGTATCTGGAACATTACTGAAAGTGAGCACTTTGTCCTTGACGACCTTTATGAGTGGTTTTTCAACGCCGACACCACTAGAGCTTCACTGCGGAATATGATAGCATTCCTTTTCTTCCAAATAATGCTAAGAGTTAATATCACAAAATTTTTTAAATCAATACACATTATAAATTTACCAAAAATTAATTTTTTAACAATTAAAAACTTCACATTGGTATACTCGTGATAAATAAAAAATCCTTAATCGTTACATTTGTGAAAAAATTTACTCTTAATTAGTTTCTAGTACTACAAAAATTACAAAGTGGTATGTCTGTAATAAACAGAGGGTAAATCCCAAATTGGTATATCCATCAGTTGCTACTTTAAGTTAACAGAAATTAATGGAAAATAAAATTGTCACCAATGTATCATTTAGGATTAGTTTGGGAATAATTTATCATAGGTATACCATTTTAGAATTTTTCTTGGTATTAATCCTAATATCAATACTACATGATGGGGGATTTTTTCTTTTATGGGGTGTTCAAGATGACCCAGTATGACGTTTGAATGTTGTCCGATACATGTAAATGAAAATATGGCGA
The DNA here is from genome assembly GCA_016097605.1 of Eucalyptus guilfoylei. Classification (NCBI taxonomy): domain Eukaryota; kingdom Viridiplantae; phylum Streptophyta; class Magnoliopsida; order Myrtales; family Myrtaceae; genus Eucalyptus; species Eucalyptus guilfoylei. The sequence continues at coordinate 21,936,815 of CM027861.1, read as the reverse complement.
ACGGCAAGAAAAAGAACGATTGAATTTCTTGAACCGAAATCGAAATGGCAGCCTTCTAATGCACCTGCGTGGTAAATAACATTACGGACGTTCCACAGTCTGTTCAATGCCTAAAATGATTGTGAATCTGACTAGGGCATATAATATGAGAAGTAATAGATAAGTGGTATGGTACTTTTCTTACAAGTGGTAATTTAAAAAGTAGATTTGATTATTAGCAAGAGATGGCGATGCTTAACAACCTTCCACTCCCAGTCCAGTCCTACAAATATCCTCTCTTGATATTTATCTGTAAATTTGTCTCCATCGTAAGGTGTATGTACGTGCTAAAAAATCATTCGAGTCTTTTTCCTTACTTAATGGTAAATATCCAGGATTATCACGCCAGACAGTCGCCCTAGCTTGGTCACTGCCACCGCAAGCCAAGGAGTACGTTCATTGGAAATATTGCATTAGTATGACGTTTGAATGTTGTCCGATACATGTAAATGAAACTATGGCGAACGGCAAGAAAAAGAACGATTGAATTTCTTGAACCGAAATCGAAATGGCAGCCTTCTAATGCACCTGCGTGGTAAATAACATTACGGACGTTCCACAGTCTGTTCAATGCCTAAAATGATTGTGAATCTGGCTAGGGCATATAATATGAGAAGTAATAGATAAGTGGTATGGTACTTTTCTTACAAGTGGTAATTTAAAAAGTAGATTTGATTATTAGCAAGAGATGGCGATGCTTAACAACCTTCCACTCCCAGTCCAGTCCTACAAATATCCTCTCTTGATATTTATCTGTAAATTTGTCTCCATCGTAAGGTGTATGTACGTGCTAAAAAATCATTCGAGTCTTTTTCCTTACTTAATGGTAAATATCCAGGATTATCACGCCAGACAGTCGCCCTAGCTTGGTCACTGCCACCGCAAGCCAAGGAGTACGTTCATTGGAAATATTGCATTAGTATGACGTTTGAATGTTGTCCGATACATGTAAATGAAACTATGGCGAACGGCAAGAAAAAGAACGATTGAATTTCTTGAACCGAAATCGAAATGGCAGCCTTCTAATGCACCTGCGTGGTAAATAACATTACGGACGTTCCACAGTCTGTTCAATGCCTAAAATGATTGTGAATCTGACTAGGGCATATAATATGAGAAGTAATAGATAAGTGGTATGGTACTTTTCTTACAAGTGGTAATTTAAAAAGTAGATTTGATTATTAGCAAGAGATGGCGATGCTTAACAACCTTCCACTCCCAGTCCAGTCCTACAAATATCCTCTCTTGATATTTATCTGTAAATTTGTCTCCATCGTAAGGTGTATGTACGTGCTAAAAAATCATTCGAGTCTTTTTCCTTACTTAATGGTAAATATCCAGGATTATCACGCCAGACAGTCGCCCTAGCTTGGTCACTGCCACCGCAAGCCAAGGAGTACGTTCATTGGAAATATTGCATTAGAACAAAGCAATCTGATAAACAGAAGAAAGAAACAAGCAATGCAAGGCATTATAGGATGGATTTACCGAGCCCGTCTACTAATTAATGTGGCAGATTGCAAGTAATTAGTTGAACAAGTTGGGACTATATGATAATTAATAACAGTCTGCTACATCAATTATAACTTAGTATACATACTTTTTGAACCGGTCTTATAAGATATTGCAAAGGAATTAATTCATCGGAAAATGGAGCAATAGTCACATGTTGACAATGGACAACATAACACGTAGATTTTACCAAAAAAAAACATAACACGTAGATTCACTAGGGCACATGTAATGTAATACATACTCTTACATGACCATATTGAAGTAGGTCTACTAAGGCAAATTAAGCTGATAATAGCTCTGCGACATTTTATTCATTCGGCGTCTCCATCTACTAAATCTACGTCGCCACTCTCATTCTATACATCGGTCGCTCTGCTTAGCTCAACATCAAAATGGGGTTTATTGTGCTGCAGAGGGCTTTTGTACCGATATCGATGAGCGACGACCAAGAAGTATCCGAAATTCACGATCCCCATTGCCGCCAGAAGATAGTAGTAATAGTCCAATCTCCCCGCATTGAGATCGTTAACGAGCCAGTTGGGCCGGCCGTCTCCCCCGGTCACCCGGTGCACCACCGCGACCACCACACTGCTGAGGTAGCTTGAGCCGGCGAAGGAGCAGAAGAACAAGGAGTTTGCGATGCTCCTCATGTTGTCCGGGAATTGCCGGTTGAAGAACTCGATTTGCCCAATTATGTTGAAGGCCTCGCAGAAGCCCATGAGGATAAGCTGCGGCGCCAGCCAGAAGACTGAGATTGGCGGCTGGCCAGGGTGTGAGTTGGCATGGGCCCTCCGGTCCCGCTCAACCAGGCCGGCGACCACCATCGACAGGACCGAGAAGATGATCCCGATCCCGATCCTCTGGAGGAGCGTGATCCCGCCCTCGTGCCCGGTGACCTTCCTCAGGGCAGGCACGAGGACGCGGTCGTAGAAGGGGAGCCACAGCCCGATTGTGAGGAATGATATCACGACGAGCGAGCCGGACGGGATCTGGAACCTCGGGCCAAGGTGGCGGTCCATCGTCAAGGCCTGAGAGATGGTGAACGTGCCCTGTTGGGTCATGGCCGTGAAGGAGATGATGCCGGCCGCCCATATCGGCCCAACCCTCAGGAGGCACTTGACCTCCTCTACTTGTTGGACGCTGCACAAGGTCCAGTGGCTCACTGGTCCGCCTTCGGCGGTCCCGTCGTTTTCGAGGATCATAGCCGCTTTGTTCAAGCACCTGGCCACGGCAAGAGAAATTTACCAAGTTAAATTGGTGACTGTTAAAGCTAGTTTTGATCAGGATTTTTTGTTGATCGTGGACTAATTTGAAGCATCACAACTATGCCAAGTTAAACATAACTGTTCATCAAAACTTCAGTAATAATAGATTGCGGGTAGATCTATTTATGAAAGAGAATGTCTGTCCATCTTCACGTGTATCATCTTTTCAATGATATCAGCACGTATAATATGTACCGACCAGATCTTGTGGATATATGTACGTTACTATTTTGCTTAAGCATCCGAACAATAGATTATCGTCAAAAGTTTAGGAAATCGAATGAGTCTTCAATTGAGAAAAAGACTTGGAACGTGATGCGGTGGACAAAAAGCGAACGACGCATATACCTGAACTCATCCGTGAGCGGAAGCTTGAACAGCAACGCCGCGTCCTTCACCGGCGGGTCGTAGTATGCCACCTTCGCCACCTCCGACCCGCCACCTTTGGCATCCGGGACCCTCAGCCGCCGCTTCTTGAAAGCCACCACGAACACCTGGATGATCCCGGTGAACACGCTGCCCCCGGGTTTCGCGTGCACGTAGATCCTCGTCCCGAAGAAGAAGAGTACGATGGAGCAGAGCATGAGGATCGTGGGTATCCCGAAACCTATGACCCAGCTCACCGAGTCCTGGATGTAGACGACCAGCGTCTGAGTTATCAGCAACACGACCGTGAACGACGTGTAGTACCTGTTAAGTGGGATTAATCCAAAACCTTAAGCGGTGAGAAAAGTAATAAACAAGCTGCGCGGATTGATGAACGTTAATACGGTACCAGTTGTAGAAGCTGTTGATCCCTCTCGCTCCTTCCTCAGTGGCAGGATCGAACTGGTCGACTCCAAAGGGGATGCTGCACGGCCTGATCCCGCCAGTGCCAATGGACAGTAGGCCGAGGCCCAGGAAGAGGACCCCCAGCTGGCCTCCTGAAGGGCTGGCGCACGACGGGTGGGAGGCGTTCATCATTGACTGTGGCGGGGCGGTGCACGGCGGAGGGTGGAGCTGCCGCAGCCAAGCCGTCAGGGTCATCGTCAGCATGCCCTGGGGATTTTGAGCGTCTTAGATGGTGGGGACATGTAGTGTGGAGAGCTCATTTTAACCATGTATTATTGATTACAGATGTTCATATTTCCTTTTATTAGAGTTATATTATCAGAATTAATCAGCTTTCACTAAGAGTCTTAGAGAAATAAATTCATGGAAGTAATATGGGAAGGAAGATTTTCCTTTTGGGAAGAGATAAAACTATATATATGGAAGTTTTAAGATAATGTGAATGGGGCATTCTATGGAAGCATTCGACAAAATTTCATCAAACCAAATCTCAGTACATTCCAATTCATTCGTACATACATACTATTAATGGTTATTTTTCACTATACTTCATGAAAAATATTTGTATAAATAGGGATTATCGACAGCTTAATACATGGTTCCACCCATGGATTGACAGGACTACCACCCACTTAGTAGTTATCAAGTAGCTAGTACCAAATGTTTTTTTTTTTTGGTTGGTAGCTAGTAGCTAATGTTGTCTCGTCCGGTTTTACCATTAGCTTAGACGAATTAGGTCCATAGGGAAGTAATTGCATGGCCAAAGTGGAAACTCTCATCTACCTAATTTTCCACTATATAATCAAATCGTGCGAAAAGCATCCGAGTCCAATACTCCAAGATGAGCGAGCAGACCACTGGAGAGACGAATCAAGACAATGGGAAAAATATAAAACAGAAGCTCCCAAAAAATATATACTGTCACACACACGGACGGACTTCTCGTGTAGTGGTACCGCCACCTTTTGGTTTTTTCCACTTTATGTACTTCAATACATGGGACGAGCCCATGTGGGTCAATTTGCATGTCATGGACCATCAAGGTAAAACAGACCACATGCAGGAGCGGTTTTAGCTTTTCTAATCTTTAGTAAAATTGTGATATGAAGAATTTAATAGGGGAAACTGCGGAAATTATTAGGTCTGTCAGTGTCGTCGAATACCAGAAAAGAGGCGAAGGATCCAAAGGCGATGGTGCGGAACCGGCCGGCGTAGGCGTCGGAGATGAAAGCGCCGACCAACGGAGCGAAGTTGGTGACGCCCATCCAGATGTTGATGACATTGGAGGCAGCCACCTGGTCCATGCGATACATCTTGACCAGGTACACCATGAAGTTCGCGAGCAGTCCAAACGTTGCCAGCCTCTCGAATGTTTCATTTCCTGTAATTGAGAAGGAGAAAATTTCATCACCTCAATTTTACTTTTTGTCAGCTAATACAGAGAAGACGAGATGCCACCACTCCCACCCAGCCGATGAAATTTCAAGAACGGAATTTTCACATGATGAAACTCGTAAAAGAACATGGATCTTTATTAGGTTCTCTGTCAGCTTAGAGAAGATTTACACGAGTAGGGTTCGAAGATAAATATGATATAGACAATAAATAGGGTGGGTGGCTGATTCTCAAAGAGTTTATGTTAATCGTCCAAATATTGTCACTAAACCAACAGAGAGAGAGAGAGAGAGAGAGAGAGACCTAAGATGTAAGGCATGGCTTTCCATCCGCCAGGCTTCTTTCGGATGGCAGCGGCGGTAGTTGCCTTTGCACTGAGGCGCGGCGAAGCTGCCCCATGCCCGTTCACTTCGTCGGAGTCCTTGTTTTCTGGAGAATTCGATGCCGGCAGCACTGGCGAGGAAGGCTTGATAGGGAAGCATTTGGTGGAAAGAAGCAAGTTGAGAGAAGCAATTGGAGGCTTCTTGGTGCTAGTGTTCGTATCCTCGGACCCCATATCTCTCGCTCTTTTCCTTCTATAGTCTCTCTAACTTAATACAAGCACACTTTTTCTCTGAAATTTCGGAGATTTTAGTGAGTTGGGATCATCTTCCCGGTCGGCACCCTTCCCAATGAAGTCTCACCACCCGAGAATATATAATCACAGAGAGAGAGAGAGAGAGAGAGAGAGAGAGAGAGAGGGAGCTGGTGCATGATTTGTTCGGCCGACGGGTAATGATAGGAGGGAGGGAGAGGATGATTAAGTGGCTGAAGATAACACGATGGTTTCTGTCCCACATTAATTTATCGGAGGCAGATGTTTTGTGTGCAACGTGACACTTCAATCTCCACGCATGGCTTCAAGTGAAGTCAGTTCCATTAAAAAATATGTTCCTATTTGGGTCGAAAAACCAACAAGTTTCGATATAGACCCATTTCCACATATCATGTTTTCACGGCCAAAATTAGTGGTAACGCAAGAACTGCACAGGGACTTCCCTTGGCAGGACCTCACGAGGATTCTAGGATTCTTTCGCGATTGATTTGATGTAATAAAATGAGTTTAGACGGTAATTTAGGTCAAAATGCTCATTTAATAAATAAATATATCCCAGAGAATTGAGTCCTTACCGTGAAGTATACAATTGATTTGCATGACCAATTATTCAAATACGTGCTTAGCTTACCCTTACTTTTATATGACATCATTTCTTTTGGACTTTTTAGATTAACGTAGACCCAAATGATAGCCAAGGAAAATATCTCTCTAATCCTACCCGACATGACTTTTCATGAGCACTTAAAATATATAGCTTCCCTGTTACAAGATACATATCAAATCGATTAGACTCATACCTTCACACTTCAATACCTAACACCTTTTCCACTAATCTTGTGCTTCCAGTCATATGAGAGCGAGGATTCTTGGGCGGGTTGGAGATCGGTATCTGTCGATATGGTGCGGGATGTTTTCGTTTATTTAATGGGGGGTCGGTATCTAACTCAAGCTTCGATCAATTCCTTAGGTTTGGCATTACCGGATTCTGGACTTGTCCGCAATTATAGCCGAAGTGGTTGACCGTCCTTTCTTTGCAGCCGGGAAGATCAATCATCAGAAGCCGAGCCAGCTAGCTAGCGAATGCTCTTTTTGGCCATAAAGTAGCAGCGAACACTTTACACTAGTGTCGTTGCTTAATCCTATCGAACGTTGGCACATTCCCGAGATCAATGAAACAGTACCTAATTTTATGGCAAGAAGGGACCAAGTTCAGACCACTTGAAGAAACTCCATAAATAGATGGTGGATGGCTACTTGTGTTGTGTCAAACCCTAATATGCTTATTATCGCCATGGGAATTGGAAGTTTCCAGCTTTTGGACCTTCAACCAGAGAGGAGAAAAATCTGCACTGGAGTAATTTACGGGAGCCTCTCTGTGATGGCAGAATTACTGATGACAATGCTGCTGAATGATACAAGAGCCGACTAATAAAATTAATCAATAAGTTAGATAACAACACCGTTATAACTTGACATTTTTGTCTAACGTGCGATGTTATCACTATGGTATTGATTAGTGCTACGATATCGAACAAGAGTTTGTGGACTCTTCAAGTTTTTTTTTTTTTGGTCAACCCTCAATTCATTCGAAACTTTATGGGACTCTTGAATGTGACCACATGTCTTTAATGCTTGCTATGGGTCGGCACGACACTTCACGAATCGGCTTTATGATAGCTTGCTGTAATCTCTTTAGGGTTGTTGTTTTATAAATGGGTATTTATATACCTAGTCTTAACCTTGTACTCTGTATTGGTATATTTGTCAGTGTTATCTATACATTCTCGTTGGTGAAAATTCATTGAACCGATCCTTGCTGGTCGAGTGCGAGACGCATCATCATGAAGGGAAAGTGGAATGTCGTGTTGGGAAGCAGAGAGGCAAACATGAAAACGTGGGTTTGTATTGGTTTAGGACCGACAAAGCAGGAAAACCAATCTTTGCCCACACCTCTGTGGCCCAGTTGGACGGGGCTTTTTCAAGCATTGTGTCCCGGATAGGCATGTCGGCCCATAATCTTTTGGATCGCACGTCTAACAAAGCATAAATCCGAACTGACGCGAGTGTAAAATACAGAAAAAAGCAGTTTTTTTTTTTGGTTGTTTGATAAAGGGGATGGAGAAGAATCTATTTCACGTGTTTTTTTGCATAGGAAGAATAATAATTGAGACAGAGGATTTTTAGATGGGGCGACACAATGATGATTAGATCTTTTATGTTTTGCTCCATCTTTTGATTAAAAGATTACCATTATCTAAAGTACGTTCAACTTTTTGGAACCAAGCTCAAAGTTTTGTTGCATGAATATCATATCACTATCATTATCCGTAAACTGGAAAAGTGAAAAGCTTATACATGGTGTCTATATATAAATGTATATAGATGTCCTTTTCGAAAAATCAAAGTGTGCTTATTTCATCTCAATCTCAAATCTCTTGCTTTATACGAAAAACCTATTATTACTTTGGAATTCATATCCACATTCCCTTATTATAAATCAAAGCACGCATATAATACATATGAAGAAACTAGTCTTCTGCGAGTTGAATCTTTTGTTTTTAGCGCAAAAATCAATTCATTTCTCAACTTAGACAATATCTCTAGCATAAATCAAAAGCAGAACACATGTTGAAAATCATAAACCAATACATATTGGTTCTTGAGCATATGAAGAAGTATTTTTATGTGCAAGTGACATGATCTCGGTGGATGTAGTTGGAGTTAAAAGAATTCATAAATCTAAAAACATTTAATTCTCGGTGGATGTAATTGGAGTTAAAAGAAATCGTAAATCTAAAAACATTTAATGCTTGGTGACACAGAATTAGGAAAATTTATCGACGGCAATTGTTAGGATATAAGTCTTCATGGTTTTTCCATCAAAAGCACTATAGGATTCGATCCTCACTTTGTGCACTTTGAACACAAGGTGCATCCCAAGAGCAATCTTGGCAACTCACTGACTGAAGTTCGAATCGTTTCGTTGTAAAGCAACTAAATTTTACTTAGTCCAACCTGCTCACTTGTTAGACTTTTAAAATTTTGCTTAGGTCCATCCATTGATAAAGTCTAACGTCAATTGTCGAAGAACATCGTTTCAAATTAAGAAATATCGCAACCATCTTTGTCCATGAAATAATGGTATGTGCTTTCTTAATAATAAATTTTACAAAGCGATGCCATCTTAATCTGTGAACATAAGCACGGCGATTCTCCTTGGGCGTCCGAACTTACAATAATCGCTCAATTCCCATTATTTCGTTCCGTTTCCTCCGTTTACAAAGATCCCATCGCCACGCATTCCGTCACGATTAGTAGCGACGGACGACGCCGGGACGGGGGTGGTGGTGGACCGTCGGCCACGTGACTGCACGGGCGTCGTCTTGCCCGAATCATCAGGCGAATCGGGGGGCTGATAATGAGCTCCGAGATCCGGAGCCGGTCGAATCCAAAGGGAGACCTGCGCCACGGTTCTCCAGGTGCTCAGGCGGTGTCGCCATCTCGTCGCTAGCGTCAAAAAGACCCAGCGGGAATCTCGTCCCCACGCAACCGACCACGCTCCTTCGCTCCCAATTCCACGGCCCAGCGCGTCCCGTCTGATGGATTTGCACTCACGGCCTTGGATACGTGACGTGTCCGAGTCCAGTCCGTGCTGCCGACGGTTTCTCGGTTGATAAAAAGGGCATATGGGGGCACAAAAAAGAATCGATAGCCGAACTCTTGGATAACATTTAAATTTGATTCTGGGCACTTTGCTTATATTCTCTTATTAGCATCGAGGCCACTTTTTGCTGTTGTGATTGCAGACATTGAGATAGCCATGTCCATCGATTAGAAGAAACAAAATAGTTTGAATCGATTAGAAGAAACATGGGGGAGAGGAAGAGAGTAACCATGTCAATTGGGAGAATCGAGATAGTTTGAATCAAAGAAATGACTAAATTTAGTCAGATTAAATATCGCTTGACGTCCGACCAAAAAGGAAAAAGGAACATCATCTGATGAGATCGTGCAAGGCTTTTGACATTGCCATTAGACAATCGGTTTACTTTCCTTTTATGATGTGAAATGTTTATAAGGTATGTACGTCAGAACTAAGTATTTGGTGTGGTTCAACCTGGAAATTGAATTGAATCGGCCGATTTCTCTTTTTAAATTTTTGAAACCATCTTTAACCAATTTTGATTTCAGGTTCAGAACCCTGTACCGAATTAAGAATAACCCTAATTTCTATCTTGTAGACCTCTTGCTGCAACCTCTTCCTCTTTCTCTATTTTCACCTGACAAATCTCTTGCACTCTCTCTATCTCTTTCGCTTGTTGCTTAATTGCTCATTTCACGACTATGTCTTACTATCTGCTTCTCTCTTATTCTTTTTTTTTTTTGGGTCGTAACTAGAAATTTCATTATAACTTGGGAAGCTTACAACCGGACGCTAGGGCGTCGGCATATACAAGGTCTAGCAACAAGTAAGGCAGATATATGTTCCAATTCTGGGCCGAAAAATTGAAAAGCTGGGCCTTAGCGGCCCAGTCAGCCACATCATTTCCTTCTCGCTTGTAGAACCGAACAACTAGGTTTGGGAAAAAGGAAAGGGAATCGGTGGCTTCCTCGAGCAAAACGCGAGCCTCCCATGGCGGCAGTTCTTCTCCCGCAACAGCAGCAACGACAGTACTACAGTCCAATTCAAGCGTGATCGGAGCTTGATGAAGCCCTTGGTTCAGCAGATGGCGGAGCGCGAAAGTTAGGGCCTGAAATTCCTCGATCAAGGCTGATGCTACTGGAAATCGGGCTATATAAACATCAGTAAGGCGACCATATTGATCTCTGTAGATCGAAGCCATCGATCCGTGTGTGCTCCCTGGCTGAAAAGAGGCGTCGACATTACATTTCAAAGTGCCTGGTGCCGGTGGATGCCAGATCTGATTTTGTTGCGTCTTTCCTATAGATCGTGTTGAAGAGGATGAGAGGGAAACCTCGTGAAGTCGCGTTTGTGAGAGCGCATTCTCCGCTGCTAAAGAGGGATCCAGCCGATCGCCCCTGAAGATAACACCGTTCCTCATTCGCCAGATTTGCTAGAGGACATTGGCGATGAGCTCCAGAGCAAGTGAGTTATTAGGCGATTTAGCTTTTTCTGTCAACCAAACTTTTATACGAGTGACCGAACTAAGCTGGATATCTATATTAATCTGTGGATGAAGCCAGACGCCTGATGTCCATGAGCAAAATAGAAATAAATGCTCTAACGCTTCTAGAACTTGCTTGTTACATACCTGACAGAAAGGTTCCGAACTGATATGTCTCTTGAATAAGTTGTCCTTAGAAGCAATTGCATTTTGGCAGACAGACCAGAGAAATATTCGTAGTTTTGGAACTGTACGCATTGTCCAGATTTTTTTCCACAGTATCTTAGGATGTCGATATGATGTTGATGATGTGCTGTTGTTTGGAGTTCTGTTCACAGTAGTCAGAGCATGGTAATTGCTCTTGACCGTATGGCGGCCATCCTTGTTGGCTGTCCAGACTAGTTGATCAGCAAGTAAAGTTGGCCTAACTGGAATGGTTAGAACCTCTGCTACGATCTGATCATCTAAGAAGCTAGTGAGTAGAGAGGTATTCCAGCTGTTGTGGATGGGATCAATGAGATCAGCCACCAGTTTGGGTTCCTCTCTAGCCGCAGGTCCACCTATGATTCCTCTTGGTAACCAGCAATCCCCCTAATGCGAATTTGCCTTCCATCACCCACTGACCATCTAACATGAGGAATAATAGCATCCCTACCAACTAAAAGACTCTGCCACCCCTAGGATGGTCGAGAACCTCGATTCGCCGATTGGAAATCCGTAGAGTGGTAGTAAAGACCCTTAAAAATTTGACTCCATAAAGCTTGCAGCTGCTGCAATAATCGCCATGCTTGCTTACCGAGCATGGCTTTGTTAAATTCTATCAAATCACGAAATCCTAGACCACCCTCGTTCTTACTCTTCCTTAAAATTTCCCATCTCTTCCAATGTATCCCTACTTTATTTTGATCATTTTTCCACCAGAAACGAGCAATGCTCTTCTCTATAGTTTTACAAAGAGACAATGGAAGTTTGAAAATCGGCATAGCATAGTGAGGAAGTGCCTGGATGACAAATTTAATGAGAATTTCCTTGCCCCCTTTCGAAATAAACTTTTCTTTCCATCCTTCCAACTTTGCCTGTACTCTCCCCAAGAGCCAAGAGAACATTTCCTTTTTAGATCGGCCCCAATCAGACGGTATTCCCAAGTATTTCCCGTAGTTTTGTAGCACCGGAACTCTAAATTCAAACGCCAGATTTTCCTGTAAGCCGAAAGGACAATTCTTGCTGAAAATAATTCCTGATTTGTTTCGGTTCAAAGCCTGTCTCGTGGCCATACAATACTGATTTAATAGATTGGCCAAGTTCTGGCATTCCCTAATATTAGCATCAAGGAAAAAGATGGCATCGTCCGCAAAAAATAAATGGGACAATGTAGGGCACCATCGATTTAATTTAATTCCTTTTAATTGACCCATATCAACTGCTTGAGAAATCATAGTAGAGAGAACATTTGCCAATAAGATAAAGATGTATGGCGAAAGAGGGTCACCTTGTCTGAGGCCACGAGTTGGATGGAAAAAAGGAAGTAGTTCACCATTAAAGCGGACACTATAAGATGTGGTAGTGATGCATTGGAGGATCAAGTGCACCCATCTTGGATGGAAACCCAATCTGAGAAGATAGGCCTTCAGGAAATCCCATTCTACTCTTATCATAGGCCTTTTTCATATCAGTCTTGAGGATCGCATGAAATTTACTCATTTGCTTTTGGGTCTTGAACTGATGAATAACTTCCTGAACGACGAGAATATTGTCTTGAATCTGTCGTCCATTCATAAAAGCCGACTGTTCCATGGAAATCAGATTAGGTAGCCAAGGTTTAAGGCGATTAGCAAGTACCTTGGAAATGATCTTATAATCAAAGTTGCATAGGCTAATCGGCCTATATTGATCTAGTCTTTCCGGGTGAGGCGTCTTAGGGATCAAAGCGATAACTGTCTTATTAAGATTTGTAGGCATCCGACCTGACCCGAAAAAATTATGTACTAGAAGATGAAGATCTAACTTGATGACCTCCCAATGAGTCTGATAAAACACACCATTAAAACCATCAGGGCCAGGAGCCTTATTAGCGCCCAACTGAAAGGTAGCTTGTCGAACCTCCTCCAAAGATATTGATTCCGGCAGCTTTACATTTATTTCCGCAGTTACCACCTGCGGACATTGAGCTAAAACAGGTCCGTAATCTCGGTAACCCACCATGGTGTATAACTCAGCAAAATAGGTGGATGTCATAGCTTTCAAAACCCGTGGTTCACGAATCCATCTCAGATTATCATCCTGAACATAATAATGCGGTTTTTTTTGTCGTCGTTGAAGAGTGGCAGCATGAAAGAACTTCGTGTTCTTATCCCCCCATCGCAGCCATTGAATCCGCGAACGCATAGCCCAATATTGCTCTTCTTGCTGCCAGGTCCGCCGTAGTTCTTCTTTGATCTTGGTAACCTCAAAACTATTAAAGGTACATTGCTGCTGGTTTATGATAAGTTGAAGTTGTTGCTATAGAGCTGTAACTTTGAGATCAGCCCTAGGAAATTTGGCCCGATTCCATTTGGTTAATGCCACAGAGACCCTTTTCAGTTTTGGGACTAGATCACCACCCTGCACTTGGACTGAATTCCAGGCATCTAAGATAATACGTCGGCATTCATCAAGGTCATTCCAATAAGATTCAAAAACAAAATTTATCCATTTTCTTCTAGATGATGGTGAAGTATTGATAATCAATGGGCTATGGTCGGAACCCACCGCTGGCAAGGCAAAGGCCTCTGCATTAGGGAATAATAATCGCCAATCAAGTGTGCACATAGCTCTGTCTAGCCTTTCTTTTACCAGTTCATCACCCTCTCTGTTATTCATCCACGTGAACCGATACCCTTTACTTTCCAATTCCATTAAAGCACAATCATTGAGAACCTGCTGAAAGGAGAACATACGGAGCTGATGAGCCGGCCTTTTCCCCACCTTTTCCCACGGGTAAAGGATTTCGTTAAAATTACCAGCACAAATCCAAGGTAGTACATTAACCAAACTAATCTTGTGCAGCTCATTCCACAATAGTTGTCGAAAGTGAAAATCATATGGAGCATGAACACAGGTTAGTCTAATCATAAGACCATCCTACACTTCCCTATAAGTCATATCAATATAATCCTTTGTTGAACATAATACTTCTATGGATACCTGATCATTCCAAAGGACCGCCAGACCTCCCGCCAGACCAACAGGGTTAATAACATAAGCATTAGTAAAGTGTAAACGTCGCTGAATATCGGTCAGCTTCACTGCACTGTTCTTCGTCTCCATTAAAAATACCAGATTGGGCTTTTCCTTGGCCGTCATGGCCTTAAGCGCGTGAACTGTCAGGGAATTGCCCAGTCCCTAACAGTTCCAACATATAAGTTTCATTTGTGAGATGGTGGCTGTTGAGGGCCAGCCACCGGAGCCCAATGTCGAGCTTCTCCCCCATCAAGAACAGGTGTTTCCAGTAAACTTGCTTCATCGAGGTCATGCAAGACTAAACCCTTTGAGTCAGTTGGTGTGTATCGTTGCTGTTTTTTAGCAATACCCACTTTAGGTGTCAGGCATGCACTCTTCTTTTTCCTATACTGTTGAAACTCCATAAGAGGGGACTGAACATTCTTCATTTTGATTGATGCAGGAATGAGTGCTGTATGAACACAACTCCTTTGAAGATGCTGCTGGTTAGAGTCTGTAGGTTGCAAGTTTATTGGCAAAAGTTGTGTAGCCTCTGTTGCTGCTAGAATAGAAGGCGGAGCTGGCAAAGGAGGCAGATTCTGAAGCTGCGAAGGAGGCGTCTCAGGTATAGTTTCTTCAGGTTGAGCTGCTGTGGGGTTAGGTGTATAAAAAGTCTGCCAAAAAGGACTAGGTTCCTTTACTTCAGCCTTTAGCCACTGACCGTACACCATACTATCCCGTCCTTCAAAGTTAGCTTCATCATAGGGAATCATCTTGCAATTCATTGCATAATGACCTAACCTTTCGCAAGAGTAACAGAAGTGCGAGAGACGCTCGTAGCGAAAGTCAAGCCAGAATAGCTTCCCTTCGAGGCAGACCAACTTACCTGCCCTTAGGGGGTCCTGAAGATGTAACTCTACCTTTGCTCTTGCCGTCCTAGAAGAAATACCCTCTTTAGTGTCGACTCGGACCTCTATCACCCTTCCTAAATCTTTCACAGCCTTTGTGATCATTTGCTCAGTTGTCCATTCCAATGGCAGGCCAAAAATTTGTATCCAAAAAGCACACATCGAGAAATCATAGCAATGAAGGGGGGTATTAGGCTGCCATGGCTTGAGAATGAAGAGATGGCCCGAAAAAAGCCAAGGACCTCCTTCTAGTACTCGCCGTTTATCAGAAGCCGAATGGAATTGTACTATATATAGGCCATCTTCACGTTGTAAAAAGTCGACTTGTTCAATCTTCCAAGCCTTTTTCAATGTAGTTTGAAAGGCAGGGAAATTTATGGATGGATTGGACAGAATCCTTCCTATCAAAGTTAATTTGCATTGTGCCAATTTTGCAGGTGGGGGTTCCTCCTCCCAGACTTCAAAGAAAGCCTACCCAATCTGGAGCACAGAGCAGCCAAGCGAAAGGAGTCTTCCGAATCCATCGCACAGAGAGGGAATAAGAGCTAAACCTATGGGCGAGCTATCTCGAAACTTACTAACCAGCGAGAATTGGTCCTCGATAGAAGACATCCAGAGTGACAAAAGATGCGATACAGCACATGTAGGGGTAAATGCAGAGAGTCCATTCAGAAACTTTAAAAATAAACAGAGGGGTTGAAGCAGTCGGATAACAAACACAGCTGAAGAGAATTCTGAAGATAAACCGGTCGCACTTCAGTCAGGGATTGGGCCAAGCAAAAAATCCAGAGGTGGCGAAGCGAATCAAAGATGAGCAGAAGCAAAGGAGTTGCGATAGGAAAGCTTGGCCCACCATTGGTTGCAAGGCTGAGGTCGATAGCGCAAAAGTGGGTTTCGGTGATAACGAGATAAAGAGAAAACAAGAGCAGAAATTAGAAGGACAGAAGGATGGTAGTGTGGGAAATTGGGGTTAGGGTTCGGGTAGTCATGGCTATCCAAGGATAGAAAATTCTCTTCATTACGAGAGGGTTGGAGCTCTGCAAATCAGAGGTTTTTCACGCTTCCCTTGTTTGAATCTTGGGTTCACGGTTAGGCATGCTTCTCTCTTATTCGTTACTCACCAATTGTACCCTAATCAACACAAGGTTTGGGTTTGTTCTTTGCTCACCAATTGCTTAAGGTGCGTTTGGTAACGTTTTTGTTCCGAGAAATAATTTTTGAACAGAAATAGTGTTTTTTTTGTTTCTGTTCCCGAAAACAATTTCGAGTATAAAAACGCGCTTGGTAACTAAAAAAATTTCTACTCCGAAATAGAAATTCGTTTTATAAATTTGTATAATTTTGTTATTTCTTTTATTTTTTCAATATTTTTTATTATATTTTTCCTTATTTTCTTCTTTCTTCTTTTTCTTCTTTTTTTTTTTTCCTTCTTTCTCTTTGTGGCCGGTCACCGACCACGGCGACGGCTGACGACCGGCTGGGCGAGCTCGCCGGAGCCTCACTAGGCCATCGCGAGGTTCGACGAGCTCACCGAAGCCTCGCCGGTGGCCTTGGCGGCCAAGCGAGCCTCGCGCTGGCCGAGGCCACCAAAGAGGCTTGACCTCTCGATGGCTTGGCATCTCTAGGGGCTGGCAATGCTCCAGCGAGGTCACCGGCCCTTGTTTGGCCGATCGCTACCGCCGGCCAAGGCCGGTGACCAGCAAAAGGAAGAAGAAGAATAAAAGAAAAAGAAGAAAAGAGGAGAGAGAAAAATTGTTCTCGGGAACAATAAACAACTTTTTTCTACTTTTTGTTTCTGTTCCCGGGAGCAAAAAAATAAGTTTTTTGTTCCCGGGAACAAAAGTTTTACCAAATGCGTTTCATTTTTTTTTTTTATTCCTCGGAACAAAAGAACAGAAATTTTTTATTTCCAGGAACAGAAACAAAAATAAACAAATAGGGCCTTAGTCTCTAACTCTTTGTCTCTCTCGTTGCTTAGAATTATGTTTGTTTTGTGGTGATTTTAGTTGCTTAGTATCGTGGTTTTGAACATTGTATATTGATGGATATGCACTTTCAAAGAGTCATTTTGTCCCCTCTTTTTAGATAATTCAACCAGTATATTGGTCATGCAATTACAACAAATTACAATTTACCTTCGAACCATTGTCTAGGTTTTAAGCTCTTGATCACAAAACTAATAGGTAAAATTTATTATTTCAAGGAATACACAAAAAAATTTTAAGCCAGTCACTTTTTGAGTTGACTTTAGAATCTAATCGAATTGGTGGACTCAATTCCAAGGCTAACAAGATCGGTTTTGAGTTCCAAAAATTGGATATCAAACCCGACGAGGTAGATAAACCCACCAACCCTAAAATCTGGAATCGATCACTCTTAATGTAAATATTAACAAGTGAACGTGACATTGTAAATCGATCATCTATCCTTTTTGTGGTGGATTTTCTTAACGAACACTTCAAAGGGACTTATCGTGCCACAATTGTGAAAGTTTAGCAATTAAAATGCTAATTTCTCTCCTACCATGGTAATTACTGTTCTGAAAATCAAATTAGTTTATAATATATTATATTTAGCAAGTGTCTCCATTTCAGGGGTTTTTCTTATCCGCTTCCATTCCAGACAGAGAACAAAAAGGCTTCGATCTCTTTTAAGTAATTTAGGTCAATTAGTTAATCAATCACACTTACTCGTGACTTCTCCCCCGCACGCACGTCCCACGGTGCCTTAATTAACTGTCACGCTTTTCCGCAGCATTGGTTCGTTGCTTGCCCCACTCGCTCTCGTCTTTGTTTTGTAGTACACTCCCCGTGCTCCTCCTCCTTCCCATCTCCTCGCTTTGCTGCTCGCGCGCGCTTTTTCTTGTGGCCAGTACTGTTTCGGCTCTCCCATTTTGTCCCAGCTCGCGCACCAACTGTTCGACGAAATGCCTGAACCATGCTCTCCTTCAATCCGGCTTCCCCCCACCTCCTCGTCCTGCGCCGCTTCTTCCTAGACGCCGGCGCTCCCGCTTATCCGCCGCCTGTCCTCTTCGTTTTCTACACGAGGAGTGGGAGGAGAGCTCGGGCGGCGGAGGTCTTGACGCTGAACCTCGCCTCGCCTTCGAAGAGCGGTTCATTGCCGGGGATACCTGATTTCGGGAGGAGGAAACGTCGCGCCGTTCGTGCGGTTTCTGGGTTTGCGAGGGGGTGCGAGGGGAACGGGGAAGGGGAAGGGGATTGGGATTTGGAGGCTGAGATTTTTGAGTTCATGAGGGATTCTGGGAACCCCGACTTGTTCCCTACCAAGAAACAGCTGATTGATGCGGGGAGGATGGATTTGGTCGAAGCTATTATGAGGGAAGGTGGGTGGCTTTCGTTGGGCTGGGATTTGGATGGCGAGGACGAAAGTGGGGTTCAGGATGACTGCGACTTTCGGGATTTCCGGTCTGCGATATCGGACGATTTCGACTACGGGGTACTTCAAGAAAGGCTTATTATAAATCAAGAGAGCTTAGCTTTGGAGGGCAACGGCAGCACGGGGTTTTCTCCATTTTCTTCTGATATCTCTGGTTCAGTTTCTTCGTCATGTGGATCAGTGTGAGATTCTTTCGTGATTTCTATAGCTAACAATTCTTTTTTCTATTATATATCTCGCGTGCTCTGTAGCCCTTGCAAAGTTTGAGAGGATTGTAGATTGGCATTGCGTGCTATTTCTATATCTAGAGCACACAATAAAGAAGGGACATTAAGCTGGGGAAAGTGTTTATATCAATTTTATGTGGCCAGCGAGAGGCGCTTCAGATTACAATTTTAATACGCAAGTCTGCAGTTGTGTCGATCTTGTTCTTCCATTATCCTCAAGTGTTTTCATTTCAGTCTCCTTTGTTAGCAGAAAACCCACTGTTCCTGTCCTGCCTGCATCTTGTCTAAGTTGCAATCTATAGTCATCTATCACTTTCCAAGTTCCTAGTTTTGAAAATTCAAAGAGGCATTGACATTTGCTTTTGTCAATCAGCCAATATCTTGTTGTATTATTAACATGAGCAAGTGTGTGTTTAGCCCTTGTCAGCATCACAACTGTGACAATGAATTTTTGAACTTCCTGAACTTTTTTCCCCCCAAAAGAATAATGGATAGGTTTTAACTATAAGTGATATGGGAAATGAGGTGTCTTCTAGTTATTTTTTTTTTCAAAGCAGAAAAACACCTCACATGAATAACCAGAGCACAGATATAATTCTAGATAACTCATTAGTGATATGGAATCATAGTTATGTTTCTCTATGGTGACCTAGAGGTCATAGGTTCAGATCATGGAGATAGCATCTCTGCAAAAGAAAAGGTTAAGGTTGCATATGTTTAACCCTCGCCAAACCCCACAATTTGGAGCGTTGGCCTTGGAATGCCCAAAAGCGACAGAAGTGGGGTAGTTAGAACTTTGTTGAGTGACAGAAACCATTGTCCTTTGAGCTTTCTTCAAGACATGAATGAGGGGTGGCTTAGGTGATGAAATTTGGGAAACACGGGAGTGCTACCATTACTGATAATCATGGCTTCTTTTGAACAAATGGATGATGAAGAATGCGACCCTTATTCTAGGAAAAATGAACCATTCCATTAACTTATGAATCAACTAGGATGTGGGTCAAAACCCAAACATTTGGTCCAGATATGATTGTTTGCATGGAGTATGGGGAGCTGACTTACCAGTCCTGTGAACCACTAAGCCAATGCCATAGGATTAGAAGGTGTTTGGTGTTCTATCAAACAGCTGCGTGGTCAAGGTTGGCCAGTGAGACAATGGGACGTTGGGGGATAAGCTTCATCGTCGAGAGGGAAACAGCCCGGGCAGGCGTCAGCCCCCATACATGGTCTTACGACTTTGCGGAGACCTGTGTTTTTGGTAAATAGTCACCCGGGCCTGGTCATGCGACCCCCTTTGTGAGGAGGCACCCTTTTCCCGAAGTTATGGGGCTATTTTGCCCAAGCCGATCAAACTAGCCTGAGGGTCATTCTCTACTCCTCAAACGATCCAAAGAAGCTGTTAATAATGTTCATACAGCCACGGTTTATCCAACAGAATTTGGTTCATGTTTATTTAGGACTTAAAACACAGATTTACTGTAGAAGAGATTCTGTTTAGGGGTTGTTAGCATCTATTATGCCTGTAGGTGAATCTTTGAAATTTCCAAATTGTACAGCACTACTTTATTTGCCCCTTTTTGTACTTATAGCACTAGAAAAAGATATATTTTGTTGGATCCGAATGGTCTGCTAATCTCATTAGATTAGCTAGTGGATTTTCGTTCTTTGAGCTAGTTGCGTCTTTCAATCTTTTTATCCACTTCTACTGTTTTTCTTTTCATACAGAATATAGGTTTTGATCTTCTCAACCGTCTCAAATGTACATTTCAACACTTTAATAATTTTCCACGAGCTTGGAAAGCTGGACAAACAATTAATATGATCAGCACTATCTCTTACTGCAGGGGATCTTTATCCGAGGATAATTCTGGAATAGAAGGCATATTGAGTCGGTTGGAGAAAGAGAGAGATATGACATTTGGTGTTGGATTGAGAGGGAAGGGAAGTGATATTAGAGATGATTGGCTTGGCAGAACTCAAGCTGATGAAGTATGTCGATTTTGGTTGTAGATTCACTAAATTGACATTTTTATCTAGTAAGAAATTGTTTTGGGTATGATATGATTTCCTTCTTCCATGTCTTCTTATGATGAATCAATGCACAATTAAATGTGCTAGTAAAATTGCCTGCCAGAATGTCTTCGAGGTTGTATAATGTCTTAACTTTGAACTGCTCTGAATTTCAATAGGAGGCTCTTCATTTCTAAAGGCATGCTTTTATGTATCCATAAGGTTCTAAAATTTCTTGTTTATGCATGTTATCTTGTAAAAGACAGTTGCTAGATGTGAAAGTAGCAGCAAATCCACCTCATTAAACTCCAAGGATATCATCAATGAGACAAGGAGAAATTTCCGTCAACACTGGACTCCCTCAAATGTTCATATTTCAAGAAACTTGCTTCAGCCAGATACATGGAGAACATGGAGTTCTCAGAGGGTCGGATGTGTAAATCCAGATTTTGAAGGTGTGCTACCTAATGTTTTGAGGTGGGAATTTGGGTCAGGTTCTTGCCTTTTATTGTAAGTTAATGTCACTTTCTCTTCGGTGCAATCTGCAGCTGCTGAAATAGACGTCACAGCAAATAGAGTTGATAAAGACAAGGAGCTCAGAAAAAGTGATATTCTTAAATTGAGAGAGATAAATGATGGTCCTATGGATAGACAGAAAGAGTCTAACTTTTCTGCTGGAGAAGGTAATCACAATTTCATAAAGGATCGACTTCAGCACTTAGAGTTGGAGCTTTCATCTGTGCTTAGTTCCTTGAGATCTAATTCTACCACGGATGAACAGGAGGTGAGTAATTACAATACGGTGCTCTTTTTGTACATAAGCTTTTCTGTGCTCATCCACGCATAAGTTCTGACAACTTCATAAATATTGCTTCTGGAATACTGCAGTTGTGGTGGAGATTAATAATCACATGACAGGCTTACACACCCAGCTATCTTTCATGAAATGCTTGTTTCATCTGTCATCCACATGCACATGTTGAACTGATCTAGCTTGTTGTAGCATGGTACTGCAATGGGTACATCAATGGATACTTTGCCGAAATGGTCTCAAGCTAGGTGTATTCTATGGCTCAAACATTCTTATGTGAGCTACTGAGCTTCATCTATATGGCAATGGGAGCAAGTTTCTTTGTTTTCGTATGATTTTAAGATTGTAGATAGTTTCACTTGATCTATTGTGGAAAGGTGCATGTAGTTGACATGCACAAGGGGTTCAGTTCACACTACTTGGTCTTATCGTATGGTTGCTTTCTTGCAATGGGAAAAAGAGAATCTCTCTCTCTCTCTCTCTCTCTCTCTCTCTCTCTCTCTGCAATGGGAAAATGATGGAGGCAACGACTTGAAAGAAATCGATTTGTGAGAAGTTGCCATCCTAGTGATATGGCATGTGAGATTTTCATCATGTTCAGTGCAGTCAACATCAGCTTTTCTTCTGTTCAAATGGCAGACTCAGTTGTTATGAAATGAAATGCATTAGTATTAGTCATTTTGCTAAGGTACTTATGAAGGCTCAAGTGCAGTCAGTGAGAGCCAACCTCATTTCTCCAAGTGAATGGACTGAATTTTCACTTCAATGACTTATGTTTCCTAGGTTGAGGGAAATTAATGGGGTCTTCATATTGTGAGGAAGCATCTCCAGAGCAAGATGATCTATCTTTCCAGATCTCCATTTCATTTTTGTCATGCATTGTTTTTCTTTTGCAGAATCTGGAGACCGTTGCCGATGACCTGCAGAAACTTTCTGATGCCGGGGAGTTTCAAGAAAATGAGATCATGAATGCCAAAGACAAATTGCGTTCTATGCGTGCAAAGTTAGCTGTTCTTGAAGGAAAGATGTCTCTGGCGATAATGTGAGTTAAATTTCTCTTCAGCTGACAGACTTTTCCTTTTTTATGATCCTAGACAATAACCTTTTCAATTCCTGTTACTCAGTGATGCTCGCAAGATTGCAGAAGAGAAACAAAGGAGGATTGATAATGCTTGTAGAGCTCTACGACTTCTTCGGACGGCTTGCATAGTTTGGCCAAATTCAGCCACAGAGGTGCTTTTAGCTGGGTCATTTGATGGTTGGGCCACCCAGGTTAGTTCTCATCGTTGGGATCTATATAGTTCATGGTAAACTTTGGAGTGGTTGTGAAATTCTGTTGTGAACTTTTTGCTTGCACCATATATTTGCTTTGAGCAGTTTAGCTAGTGGAGTCATCAAAATTGAATATTCTTTATGAAGATATGAATGAAAGTTATTGAATCAGAGTAGGCAGACATCATCTATGAGCTAATTATTTAACTTATATGCAAATTTTATGTCATGTTTAAGAATATTTTACTGAGGCATTTCCAGAGAACTGGAACATTTTGTTAGGATAATGACTCAATTGACAAAACCACCAGACGCTTAAGTTTCCTGGGAGAATTGCCTCGTAAACATTTAAAAGTATCAGGAAGGACACTTGGGCATTTATTACATCATGATTTTTCTAATTAGTTCGTAGATCAAGACAATCAATCTGACACACCTCGGAATTTATTATGCTTAATTGGACAGCCTGGGTGTTTTATTAGAACTGTCAAACTATGCATGTAAATTGTCAAAAATGAGACTTTACAGAGCAGATTGCGAAACGAGGGAAGTTTGGTACTTTGCAAGTATCACTTCACTTTAAATGCGATATTTCTATGTATTGTTCAAAGCTAGTATGGACTGGTATTCAAATGGTTGCAGATGTGATAGGCAGTCAAATTAGAATCTACCTGCAATAACGTGGTATAATGCCTGTGGAGCTCTAGTTGTGGCTTAGATATGAGTTTTACATTTCAGTTTTGCTTGTGGAAGTTTGGTGCCCTGGCCATGAAAATGCCTCATGGCTTCATGTCTTTTGCACCCAGATTGGATGATATCGAGTGAATCAGGCACACGGATCGATCTTTGTTACTCATAATTTTCAAGTTTATTAAATTGTTGTTTCATCCATGCCAAGTAGGAGCACAAAGCATTTTTGTAGGATGTTATTATCTGTGCGGTCAATGCATGTCTGGTCCATCCTGCCCCCTTTTCGCGCAGTCAACCTTTTGTTTGAAGCATTGGTGATTTTCAAGCCTTTGGCGTCTTAACAAATTTAACTTAATAACGTTTCTTCTTTTTGTCTCTGTGAAAGTTTCGTTTGTCTTAACATTGGATCTAAACATATCAACTCAACTAATCCTCACCAATGCGCATATTATCTCGTCATGTGCACTGGTTAAAAGAAAGGGGGTCAGGATCTGCTTTATATGAGTCGAGAAGTTCTTCAGACTTCATGCTTTTAGATCTATGTTCTGTGGTTCATACATACGAGTAGCTTTCTCTAAATGATGCTCGTAGAGTAATGTGCTTCATTGCAGAGAAAGATGGAGAAGTCGAGCACCGGAGTTTTCTCCGTGTGCCTCAAGTTGTATCCTGGAAGATACGAGGTAGGTCTTCTCTCAGTTTAGTCTAAGACGGTCTAAAATTACAAGCAGTTGCTGTCTCTGGACAAGCTTCACAACCTCCGTGGTCTTCCTGTTGCAGATAAAGTTCATAGTTGATGGAACATGGAGGATTGATCCATTGCGGCCAATTGTACATAACAATGGATATGAGAATAACTTGCTCATTATTACGTAGCCATCCGAAAGAGAGAGCTGACACAAATATTTACACGAGAAGATTCATTGTCTTATAACCGACGGAGGATGATTACATAGATCCTTCTGCCTTTTTCTTTTACACAATTGTAAAGCTATGCCAGGCTTTTGATATGTATATATTTTAACCACATTGATTGGCATCTTATTCTAATGAAGGAATTTCTATTTGTTTCTCTGGGAAAAGAACTTTCCCATCTTTTACCTCATTTCGATGTTACGGTCTTGAACCGAAGTTGGTTGATGATATGAATAAGTGTCAAAAAGTCAAGACTGAAAAAAACAAGACTGATGCTAACATCTGCAAATACAACTATCTGTACATGGTCAAGCCTGCGCAAATTGTGTAAGAAAGAAAAATGCTAAAACCGAATCTGTTTCCCTTGTCTTATCGGTCAGAATTGCATCGTCATTGTGGAAATTTCCCTCCTCATCCTGTACATCTGTAGTATGATTTCTATAATTTGGCAGATCGATGTAACGGATGCCTTAATAGCCAAGAAATTGGCTAATCATCTTGATGAGGACCATTCGAAGTGCGACTCCTTATCACAGAGGTAAAGCCACTTCCACAATAAATACTACATTTTGCCCAATGATCTGGAAGTGTGTGGCCTAGACTCACTTGTTGAGGTTCAATCCAATCGCAAGTACTTCCCAAGCCAAGCTGGCCGTGCTCACCCCATCCCCATGTCATTACTTCCATATCCTCTGCATTTCAATCGGTACGAAAGCAAGGTATTAGAATTTGGAAAATGCAAACGTCTCTTTCTTTAGGAGGAAAAACTAACTGATATCTTGCCTGTCACTAGAGCCGAGTGTTCAGCTCCTGCAGCAATCTGCATGACCTTTTTCCCATCAAGACCAGGAACTCTCTCTAGAAGCAATGCTGATACATCTGCCAAAGCAAAAGGCAATGTTAGTCTTCAAGATCATTATTAAAAAAAATTTGACAAGGGCTAGGAGGGTCAACTTGGACAATTTTTCTTTTTGCGCTTTATGATTAGTAATGCATGAAGTAAAGTCTAGTTCATTAAATACTGTGTGATCATATCAGTCAAAGATTTGCGCATTCCTCATGTAACTCATCTCAAAGTGCACTACCGGGTGTACGATTGGCCAAGCCCAGGTTCTCTAGATTGCCCAGAACACCATGGCGATTGCCTCCAAGAATTAAAGCTTCACCACCATCTGTTTGATATATATGAACATAAGGTTGTCAATGATGCGCTGCTGAGAAATGTCATGAATAAATAGGCTCGAGTTTGATGCAAAGATGACATGATGTACCCGTTAACACCAATGCGTGATTCCATCCAAGTGCAATCTGCTTGATTCGCAACGAAGAAGGCAACTCTATAGGAGAATGAGCATCAGAAAAGCCAGGGAACCCTCTTCCCCAAGTGTATACTCGTCCACCAGCTTGTAAGATAAATCAAACACGGGAAGAGAAAAAAAAGGTACTAATCATCCCCCTATCCACACATAATTACATACATAAATGATGAAGAGAATATGTGATCAAACAAATCGAGCAAGATGCAGTGCAAAGTACTCACAGGATAATGCTGCGCTATGATCTCCACTAGCAACTACACTTACGATCTCAATGTTCTCTAGTCCCTGGATAGCCTGAGGTAGACTGGTCGATCTTGTTCTATTACTGGTAGGACCAAGCTGACCACGTTTGCACGACCCAAATCCATAAACTCGGTTATTGGGATCGCCTGCATGGATCGCGTTTCATTCGTAAGAAAAATGAAAGAAAGCGAATCGAAACAATCATGGCCGGCTAGCCAAGATATTTCAACAGTCAATTTCAACTCAAGTACTTGATTACTCAGAAGAATAAGCCTTTGTAGAGTAGCTGCCTCTTCCCAGAAAATGGAGCATCGTCCATTCAAACGGATATCAACTCTTTGTACCTTTCAACAGGACAAGCGAATGGCGCATGCCGCAGGCTATCTGATCGACGTGCTTGGACGAAAAATATGAGACCTCGACGGGAGAGGAACACGACTCGAGGTTTCCGTGACCAAGCTGACCAAACGAGCCATCTCCACAAGTAAATAGGCATCCAGTATCTATGCAGGGAAACAGAGCAAAAGATGAAATTCAAGAAAAATCAAAACTCGAACCTGTACAGGGTACATAGACAATCGAATCACGGAAAACACAGAATCCTCGTCACGTTCGATGAATTTATTAATGAGACTGAACGAGCTCAGAAGTGAATTGGTGTTCTTCAATTATGCCAATTAGTCTATGAAGAAAAAAGAACAAAAGCTAATCACCTAGAAACGCCAAAAGCCGCCATTGAGAAAAGGGAAGAAACCTGAGACGAAGCCAGAGTGGCTCCAACCAGCAGAAACGCCGGCGATGAAGTAACCCTCCAGGGAAGTCACGGCCTTCGGCGTCAGGCAGTTGCTCGCGGCCTCACCGTGCCCGAGCTGCCCGGAGCTGCCCCTTCCCCAGCTGAACACTCTCCCACCTGTAAAATCCCAGAAGGCGAATGAATGCCTCAGAAGGGTAAAGTCCAGAAAAGCGAGACGACGTCGAAGAGGGAGGCGGGGCGAGTGGAGTGGAGTGGAGTACCGGAGGACAAGGCGATGACGTGGGCGCCGCCGCAGGCGAGGAGGGAGATGGAGGAGGGGAGAGGAAGAGAGAGGAGGCGAGGGAGGTGCTCGTCGGCGAGCCTGCCCGTCCCGAGCTGACCGTCCGTGCCTGCTCCCCAACTCCACACTTCCTCTTCTTCTCCTCCTTGTCCTCCTACTGCTGCTGCTGCTGCTGATGACGGTGATGATGCTATCGTTGCTTCTTCCATCATTGCCTTCTTCTTCTTCTTCTTCTTCTTCTTTTTCTTCAATGGTTGGCTCGATTGATCAGTGCTTCAATTGCGACAGAGAGGCTCTGCTGAGTGTTAGCCCATTCATGAGCATTAAGAAGTCCTCACTCCTCACTTGGATTTACAGGCCCAGCCCCGATTAGAAATGCTTCCATCGTTTAATTTTCTTGAGGCAGATGATTCTTTTTCTTAGGATTATACTCTCACTGAACCTCTCTTACATGTTCTTTTTGCGAGTTCGGTACGATGAACAGCTATACGCTCTTACCAATTTGAACTTGGATGGAGAATATACTAAGACAATAAGTTCACGGGTTTATCATCTTACGAACTAAGGAAATAGAACGTCTTTCAGTTCGAATTTCTGACATCCAGTTCGGGCTCTTTTCGTATTACGAGCACTGTCGGGAAAGGATCAAGCTCATCTTCTTCCCATCCATGAAAGAATCAAGTTCAGCCCCTGCTCACTCATCCAGTTTGTTCTCTTCTTCCTCCTCTCGCCACTGTATTTTGCCGGGGATGTGTTCATGAATATTATCCGTATGCATCAAGGAAAAGGGAAACACATGAACGCAACTTCTTTTGCCTGTGTTCAACTGTACTGGGATGCGGAGCCATAGATTTGTGCTGGTAGATGTAAAGGCGACTACAATGGCTCAGGAGCAGCTTCAACCACCCTCGAAACACCCCATGTCATTACATTTTTCTGGGGAGCACATATGGTAAAGTCATAAAATGGGAGGATAGAGGTAAACTGTGAATGAAATGGTTTGCGTTAACACAAATAAACCATTAGGAAAGTAGGTAGGAACAGGATTGAGAAAATGCACAAGTTCAAGCAGTCAGGAGTTCAGAACTCAGCGTGATCACTAGGACCTTGAAAATGTCATCCCCAAAGAAAAGTTCGTTCATGCTAATTGTGATGCAACAAGTATGTCTGAGAATCCCTCCTGGGAGGGGACCTGCAATTTTCCTTTCGAAGCACCAAATGGATGGAGGGTCACATATCAAAAAGGATTCAAAACGGAAGACATGAATCCATCATTTATCACGATAAGGCAACAATCCTGCCGGCGTGCTCCACAGAAACACACAATGTTGCGAAACATCTTCGACCTTTTTGTTTATTGCGGCAAATGCCATGTCCAGACATCCTGCTCAGAGCTCGCATGGATATTAGATTAGTCGGTGAAACTAACTTCTGGGTGACCCTTGTTGACCCTTAACTCTCTTTCAGGAGCACATTTTCAACTGAAAAGAACTGGCATCATGGCAGCAAAAGTAAAATGGTGGTACACCTCGACTGATGCAACTTCGACAAACATTCCATTCCATTCAATATGGCACCAAACACAACTAATTTACATCAGAAAAAAGCAATTCAATTCAACCATACAGACAGAAGCTAGATAAATAACCCTGCTAGTGATGCCAATACAAGTAAAGCAAAGAAGAGGGCATTATGCATTTCTAAGAAACTATGAAGCATCACAGAAAAAGAACCAACAGCTTGTCTAACATCTCCTAATCCTCGATACCTGCACTCCCTGCTCAACCCTGGACTAACTCACTCGCGTATCTACAGGATGTCGTCGTAAGCTACGATTCCTCTGCCTTGGAAAGGCGCCTCGAGTGAAGATTCGCCTCCACCTCCCTTTTGAGAATTCACTATAGTCGAAGCGAGCTTATTACCCCGTCCGTGTCTGCTCAGAGGCACCTCGGCTCGCAAGAGCTTCGACGTAGAACCATTCTTCTCCTCCTTCGCTCCGACACCGACTCCAACTCCTTCCCTCCATTTGGCGAGCGGATCGGTCGCCCATAACACTTGTACCTGCATCCAATTCCTCATCTTGAATCACAGGAGCGCCAAGTAACGCAAAGCACAAGGAGGTAAAGTTTGGATTTTTAACAAGTGCACACTACGAAGACATAAACAGCTGACTTCGACAGCATTCGAATGTCAAAATTCACGCTCAAACGTCTCGCACCAAATTCAAACCAACCAAGCCAAAATCAGATGAAGTGCCGAATTGCGCCCCAAACATGATCAACCCGCACTTCATCACACCCCCGAGTAGAGAACTAGGCCAAACGGGAAGCGGCAAAGGGAAAAGAGAGGGAAAGAGGCTACCTTCTCGGAATCGACAAAGTCTCCGAAAGAAGGGTCGCGGGAAGCGGCGATGGCGGCGTCGGCGGAGTCCTTGGACCGGTAGGTGACGTAGCCGACGCCGTCGCCGTCGATGCGGATGCGGGATATCGGGCCGTACATCTCGAACCGGGTCTTGAGGTCGAGGACCGAGCAGCCCGGGGGCAGGCCCATCACGACCAGCGCCGGGGAGGCGACGGCTTGGGGGCTGGCGGCGGGTCGTCAGAGGCGGAGGGATCGGGGCGGGGGAAGGGGCGGCGGCGCTTGGAGATGGGGAAGGAGGAGGCGGCGGGGCGAGAGAAGTAGGGCTTGTCCCTCTTGCGGTTCATCGCGTCTCCGGCGTCGTCTTCGGGCCGACGAATCTCCGGGGAAAGGGCGGCGGGGATGGGAGGAGGTGGCCGGCGGAGGGAGGCTGGCGCTCGTCTTGTGCGGCGGAGAGAACGGACTGGCACCGGAAAAACGAGACTGCTTGACCGGGTAAACGGATACTTGATTAACCAAACCTTTTGAAGAAAACATAAATATTAAAAATAAAAGTAAATCTTAAAAGTACTTCTTTCTTTCTTTCCCTTCTAAGTGCAAGGACAGTTTTGACTTTTTGGCTCCCGTTAAACATTTTCTTTTTCTTTTTACTTTTCCATTATTGTAGAGTGCATTTGATTCGATTTTAAGATGATGTCTTTGGGAATGGACTAAAAGAGATTTATGAAATATAAGTAGTTTTTAATAATTTTCATTTTAAAAATACGTAAAAGAATAATTCTGATGTAAATGCCATTTGATAAAGCTACACTTAGTAAGGGATGTTTGCTAATTTTTTTAATAAAAAACTTTAAACTACTTGCCAACAGCTAAAGAGCTAAATTGGCTCACCAGCCATCCTCGGCTGCCAACTGCTCCCCAGTTGTTTGTGGGTGGCTAAGTTAAATTTAGTACTTTCGAAGATATTTGTGGAATTGTGAAGTTGAGCGAGGGCAAAGTTAGAGTAAAGAAAAAAGTCTCTTTGCATGGCGGAAATGCGGCATTCTATATTATCTACTAACCTATTTTGTCATAAAAGCCTTTAGAGTTTTTTTTTTTGTTGGTAAAATGTAAGAATATATAGACTTTTAACCAGAAAGCTATAAATAGCTATACAGCAAGAGCTCGGTCCTAAAAACTTGCACTCACAGAGACGGGAGTTAGAGTGAGTGGAAGGGGGCCGAGGTAAAAGAAAGCAGAAACAGGCAACAACAAAAGAAAAGAAGGCCTAAACAGTGGCTAAGGAGCACCAGCTAGCCTACCTCGATACAGAGAACAGAAAGGTTACAAAAACAAAAGAAACCGGAAACCCGCTAAAAGACAGGTAGAAAGGATGCTGCAGACACCAAAGAAAGGAGTGAAGGACACCAATCCGAGCTTTTGCATCAGCAACTTGCAGTTATGAAGAACCTCCAAGCAAGAGATAGTTAAAGAACCCCATCCTCAAGAAATCGGGCCACCATGGGGGTATGCTAATCCGCCAAGATGGAGGGATCGAGCGACCAACTTTGCAACAGTCTTCTATTTGTAGAGGTGGGAGGGACGTGATGGAAGGACAATGCTTTGTCCTTAATGACTCTTTCAAGACGCCTTTTCATGGCCGAGAGGCCTTTAGAGAGCTTTGGTCCCCAAAGCAATCCAAAAATTTTGCCAAACCGCATTTACATTTGTTGAAGGGGTTTGGGGCCTAAAAAGCTTCATAAATACTGAATCCAACGCATCCATATAATACTTTCAATAAATGCTGGGATGGTTTTGACTTTTTGGCTTTAACTAGAGACTTTATATTTCTTCTTTACTTCTAAGGTTAATATCATAAAAAGGCCTAAGTATACTCACTCTAACGCAAAGTTTTTTTTTAATCACAAAAAGCTTTAAACTTGCTTATTGTGACACAAATACATTAAAAAAAATTGTGTCATAAAAAATCCAAAACTTATATAATTATATTTTATGGAACCGAAATAGAGGGTATATATATCACACATGAATAAGTTTGGATTTTTTTGTGACAAAAAAAGTTAGAAGTATTTTTGTCAAAATAGATAAATTTTAGGATTTGTTGTCATACAAAAAAAAAGTTAAGTTAAGGTAAGGCATAGTTTAAAATTTTTTGTGATATTTGCTATTACTTATAATGGCTTCCTATTTGACTATGGTTCGTGTCAAATAAAAATTGTCCGATTTTTGTAGTGCTCGAAGTGACCAAAAGATCTTTCAATTTCTTGACTTTTTTCGTGTTGAAGGAACATTTTGACCCTTTTAAGACAGGCACTAAATTCATTTATTTTTTGATGCGATAAATATGATTTTCTCCCTCTATCTTACAACAAATAGGATTCGAGTGTAGGATAAAGAAAACTGTTCAACATTAAGCTAGAGTCAAACTTGTAACGGATATATATTGAAAGAGGGACATGAATATCGGGCTCAGCTTAGAGTCAAGCCATGAGGTAGACATTGAAACTAGCAATAAATATTGAAATTGAGGGAATTGAAAATCTGACTTTACAATGGAGGAAAGTGGGGTCGGAACGAGAAAAAGATTCTTTTTTGAAAGGTCCACAAGGGTACTGATCACGACTCTAAAAGACTAAGGAGGCCAGACACTGATCAGATTTTTCTCTTAACCAAAAATAACCAAAAGCACTGCGCTCTCTAATTGACGCAAATCCATTGTTGACATACATAAGTATAGCTTTGAAGCCACATGAAATTAATGGATTTAATAGGTCATATGTAGACTCTTTAGAACGGGGAAGAATTTATCAATCATCGTTCTATGTTTCCTATTTGATGGATAGCGAAAATATGGACCCTTCAAGATACGCATTCCACGTTCACCAAGTAAGTCATTCATCCTTGCATCAGTGGATCATTATTCGATACGAGCGGCTTAAAAGTCAGGATAGAATTTAGATGTTTCACCTCAAGAGCGGAGGATTGGATGTTCAACAGGCTAGACTAGACCGATGGCATGAGGAGATCCGCTATAAATGTGGTTGCGCCCAGTTGCTATTCTAACATTACAAATGCATTTCCATACACGTACCACGTTCAAAGAGCCTTCGTCAATTCCAAGAGATGGATCCTCCGAAGGTGCCACGGGAAAGCGGAGGCCAGTGCCAATTTGCACCTAAACTTAAGGTCACTACAGAAACCCCACCCCCTCATCCTCGGACAAAGTCCCAAACCAATGCAGCGGACATCCAGAAAATCGTGGAGGAAAGTCCAGCCAAACTGAACTCTCTCTCTCTCTCTCTCTTCAAAACAGAGGCGAAACAGATTTCCACCCTGAGGACCCAAATCGCAATCTTTGACGTTTTGCCTGATGGGCATCAACCGAAGCGATGGAGTGGTCACGGATCATGTAAGGTTTCATTCGCCGTCCGTTCGAATTGCGCCAGTGGAACGACGAGAAAAGCGGGAGGGAGCACCGTACGAATGAAAAGGCCCGGCGAGCTTAACTTAATCAAGAGTGCAGGCGAGCGACAGGGACGGTGTCGGGGGCACGTGGACGGGGAGGCCCCACGAAAGCGAGCGTGCACTGCGCGGGTGACCCGAGTTGGGTGGGCCATCAACATCGACAATCAACATCGTCATCAAGTTTCGAGCAGCGGGCAGGGACGGAGGAGGACGGGCAGAGCCTGACTCTGTCAGAAATTCAGAATGTCAGACCAGCCACACAGAGAGAGAGAGAGAGACTCGGGTCGTGCTGTCAGTGGACGGTGCGCTGCGAGGCCCATTGGGCCGTCCCTTCCATTCTCTTCTAATCCCTTCGAACCGGACGTGAACCGGGGAGGGGGACTGCTCGGACAGCGACGCGTCCCCCCCGCGGGCGCGGGCCCGCTGGATTCTCTCGGCCTCCGTCTCCACCACGCATCGGTTGCCACTTTGCATGGGGCGACTCCTCTCTCTCTCTCTCTCTCTCTCTTGGTGGGCCCGACCTCTCCGAGCTTACGATCGTGTGGTGCAGGATGACCCGGGGTGGCGTGGCGGATTTGGGGTGACCCAGTCGAGACTTGGACGACACGTAGGCTGCGGATGAACATCGCCAATGCCTTCTCTCCTCCCCGCCCCCATGCCCTTATCCCATCGTCTTGGTTCTTCTTGGACGCCGCAACCGGGTTCGGCGCGTGTCGATCACAAGATCATGTTATGAAAAATCCGGTTTGTGTCGATTGTGTCGACCTGCACGATACGATACCGGCGCGACTCGAAAATTAACTGATCGATTCAACGCAACTAAAATAGCAGTATTAAATCAAGATGAGTTGACGTGATTATATATGGTAATAAAAATAATTGATTAAATTATCAAAAAAGTCGCAAGGATGTTATCAATTTATTTGTAAATATTTTAATTGTATTAATTAAGCTCCAAAATATTCCGACACTCTTTTATTGGAAATTGTTGACGTAACACTAGACATCTAATGTGATGCAACTAGTACTAGCATAAGACAAATTTTACAACTTAAAAAAAATCAAGTTTTTTTTTTTTTTTCATCTTTCTCCATCAGTTGTTGAGCCTCAATTATGACCAACGACTTGTGATAGGCGACGGCTAACAAGGCCCAAGCTCTTTTGGATCTGGCGGGGCTCGACCTCGCCCCCGTAATTTTCCCCATCATTATCGCCCTGGCCACAACAGCCAAACTCTGCACGGTGATCCGCTTTCTTTTCTTTCTACCAATCAAACTTGTTCTTCAGTCTCCCACAAGAAATAAGTACCGCTTTTTCTTTGTTACTTTTCCTCCTTGGACACGAAACGCTCCCTTTCATATGCAAGAAAATGGATGCTTTGAAACATGCGACTAATGTCACAAACCGGATGACATTCCGACCGGGACGCAAGTGGTTCAGATATGATATCTGATTTTGAGGCGGTGACATTCGCTCGATTTATGTCGCGGCCCCCAATTACGACACCGTTTGCTTACAGAGTTTACTGTGCGCACGTGACCTTTCGTCCATAGTTTTACGTGCATATAAGTCAAAATTCGATAAGTATCACAAAGAGGTGCGATAACAGATCGATTATGGCCCACGAGGATTATTCGCTGCCCTCCTTGGCCACTTAGTACTAGGCGTAATTTCCGTTTACGGTCGACCGATAATCCATGAAATTAAACTTCGCGGGCATCTTTATTTCCGCTCTCTGAATTGGGGAATTGCAAAACTTCGCTTCATCCGATCTCGATCCGGGTTTCTTACAATCTAATTGAGGTCGAATCACCGTCGCTAATCGCTAATGACGCGGATTTTCCTCGTCATATCAAAAGCGAAACAGCACCCGAAGGAGGCATATTCTTAATCCCCGGACGTGCAAAGCCGAATCAACCATAATGACGCAACGCAACTCCGCGGATCCTGTCTCCGAGAGATCCAACGGGACAGGTGGGCCTTTTCTCCCCCGTTCCTCGAATATTAACAAATCTCGAGCGGCGATGCAAACTGCACATCCGGTGACGGCGACCTAATAATGCGCACATTACATCACCACCTCCGCTTACTCGGAATTTTTTTTTTTTTTAATGGAGGAGTGACCGAGAGACGGAGCGTTATTCCCGGCCTGCTGTGACGACTCAGCGTCCGTCCAGCGACTGGCTTACATGGGCGAGAAAAAATATATTCCGTCGCGGACGCAATCCCGATTTCCCACCGATGCTTTCACGTACGACCATTATATGGTAATGGAATAAAGTAATCTGGGGTGGGGGGCCGATTAATCAACTCCCACATTGATTAATGCCCAAATGAACCGAAGCTGTCAACGTCGGGGCATAAATGGAGGTGCTTGAAAAATACATCGCCGATGGAAGAAAAGTTGCGGGGGTGATTTGCATCGCCCCATTCCTCCCCCCGCATTTACTTGACTTTCGAGTCCTCTTTCCCGTCACTTTCGCGGCTCCCACGGTGGGCCCCGGGATCGCGACAGAAGTGTTTAAGAAATTGAGGGGGAAAAGAGCAAAAATGGTGTGCACCCTTTTCCTGGGGATTTTTTTAATCCCGGGTCGCTTTCACCAGCTTCGTTTCGGCAATCGTCCTGCTGTCGCCTACCGAGAGTTTTAGTCTATGGCTCCTCTGGCTCGTCAATGGGTTTCTGGGGGTAGAGCACACGGTATGTGACCACTCGGAACTCGTTTACCGCCGGATCACTTGCTTAAAATCAACGGGAGATATTTCTTTCGACGGACGGGTTGCGAACGTGAAGAAGTTGAAGTGAACGTTTTCGTAATAAGTAGCAACTTGATGTACATGTCAGGAAGCTCGTCTACGAAAAGTGCCCATTTTTGGTTTTTAGCGAGCTCCGAATTGTAAGATTATCAGATTTCGTCTAATGAATTCAAATATATCCAAGAGATGGAACTTCTGAACTGAACATGTTTGTACAATCGATTCATCTCTTAGGAAAGGAGATTATTCAATGACGAGGCTTGACATCTAGATAGACACCTTCAGATTCAGAATTGGTTTTGGGTGAAACCGTGGCCGCAGATTTAGCAGAGCCCGAGATTGGGATGCGTGTTGTGCCTCGGCTTCTGCATCGACCCACAAAAGATGCCTATTCAAGAAACCACCAGAATTTACTTCTTGTTCTACTTATAGCTAAATGCATCGCAGCGGAGCCTCTACTCTTAAGCTGCCATGGCGTTTATCCTGTAACATTTTGTTTTTAACTCAGTAAGACCAGGACCAGAAGGGATTTTCTTCAGCTGGGAAAGCAAAATTGCAAGAAATTGCAGGTGGGTTCTGGTGGAAGGTGTATCCATCATCAAATCTGGGGAGGAGGAAATCCAGGGGCAAGAGACTCTTGCCGAAACTGTCATCCTCGTCCTGCGAGAAGTCCGAGCAGTCTGGTTCGAACACGTGGGAAGAATTCGCAGGTTCCAGCAGCGAGTCCGAATCGAACACATCGCTCTTGGCCGAACTCGCGTCCTCCTGCTTTAAGATCGTGGCATCCACGTACGAAACGTCATCGAGAGTTGAGGGTGTGGTTGGTTTTGGAGTCGCTCCACGCAAGGAATCATCAGCTTCGAGCGATCCCTCCTCGCTTCCTTTGGCTCTGTTCCTCAGCTTGTCTCTAAGAGAGAGGACCTGATCAACAAGCAAAACATAGATTAATCGATCATAAAATTACAGCCAAAAAACGCTCACAAAGCCAACAAATCCGAATCGAAAGAGAACTACTATCGCAATGAGACATGCCGGATCAGTTCCATTGACTCAAATCTCACATGTTAAAAGTTCGGCGCAATTAATGTTGTGCCAAATCTAGACCCTCAATGTTGCAATCTCTATGTTGTTCTCCTCCTCTCAAAAGGCAAAGACTGATTCACGATCCGTCACCCTAACCATATTGTTAGATATTATCATCCGACATATCTTCTTGCAAGCTTTAATTCCCACGTGACCTTGCTATGTTCAATTGTTCATAAATTAGACTAGTCGCAATCGGGATCATTTTATTACCTCCCCTTTCAAATTCTCCTTTTCTTTGATAAGCTTGTCGTGATCGGCCTTGAGGCTCTCGAAGCGAGCTTTGAGCGAATCATACTCCTTCTCCAGCTGCTTGGTCTTGTACCGGGCTCGCCGATTTTGGAACCAGATCGCGACCTGCCTCGGCTGCAGGCCGAGCTCCTTGGCGAGCTGGATCTTCCTCTCGGGCTCGAGCTTGTTCTCGACCTCAAAGTGCCTCTCGAGGAAATGGACTTGGTCGGCCGATAGCCGCCGCTTCTTCCCAGGAGGCTGAAAGTTCCCGTCGTAGTAGTCCTCTTCGACGGCTTCTTCCTTCAGATCAATCTGTCGGAGGTATGGCCTCGGCGCAGTATTGGTGTCTCCTCCTCCTCCACAAACGTCCTCGAAATTGACCACTGATTTTGAACCTGATATTTCGGTACATGAAGCAGAGCATTACATCTAAAATAATCGGCTACTTTGCAGAAATCCACACCAATTTGAGACAAGAAAACAGAGTGAGTGGATGAACGAAAGAACACTGACTCACTAGACTCAGTGGCACATTAAAGTTAAGGATGATGAAGCACCATTAGAGTAAAAAATGCATCTTTGGACTGATAATGTAACGTTTAAGCAGAAAGCTGGCACCTTTTCTTATGTAAAGTAAAATATACGACACAGCGAGGGATCGCTCTGCTTTTCAAGAGGGAAAAAAGAGATCAAGAAGAGGACTGAAGCGTAAAAGCTTTACTTCTCTTGTTCTCCCAATAGAACAAGACCCAATTTTCCACAACTCCCACCAACCGAGTAGGGTCTGACAGATTGCAAACTTAAGAAATAAGAATGTGCTTAAGATACCTACGGAAATGAAACAACGAAAAAACTGAAAAGAAAGGCAACCCAAAAAGCAACCAGAAGAGAACTTGCAATTTCAAAGGGACAAGCAAATTACCATGATGAGCGGTCGAGGAAGTAGGAACCCAGACGGACTCAAGAGCCTCGGAAGAACTCGGAATCAGCGTTTCTTCATCAGCGAAAGTGTCCGAGTTCGTGTCGGCAGAATAGGGCTCCTCACCGGCCATCGTTTTTTAATCTTTTCGTGCCTTGTGCCGCGCCTGTG
The DNA here is from genome assembly GCA_016097605.1 of Eucalyptus guilfoylei. Classification (NCBI taxonomy): domain Eukaryota; kingdom Viridiplantae; phylum Streptophyta; class Magnoliopsida; order Myrtales; family Myrtaceae; genus Eucalyptus; species Eucalyptus guilfoylei. The sequence goes on along the minus strand of CM027861.1, from coordinate 21,899,042 downwards.
AATTATGACTTATGAGAGAGGAGCCTTAAGTGGCCATGATTGTGGTTACAAAAGCGAAAGATCTTTGCTTTTATGGGAACAACCTCGTGAGAACGTATTAGGCCCGTAGTGGGGATTACTATAAAAGGAAGTTGTTTGCGCGTTGGGAAGAGTAGACTACTTCGCCCACAAGAGAAGCAAGAATTGTGTGGGGGAAGTAGCAGGGCGATTTCGTTCTCCTTTCTCTCCGGTTGAAGAAGAAGGAGGAAAGGGCTTGAAAGCAGAGACCCTTTTCCTCCCTACTCGCCTTCTTGATCTGCGCCTTCTTTCCTGAATTGAAAGCTGAAATCTTCGAGGAAGGAGGGGGGCGAGGGCAACAGGAGAGAGGAGAGAGAAATTCTTCTTTTGGCAAAGAGAGGGTTGCCGAGTCTTATATGATTAGCTTGCTGAAGGGACATTGGGCTTTCTTTTCTCCTCGGGCAAAATCGACAGGCCCAGTGATTTTACGGTTCAGTCCCTGCTCTGCCAAGCCTTCGGTTGGGAGGTTGTAAATTAGACTAAAGGTGAACGGATTGATTAAGATGAGAAAAAGTTAACTATGATTTGTGTTGTTTTCCAAAATTAGAAAATCAAAGTGACCAGAATGGAGACAGGCCAATTCATACCCTGTCCATTTTATTTTATTTTATTTCCAACCAAACCAGACAAACCGAATTCGATCGACAGAGATTACCTAAATTCGACTTACGTTATATCAAAATAAAATCTGATTATAATTAATTGGGTTAATATTTAGTATGTCGAGTTCTCGAGTGTTATATCGTGCTCGAGAGTTATCTATCTTGGGCCTGCTTTGGCCCATTAAAATAATCGCATCCTTCGACTTATCCAAAATCAAAATAGAAGCCCATCCAATGATCTTTATTTCAACCGAAGATTTCGCGAATTTTATGAACACGAGTTTTGTCGGGGAAAAGTTTTTGTATCGAGTCTCAATCATCTCGTTTGAATGTCATGTTTGACAAAGCTCATCCTAGTTCTTAGATGTTAAATTTGGGTCTAGTGACTACAAACCAATGTCTTTTGAACACCTGAGACCATGTAGTGCTCCATGGAAGCGACCGGGAGCACTGGAACGATCTCAATCACAGGCCTCCATTTACTTTCCTTAGCAAAATCCACAATCATTCGACAATAAAATAATCATTACGGATCGACACCTTTCTAGCGAAAATGAAGGATAAACCCGATGATTAGTCGAGCTAAAACTCTAGATTAAGGACGTGACTTCATGGATTCTGTGCGTAGTCTTTTCCCCCCCATTAATGAAAGAAGACGAAGTAGGGGCAAAGTGGTAAATTTGGGAGGGAGTAGGGGAGGTGTAGATGACAACGAGGAGGGGAGAGGGAGATGACAAAAGCAACCCGTCCAATCAATCGCTTTCGAGGGGCGAGATCGTAATTTCGACGGGGGTGGAAAGAAAATTGAAGGCGATGACTCATCGCCCTCAACCCTACCTATGGCCTTTTTTTTTTTTTTTTTCTGTGTTGGCCACGACCTATGCTCTTTCATTAAGGAATATGATCTCAGACCAAATAATAAAATAAAAAATAAAAAAATCAAGGTATATGACCAATGGGGAGTGGTTCTCATATTTTTTTCGTAATTCTAATATAAGTACTAAAATACGCATAATTTACAAGTTTTATAGTCGATGGACAAAAATGTACCCCTTTTTGCTCTCCGACGGCCATGTGGAGTTAGAAATCTATTCTCTGTAAACTACTTTAAAAACATCCCGGAAAATTTTTTCCTCTTTTTTGGGATGCATTTGTTCGGTGTCCAAGTCCACGCAATAATTTCTCTTATTTTCTAAAGCCATCTATAATTTTTTCGATACCAAAGTCTCTCATCGTACCTCATTACGAATTTATGCTATATTGATTACCATGTAAAGTGTCCATGATATAGAAATCACAAGTCACTATTTACATTTATATAGAAATTAGACTAAAAATGGACCTTGATTGCGACGCCACTCAACGAGAAAGTAGATTAAAAATGGATTACCGCACGGTGTCTTATAGCGGGGCTTTTGAGCCGACAAGTCGATTATTAAACACTATGCGAAGTATGGGTCGACCCGGCATGAAGTTTTGCAACTTCCACCACCTTACCTCAAGTGCGGGAGGTTATTTTATTTGCCTAGTTGGCGGCGTAGCCTCTTCTAAATGAGGGACAAGAAGTCTGCCTTCCCCCCAATGGCCCCCCAAGTTCCTAGATGTATCTTTATCTTCTATGTCTATAATGAAATGCCCCTAAAATTTTACGTCTCAAAATTCAAATGAAGTAATTGAAGGACTCTCTCAAGTCCAACTCTAATATAGGTATTAAAATACACAAAATTTACAAGTTTTTTAGTCAATGGACAAAAATTTACATTTTTTTGGCCATCCAATGGCCATCAAGGAGTTAGAAATCTATTCCCAATAAAAGCTTTCTAAAAACATCCTAGAGAATTTCCTCCTTTATTCTAGGGATTCATTTGTTCCATATCCAAATCCAAGTGATAATTTCTCTTATTTTCTAAAACTATCTATAGTCCTTTCGGTATCAAAGGCTCTCATTGTACCTCGTTGCAAATTTATGCTACATTAATTATCACATAAAGTGTTCGTGATTTGAAAATCACCGATCACCATTTACATTTATATAGAAATTAGACTACAAATGAACCTTGATTGCAACGCCATGCAAAGATAGATTGATCTCGAGGGACCAAAGTCGAGTTCCCTATCTTGGGGAATTCTTTAATTTGTTTGAGTGTATATATCCATCTGATTCGGAAATTCATAGCATCGTGCATGTTTCCTATGAAGGATGGACAATGAAAGCGCAGGTACTTGAACTTTTGTTCGTTTTTCAATAAAGTATCAGAATTTATTTTTGCTTTAATTGTCTCGACTTTTAAATTAGACTCAGTGTAGTGCTTTCATCAAGTGAGGCGCTCGTCATTTTTTTTTAAATAAAATAGGAAACCCTAAGCCATATTCAAAAATCAAAAAAATCCTCAAATTCTTCTCCTGGTATTTCTAGAAATCAAGTATTCAGGTGGTTTTACAAAGTTAATATACCCCCTTTTTCATATGGGTTTGTCCGCGAAGGGAGTTTTTGAAAAGGGCATGATTGCTGTCCCAAATTGAATTTCTGTTTCAAATTTATTCTCGAAAATAAAGGAGTAAAATTTTTCATTATTTGACAAGTTGCAAAGGCACCTTTATTGGCCCATGCTCATAAGGTGGGCTTGTCTCATGTGAATGCGCAAAATTTCTCATTCGAATCTAAGTTTAGAAAGAGAAATATTTTGGTTTTCCAAACACTCATCAAGCACGGCATAAGAAAAGCATTGCGTCGAAAAATCACCATATTTTTATTATTTATTTATCACACTAATCATTTGAAAGAGAGGGCATCCGCTGAAAAAAAAGTCATTTGGCAAAAAAGTCAGGCGCTCTCCCTCTCTCTCTGTCCTTTTTGCAAACCAATCCCGACTCGATCGGCCAAGGCCCGTTCTGAAGACCCACCCGCCGCATCTCCTTCCGCGCCCAACTTGGATCTCGTCCCGCATACGCCCGTTCAATTGTCGGTCGCAAACGACGGAACTGCGACAACGACATGGAATGGAATCCTAGCACCGGGTTTTAAAGAACCAGTTTTTCTTGGGAGCGCATCGTGTGCCCATCCGATTCAAACAAGAAAAGAAAGACGAGCTACTTTCAGTTCCTCGAGAAAAAAAAGGCGAAGATTGAAAAGTGGGGGGAGAGAGAGAGAGAGAGAGAGAGAGACAGGCTCCTTGACTTTATGGGACGTCTTTTAGGAACTCGTGCAGGACGATCCTTTCTCGCGATGCTTTTTGCAGTACGAAGGAAAAGCAGGAGACGTCGCTTTAAGATTTGAATAAGTTGGGAGAGATGGGCATTTGGGTCTTCGCGAGGACCATCCGCAACCTTTGCTCCGAAAATTCAAAGACGGTGCCTGCGGACACGCAGGTCATTGGGTGGGAACTGGCCCTTTTTTGGTGGTAGGTAGGTGGAGAGATGTGCACATTGTGCAGCGAGCAAGCAAGTTCGCGAAACAAGGTCGACTTTATTCGAACTTTAGGTAAGCGGTCGTCGTGACGGCGAACGGGGACGTGACCAAATTATCTAGAATGACAGCCGTCGATAATGAGCAGCAGCGGCGGGTGTATATATATAGAAGGACGTACGCGTCTCTTTCTCTTGCAATAAGACCTCGGTGAAGATATAAAGAGCGAAATCTGTTGCTCCGGCGCAATGACGTGATGATGATACGAGATTCGTTGCTAATTTCAGTACATGAGGGGCCGTAATTTCAAGAGGAAGATATCTGGGCCGGCCCATATGGCGTTTCCGGGCCGGGCCCATTGGGCCCTGCGCCAGTCGAAAACAGCCGAAGCACGTCGGCTTTCGCTTTCGCTTTCGCGTTCAGATCCCTCCGCAACAAATTCAGTCGCAGGGGCGAACTCGACGTGAATCTCCGACCGGGCGAAGCTCCGTCTCGCTCGCTCATCTCTGCGCTCTCTCGACCGGTCGGCGCGCATTTCGCCGCCGCCAAGCTCGGATCGCGGCCCTCTGCGCCGGCTCGCGTTCCGGTTTTCCGCGCCGCGAGAGGTTGGTGGCCGATCCTCGCCGGCCCTCCGATTTCGGGTACGCCGCCTCGGGTTCAATTGCATTTGGTTTGGATTTGCTCGAATCCGTTTCGCGCTTCTGATCCGTGCTGCTACTTCTCCTTTCGTGTTGTTTGCTCCGCGAATGGATTTTTTCCTGCTCTTGAATTTTTGTTCCGCTTCGAGGTCTTTAGTTAGCGCATTGTAGATGCTTTGTTTGCTAAAAATTCCGATGCGTATAGGCGTGCCTGTTGACCTTCTTAGTCAAACTAAGAGAGTTGGGGATGAAGATGCTTAAGGGAGTTGGAGATCGGGCTTTTGTTTTTGCCTTTTTTTATACCCAATGGAGCGGAGCGGATGCTGGGTAGCCATTGATGGGCACTCGATATGAGTTCATTTGAGCTAAGTAATGTTTGAAATTCAATCTCTCTGATGTAATCCGTGGAGGACGCGTACTCTGGCAAAATTTTGGGCAGATAAGTAGATAGTCTATATTGAATTGAAATAGGCATTGGGTATGTTACCGATCAACCTAAACCAAAAGGCATCCACTACCTATGTATAGATGCCGATTGACGGTAACTGGATGAGGCGATACCTCTTTGAAGTACACGCCTTTTACTTTTGGTTCTATAAACCTGACGGATTCTCTGCCTTCTTCATTTCTCAAGGTGCGGGGATACTTACATCTGCCGAGCTTCATCATAACCTTCAGGCCCCTATATTGCAGGAGCGTTTTGCTGTCCAAGCAATGAACTTTTTGTTGCGGCAATCACCAACTGTTGCTGCTGAACAACCGAGTGTCAATGGAAGCAATATTGACACGCATAAAATGTCAAGATCTGTGACGACTTTAGAGGGTCTGATTGCTGAAGATCCTCGCCCAATTGATAGTGCTGAGGATTCTGGCGGGGAGGCTGCTAAATATGAGGATGTGAGCATTGTCGGTTCAGATACAAGCGGTGATGCTTCTCTCATGGGGAAACATTTGGATGTTTCCGAAGAAGATGGATGGATAACCATCCCGTCCAGTAAGTACTAACCATCACACTGGTTCTTTTTAAGTATGTTGTTTTACATGACACTAACTTGAACAAACATATAAATTTCCTATTGCCATGTATGAGCTTACATGTTCAAGAAGTGACATCCTTCACTTTCAATGATATTCCAGCATGTATTATCAAGAAGAGTTTTGCTTCTCGTTTAGTCTAATGCTGCTGAAGATTTCATGAACTTTTTAAAAATTTTGGACTTTCATTTGCCTCATGGAATGGGCATTAAACAAGAGTGGAAAAATAACATTTGATGAGATAAATGAGATGAGAAACCTGTCTCGTGGGACTTAGTCCTATATCCGTTGCGCATGTACTTATCAATATAAACGAGATGAGAAATTTGTCTTTCTTTCTTAATATAACCCTTTGCCTTTAGACTCATTTAATTATTCGGATATGGGCTATGGAGGGTACTTTCATTCTCATTAGTTGACATGTGTGGCAAAGTGAAATGAACTTCAATCTGTCTGAAGTTCCAAAATTAATGCCCACCTAGTTACTGCATTTCCGTATTATGGCCACTTGTTTGGTGAATTCTGGACCTTATATATAGTAGTAATATAACTTGGAAAAATAAATAGTTCAAAATTTAGCCTTTTTCTTGCATGTGATTGAGACTTTTACATCTTTGTAGAGAACTCTATTGAGATTTAGTACAAATTTGTCTCAGCTTAAACTTATCATCTTGTTAAACTGAATTTTGTAAAGTTATAGGCTTAATATTCTAAGATATGAGTGCCATTTAAGAAAATTCGGAAGTGTCCAATCTGATTCCGCATCATTATTAACTGGAAGTGAGATTGCAATTTTTGGTTCCGAATCTCTCATTGGGACTCCTTCTTTCCCATTCTCCTGCATATCTGCTAATTGAACGAGGCATATTCTGATAACATAAGCTGGAATGTCCGACAATTATGTCATTGACTAAGAGTCTAAGAATGAGGTGGCAAACATCTAACCATATCAAAGTTATTTAGGATAACTAGGGCGAGGAACATCATCTTGCTGACCTCCTATGTTGCTTGAAGTTCTTGTTAATTGAAGGTTTTATCCTTTGCCATGATTGACACATCAAACCTGCCCGGATGTATTGATTCCTTTTGCATCGATTCTTAATCTCCTCATGCAGAAAAACTCCCTGAGAATTGGAATGATGCTCCAGATATACACTCCTTGCGCTCTTTGGACCGTTCTTTTGTTTTTCCAGGTATCTGAATTTGTAGTTATATTTTTGCAGCTCATGTATATGGATGTTGTACTCACTGGGTTGAAATCAACTTCATCCAGGTGAACAGATTCATGTGTTGGCATGCTTGTCGGCAAATGAGCAGGACATGGAAATTATTACTCCCTTCAAAGTTGCTGCCCTTATGAGTAAAAATGGTATTGGACAAGGTGACAAAAAGGTGAACGGACTTCTTGGGAATGGCGCAAGTGCAGTGTCGGATAATGCAGAAGTGCATGCAGATGGTCAAGATACAGAGCAGAATGGTGTAAACCCATTAAATGGGAATTCTGATACTCAAAAGAACTTTTCTGCTGGTGAATCTCTGCTTAGAATGGAAGACCAAAAACGCAAGACAGAAACATTACTGCAGAAATTCAAAAGTTCTCATTTTTTTGTTAGGATATCTGAGTCAAATGAGATGCTTTGGTCAAAGAGAGGAGCTCATAAGATGTCTTCTCATGCTTCTGTCAAGGATGATCAGAGTTCTACCGCAAATGAGAGAAGTGTTGCAAAAGATATGTCACGGCTCAATGCTATAATAGATAAAGGGAATTTTGATGCCAATGTCTCTGGTGGAGTGGCAAGGAATACTGTTCAATGTCGTTCTCTTGCTAATGGGGATGTAGTGGTATGTTCTACAAGTCTCCTAGACTCCTAATATGTTTTTCTGGTCGTGTTGCTTCTTAGATAATTGGAGAAGTTAGATATTTTTTCACACATTGATAGAATGGGAATTATGTCTCTACCTTGATGGTCATCCCGTCAAACCAAGCTTCATTCAAGTCCAAAGCATGATAAGACGTGCTTTGATTCAAAGATTGGCTGTCAGACTTGATTTTTTTGGGCCTTTGAGATCATAAACCATGCCTTGTGTGGGTGACATGCCTCTCCACTATAATTCCTTACTTCCATTTTATGCTAACATGAATTATAGTAGCACCAGAATGGTTAGCACCTATGCAATCTGCTTCTCCCCCTCTCTAGTAAAAAAATTTTGACCCTTCATTACCCCACACAATGATCCTGACTAACTTTTCCTGAAACATACACCGGAAGGCTTTTCTTTTAGTGTTATCATTGTCATAGTGTGCGCCGACCTCCAACTTACGCCAGAACTTGTGGAATCTGTACCTGTGATTTATTGTCAGCATCGTATATGACATACTGGATAGATTAACTACTGAAACTAGCTAGTTCAATTGGTCATTTTCATCTTGTTTCTTCTTTGGAAGGATGCAGGTTCTTCTCCAGGTGAATGTTGGCATTAATTTGTCGGAAGATCCTGTCCTCGAGATTCTTCAATTTGAGAAGCATCAGACCAACAATGTGTCTTCCCATAGCAGGGATGATGTCCTTCAAGCAAACCAGGAACCTTGTGGGGAGCTATTGACTTGGTTGCTTCCCTTGGACAATACTCTTTCTCCACCAGCTCGTTCATTATCACCCACACCTTTAACCACCAATCCTGGAATTGGCAGTGTACCTCAAAGGCCCAACCTTGCAGGCACCTCTAGCTCTCAGCTCTTCTCTTTTGGCAATTTTAGAAGCTACTCTATGTCTGCACTTCCCCAAACTGCTGTACCACCAACAGCATCTGTCACAACACCTAGCTCTAAGCCAAAATTTGAACTTGAAGATTGGGATCGTTTCTCATACCAAAACTCCGTGAAGAACCAAAAGACTGGTAAGGAGGAACTTTTATCATTTAGAGGTGTCTCACTGGAACCAGAGAGATTTTCTGTTTGTTGTGGGCTAGAGGGTGTATATATACCAGGAAGAAGGTGGAGGAGGAAACTTGAAATTATTCAACCCATTGAGATTCAATCTTTTGGTGCTGACTGCAACACTGATGACCTCCTTTGTGTGCAGATAAAGGTGTAACCTCTGCCTCTAACTGAATCATGTTATAGACAACTGGATATTTTGTGATATGTTTTTTGAAATCATATGAGTTGGAGGATTCTATACTAATGCTGGACTCACTAAAGTTGTGACTACAACTGCAGAATGTTACTCCAGCACATGTACCAGATGTTGTGGTGTATATAGATGCTATAACAATTGTGCTTGAGGAGGCTGTGAAAGGTGGACCCCCACAATCCTTACCCATTGCATCTATTGAAGCTGGAGATGAGCATAGTTTGCCAAATCTAGCTCTCAGGTTTTCCTCACAACACCTATCTTTTTGTGTCATTAATTTCTTGTGGTCATAGCATTTCTGTGATGGTCATATCCTTTTTGCAATTGGTGCAAATGATAAGTGAATCTGCTATTTAGAAGAGAACTTGTATTGTAGGATTCCTAAACCTATTATTCTCAATAACGCTCTTGTGTGTGCTCTAGAAGAAAAGTGCATGCTGGAAAGAAGGATTTTGCCTACTCACTAAGGGCGTCCTTGGTAACAATTCTGTTTTAGGGAATAATTTTTCATCAGAAATGATTTTTTCTGATTTTGTTCTTGAGAACAATTTTTGAATAAAAGAACACGTTTGGTAACTCCACACAATTTCTACTTGCGGGATAGAAATACGTTTGCTAGGATTTTTATTTTTATTTTTTGTTTCTTTTAATTTTTTAATACTTTTATTATATTTTCTTATTTTTCTTTTTCTCTTCTCGTTCCTCCTCCTTTGTTGCCGGTTGCCGGTTGCGAGGTTTGGCGAGCTTGCCTGGTTACAGTGAGCCTCGGCCTCACCAGATTTGGGTGAGGCCAAGTCTTGCCGATGGCTAGGCAAGTCTCGCCAGGCCATCAGCGAGCCTCGACATTGCCCAAGTGGCGCGAGGTCGACCTTGCTGGGCCACCTCTAGGTTCCTCGCCTAGATCTGGCAAGGTCGACCTCGCCCAAGCAAGGTGAGGTTGAGCCTCACCCAGCCACGGCAAGGCTCAAGCTGATGAGCCTTGCCCAGCCACGGCGAGGCTCAGGTTGATGAGCCTCGCTGTGGCTCGGCGTCGCCGGCCAAGAGGAAGAAGAAGAAAATGAAAGAGAAGAAGAAAAGAGAAGAAGAGAGGAGAGAAAAAAAAAATTAGATTCTAAGAATTGTTTCCGGAAACAATAAGTTACTTTTTTCTACTTCTTGATTCTGTTTCAAATGAGGAACAAAAAATTTACCAAATGGATTTCTATTTTTTTTTTTTTTTGTTCCTAGAAACAAAAGAATAGAATAAGTTGTTTTCGGGAGTGAAAAGAAACAGGCCCTAAGTGATAGCAGGCAGAAATGCTTTGTGGCTTTTCAAGCTTGTCTCACATTTTTCATTGAAGTAATGCGCATTCAGTCAAATAATTTTGACTGATAAGTTGTGCGGATCATTAGTAGATAGCCAAAGAGATGCCTATGCTGGCAACAAGGTTGTCATCTAGGGTACCTTGGGGCCACGGAACATTTTTGACAGGTCAAACTGGATCAAAACTTTTTCTACTTGTTCACGTAGGTAGTTTCAGTTCAGAGAAGAAATGGGCTCAGATTGAGGCAAGAACCTTTGATCTGCTGCCGTAGATTCAACTGAGGCTAGTGCTCCATTGATAGAGCTGCTATATTTTCTATCAAAGGATCACCTTACTGCCATTGCAAATTAATTTTCCCTATCTGGTCGGCTGCAATGTATTGCTTGCTCTTCCCTTTGAACCACCATGGCACCAAACTTACAGTGAGATTGCATCTGGTGTCATTTCTCTTGACGCAATACAAAGACAACAATATGAAATATGGCTTGTTGGTTCAAACTCTTGGGGGGGGGGGGGGTGGGGTTTGAACTAGCATGTGGACCCTTGATTGTTTCAGCTCTGTCCGGTTTAATAAAATATTGGCTTTCAGACTCTTTCAAGTTTCACCATACTAATCTGGTCATGCAAGTGAGAATACTTAAGACCTCTTTTTTTGGAAAATGAAATGTCAGCAGGTTAAATAAAATTTAAGTACTGCAATTTTTTTTTTTTTGGTTAAATGATGATGTAAGGTTTTTAACATGCAGATTTGGGTAAGCGCTGATGAATTTCATTCAAATTACTACTTTTTTATAGATCTGTAGTCCAATCCCCTTATGTAGAGTCAATGATTTTCATTGCAGGAGAGGTGAAGAGCACTCTTTTATTCTTAAACCAGCAATTTCCACGTGGAAGAAGTTTAGTGCTCAGGATCGAAAAGGTACTCAGTCGTCACAGCTTATGGGCGGAACTGCATCTACTCTGCGTGTTTCCTCTAAAATTATAGAAGGGAAGAGCAGTCCTTCGGCATCTGATAACTATGCAGTAATGGTATCATGTCACTGCAACTACACTGGTACTTATCATGCATTCTGATTGATTTTGCTTCTCAAACTCTTGTTGAAATTTTAACTGCTTCGTTTATTTGAACTTCCTTTTCTTTTGCATATTTTATGTGCTCGATGCAGAATCAAGATTATTTTTCAAGCAGCCGACAAGCTGGCGACCCCGTATCTCGAGGGATATCATGATCTCTGTTGCTTCTGAAATATCGAGAGAATGTCCTGGACCAAATGGCATGGTTTCGCAGCTTCCTGTGCAGGTGTGACTTAGTCTGAGGAACTCTTTATTGAATCAACAGTTTGTTGACACTTACCTGAGTTATTCCAATTCCAGGTTCTAACACTCCAGGCCTCAAACTTGACATCAGAAGATCTAACTATGACAATTCTTGCACCAGCTTCATTTACTTCACCTCCTTCTGTACTCTCTTTGAATTCCTCACCCTCATCACCTATCAGCCCATTTTTAGGGCTTTCTGAAGTTGCTGGAAAATACAGCAGTCACGCACATGGCTCTACAATGCAGAAGTCAAGTGCAGTGGCTCCTTCATTAGAAAATAAGAGCGATGTTCATGGTGAAACCAAATTAGTCCCTTTTAATGAGCAGGCTTCCCCAGTATCAGATGCTATTTCAACTTCTGGTTTCGGTTGTACACATTTGTGGCTGCATAGTAGAGTTCCATTGGGGTAATCCTTTAATTCGCTTCTACTTTATTTCTTCCCATTATCAGTCACAGTGGTGATTGAAAGAGTCCTCACTTTAATCTCAGGTGTGTACCTTCTCAAACAACGGCAACGATCAAACTTGAATTACTTCCATTGACTGATGGTATAATTACGTTAGATACTCTGCAGATTGATGTGAAGGAGAAAGGTAACTTCGTTATCTCACTCTCTTCTTGCCTTTTGATGCATGGGTTGTCCAAAAGAAAGCATAACTTGGCTGTTATGGCACCTTTACTTTGTGTTTGGCTGTACAATTGTTAGCATGTCTGGATAGGGCATGTTGCTTAATAACCAGACTTCAGGAACTTTGTGTGGAAAACAAATAGCATTGTAGGGGTAGGTATAAGTCTTTGCAGTGGTGTCATGCATTTATCAGGTGCCTCTTGTTGCCTGCTTAACATTTGCTTAGCATCTGCTATTTCTGTTGGGAACTTCTTGGTAAGTGTTGATGTGAAGATTGAGTATACTCATACTATATTATGTAGCTGTCCTCTTTCTTGCCCTTGGATTCAGATGGCTGAGACTTAAAGATCCAATCTATCTCCTTCTATTGAAATTCGCAGGTCTTACATACATTCCAGAGCACTCACTGAAGATAAATGCCACTTCCAGCATTTCCACAGGCATTATATAGAATCCATATGCTACAGACGGTTATTCTTTCACACCCCTTATAACTGAGTGAGAAAATTCAAGATTCCGCGCTGAGCCGTCAGGCAGTTGCAGGGTGCTTTCACGCTTTCAATGTGTAGCCCGATATGTATCTCCTTGTTCCATCGGTGCTTCGGACGGTGTATCGCTGTGTTAAATTGAATGTGAAACTGAGTGCATTTTGGATGTATCGCTTGGGATCACTGAGTTGTATAGCAGGATATGAGGAGAAAAGCATTCTTTGTAATACCCCATGGTGGGATAGGACTTGGCATTGTAGATGAACTTGAGAGTGCATGGATTTTTACCTCATTGAAGTAATATCTCGAGATACAGAATGGCAAATAGCAAAGAATGCTCGATTCTCGCCCTATTGCTTCGGATCTCCAGGATCTCTTCTTTTCAGTTACTGGACTTTTCCTCTTTATCCGCTCGGACCAGTCGCTGATGGACAGAAGTGGCATTTGCCCACGAATAATGGATGAAAAAGGCTTGCGATCCGAGTGCTGTTGGCTGTCTATGGAGACGTGTGTTTTTCGTTGAGTTTTCTAAGGAGTAGAAGACCATTCTGCAATTATGAAGATTTATAGTTGCCTGATAGACTCATGTACATAGTGAATAAAGACCAAAATCAATGGTGAATCCCGGATGTTTTACGAAGTTATCACGTTTGTCGTACTATGTCACAGGGGTAAATAGCTATTGCTCATCTGTCACGCCCCTGCTTATTATACTTTGGTCATATATTCTAAACTAAATTGTTTATTACTCTGCATTTAATGTCATTATAAATAGAGTTAATACTATAAAAAATCACAAACTATATCCACTAGCACACAGATACTTTTCGAATTTTTCTAGTATCGCTAAAAACCCTAAATTTGACAATTGTGACACAAATACGTGTAACTTCTTTTCCTGAATTTATATTAATGCAACAAATTTACTCTAGATAAAACCGAAATAGATGATATATGTGGGAGTTTAGGGTATTTTTATTACATGGGTATAGTTTAGGATTTTAGTGGTATTTGCCTCAAACCATAAAATTATAGATGCATCGAATTTTATGAGTGCATTTATTTTATGGAAATCCAATTATTTCGAAAATGTTTGCTTAAATAATCATCAATGAACAATGCCTTTTCTATTATCAATAATAATAATGTATGCATAAAACAATGAAAATATTTTTCTTTTATTAATTATTTTTTGTAAATGATATAAGTGATTAAATTTTAAAAAATTAAATTATTTATTTTTCGGAGCCGAAGTAAAAATTAATTGCCCAGCGTTTCCCCTCATTCGGGAGACGACTGCGGCTTCTTTACCTATTAACAGCACTCAGAAACATCGAAGAGAAGCGAAGAGAAGAAGCAAAAGCGCGAGCTTCATCTCCTCCGGCAGCGAATCGATCTTCTTCAACAACCGAGAGAGAGAAATGGCGTGGAGAGGGCAACTGACGAAGAACTTGAGGGAGCTGAGGTTCCTCTTCTGCCAGTCCTCCCCCGCGAGCTCCTCCGCGAGGTTTGCGCTTTCCTCTGCAACCCCCACCCCCCGACCTCACTCTGTTATTTTCGCGAGAGTTGTCGTCGATCGTTCCATGTTTCGCGATTCGATCGGTTTGATTTCAGGTCGTTCGTGGAGAATAATTACAAGGAGCTGAAGACGCTGAACCCAAAGCTCCCCATCCTGATCCGCGAATGCCGTGGCACCGAGCCCCAATTGTGGGTCCGATACGGTAATGCTCCTCTCCCCGCCTGGCATCGTTCGCTTCCATTCGGTTTAATGTGATTGTGTCCTCAAGATTTCGTAATTCGACTTGTCATTGGTTAAGATAAGGATCAGTGGTCGTGGTCGTGCGTTGTAAACTCTTTCCCAATTTTCCGCCAAAAAAAAAAAAAAAAAAAAAACTTTTTTGCCAATTTTTGTGGATAAATAGATGAGGCTTCCTAGATTAACGACTGGTGTTCTTGTATTTTAGAGCCTGTACATGCTGAATTGGTGGGTCCGTGGTCAGAGTTTCGTGGTTAGAGATGGATTGGGGCATTGTTGGAGAAGAGAAAACCAACTAAGTTGTTATTAGGATAGAGGGCCCGACATGGTAATCTTTGTGGTTCGTAGATTGGGGCATTTGGTGCGATGGAGTTGCTGCCGGCTTGCCATTACATTTGTAAATGTGTTTCCTCTTCTGAGTGATTTTACGGATTGCACTGCCTTGGGGCGCCTCTTGTTGAAATCTATATGTTACACAAGAAAGGAGATTAGAATGCTCACCATTTTGCCGTTGGTACTTGGTAGGCTTATTATGTGTCTCTTTTCCAAATGCAAGCTGATTTGGTTGGATATTTGAGGGAACTTAGGGCCTCTGTCTGGTGCCGAGTTAGTTCTACTTGTTGGTTATTTAAGTTTGTAGTGAAATGTCATGGAACTTGAAGGCCATTAATGCTACAGATTATGACTTGGAGAATTATGTGGAATTTCAAAAGAAGCTAGGAATATGTTAACTATTGGCCTAATAAGTACTTTACTTTTTGCTAATTGTCTATTGGCGGTTGATACTGTGGAGCAACTTAACTAGGCGGATTCATGGAGTTGTTGGTTACAACCTTTGAAGTAGCTGAACCATTTTTTGAAGTTTCTACTGACCTTTAGCAGTTTCTTGGAAATATAGTGCCCTAGTTTTTCCATGCATGAGGTAGAAATCTGTCAATTTTAGTCATTTCATCCTGCAGAAGCTTTTCTGCAGTTGGGTTTTCTCTTCATCCTTAGTCTCACCTTTACTTGCTATATGTGCAAATATGAAACTGCATTTACCAAAGTTGTGTGAGCTTTGATGTCTCATCTTCCCTCTTTCTCCTTCTCTATAAACCTTTTGCCATGCATTGGATGAGGCTTAAACATTAACGTGATACCCCATCTTAATTTTTTTTTTTTTTTTTGCTTTTCAGTTGGATTATTTGTGTGCATAAATCAAAACATGTAGAGAACAGGCTGAAAGAGATGGTTATCTCTAATCATGACATGAGGACGAACTTCAATTTGCCACTGTTATCCTCTAATCAATAATGGTGGTTTGCCTGCTAGAGGATTTCTGTGAATCCCATGTATTGCCCAAATTTCATGCCATTCTATGTCAAGCTTGTAGTTTGAATGTGTTCTTGTATTTAAGTGTGCAGCTTGTTGGTTTATTGATGTCGTGAAACAAGTTTGGGCACGCAAAGCAAAGAAATACTCTCACAGTGTGTCGAAGTCCCTCTTTTTAATTGTCATTTGAAGTATGATGAACCGTGCATTAAGAGAACATGGTTTCAATCTCAGTGTAGAGGAGGTATGCCATAGACACAACCAAAAGGAAATTGGAAAAAATTAAATTTAGTCAGACAGCCTATTAATCCATTATGGAACTATGAAATCTGCTTTTTTGAGAAAAGCAAAGATGACAATTTTGCTTTTATGATAAAAGTTTTAGCTTAGTATGTTAATTATCACTCCTAATCAGCACATCTTATGATTATAATTTTAGCTTTCTAATTGACCCCTGTGATGTACCAGCTATAGGTGCCCGAGTACTATCCAAAGGAAGTTTTGCCATAATCTTCTGTTTGTGTTCCTTTCTCTTCTTGCCTCAGTTGAGCGTTCCTGTGAACCATTAACGTATGTGATTTCTTGTTTAATTTAGACTTTGGCGTGGAGAAGGGCATACGTTTGGAAGGTTTGAGCGAGGAGCAGATATTCAAGGCGCTCAAAGAATTTGCAAAACTGTAGCCTGATAATTTTGGTTGCGCTATCCTGAATGAAATAAATCATTTTCTGTGGGACCATCCTGTTAACTGTTTGTCCTTTCTGGGATGATTGCCGGGTGTTGGAACTTTTCTGTTATTTATCTGTTTGCAGAATCAATCTGAACATCTGCTGTGAGTTCAACAGATATGGATTATGGCTAATTGAAAATGGTCTTTTGGGGTCTTAAGCTTGGTCGATGATCATGATTTAAGTGCAGCTTAAACTTGCTTGTCATTTGAATTCTCTCTCTTATTTACTAAGGTAAAGCTGCTTGGCCCGTCCTGCCAAATTCAGCGAAAGTAGCTTCTCAAGGATGAACGTGTGATGTACTACAACTCCTTGAGGTTATTAAGCAAGTGCAGCCTTTTCAGCCTCCGCTGAAGAGCCTAACGAAGAATGTGAACCCGGATAGAGTAATTTAGTTTTTTTTTAGCGTACAAGGGATGCATCGCAGGAAAATGCAGTTTGCCAAGGATTGAGAATAGAATCGTTTTGGTTCCAGCTTTTTTGAGTGGATGGCAAAGCAACAGGGGCAAAAAGGGCTTCGAACTGTCTTCCTGCCTCATTTATCTCTGAACCGTCGACTTACTATGCTACGTCACGAAAGAGCAATGCTAATGTATTCGTGTACTGAGATGTTCACCAGATCTGACTTTGACTAACACACGACATCTTTGTATGTGGATCAATAGGAAAACTGACACAAATAATTCTTGAGCTTTAGTCTAATGTGCAATGTAGTCTTTGAAAATGTTGTCTTTGAACTTTAGTTTAATGTTCAATATAATTCCTAAACCTGTGATATATGTTCAAATTAGGTTTTGGATTCTATAAAAATGTTTAATGTTATTCTTCCAAATTTAAGTTTAAGGATCATATTAAATATTTTCATATAGTTCAAGGACTAATATGAACATGTACAAAAAATTTAGGGATCGCATTCAATAAATTAAAAGTTCAGGAATTATATTGAACAAATTTGACTAAAGTTCATGGACTATTTATGTAATTATTCTCAGATTAATTAGGCCTACGAATACCTAGAATTTTAGGTTGGAGAGGAGTGTGATCAAGCGGGTCGACTACAAGGAATTGGTGGAGAAATTTCATGTTATATATGATAATCCTTCCAGCACTCAAGTTTGTCAAAAGGAAAAAGGGTGGATTTTCTCCTTTGGAATTCCCATTTATCTCAAGAGCTCGCAATGTGAGAAACTCCAACTTTTATCATTATCTTAAAAGAACTCTCAACACCCGCAAACTAAACAGTAATCCGGGCTATCCATCGACGAAGAATTCTAGGAAACGAGAACGTGCTCCGGAAATGTTGTCCTCTTTCTTCTCTTCGCGACAGCACAGTCCGTCGGTCACCATCCCTAGAAACAAAAACCTCACAGGCTCCTTTTGGAGTTTCTGATCCTAGGAAATGCCAACATCACTTTTCTGTTCTTTTCTCCTCGCTTGTTTGCCTGCCGGTCTTGATTGATCAAAGGAAATCTATGCAAAAAACAAAGAAAACAGAGAAATCGAACAGCGTCCCTTTGGAGGGGTATGTAACTCTTTACTATTCTCTTATGCTCCCTAGGGATTTTAGATGAACCAATGATTAGTGCACCATGTGATAAAACAGGATAGGGTAAGCCATTTGACTGAGAAACCGAGCAAGATATTCTCGTGCATGCTTCCTTTTTTCCCTGGAGATGACCCTTTGGGAGAATATGTGATGGCTGTTATAGTACTTACACAGAAGGATAAGGCACAAAAAAAGAAGAAGAAGAAGGAAGTATAGAAAATGACTGCATTGATTTACATGACGCACATTGCTATTAGATTGCGAAAAAATTACCCAATGAATCCTAAATCTATTATAGAGATATCAAATTAGTTCAAAATTTTTTAATTTACTAATTTAGTTATAAATTTTTGTGCAAAATTCCAACGTAATTCCTCTGGACAATTTTTCAATTGATATCGATGACATGATGGTCCAGAATGGCCACATCCTCCATTTTCAACAAAACTTAGTCGGAAAGATTACATTGGAATTTATTCAACACTAAACTCAAAAGTTTAGGACTGATTTAGTGTCCATATAATAGGTTTTAGACCGGTTGGACAATTTTTCCATTAGATTGCCATTGGAACTTTTGAGTTCCTATCAACCTCTCTCAGACAACAGAGGGGAGAGAGACAGCACGAGGCTTATATTTCCCTCGACCTCTTATTAGAGAAGATTTTAATTGATGGGTTATAAATATCGAAAAGTCGCCGACGTGCATTATCAATGAAAAGGAAAGCGCCAACTTTCTATATCGGTAATCCACCAATCAGAAATTTGGCTACAAGAAATACCTCCTCTAAGTTTGAGAGATAAGATTATGGCATCGGATTCAACGGGCAGTTGTGGAGTTCGAACACTGGATGCAGCAGCAGTGGCTGCTAGTGCCCGTGGAGGCACGTCAGAGCCCTCGTCTCCAACCGTGCACGTTTTGTCCCCAGTTGCCGCAGGTTTCATCGACGCCCCCATTTGTCTCCACCCGACCAATCATAGTATGTACAAAAAATAAGGAGAAACAACAAAAACACCGGAATCATATATATATATACACCCTCCATGTATGTTCGGTCATCCATTGCAAGAAGCAACAGCAGCAAGGAAACAAGCAAGACGGTACTCAACACTGATCCGAGACTGAGAGTGCCGAGAAGGAAGATATGATGTCGGCGGAAAGTATTATCGTGGTGAAGTCCGAGTTGAGCACGGGAGTGAGACGACCGTTGTGCATGGTGGAGTGCGATCCCGTGAGCACGGCCGACAGGCGCGTAAAGAGGAGGAGGAGAGTTCACGTCAATGGTGGCAGTTCTGCTGCTGCGGGAGTTCCGGCGGCAGGAGATGCTCAGAAGAAGCATCACGAGGTCGATGGAGTTGTTGCCGCTGCAACTAATACCGTCAAGAGGAGCTCCAAGTACCGGGGCGTAAGCAGGTCGAGATAATTATTCGTGTGTGCAGATTAATATCTGTCTTTTGAATAATGACGAGTTCTTGAGAAAAGTATACTTCCACGCCTGTCTTGTTGTATACTTCTAACGCTGTATGTGATCAAACGTGTGATAATTGCCCATGATGGCTTTGGAAGTCTGCTTGACAATAAATTATACGAACTTATGCACTTTGATCCATGTTTGCTTGATTCTTCCTTTTGTTCCCTAGAGCTCATGATACTTTGCCTTAAGAACTAGGGCTGAGTCCTTACGATACACAGAAAATGTCAGATTCACATTCAAATCACATTAGGGCCACATTGCCATTGTTTTCTATCGCAGAAGTTGGTAGCTCTCTATTTTTAATTCTTGTAAGTGTTAGTTGAGACATGAAGCTAAAAGTACATTGTTTCTTAAGCAGACATAGATGGACGGGGAGATATGAGGCTCATTTGTGGGACAAAGGGTGTTGGAATCCAACACAGAGGAAGAAGGGAAAACAAGTTTATCTTGGCGAGTGCTTGGTCCATCCACTTGAATGTTTACTGGTCCATTACTTTCTTTCAGTTGGGTCTTTGTTCATGGAGTATCTGACATATCTGGAAATGTGGGCTATGCAGGCGCCTACGATGAAGAAGAATCTGCTGCGAGAGCTTATGATATGGCAGCACTCAAGTACTGGGGACGCTCAACCTTCACTAATTTCCCTGTAAGATAAAACTTTAGAAGGATCAGCTTAACTTGCATGCATCCTTTTTCCTATCTAATTTGGAAGTTTGAATTGGGAAAAGGAAAATGATCATTTGGTTGCAACTCTTGTCGCCTCCACAATTGCAGATATCAGATTATGAGACGGAAATCGAGGTTATGAAAAACATGACTAGAGAGGAATATTTGGCTTCGCTAAGAAGGTAACCTTCAGCGGAATAAGTCAACCCAGTTCCTTTCATATACTTAGCTACCTATAACGCGAATCGATCTCTGAATGTACAGACGAAGCAGCGGTTTCTCAAGAGGCTTATCAAAGTATAGAGGAGTTGCAAGGTAATCAAGAGCACTTTGATTTGCCTCACGGTGCTCTCTGAAGTTTGCAATGAATTCGATAAATCAACTACTACTTTAGTTCGAGGAAGTTTTAAGTAATCATGGTATGTGTTCTTGGATGATGAAATTGCAGGCACCATCACAATGGGAGATGGGAAGCAAGGATAGGCAGGGTGCTCGGAAATAAATATCTCTATCTAGGAACTTACAGTTGAGTGTCGCAATAAAAAATGTCCTTTATATTCTTTGATCCTCTCATGTTTTTTTGCGGTCTATATTTACGTGGAGGGCATTTTGATCTGACTGCTTTTGCTATTCTTCTGCCCTTCTGCAGGTACACAAGAGGAGGCTGCTCGTGCATACGATATTGCAGCAATCGAATACCGAGGGATCAATGCAGTGACCAACTTTGATTTGAGCTCCTACATAAGATGGCTGAAACGAGGACCAAATAATTCTCATGCTCCCCAGAAGCCTCAATTAACCTTGCACTCTGAACCTGCATCGACCTCCTCGAACCACATCCAAGGGGAAGAAGAATCCAAGCCATCCATCTTCTTTCGCTCCAACTCTTTCGTGTTTGATGATCTCACTGCTCCGATGAAACAAGAGGCGAGCACGAATGCAGTTTGTGTCTCCACCAACTCAACTTCTCCAACTGCACTAGGACTGCTGCTCAAGTCGTCGGTATTCAGAGAGCTAGTCGAGAAGAATCCACATTCCCTTGATGAAGAAAAGGAGGACCCTACGAAGGGTTTTATGCAGGCGGGCCCGTGGGGACAATAATATCAGAGGCGGCTTTGGCAATGAGATTGGAGGTTCCCCTTTGATGTTTACACCTATTGGAGAGAGTGAGAGTTTGCCTGGTCTGGAATCAAGGGAAAGTACGATGCTTGTGGGCAATAGAACAGAGCCATGGAATTGGCAGTAAATTAACATCTCTCCTTGCAACCCCACGCTAAACGCAATGCGCTTGCTGTATCGATTGAGTTGAAGCATTACTCTCTCTCTCTCTCTCTCTCTCTGTGCTCTGTGCACGTGCAGCTGAGCTGGTGCCGCAGTAGCATTTGGTTCCGATAATAAAAAATGAAAATGCATTTAGTCGTCAATCAGTTTTTCTTACGAAAGGTATAGAGATAGCGCGGTCATTGGCTATGGATAATCTGCAACAGTGTTCGGTAATATAACTTATAGAACAGTCCGCAAAGCCAGTAGTTTATCATTAGACACGCAAAGAAATAGATCCTGCGACAGACTTCGGTTAGAGGATGCACATCAGGCAGGAGGTGCACTTCCAAGATGATCAGAGTCACCATCAATGAAAAACCAACAAGACAGACGACCGACGTAGACACAGTTAATGCAATCCCGCGACCAAAATGAGCCCCAATGTATACTTCAGTTGATGCAATCCCGCAACTAAAATGAGCTCCAATGTACAACAATCATACGTGCCCTTCTCGAATATTTACATGTCAACAGGTTATTTCCCTTACTTGGAAGGCCACTTAATCTACAATGTAAGTTACAAAGAATTTCCAGCTGGATGCATCACGTGCGCAAATCCAAAATCAAATTTAATATGGAGGATGAATCTAATTTTGCAGATACGACCTTTACAATGTCTTTGCATACATTGCGCATGTGTCTACTAGACAGAAATATAATGTGAATATGAGAGAGAGAGAGAGAGACTGAATGTGCTTGAATTATTTCATTACTGTCTCCCAGAACCCCAATACAAAGGGGCGGAAACAAACTGCTTCAGAGGTTTTCACACCATAACTTGAAAAATAATACAAAAGAGCAGCAAATATTCGGGATGAGATTCACCGAATTATTACTTTGACAGCACCAATCTGCATCGCCATAATAACTTTCAATCTCTCATACTTTGGAAGTGAATTCCATTTACATACCAAATCTACCATTACATCTGCAATGAGGACTGATGCTACCAAAGTCCAACCTTGAGGAATCGAAAGGTAGTGTAACAAGCACATGTACATCCATGGTTTAGTACCACGGTGCGAGGGAAACTTCACATTACTCTACGATCAACATGTGGTTGAACTAGCCCTGGATATACTAAGACAAAGAAATCTATTAGCTAAGACAAATAAATCCACTACATCCATATTGCAGCATCATCAGTTCTATAAGGCACATGGCAAATGAGGCGGAAAAACAGAAACAGTATCATATAGTGGTAAAGAAGCACAAAGAGGACAAACTCAACCAGTATCATCTGGCAATAAACAAATCCCTGTTAGCATAGTTTCAATGCAACCATTCAACCGAGTTTGGACTGTGCATAAAATCAAATCAAGTCTGCTGCAGCATAATAAATAGCATGACAAAGTTATGCTTGACCTTTTCAAACATAGCCAGATAGCACTGGCGTTGCAAAACAAGTATAAACAACAATTTTTCCTTAGTGTTTCTGCAAGTGACCATGGTAAAACTACAAAGTTTACAAATTAACTATTTCCCAGTCATGATCTCTTCAGAAAGGACAATGGACATGTAACTTCTCTAAATTCCAGAACTTTCTTTTTCCCAATTATGGCAGCTTTATGATGCAACTACTTCATAATCCCCAGAAGAAAAAAATGTGGTTAAAAAGACAGAAGAAAGAAAAGGATCTTGCACTTAATTGCATGACATTCATCATGTCCACACACCATCAATATGGGTGATACGAAGCATTTTCAGAATGTTCTCAATGCCAATTAATCTCAAAGTGAACTTTACGCATATGATATAAGGAAAATTAGTGCAGAAAAAGGGCAACTTGAGAGAAGATATGCTGAATGGAGCTGCAGAAGCGAGCCAAAGTCAAATCATCTAACCATCCTACTTGGCACTCTTCACCAACTTTCAATGTAAACCTGATAACCTTAAATATGCAAAGACCACGAAACACATATCAACTAGGGACCATGATTATACCCAAACACAAGAATATATCTGAAATTGTCTATGCTCTTTATGCACCTCCGCACTGCAATACCACAGTAACAACATGCAATCCGTGTCTATGAGAGTAATGGATGCTGCAAATGATTTGCATACAAAATATAGGCAGAAGTTGGAATGAATCCGTGCATGTAAATAGAGGAAAGAGAAAAGATCAAGCAAAACAAGTGCTCTAGGCATGCGCTCACACAAGGGAAGCATTATATGTGTGATGGAGCAGCAGAACATCAAAAAGAGTTCCATATCATACCTTGGCAATGGCTTTGGTTTTCCATTTAATCTGTCAACTCCATCTTGCACAACAGCATCTGAAGCTGATCTATCAATACTCAAGGTCAATGCATCAGCGATGTCCTTCAGACCCTGAGAGCAAGGAGCAGACTAGCATCAGCGATGTCCTTCAGACCCTGAGAGTAAGGAGCAGACTATCTATATCATACGCCATAATACCTAATTCAACAACTTTTGCAGATGCATAAATGACAGAATATTATCTGCCCAAGGAGAAGAGACTTCTTTTGGAGGCAAAAACTCCAAACAATCAAAACAAGTCTTAAGACTCTTAACAGACAGCGTTTAATTCAAAAAAAGGCTCTCCCCATAAATACAACACTATTTGCAGATAGACCTTTTCATTCCTACTACAGACTCAGAATGATGGTTAATTAGCCTTGAAAGAATGAAGGTCCGTGCAACATCTGCAATTAGCATTCATCACTTCATCCAATAATACTTTCAACACCAAATTTGAAAATATACAATTTGCAAATTGTGCATCAAATACAGCAAGGCACAACGTCAGAAAACTTAATAGAACTGAAGAACCCTTTTCTTCACTTGGTAGAGGTCAAAAAGTCAAAGTCAATAGGGAAAGCGGGGGGAAGAAGCAAGTCAAAATTATCAGAAAGGAACCTTAAGACTTGGAGTATCCTGATATGAGAGCAATCCTCGAGACGTGCCTGAAATCTTAATTTGCTCCTGGAAGAAATATGTTAAAGAACTGTCGGTCAATGGACACACTCCTAAAAAATTCTTTCTATAAGAAGGTTCTAACAAATGAAGAACCTTTTCTTCACTTGGTAGAAGTCGAAGTCAAAAAGGGACAAGGCGGGGGAAAGCAAGTCAAGACTCTATATGCTGATATATGAAATATCAAAAACCTCCGTCAAAAAAATATGCTATCGCAGAGAGAAGGTAGGAGGAGGAGGAGGAGGAGGAGATTATTCCAACCTGCAGCATTTTTGGCATTTCCACCTTCTGCCCGCTGGCCACACCACAGAGATACCTCACACCCTCATTCGCCCAATCCTGTCACCACACAAATATATACTTGAACTTCCATGGGGGTAAAGAGGCAGGATTGAGGGTAGCTGAATAAATTCAGAAATTTCACACCAGAAGAATCACAACACTAATACCAATTGAGTGCCAACATATCTAGTGAAGCTTAAAAGTATTTAAGCCTGTAATTTATTGCATATCGAATATAAATATGTATCATTCATACCAAATTTTGTATGGAGAGATTAGTAGCTATACCCAAAAATATTGAACGAAGCCTTTCCCCATTAAGCAGCACCAAACCAACAAGAACTTTATTAATTATGACATCAATTTCAATACAAAAGACATACGAAATACACAAATTACAATTACTCTTTTTTTTTAATCGTGTTGGATAGTCCAACCTAGTTCTAGATAACCCCAACATAGAATCTCCCAAGTCCAATAGCTATAATGACGCATACTGATAATGGATTCATTACACATGCATGAACAGAAAGCAAAATGCTGCATGTGTCCATGTGCATGTGTGTATGCGATCACAGAATTTCATAATAAAAAAGTTAATTTTAACCTGCTTGTACTCCAGTGATCCCATTCGTACATCCTACAAGCACAAAAATAAAAGCAATGAGGAACTTGCCAAATTGAGATTACCATGTACATACAGATGCAAATTGCTTAGGGATCAATACGGATGCAAATTGCTTAGGGATCAATCAGAAGCATTTGATTCTCCCTTAGAAAAAAAAGTTATTGAAAAGGGGCAAAAAGTAGGT
Organism: Eucalyptus guilfoylei; assembly: GCA_016097605.1. Lineage (NCBI taxonomy): Eukaryota > Viridiplantae > Streptophyta > Magnoliopsida > Myrtales > Myrtaceae > Eucalyptus > Eucalyptus guilfoylei. The sequence continues at coordinate 21,873,595 of CM027861.1, read as the reverse complement.
TAGCAGCAACCAGTGTAATTTCACTTTGGAAATGTTTAATCTGGTTCTAAAGAAATCGCATTTCAAGATCCTGAAACTGTTTCATGATTCATCACTCTGGAAAATCAATGAGAATCTCAGTAAACGAAAACTCACCAAACCGGAAACCATTCTCTGCAAAAAATCCAGGTCATCACCCAGACCATCAAGATTGGCTTTTACAGAAGAAACCTGAGTCAGAGAGCAAAATATAGCTGATTAAGAAACTACTACAATAGAATAAGACTATAATTAAAACTCAAAATTTAATCAGAATTGTAAAGCTGTAAACCATGCCATGAAATGTACCTGACCCTAGCACAATAAGAAGTTTAGAGAGACTCAACAGTGACTAAAAAAATAGCAAGGCTTAAATGGCACTTAAAAGTTGTCAAGTATGACCACCCGAAACCTTAATAAACTACTTTGCCAGAATAATATGGTACCAAGTAAAGATGATCTCTTGTTTTCCAGATATCTACAAATCCAACAATTCAACTGTTCTAATAGATTGACGAAGAGAGCAGATACCTCATTCTTTATTTCTTTTGATAGCTCCCTCTGGTCATCCATTTTGCCATCCAAGTTCTCAATTCGCTGAGTTAGATGTTTCTTTACCGCCTGCCACAAAAGAATGGTGAAAATTAGCCCTCCGTTTTTTTTGGTCGAAAAAATTAGCCATTAATAAGCATCAGAAGAAGATGAAGAAGTCGGATGGGAGAAAACACAAAGAGGAAATGACAATTATAAAGCTCTTAATGCCAACTAACAATTTAAAATTTGAAGTCATTCAAAGCAACATACTGCATAGATTATTTCCTAAGATCCACATAAACTAAAATGCGAACTTACGTTGAGAGCCTCGGAGACATGCTCTAGATGTTGGGTCAAGTTTGCCACACAATTGGCCATACCGCGCTTGGTTACATACATGAGATCTGAGAATGAAAGACCCTGCAATTGGAGGAAAAAGCAGATTACTCCATTAGATGACAATGGGCATTAGAAAAGTGAGTTTGAAGAGAAAGGATGTAAAACCTCTCAAATCAACAGATAATATCAAGTAATGAATGTTATAAAAGTGACTGATGAAATCAGAAGATATGGAATAAGACCAATGAACAGTTTATAATTCAGGGATAAAATTACCTTCACTCAGAGTGATTAATGCTCAAAGTTACAATAAGCAAGTCAGCCATTCTTAGAATCTATCCCTGGGTTGGATATGGGGGGTTGGCGCAAGGACAGCAAATGAATTTAAGCTTAACTTGGGAGTATACTTAGGGTTTGTCTGATAAACAGATTAAGTGCCGAAAATTAAATTTTTCACCACTTAATGTCATTGGATGCGGCTGATAACCTCTAACTACACACAACTTAACTGACTGTTTTAAGTAATATATCACTTAATTCAGTAAGTAAGAACAGGCTTACTTAATGGGTTAAGCAATAAATTATTCAAGGAATTAAAATCTTACCAACTATTGGGTTAACGTTAACGACCTTCAATGATGATTCCATGGTAAGCAACTAGTGGAATCTATTATTCAAATTTCATATGTTACTAAACAACTGTTTATTTTCGTTTTCAGAGCTTCAAAACTTCAACACTACCAAACACTAATTTTTCAGTTTTATGTCCAAACGAAACATGGAAAGCTGAAGCAGTTTAGATATTTTTACATACCTTCCACCACATGTAGCCATATCCCAGTGCCCCCAGTGTAGCTGCTGGAACAACCATATTAGTTAAGTTGCCTGGGGAACAATGAAAGGAAAAGTGTATCAGAGATGCTTCATTAGCAGCATAAAGTGAATGCATGTGATATGATAAGATAAAGAAACTTCAAGAACTCGAATGTTAGACAGATACATCGCATTTATACCACAAAGAAATTTTTGGATGCATGATAAAGATAGATATAGTGCATTCTCCGACTAGTTTGACTTGAAAGGCAATGCCTGGCTATGGGCTTCAGAATCTATAGGGCTATGTGGTGAAGGGGGAGCACATATGTTGCAAAGGAGTGCATGCGAAAGAGAGAGAGAGAGAGAGAGAGAGAGAGAGAGAGAGAGAGAGAGAGAGAAGGGGGGGGGGGGAGAGTACCCATTTGGCTAGAATTTCCATTCAGGACAGTTATTTGACGTGCAGAAGCTAGCTGTCGGACCTCCATTGCCAATCGACGCACCTAAGCAGAAGGTCAAATACCCAATTGTTAACCCCACCTAGAAAGCTATGCATAATAGGATGTTTGCATTCACGGTCTATTACCTGTGCGGCAACAGCATCAGAATAGTCTTTATCTCCATCTGATTGGCTACCAGATTTTTCTAATCCCTTCACCAAACCCTGCTTATGGCACAGGAAGAAGATGCCACTAAATCCCAACAGAGCAGATCACAAGAATGACAACAATCATCACTCATACTAGCAAAGTACTATCTGAAAATAAAGCACATTCACCAACCAAAATAACAGTTTTACAGTTACTCGCATAAAAAATGGCTAATGTCTTCCACTTTGAGATAAAGAAACAAAGAGGAAAAGTACTTCCATTGCTTACCCTCTATGTGCTAGATCAATATTTTTACCAAACATTGATGAAGTTATAGAACGAAAGAAGACATTAACTGCCGAGCCCAACATTTCTGAGAGCAATCCAGCACAGACAAAGCTCAAACTTAAAACCAATTACACGAACCTCCAATTTTAGGCACGCTCTAGATTAATTCCTCTCTCTCTCTCTCTCCCCCCAGCTCCCGTAACCCCATCTCGACCCTCCCCACTCCTAAAATCAACACGAGGCTGCGATCGACTGACCGAATCGCAATCAACAAAATCGACACAAACAGGAATCAGCCGCTTCTATTTCTCCAGTAAACATTGAAAGCTAAACAATCCAAGCTGAACTTTAACTGAGAAAGCAAAAGTAGCAATTCTGGTTCGTGTCTGACTTCCAATCCCAACATTTCCAATCCAGCCAGCACAGACAAAGCTCCAACAGAAAACCTATTACATGAATCTCAAATTTTAGGCACGCTCTCGACTAATCCCTCTCCCTCCCTCCCTCCCTCCCTCCCTCCCTCTCTCTCTCGCTCTCCAGCTCCCGTAGCCCCATCTCGACCCTCCCTCCGCTTAAAATCAACACGAGGCCGCGATCGAGCAACCGAATCGCACTCAACGAAATCGACACAAACAAGAATCGACCGTTTCCGTCTCTCTAGCGAAACATTCAAAGCTAACACAACCAAGAGCTGAACTTCGACCGAGAAAGCAAAAGCAGCGGGGATTCTTCCGCGTCCCTACCTGGAGCTCGCCCAACAAGTCCGACAACTTCCCGTTCTGAAACAGTATCGTGCCAGTGTATCCTGCGAAAAAGGAACCATTCAGCGTCAGATCGGGAGGGGAGAGAAAGTCGCACTGATCGCAAGTAGCGGGCAGAAAGAGAGAGAGAGAGAGAGAGAGCTGAACCAGCTCCGGCGAGGACCAGGATCTTGGAAAGCCCTATCCCAGTTTGCATCGCCATGGGCCGTCTCCTCCTCGGTGCAAATTCGTCGACGGAGCGAAACCGACTCTGGTGGTTGTTGTAAGGGGAAAGGGGGGGGGGGGGGGGGGGGGGGGGGCGTGAAGGAGGAGGGTTGGGTGCCGTGGATTAATTTATTTAGTATTTTCTTATATGGCGTTGTGGAGAAGCACGAAAAATTCAACTCCCCTCGAGCTGGCTCTGACCGGATGAGGAGAACGTCGTCGTGTTCTGGTCGGAGCTTCCCTGCTCACGGACGAGATGACGCCGTCTCTTAAGGAGGGGATTCGCCGCCTTCTCTATTCTTCCGCGTGCGGAGATTCGAGCTCGAGTCATTTTTTTCTACCGTTACTCGCTTGAAACAAACCCTATCCAAATAAAAGTGATAAAATTATTGATTGTACAGAAAAATGAGAGAAAATTCCAAATAATAAATCTAAAGTGCCATCATTTCCTCAAATAAAATCTTGAAGTGAACATTATTTCAAATAAGGGCATGAAATGCTTTATTAAACCTTAAATGAACCTCATTTTAAGTAATGGTCTAAAGTGGCCATATCAGGCTAAAAAAAAGACATGAACTCACTATTTGATAAAAGCAATTTTTTCTTTTTTCCCATAAAAAAAATAAAAAAATAATTTTTTTAAAAAAAGAATAGAGATGGGAGGGAGGGCTCTCTCCCGCCTGTGGCCACCACCCTATCACTAGGTGGCAGCGATGGCCAGCAAAGTCGTCGACACTTGGGTGAGGCACGAGCGACCCTCGTTCAGATTTAGGATAGGATCGTTGCCTTCTCTCACCTTTAGCAAGGGCTTGCTAGCCCTCACCTTCGGTTGGCAAGGGTCGCCGACCCTTATCTAGGCATCAGCAACCTTGCTAGCCTAATTCTATTGCCTTATTGGTGATGGGGCAGCAACCACAGGCGAGAAGAACCTCTGTTTAAAGTTTAAATTTTTTAAAATTTTAATCTATTTTTCAAACCCAAATATATATATATATATATATATATATATATATATATATATATATCTAACTTGATCTAAATTAAAATTGTGTTTTGATGAAAATACCCTAGTCGGCCGGAAATTTTTTTCCATTGATGAGCCAGTGAGACTATTCCTTATTTGAAACAAATATAACCACTTTAGGTGCTATTTTGATATTGATATGACAATTTCAGACCCTTATTTGAGAAATTAGTATACTTCAAGCTATTGATTGGAATTTTCTCAAAAAAATTTAAATACCTTATTTATGCAGTTATGTAAAATATTTCCACATTTTAAGACTAGTGACTAGCAAGGTTCGCCTAATCGGCTTTAAATATTTTTACCAAACTACCATCATTATTTTTTACCAAGCTAAATACCCTTATCGAAATTCACACTAGAAAAATGCTTCGGGCCCTTACAGCTCGAGTTAGGGTTGGGCAGGCTTGAGGCCACCTGAAACCAATACCGATTCTATTTCTAAAAACCTCATGATACTTTCTTCTTCTTCTTCTTCAGTAAGATATACTCAATTGGTTATTTTGTGAATATCCTATTGACCGATAAAGGTGTTACTTGTGGCTTTTTTTAATTTTTTTTTGAGTATTTCCATTTTAAAATTTGAATCTCTCATCTCATGGACAATATTGTGATTTTTCTGTTTTCATATTTATACACCAATTATCAATACTACACAAATAATTCCTTTCAATTGATTAATAACTCAAATATCTCTAAATGTGGTGATTTTGCAAAAGCTCCCATGTGTTAATTTTCGCATGCGTGAAAAACTCATGCACCTTTACATGTGTGACTAGTACTTAGTTACCTGGGAGGAATACTATTGGAAGATATGCTCGAGAATCTATTTTGATTGTGATTGTGCACTAAATTAATTAGGGATTAGATTGAGATTGGGATTGATTTGTAGGGTTCATTCTTTCCATTTATTGTGTACATCTTGTATTGTATTTACAGAGCCTTGTACATTGGGGATCATCTGAATCCATCGATGGTGTTTCCGGTGACTCAACAGCGACACATTCAGGCCCAACGTGTGCCCCATTCCAGGCTAGCCCATTGCAAGCTAGCCCATCGCGGGCCATATTTACCAGTGGGTACCTTATCCACAGTATCACGGGCTGAGCCCAAATTCATTATTGCCAAGAGACCAAGGCTAACAAAGAAACGCCCAACGCAGTGGGAGCCCACCAATTATAAATGGTGCAAGCCCAGCCATCAGGTTAGATCCAATTAATGCGGGGCAAACAACCGGGTCGAGCGAATTAGGTATGTGAACAAATCCGTACTCGAGATTTTTCAATGCGGGTCATGGAACCAGATCAAGTAATTCGAGTATGGGAACAAATCCCTACTCGGGTTTTTCGCCCAGTTTTTGTTGTTTCTAGTTGTGATCGTCACCGATCATCCAGAGCTCGGCGACCCCCTATACATGTTGACTACCGACTAACTAGAATTGCGACTCATTAGTCTATAACTGACCGGGTCGGAAAACTATTTTAGGTGGTCACAGGATTTTCGGCGAGCCCTTATGACAAAAGACAAAGACAGCTTTCTCGACAGAGCCGTCCCTATTCCCTCCAACGAACGCTTGGCCTGATATTGGAGAAAGTGCAATCAACTTGTTTGGACATGGATTGCAATTGCATTTCTCCAGAAATCGTGACCGGACTTCCACCAACAAAGGACTTGAAATGCATGTAGGAAAACATCAAGAAATATACGACAAATTAGACTGAGCAAAAATATTTTTTCTCATGCATGAACTCAAGCAAGGAAATATGATGGTCATGGCTTGTTTCAACAAGCTCTCGTCGCTTTGGAACAATCTTGAAGCTACTGAGAAAAAACTCAAGGGGTCAGAAACAACCCTAGAATAGTACAGATCCATGAAAGAAAGAGAGAGCCACTCGATTCATCTTAATATTGAACGAATTGTACTTGATCTTTTGATCACAGATCTTCGCCATAGACCTAGTGCTACCTCATAGCCAAATCTTCCAATTGGCTGTTTGGGAGGAGAGCTAGCAACTCGCGTCATTAGAACATGTGAGAGGAGGCAACAGTATCTCTCTTGTAGCTCACAGCGAACGGCATGAATCAAGCATCAAAACCCTAAGCCAGGAGAGAGCATCAAGAGGGGCTAGGTTCGGCAAAGGCGGTGACATTTGTTCCCTTAAAAAGGAAGGAGCGAACGGTCCAGATCGCTCACATTGATCAGACGGCTTGCAAGGGGCCGATCTCTTAGTTGAATCGAGCTGTGGGCATGACTTCGCAATCAAGGCATCCAACGGCCAGATTTTTGCCACATCATCAAAGCATTATGGGCAAAATTCGAAAGGAAAATGTAAATTATATTGTGAATATTGCAAATTTTTGCACTATACTATTGATAATTATTGGAAATTACATGGCAAGCCCAAAGAAAAGAGGAAAAATAAAGAAGTTTCCGCAGCTTATCAAGTCACTGGGCCCACTGGTCTAAATGCTGATTGACCCATTACATATGAGCAATATCAACAGCTGATGCAAGCATTACTATACTTTTAACAAAGAATGAAGTATCTTAGGTATATCTCACTATCTAGAATTTCATTTCAAGAGGCATTGATAATTGACTTAGGAGTAAGTGATCGTTTTATGTGCGAAAATGGATTTTTTTCAAGTATGCATAGGACCTTGAATCTCCCTATTTCTATGCAATTACCAAATGAAAATATCACTCATGTCACGATGACAATCATAATCACTTTTAGTCATCATATCACCCTATTGAAAATGTTCTTTATGTCCTAGAATTTTAATTTAATCTCATTTCTATATCCAAAGTTTATAAGGAAAATTCTTGTCAAGTATTCTTTGATTTTAACACTTGCTTCTTTCAGGCCCATCCGATTGACAAATTGATGGGCTTGGATAGTTTTTTCGAAGGACTTTTTTTGGACCAGTTTCCCAAGCAATTTTGATTTGTCCTCCATTCCTTGAATAAAATATCATTGTATAATATGACTACCAATGATAAAGATTTTATTATGCATTCAAGAATGGGTCATAGTGTTTCCTTTCTTTATTCTCAATGTCATATTTGCCATCTTGCACAACAATTGCGTACCCCTTTTCCTTCTAATAAAATTCATGCTAGTGATGTTCTTTCATTAATTCATGTGGATGTTTGGAGACCTTATTATACATTACGCCATGATGGATCACGTTACTTTTTAACAATTGTGGATGATTACTCTTGCGCTACGTGAGTCTTTCTGATGCAGTCAAAGGCTCAAGTTTTCTCCCATTTAAAAATGCCCATCACTTTGTCAAAGAATCAGTTTGGAAGATCTATTTAGCGAATCCGTATTGATGATGGGAGATAATTCTTCAACTATAATTGCACTTCTCTTTTTTCGTCTCATGGCATCCTACATGAAAGTTTCTTCATTTACACCCTACAACAAAATGAGATGGTGGAGTATAAACATCGCCACCTTCTGAAAGTTGCGCATATATTAAAATTCCAAGCATCAATCCTAGAGAACTATTAGGGAGCTACTCATCTAATCAACTATATGCCTACTCGAATGCTAGACGAAAGAGCTCCCTTCGAACTACTTTTCGGGAAGAAACTAGCGTTGGATCATTTGAGGGTTTTCAGCTACTTATGTTATGCTACTATAATGGACCCTCAGGACAAAATGGGTCCCCATGCTCGGCATTATATATTCATGGGCTATCTAAGCTTACAAAAGGGATATTATGTCCTTGAGCCATCAATAGGGGAATTCTTTGTAAGCAGAGACGTTATTTTTCATGAAGATATCTTTCTATTTCGTGAAATGGTATCCTCAAATGAAGGCTTGGGTGTCATAACCAATCCTCAGCATTTCTTATCTAAGGACGAATTATTTTCTAAATATATCCTAACAGCACCTTCGGAGAATGCTATTCCCCTAACAACAGCTCTAGTTTCTTATGAGAATCCGACTTAGGAGATTGTTATTGAACATGTGCTTGAGAATCTACCCAATATGGAGGAAGTTCCTAATGTCTCACTAGAATCCCCTACTAAGGAAGTATCTTCTCATCCACCGCTAGCAAATCCTTAACAACGTTTTGGTCGTACTACACGATCACCAACATGGATAAAGGACTATATCTATGCCACACTTAATTCTCCATTTACTCACTATATGATCTTCTCATATGTTTCTTTCCATAAGTTTTCGCCAAAACATAGATATTGCATTAGTCGTTGGAGAAAGGGAATTATCTAGTTTTGATGAGGCATCCATTGATCCATGGTGGCTAAAGGCTTTACTCAATGAAAAGATTTTAATTATTACGAGACTTTCTCTCCAGTAACTAAAGATGTCATAGTTCATTCATTCTTATCAATTGTGACTATTCATGATTGGTTGTTACACCAAATGGACATGTGCAATGCCTTTCTTCATGGCAATTTGGACAAAGAGATTTTCATGGATATTCCTCGGGGCTTACGGAGATAAGGGAGAATAGAGTATGTTGTTTTCAAATCCCTTTATAGCCTAAAACAAGCTTCTAAGCTGTGGTACGTCAAGTTTGCCAATGTTCTCACAGGCTTCAAACAGTTCAGATATGATTATGCCCTATTCACATGGATTAAAGGTGTAGCCTATGTAGCACTGACATAGATATGTGACACGCGACATAACACGCCGACACGTTTCGACACGTTATATATTAAATATATATTTTTATATATAAATGTACAAATAACTAGATAATAATGAAAAAGAGCCTAGAATTAATCTATACTAAAAACATTAATCCTAAATTCTACATTCCAATGCAATAATCCATAAAACTTAGAGAAAAAAACAAGTACTTCACATTCCATTATTAAATTTAACATTCAACAATAAGAAAAAAATCAACATTTCACCGTAAAATATAACAAGAAGTCATTTATCCATATTATTCACTTTCTTCTGAAAAAACAATAGACTCCATCTCTAGCTCATCAAGTGAAAAACTTGCAACTTCAAGCAACCCCAACATCTTCAAACGTATTAAATGCATCTCCGCCAATATCCCACATCTTGGTCTCTCATTCTGCATATTGTGGGTTTTTTCTTGATAGGAGACGAAGGTTATTATGAATTAAAACTAAATCCCCTGCATGTTTTTGGGTCATCTTATTTCTTCTTACTAAATGCATAAAGGAGTAAGTACTCTGATTCCTCTCAGCACATGATGAAGAACAAGGTTATGTAATAAGGTTATGCTTTGGAGTATCGGTGCCCATGCAACATGATTAACCCACCATACCTTCGAATTAATAAAATACCGATCTGAAATGGAATCAAAATCTTTAAAATCCCCATTTTTGTCCACAAAATCCACATACTCCAAATTCACCTTGTTGCACTCATTTAAGTTAAGAAAATATTTCCTAAAGTATTTTAGTCTTTCTTAGTCAATCTCCTTATTCTTATATGGAGAAACTCGAGTAGGATTTTCATTGAGCCATTGATCATTATAGTACTTTTATTTAATAAAGTAAAATAAAAATAGAAAACAATAATAAGTAAGAGGAGTATTATATTATCATATTAAATAAAGATTGACTACTATCTCATACAATTTTAGAATTTACCTGGGATTTATGGTATGTGCAAAGTAATGAAGTAAAGTGTTGTTCCTTGTTTAGCGATCCACAAGAATTATATGAACCACCTCATAAAATGTGGACTCCTCATCTAGCAATTTCACTTCATGTGCATATATAAGTTTCTTCACTTTTTCGATTATTGAACCTCACATATCATAAACTAAGTGAAGACAAGGCTCGTCGGTGTCACAAATTTTAAGCATGTCATAAATAGGAGCCATGAAAGAAAGTATATAATGAATCGAATTCCAACAAAAATCATCCAACACCTTCTCCTTAACAAACTTAGCTTTCCTTTGATTATCATCTCGACAGATTTTCCATTTGTCACAAATCATCATGTTTTGAAGACCACTTTTTAATAACTTGAATCTCCTAAGCATCATAATCATCGAAGCAAAACGTGTATCCGATACAGAAAGCAGTTTCAAGCTAACAAACTCATTATATATTGCTAATCTCATGGAATGATTCATGATAAAATATTTGATTTGCATAACTTCATTAATAATATCTGAAATCGAACTACATTTCTCATAAACTACTTGATTGGTCTCCGTATTTTTTGTGACACAAATGTTGTTCAAAGCTAGATTAAGGATATGTAACACATAAGGCGTCTACATAATGGATGGGAATTCTTGCTCAATGAGTTGTCCCACACCCTTAAAGTATTATCTATAATTACTTGGACTACATTTTCAAGCCTAATTTCATTGATGACTTCTTTCAACAAGTTAAAAATGAAATGCATATCATTTGTTTCTCCCGAACAATCAACTGATTTTATAAAAATTGGTTTCCATCCGACACAACCATAAAATCAATAAGTAGTCTTCTTTGTGAGTCACTCTATCCATCACTCACAATACATACACCTTTCTTCTACCACATGCTTTTAATAGGTGCACATAGCCTATCAATATTTGCCTTCTCGTTTTGCAATAAAGTAGTTTTCAACAAATTATATTTCGGTGGTACATACCAAGTAATATTGTGATTAACGGTATAAGTGAAAGTGGATTGAAAGTAAGAATTCCTTGCTAGGTTAAACAGCAAACCCGCAGAATAGAACATTCTAACAATTTTACAAGTTAGACGTTCTTGTTGAGTCATATTGAATGCATCCTCAAGTGATATTCCATTCCTACTTCCAATTTTCCTTTTTTTTGGAGTTAAATGATGAATCCATTCCATCACTACTACCATTAAGTGAATAACTAGAATGGGGTAAAGGTATATTTTTAGGTGCAATACTCATTGATTTAGCATTGACCTATTCCTTTAATCTTTTTTTTTTTGGTAAGGTTATTCCTCTAATCTTTCCATCTCCAAAAGATCATTTTTTTCTACTTCTATGCATTTTCCAATTCATTTTCTACTTATCATTAACAAATGGCCATTCACTCTCATTTATGAACTCCTAAAATCTTTTTGAGAAAAATTGCAACTCCAAGACAAATTTCTCATTGTATCACTATGATTAACCAACTCATGAACATACCTCCATAATGATTGTTTTCCAACTTTATTGTTAGAGGTAGGTGGTTGAGTACTCGAAGTGCTACTAGCCATATTTGAACTTAAAAACATTCTACAAAAAAAAAAACAATTACAAGAACTATAAGTTTAATATATACTACGAGTAAATATAATGGCAAAAAAACAAATTTAAACATATATAAGCACATCCATAGAAACAAATTATCAGCAAAAAATCGACGACCTAATAACATATTAACAAACCGAACTCAGATTTATGATTTTCAACAAAAAGAAAAATATTGCAAGTTTTTTTACAAAAGGAGTACTAAAAAAGCACATTTTTTCCATAGCCAATGCAATAACATTAATCATCTAAAGTGGACAAATTATAAAGCAAAGCAAGTTATTAGTATGAAAGATCATCTATTTAACGAATCGCAACTTAAGAAATAAAGAAAGAATCTTGATATTTTGTTCTCTAAACCCCAGGAAATATCTTAATCTCCAAAGACTAAAAAAACCTAAATAACCCTTTTCTGCATGCTTAAATTTCTTCTCGTGAACAAATATCTAAAATGACCAGAATGAAATCTCATGTAATTTCCTCTTGTTATAAAGGGTTCATCGAAATTAAGCTCAACAAATTGTTCATTAAGATTGTAAGTTGCATAAGGTGACACAAAATTTAGGGACAACAACTCCTGCCAAATACCAGTAATAGAGACACAAATACAAATAACAGTTTCTTCGCAAAAAACATAGGAGGATCACTTGATCACTTGTCAAGTGTTTAGAATTAACATGGAGATATAGATTAATTTAGATCAAAAAGAAAGATATAAAAGAATTCAATAACCTAGATGTACTAAAAAAACAAGCATGTTATTATCAATTACCGCACTGTTTTTTAGTTAAAGTTAATTAAGGAAGATTGGTACCAACCAAAAGCATGTTGCAGGAAGCAACTAGAAGGAAGTGACAACAATGACTAGCAGCAAATACCAGAGATGATGTGTAGCAGCAACAACGAACGGTAGCAAAATAGTGACGAACAATAGCAAACAACAGTGAGCAACAAGCAGCAATAAACAGAAGTGATGGGCAGTAGAAATTGACAATGAACAGCAATAAATAACAAAGATAATGGCATAGCAACAACGGCTAACGATAGCAAAATAGCAACGAACAACAACAAACAATAAAGAACAACAACGAGCAACAGTAGATAGCAACAAGCAGTAGTAAACAGAAGTGACGAGCAGTAGAAATTAACGACAAATAGCAGCGAAACAGCAGCGAATAATAGCAAACAGCAACAACGAGTAGCAAAAATTGTCGACAAATAACAGTAACTTGCCCAAGAACTGAGGGCTCAATAAATGGATTACATTGTGGTGTGTCTAGAGGAACTTAACACCATGAGATCGCCAAGGAATAAGAGCATTCCAAACTAAACGTTTTCTGGAATTTAATCAAGCATGTGGGCAATTGCGAGCTACGACAATGTGAGCACACAAAATTATTCATCAAGTAGGCCGAACCACAACTTCCAAGAGGCAAGAGTAAACACACGAAAATACCAAAATCCCCATTTTCCCGAATGAGCTCTAGGATTTACAAAAAATCCCAAATTGCATCACAAAAAAAATAAAATCCCCAATCAAAAAAGAAAGCGGAATAACATAACTTGTTAACTTGAGTGAAATGAGATGAAATCGTGAGACGAAGAGGCAGAGGCGCTTGGTCGGGGCAACAGCTTAATGTTTGCAAGAGGCTAAGGCAAGGTTCGAGGCAGCCATGGCAATGGGTGGGGCAGAGGCGCAGGGGGCTACAGTGTGCTGGTGACTAGTGGGGTAGATTGCGAAGTCGGCAAAGCAACACCGACAGAAGGATGGGGGTTTCGATCGACTGAAGAGTGAGGACTACTCACAGCCATGGCAAGAAAGGGAACGTGAAATGTGAGTGTGATTGAGAAGCATTTCTTCTTTTAACTTTTTATTTTTTTATTTTTTTCATATATTTACATTTAGACCCCTCTAGTATTGAAAATTTTCAAAAATAACCCTATGCGTGTCAGAGTCGCATGTGGAAATTTCGGACTCGCGTGTCGAAGCATGTATGATTTTTTGACACTCATTGGTCGTTTGTCGGAGTGTTGGACACGACACAAAAGCTTCTAGAGAGTGTTGGTATTACATAAAGTGTAACGACTCCAACTCCACCTCTAGGGTCTTGAATGACAAGGGTTATCTTTGCAATGTCTCGAATACATCATTGTCCCGATTCTTTTTATCTTGTTATCATGCATATGCAGAAACATGAACAAACAACTCCCCGGACAAACAACAACTAGAACATTGGGACATACATCACACATGACACACCAGTTATATTATAGTAGTATTTTTACAAGTTATTTCTCTATCGGCCCTCTTTCCTTATTACATCATACTACAAGTTTCTACATGAGTTAGGAGAATTCGTATCTTCTCTAGTATGACTATAGCTCCCAAAGCTGATGTAAGACTTATATGATTACAAGTCTAAAAAATAAGGAAGTGAGTTCGAGGAAATTCAGTAAGTAAAATTCTTAAGTCTTTACTAAAAAAGTATCTCATTATCGAAGCTTAATAAGTACAACACTTGCATATAGTATCGATGACAGATCAACAATAGATTACTTGTCATGTCTTTACTAAATACATGATGTAGATGTAAAATACCTTAGGCTTAACAATGAACACATTAACATATCATGTTTATGCATTACTAGTACTCACATAAATTCATTTACTATGTAGCACTGACACGAACACGCGACATGCGACATGATACGATACGACACGCCAACACGTCATTTCTCAAAAAGTAGAGAATTCCAACATGTTATATATTAAACAAATATTTTTATATATAAATGCATAAATAACTAAATAATAATAAGAGCCTAGAATTAATCTATACTAAAAACATTAATTCTACATTTGTTAATATCATTCATTCTTTTAATTTGACAAATTCAACTACATTTCATTATAATAATCCATAAAACTTGGAGGAAAAAACAAGTATTCCACAATTCACTATTAAATTTAAAATTTAACAATAAGCAAAAAAACAATCAACATTTCATCATCAAATATAACAAAAAGTCATTTATTCACATTATCCACTTCTTCTGAAGAAAAAAAAAACAGACTCCATCCCTGGCTCATCAAGTGAAATATTTGCAACTTCAAGCACCCTAGCATTTTCAAACGAGTCAAATGCATCTCCGCCAATATCCCACATCTTGGTCTCTCTTTTTGCGTGTTGTGGGCTTTTTCTTGATAGAAGACGAAGATTGCTATAAATAAAAACCAAATCTTCTGCACGTTTTGGGGTCATCTTATTTCTTCTCACCGAGTGCACAAATGAATAAGTACTCCAATTTCTCTCAGCACATGATGAAGAAGAAAGTTGTGCAAGAAGCTTTAAGGCTATGCTTTGAAGCATCGGTGCACATGCACCATGATTAACCCACCAAGTCTTAGGATCCATAAAATATCGATTTTGAATGGAATCAAAATCTCTAAAATCCCCATTTTTACTCGTAAAATCTACATATTCCAAATTCACATTGTTGCGTTCATCCAAGTTAGGAAAGTATTTCTTGAAGCATTTCAGTCTTTCTTGGTTGATCTCCTTATTCTTGTATGGAGAAATTTAAGTAGGATCTTCGTCAAGCCATTGATCACTATAGTACATTTATTTAATAAAATAAAATAAAATTAGAAAACAATAATAAATAAGAGGAGTATTATATTATCATGTTAAAGAAAGAATAACTAGTAATAATCTCATATAATTTTAGAACTTACTTGAGATTTAAGACATATGCCAAGCAATGAAGCGGAGTGTTGTTCCTTGTCCAACGATCTACAAGAATTGTATGAACCACCTCATAAAATGTGGACTTCTCATCTAGCCTCTTCGCTTCATGTGCATATATAGCTTTCTTCACTTTTTCGATTATCAAACCTCACATATCATAAACTAAGTAAAGACAATGCTTATTGGTGTCACAAATTCTAAGCATATCATAAATAGGAGCCGTGAAGGAAAGTATATAATCAATCAAATCCCACCAAAAATCATTCAACACCTTCTCCTTGACAAACTTAGCTTTCCCTTGATTATCATCTCTCGATAGATATTTCATTTGTCACAAATCATCATGTTTTAAAGACTACTTTTTATTAACTTGAATCTCCTAAGCATCACAATTATCGAAGCAAAACATGTATCCACTATAGAAAGCAACTTCAAGCTAACAAACTCATTGTATATTGCTAATCTCATAGAATGGTTCATGATGAAATGTTTGATTTGCATAACTTCCTTAATAATATCTGAAATCCAACTACATTCTTCATAAACTATTTGATTGCTCCCCATATTTTTTGCGACACAAATGTTCTTCAAAGCTAGATTAAGGGTGTGCACCACACAAGACGTCCACATAAGGGATGGAAATTCTTGCTCAATGAGTTGTACCATGACCTTACAATTTGAAGTATTATCCGTAATTACTTGGATCACATTCTCATGCCTAATTTCATTGATAACTCCTTTCAGCAAGTTAAAAATGAAATGCATATCTTTTGTTTTTCCCGAGCAATCGACCGATTTTATAAACATTGGTTCTCCATCCGATATCGCCATGAAATTAATAAACAGTCTTCTTTGTTAGTCGCTCCATCCATCATTCATAATACTTACACTCTTCTTTTTCCACATGTTTTTGATAGGTGCACACAACTTATCAATATTTGCCTTCTCTTTTTGCAACAAAGTGGTCCTTAACAAATTATATTTCGATGGTACATAACTCGCAATATTATGATTAGCAGCATAAGTGAAAGCGAATTGAAAATAAGAATTCCTTGCTAGGTTAAACAGCAAGCCAGCCAAATAAAATGTCCTAGCAATCTCACAATCTAGACGTTCCCGTTGAGTCATATTAAATGCATCTTTAAGTGATTTTCCACTCCCACTTCCACCTTTCCTTTTTTTGGAGTTAAATGATAAATCAATTCCGTTACCACCACCACCACTAAGTGAAAAACTAGAAAGAGGCAAAGGTACATTTCTAGGTACAATACTCATTAATTTAGTATTGACCTCTTCCTTTAATCTTTCGATCTCCAAAAGATCTTCTTCTTTTTTTCTACTTTTGTGCACTTTCCAATTCCTTTTCCACTTATCATTATCAAATGGCCCCTCATTCTCGTGTATGAACTCTTAAAATTTTTTTGACAAAAGTTGCATCTCCAAGACAAATTTCCCCCCGCATCAGTATGATTAACTAACTTTAACATACCTCTATAATGGTTGTTTTACAACTTCATTACTAGAGGTAGGTGGTTGTGTACTTGAAGTACTACTAGTTATGTTTGAACTTGAAGACATTCTGCAAAAAAAAAAAAAAAAGATAAACATGTTATTATCAATTGTTATAAGGTTTCTTAGTTAAAGTTAACTAAAGAAGATTGGTACCAATCGGAAACACGTTGCAGGAAGCAGTAAACAGCAGTAGACAGCAGTAAAATAGCGCGGACAACAACGAACAACAATAAATGACAGCAAGTAGCAGTAGGCAGTAGTGAGCTGCTGTGAACAGCAATAATAAAGCAGCCAACAACAACGAACAGTAGCAATACAACAGTGAATGGCAGAGAATAGCGGCGATACGACAGCAAACAACAACAACACGGCAACAAACAACAGTGATACGGCAGCAAACAGCAGCAGCGAATAGCAGCAGCAAAATTTCCATTATCAATCCCCGACCATCACACATATACAACTAAAGCCATTAAACAAGACACTCGTGTTTTTACTTATTGCATGACCATTGACATAATCAAGTCAACAAACTAGTTGTACAAATACTGATAAAAGAAAACCGGCTGTATGAATGAGATGCATTATTGTTCCTTACAAGTACTTAAATTCGTGGCACCACTTCCCACTCATTTAAACCCTGTAAATAGAATCATGAAACGTGATTTTCTCAATCACGGGCAACATGCCTCTAAAGATCGGTAGAGGTCAACATCAGGAAGAGATTTAAAATGCACATTGCAGCTCCCCCTTCTCGAACCCATGGCTAGCCATCCTATAACATTTTTTTCATTAGCAAACAACTAGCAACAATAACTACCAATCCTCAAAACCGACACAATTGACGCAGCTTCCGAATGCCATAACACCTATCTTAACTCAAATAAACGTCAATGGCGTCTAGATTACAACAACAATATAAGTTCGTTTGTTTTGAAGAAATTAAACAACTTGTCTCATTCCCACAAAACAATTCCCAACTTTCGCAAAACACACGCAAGCACCATCGGCTGGAAATTCATTACCTAAACAACAACTCATCTCCTCCCTACGAATCAATTCCCCCTCCAACCCCCCACCCCCCCCCCCCTCTCTCTTCCGCTACGATACGTAATAAGTAAAAACATGAGTATCTTTCCCCGAACTAACTCTAGGGTTTGAAAAAAAATCCCAAATTGCATTAATAAGAAATCCAAGATGTTGAATCGAAAAAGCAAACGGAATGACACAACTTGCTAACTTGAGATGAGCAAAAAGATGAAATCGCGATCGTGAGACGAAGATTACCAACACGGCAATGCCTATGAGAGGCAGAGGCCCTAGTCGCTCAGTCAAGGCAACGACCTGATGCTTGCGAGAGAAGAAGGCGAGGTCAGAGGCGGCTGTGGCGACGGGTGGAGCTAAGGCACGAGGGGCTACGGCAACTGGTGGGGTGGGCCCCGTGGCCGGCGAAGCAACACTGGCGAGAGACTCACAGCAAAAGAAGAGAACGAAGGTGCGTGCGACGGTGCGATTGAGAAGAGTCTAGAACCAGAAGTATTGGAAATTTGTTTTAGCTTTTATTATTATTTTTATATTCTTTTTTTCATATATTTATATTTAGACCCTAGAAGTTTTGGAAATGTGTAAAAATAACCCTTGCGTGTCGGAATTTTCGACTCGCGTGTCGGAGGCAGTTGACCGCGTGTCGGACACGTGTCGGAGTGGCGGACACGACGTGAATAGTCCTGGAGAGTGTTCGTGCTTCTTAGTTCATTTATTGTCGTCTTGGCTCAACTAGGCCCTCTCGACTTGATCGGGGCTTCCAACTTCTTGCTGGACTTCTTGGCTCAACCAGAGCATGTAAGTTAGATCGAGACTTCTTGGGGCTATCTTCCCAAGGCTTTCGAGTTCAAGACCCAAGTATCTTGGCTCAACCAGGGCATCTCATTCAAGAAACAAGGCATTGTTGCTAATGCTATGTGATGACGGGTGCATTTTTCTCTTTAAATGCACACACAAGTACTTCATACAAGCCGATTCTTATCTTTTTTTCTTAACCAACTTATATATAGCCTAGAGGCATGCTCATTCATATGTGTGTATCATGAATCCTAGTCATGTCGGGAACAATCCTTAGTCCGTGACTTGAACCAAACACTTAGCATCGATCCCCGCATCAAACAAGGCTAAAAAACGGCACGTCTTAATGCTAATCCATGACCTTGAGGCTTTGGTACTTATCCTAAGCTCAATAGATCTTAGCTTCGACCCAATGTGAACATATTTCATGGCGTGAATGACCCTTGGTTCAAGACTTGATCCAACGCCAAGTACAAAGTCCCCGCACCAATCAAGATATAGAATTGGCATACTTTGGTGCCTTACCAAGACCTCATGAGTGTAGGCGATCCTCATACCGATTAAGACTTAGAATTGGCACGCGTCAATATCGATCCCAAATCATGTATCCTTAGGTGATCCCCACACCGAATGAGACTTGGAACCGGCATGCTTTAATCTCGATCTAAGGCCTTGTGGCCTTGGGCAACTTTACCTCGCGATGAACTCAACCTAAGTGAACCTCGGCTTCATTCTGGCTGTGAATGACTTAAGCACATGTTCAAACACAATTATGAGCAAAACCGTACTAAAAATTTAACATCCTATCCACGGCTTGACAGGTGAACACTTAATTAGACTCAACAACGAAGACTACCACCCAAAAGGAGAAATAAGAATCTTATTTATCGTGATAAACTTCAAGAATCTTAGAGATAGTAGCTTAAAGAGGGTGGGCACTTGCGAGGCCAAGAGAGGAGGAAGTGAGTCTGTAAAAGGCAAGAGAGGAGAAGAATGCTCAAGATGATGGAGACGTGGACCCTTAGAGTATCATAACTTGACAGAAATGGACACTTAAGTACCATAACTTATGAAAGATATACTTAAGTGCCAAAATCGGAGCAAAATAAATCACTTGAGTGCCAATCCGGCCAAAATCCAGCCAAATTGCATACGTGGCATTTTTTCAGCGAAGCGAGTGCAAAATGACGGCGTTTTGCATGCTGATGTGGCTAAATAATGCAAAAACGACGTCATTTTGGGCTGACGTGGTAAAAAAATAATATAAAAATTATTAAATTTAATTTAAAATTAAATTTAGTTAAAATATTTAAAAATATTAATATTAATATTAAAAAAAAAAAAAATTCCTCGCCACCTTCGCCTCCCCGCCGTCGCTGGGAAGGGCCGGCGACGGAGGGTGGAGGGTTGGCCAGGGTCACTGGGCTCGGGCTAGGGGCTGGCGACCTCGGCCGACCAGCAGCAAGGGCTCGCGAGCCCTCGCCTAGATCCGGCAAGGGTCGGCGGCCCTCGCCCGGCCGGGCTAAGGGCGAGTGGCGAGGCTGGGCGAGGGCCGCCGACCCTCGCCGCTGGTTGGCCGAGGTCGCCAGCCCCTGGCTAGGGCCCGACGACCCCAGCCGACCCTCCCCCCTCTGTCGCCGGCCCTTCTCGGCAACAGCGAAGGGGCGGCGTCGACTAAGGGCTGAGCCTTGAGCCGCCTTCCCCATTTTTCTTTTTCTTTTTTAATTTTTTTAATATTAAAATTATTATTTTAAATATTTTAACTAAATTTAATTTAATTAATTTTTATACTATTTTTTTACCACATCAGCCCAAAACGACGCCGTTTTTGCATTATTTGGCCACATCAGCGTGCAAAACGGTGTCGTTTTGCACTCGCTTCGCCGGAAAATTGACACGTCAACGTATTGGCCGAACTTTGACCGGAGTGGCACTTAAGTGATCCGTTTTTCTTGGAATGTGGCATTTAAGTGGCACTTTCGTAAGTTATAGCACTTAAGTATCCATTTGTGCCAAGTTATGGCACTTGAAATATTATTTTGCCTAAGATGATGAAAGAAGTGAGGGGCTCTTCCTATTTATAAGCACCAACCTCATCATTACCTATCCAAAAGGCCTAATGATCTTTCTTAGAGTGGCACGGCTATAAAGTCGATGTGGCAAGTCTAAATTATAAGGTAACATACCTATTTGGAAAGGTGGCACACCTAGGCTTATGAAATGTCAATATAATGGCCTATTGTAATGATTGGAGGCTTACTTATTTCCCTTCCATTGAACCACTTACACCATGCCATTATGACTTGACCTACTTGTTCTCCAAGGAGAATCTTATGATAATGATGACCATATCTTTCATGGATACCTAAGCCAATGACTCACCATTCTCATTAAATACCTAGCTTTGGTTAATCATGAGATTTGGATATTTAGCATGTCTAAATTAAGGAATTTGTTTTTCAAGTCTTGGCCTT
Source organism: Eucalyptus guilfoylei (assembly GCA_016097605.1). Taxonomy (NCBI): domain Eukaryota; kingdom Viridiplantae; phylum Streptophyta; class Magnoliopsida; order Myrtales; family Myrtaceae; genus Eucalyptus; species Eucalyptus guilfoylei. The sequence continues at coordinate 21,852,209 of CM027861.1, read as the reverse complement.
CTAGAATATTCCACCAAGTTCTCTTCCAATTGATCCACCTTTGAGTCTTTTATTTATTCCCTAAAGAAAATCTTGAGCCATTATTACCAAATCTTCATGGAGACACGTAAACCAATGACTCATCCTTGCATTTAATAAGGTGTTCTAAAATATTTTATTATGTCTTTTCTTGATTGGTCAATTTGTTCAAGAATCCCTTACTTAATTCCAAGGTAATGATTACCAAATCTTCCTCATGCCACATAAGGTGTTGAATCACCCCTTTCATTAAATGATCCAAGGGTTGGTACCACATGAGATTCACCAATAGACAGAAATAGAATCGACAAAGTGTATTCGTTGCCAAATGGCTGAAAAATGAAATAGAGTATGCCCCGGCATATATATATATATATAACATGCCCCATAACTCTTCCTTATTTTGGAGGCCTTCACCTCATAGAAGCTATCTACCTGAGACGGTCCCTTGGTCCACCCCTTTCATTAAATGATCAAAGGGTTCTAGAATGTTTTATTTTGTCTATTTCCAAAGAATAAGGCAAATATGGGAAATAGGCCATTGGAACTGCAATTGGAACCGAACATTGGCTTTTTGTGTACATTCTCTAATGACCATTTCAACACACCTGAGGTTTGTGACAAAACCACTCTCGGTGTGGTTGTTGTAGGCAAAAGTAGCCTTCTTGACTAGGTCGGTGGCCTAGAGCATGGGCTCAACGACAGGCCTTTGGACCAGCTCTGGTCAAGCAGACCAATTCCTAGACTGGCCCTAGCCTGGTCCCCGTCGACTCCCAATTGTCATATGATTGTTTGGGATTGGTCAATCCATAACCGATGCACAATCGTATTGAGTCATCTCATGGTTGTCTACTATTGATACATTACCAAGTGGAATCACTTGCGATTGGAACTCGACTGTTCGGGATTGATCCATGATCGTCCATCAATCCGTGATGATACGTGACCATCCCTCAATCTACCCTTATTGTTGGGCAGCCATTCATTGACCGAGTGACTCGGATCCACTTGCGTGGTCATTAGATTGGTCTACAGTCAATCTCTTGATCAATCCATGACCAATCCATGACCAATCCTTACCAGTGACATACCAAACTCATAGCCATTTATCATAAGGTCAAAAATCGCGAATGTCACAAAAGATATGTCATCTATCTATTTGATGATATATATCCACAATATTCTCATCATGGGAAATGATAAAAGTGCTGTAGGGAGCCTTAATGAATATTTGCATTTTACCTTTCATATAAAAGACCTGAGAGCACTTAAATACTTCATTTGGATTGAAATTGCCCGATCCAACCAAGGAAACTCTCTTAATCACCGAAAGTTTATATTAGAAATTATATCAGAGGTAGGTATATCAAGATGCAGACCGGCAGTTATTCCAATTGAGTAGAACACCAAATTAACCACGACATATTATGATACAGGAATATCTTAGAATGATGACACCATACCGAAGGATCCTTTGAGTTATTAGAAGCTCATTAGAAAGCTCATATATTTAACTATTACCAAGCCTGATATATTCTATGCGGTGTAACACTTAGTCAATTTATACACAGTCGAAAACAATCCCATATGAATGCAATCTTGAAGGTAGTGAAATATTTGAAGAAGTGCCTAGGACTCCAGATACTCCTATCTAGGATATGCAACATGGAAATGACGGCATATAGTGATGTGGACTACTCAACTTGTCCCATGAACTGAAGATCTATCACTAATTTCCGCATTAAACTAGGAGAATCTCTTATTTTGTGGAAGACCAAGAAGCAGCCGACCGTGTCACTATCTTCGGCCGAAGCAGAATATCGAGCTATCACGAAAACTACCTGCGAGATTATATGGATATGAGGCTTACTTCAAGACCTCGGAGTATAATTGAAAGAACCAACAAAGCTATTTTGTGACAATGATGCGGCCCTCAAGCTTGCAGCAAATCCCATAGTGCATTAAAGAACTAAGCATATGTAAGTGGATTGTCATATCATTTTAGAAAAGATTCAGAAAGGAATAATCAAGACAAGAGGAATTAGGGATTAGCTCGAGATTGGGATTGATTTGTAGGATACATTCTTTCCATTTGTTGTGTACATCTTGTACTATATTTACAGCACCTTGTGCATTGGGGATCATTGAAGAAAATACATTTTTTTTTCCCTAAAGCATCTTCTTTAGTCATTTTTGCTTCCTTTCAAATACGACTAACTATTCATTTTTAACAAAGAAAATTTTCCTTCGATTTGATAAAAGAATACGAAACTGTTTTTTTTTTTTTGCATATTCCCTTTAAGTAGTAGCTTTTCAAAGTTGAATCTTTTTTTTTTTTTTTTTTTCGTTTCCTTAAATTAATTTTTTTTTTTATTCACGCTCCAATGAGGTTCAAAAGGCTTGAGATGTTATGATTTTCCCACGTTTGCATCTCGCTAGGCAATGATATTAATCAGGTAATTACGATCATAGTAATGGATAATAAAAAGTGCATAAGCGCTGTAAATGTCTCCCATAATTAGGCTTTTATCGCCGAAAAGATCAAATTCAATTAGTGGAGGATCGGTGCAGGGCCCATACATGGCCCGCTACGATTCGGTCATCGATCGCGTACCACACGTTTTTGAATCGACGCTAAATTACATTTTGACCACGGTCTTCTCTGTGGGCCTGACACGGTTGGCCCAGTAGAGCAAAATCCAGCGACAAGGGTCCCGCACAGCATAGTTGTGGTGGGCTGGCCGGCCCCACACGCGTTGGGCTTTTCCGTGATACAATATCGCACCGCTCAAGACTGCCATGTTTCAAGGAAAATAAATGATATGAATAATAATTTTACAAAAAAAATCTTTTGAATCTCTTTCAAAAACAAATGAAAATGAACAATCTTTTCACCCAATAAAATAACGAAAAAAATTTACATTGAGTAATTATTTCGAGAGATACAAACAATTATTTCAATGAGTTAATGGAAAATCTATATTTAAATTCTAGAAAATAATTTACTCTAAAATTTAGGAAAATATTTTTTAAAATATGATTAGGTATTGATGCTTTGACCAAAAATTTTACGCTTAGTTGTGGAATCCTCTGCATTGGTTATGGGGTTTTTGGTGCCTAAGTTCTCGTCCATTGAGGATTTTACTACTCAAACTCAAATCCCCAACACTTGGGCCCAAGTCCACAAAGGCCTTGCCAAGTCCCCGACGCCCAAGCTCATGTCCCTAGTGCTCAAGCCAATGTCTATCGAGGTTGAGAGGCAGGACCCTAGTGCGTGCGCTCGAGTCTCGAGTCCATTGAGACCGAGCTTGAGATGCCCATGCCCTAATCCTTGACACTCGAGTTGAGATCCATCAAAGCCAGACTCAGAACTTTGATGTCCATATTCGATTCACCGATTAAAGAAATGTTCACATCATAAAAAAAAATCACAAACTATGCTCATTGTGACACAATTATTTCAAAATAAACTTATTCATCGGGATACAAATATCCCAAATTTTTTTATCATAAAAAACCCCGAAGTTATACTAGTATGACAAATATATAATTAATGGAATTGAAAAAGAGAGTAAAAATTTGAGTTTTTTTACTTCACAAATTTTTTTCGAGATACTTGTATCCCCACAATGGGTAGGATTTTGTCTGATACAAAAAAAGAATTTGAAGAATACCACATAATTTGAGATTTCTTTTTATTGGGTGATATTTTTTTTTGTTAATCGAGAAACCTAATCCACCCTTAGGACCCCCAACTTAAATTATGGAATGTAACGAGAGGGTTTGAACTATCAACCTTGACGACGAGGGAAAGTACTCACATCATCTGTGCTGCCATGGTTGGATTATTGGGTGATACTTTGTCCTTTTAAAAAGAAATGATTCCGCAATCACAGCTTTAATGTATAATATTCGGGCGGAACGTTGGATGGGTTACCTATTTCGGAAAAAACAAAAAAGGAAGCGGAGGGCGAGTAGGGACCCGCGTGAAATGAAAGCAGAGCTATTCATTTCGCCTCCTCTCAGATATTATAATAGTCCCCCACCGCCTGCGAAAGCAAAGTCTCTCTCTCTCTCCTCCTCCTCCTCGATCCCCTGGTCGATCGATCTATCGATCGCCGCCGCCATGGATTCCTTCCTCTGACACCGCGTCTTCTTCCTCCACCCCGCCGCCGCCGCCGCCGCCGCCGCTGCCGTCCGCTCGAAGGGCAGAGGGATCAGTTTCGCCGATCATCTCGATCCTGAGGAGCCCCTTCGAAGATTCCAGATACTCGCCGCGTCTGCTAGCAAGTAAGCCTGCGCCACGATTACGGCTTGTCGCCGTTGGTTTTGCCTTCTGCGGTCACTCGATGCTTTAGATCGCGTGGTTTTGGGGTTTGGTCGTTTGTGGTTGGACCGGTTTTGGTGATAGGCTTGCGCGCATCGAGGCTTGTGCTGGATCTGAGTGCGTGTATGCGTGATTGCTTATGAGTAGAGTTTTTTGCAGTAATAATCCGTTCTCCGAGCTTTAGACTGGCCGAAAGCGAGCATTTTGCCTTTTGTTAGCTCACCGATCTTTATTTAGAATGATCTTGCCGCTATGTTGCTGACGATTTCTTAAGGATTGGTGGTCGGGCTTGCGTAGATGTTGCTAGTTTCTTGTCAATTGATAGCTGATTTTAAATCCGGGGGAGTGGAAGTGCTTTATCCTTCATATTCTAGCTGTTTACAGAGTTAGGGAAGATACTCAAGTGGTTGTAGAGCGGTCTCAGTTGCTGAGGGTAACTTTTGTTTTGATGTCTTTTGGCTGGGGCTCTTGATAAGCTTGCATCAAGCACGACAAGAGCAAAAATAATTTGTCTTGGCTGTTCTCACCTGCCACAGTAGCTGAAATCATCTAGCTACAATGGTCATGTGTATCATTGAATCTGACCATTGCTTGGTGAGCAGTACATTCATCATGGCTTTTGGTCTATTAACAGGCGGTGAGGATGTCAACTCCTTCGAGGAAAAGACTAATGAGGGATTTTAAGAGGTTGCAACAGGATCCTCCAGCGGGCGTCAGTGGTGCCCCTCATGAAAACAACATAATGCTGTGGAATGCTGTTATATTTGGGTGCGTGATGCTAAACGCTTAATAGCACATGAGTTTATTTTTTAGTTTCTTCTCGTTGTTTAAACCATAATTGCCCTTTTAATCTGGTTGGGGAAGGTCTGATCTAACATGACTTGAACTTTTTCTGTTGCAGCCCTGATGACACTCCTTGGGATGGAGGTAAAGCTCAGTGACTTCGTTTTTGTTCTGCTGGGATTGCATGGTGTTGACTTATGTCCTCATTTGAATTTCTCTCAACCCCGTATCAGATTTTTTTCATTCACGATATGCTTTCGTGCTTATTGTGGAAGGGTTATAAAAACTGTCGTATTCATAGTCGCACCAGGGAATTTTGAAGTTTTATTTTGGATAGGAATTGTTCCCAAGGCTGTTATAAGTGGAATTGGACTAGTATGATGAGGGTGTCTGAAGGATCGAATTGCAGGATTGAATTGAGTATTGTGACAGTATAATATTATCAAATAGTAAATAGAAGTTTACTTATTATGATATCTCGTGAGCTCAAAGCTCCATAAAGTGCGACTTTGAAGGCTCACCATTTTGAAACCAGAATTAAAGAATAGTCATCATTTCGATAACCTAAAATATCAAGATTCAAACACTCCTAGATGAGGACTCCTCAAAGTTGGATTGGTAGGATTGCACTGTTTCTAATATTTGGATTACATTCTTTCCTTTAATTTTAAAATCATAGAACTGAACCACCGGCGGCTTGCCCTAGTGGCCACCATTCTCACATGGGAATGGGGAGGTAGGGAGTTCAAAACTCCCCTCCTCCGGATAGGGGGAAGGGTTATTGGTTATGGGATTTCCCCAAGTGAGCCCATTAGGGGACCGTTAAGCTCCTCTACAAGGAGCTCCAAAGTCCAGGAATACACCTGGTTGGCCAAAAAAGAAATAAAAGAAAAAAAAGAAATCATAGAACTGAGAGATCCTGCTATCTGTGTTGGAATTTCGACAACCATGTTCCCTATAAACTTATGAGAATTTCTGTAATTCACGTGATTAAGAATGAATAGAATCGAGGACCCCTTTGCCATCTCTAAATCGTTTTGCAATAATGCCTTTTATGGATCACGTAGATGAGTTCCTTTGGGGTGCTGCAGATTATTCATTGGACCTGTTGATTCTAGGAATTTGGTGATCCCATAAGATCTCATCATATTGTTTATGACATTTATTGAATTTGCTGTAATGACTTAATGTAGATGGGATCTATCTGCCAATCTTGACCGGCCTACCCATGCTTTTGGGTGGGTTTAGTTTAAGCAACATATTAGGTCCACTGTCTGGACACATTTCAAAAATTCTGCTTGGTGCATCCGGTCCCTAGTACGCCGATGCTTTATCAATGTTGCATAATTTCTATTATATTTAACCATTATGACTGCCATACACATAAAAGGTCCACTGTTGCTTGCTTACTTGTTAGGCCTATGCTTCTGTTATATGCTGAGGTTGATGTTTGTGAATGCAAAAGATGAAGAGGATCAGTGTTTAAGACAAATCGAATTTAAGTATGTGGATGATAGCGATATTCATCCATCTTTGGTGCCGGTAAGAATGTTGGAGGGTGATTGAAAAGTATGCTAAGGTGTGCACTGATAAGGACTTATTTCTTGCAAAAAGTTTAACTTTGATGAGTGAGAGTGTAGTGCTGAAGGAAGGAAGGAGAATGCCTATATGCAACCACTTAATTCTAAACTTCCTCTTGTCTTAGAGATGAGTTTCCGGCAACAATTCTTCATGTCTATCTGCCTTTGATTTTTCTGTGTGTGTGTTTTTTTTTTTCAATTATTTTATTTATCTTGGGGGGGTGGGGAGCGAGGTGGGAGAGACGCATTTAACTGATCTTTGTCTGTTCTTGGGAGGAGATGCAAATGGAGTGAGAGGAGGCTACTTGGGTTTCTATACTAAAGTTAACTGACTCAGTTTAATTTTCTTTCACTTAGTAGTAAAGAGTGAAGCACACGACTATCCATTTATCTCGTGCCTTCCGATTAGTGATACAGTGCCAACAGGTCCAGGCCACATCGAAACAGTTTTTTGACTTGAAAAAGCTTAATGGAATAGTAAGTTAGGATGTCAAGCCTAATGTTTGAAAAAGGAATTCTTATCCTCGTAGATTAGATTCTTAATTGGTGTAGTCATAACTAGCTCAATGGGTTTCTTCTTTGTACTCAATCTGCAATTTTTTTTTGGATCTTTCTTGTATGTAATATGTGAAGTCCAGATCACATCTACAACTTCTCCATGTGAGATGTGAGTTTTCCGTATCATTTTCTTTTGTCTAATTCCAATTAGCTTTCAGATTTCAGAAAATGAAAGAAGATCTTACGAGTGGTAGAAATCAGTACTAAGCAACAGCTAGAGTAGGAAAAGGAATATGTGATTGAGATGAAGTTAGAGGCGTTTCTTTAACTGTTTTCTGCATGTTTAATTTTTTCTTTTCCTGTTGCAATGATCTTTCAGATTTAATTGCCTTGATTTCAACCAATGCTTTCTGGAAATGACTAAAAAGCTAAGTTTTGTTTCCTGTGCAGTCAAATGCACAATTTTTAGTCTTCTCCCTGCTCCTCATGTCTGCCTTATATCTTTCTGGATGTCCAGGAACGTTCAAATTGACGCTTCAGTTTTCAGAAGAATATCCTAATAAGCCACCAACCGTGCGATTTGTTTCAAGAATGTTCCATCCAAACAGTAAGTTCTACTCATAACGCAAACTTAATACTAGTTCAGATGCAGGCTTTAAACGGTTATTATTAGTCTCGAGCATGCTTATGGAGTAGCTAATGGCAAACTTTTTCAGTTGTATTATGTTCTCAGATACTTTTCCTTGTTATTTACTCTTTATAAGTTTATCCGTGGGTCAGACCTCAAATACTAATGATCTATGCCGATACTCATATCTGCAATTTGGCATCAAGTTAAGAACAATTGTGTGCCTATTGATCTTTCTGTATCTCTCTCTTCTCTCTCACACACATTCAGGCCTGTTCTTTTACTTATACAGAATCTAGTCCCCCCCCCCCCCTCCCAAAAAAAAAAAAAGAGAGAGTAAAAAGATAACAATAACAATCTTGTAACTTGTCCGCCTTTTACAGTTTATGCAGATGGGAGCATTTGTTTGGACATTCTACAAAATCAGTGGAGCCCTATTTACGATGTAGCTGCTATTTTGACCTCTATCCAGGTACTTTATTCATTAATATTATTATTATTTTGAGAACTTGCTTGGTAGCATATATCTATACTAGAAAAAATGGATTCTTTGAGGTATATCATGTTGCCTTCTTCATAACTCTTACCGATGCAATTTATTCCCATGTACCTAATGCCACATTATTGTCACCAGTATGTTGCTGCCCTCTAACTCCAACAGTTGACTTTCTTTATATATGCCATCTTCCTCATGTCTGCTTCATTAGTCGGAGGACTCACAGGTCATATTGGACCTTCTTAGGGCATGGAGTGTCGTCAAACTTCGGTACCTTTTTTGATTCAACACAAATTGATCAAACACTTGTGCGACTGCCAAGTGCTAGAGGAGATGAGTCTAAATGAAGGGGATGGTTTAATGAGTGAAAGTGAAGATTTGAATTATTCGCATATTCAAAGCTTGTTTCACTACTATCAGTGGTTGTCTCCTATTGACCTTGATATCAAGATCCTCTCTCTCCCTCTCTCTAGCCTCAACTTCGCTTGGGCCTGTCAACAATGGCCCTGGACTTGTTGCCAACAAATTAAAAAAATTAGTTTGTTTTTCCCCCTTCACGTCTGTGCTTATTTTACGATGATCATTGTACATTCGGTCCTATCTGATGCATACCAAGCAATGAATAGGATCAGGTGTCTGTCTTAACCGGTTCTATGATTTATTACTTTTCGTATAAAAGATGAGGCATGAGATTCCAGATTCTGATGTCAATCTAACTCATCCAATCCTACTTACGTGGGCAACCAATTGCAACTCCAATGTCAATCATAGGAAGTGCATCCGATTCGAATCATCTCTCCTAAAGTATGACGAAATACATAATCAAATGTTCTAGCGAAAGCTTGTTTAACACTGGAGTTTATGGAATCCCAAGGGGAAAGTAGTGGTTTTGCAGAACTACTAGATGTTATCATTATGTCTATAACAGTTCACTCTCTTCCCGTTTGATAATATTTGTGGATGGATGGTATTGTTAAATGATAGCTTTGTCAAATGAATGATGCCCATTACGGTAACCCGATAGTGTCCTTTAATCTTATTGATTAAATGGAGAGTCGTCTCTGAGAATTTCCTTTTTGTGAATTTGGCATGTTCTGACATTAGCTTCTCTCTCTTTTTCATGCATAATTTTTTTCCAGAGCATTGACATTTTGTTTAATTTTGTTTTTACGATTGCAGTCATTGCTGTGTGACCCAAACCCGAACTCTCCTGCAAACTCAGAAGCTGCGAGATTGTTTAGTGAGAACAAACGTGAATACAATAGGAGAGTTCGTGAGGTAGTCGAGCAAAGCTGGACTGCTGATTAAAGTGTGCCTTGTTGGATGCTCAAACGTTTGAGAGAATAGTCCTCTTGCCTGTTTAAATTACATTGAGAAACTTGAGAACCATTGCAGTGTGAGCTTCTTATTAAGTGAATATTTGACTGGCTTGAAAGCGGTGTGGGTGAATATTCGAGCGCATGTAGCTTGGACCGGGGCAAAATTGACCGGAGGCTTTGGTCGGGATGCTTTAGAACCCACAAGAAGCTAAGATGATTTGTTCATCGAAACAATCTAGCTCAGGATGTACTACTGTTTGCTCGATAAGTTGAAACGTCCAAGGATTGAGATATTCAGTCCTCGGACCAATCGCTCATTGTTAGCTGCTGTAATGTTAGGAGGACCAAGGTTCTGAAATTTATGCAGGTCTACCTGCTTATTTGCAATGTAGACATGTCAAAATGGGTCTTAAACTTTATTTATGACCCCAAAATTTTTTAAATGGGTCATATGGGTCACTTCAAAATTGAAAAGCACACCCTTAATGGGTCTTAAAACTCAAAAGTTAAAATAAATGTGTATGTTCAGATTAAGACCCGTTTCCAACTCACTTGGATTTTGAAAATTATGTAGGTTCACTTGCTGTCCGCAACGCTAGATATGGAACTTAGCATGTGGAATTTAATCTAGTAATATTCATTTTTAATTGAAAAAGCAGTTCTAGGGAATGGCTATTGTGGATCTATGTGCAAAGAGCTCCTTGGGAACTTAGGACGTAGAATTTAATCAAATACTATTTCATTTTTAATTGAATTAGCAGTTCTAGGGAATGGCTACAGTGAATTTATGTGCAAAGAGCTTGTTGTGAACTTGACATGTGGAATCAAATCAAGTAATATATCAGTTTTAATTGAAATAGCAGTTCTAGGGAATGCCTATTGTGGATTTATATGCAAAGAGCTTCTTGTGAACTTAGCATGTAGAATTTAGTCAAATAATATTTCATTTTTAATCTAGAAAATGGCTATTGTGGATTTTTGTGCAATGAGCGTCTTGTTGTGTGTGGAAGTACTATTTGGGCTCTGTTTCGCCTAAAAATTTGAATTGGAACTTAAAACTGGCAGACAAAAGTTATTTTAGCGAATGATGCTTTTTTTTTTGTCAAAAGATATTTCTATTCACTATTAAAATGATACATAAAAAGATTTACCGGAAATCTCAAAAGTCACCATACCAAGGCAAGCCCATACACCTCAAAATAAACTGAAAATCAAAAATCAAGTTATATTATTAGAGTATCGTTGGCAAAGACAAGCATACAAAAGTTAATTTCTTCCTTCAAGAATAAATTTGTGACTGCATCAAGCAAAAGGATGGACGGCAGACTACCGAATCACACATCTTCATCAGTGATAAGCTTACACCTGATCTCCATTTGCAACTATAGTTTTGCCTTCTAGTAGTGTATATCTAGATTTAGTGTCCCCAACACCATCACCATATAGAGATAACATGACACGAAATACCAAAACTTTTAACATAAAAACGTTGCATGATTGCAAATTTAATATTGAAGCTGCTGTGAACATAATTGAAATTGGAGGTGGAGTAGTTATTCATTAAAACTCTTAAATCTAAAATTAGATTGGAGAGAAAAGCTTCTAGATTTAAAATCGAGAGAGAAAAGCTCTCGATCTAAAATTAGATCGGGAGTGCAACAAAAGAAACAAAACGAAATAAAAGGCTGCCACATTTAAGTAGTGGAATTTGCAGTAATTTCATAGAGAAGAAACATACCTCCCAACCCTAAACATCGCCAAACGATCGCTCGTCTCACATCATTAGTTGAACCGAGACATGTGGAGGCCGAATCAATGTCACATGCAAGAGCCATACCAAACATACTAAGAGATGGTATTTGTCAAAGCGTGCCTAATTTAAAGCAGTGCCATACAATGCAAAGAATACCAAAAAGTGGGAATTTAGAAGATATTGAAATTTGATGCATTAATACAGTTTGAACAGCTATGGTAGAATTGAATTCACAAAGCATGCAACCACACAAAATTTCCTTAAAACAGGCGGGAATGTCCTCAGTTCGCCGCAGGAGCAGAAACTAAAAGAACAAATTCAGTTCTACTCCGAACTTCATTTCTTCAGGGTTAACTTTGGAGCTTTCGAGTGGATAAGGTCTCGACATGACGCGAGTTTGAGACCTCACTCAGAAAGCTCGAGACCGAACTCAGAGTCAGTCATTTCTTGCACCATCGAAACAAACGAAACACAGCACACAAAACAAAGACAACCCTCTGGTGATCAGTGTCAGATGTCCCCCGAAGTTCCCCCAAACACTTCAGCAGGGCTGTAGTTGAGACAATCCCTTATTCTGCATGAAGGACCATGCACCCCAATGAAGTGATCAGGGGAACTCCAGGGAACAGCTGACTCTTTTTTGCTCTTCTTTTCCTTCTTCCCTGTGTTTTGCCTGGATGCTGAGGGTGCACTAAGTAAGGACTGCTATTTATAAGGATAACTTAGTACCGGTAATTCCTTAGAAAAAGAAGGCTGGGTTTGGAGGAGGAACCTGGAAAAGAGGAGAAATTTATCAATCCTAGGTTTGCCGAAATGAACCTGGTCAGATTTGCTGGGTAGATCGATAAGTGGGGAGAGGAATCATATCAAGCTGAATGTCCACAAGTTTTGTTGCTATCGCTTTTTCTGGATGTGAAAGTTCTGCATTCAGATTTCTGGCATTTAACATGCTGGGATTGCTTTCGGTGCTTCTGAATAAAGGATAATTAGCCCTGGTAATGTGGCGGAAAATGAGTGACTCGAATCCACATGTTAGGTGAATGACCTCAGAAACAAGTTTGAGAGGGTAACTGCATGCTTTACATCAAAAGCAATGCCGGAGTTATGAGTAATCTGATAACTTCACTTGTTTCAGATGGTGTGTCTCAGATGGTATGGTGATTAACCGTGTGCAATGTCATGTTTTAGGCGAGACGCCAATTACTCTAAAAGTCAATTATGATCCAAGTTATGTTTTGATTTAGAAATTTTAGTCTGCCAAGAATTCCTGTGGTGCAAGGAATAGCATGCTTTTTGAGATAAGATTTGAACTTTTGTGTGGCAAAGGCAAATCTCATGAAAAACCTAAAAATGTAAGTGCAGATTCTCTCTACGCAAGAAATGATTTGCTTTTTGGGACCTGGACCATCTGATGTGATCAGATCCATGCGATTAACAGAAATGAATCCGGTCGTCTTCATGCGTCAGATGAGCAGCAAGAATATTATCTGATGGCACGCTGCCACAAGCTTTTTTTCTCCATGCCAGCCTTGTCTTGCTTGCCCCATCCGCTCCAGTCTTCTCTTTACCCTTACACTTGAGGGGCACTTTCATGCTTCATTAGGTATTGGAACTAAAAGTGGAAGTTAACGTGAAAATACAGAAAATAACTACTATAAAAGGAAACGGAAAGAGCTAGGACAAAAACCAGTAGAATTACGAATCCATCGATAAAAATTCTATGACATCTCGTCGTAAATGATGTCTCAAGGACCGTAGAATTACAAATTATAGATACTAGTTACATCAGTCAAGGATGTCTCGAACACTTTAAAGGATTTCCAACTTTGAATTAATAGAAGTTTTCACTTAAACAACTCATACACATCTGAACATCCAGATCATACATTTATGTAGTATGTCCAGTTGACAGAACCATATTCTTTGGTGCTAGGTGAAATGGAACTTCAATCACAAACACTTTTGTAATCATCTAATGAAAACTGGATTCTGAAGGCCAAGAAAGTGCATGCTCGACGGCAGATGAAGCAGGCCGAAAAAGGGGCAAAATTCATGCCGAGCCACTGATAATCACTAGATTGTCAGAAGAAGAGGAAAAAGCGACTTGAAACTGATAAAGAAGTAAAAAGGAAAAGAATCGCATACCACAATAATTCATGTCGATGCATTCCGGGGACTTTCATGTTGCTCAGAGGCACGTCTAGGTACATGGCAAGAGCCTTATCCTGACACACAATGCTCCTTCCTCCAGTGGAGCAGTTCCTATATATAGAGCACTGCATTGTTTCTTTTGCTCATCAACTCAAGGCAGATGACTCACTAGAAGAGGAGAGGAACAATATGAATCAGGTGTCCCCTAGAGTTCCCCCGAACACTTCAATGGGACTTTCTATGAAAGCACTTCCCAATGAAGTGTTTGGGGGAACTCCTGGTGTCGCTTGATGCTATGGCCAGAACTGAACACATAGCAGAAAACTCTTTTGAGGCAGTGTGTCACTGTACCCTTATATCCCTGCTATATCAGACTTCATCCTTTGATATTCGGTGGCTTTCCCCTTTCAAAATTTCTCTCATTCTGTTAGCCGTACAGCTAGTGAGCTATGTCATACAGGCAGTTCTCCTAAGTTTTTTCATTGGATTCTGCAGGGAAAAAACTTCAGGATCTTCCATTAAAGTATTGCGGAGACAATAATGGGGAGCCCGACAACATCCAAAATATTTGAGTAAATGATATGGTTCCTTATTCCTTGGGATTTCAGTTGCTGGATGGGACTCTTTCTGTGTAGAACGTGCTGAACTGACTCTTGAACTGTTTCAATTGTGTTTTGTGTTTTCATTCACTAACGGACTGAGAAAGTCAAAAGAGAGCTCAACTCTCACTTCATAGCTAATTTATCTTTTGCCTTATTTGCCTCCCCAGTGATGGTAGTGGCAGTGCAGCAGGAGGTGCATGATCTTGTCTGAAATTGTGAGCATGGAAAGCTGATGATGACTACTGTGAATATTAAAAGCTGATGAACTGATGTTCGCTGGTCTAATAATGCTACTTTGGGAGGTCTTCGCAGTCTGCTTTCAACAGAAGAACAACATAAGAATAATTAGAAAGAACTGACCCACTAGGCGACCCGGACTTCTCTCGTTTGCGTCTTGTTCTTTTAACCCTTCTGGTCGTGGACAATCGTTTTATAATTTCTGGAATGTACATTGACCGGTGAAAAAAACTCAATCTTTAGCGACCCCTCTCTGTTTTCGAGCGATTCTCCCACTGATAAGGCAAAACTCTCCAACTGAGGTAGCGAAAAATCCACGGGTGCAGATCTGAAGCACATCAAGATGTGGTTGACATTCTTCTGTTCGTTTTAATGAGCACTTGTTCGCCTGTGCAAGTGCGTGCACGCGTACCGTGCAGAGAGAGAGAGAGAGAGACAGAGAGAGAGAGAATCATAGGCATCAATTACTGAAACCAGCCACCAAGCACAGCGAAAGAGAAATGAAGCTCATGAAGTGACAGAAGATACACCGATGATAAGCACATATTAACTGAGGGTGCAAAAATTTCGTCAAACATTCTACGCTCGTATAGCACACCTATCAAAACCACATTATGTATGTGAAAGAAACCTTTATACAAACACAAGGCCTTCGTCCTCCTCATCGAACATGCGCCAAATGCCTCTGAGACCGCAATGGTGACACGCTCGGTGTCAAATTAACTGGAGATCGCTGCTGCTTCAGAGGGGACTTCGGCGGCGTGGACAGAAAAGTGCGGTGGTCGTATGGGGAATGCTTGGCTCCACTTTTGGGAGCCTCAAGCTCTTCAAGGCTTGCCAAAACCTCGGACATCTTAGGCCTAGCTTTGGCCTCGCCGTTCAGGCATCGTAAAGCGAGTGATGCAGCTGTATAGGATCCTTTCTGGGGATATTGGCCCTCCAATTTGGTGTCCATTACCCGAAACAGTTTTCTTTTGTCGCCTAAATAGGGTCTTGCCCAATCCACCAGATTTTGCTCCACCCCGACTTTCAATTTGTCGACTGCACGCCTGCCAGACAACAGTTCTAGCAACACGACCCCGAAACTGTAGACATCACTCTTAGCAGTCAAACGTCCTGCCAGCATTAGAACTTTTAGCATAAAAAAGATTTGGAATTTCAAAATAAGGTTAATTAAATGGCCAGACTGCATTTGATAGATATCTGTATGATTGATAATGATCGATACTGGATATCGAGGTTCTAAAAATATCCAAGGCTTCACTAAGATAATAGTTGTTTATGCCAGTAAAACTGCTACCAACGACGGTAAGGTTGAAATGGTTCCACAACCATCATTTGAGAAGTATTTCCAAGACTCTTCTTAAGATTTTAGCAGTTCAAAATCAGCAGGGAGCCGGTAGGCAAGAAAAACTAAGTGAGCTATTGAGCCTTAATAGATACGTAAATTGCAAGTCAAGCACCAACACTAGCAATCACGTACCAGTAGCAACATATTCAGGTGCTGCATACCCGTGAGTACCCATGACTTGGGTAGACACGTGAGTCTTGTCACCAGTTGGCCCAG
The DNA here is from genome assembly GCA_016097605.1 of Eucalyptus guilfoylei. Taxonomy (NCBI): domain Eukaryota; kingdom Viridiplantae; phylum Streptophyta; class Magnoliopsida; order Myrtales; family Myrtaceae; genus Eucalyptus; species Eucalyptus guilfoylei. The sequence goes on along the minus strand of CM027861.1, from coordinate 21,836,250 downwards.
CCTTAGCCAATCCAAAATCGGACAGTTTTGCATTGTATTCCTGCATCCCAAATGCACAGAAAACGTCAGTAACTCAAGGAGGTTAGAAGGAATACTACAAATGCAACTCTTTGTCCCAGCGTACCGCATCAAGAAGGATATTTGATGCCTTGAAATCACGGTATATTACGGGTGATTTGGCATCATGTAGAAAAGAGAGCCCACGGGCAGCACCTACAGCCACTTTGATTCTTGTCGCCCAAGAAAGAGGCTGTGGCCCTCCTGCAAAACATACAACAGATAAATGTTAATCACCTTTTCCAAGGTAACATTGGAGAGATTGATATGTGCAGACGTTATCGTAGTGTGCTTATGCAGGAGGAGAAGAGGTAGGATATGATGACTTGAAAACAGATGGAGTTTTTCCCACCATGAGTTCTACATATGTTTGATTGGAAGACATCTGGTTCAAAAGACAAAATTTGGCTGCCAGAGAAAGAGGACATGTGCCCATAAAAGAAAAAATCAGAAAGAAGATGTGCACTTAATCTGCGAAAATTTCCTGAATATTTTGTTTTAGTCCACAAATAATCCAGCGTTTCCCAGATAAACTGCAATGGAGCAGTCCAAACGTGAAAGAGCATTTCCTACTTTTTAATTTTAACTTCCAAAGATGTAAGATATACAGCACGTGAGATATGCCAAAACTCACAAACTATTATTGGTGCATTGTCAACTTACTCCTGAAAAGATGGTTCTCCAAGCTCCCCTTGGGCATAAATTCATAGACCAACAGTCGATTTTCACCTTCCACGCAGTATCCAATTAATTTGACCAGATTTGGATGATGGAGTTGACCAAGGTAATCAACTTCTGTCTGAAATTGATTGCTATTAGTAGACAGGCCAGGTGATGATAGATCAACAATACGAGCTGTAAAAGAGGAAAAAGAAGCAGACAGTAGCAGACGAAACATACCAACCACTCCTTGTGGCCTTGAAAACCCTCGGGCTTAAGTTTCTTGACCGCCACAACCATTCCTGATCCAGGTTTTGCAGCGGCCAAAGTGAGTTCATCGATCCATCCTTTGAAGACATACCCAAATCCCCCTTCACCAAGAAGGCTATCCGGACGGAAGTTCCTGGTGGCATTCCGCAGCTCACTGAATGTGAATGCTTTCAAATTTGGAGAGGACAAGATCTCTCCTTCCGACCTTGGCGTCGGAAGACTTGCAGTTGAACCATTGCTCCTGTCACTGCAGGATAGCGTGGTGAGGCTCGAGCGAGTTGAAAAACGGCTGGTTTTGCTGGAGTTTTTCGAGACTCCTCCTGATTCAGGGAGAAAAAAAAAACCATAATTATTGCTCAAATTCAATCTCAAAGAACTCATTCGTTTTCTGCCCAAATTTCATCAGGACAGCAAGAACGTCTAGTTGACCACAAAAATCACAAAACTCGAACAGAACTGACGATCTTCCCTTTTTCTGTTAACACGCATGAGATCAGAAAGAGAGAAATAGAAGCCCACTTACAAAGCCCAACAACCAAAAAAAGATGAGTCTCTCCAAGCAAATTCAGTCTCACACAGTCATGTTTCCTGGTTCAATGTGGGAATAGCCATCGCATTGGATCCTAAGCTCTCATCTCGAACGTCCGAACACTCAAGTAAGATATCCGCAGTCATAGAAGCTAACTCTCTGCGATACTTGCGTGCAAGAAACACACTTTTGAACTCCATGATCGCCGTCAAAGAACAAAATAATTACTTCACAGGACCCCATACAAACCGAATTCAAGACCAAATCAAGACCGACAAGCTAATCCCAAAACCAGCTCAAGAACGAATAAGCCACGACTCTCAACCACAATGCCCCAACACAGCGATCACACTAAAGCTGTTGAATCAAAATTCCAAAAAAGAAAAAAGAAGAAAAAAAAAAAAAGAGACGAATCAACACAAAGACCCGACTCCTCGAAAATCCCCCAAAAGCCTCAGCTCATGAAAAATTTTCGAAGAAGGAATTTATCCATACCCTGAAAAAGACAAGATAAATAAGAAACAGAGAGGGCATTCTATAATAACAGCAGCAGCAGCAGCAGCAGCAGCAACGCTAGCAGCAGTAGTAGTAGGTACGCATGATCTAGGATACTATTTCCATTACCCAAAGTGGAACGGGAGCTCTGGGCAGCTTCCACTTTAGCAGAAGAGCGCACGCAATTGCCCATAAGAACGCTTCCCAAAGACCCCCTCCCACCTTTTCAAGAATTCAGCAAAAACCCGTTGCCCTGCTCCCCTCTATTAGTAAAGGGGAAGGGAATTTTTAAGGGGAAGTGATTGAACGGGGCGAGGATGGTAATGGTGAGCAGGAGGGTAGGAGGGGAAGGAAGGCTGGACGGGACGGGGAAGAGGACTTTCCGTATGGAGCAGTGCTTCTTTAGGTCGAGAAAGAAAAGTGGAGAAGAAGACTCGACAGACCGCGAGAGGAAAGTCGCAGGAAATGAAGGAACCAGGAAATGGAAATGCGAACGTGCGATGATATGGAGGAGGAGGAGGAGGAGGAGGAGGTGGTGGAGAAGATGAGAAGCGAAAGTGGAAAGAGCCTGCAGAGAGAGAGAGAGAGAGAGAGAGAGAGAGAGAGAAAGGGCGCCGGGCCGGTGTGAACGGGAGCGGCGCATGGGAGGACTTTGGTCGCCGCCGTTGACGTGTCCGCCAAGGCTGTCGACGGCCCCGGGGGGGCCCGGAGTTACGGAAATGCCCCTCGCTGGGGTCTGGCCGCGGAGTGGGATGCGGATTGACCGGAATGTCCCTGACCCGATTTGCTCGCTGATCACGCATTCGGAGAGAAAGAGAGGGGGATTCGTGTTGATGTCGCACCATTCACGCCATATAATTGCTACCCGAGTCCCCAGCCTTTTCTTTTCCTTTTTATGATTTTAAAATTCAAGAATTTGTCCCAACTTTTTATTTGCTGTATAGTGGATTTTTATATATGGGTGGTTGTCAACTTGTCATGTGATGTATTATTAGTCATGTACTGCATCATTAATCGATGAAACGATGCATCTAGTCTTATATTTTTTTTTCCTTAAATGAAATGTACATAATTTTGTCAAAACCAGCTTATATCTCTCTACTTCAATCGACATTGCCCTTTAAATCTACTTAATTTTATTGGGTTCTCTCCCAATAGTCGAAAATATATTGTCTCCCAATTGACTTCTTATGTTTAATAGAATCTCCTAAGATAATTTTACTCTTCAATAATTTCTATCAAGTTGAAATGCCAAAAGATTGATGGAGCTTGATCTAAGCCATTCCTCAAGTTCATCTCTTCATTCCATAGACTGGAGAGCTATTCGGGTCTTTCTCGTCGATAGAATTTCTATCTAGTAAAAATTAATGACTTGATTCTCGAGTTTATAGTAGGAATTAGTTATCCTCGTACACTCAAAATATTCTGTAGGGAAGAATAATTCTTTATTTATGAGAAAAAAATTGCGCAGAAGAAAACTACTTCGGCAAATAAAAAAATTCTCGGACATCTTTTTTTTTTTCTTTTGGAATAATATGGTCGACATTTTTAGGTGCGCGTGATCAGATGGTATAAACAAAAGTTGATTATTCTCTGCCACTACCAATGCCAGAAGGTGGAGGGGCAATTCGGGTATTGGAAGGGAGACGTCACGCTCGGGTAAGCAAGGCCGAGTCAACGACGGCAGGCCTCGATCGGAAAGCACATGGAGGCCCGCCGGGGAACCCGGATCCGAATCCGAAGTCGCACCACATGGTGTCACCCCTCGCCCAACACGATGCGCCGCCAGGCCGACACGTGTCTCTCTGCACACCGGGAAGTTTTTTTTTTTTTTTGCCCTTTATACTCTCTGTCTCTCTTTTTTTTTCTCCTCTCTCCTTATTTTGACCAAAAAGACAGTGGGTGGGCGGGTGGTGGAAGCTTTGGCACGTGCGGGTCCCGCCTTCCAGCGTGCAACACCAGAGGAACAGGCCAATCCCCATCATCATTCCCTGGTCCCAAGCCAATGCATCTCTATTGTTCTTGTCTCTTTCTAGAATAGTGAGAGAGAGAGAGAGAGAGAGAGAGAGAGAGATTCGCTTTCCTTCTGGTTTTATAATTTGATCGTTTCATGCCCATCTTATCTTCGATTATTAACGGTAAATATGCGAGGAGGGGCGATGGGTACTAGCAATCCTCTTTAAATATCATCACGAAAGTACTGCTGCATTCACTACGTGATGTTTGAAGCGAGTTGTCTATATCGCATGCAAACTTTGAAAAGTCAAAATTAGTGAGTCTGTCATTGCAGTCAACCGAAATGTCAGTAGTCCATAATCGAAATTCGTGACCTCACGAAAAAAATTTATCACTTGATAAAGCACTTTGGCATTGTTTGATTCCTTATTCTGTCTAGATACCGAATTAGTGGTTTTTATTAAACCGATTTGTTTAGTTAGATTAATGGGCACTAATTGCCCTTTTTGACCAAAGAAAAAGCAAATGGCTCAATTTGGAGAACCTAATTCTTTGCAGAAACGGATGGCCAATAACATGTCTTTGGTTAGTTTTTTTTTCCGAATAGCACCTTGTTCCAGATTCTGCCACGTTGGGCAAGAAACAAATAGGATAGTTCCGCGTTCTTGTCCCTCAAGGAAAAAACTCTTTTCGGGTAAAGCCGAAACATAAGCCGTAAAACCAACGAACCCCCGACGACCCAAAAGATCTTTCGCTGTCAAGACTTCTTCCGCAATCGTCTCCCAAGTCGAGCTTTCGACGACGACCAACCGGAATTCGGAACCCATCCCCACGCGGGTTCTCTCTCCTGCTCGTATAGCAACGGTACATCACCCCAGCCTCGGGAAAGATGGCCCCCATTGTTACGTGCCGTCGACGCACCGGCGGATCAAAAGGGACCCCCGGAAATGAATGACGCGATAACGCGATAACGACGAGAGCTGAAGCCATCGATGACGGTAATGGAAGGGGTTCGGACGCGGGAGGGGTGACGAATTTTCAGTTATAAAGACAGATACGTCTTGCAAGTGTGAAAGGAGCGAGGACCGAAAACACGTTAAAGTCCAGAGCGACCGAGGACTTTAATGTCCGTGAATTCGCCATCTAATCTAAAGGCCCCAACGCCAAAGCTTCTTCCTCCTCAGATTCGGAATCATTGCAAAAGCTTAGGAAATTCGCCAGTATCGTTGACTTGGTCCCATCAGAGGTTGACCCGGTCTTACTTTGTGGGGACCCCAGCGAAGAATTCCGATCTCATGTGCTCTTCCGGGGATACACTTATCTCTCTTTTTCGGGTCTAGAGGGGTATTCCATGCTGCATTTTAATATATTAAAGTCGAACTCGCATGGCATGACTTGTGGTTTTTGGACCTCTTCCTCTTTATCTGTGTAACTACTCGATTGACTCCCTCGCTGCCACCGTCTGCTGCCGACGTTGCCAGCAAGATGGCCGGAACCATCTCTTTCGTTCACTTTGGCATCGCCACCATTGCATCTCCTACGTACACCTCTCGCCCCTTCCCTCCCTCCTCTTCAATACTCAATCATCTGTGTCCGTAGATTAAGGGCTTATCCGGGACTAATTCTAAGGTGTGATCTATATTGCTCGTCTCCCTCGAGGCTCAATCATGCAATGGAGAGAGAGAGAGAGGGGAGAGAAATTGCATCGAGAGTCTATGGACGAGATCGAGGTGTCAATGTATAACCTAGAACTTGCCAAATTAGCCAAAGTTCCCCTCAGGAACCAATATGCGAGTTTGGTACCGAGGGAAGAGTAGTACGGTTAATCAAAACCTTCCAAGTGAGTACTTCATGCTATATAGGTAATTCCCCATTGTGAGTTGCCATGTTGCAATTAGTGGCTTTGCACATGGCCAAATGCTTATCAGCAAAAACATTTGTCACTCCGACAATATATAGTGCTTTATGGTAGTCTTATAATCAACGGTGGTCAAACCGATTTGAAGGACCAATACATACTACATCTTATAGTGAGTGGATGTGCTGTTATGATTGTCGATTATACAAGGTGAAGGTGATGTATAATCTAGATTTTAGTACCGCCGGGTGTACTCGGCTTCTCAAGGGCTTGGTCCTGTTACTTTGACACTAGGGGTTTTTGATCAATCATTTGGAAAAGGGTTACAAATTTCACCCGATGACGTGACCTTGTCTTTATAACCATGAAAGATATCCGTTCTTGGGAAAACTATCTGATGTGACGATGTTACGGACTCTACATCGATCAGGACCGGGTGTATAATCTTCCGAGGGAATTAGAGCGAAGATCTGTTTATAATTGACCTTTCGAATGATTAAATGATGAGACGGGGATACGAAAAAACGAGTGGATCTGGTTTCACGAAGGTGGTCCGTCAGGTGGGGAAGGTGGTGATGTCTCTCCGTATAATCCACTCCCGAGTCACGAGTGGCCTAGAATCCATCGTTCCCGACGAAAGACTACACTAGACATTTGAAGGGGTCGTGTCCGGTCGCCATGTGATGCTGCGGTTGGCAGGTTGCATGTAGTTGAGCTTGATTGCCGCGTTCCCCAGGATTCATCTGACATATGATATCTGATTTCTAGCTTTATCTTCTGCGTTTTTTCTTTCTGGGTCCTCGCTTTTTCTCTTGCATCTTGCTGGCGTGGCTCCCCGAACGGGAGACATGGAACGGACACGCGAATTCGGAGCAAAAGGAGAAAGGAAGAGATTGTAGAGAAATTGGTGAGTCGGTCTACGAGGATGTTGAAATGTCGCTTTCTGACATGTCATTTCTCTCTCCATCGTGTTGTTCAACCTCCTGTCGATGGTGGGTATGGTTTGAGCTGTTCTCACTTCCCCACCTTCTCTCATTGATTTCGTTTGGATTCTATCCATCGTTTGTTGATTTTTCTTCTCTTTCAATTTAGATACGAGAGCTCTCTCTTCCTGATTTAATTTTAAATTAGAGAGTTTAAATTTTTCCGATTTAATTTTAGATCCGTGAATTTATTCTCTCTCAATTCAAATTTAGGAATTAAATAAATTTGTTTTTGAAAATTCAATACCCATCTTTACTGTCCATCTGCTTGCACCTTCAATGAAAATTGTAGGAGCTTTGTAAGATTTGCTCTTTAAAATATTAGATCTATGTTTATTTAACTTTCTTATGATAAGGGTAAAGAAAGCTGAACTTAAACTTGCACCTGAGTAACAACATCATAGTTATTAAAGAAGAATTTTCGACATGTGCTTATCACTTGAGAAAATACAAGATCCATTGAGTGGCAACCGATTATTTTGCTTGATAGATTCGTTCTTATAGAAAGAATGAATGTTTAACCCTCGCTAGTGCTCTATTCATATTACATCCTCCTTATTTTCTGAGTTGGTTTTTTTTTTTGGGGGGAGTATTCTTGACTATGCTCTGTTTTGATTTGTTTTGCTATGGAGTTTATTTACTTTTCATGTATCTTTTTCTTATCAATAATAATAATTTTTTTTTGATAAAAAAAAAAAAAAAAAGTCTCTGAGGATGTTTCCGTGGTCGTTTCATGGTGACTCCGTCCCATGAAGCTTCTCTCGTTTCCCGTCTCCCGTTTTCTCCAGATGAAGAGACGTGGTGAAACTGAAGGTTGACCAAGTAGCGTCTGCGCCTCCTATTTTTATGAAGTTTTTTGGTTGGAAAATTTGGTGGGAATTTATTAGAAGAACGATGGAAAAATTGTCCAAAAAATCGCAAATCTATTATATGATTGGCTAATTTAATCCTAAAATTTTTAATTGTTCCAATTTAATCATCAACATTTTGACGATTTGTAATTTAGTTTTAAATATTTTAATTGTATCAATTTAATCTTAAACATTTTGACGATTTGTTAATTTAGTATTGAAACTTCTAATTATTTCAATTTTGTCCTAAACTTTTTGAAAATCTATCAATTTAGTTTTAAACTTTTTGAAAGTTTATTAATGTAGTCATAAATATTTCAATCGTGGCTAACGTTGACGTGGATAATTCTTGCATTTTTCTAAATTTTTCCTTTTCTTTTCCTTTTGCCTATGGCTGGCGATTGGCCATAGGCGATTGGTGAGGATCACCCTCACCTAATCTGGTAAAGGCAACCCTTGCATGGGCCGTGAGGGTTGAGCCCTTGCTAGTGATTAGTCATCGATTATGGTTGAGTATTGACCACATGCGAAAGGAAAAAAAAGAAGAAAAATTTTAAAAATGAAAAATTATCAACACCATCGCCATTAAGGAAAATAATGACTCGCTTATGCTCCGTTTATTTTGCGGAAAATAATTTTTAGGATAACATTTTGTGGATTTTAAGCGTTCGTTTAATGGAAAATGAAGCGGTAAGAGAAAAGCAGTCTTTTAAAATAGGAGAAAATTGTCTACGTCAAGATTTTAGCGTCACGTCAACAAATTCTAGTCAAAATTGGCTGAATGGACTAAATTAGTAAAATGTGAAAATATTTAAGACTCAATTGGTAAAATTGAAATATTTAGGACTGAATTGACAAAAATGCAATAGATTTAAGACTTTTTGGACAATTTTCCCAACTTTGAACAAGTTATAGAAAATGGTAAGCGAATCTTGTAATTCTATCCGGATCAAAAGTTATGTCCTGTTTATTCAGCAATACGAAAAATTCATAATCCTGTAGCAAATCCCTTTTGGGGTTCTAGAAACTCTTCAAGCATTCGTGCCAGCTGCCAACTTGATCGAGAAGAGGTACTTCTGTCCGAAATATTGCTCGGGTGATTGTTCGCATTCTTTCCAACGTGGCCGCTGCCGTGTGAGGTAACGCCAACTCCCAAGAAGCTTCGACGTCGATCACAAGAAAGGATTGGGTGGTTTGGTATTACCTTGACGTTTCCATCATTTCTCGAGACATCCAAAGATCAGTGAAAAGGGGTAAGATCACGGCTTAGTAAGGCATTGAAACACATGCAAATGTCACGGTCTCGAGGTTTTCCATGATTGAGGGGTCGTGTGCGATCGAGAAGATCGAGTCAAGTCATCTAGGGCTTTCGGAACATTATCATAAACAAGCGATACAGTAAATGAATGTTGAAATAATAGTTATTTCCTTTTGCACGTGTTGCTGATTTGGTTTTTTAGTTATTAGAGTTAGTGAAGTCATGTGTGTTGGTTATCCTAGTTTTTAGGTATTAGTGGGGTAAGTGTTTTATGCAGAACATGGGTAGTTATGGGTCCTCTTTTAGTGGTGGTATTTTTTTTTACATAATGTATTTTTGTCTTTTGTAAAAGACTTGGTTGTTCTGTACGAAAGATGAAGTTTTCAGCCTCATCTCTTCTCCCTTTAGCAATTTAACAATGAAAAAATGTGATCTCTTCCGTTAAATTAAAAGGTAATCAACGAATGTGATTCGAGAGCTTATTGTATTAATGAGGGAGCTCTCCCTCTCATTTATATCAATCCAAATACTTAAGTAATATAAAACATTCTCTCTTAAATCTTGTCTCTCTAAACGTGATCAATCTTAGCTCTACCGATCTAAGAAAGTCGCCGCACGCACGATCTCGATATGAGAAGATGGGCCTGCGACAAAAAGACCACACCTCTCTAATATCTCTCATCTTCTTACAAAATTGGACGGTCCACAATTATTACCAAATGGGCTAATGTAGTAATGGTGGCTCCCCTCTCCCACAAAATTGGGCCGTAGACTTTTTTTTTTTTTGTTCCTCCTATTTTGTTCTCGCACCGGACGTCACGGTTTTCCTCCGCGTCATTCGTCCAATAGGAACTCTACGTCGGGTCATCGCTCCCAATCACGATCCTCCACGTGGACAATCGCGTCATTTCGCGCCCCCTCCTCTTAATAACCTCCCTCCCTCCCTTCCCCTCCCCCCGCGCACAGCAGAGCCACCGTCTTCTCCTTCCCGAAGACGCCTCCAAATTCGCAGCTGAAGCTTCCTTTTTTCACGCCTGCACTCGACATCCCTACACACCTTCTCTCTCTTGCTCGCTTTCTCGCTTTCTCTCTCTCTCTCTACACTTCTCGGGCGTACGGCGGAGGAAGGCCGGGCGCCTCGCCGGATCTGGTGCTCTCCGGCGGCATTCTCGGGCCCCACTCCATGGAAGCTCATGGCGCCGGTCTCCGCCGTGCGTTGGTCCTGGCATTATGCGTCGGCGGAATCTGGTCCGCCTATATTTATCAAGGAGTTCTGCAAGAGACTCTGTGAGTGCCTCTTTCCTCTTTTGCCGAAGCAATTTCTTGCTTCAAATTTTGTGACGGGATCTCTCGCTCCGCCGTTCATACCTAGGAGGCCGTTCGCGTGTCTCGTGCGGGATCTACGATCTCTAATCGATGAATAATGCATGCTTCGTTGAACGCGAAAACGGTGCTATTTGTTGGTTGATCGATCTTTTTGGTTGCCGATATGAGCTTCTGTTGTTGTGTTGTTAGGGTTTACTGGCAAGGAGTTGTTAGTGATTTATATTGCTATTGCAGCTTATGATCCCTGCATTGCTGAATAGATTGGAATTTCGTTTAGTTAGGGAAGCGTTGATTTGATTGAGTAAGCAATCTTGTTGCTGATTGTCTTTCTGTTTTCCTTGTTTGGTTTAGGTCCACCAAACGTTTTGGTCCTGATGGGAAGAGATTTGAGCACCTTTCGTTTCTGAATTTGGCTCAAAATGTGGTCTGTTTGAGCTGGTCATACATAAGTGAGTTTCCCTACTCCGTTTTCTATGACAAATCCTTACTATATGTGCCTGGGTTTTACACCTAGTAGTATATTGTGGAGATTTATGGTTTCGATTGTTCCGTGCCCTTTCGCAGTGATAAAAATTTGGTCTAGAAGTGGTTCTGGAGGGGCTCCATTGTGGACTTTTTGGAGCCCTGGAATTACAAACACTATTGGTCCTGCTATGGGAATTGAAGCACTGAAGTACATCAGTTACCCTGCCCAGGCATGGCTTCCATTCCCTCACACTCCCCCTTTATTCATCTTCATGCAAAATGGCGGTTCATCATCTTTGTAATCTTGTTCTGGTTACAGCTAGTGTTGTCATGTATAGTTCAAATTACTTATAGGACCTGATCATGTTGCTCTTGTTCTTCTTTTGTTTCTTTTTTCAGGTCCTGGCAAAATCATCAAAGATGATTCCAGGTAGGATTAACTTCTGCCAACCTGATATGACAGTTGGTTTTAGATGGACTCAGCTTTCTTTATGCTTGATTCTTTCGGGAAAGCACTGAATAAATTTAAAATGAAGTTTCTACTAGAAAGTTTTAAGAGGGTAATGGTGACGATTTGTGCAAGAAGGGGATCGGGTTCTGTGCAGAATCAAACAGGTTGGAAAGTGATAAAGTTGTTTAAGATTGCAATAAATCTATCTGATGAGAATTTGTATAAAGCTATTTTCATGGTGGCTGTCAGCATAGACCTGCCACGAATAGTTCACATAAGATAGCTAACCTGAAGTTTTTGCTTTTTGTCCATTTCTTAGTGGGAAAAAACCTAGAGTCTTTTTCTCTGAAATTTTTTGTTAATTTTGCATCCTGTACCATCGCTTCTCTTTATGTTGTATATTTTTGTGCATCAATCTTTGGTTTATAATCGATTTGTTATACTTTTCATCTATCCAGTGATGCTGATGGGTACTCTAGTTTATGGCATAAGATATACTATACCTGAGTACATATGCTCTTTCCTTGTGGCTGGTGGAGTTTCTACCTTTGCTTTATTAAAGGTACACATACAAGACCACCCTTTTCTGTTGATCATAAACTGTCAAGTTATAATCATATGGAAGTCAGAGATTGAAGATGAGAATCCTGTTTCTTTTATGTAATTTGATTTATACAGACCAGCTCGAAAACTATCAGCAAGTTGGCACATCCCAATGCCCCTCTAGGATATTTTCTGTGTTTCCTCAATCTTATGTTTGATGGATTTACAAATGCGACTCAGGATTCGATTACGGCAAGGTATCTTGCTTTTCTTTCTGGACTTCAATTTCTTCATTTTGTATGATTTTAGAGGCTCCTTGCATATTCCTTGTCAGTTGATAATAGTTGTTCCCCATCTCTGATTCACATCCCTGAATTTTCTCCGACAGGTACCCAAAGACCACTGCTTGGGACATAATGTTAGGAATGAACCTTTGGGGTACCATATACAACCTAATCTACATGTTTGGCTGGCCACAAGGTATTGGCTACGAGGCCGTCCAGTTCTGCAAACAGCATCCTGAGGCAACGTGGGACATTTTCCTCTATTGCCTCTGTGGTGCAGTGGGTCAGAATTTTATTTTCCTAACCATTAGCCGATTTGGCTCTCTCGCTAACACCACCATCACCACTACTCGCAAGTTTGTGAGCATAGTTGTGTCCTCAGTATTAAGCGGCAACCCCTTGTCAACCAAGCAATGGGGTTGTGTTGTCATGGTCTTCTCTGGATTGTCATACCAGATCTTCCTCAAATGGAGGAAATTGCAGAGGATGCAGAAGAAGAGGAAGGCCATGTGAATAAGGTTCTCTGACAACTCCTGGCCTTTATAATTAGCTCTTCCTGCGCCTCCCTATTTACAACTTACTTTTTGGCTTGTATAATTGTGTCCTGAAGGTCCGGTAGTTTCAAATTTAGGCAACAGGTAGCATATTGATCAATGTAATTCGATAGATACTCTTACAAGGAGGAGAGAGTTTTGTCTTCAGAGTTGGCTTTCCTTTCGCTCGGTGGTCACTAAAACATCGTTCACTTATCGGAACATTCTCTGTCTGTATCACAATGGGTACAGACTTTGTCTGTTGCTAGGTTGGATGATGGATTAATACTTTGATAAGCAGGCTCTGTTCAAAATTATGGAATAAATTTAAAGGCTTTTCTCAATGCGCGTTGAAGATTTCTCAGCTGATCCCCTTCGCCATTGTCGATCACCAAAAGATTTCTTTGTGAGGTCAATCCATGGATCTGCACTTGTAATTTTGTGAATATCGCCTTGTTAACTTGTGACGTCACTAGGGAAACGCGTGACCTGATTAAATCTGGACCTTACGGGAGTATAGAAATTTCCCGTTATCCTCCTCACTTGTAAGGGGTGTCACTGTAAGGGGTTGGGTTGAATGATAACTATTCGGCCAGAAATTGATTTTTGGAAGATAAATAGATTTTTTTATTTCTATTTTAGAAGAGTTTAGCGAAAATAATCGTTTGATAACGACACAAAATTTCTATTCTAAAAATAGAAATTCGTTTGATAACGACAATAAAATTTCTTTCTTTTTGGACGGACACAGATCGATTGATGACGGATGGCGTAGTAACAATGGCGATCGGCGGTGGCGATCGACCCGACCGCGATCGCCGATAACGGATGAAGAATCGGTTGATGAACGATGAGAAAATTTTTATTTTTATTTACGTTAGGAAATGAAGTAAAAAATTTATCTTCGATTTATATTCAAAACCTCTATTCAGAAATGAAAAATGGAATAAGTTTATCAAACGGTTTATTCAGTAAAAGCAGTGCGGAATAGAAAAATTGTTTCGGAATAGAAATAAGCAGTTGTTATGCACTCTAATAGACTGATGCAACATCCGCCCTCACATAAAAAAAAATTATTTTTTATTAAGGCAGAAAATAAAGAACTTAGAAATTTTCCTTGTAAAGAAGAGATTTATGTTATCCATGACACTTAATAAATCATTATTCTCCGGATGAAGAAGAAGGGTATGACAAGCGAACCCAAATTGTCGGGCATGGAATTGGTCCAACAAATAACTTAGATCGAGTCTGGGCAAAGGATTTCACCTTTTTGTTTCCAGAGACACAAATCAGGCACATGATTTGATGGAGATGGTCAAACCATGTCACCCTTTTTCATTTTATAGTTCATTATGACCGATGAATGCGCTTCATCATTTTGGAGGGAGGTCCCCTCCTCTCCCTTTTTAACCTTTATACCAATCTTTTTAAGTTAAATGGGACATGATTATATGCCGGAACACCACTATGCCGATCCCTCCATCACAATTCAAAGTTCCAAGCCAAATTCAGACGCACCCGAATCCTTAAAAGCCCTTCTTCCCCAGAAATCTGTCTGCTCTGAGGTGAAAGCAGATGACAGGAAATGCCAGAGGCGAAGCAGTGAGACAGAGTTTCTCTCTTGACGGGTATGCTAATTTTTTGTTAATCAATTGCCTGACTTGTTCGTGTGATTGAGATGGACATGTTTGTGGTTTTTTGCAGTTCTTGGGCAATTTTCCTTTTATCCTTCCTTATCGAGCTTCTTAAAAAAAGCTGACTAGTTCATTCTCAAGTTTCTCCATTTAGCTGATCCTTACCTTCTTCTGGAGGATGGCATTGGCCTAATCTGGATCATGCATAGCATTTCCATGCGGTGAATACGAAAAGAAAGAAGATTAGCACACCAAAGACCGTATCATATTTCCACTCCAATCTTGGTAAGTATCATTACATCAGAAACCGAATACAAAGGGCAAAAAGATTGTCCTATATGATATGCACACCAGGAATGTTGGGGCCAAAAAAAAAATCAGACAGGAGTCCCTGTGGACGGGTGGTTCCTTCTTTCTTTCTTTTTTTTTCTTGGTTCTCTATTTTCAAATTATGATCATCTATTGTAGGTAGGCTATGGGCGATTTGCCGCTGCATAATTACACTCTGGCTATAAGGATTTATGTAGCTGGTCTGTACAAACCAAAAATCAACAGAAGAAACTGAATGGAAGTTGTTTCACCTTGAAACAACCTTTGGCGGAGGGAAACGAGAAATCACTAAGGGAACCACACACTTCTAAAAGCACACTTGGTCACTGGTAGTGACTTCTGACAAGCTCTCAAACTGTCAGGATTGCAGAATGTGCCATAACATTCTGGAACCCAATCAGGGGACCCTTCAAAATGCAGACTCAATATGCCTTTTTTTGTAAAACTTTAGGCCTGAGTGGCTGCATTGGGAAAAAAATTGGATCTTGAACAGGACTAGAAAACTTACTATCGGCGGATCAGCCAAAGAAAACAAAAAGGTGTCTGGGGTGTGTTTGGAGCTCTGGTTACTGAAGTTGGATTAACATGGTTGGTCACAGACTCTGGAGGAGAGCTCTTTTGCAGGGCGGCTGATATGCCGAATTAGTTGGAGGAGATGTAGAAAGAGAATCCATGCCAAATGTTTTCAGAAGGAAGTGTCTCTCCTGAAAAAGGAAACCCAAATAAGCATTTAGTCTCACACCAAGCTAGAGATCCTAGCTAATAGGCTATGCAAACAAATTCATTATGGAAAATTGAAGTTGGAATGTAACAGGACCATATCAACTCTAAAGTTCACCTGTAGAAAGCATGATACATGGCAAGCAATAAACACATTTTCGTCTTTTCTTTTTCCTATCTTTTCTATCATTTACTTTTTGTCTGGGGAAGGGAGGGGGAGAGTGAGTCATGCCACATGCTAAAGCTTAGGCTTGACCATCCATCTCTTGCAGATAAAGAGACAGTACGGGGAATGGATTTAGGGAAAAATTTCCTATCTGTTTCTATTCCAGTTTTCATAATTGTGGATTCGCACTTAGAGCATGGTCTAGGAACAATTTGGGATCTATTCGACCCTTCTGAGCTCCTTATGAACGCTCCTTGACATTTGGACAGCAGGCATTAACTAAGACCAAGGGTTGGTCCAATTGGTGGAGAATATCCTTCTCCAGGCTGAAAACAAGTGCTCCTGCTTTTTTGCAAATATAATAAGGCATCAACTATTCAATACCTATTTAAATTTATGTAGAAATTAAGAGCAGTTTTGTCCTTATGGTAATCTAGTCCAGTTCATTACGGATAAAACAGTGCTTGTTTCTGCTTTTTCTGCATATCACATTCGCTTATGAAATAGTAAGAAAATTTTGGTCCTCTAATGTATATTATGTAGATATTCTGGAAACTCAAAGTCCAGTACCCTATGGAACAAAGAGGCACTTTCAACAATGTGATCTTAAAAATCATTGTAGGAACTGTGATATCTCAGTTCTGCTAGCATTAACGTGGGTTATAGTGTTTCTAAGCAGACATGAGTTCTATTCTCAGGATGGATGACCCCCTCTGCTCTCTCTCTCTCTCTCTCTCTCTCACAATCGAAATATAACTCCCATTCAAAGTGATAAGGTCAGAAAATCTCCTTTCTTAATGAGATACACAATTCCCTTGGGCTCTCTCTCTCTCTCTCTCTCTCTCTCTCTCTCTCAATCGAAATATAACTCCCATTCAAAGTGATAAGGTCAGAAAATCTCCTTTATTAATAAGATACAAAATTCCCTCGAGCTCTGTTCATTTCTTATCTTCTCTAACATGTCAAGAAATGACGTGCTGTTCTAGCCCTTTGATTTTAGTACCACATTTCCGACTTACACTCTTTTGGAACCAGATGCACTAGACGAATATGGATAAAATTTCCTTTACTGCACATATTCTTTATACATGAGTGTCAATAGGCTTGAATGAACGCATGGATCTGAGATCCTGTGAAATTGAAGCTATTGAAATTCATAGAATTATTCCAGAACTGAGATTTCCCTTTCAGCCGGTCAAAGTGTCAGTCCACCTCCTTTCATGGTTATCAAAGTTGCAGTGCATTCAGTGAACTTCCTAAGATGCTGAAATCTTATCGCAGATTTAAACCGGCAAAAGTACATTGAAAGGGAACTTACACTTTCTGAAAATTTTGGTGTGGGAATTCCTGCTGCTAAGGATCTGAACAGTGGAGTTACATGAACAGGAGAACTGCATTCTGTATTTGATGAGACAGAAACAACTCCAGCGGCGGTTACATGCTCGTCACAAGATTGAAAAGTACCTGATATGGAAAGATCAATAGTCTTGTCAGTTAAATGTAATACAAAATAATAAAACACACACAAAAAGATCCAGGTTTTTGCGGAGCAAACAACCTCCATGAGTGACTGAGCTGGAAAGAATCCCTTTACAGCAGTTATGGACTACACCTTGTTCATCAGAATGGTTAGTTTGTAGTTCAGTTTCAATAACTTTGTGCAATGCAACTTCTTCGGCTTGAGGCTCTTCCGCTTTATCATAGACATGATGAGTCGAAATAGTGGAAGCTGTGCTATACTCTGAGCTGGCTGGAGACTCCTCACACAGATCAGGTGGCCTGCGATATAAGTACTATCAGGCAGTGTTTGGAGCAGAAAGATAGAAAAGTCAAGTGTTCCACAGTTCTAAACTTTCGATAATCTGTATCTACTTGATTACCTCCAAGATGTTTGGCTTCCCTCATTGCTGCTCCTGAGGTCTTCCACCATAACTTTGAAATCTTCAAATTGGAGATCAGTGTCGGTGATGCAATCTTGGAGAATATCATCATCCTTCTTGTGGCTCAAAAATTCCTGGAGAACCTGAGGTCCATAACTCCAGAAAATCAATGATAAACACAGAAGAAGGACAGTATTTTTCTCAACTACATGGAGGAATTTCAGTAACCAAGTATGATCAAGCAGCCTTCCTGCATTTACCAGCATCGCTTTTATGGCAACTGATCTAACCTTAAAAGGATCAGAAGGTGGGTCATTCAATTGAAAAAGATGTTCTTTTGGGGAAGAGTTCGATCTACTGAATCACCGAACTTCATTTATCAGGCTTACTCAAGCCATTTAACTAACTGCCATCAGTGATCTCGTTAAAAACACCAAAGTGAACGTAATGTACTCACCTTCCAAGCATTTTCAAGACTCTGGTCCATGTGATCTGCATTGACTTTCAGCGCAAGGGAACTGAGCAGCTCGGCTTGTTGAATCAGAGCAGTAACTTTTGGATCATCCTTTTTAAGAAATGTTCCTTGGACTTTGGTGCCATGAGCTGCTCAAAGATCAGAGAGGAATGTGACCGTGACCTTAGCATTTGTAGGTTTAACAAACGATTGCAAGGCACAACTTATGACCGAAGTTTGTGTAAAAACAGTCTCGTTTGACTGAATTAAAGATGATGGTCTTTTCTGAGAATCATGTATTGAGTTTTTCATGTTGTCTTTTTATCTCGTTTGACTGTATTGATGCCCTTTTCAAAGTATCTTGTACTAAAATCACTTGTTATGTCCGTTCATGCAACATACTTAGACTGTCAGAAATTTGTTGGGTGATGGTTACCAGCATCGGTGGCTTCTTTTTGGTTGCTTTCGGATTGCTGGGGGGGCGAATTGCTAGTGCGAAAGTTTTGCGCCAATGTGGAAAAGGGAGCTCTTTGTTGCTGACTATATGTGATTCCACTTTGTATATGTAATCTGTCTTTCAAGTTGCACTCTCCCGCTACATTCTGAATGTGAACCCTCCTGAGATAGACCCAGAAGCATTTTACGGCATAGAAGAGGTTTCTTCATAATAAAAAAACAGAAGAAAGAATAAACATAAAAGTTTATGAGTCCAGGATAAACATCGTATCTGGCAATACCTCATCCTCTTTGCCAGTGCTGCAGATTCCGCTGGTTGATCTACACTTGATGGATTGTGCGAGATGATCCGTTTGCTGTTTGGGGTGATGAATGTAGTGTTATTCTCTTTCGCTAAGGCTTCGTACCTTGCTCTTTTCTTACACAAGGTTGTGAACCGATTTTTTACGGCATTGTCAGTCCTGCATAATTAGGAGCAATCAAATTGACGCAGAGCGGAGAATGCATCTTCTTCTGCAAAGAAGTGAAGAACACATAGTATACCTGCCTGAAACCACCTTTGCTATTTCTGTCCATCTGTTGCCGAAAATCTTCTGAGCCTGAATAAGAGCAAAATCAACTGGGAGGGTTCACACTCCATAGTTCTGGTTTTTTTTTTATGAACTTTTAAGAGAAATAGAAATGTTCTGTAATTTATCGATCACTCTACTGATAAATAGGAAAATTTCCTGCTGGCCATGCTATTACCAAGCACAAGTGAGCATTCACGCGAAAACCACCCATTCCTTGTGTCACCAACTCGTTTATTGTCTAATGATCTTGGTCAAATGCATTGAAGACCGGTAGTTTCAGAGACTCCAAACACTAAACACCGTTCACATCCAGATAGTTTTGGTTTCCTACCTCACATAATAGCACATCTTCCTCGGGTGACCAACCCCCTTTCTTGAAGTCAGAATTCAAATATGTGTACCATCTGCAATAACATGAATGAGATCTTAGTGTACTCAAACAAAAGATTAATTAGAGGAGGAGTAAGATTAAGAACAGAACATTATGCATCGAATCCGACCTCCTTCTGCATTGTCTCGTCGTTTTATCCTTGAACTTTGATGCGATAATCGACCAGCTGCACCCGGACCAAAATCCCAATCATCAAGTGATGCAAAGAACTCAATACAAGAAAGCATTAAAAAAAAAAAAAAAGAAGCGAAACTCATACTTCTCAGTTCCATGTATACCGATTTGCTCCCGGAGTATATCATCCTCCTGCAGCCCACGAAATTTCCCACCTTAGAAAGTCGTCATCTCTCAAATCAAATCAATTCAAAACTTCTCAAATCCAATCAAGGAGCGGGGACAAGATGAAAAAAGAAGAAGAAGAAGAAAACAGAAGAATAGAATAAAACACGAGCTAAGGAAATAAGAAGAGAAATTTACCTCTTGAGACCAAGTCACAATATGCCTCTCTTTCTTCTTCGAATCTTCAGTGTCAGTCGTCTTCTTCATATCCTGCATCGTTATTCCTCTGCCCGCTCCGTCCCTTATTCTATGTTTTCTTGGACGCTCCTCTCTTTATAGAGACCAAACTCAATCTCACAGTGTCATGGCTCATAACAGGTGACCACTGTATTAAAAAAAAAGCACCCTTTTCCGTTCCAACCAACTTTATCGGTCACTGTTCGGTTCAAACGGGACTAAGACAGAGCTCGCCTTCTCATGAACTATAAAACTCTGTAACCCACACACCCCCAGACGCCTCGGATTCTAAAGTTTGCAACTTTTCGATTCACCTTTGATCAGACAACATGCTCTCTCTCTCTCTCTCTCTCTCTCTGTGAGAGAAAAAGTGGGATGCAAAGATTTTGGTAAAAGAGAATGCTCTGCTTTAGCTTCAGACCGTAAATGGAAGGGGCTGTGTTTGTAATGCGGAAACTGTGATTGGATCGAAATGGCAAATGCTGCTGTTTAGTCTCTCTGATGGTTTTTCAAATTTATCGGGATCCGAGGAACGACAGAGACTTCAAAGACACTCTCAAGAATGAGAACGGGGAAAAGGGTAGGAATCAAAGTTCTCGATGTGTAGTGGGGCGATGAGTATGTATGGCTGTAGGAATACAAAGAGCGAGAATCCGCAGGAAATAAAGTGGTTTCTTATTCAAAAGCATCAAAGCTTGTGCTGTGATGGTCAGATTCTCTTATAAAATGAATAAAAGAGAGAGAGAGAGAGAGAGAGAGAGCAGATGAGTGTAGACTGGGGAAAATAAAAGGAGAATGCAAATGGGGCTAAACCTGAATGATGATGATCTGTCAAAGGATTGATTTTCACTCTCTCTCTCTCTAGAAACAAGAACCATTTGAATCTCTCTCTCTCTCTCTGTCTTAGGAGGAGGCGAGTTAGAAAAATATTAATTTGGATCAACGGTTTCTTGCGTTAGTGCGCGGGCGTGGAGGGGATTTGAATGAAACGCTGAAATCCACGAGATAAGATAATTAATGGACGTCGCCATCCTCATAGACGGTGGCGTAAAAAGACCACGACCACACCCACATGCAAGAAGAGGAAAAAAAAGACAAATTAGAAACAGACTATCCAGCGAGTAATTCTCCTTTCTTATAGTACAGTATCCCCTGACGTTTTGGCTCGACATATCGGATCGCGTATCTCGAATTAGATCAAACCAGAAGTATTTCTATGGTTCGAGAGCTATCTACAGCTTACAGAAAAGATATCGAGACCCACATTTGAATATTGATTGTGATCCCTCCAGGAGTATAAAGACGACAACAGTGAGGGGGGTTGAGAAGTGGGGGAGGGTCATATCAATGAAGGAGCGATTTGAAAATTTCCTGGTTATAAAGGGGGACGTGACGTCGTTGCCGAGCAGAGTTCGTGAGCTTCTGCATCAGACCATTCATTGAATCGCCCTTGTTCTGGTTTTGGGTTAAAATTTCTGAAGATCACGACAACCGAGAGCAGCTTCCTTACTTACTCCCGCGAAAACGATGGTCCAATGCCTCTCTCTCTCTCTCTCTCTCTCTCTCTCTCTCTCTCTCTGTGTGCAGCAGCAGCAGAAGCAGATGGGCCATGGGTGTGTGGACCCTTTTGTTGCAGCAACCAACAGTCCTCTTTGATCCACTAACCAATGTCTACCTCGTCCACCTTGTTTGTATAATTTGTCATCCATCGCGTCTATAAGTTGTCACAGCAGAGAGAGAAGAAGAAGAAGTTCTTCAAGTACTTTGGCGGTGTCTTATTGCTCTCAGGAAGGAGATTCTTTGAAAGAAATGTATTGGGTTGGTATTCAAATGGTGTTCAGGCACACAAAATTAAAGCCCGTACCATAGTACTTTTCATATTTTGTAAGAACACATACTCACACAAAATAAACATTTACATGGAGAAGGCAGGTCAACAAATATTTTTACTCATCTTTATTTGATGAAAACATGTTAGGGGCCCCTGCCATATGAGGTTCTGCATTGACATTCTCCTTTTTGTATTTTGAAAATCCATTCGTACGTCAACATCTATCGGAGTTTTGATGCCACAAGCCTTCTCACATTGAGAGCTTAGTCAAGCATACTAAAATTGGTTTACAAAGTCCTTATACTGATAGATATGGCACACTACAAGTGTCAATTAAATAAGTGGATCATGCACAATAACTAATAATAACCGTCAAATTAGTTTTTAAACGGACTTTGAAAATCAGTCTTAATAAACATAGAATTTCTCTTTGATTAATCTAAACGAGCCAATATCAAATAGAAATTGTTTCACATTTGTCTAGACTATCTCACATGTGATAAATTGTCAATAAAAGACCGACAGAGGCTAGCTTGGTTATTACCTTGCTCTTGTTTGGCATGCATTAAGCATATACTATAATTTGATTTGCCTAAAATCCCTACATCTTATCCTTTTGAGCTTGGTCGTGCATTTTCTCTTTCTTATCGCTCTTATGAGATAGATGGCAATAACTACCTCCACAAACCGCAAGTAAATTTAAATAATCGAACCATATTCAATCAAATCAAAATAATTTAATGATGTTTGACGGTTTTGATCATCAACAACCTTTCAGTGGTTTTGATAATAACTAAACTTAGCATGCTTAATTCCATTCTTATATAATATGTTGTCTTTTAAATTTAAATGTTGCTAGATGCCTAACCCTCAAAAAATGAGAATGATCTCATCAGATTATGACAGTTTCGCATCGCCCCAAAACTATACTAATACTAAGAGGAGCTTTAAGTGATCCCAAGGATATCACTACTACTCAATCTTGAACACGAACTCATGACCATATATTAAGGCGCAATCTAATGTTAAATCGTAACCTCCCCGAATCTTTCTCACTGGGCTCCTTATCCACATCCTAAATGTACAACATTTGCACTGCAGTCTAGGTCAAAATCGTGAGTATTACAGCACTAAAAATTCAACCACGCTTGTTAACAGTTTAAGCTTTCACAGCATTGATTCGATTAAGACTCTTCATGTTATTTCCTTCATGGAAAAAACGTTCAACTCGTGGCCGCTTAGGCGACTGTTTATAACGTTACTATGGAGAAAGTATGAGGCAGAATTGCTATATGAGAACAGGGGAAGACTGAACATTAAAAAAAGTTTGCAGGTCGCGCACGGAAGCTTTGTCGCAAAGCCAAAAAGTGGAAAGTTAAAATAACTTAACAATTCAAAAATAGAACAGAAAAAATAAATTGCAACTAACGATACTAAGGGCGCAAATAATAACCATTCTGATCAAAAATTGATGTCTAGAAGAGAGATAATTTTTTTGTATTCTTAAATGAGTTTAAACAAAAATATCCGTTTGATAAAGACACAAAATTTATTTTCAGAATAGAAATTTGTTTGATAATAATACAAAATTTCTCCTTGGTGGTGGCGTGACCGGCTACTTGTAGTAGTCTGCGACAATCGGTGGCGATGGCCGACAGTCGGAGACTTGCAATCGGCGATGGCGCGCGGTAGGGGAGTGGCAACAACCGACGACGAACGGCAACCGATGACGACGAGATGAGTAATCGACTAATAGTGAAAACAAATAATGAAAAGAGTTTTTATTTCTCAATTCCGTTCTAAAAATAAAAAAAGTAAAAAAAAATTATTTCTAATTTCTGTTCTAAATTTGTTTTTGGAGTAAAAATCTATTTCAAAAATAGAAAAATAAAATAATTTTGTCAAACCCTATTCTAGAAACAAGTTTAGAATAGAAGAATAGTTTTTGAATGAAAATAAAATAGTTATCACACGCTTCTTAAATGTCAAAGAAATATCCAATACAAATCAGTTCCAAAGTTGTCCAAGTGGTTAGCTTAGCAGTCGCTGGTCAATTTTTATGGCTAATGGCCAGAAATCCTAATCAATGTGCTCCATGTCTGCGAGAAATAGGATCCAATGGGAGTTTTTGGGAATTTGGGTATTTTTGGAGCGATTTCTACTTTAAGTTTTGATTTTGAGGTACTGGAGACCTTTCAAAGTATTCAAATGTGGACATAATGTAGAACCGCATATATTTTCCTCATCATTTTCTAAATTTCAAATCATATTTTTGGGTTTCTAATTTTGAGAGAGGAAGTCATGACTCAAAGTTAGAATGCAATACCGTCTTCATTATGCAAGAGCAAAAACCGCACATCTTGCATTAGGGCTTCATTCTCTTCAATGTGGATTCATTGACTTATTGTCCCCAAAAATTAGACTTCAAGTCTGCCCTACACGATGACAAACAAAGGAGAAAAGTCGAATCTTTGAAAGATGATTAAAGAAAAAGAGGCGAGAATCCTCTCCTTGAGATGACATAAACCTAACTCAACATAACGTCAATAGTCCAACCTATTATTAAACATCTTTATCTTTGGATTTGAAACAGCCGACCATAGTACGTTCGAATAATCGTATTAAATCCATGAAAAATCCGTATATTTTGTCGGTCTTGGACGTTCTCTTTAAATATGAAGGAGTTTCATACGTAGTTTCCAGGGTTTTAGCTGTACATCATATATTAGCCCATCGTCTTGTCATGTCGTTTTAAAAACTCTTTTCGTACCGAATGAATTATGGCACACTAATTTGGCCATGCCACCTGGACTCACTAGCTGGACGCCGCGTGGATGCCGGACGGCAACTACCATTCTTCTCTAACCATTGTCTTTTGAATCCGGAAACGATGGAGCCCTCCCTCCACAAGAGGCTCGACAAAGTGGCCGTCTTCATGGTCTCTTTCTTGATGGGAATTTCCCGCCTATGATGCGAAATAGACAGGAAAAATAACGACAAAAATAATGCAGAAAAATAATGACAGATAGAGAGCGGCAACCAAAAAAAAAAAAAAAGAGTCTGCTTTTGCATTTAGTCAATGATTAGCCTATTAGAAAACTTGATTATTCATGAATTAGAAAGTGAGCATAATTAACGATCGACATGAATTGTGTTTCAAATCATCGTTGTTATCACCAAGTTAAATCGTGCTTTGGATCATCGCTTTTACAAAACTCTATGATTTCATATAAATAAAACTGCTAATCGTCAAAATACTCATCCCCTCCCATGAGAAAGAAAGGGAGCGATAATCACGAGTTGGACTAGTAGGTTTTAGGGGCTAGGTTTGTGAAAGATTGACAAATGTGAATGAGCATATGGCAGAACGTCTTGGGAGGGAATGAGACTATTCAAGAAAAGGACTAATTTATATTAAATGAAAAGAGAAAAGCAAGTTGAGGATTGGAACTCTAGACATTAGGCGAGGGATGTTCGGGGGTCGGTGATGCTTTGTCCCACAAGCAGCCATCAAAGAGCAAGACGACCCTGAAAAAGACCAACCTTGTGGGATCCCCTTTCTCCGTAAAGTTGTAATTTTTAGCTTAACTTTGATTGTTTTTTTCAAAAAATAAAGAACAAACACCCACAAGGACCCAAAAAAAATAAAAGAAAAGGAAAAAAAGCGACCCCACGAACTCCAATTTTCAAAAGGAAAATCGGAGATCCCCTAACCTTTGTCATCCATTGTGACTTAGAATTTGTCAAAGTTAGGCTGTTGATTGAGAGTGATGGATGAACATTGCAAGTGAACTAGGGTAAAAAATAGGTTTTAATATATTCTTTGCATAGATAAGATGATGTGGTGGTCTCTCCGAAACCGCGTTATCTCCATTGGGTCTTTGACAAATTGTTGCCGAGGTCATGATTTTCCCATTGAATTTAATGCCTCCATAGGGGCTTAAACAAATAGGAGAAAAATGATGTTAACACATATGTTTTATATATGACTTTTGAAACGTTTCAATCACCCGGACAAGACAATCCATGATTCCCTCGAGATAGGGCTTTCAATGCTGTCCTGCTTAGTTTTCAACATCTCTTTGCTCGTGACAAAATGAAGGAGTAGGGGAAACCATGGACTCTCCAAGCCATAGATAAATATAGCATTTATTGCCTATGATCATAGTCAGTTTTTGCTTCTCACAATATGAATGATGTTAAATATAAATCTTAACTTATCAAATCTCTTGACTAACCATGATATTCAACTACAGATTACTTGTGAAATATCTTAATCACTTCTTAATATATAACGTTGGGCAATGAAAACCTCAATTTTCACTCAAGTGAATTCATGCTCTTTTTTTAAAAAAAAAAACTTTCCCCTGAAAGTGAATCCATACCTATTGAAATGGACTATATCAAAACACACGTTCACTTACGCGCATCAATCTAAATGCATCATGTCCTAAAGTCGGCCCTTGTATACATATTAAATATGTATGTAATAACGAATAAAAGCAACCTCAATCAACTTTGCCCAAGAGGAGGCAAATTCAGAATTTGAAATATGGAACATTGAAAGAGAGACGAGGGTCCCTTTAGGGGAATATACTGGTGCAATATCACAACTGCTAAGCCACTTGCAATATTAGCAACACCATCAATATAGTCAAGGACATAATGTCCCAAAATATGATGATCTCGCCAATTTATTTATACTTTCGTAACATATACATATAAATATTGGACATTTTCCGACACAACTTTAGTTGTTGCTAGAGCATGATGTAGGAAGATATTGCAAAGATAAATGCATATATATATGTTATCAGTTCTTAGAGCATGTAATAATGTCACCAAAAAATAAAATAAAAAGAGACGAAAGTATTGATTGGAGGGGGAGGCCCAAGTTCCGAAAGAGATTGATGGATGATAAAGATGGAGTGTGGGGCTTTTTAGTATTCTTTTCATGAACTCATCATGCCCCCCATGGGCAAGGAGAGCGTCCTCCCACCCACTTGCACGCCACCACGTGTCTCCCCTTCATGGACTGCTTTTTTCTTTCATGTTTTTTTTCATGTATATTAGAGGGAGTAGAAAAAAATCGTTCCCTTTTCTAGATTGAACACAAACTTGGGCGGGGCTAGCTTTCTACCTTCTCTTTTTTTTAACCTCATATTCGCCTTGTTTAGAATTATGTATAAAAAAAGATCACTTACAATTAGAAGAACAAAAACTCTTTGGCGTGCACGTATTGCTCCAAATTATCGTTGATTTTCTCCTCTTTTTATTTATTTATCAGAACCATTAAAATTCCCTTCTATGTGTCACATTTATTCAACCTAGACAAGACACATTTTCTTAGTCGTGTTAACTCTAATTCAAGATAGGTATTAAAATAATTATACAAACTCACAACATGTCAAAGAAATTTATTCTTAATTATAATTATATATAAAAAAGATTTATTTAGACCGCTCCTAAAAAATTATAAACATCTATATTGATATGAGTAATATCATGTGGTGTATCTGCTCACTAAACACGCCTACATGAGTTGGAAAAGGTAACCTCACCCATAACATTTTTATCCTTCATGTAAGTTCTTTAAAATTTGAGATTATAAGTTTTTCTATTTATTAATCGAATGTTCCATCTAATGCTATTATCTTTAGTTGACTTTTAGGCTTCATTTGTTTTGCAGAAAACAAATGATTTGAAAAATATTTTCATAAAATCGATCTCTCGTATCACATACAAAAATGAATATAAAGATAACTATTTTCATCGTCCACGAAAATATTTAGACATGAGTTATTATCGATGATCGATCTAATAATAATCCTCCTTTAAATCACCAAATCTTCTAATTTCTGTATCAATAAGTTTGTTATTTACACAGAAATCGTTCACGGAGATTATTCTCTCCCGATGTTTGACCTTGAAGCTATGCTTTCCTTACGCTAAAGACATAAGAGAAACGCGTAGAAGGATAAGACACATGAAGAGAGGGAAAATAATAGTGTAACGGAAAGAAAATGGAAAAGAGAACATGCGCCACCCATTAATTTAGCTTTGAAAAGCATAGCAATGTGGTTCATGGGGCCTTTTATCAATTATAACCTTATTTTAAAATATTGTTTTTCGTTTGAGAAATTATAGACGAAGTGACCTCTCCTTAGTCCTTATCATTAAAAACGATGCGTTCAAATTTCAGATTATGCATTGGGCCACAAAGGAAAAAAAAAAACCAAAGCGTGCTCTTCATTTTATTTATTATAAATCAAAAAGAAAAAGGAAAACTCAAAGTATACTTTGCCCTAGTCAATTACCGGCCGGTCTCCCCAACTTTATCAAGCGAGATAGCCCTTTTTCGTTAGGAATAACAATGCGAAAACCCTGTTTAGATTATGTGCTTCGCACATAATCAATTTGTCTTGTTGTGAGTGCATTCCCTTTCACGTGGCAATTAGATTAGCAACACGAAACGGGTCCAAACCTTTCTTATCAACAAAAGGGTCCCGAAATGGGGCTGGTTTCACGCTCCCTAATCATATCCTTTTTCACTAAAATCAGGGACACTAGCACAAAAGGTGGGCAAGAAGGTCGAAAAAGAAGGCTGAAAAAGAGAGCACGATTTACCCTACAAAAAGCAAAGTTTGATGTGCAACATAAAAAAAGATTCATGCATCCATACGCTCCTTTAGGGTTGCTACATTTGTTTTTTTTTTTCCTTTAACCTAGTTCGTATTGCAATTTTGGCACATCTGGTTTGCAATTGGAATTGAAAGTTGGGTGCATACAAGGGTTGGTTTTTGGCTCCATATTGATTAAATTTTAAATTTCATATCTTGGACTTGGGATTGTTTGAATTAGTAGCTCCTATTTTGACAGCAGCCAACAGGATTTGACAAGATTAATGGATTAGCAGGCTTGTAAGCTTTATTGAATTTAGTTAATTCTATCCAATTCAGACCACATTTTACACGAAATGTCATTCGGTGACGTTGATTGCCGAATTCTTATCGTGCGTATGGAAAAACTATATCCCATTCAACATCGAATGTCACTAAAAGAGGTCATTTTCTATTTATTGTGATATTCTCACATTGCCGTAAATGCAGATATTTTTGTCACTATACTTTGGAATATAATAGTCACTAGTGCGGCAGTTGAGTCTAAATTGATGGGTAATTTCTAAGTCTAATAGTCTATGAGATCTATTTTAGATCCTATTCTGGATGAAATGGGGAAGAGTTTTATCCGCGGGTGATTTGAAGTACACGTACACCACAGACAAGTTTTGCTCTCCCGGCTTTCTCCCTTTGCCTTTTCCTTTTGTGTATGCGGGGTGACGATGGCTATCCTCTTTCCTCACAACGCACTTATGCTTTGAGGGCTTGGAAAAATTTATTCCTTTGATCCCATGTAAAAAAATAGAAAGAAGCAAGTAGAAAGAAACCCTAAAAAGAGCAAGGGAGAAAAGGCCCCACGTGTGGAAAGAAATCAACTTTGGAGCTTATGTGACAAAAGATAACACCATATCAATTTTTTAACTTGATGTGTGGGTGTTGGAGTCTCTCTTTGCCTGGGATTCCTAATTCCTTTGTGGGTTCTCTTTTAGATAGTAGGGCAACTTTTCTTGACAAAGGTTTTAGATATCTCTCTCTCTCTCTCTTATTTTCCCCCATCTTTTCTGCAAAAAGCCACGCTCTCATAAAAGGGAAAGCTTTGGGGAATCCTATGCTCCATTCATATTGTCATCACTTGGTTTTCCTTTTTCTCTCCAATCTCCCATTGTGATGGATGACTAGATCTTGTTATCATTGCTTCAATGTACTTGTTTTTGAAACGCAATAACTGTTCCAGATATTAACCTTTCTGTGCGGGAAAACAGTGCAGAGCAATCTAAATGAGATGATGTTCTCTCTCCATTCTTTGCTTAAATCGAGGGTCAAGTGCTTAAGGAATGAATAACCTTAAGAAAGAAAGAGAGCAAAGGGTTAAATTACAAAACTCACATGCATATCAACTCATTCTTGATCACATAATAAGCATTTCTAAAGGGTCAAAAAATGCGATTGATTGTATAAAACACGAAACTATTCGAAATGGTTAAGATGAACGAAACTTTCTCATATGAGGTTTATAATAAATCTATTTTAGCCAGCAACCTGTCAAAGTTGCTACTTTCTCAAAGTATACACTTAATGAATGATTTAGATAAGAGAATTTTGGAATAAGATCATCATGAGAGATCGTTGTAGACCCTAGGAGATTAATATGAACTTTGGCAATGATTTTGTTGTCTAAAAGGGTGTTGATTCATCCTTAGAAAATTATCAGAATGATCCAATAGCGGCTTGAGATTGGGCTATGACCCTATAAACCCCTACTGGCTAAAACAAGATTTTGTTGCACGACCATCTAATTTTCCCGCCATGACAACAGCGCTTGGATCCCACCTCGTATGGCAAAATCCTTTTCCAAATTTTGGGATTAAAATTATTCTAGCTGTTGATTGATATGCATGGTCCATTACATCATTGCCATATAGCTATTTATTTGATATTTTTCGCTATCATTTCCTCTAGGTACTGGCTCAATACATTCTTATATGCACTCATGTATCTACTCATCATGGGCATGGAGCCGTGCGAACTATATAATCATTTTTATATTCGTCCAAACTTCAAGATATGTAATCAGTCGAATTCATCTTTTGATGTGTTTTGTTCACTCTTATAAATTCATTCCCCTTGAAAACTTAAGAGTCAAGTAATTAAATTACCTACCAAGTCCAGACGAATTCACTTGGAGGTCTATTTTTATAAGATGGAGTTGCCTCTAACTCAAAACTCCAGCCAAGGCCTTGATTCATTTCAGAGTTTGGTCTACACTCGCGAATCACGAATGGACTGTGTTGCATTTAAAGAATCAATATGCTCGAAATAGCCGATCAATTAAGCTAGCCAAAATCCTACGATGAGCACCGTGTTCGTTTCTTTGTAAAAAGAAAACACCTACTCATCATTCAAAACAATACAAAGGTCCATTCGAGACCACCCAAACGATACAACAACATATCGCAACCCAGCCACAAAAGAAAAGAGTACATCGCAGCAGCGAGGAGGGAACTAAGAGAGGTTGAAAAGACATCACGACCTGTTCATTCTCTTTGAAAAAATGCTGACCCTGATCACTTCCGTCTCTCCTCTTTTGATACCTTTTGATAAAGATACAGGCACTCCATGGGACGGCCTCGCCCACCAACTGGCTTGGCCAAATATGCAGGCCCTGCACAACTTCCCTTTTCCATTTTTTCCTTTTATTTTTATTATCATTTCTCCCAATGCAGAGAGACACCACAACCTCCTGGGGCATGCCAGTTCATTCCCTCCCTCTGATCCCTCCATGCCACTCTTAATTCTCATTGTCTTGGCTTTTTTTTTACCTCCCT
Source organism: Eucalyptus guilfoylei (assembly GCA_016097605.1). Lineage (NCBI taxonomy): Eukaryota > Viridiplantae > Streptophyta > Magnoliopsida > Myrtales > Myrtaceae > Eucalyptus > Eucalyptus guilfoylei. Next base: position 21,805,336 of record CM027861.1, on the reverse strand, counting down.
CCTTTCTTCTGACGAAGACAATAACAACAACGTGTAACAGAGAAAAAGGAGCTAAAGCCTCTGAGCGAAGCTGAAACACGGTCAAAAGGGTCGTATGATGGGTTCAGAGTCGTTCTTTCTTTTCCCTCCTTTTCTTTTGCTCTGCCCGGAGTTGCAGCGGATTTCAATGACACTAATGGCTTATTATAGATGATGAGTTGGTGTGGGGGAGAGACTGCGAAGATGGGGTATCTGTCAAAAGTATAGACTGAGCCAGTCCCTAGTTTAAACGCTTGGACCTCACTAGGCACACGAGTCTAATCTAGATTTAGCCGTATCGAATGCTTCTATTTATCGTATGATTTGCAACGAAAGATAGTTTATGAACAGGCGGGAATGATTCCACCTCTACGGAAGAATTTTACTAGGTACTTTCGGTGGTTCACGTTGCCTTTAGATTTCGAAACTTTGTGTTCTCTAATATCCGCTGAAAACCTGACTTTGTAGGTTTCCATGTACACCGCCCCTACCTTCTTTCACTAGTATCATCTCGCAACGAATTCTTTAAACAATCGAGTCATAGTTCTCTCGTCTCCCTTCTAGGTGAAAAAAACAAAACCTTTCGAGGGTCTAATTTATATGGAGAGAATTCGTCGCGCCCATACAGGTGGGAAAGCGATTCCCACGTCCATGCGATATCGAGATTAGACATTTTGCAGGGGAAATCTAATCATTTTATTCCATGAATCTCATCATCCGCACGCGTGGTTATATATCTTAAATATCCCACAGGACAATTGGCATTTTTCACTTGATGCTAGGTAGGACAGCAAGTGTCCATTGTGCTTGTTAGATTGAAAGTTCAATCTTTAGTGCCTCAGCTTGGGGTTGGCAATAGCACATGCCACGTGTCGCCGCATGTTCTAGCACAGATGAACAAGGAACGAAGTGATGGATGACGTAGCAAAGGGAGGGTGGCTGGTTCGTAACAAGGGTGGCAAGATATGGAGCTATCGTGAGATGACAGCACACTTTTACAGATATGGTGTTTTGTCCAAGATTCAAATGAGTGAAAACTTGTGCTCACGAGAAAGTTGGGGAAGCAGAGAGGTTTTGGTTGCGCATTCCTCCCACGTTCTCAAGTGGGGGACCCTGCCATGACTTGTTTTTCTAGTTTGTGGCTCCCTCCTTTTCTTCATTTTATGGAAAAGAGAAGCATAAGGCGCTCTCTCAAAGCAATAGTGGATGGAGTGGTTTACGTAAATTTTGCTTTTTGCCATGTCTGGTGCATGCTATATTCTCTGTTTAAATGACTCTCCGTCGACTATAATTCCACGAGTCGGTATATAAAAGAAAAGGTAAAGCGTAAAACTGGTCTTAAACAAAAACTTCCTAGTCCAAAACCAAGAGTGCGAAGCCTCATAAGTAAAAGTCAGGCCTTGAAACACGATTTTCGGTGTGTACAAAAAACGGAGCAGCACGACGAGAAGACAGGTCAGAAGAGGAGGCAGAAAAAAGGGAGCACAGAGGAGACCGGACAGATTATTCTAAATATTAATGCCACGCTGGGAGCAAGTCCAAAATTGTCATTATATCTGCTCGTATAAGCCTCTCATCGTATTATATGCTGATTTACAATCTACGTAGATTACAAATGCCCACACCGGGTGGGGGAAAAATGAATTAATTTGAATATGAAATGTGTAACCCTGGGAAAAATCACGGTGCTATTGCGCTGTCAACGAGCCCTTTGCCTCTATTGAGCGAGCCGCGACGCATTCTGTTGAGCTATAAGGAGATCAACATTCGAAGGGGTGTCTCGGACCAAGTCGAGGCCGCTTCTGCGCTCACCCAAAATGAAAACCGGATGAAGTGAACCCACGACTCGAAAGGTTCGGCAGTTTACGAACGGCAATTACGCCTGCTGAAAGAGCAGCAATGGAAGCCAAAACAAAGGCGGGTATGTTCCCCCCACCAAACAGAGCATCCCATGGACCTGCTCCTATCGATACTATCATCTGAAAAGGAAAAACGGGATGCACAAAAAAGCAGCATCAATTTTATCACGAGGGATGCTATAAATACAAAGACAAATTTGGAAAATTGTTTACTAAATAATAACGTTGCATGCTCCTATTGGATACTGAATAAGATCCACTTGTTGTCTGAATGCTACTGAGTCTATCATATAGTTTTCTAAACTGAATTTGTAAACCAGTTTTAATATCTCTAGCATTAGTCAATGCAATGGTCATCGTCCACTATTTTGTTCATAGCACAGGGAGAGAGAGAGAGAGAGAGAGAGAGAGAGTTAGGGTATTCACTGATACGAAGATCATGACCAAATGATCTTCCAAAATCAAGAAACTCCAGCTAGCAGTAATCATATGCATCCTAACAATTACAAAATGACACTACACGGTGCGTTTGGAATTAGCTTTGCAAAGGATGTTTGGGCTTCCAAGGATACTTAGGCTAAATATTGGGTGTGTGGGAACAACTTTGAAATTCCCATTAGGCCAAAGATGGCATTCTCAAGGCTGAAAGCCCAAGGCAGGTGTGAGGGCTTTCAGCTTTCTCGGCATAAAAGAGGCACTGTTCACTTTTTTATTTTCTTCCAAAATTATCCTCATTTACTCTCGATTTTTCCGATTTTGCCCTCGTCATTGTACTGTTCATCTTCTTCTCCGTTGAGGTTGGCCGAACGGCTCGGCATGGTCGCGGTGGCCCAGGCGACTGTCACCGGGTAGTGGTGCGACCACTGCCTTGTCTGGGTCACGGCGATCGCTGTGGGTCGTGGCAAGGTTTGGGTCGCCAACCTTGCTGCAATCTCGCCGCCCCAGATCTGGGTCGCAGCGTTCGCCGGAGGTCGCGCGACCTCACCGCGACCCAGATCCAGGGGTGGCGAGGTCGCGTGACCCCACCGCGACCCAGATCTGAGGGCGGCGAGGTCCTCCCGCGACCTCGCCTCCCCAGATCTGGGTCGTGGCGGGGTCGCCCGACGTCCGGCCACCCTCGCCGGGGGTCGCCCAACCCTGAGCGACCCTCGCCGATGGTCTTCAAGGGTCGCTCAACCCCGGGCAGCCCTCCCCAGTTGTCTTCGAGGCTACCTGAGTCAGATGTCGGCCGCCGGCAACAGATTTCGATCACCGGCGGCCGCCTGCCCTGGCCGGGCAATTTTTTTTTATTTTTCTTTTGATAACTTTTTTTATCACAAAAGTCCTTTGTAAATATAATTCCTCCAAACGCCATTTTGCTCAAAGGTACTTCACAATGGACTTTTAAATTGTAATTTAACAAACACAATTTGCATTCTGAAAAATCCCTTCAACCTAAAGTCCTTTGCATTTTCCTAATGGCTTTCCCCAAAAGTCCAACCAAATGCACCCTTATCCTTTCAAATGCAAACTAATCTGGTCTCTACGGTAGGGGAAAATATGTAAGGCCTTGAATTCCAATTTAAGAGAGCTAAGAAAGTAGAAGTACCTGTGGAATAACAATTGCCAGATTAAGAACTCCTATTGCTAGACCTGGAGAATTGCATAGAGAAGAATGTTGAGATTGAGAAAAATAATTAATTAATTTAAAGAGTAAAGGCAATCCAAGATCACATACCTTGGCCACCACCAGAATCAGCTGTCAACTCTGCTGTGACGGAAAAGGGAACACTGTATGTAATCTACAAAACCAACATCATGAGATTAGTGCATGAATTCTCTCATATGAGAACAATTAAGTCAAGGAATGCTTCTTACAGCAAGGGGAAAACCAAGGATAGCAAATACAACAAGAGACGCCACTTCAACTGCTTTAATCCCTCCAGTGACAACTTCAGCTCCTTTAGAATTTTCTAAGATGGATATGGAACTGATGATAGCAGTGCCTGCCATGCAGGCAAACACGATAAAATTACTCAAAGCCCACACGAGCCGTGGCCCAAATCGCTTGCACATTGGTTCGATAAGGAAGGAACTGATGCCAAGAACCACCTATAGAAAGAAACAAGGGAAGTTAAGAGAAAAAAGAATGAGAGCTAATATTCCATCAAATACGTTTTCCATTACAACAAGTAGTAGATTGGTACTGTCGAGGGGAAAAAAAGCAGAAATATGGTAAATCCGGACAAGTTCAGGCTACAAATGAATTATGAAAATCAATTTTGAGTCTTACTGAATTCAATAGCAAACCAAAAGCACCTTCTCTGACACCTTGATTGTAAAGTTTTACTGCAGAATCATCCCCCTTTGGATCACCATGATACACTTCTCTCCCCATCCAATCAGTGTCAAAAAGAAAGAAAGGAAACCATGACAACTGCATTTCACCATCAATGCATATGTCAGCAAAAGTAAATCCAGACCATGAATAAGGAAAAAGAAAACCCTATCATAGAGGCAAGTGCCGTATATAGGAACCGGGTTTAAGTAATTGCTGCTAAAATTGACCAAGACATGAGAGCAGTTTTTACTTATGAAAGTGCAGGATTATGGAAGTTGTGGATCATACCCAGGTTAGAGCCATAACAAGAAGCACTGAATGCATTGCAGGGGGTAAATGCCTTAAACTGGTCAACAACTTCACTAATACAGCCCCAGGGCCATCATCAAAATTTTCAGTTTGTCCACCATTAGTTTCTGGGCTCGAATGATTATCAGCAAGCTCTCTTTCATGAAATCTCTCCCCATTGATAGCTTGGGCATTGTGAACACCTGGGATGTCTGATTTCATCTTGGACAGTTCCAGACCATTTTGCTTGGGATCATCCAACAAAGGAGCCACATCTGATAAACGTTGATGCTCATTCATAGAAAGAGGAACCTCCTCAGCAAAGTACAGAGTCACCAAGGTACACAATGTAAGGAAAACCTGCACATGACCAAACATGACTTCTACAGTTGCATAAACTTATTCTTTTTTTTTTTTTTTTTGGGGTCGAAAAACTTGCTTAAATCTGACCAGACGAAGAACTGCCAAAATTCTACCGGCACGCACTAAGCTGAACTAAATATAAATTAGGTGTCCAATTTGATACTTACATAAAGCGTCAGGGTCCTGGCCTCTCAATAAATTCAACTTTTCCCCTACTAAAAAAATCTAACTAAACACTGGCATTTAATGCATAAGCCAATTCTAATACATAACCCAAACTACTAAAATTATCGACAGCATTGTCTTTTCATCACTTATTGGTTTCATCTCATGGACAAGAATTAAGCAAATCTCTCCGGCAAGATATTCCTTATGCTTAAATCAACTTTCCATCCATATAACCAAGCAGGCGAAGCGGATCATTTCTAACCCTTGCAAAAATTGTTTGTGTGATTCCTAACAAACCTGTAGAAGGTTGGTTTTCCTCATGCTTACTTAAGGTGGGTGATAGATATACTGTTCCTTCACTGAACCAAAATCTATACCAATCATATGTATCGCTTCATGGGTAAGAAGACAAATTACCGTGCGCTGAGAACAATACTGTCTGTTTTCATAGCTTCTAGTACAGTGCAGGCAAAACCTTATCACTAAAATTAAATTATTATCCTCTCATATACTCACAAACTTCATCTCTCATAAGTCAAAAAAACAAAAAGTCAGCCATCAGCATCAAGCAACAAATGTTATTGGATGTGTTGATTGTTCATGAACGGATTGGATTCAGCAGATATTTGGCAGGGACAGTGTCTGATATTAGTGAGAGACTCAGCCAAAGGGAAACCTCTTCATGACAATTTTAGTAAACGTATAATATGCAAGAACGAACTGATGAAAAAGCGATATAATAAAACTATGGCACTATGTTTCCCATCCGCTTTCCAAAATTGATACCCTAAAAGCAGTATTTCACAAGGTATAGTTTGATTAAAAGGAAGCTCAATAAAAAAAATGCAGTCACAAATCCCATACAGTTAATCATGAAACAAGGCATATATTTCCACAAGCGTAAGCGCAGCAGACAGGTTAAAGAAGTAATGCATTCAATTTAGAACATTACCACAGCAACAAGAAATGCAGCTTTGAGATTCCCACAAGATTCACAACAAGCTCTACTGGTCAGGAAAGGAAACCATCTGCATCGAAAGTAAGATATCAGCAAAACGAAAATAACAAATAAAAACACAAAAGCAGAACCCAAATGCAAGAGGAAAAATTATTTGATAAGGCAACACTGAATATACTTTTCCCTCAATACAATATGCCAGAGGATAAAATGACAAAGAGACCACATTTATGAAAGGAACATAATCTCAATAAACAAGGAAACATTTCGCACATCTGCAATGATCTCAGAAGCATGTTGTCTTAAAGCCAAGTTAGAAATATTAACCTATGCCAATTCCCACTAGCACCAGAGGAAAAACCAAGAATATTTCCAACAGCCATCCAAGAGCAAAAAACAGCATTGGCTGAATTTCTCTGGTCAGGTCCTGCGGCCACATGTGAAGATATATTATCAGCATTAGCATGCATTCATGATCATTGAAGAAAGATGCACATCGGTTGAAAATGATGCAAATTGAAACGAATGAGTGGCAAGGATAAAAAATGAATTTCTGTTGCTAAAACTTAAAAAGCATAGTGACGACCTGATAGATCAGCCAGAAGAGCGCGAGCTGGACCCTAAAATACAAAAATGTTCAGATTCTTTTTGAGGAAATGTGAAAAATGCAATTTTCTATGTGCCAAGACTGATTGGTAAGATCAATTGTCCACAACTTCACCTGAACCGTGTTGTTCGCTAGGTCCAGCAACCAAAAGCCTATGATAAAGACAAGAGCTGCCCTTGCTCTAGTACCTTTAAATGTCCTGCGTATCCAAAAAAAGGTTGTTTATTTCCATTATCCAACTGACTTCTCCAAAATAAAAGGAAGGAAAGAGAACCTGCAGTGCTCCTTTGTATCACCCAATAAATATCCAACGTCTGCAGAAAATCCGATTAATATCACCTAAATTACAAGGCATAATTTAGGAAATGTATAGAACAACAAAATCTGCACCCCCAATAAAGACAATCAGAATTATTGATGCTCACAGCAATGCAGATCATCAGAGATCCAGCAAGAATAAATGGCCGTCTTCTCCCATATTTTGATTTGCACTTATCACTCCATATCCCCACAAAAGGTTGAACCTGAATAGTGAATTAAAATTAACTCCTGGAGTTGCACATATGATGTGATTTGTTTACTTGCTCATCCATTTGTTTTAGAGGAAGCAGGATGGTAAACTTGCAAGTGCAGTGGATGTTGTCATAATTAACATCGGTGTTAAACCGTGGAGTTCCAGCAACAAATAAGTTGCTGGAAGACATAATCAAACCTGGCACTATTCCATGAATGTAGATTTGTTTAAGAAAGATTTAGGAAGATTGGTTTAGCAAGGTAGAAATGACATCACATACCACAAGACCTGTAATGGGGCCACAAAGCCATATGAATGAGGAGAAAGCGTGCTGTATGCCAAGTGTCTGCATCAAATTGTAAAGCCACGCATCATTAGCAGTCTAAAAATTCTTCACAAAGCAATCAATAAATGTATGGAACATTCCGATAACTGTAGGCTTTTGAAGAAAATGCCAAGCTACCAAGATACAAATTAATTGCAACCAACTCAACGAACATATTTCAAACTCACAATGCATTATCTTGGTAGTACTATCCTTCCAAAACAAAAGGTAGGATAACTGCACATAACCTCACTTTTCTCCTGCCATTCTGCTCCGGAGAGAAAAGCTAACAGTACTCTCATCACCATAAACAATGACAAAGTCAAGGACGACAAAGCAGAAAATTCAGTAGGGCAGTGTTCCTGTTATCATTAGTGTTCAGGCTAATAATCACCACATGACAATGTTGATGTTTTGTTCTTTACGCTGGCTTCAAATGACTTCTATTAAGTTCACAAATAGTAATATTGAGTTAACTAAACACTATGAGAAGGAACTTCATCTCGATTCTCAAGTAAAACTGAGAGCAAGAATCAGCCAAAAGTACAGACCAGAGAAGCTCTGCCCAACTATGAGTTCTAGAATACAGCTCTATTATAAACTACTAGAACGACACCGCAATAGTTCTAATTCCCATCTAATTCATGATCGCAACATGCATAATCGTGATGATATTACACTCACCCTAATGCACAACAATATTTAGATCGAAAATGCAATCTCTAAATCAAAGTCTTTCTATATAGGTCTACCTTTTGCACTAAACAAGAGGCCCCGATCCTATTAAATACACTATCGGCTCAACAGTCTATCATCCAATTTCCCCACATCTGAATTGGCATTTTGCCCGGCAGTATCGACTCCCCAACGATCTCATGCAATACCAGAAGTACATTAATCAACAGCTTTAAACGCGCATTAACAAACCCGAGAACCAACAATCGCGAACCGGAACGCGCTAAAACGAACCACGGAGACAGTGTCGGCGCAAACACGCACCTGAATATACGGAGTCAGCAGAGAGAGCTGCAAAGCCCAGCCGAATTGGACACCGGCGGCGACCGTGCAGCTGAGGATCAGAGTCACGAGGCTACAGTGCGCCGGCCTGAAGTCGCCGCCGGCGCCGTTCGGAGCCCTAGTGGACGGCGCCGCGGCGGCGGCGGCGGCGTGGGGAGAATCGAGCTCGATCCGGTGGTGCGCGTCGTCGTCCACGGACACCATCTCCACTTCCTGGTCGTCCCGGAGGTTCCGGTACGGCACCCTGATGGACGACGCCGAGTCCGCCTTCCCCGCCATGACTCCGTTCCGATCGCGAAATTCACCGCCCCGATCCTCCTTCACCACTCGCCCCTCCCTTCACCGCAGCATTAGCACGTCGCGCGCCGATCCGATGCGCAGATCCGGTTCGAACGAGCGGAGCGAGCGCGAGATCTGCAGTCGGCGAAGAGCAACGCGCAGAAGGGAAGAAGGCCGGTCAAATTTGGGCGCGCGTGACGGTGGACGCCGTTCGCTGGCGGATAATCTGGGCTTCGGTTGTGGAGGGGCTGGAATGTTTTACTACTGTGCGGGCAGATGGGGAGTGAAGATCAATGAACAGTTGAACAGTTGACCGGGCCGCTCGGGGATCAGGGCCGTCGGTTCGGATGAACCGCGTGAACCCGGGACGCGATCGGATCGGGACCGTCGAGTCGGTAGACCGCTCTCCGGATCGTGCCTTCTCATCCAAGGGAGGGCGCGGCGCCTCCACCGACGTGGGGGGGAATTGGTTTAGAGTCAAGTCTACGTAATAAAAAAAAATCTGGGCCGGACACGTGTACACAGAGACCTTCGATTATAATCAAAGTGAGAAAAGTCATTTGTTTACTTTCTGCTGACATCAATTTCTTTGTCGACATTTGTATATCATAAAATAATCAAATTGTTTAAGAGTTAAAAAGAATTAAAAGGTGGTAGTTGCACCGTTTAAGTTAATTAAAAAATCGGGACTCGCCTAACGCATAGAAAGCGATTGATTTCCAACATGGGAATTTTTTGAAGACATTGATGAACAGAGAGCTTTTCCCGAGTTCATGTTATATAGCCTTTTTAATTTAATTTTATTTTTGTATGTGTTTTGGATGGACTTAATTTTCTTGACAATTCACAAGAGTAATTTTTACATAATTTTTGTTTTTCGTATTGAATTGTACAAAGAAGAAGATCATTCAATCTTAATCCCGATAAAGTTATACATGATAAGAGTGTTTTGCATCAGAAACAACATGCCATTACAATAATTATGAAATCACATTTGCCACCATTATATTCATAATTCGATAGTATAAGGTACCAAAGAGATACATATTTGACTCGTCAAAATAATAGTCACAATTACACAAAAGCAGCACTTTAAAAGTTTGGAAAGTGATATATCCACAACCAAAAACTAATTTTCCACAACTTTTCTTATTCTATATATGAGGTGGATTAATTTACCCTCAGTAATTCAGTCCCAATCTCCTAAGGATTGTCAGAAGATATACTACCCTCCAAAAAATAAAGAAAACGATTAAATAAATAAAAATTCGCCTTTTTCTTTCTTCCATGTCAATAAACTTAATCCCACTTTGCTTTTCACTTTAAGGGTGTGTGTATTTGAGAGAAAGTATTTTTTCGAAATTAATTTTCCAAATTTTTCACCAGTTTGATTCACCGAAAATGATTAATTAACCGAAAATACTTTCCAATCAAGAAAAATATTTATGCATAAAATTAGAAAAGTGAATTCTTAAATCTAGAAAGTGAAAATATTATTTGAAATTGTTCGTATTGAATTTTTTTTTCTTTTTTTTCTTTTTTTCTTTTCCTTCATCCTCCTCTATTGGTCACCGGGCGACGGTGCCAATCACAAGAGCAACCGTGACGGCAATGAAGAAGTTGAAGCAGAGGAAGTCATGCGGAGGCCGTGGAACCTAAGGCTGAGAAGAGGAGCGAAGAACGGTTTCTCGAAGAACACAGAGTTGCACAAAGTGTTTTCGGTAGTTAATCATTCGATCCAAGTGGGCGAGAAGAAGGAGATCGCAAATTCACCACCAAAATTGACAGGACCATGAGGTTTTGCAGAGGCAGCCAACAGAGAGAGGAAGGAGGAGGGAAAGAAGGGGTTGTGGGTAGGAAGAAGGAAAAAGAAAAATGAAAAAATATTTAAGATGAATTATTGAATCTAAAATGGAAAAAACTTATAAACACTCACTTCCTATCGAGTCTAAAATGGAAAAAACTTATATATATATAAAATGTCATCCAAAATATTCTTAGATAATATAGTCTTTTTGAAAATTATTTATTAAAATAAAATTAAGAATTCTATTAAATTTATAATTAAAGTAAAATGCAGCATAAAATATGATAAGAAATTCAACTCATGAGTAGATTATTTGTAGCTTGAATTATAGCTCACTTCTTCTCCTTTTCCCTTATATACCTTAGTTCATGACATGAAAAAATTTATTTTGATATACATTTAAAAATCTTAATAAAATTCATTATTGAACAAATAAACAATATTAGATTAAAATGAAAAATCAGTCAAGTTAAAAAGAACATAATTTGTTTTTGAATAAATTATTTGTAGTTTGAAATATAAATTATTTGATTATCTAAATAAATTGCAGTTGATAATTACATTCTTAATAGGACAATTAAGTAAAAGCAAAAAACAAAGAACTGCTAAAATGACATAACTCATTAAATAAAATAAATAAATAAGAGAAATATAAAACTATATATATTATATGAACTTATTCATAACTTATTCAATTAAGTGAATAAATTGCAATCAAAAAACACATCCACTTAACTATAGTAAACGTATGTTTGGTTAAAAATATCGAGACATATATATTAGTTTGTTTTATAGGTCATCATGGATAATTTACAATATATAAAATGAAGCTCAAAAAATACAACTTCATTTAAGAAAAATACATATTATCTATGACACTAACAGCGATAGATCATACTGGAAGAAAATAATAAAAAGAAATTACTAATCCATAAATCTTAACTAATATATAATGGAAACCAAAAAGTGCAAGTTTGGACTTCTCTGATTCTTACCTAATTTGGTAAAATGTTATTTTTCAATAATTTTTAAGGGTATTGTGAAGCTTTAAGGGTGAATTAGGCCTGTCAAAATACAGAGTTTGAAGAAGTTGTGGAAGAAGATAAGTTAGTCATGTTTTCGTTATGGAAAGAGAGTTACCCTAAAACAGATCAATACATCATCTTGTCCGATCATTCAAACTATGTACAATCCTCGTCTTCTGATAATTTCACAAAGAGAATGAGCAAACACAGGTAAAGCGAAGGAGAATTCACAACATAGTCGCTCTCAAGTCACTTCCTGCGCTAGTAAAATACACTGAACATCCCCTTTGAAGTAAAAGTAACAATCATCGCAGAAGCCCCGTCATAACGCTCTAAATAGCTGCCGATGTAACAAGTCATGCGAACTCATTGCCTCGCCCCATGACTACCCAAATCTGCGGCTACTTTAGCTGCACGATTCAATGCATCCGACACCCAAAATGCACCTCTGGAGAAGTAGCTACTGTTTACCACAGTGTTTGCAGCTGCCGCAGCTGTTCTTCCCGTGGCCGATACAGCAGATCTCGTGTACTCTGTAACGTGGTACCTCTCATCCACTGATTTAACAGCTTCGACCCCAGCGCAGATCTTATCGGCGAGGCCAACTCTCTCAGTCAGCTCAGCAACCTTTGCCATTGCAGTTGCCGAAACTTGATGAGACTCATCATAAGCTTTTGCATTGGTTAAGGCATCCTTTCCAAGCGTATATCCCTTGGATAGCATAGTTTTCACTACATCCTGAGCCACGGTCACTACTTCACCAGGACTGGGCACATATCGGCTTCCATTTGGGCTCTGCATAGGGCAGGAAAGAAGGGAACTCCTTAGCAAAAACTCTTAATAATGGCAGCAGATAATATCATAACTCTGGTGCAGAGAAACGCTTACAGTTGAGTTGCTTTCGTCTTCATGACTTGAGGAAGACCTGTTCCAGAAATCAAATTCATCTTCATAATGTCCCCAGCGTGTTATGCAGACACGCTGATCCACAATGGTCGCACCCTGAAAAAAGAGAAGACTACATGAAAATTCTAACAAAATCTCGCTGTATTCTTTAATACATGTTGAAAGTTATAAATTAAGAGGATAAAGTAATATTTTGGCTGTCATACGGGGAGAGAGAGAGATCTGTAAGAGAGGAGATGGTGATGGTCTCAACTCGGGTGAGTGAAAATTAGAGGTGTAATATGAAGGACAAAGTGACGTTAGGAGAAAGGAATCGCAGGCAGAGAGGAAGATGTGCTGATGGAACAACTCAGCTGGAGATGAGCAAAAGGAAAAAGAAACAACAATTCCATAGCATAGGCTAAAAGAAAGCAACTTCTAAGGTTGTTGTGATAGTGAACATTGGTTTTACAATCTGTCGTTTGACCTTAGAAGTCCCCTGCTTTGGTCCACAAATTTGAGAACAGCAACATGTCGATGGCCCCTAACAGTAGATACGGAGCAGCTTGGTATTGAGTGCAGAATTTTACTTGGTGTTGCTTAAAAAAAAATACTTTCCTCAGCCTAACCTTTCTCTTTTATTGTTTGCAATCACATGGAATGATAAATGCCAGGCTCAAAACACAAATAGGAAAAACTGACACAGCAGCAAGCGAACTAGACATATCCTAAGTGCCTAACCAATAACAGCTGAAAAGATCAAAAAAGAATGCAACAAGGGAAAAGGGAGAGATTTGGAAACGCTAGAATTTGTTTGTAACTGATGCAACATCGGTTATATAGAAGCAGCTATTCCCCTCAGCTAAGCAGCAAGAAATACAGAACCTCTCAGCTGTTCTCATGCCACATCATGTAAATAGTTGCGGTATAACATCTTTTAGAAGAAAGGCCAAGCTATGTGCATGTATTGCATGTAGGTTAGTCACTTCACCATGATGTTCTTCTCCAAGCAGAAAGATAAATGAGTTCAGTCAACAATGATTAAAGAACATTACATCAGAAGACCTCTGCTCTTGCATTACTTATCCAATTTCAAAACTCTTAGGTGTTGGATGGATAATAACTTACACTGAGCAAGACGGCAGTTTCCTGAGAATAAGCATCTTTGAATGTCACATAGCCCGTACACGCACAATCTCCAGACCTATCAACGGACACAGACATAATGCAAATATCAGGAAAAAAAGAAACACAAGGGAATGCATTATATCATGTTGCAGGGGCAAAAAGTGAATACACTAATAGCACGATCAATGAGAAGACCTACCAAAAAGAACAATCCTTAACAATGTCATAATAATTTAATACTAAACTACGCCTTTATCTAACAGCTTAAACTTTTAGATTAGTTGGCAATGGTGTCACAAATTCTTACATGGTATCAAAGCTGGAGGTCCTAAGTTCAGATCGTTGTAGACCTCACTTGTCTCCCCAACTAAATCTCTACACGTAGTACTAAAAAGAACAGACTAAGCATAAGGAAGAGTGTTGGAATAATTAAATACTAAACCACACCTTCACCTAACCATTTAATTGGCAGTGGTTCCACAAATTCTCACATGGTATCAAAGCTGGAGGTCCTAAATTCAAATCTTTCCAAGCCCATTGTCTCTCCAATTAAATTTCCACACTTGGTACAAAAAAGAACAGACTACGCGTGAATAGGAATGTTATAATAATCATATATTGTACCATACACATTTATCTAGTAGCTTAAGTTTTTAGAATAATCGACGGTGGTCCACCAATTCTCACAAACAACAATACTGGACCACCATCAGCAAAAATAAACTCCACCTAATCAAATCATCAGTAATCAACGTTTATCATCAGAAAAATCCAGAGGACGGTGATCCGATCCCACTGCAATCTCAGTCGAGGTGCAAGATAGCCGAGATCAAAATTCATCAATCGAGGCATAAACAAACCGTGAGCTGGAAAGGAAGACTCCAGCCTCAAGCTCAACCCTTCCGAGAACCCAACAAAAAACAAACACCTTGTGCGAAAATGCTCACGGAACAGTTACCAAGCAACGACAGTCGACGTCAGAACAAGATGCCACGATCCCGGACGAGCAAGGCATCAGGGGGCGAGAAACGAACCTGACGATCTCCACATGGAGGATCGCGCCGGAGAAACCGAAGAAATCGCTGAGGTCCTGCTCGGTGGCTCTGGGAGACAGGCCAGTGACTTCGACTGAATATCGTTCGGAGCTCATCTTCTTCACCCAGAAATCCCCCCAAAAAATCGCGGCTCCTCTCTCCCCGGCTCCGACCAGCTAGTCCTGAGCAGAGCACTCGGCGGGGCCAGTCATCTCGACAAATCACTCCCAAGTCCAAACCGCAAGCTCGCGCACCGTTCCCTCGCACGTGCGTATCGAAAAAGGTGCTGCAAAAAGGCGTGGGTTTCACACGAGGGATACCCGCGAAGATCCCGACGATTCAAGGATCGGAAAAAAGAAGAGATGGGAAGGGAAGATTCCCCCATCCGCGTACCTCCGAAGCTGCTGCGGATCGCGAGTAGAGACCTCGGATTGGAATCGAAGAAGGTGAAGAAATGGAGAAACTTCGAGACACGACTCTCTCTCGTTGAGGTGGTTTGGTTATTTCGTGTGAAACGGTTTCTTGATTTCTTCGAAAGTAACGGCCGGTCGTCGTCATGGACGGGACACCAACACCATCGGGTCAGTGAGTACTCCACTTTCTCGGATCGAAGTTTCGGGTTGGCCCGCTCGATGGCGATGGATCAACAACACAATTACAACTGCGAATCCGGATTTGATGTTCCGGACTCGGTTCCGGTGGCCTTCCTTCCGATCCGGAATGATGCCAACTGCCAAGGCCCATGAAGCGTAGAATTGCTTTCCAAACAATTGCTTTCCATTGGGCCTAATCCTCTCATAAACCCCAAACTTCATATCCATTCCCGATTTCGTCCCCAACTTTTTATTACCTGAAAAAAAAAAAATCATAGATTTTAGGTCCAATCCTAATTTTACCTCGAACTTTTTCTTTTCTAAAAGAGAAACTCAACTATATTATGGTTCAGTCTCAAATCTGCCCGAACATTCTTTATCTAAAAAAAATCACAAACTTTTAGTTTAGTTTCGAATTTGCCTTCGCTAACCTTCCGTCCAAAAATTGTCATCAGTTGTTTGATGTGATATTTTCCACGTTGGTAACAAATCTGTATCAATAAAATGGCATGGAAAATTATCTCCAAAATGTAGAAAATTAAGAACAACTAATGGCGATTTTTTGGACAAAGAGCTAACGGTTGCATATTTGTGACTAAAGTTACATTTTAAGGATAGATTTGGGATTGAACCCAAAATTAAGGTTTTTTTTAGACAAAAAAGTTCGACACAGATTTGGCTGAACATAAAGTTAGTTTTTTTTTTAGACAAAAAAAATTCGGAGCAAAATTGGAATTGAACTTAAAATTTGAATTTTTTTTTACGGGAGTAAGGCCATTTCCATGCTACATGCAAAATAATACGTATAAATCACGATAAACTGCAGTTAAATAGGATTTCGAATTAATACAACCATCATGATGATTGGTTAACATGGAAAAAACATTAATTTTCCATCCAAGACTTGATTAACAATTACATATATGTACATAATAATATATGAATTATTCAAATTTAGGTAACTCCCCGATCGACTTGACCGCATGATTTCCATTGACTTTTCTCTCCATAAGTCGATGTCAATCTATCGAAATGGCTTTTACTATTTACCCCGATTTACGTAAGTTAACTCCTATATTTGATTTGACTTGGCCCTAATCTTAATTAGGAGTTCAAATACTAGGGATCTCATCCTATTCATCGTTTCTCTCCCACCTAAAAATCAATCTCTGGTCCAAACAAATCGTGGCCGATAACGACAGCACAATTATTAATGCTCTCTAAGAAGATCAAGCTCTAATAATCGGTCTTAAAATAATTCGGGTTATAACGAGACTGTTTGACCAGCTGGTTGAGACTGAACCCACAAAGTCTTGCAGAATAATCCAAGGGAAAAGGGTAAAAAAGAAAAAAGAGGAGGGTGATATGTCACGACAAGATTGCACACTCGCTGCGGACATGTCCCAGGAAATGTCAAGCCCGGTCATCACCCACCGCATGACAGGATTCGGTTTCGACGGGTTTGAATTTTGACTGCAAACAGTAACTATTTGGCCCCCATTGCTGATTGACAGAGACCAGAACAGAACACCGCCTACTATCTTGTTTATTTAAGGCACTGTGTTCATCATTCCATAATTCATAAGATGATTAACGACATAACCTCAATATTCGCTGGCCTACGTAAAGAACGCAAGTTATTTTCGAAGTTATGTGGTTTGAATCCTGTTTAGTGCAGATAAAATTTATACCTATGCATGCATGCATCTGTAAAATTTGTCCTACTACATTAACAATTATGTACTTGAGGGATTGATGGGTTTAACATTTTTAAGTTATGCTCGATATTATTTTTTTGCTTTCTTTTTGGCTTATACAATTACTTGGTCGTTTAGATGTAAATAAGCGTGCTAGCTAATATGAGGTCGCTGAGATTATGTAATTTCATGAGATATACCTAGGCATAGGAATATATATTGAACCTAAATATTGAATCAGTGTGTGTGGAGTCAAGATCATCGCCTTCATACAGTACTATCCGCGTTAAGGTTTTGTGAGCTTCAAGGTTGACCCGAATTGGGTCCACACTATTTCCTGAAATGACGGGGAAACCCTGTGAACCCGATTCAACAACCGAAGAACCCCATGGCATTATATAGCCTCCACAACCCTAATATTTCAAACTTAACTGTTCAAAAATTAGAATATTATTGCTAGCAAGTGTCGCAATCAAGAGTGGGAAAAGGACAACAGGAAGGAAGATAATATAAAATATCGCGTCTTCCGGAAAAATGCAGACAAAACGTAAATTGCTAGGACACGAAATGTTAAGAACGCGTTAAAACTACAAAAGAAATACCCTTCTTATTAATAACATATATGGAAGTTAAATTACTACAAACAAGGTCTTTTTTCGGGAAGAGAGACTTGGACATTAGCTCATGTTAGCTCTCATTCTCCGAGGCCTACATATTGACCAAACCCTAGCGCTAGCTAGAACTAGAAGATCATCGAGAATAATATAAGAACGGTACAAGAAAGTAGGGAATCAGGAGAGGAAAATTATGATAGGGGGAGTGTATCAATTGCTTATTTAGCTACTATTGTTACATGAGCAGGCTCCTAATAATCGCCGCTTGCTCGCTATCGGAGTCCGCCAAGAGCTCGGACAGCCGCTCACTGAGATCATCTACTTCTCTGTGCAGGCTTCTGATGTAATTGCAAGTCTCCTGCAACACCTTGGAAGCCGATACCTGCATATACATTCCACAAGGTACATTGAAATAAAGCTATCTAGCGATATTAGCTTCTCCTGCGATGATGTTTACAACTTGATGTTTTAGTATGTTCCCTCATAGTGGTTGTGGAAGAAGCTATTATTGACGTGTAAATATTTATCATGGACCTATGAGCTAGGGAATGACCGATATATAATATCTGGAGTGTTTATGTTAGAGATGGAGTGAATAATGAGAGCTATACCTACAGATATTCTCCGTAAGTACAAAACGAAGTTAATGAGAGGGGGAACAACGATGAGTCCCACACCACTCAAGTTGCGGAGACAGCATTAAGCAACCCAACAAGAAAATAAATGAGAGGGCTATGTGTGGGTTCTATATTTTCTTGAATGACTTTATCTTGTACTCGAAACCGCGAAATGAAGACCACACAAAACTTTAGGAGTCACAAGTGGGGAGAAAGAGAGAGAGAGAGAGAGAGAGAGGAAGAGGAAACACAGAGCTGTTAATAAAATTTTTCTGTTGTTTTGTGTGTGTGTTTTATTTTTTACCTTGTCGGAGCGCCTGTTGCGGATTTCAGGAATGAGACGCTGTAACTTGGACACGAGGTCAGCGATCTGGTCATCGCTGATTCTTGAACCTCCTTCAGACTGCCTCGAGCGGGATCTTCTGCTAGACATTGTTGAGCAGTGAGAGAGAGAGAGAGAGAGAGAGAGAGAGAGAGAGAGAGAGAGAGAGAGAGAGTCAGAGAGAGGTGAGAAATAAATGACGAGGAGCGAAGCTAAGAGGAAGGCGGTGGTGATCTCTCAGGAACAAGTTTCAGATAGAATAATAAGAGAGAGGGAGAGAAAGACAGATGGAGAGAGAGATGATGAGTTTTTTTTTTTTGGTGTGTGTCAGAGAGGAGTCGGGAAGAAATGGGGCTTTAGTTCTGGGAAGAGTGGTTATGGAGGGAAGGAGATTGTGGATGGCGAGTACTTATAAAGGTGAGGGAAATAATTCTTCAGACAAGCTATGGACAGAGAGATAAGGGAGCCATGAAAACATCAAGAAGTGAAATAATAATGAATGTGAGAGAGAGACAGAGAGACAGAGAGAGAGAGAGGGAGGGAGGGAGAGAGGGAGAGAGAAGAAGGGGGGGGGGGGTGTTGGCGTTGAAGAAGACAAAGTGCATGGGAGAAAGCAGTGGGCTACGGTTGTGTCTTTAAATAGGGAAGAGAGAGAGAGAGAGCAAGAGAGAGAGAGAGAGAGAGAGAGAGCTTAAGGGAGAGAGAGATGTCCCTCTCTAAGTGCCTGCAAATTGGGTGAAGAGCTCAAGTGGAAATAGGAAATGCCTCTTCATCAGACGACGTAGTGGCCCTATTTGTGTCAGCCCTGCCATGCATGCCCATGTTATCTAATGACACTTCCTGTCATTTGGCCCTCTTAATAGAACCCCCAACCCGTCCATATGTGTAGTGTAGCCTCTCTCTAATTCCAAAGGGAAAATGGAAAGAAGGAACACTTCCATGAAAGAGAATGCTATAATTAGAGAAATCTCCTTTTAACTACATCTTTGATTATTGTGTTACAAGTTTTGTATATCACGTATATACAAACCTAATATATTTAAATGTGCATGATTTTTATATGGGTAATTCACCAATCAAAAGGATGACCGAAGGAAAAACCCTTCCGCATAGAATGGAGGAAAGTAAAACTCTTTTAAGAATATATCCACCAACTAGGTTGAAGGAAAACACAATCCATAAAGAAATAAGTACTGGAAAGCATTCTTGGTATTTATTGAAAATACCATTACATTAAATCTTAAGTGGTAAATTATCTTTTCGAATTTAAATCGTTAGAGAATGACTGGAGATGCACTGATACACTATGTTCGGAATCCCGATGCTTGTGACTTCAATAAGATGTGTTGGAATAATTCGTACATTTACACTCGAGGCTATGCAGCAGGGAGCTCATAAATGGGATATGCGTGGAGCGTGGGGAATCAAGAAACTGAGATTTCTGACTGGAGTGCCAAATCAAGCTCAAGGCTTGCAATCACCTTCCTCATGAATTGTAAACTGTCAGAGAAGGTCAGGAAAAATGTATATTTGTATGTTGTAGACTCTAGTTTATTCTTTAAAACAAAGACTGTCAGGGCTTGCGAAACTAATTTATTGATTTCTTGGCACATAGGTTTTGCGCATAATAATTGTAAGCGAGAGATTCGTGCATGCAGCTATGCAAGAGGACCGCGAGCGATGCCATTTGACCCCTCATGCACATCCCGGGACCTGACATGGCACGTGTCGTCTCGTGAACTCTGCTCAAGACCTGTTTTTCTTGGCTGGATTGTTAAATTTGCATAAATGACTTTATAATATATAAAAATATCGTAGGCCGTATTAGAGAAAATTTGTATCCCTATAGTCACGGAGAATAGGATAAGAAATTTCCATATTTAACGCCCTCGATTAAAAGAGACGAGGGTCGAAATTTCTACGTCCGACTTGACATGCGATCACGATCAGCGACCTCAATTACAACAGAAGATTTTCTGAAAAATTTTTCAATCGAGCAATCGAGTACAAAACAGAATCTGGATCTCGTTTGACCTGTCCATCGTTCCGAGTCTTTTTCTATATGCAATCAGACCCGATAAAGAAACAAAACGGCGGAGAGCTTTTTAATGGCTTAGAGAGACAATAATCAGAAGACTGAAGATAGATCAGCATCCTAGAAGATTGTCCCTCTGCTCGAAATCTCTAGTAGAGTGATGCATCATCATCGCAAATGGCGGGCGTGGCGTGTCTGCACGTGACGGGGTTGGACCAGCAAATTTTTTCGGCGAGATTCTTGGTAGGGTTTTGGTCAGTCCGTTGACGTACGCTTGATCGAGTAATCTAACCGTTGCAGGCGACATTAAAAGATGACGATGGTCAGAAACTAGATCGAGGAGGGTTAGGTTAAATATGCCTTCGCTCCCATGCTGGGGGTGCTCGTGGTTGAGCGGTCCGGTTTAGGGGTGGAACGAGAACCCTACTTGACCGGCGCTATCGGATTGCCAAGATGGGGACCGGCCGGATTTGGAACCAAGCGATTCGAGGCGGATCCTCAGTTGTTGCCCCAGATTTGGGAATTGTTAGAAATTTGGATCGAAACGACCTCTCTCTGGATGCGAAATAAGATCAAAGTATCTCAATTCAAACCAACCAAACAATTTTAATGGTTCCCGATTCTACCAATGATCAATGGCTCTAACCTGACCCTTGTAATCATATGTTAGTCCATAATGAAATAGGAGTATAAATTATGAAATTCCGTCGTTTTTCTCTAGTAAATTGAGAGTGTAACCACTTCTTTCAAGAAATTTAGGGCTTATTCAGTTGGCCTTACAACATTAGCCACATATATCTCCCAAGCCTACGAAAATTAGTTTAATTTAGAAAAACGAACAAAAAATTATGGGGTGTTAATAGTTATATATATTTAAAGGTTTTTGTGTTTTAGTGTAAAAAAACTGTCACACTTAAAACGTAGAAATTAATCGTGAAAAAAAGAAGAAGACAAAATCTGAAAGCCAAAAATCAAGCCAAACAGTTGAACTTGCTATTAAGCACAAATCGAAATTAGTCAGTATTCGTGTTAGGTGTTTTCACCTCTTTCATGTATTCGTTAAAAGATTATGTGGTCAGAAAAAAATTTATGAACATGATGTCAGAGTAAGAGATTATATATCGGAACTTCTATATACCTTTTATTTTCTCCCTTGTTATCAGTTTTCGCTCTTCTATATGTTGGACCAAATCCCATGAGAGGGATCGGTGGTGCTGTTCCATATCCATAAATTCCTATTTTTCCTGTCTGCCACTATTGAATCGCATGTTCGACGCACGAGATATCGGAAATCCAAACCTCTCTACGTGCGGCGAGATAGGTCATCGAGTTATCGTAACTCACAAGCATGGGAAATCGAGTAAAAACGACTCTCCACCGAATCCGAAATCCGATCGTATATGGTCGTGGCGAGCTCCACCGAGAAGGTGGTCGATGTTACTGTTCGTGTACGCACGTCGCGACGTTTCGATTTGAACTCGTGCTAGGGTTACTGTATTCAAGAATGCAGTCAACGCCCTACATCTAGGGTTTAACCCGTATGCCATGGCCATAAGCAATCCCCAGGCGACTTCCTCGAGCTTCTCCAGCCTCGTGATCGCATGCACACGTTAGCCATACGCCAAAAAAAAAAAAAAAGCATGAGGCTCGCGAAACTTTGAAAAATTGGATAGTACGATTTACGCTGTCTTGTAATCTTCCATTTTGTCGAGATATTCTGCGTCATGTCGCTCATAAACTATGAGGTAAAATTATTCCTCATTGATAGCTAATTGTTCACAAAAGGTTATTCCTCATGGATAGCTAATAGTTCACAAAAGGTTGAATTTGAAGATAAATGAAAGTGTGGTTCGGTGTTTAAATGTAGCAATGAGCTCTCGTACATATGATAGAATGCGTCCTAAGACTATATTAGGGGTGGACTTCCTTGTCCTGAATAATGGCAGACAATCATTTTTTTTCTGAAAAATTCAGGTAGTTAGCAAAAGCAATGGTTCGAGAATGTCATGGCGCGAATCAATCTAGAAATTGTCTGGTTGGCAGAAGCACACATGCGTCGTCTTTTAAATAGTGAATTTAGCCCTTTGAAGAAATCGAGCAAGAGAATATCGGACTTTTATGGCGAGATCGAAATGAATCTGGCGGAAATTAACTGTATGGCATGACCAAACTCTTTTAACTTTTATTTTATTTTTTGTCCACCTGTTACGGTTGTCAGTCTTCACCATGTTTGGTGATGATTTCTATTTCTAGGTTGATCATAGAGAACTCAACGTGTCAATATCGTAACCCAATGTGTACTTAATGTTTGACATTGCATTTAGGTGGGATTCATTTCCTTCCTATAGTAACCATCATCGATCAT
Source organism: Eucalyptus guilfoylei (assembly GCA_016097605.1). Taxonomy (NCBI): domain Eukaryota; kingdom Viridiplantae; phylum Streptophyta; class Magnoliopsida; order Myrtales; family Myrtaceae; genus Eucalyptus; species Eucalyptus guilfoylei. Next base: position 21,782,498 of record CM027861.1, on the reverse strand, counting down.
GATGTAGAAGCACTATTGATGAGGTGAAATTTATAGGTTCGATGTTGTCCTCACCAACACTTGCCAAACTTGGCTGAAGCAGGGTGGAGTGCTCGAGTTGAAATTGTGTTGGTGTGGAAAAACACCTAAATTAAGGTGAAGCGGGCTACAGGTGGTTCACACTTAGAAAGGAGATTTGTTAATGTATGCATGTGAGGATCATAGGTAAAAGAAGTCCTGTATTGGAGGATTTGGTAATATCTTCAAGTCGGCCAAATCTAAGTGGCTTAAGTTCTTTAGTCAAGATAGGTCCAATTAAATATGTTAACGGTTTCAAAATTACACTTCCTTTTAGTGATGTTTGTGGTTGAAGATGTCGGGCTTCTACTACTTTAACATAAAAAAATGTATTGAATTTACATCTCAAAGTTGCTAAATTTGGAGTTTAAATCGAGCTTGGAGATCGAGATAGGTCAAATACGTGTTTTGAGGTGCCCATTGTATGAGGAGCTCGGTGACCAATCGCCCGTGGATCAACCTTGCCAGGCTATGCTAGGCCGGAGGTCCAAATAAGCCTTTCGGCTACCTACAAGTTCCGAGCACCTAGTCCAAGCTAGGCGAGTGCCCTAGTATTGCATCGACCTCGAAAACATCGAATAAGGTTTGTTTTTGACCTATTTCCATAAGTTGCCTATTGGAACAAACAACGGAAATGTCAGAGTTTTCTCTCTATAATTTCTTTAAGTGAGCTCTTTATGAGAACTTGTGAGATTAACCCTTATGACTTTAGTTTGGATGTAATCTAGGGCTCAAATACAATTAGGCACTTAGGCGATGCATGCTGTAATTTTCCTGACCAAATCATGTAAATCTCTTATATCCTTATTATTTCACATGAATTTCCATGATAATTTCTTTTCATTGCGTCACGTATCAAATTGTAAAATCTGTTGCCGTTATTACACAACAAAATATTTGCTCTTACTTCCTTAGTTGGCATAGCTTACTTCAGTGAAACCTTGTAAATTCCTTATACAGTTTTTCTCTCTCTTCTATTCCGTTCGTCGGTTTTGGTCACAATCAGAAATATAAACCTTGAGGAAAATAACTAAAATGATACTAGAAAAATATATAATTCCTGGTCCACCATTTGCTGAAGAACATCAGTCTCGACTTCGTGCTTCGGATTTTCTACCTATTAGCCATCACATGCATGGCGAACGTGATAGACATTTAAGCACATGCGAGATTATCTTATTATGTCAGAAGACAATATGCTATGTATAAAAACTAATCGACGTACGATCCCTTCGATTGGGTGGACGGCCTCAACTTTAGCCGTTGAAGTCAGCAATCACTGGTTCCTTCACATGATTTAATTTGCGATCCCTTGAATTGCTTTTATACTTCAACAAACACCGCTAGTTTAACTCGAGAGTGTTCTAGGGATTGCGAAATTTTCAGAATCAGAACCAATGCTTTAGAGATCACGTGACCGATTGATCCCGAAGATGCCAGGATTACTTGGTACAGGCTGGCTCCTGTCGTGTTGATTTCAGAAGTTTCACGAGGAGTCATTGTTTAGAGACCTGGAGACATCTCAGGGTTTGAAGTTGCGTAGCAAGATTCCGGAATCAAAACGTAATTCATGTGACACCAGAATCCTAGGAACTTTGACTAGTCAATGTTGGGATCCAGATTCAATCGATGCTGATTAGCTTACCATACTAAACTAGAATTGCTCCGCGATCGGTTCTAATCTCGAGAGATCTCGCACATGAAGTTGAAATGACTTATGTAACCCCTCAGTCATCCTCCTGTGCTTCTCGTGGGAAGTAGCGTGGCATTCTATAATTCCACTACAAAGCTACTCCGCGCCATTTCCGATCGAAAAGACAACCAAAGGCCAAAAGAATTCAAGAAAGAGAAATCAAGACATCAACGTAATGCAAGTCAAAGTTGTAACAAAGGGGATCGAAAGGATAACGAGAACTTTGTCTGCCTGCCCGTGTTTCTCGAACAAGACCACAGACTTCGTTGAATAGATGTGTTCTTGTGAAGTAGGGTTTCGTCATTTGTTTTTTTCAAACAATTGGCCGCAAGATCATCGGTTCTTGATTTCCCGGTAAACTCCAAAACCCTCATATAGGGGTCTCTGTCCACATGAAGATCGATCCAAGAACGAGTCACGTGACGGAAGATCCTCCGTCGCCACTGTCTCGTCTTCAAGCTGCAAGCCACACCAAAAGCCACAGCCTCTCGAAAGACCATAATCCATGGCCGACCCCAGAACTTCGCATGGCCCATAGCGACGCAGACTCGCCCCTGTCCCGACAAAGCCGCCGCTGTGACCCTCTTGTGTTGCCATTTGATTGCATTTACTCTCACCTGTCCCAGAGAGGAAGGACCCCCCCCAACCTTCCTCTCCTCCGGGGCCCCCAGACTAAATTAACTTGAGGAACATTATGAAAGTCCGAAGTCTAGATATGGCTACTCTAGCGGATCGATTTAAATTTAGGGGAGATGCAGAGGAAATGCAACGCCTTCAACAAGGGATCACCAAGAGAGAGGGTTAAGTCCAAACCCGTCAATACATCCTTTGTAAATTTTAATTACTCGATTTACTAAGATGAGTCTGGATATCATGATTTTAATTCTTCCTCGCTTTCTGTGATAAACGTGTTAGATGCCATTTTTTTCATCAATCGAAGATGGGACATTGGAAAAATGCGCCGCACTCCATGGAGAACTGCTTTGCCTCCTCATGAACGGATAAGTCCGTGCCTATCATATCTCCGACACGCTTCCCTCCTCACATGCAAAGCGAGCTTCGTGTTGTATCAGTGGATTCACGACGTATAACGCAATGTCAATATACGGAGTCCGTGGCTATTTCGTCGGGATCGAACAATAATCCAAGACATAACCAAAGACCAGGATAATCTTGAAAAAAGGGCTCTGCAACTTGAAGGATCATAGTCGGGAGTGTCTAGGGCGACGGAGCGAGTTTCACCGGATATCACAGAATCTAATTCTCTGCCCACCACAGATCGTCCCGACTTTGACTCGCTCACTCTCGACTCTCCCAAGTCATCATTCCAGAAGAAGAGGAGAAGGACGAAACATAAAACGACGAGTTCCTAACCAGACCGGACGCCGTGTTTCGCCTCCTCTCTCGCTCATGTGATGGTTCGGTCCGGGGGCATTAATATCTGCCACGATGCCGATCAACCGTGTTTGGATTTTCTGGCATATTCCATGAAACAAACCCAACCACATCATGGCAATGGCAACAACCCACGCAGGGGCAATAAAAGAAACAACATGAGACCACGAGGTCGTATGCCGGGCCGAGATCGCAGACACATGTTAGCCAGTGTGCGAGCCATGTGGGGGTGTCCCAACGAGGGTCCCCCTGGAAAACGCACTCCGGAACTGGAACAGCGGCCCTTTTCCGCTCCCGAAGTCAAACTCGCCCCACCCCGAACCCCCCGAATTCGGATCCTAGCCGAAGCCGACGGTGGGAACGCGACACCACAGAGAGAGAGAGAGAGAGAGAGAGGGACAGAGAGACAGAGACCATGTTCGAGTTTTCATTGCAATCCGTCACGTGCTCTTTGCGTTCGGATGTTCGTTGTCCGAGGAATTTCGAATTTTCTTTTATGGCCTTTGATTAGGTGCTTTGAGTTTTATCCCTGTTATCCAACTATTTTATCGTTTTTTTTTTCTTCTGCTTGTTGGTAGTTAGGATGGGTTCTTTGGTTTCGGTCATGGAGGTTGGGCCCGACCACCATGCCCAAGTGGGCCGACCTTCATCAGCGTCCATCCCAAGGAAAATGGCCCTAAATTCATGAGATGATATTGGAGCTCCGTTTGTTTGATGATGTATGCACTTCGCTTGAACATATTTTCAAATTAAGTTCTTCTCAAGGAAGGTGGTTTAAATTTTCTGTGTTTGGCCTTTTCTTTTTCTTTTTTTGGCAAATGACATAGAATCCATTATCTTATATTTGTACCAAAAAAACTATGAAACGGGTTTTTGAGAGAAACACTCAAGTACAGCTTTGAGGACTCGGTTTCGCTACCAAGGACTGCATCCGCATGTCGAGGTCCACAGTCATGGTGTCGGGGTTGTCAAGTCCAAACCACCGGTGCCTATGTCTAGGCGCCAGTACCCAAGTCCGGGCATCGATGACCTGGGTCAGGGCTGTCGGGACCTAGGTCCCGGCTGTGCAAATTCGAGTCCGAGTGCGGGGGATCCAGTTTGAAGCATCAGCATTCGCGGGTTCGGATGAGGAAGACACAGGTACGAGCTCTTCAGGCGCCGAGGTCCTACGTCTGTCGGTTGGGCATGTCTATTGACAATCAAAATACCAATTTTATCAAATGGGAACGTCGTTTGAGCATATTCTCTCTCTCTCTCTAATTACCTTTCATCCCTCCATGAAGGTCGATATCTCAACGTCAACATCGAGTCTCAAAAGGTCTAAAGGCTCACACTTGTCGGCTAAACATGGAGTTTGACGCATCGTCAAGGAAGGAGGGAGGGAGAGAGGGGCGTCGTTGGTTACAGTTTGATGGAATTTTGGCTTGATGTGGTGAGGGCAAAACTCACCGAGACAAGAGCATTGCTCAGTAAATGTCCATGTCGAAGTTATAGGCAAATCCTCATGGACGAGACCAGGAGCTGTCATCTCACAAGCAGTAAGAGATTCAGATTCAATGGACAGAGAAAACGTTTTGGGTTGAACGAACATCGCAAGACGACAAGAAGTAGCAGATGTCGTGCATGTTTGTTGTGGACTAACGTTGGAGAAAACATGAATCGGTGCTTCATTCATGGAACCTTGGTTCGTCAATACGAACGGATTGGTGGGTCAGTCTCTACGCATGTGATTGTGGAGTCCCATTGCGGGAGATCTTTCCATATATTCATGCCATCTTTCTCTTCTTCATTTCATGGGCGGCCTTATCATTGGAATTCATAGTTGAGTAACTTCATCTTTCACTGTTCAAACTTTACGGATTGAAAGTCGTATCAACAGATATTGTTAATTTAAACTACCGGAAGAACGGGAAACATTATAAAAAAGAAAAGGTATAAGTGCAAAAGAAGTCTTAAAAATTGTCAGGAAAATACAATTGAATCCTAAAACTTGTCAAATTAATTCAATCAAGTCTTAAAGCTAATACCATCAAACTTTTTAACGAAAAATACGGCGTGGCACGCAGACGTGGCATTTTAAATGAATTTTTATTTTCCATGTGGCTTTTTTAAAATTATTTTTTATTCAATTTTTTTTAATTAGATTTAAAAACTAAAAAAGAAAAGTTAAAATTTATTTAAAAAACAAAACAATTCAAAAAAAAAATGGTAGGCGCTTTTGCCGTCGCCGCCCATCGCCGAAGGGGTCGGCAACCCTCACCTGGCGAGGGCGAGAGTGCTTAGATTTGGGCACACCGGTCCTCACTGGGGCCGACGATCGTTGCCTGCCCTAAGTGAAGCCTCATCGGCCGTCACTCGAGGCCAGCGTGGCTCACCAGCCCCCAAGGGTGGGCGATGGTCGTCGGCCCCCTATGCGGGCCGACGTGCTCAGCTCTGGGCACCCTCACTCGAGCTTGGAGAGGGCCGACCACCCCCGCCCAGGTCGTCGGCCCCTCTGGCAATGGGCGACGGCAGCGAAAGCGCCGCCTTTTTTTTTTTTATTTTTTTGAATTTTTTTTTAAAAATAAATTTTAGCTTTTCTTTTCTAGTTTTTAAAACTAATCTTAAAACTTGAATAAAAAATAATTTTAAAAAAGCCACATGGAAAATAAAAAATTCATTTAAATTGTGATGTCCGCGCCACGTCAGCATTTTCCGTTAAAAAGTTTGACGGTGTTAAATTTAAAACTCAATTAAACCAATTTAATAAGTTTTAGAACTTGATTGCACTTTTTATAAGTTTTAGGACTCAATTACAATTTCCTGACAAGTTTTAGGACTTCCATTGCACTTATCCCAAAAGAAACAGATGTTAATTCAAATCTAAACCTTTACGATTCTTCTTGTCTTCCCTTAGCTTCTTGTCTTCTTTCATGGTATCACAACTCATTAAGTTTTTGATTTAGCTTATGCATACATCAAACGATTGCCTACTGAAAGGACTTTAACCTGCAAAACAAAGTTAATCCTCCAGCGTAGGAATCGATTTTCGAAAAAGAGAAGAAGCAAGTGAAGAAAATTTTTTCCATACTCCCATGACTCAGAACCTGCCATCAGCCTCAAAAGAGCATTCCCTAAAAGAAATCACGCCTCAAACCTCAAAAGTTCAGGATCCAATTTTGGACCCATCTGTTGTTATTACTAGATCTCAAAAGCAACTTATTCAGGCCTAACAAGTGCATTGGTAGCCCATCCAGGCTTAATCAAATTTGGGGCAGCCCATCTCGAGCCAGCCCATCGTGGGCCAGCCCTTCGTAGGCCATCCTTATCGATGGGTACCATTTAATTCATGCTACTTTTGACCGAGCCCAAATGCATGGTTGCTAGGAAATTAGGGCCACCAAAGCAACGCCCAACCTAATGGCAGCCCACCAACCATAAACGGGGCAAGCATAGCCATTGAGTCGAATGCAATCAATGCAGGGCAAGCGATTGGGTCATACGACCCAAGTATGCGACCAAATCCTTACCCGAGATTTCCCAATGTTGGGCAAGAAACCGAGTTGATTTTTTCCAACGCGAGGCCATGAATCGGGTCAAGTAATTCGGGTATGAGAACATACGCCTACCCGATTTTTCCAACCGGGGTTTCTACCATACTCCATCGTGGCCACTAGTGGTCGCTCGGAGCCCGGCAATCCACTATTCGTCTCCACCATCAATGGACTAGAGTTGCAACTTATTGCTCATCAACTTTCCAGATTTGAGAGTTACTTGACCTAGGCACTGGAGTTCCGGCAAGCTCTAGTTACAAAGGATAAAGTTAGGTTTCTCGATGGAACCATCCCAATTCCAACAGATCCAAGAATGGCGCGATAGTTTAGAAAATATAACCAGTTGATGAGAACCTAGATCGCAATTACGTGGAAGTCACAACCGGATTACCCCCGACAAAGAATTCAAAACTATGTGGGAGAATATAAAAGAGATATATGGGAAATTAGACAGAGCGAAGATATTCTCTTTCACCCAGACACTTACAGAGTTGAAGCAAGGAAGCATGTCCGTTGCGGCATGCTTCAACAAGCTATCCGCATTCTAGAATGAACTAGAGGCGGTAGAAGAGAAACTCGAAGGGCCCGAGGCCACTTTACAGCAGTATAAGGCAATAAAGGACAAAAAAAAAGCAATGAGATTTCTCTTCATTTTAAACGATTCATACCTCACATTCAGATCGTAGATTCTAGCCATGGATCTTATACCACCACTTGGCTGCATCTACCAGCTTATGATCCAGGAAGAGAGTCAACGACTCTCCTCCCTAGAATGTGACAAAGGAAACGATAGCATCTTGCTCACGACTCACAACTTGCAACGAGGTTTTAGCAACTAGAAGAAAAAAGAGGAGCAGCAACGCTAGGTTTCGCAAGAAATGGAGAAGGACTTTATAAGAAGAGTGGAATGGATTTCCAAATTACTCCTTGCGATCAGACGACCCACAATCTATCAACCCATCAATTGAATCGGACGGTGGACATGAAGGAACGACTAAAGTATCTAACAGCCAGATTTTTGCCAAGTCATCCAGGAATTATGGGCAAAAGTCCCAAGGAAAAGGTAATTTCTGGAAATTACATGGTAAACCTAGAGAAAAAGGAAAAAAAAAAAGAGAGAATTTTTCAACAGCCTATCAAGTCACTAGCCCAACTAATATGAATGCTAATACAAGTGATCAGCTCATTACACATGGACAATATCAACAACTTATACAAGCATTGTAGAAATTGGACACTTCAAATAGAGAAGGGAGTTTTCCTAGTATAGATAGTTGACTCAAAAGCAAGTGATTATGTTGTATGTGACAAAAGGTTCTTTTCAGTTATACACAAAGGGACAAACAATCCTATTTTCGTACGACTTCCAAATGGAAATGTCACATATGTCACAATGACAAGAACAGACAATCTTAATCCTCAAATCACTCTAAAAAATGTCCTCTATGTCCTAGAATTTCATTTTAACCTCATTTCTGTGTCCAAGGTTTGCGAAGAAAATTCCTAACAAGTCTTATTTGATTTTGATATTTGTTTTTTTCAGGCCTCTTTGACCGGTAGAATGATGGGTTTTGGTAAACTCTCCGAAGGATTATTTTTTTGGATTAGCTTTTCAAATGGTCTTGATTTGTCTTGCATTCCTTTGAATAAAAAATCATTGTGTAACATGACTGTCAATGATAAAAATTTCCTTTTACATTCAAGAATGGGTCACGGTGCTTCTTTTCCATACGTTCAGTGTCACATTTGTGCTCTTGCAAAGCAATCACAATCACCTTTCTTTCTAGCAAAACTCGTAGCAACAACTTTTTTCATTAATTCATGTTGATATCTGGGGACCCTATTATACAAACCATGATGGCTCCCATTTATTTCTATTAATTATGGACGATTATTCTTGTGTCACATGGGTTTTTCTAATGCAGTCCAAGAGTCAAGCTATCTCTCATTTAAAGCTATTTCTTGTCCTATCAAAAAATCAATTTGGAAAGTCTATTAAGCGAATTCTCATTGATAACAGGAAAGAATTTTTTAACAGTGATTATGCTTCCTTATTTTTATTTAATTGCATATTACATGAGAGCTCCTTCACCTATACCCCACAACAGAATAGGGTGGTAGAGCATAAATATTGCCATCTTCTGGAAGTAGCGCATGCACTAAAATTCCAAGTGTCTATTCTAGAAAAATTTTGGGAAGATGTGTGATCACGGCAACTTACTTGATCAATCGCATGCCTACTCAAGTTCTTGATAGACGAACTCCACTTGAACTATTTTATGGGAAGAAACTAGAGCTAGAACACTTAAAGGTCTTTGGTTCTTTATGTTATGCCATCACAATGGGCCCTCGGGACAAAATGGGTCCCCACGCCTGACATTGTATAATCATGGGCTACCCAAATTTGCAAAAAGGATATCGTCTCCTTAAAATTTCTACAAGTGAATTTCTCATGAGCTGAGATGTTTTTTTCATAAAAAAGTATTTCCATTCCGTGAAAAGGGATCATCAAAGGAAGATTCGAACACCATGACTAATTCACGTTATTTATTATCTGAGTAAGCATTACCTCCAGATCTTGAGTATATACTTGTTGCACCTCCGAAGATTTCAAATTTCGCTCCAACATCAACTCCAACTTTAGATGAGGTTATCACTCCTGCAGCAACCGCGGAACCATCATCCAACAACATTATGCCCATTGAAGAAGCTTCTAGTCCTTCGTCGGGTCCCACTACGTAGGAATCTTCATCACCTCCACCGCAACAGGATCCTCCATGAGGCTCCGGTTGAATCACTCATCCACCAACATAGACTAAGGATTACGTTTGTGCAACACTCAATGCACCAGGTATTCATTATCCAATCTCATCCTATGTTTCTTTCGATCAACTCTCTCTAGAATATTGATGCTGTATTAGCTGTATATTGGAAGCATGAGAACCATCTAGCTATGATAAAGCATCTAACAATCTGCGATGGCCAAAAGCTATGGAAGCTGAATTGCAAGCCTTAATTGAAAATCAAATATGGGAGCTTATGACACCACCTCCAAATCAGAAACCTTGACTGCAAATAGATGTATAAAATTAAGTATCGAGTAGACGGATCAATTGAACCATACAAGGCTCGATTGGTGGCTAAAAATTTTACACAATGGGAAGGCTTCGGCTACCATGAAAATTCTTCTCCACTAGCCAAAGATGAGATAGTTCGTTCCTTCTTATTAGTCGTCACTCTCCACGATTGGCCACTACACCAAATGGACATACACAATGCTTTTCTTCACTGCGATCTGGATGAAGAAATTTATATGGATATTCCTCAAGGTTTATGGAGACAAGGAGAATCGAGTATGTCATCTCCGCAAATCCCTGTATGGTCTCAAACAAGCTTCCAGACAGTGGTACGCCAAGTTTGCCCATGCTCTCACAATAGTAGGATTCAAGCATTCCATATATGATTATGCCATATTCACATGGACGCAAGATGTATCGTCTATTTACTTGATGATATATGTTGATGGCATTCTCATTATGGGGAATGACAAAATTCCGATAGAGAGCCCTAAGGAGTATATGAATTCCACAATCCATATAAAGGACTTAAAATCACTAAAATACTTTTCTTGGGATTAAGATTGCTCAATCCGACCAAGGAATCTCTCTCAGCCAAAGGAAATTTGTATTAGAAATCATATTAGAAGTGAGGCTATAAGGGTGCAAACCAGTTGTTATTCCAATCGAGTAGAACATCAAATTAACTACGGCAGAACATGATATGGGATCATCTCAAAATAAAGATCCTATACTTAGAGATCCATCAAGTTATTAGAAGCTTGTTGGAAAACTCATATACTTGACTATGACCATGCCTGATATATGTTGTGCACTATAGAAGTTGAGCCATTTTATGCATAGTTCAAAACAATCTCATATGAATGCTATTCTAAAGGTCATAAAATATTTGAAAAAATGCCCAGGACTTGGGATACTTCTCTATAGGAAATGTAACATGGAAATAACGGCCTATTGTGATGTAGACCATGCAAATTTTCTCATGAATCGAAGATCCATCACTGGTTTCTACATTAAATTGGGGGAGTCTCTACTTTCATCGAAGACACAAAAAAATAAAAAATAAAGCAACTGTCTCACTATCCTTAGCCAAAGTCGAATACCAAGCCATGGCAAAGACTACTTGCGAGATAGTTTGAATACGAGACTTACTTCAAGACCTTGGGATGTAAGTGAAGGGACCAACAAAATTATTTTGCAACAATGATGTGGCTCCCAAACTTACAGTAAATCCGATAGTGCATAAAAGAACAAAACATTTAGAAATGGACTGCCATTTCACTCAAGACAAGATTCAAGAAGGAGTGATCGAAACAAGAGGAATTGGGACCACAAAACAATCAGTAATATTTTCATCAAAACTCTTTGTCAGAGACAACACACATATCTATTGAGCAAGTTACGTGTCTTGAACATCTACAAGCTACCAACTTAAGGGGGAGTGTTGGAAGATATGCTCGAGCTAGAAGAAATCCATTCAAATTGAGATTGATTCATTAAATCAATCAAAGATTAAACTGGATCAATTAAATATTAGATTTGATTCACTGAATATATTTTCCTTTCTTTTGTATACATCTTATACTATATTTGCACAGCTTTGTACATCAGTAAAGGATGCAATAGAATATACAAAAATTCTCCCAAAAGTTTCTCTTCCCCTTTATAATTCTTCTTGTCTTCCCTTTGCTTCTTGTCTTCTTTCATTTCAATTTGGACGAAATAATTGACGTTGCAATCTAGTTAGTCCTAGCTGTCCTATATATTGTATGACTGGTACTAATGTGAACAATTTTTACAATTTCTTTTAATTTTTTATGTTTTCTTTTCTTTTCTTTTCTATTTCTTTTCTTTTGGGTTAATACCATGAAAAACCCAAACTATTTTTTTACCACCAAAACCCCAAATTGGTATATTTATGATAAATTTATCATTCGTTGGTTTCCATTAAATTAGATTAATATCACAAAAAACTACAAACGCAGTACATTAGTGACATACGAAGGGTAAAATTCCAAACTGGTACACCAATCAATTGCCACATGTCAATGATAAAATTTAACGGAAATTAATGGAAGGTTAATTTGTCGCAGATATAACACTTTGCGTTTTTAATAGTCAAAAAATTATTTTTTTGTGTATTTGTCATAAATGTACTAAGTTAGGGTTTTTCATAGTACTAATCATTTTTCTTTTTCTTTTCTCTTTTTTCCCTACTTCCCTTCACTGGCTGCAGGCTATGAAGCACGGACACATTGCTAAGGCTTCCGTGTCGTGTCCGACACATGTCGACGTGTCCGACACGCTCGGACACGTTCGGACACGCGGTCAACGCGTGTCGAGTTTCTCGACACGTGGTCAACTTTTCTCGACACGCGTGTCCGAGAGAAAGATTGTTGAAGAAGACGATGGTGGGTAGAGGTGAGGCCGAGGAAGCGGAGGTGAGGCCGCGATGGCGAGAGGAAGAGCCGGCGGCGAGGTTGCAGCTGCTGTGAAGGAGGAAGGGCCGGAGGCGACAGCGATGAGGCGACCGAAAGAGTTGAGAAGATCGTGAGGAAGAAACTGAGGGGGCGCGGGAGCTGGTTGTGGCGTGAGGGGAAGGGGAGGGAGAGAGAGATAGTAGGGAAGAAACCGAGGGGGTGATTGATGGGGGCGGGGAGCAGGTGGTGGCGTGGGGGAGGAGAGGGGGGAGAGAGAGCGGGGAAGAACGGGATGGAGGGGATTGATGGGGCGCAGCCTCGCGGGGAGCAGGTGGTGGCGTGGGGGGAAAGGGAGGGGGAGGGGGAGGAAAGAGAGGAGAGAAGGGGAAGAAACCGAGGGGGATGGGGGCGCGGGTGATGGGGGGCGCAGGGGAGCAGGTGGTGGCGTAGGGGGAAAGGGAGGGGGAGAGAGAGAGAGAGGAGAGAGGGGGAAGAAACCGAGGGGGCTGGGGGTGATTAATGGGGGGTGCACAGAGCAAGTGGGGCGCAGGGGAAGGGGAGGGGGAGAGAGAGTGGGGGCAGATCCACAGAAATCGAAGGGGGGGGATTTTGGGGTGGTGGCGTGGGAGAAGAGGGGGAGAGAGAAATGAGGAGAGAGGATTTGTGGGGAATAATTTTTGTTAAAATAAAAAATATATTTTTAAATATGCATACGTATTAATTATGAATATGTTTTTTTCGATCAAAAAAAATTATGAATATGTTTTTGAAATTTTTTATGAATAGATTTATTAATATTATTAGTGTAAATTTATTGTAAGTTCTTATTTATTTATTTATTTATTCGTGAATTTGAATCAAATTAATTAAAAATAAAAATATTTATTTAATACATAACGTGTCGGAACGTGTCGAATTCTCTACTTTTTAAGAAATGACGTATCGCGTGTCGTGTCGTGTCGTGTCGTGTCGCGTGTCGCGTGTCGCGTGTCGGTGCTACATAGGCTGCAGGGCCTCGATGATGGTCAAAGAAGATCGCCCTCATAGGCAAAGGGGATGCTTGCCAAGCTCACCAGAGGCTTGCAAGAGTCTGGCAAGTGTCACCCTATCTAGATCTTGCTCTCGTCTGTAACCGACAACCTTTGCAAGAATCATCAAGGCCTCAATGACCAACGAAGGGTAGTAGATTAAAAAAATAAAAAATAATTGAAATAAAATAAAAATATATATTTATAAAAATGAAAAAATTGTCCACATTAATGCTAATCGTGTTACATATGATAGACAATTTAATTGAATTAATATTCATATAATAAATTTAAGGATTAAGTTGAATATTATTAATAAGTTAGGGATTACATTGAACGAATCAAACATCGACAAATGACTTGCACATTGAACCAAATTTGAAAGACTATTTGTATCCTTTACCCCGACACGAGTTTAAGTTGTTTTTGTTAGCTTCAACGATTTCCTTTTGAAATAGAGCTTTATTATCCATTTCCTATGTAAAAATGCTTCTAGATTCAGCCAAGGAAAGCTTCATTATTTGAATTACAAATTTAAAGATGCCGAGTTTGCTTTATTTTTAATCTCTTTTGGGCCAAAGTCAACTCCGCTTGTTTAAAACTTGCATCCACATCTAGAGAAGGCATTTCATGTAACGATCATATGGCGTAACTGATATGAAGATCTAAGAATTGTATAGGACGATAGCAACACAACGTATATAATTGGTCGGTCGCGCGATGTTAGTCGTGTGACCGCCGAACAAAGTATTTTTCTTGCATACGACTCATTTTGCAGCGAGGTTTGTGTTTTCTTTTTTTCCATGATGGTGGGGGACGAGCCCACGTAGGTTGAAACAGACTAGATTCTTGGCCCATGAGCCCAACCTATAGATCCAAAGAACCCTTGGATTCAAGCACCCATAGGTCTGCAAGAAGTTAATTTGTATGATCAATTTGTCTCTAGATGAGAAAACAAATGCATCGAAAATGCCCATAAGACTCTGACTTTGTACGTAAAACTTTTAAATGAGAAATAAATTATGACGGGAGCAATGGTCGGTCCAATACAGTGGAGTATCAACTACTAGTAAATTAAAATCCACATAGCTATGTACCAAAATTAGTATAAATTGATCGAGGATAGACTAGAGAGTTGTTGGTTTGGTGAATTTTGCATCCCATGGACAATGTGAAGCAGTAAATGGTTCCACGTTATCACATACACAAACCCGACAGAGACTTGCGGTCCGTTAGTTTCGTCGAGGATTTACTGTCTCAGAACATTAAAACAGTGAGTTGATGAATCTATGTATAAATTCAGGAAAAAGATGACATCTTTTGAAAGTTAAAAATCATTTCTACGAATACGAGTGGAACCTAGCTCTGAGGCCTAGGTCCCCTCGAGGCTAGGCTAGGGACCTTAGCACTAGGGCTTTGGACCGCATCAGGAGGGTTAGGGTCCCCGACACCCGTGCTTGGGACTCTGGCTATTAGGCTCAAATGCTTGAGTTGCTGGCACTTGCTCTTGGTTTCCCAAAGTTCGGGATTTGGACCACAATGCTAGTATTCGGGTACCTTGAGACCCAATCCTAAGACCCCGACACCATGGCCCGAAACCCTTGTACCCGTGCTCGGGTCCCTAAGAATCGTGCTTAGGACCTGACAAACATGCTTAATTCTCGGCAGCCAAGATCAGGTCCTAGGCTCGGACCCCGGACTATTCTTGAGATTTTTCTACGCTTCAAAATTTCCGGTCCCAAAGCATCTGAAAATGGTTTCCATATCATTTGTAAAAACACGACCGAACATAGGAAAAATGAGATTTCACGTAAGCCCTAGAGAGATACAGGCTTCCACTTTTAGGCGTGGTTCTGATGAAGAACTGAAAGCGTGGGGAATCAAAATATATCAAGACATTATGACTCTGCATGATGGAAGCTAAATGGAAAAGAAAAAGCAAAGCCGGTCTTACAGGCTTTCGACCCCTTCTTAAATCCCTAATATCTTCCGAGGACATCATTTCATGACCGTTCCTAGTGTGGTCATTAGATTGCCACGGCAGCGCCTATTCATTTAGTATGCTAAAGTGGACTCCCAAATAGTTCTCTCTCTTTCTCTCGCTCTCTCTCTCTCTCTCGAACATAAATGATTAGTCCAAAACTCAAAACCCTAATAGCCATTGACAGCAACCAGTCTCACATGATTGAAAACGACTTAACAAAATGGATGCTCATGTCTTTTTTTATTTCCTCTTGTTCTTCTAGTCCGTGCGGAAACTGATGTTGCAATCGATTCTAGTGATTGAATGGTTCATTTGCTTGGCCCAAAAGAAAACGAAAAACAAAGAAAATAAGCAACTGCTCTATTCTTGACAAATTACCAATCCCTATCATGTCATTATCTTTCTTTCGAAAGGGTTAATATTACTTAACATCATTCCATTCTCCCAAAAGATTTTTACCTCTAATTTAAGTTGGTGATCCATAGGGAAAAAAAATGCGCTAAATCAAAAGTAAAAATCGAATTTTTAAACGGTCCTCAATAAATCCGAAGAAGAAGAAGGGAAAAAGAAGGAACCGATTAGGTTTTCATCCTGTTCGAAGGACCGACACCTCCCCATGGCTGGCTTTTCACGTGGGGCCGGCGAGACAACGGAGGCAAAAGCCGCACAGGTTAGGTTTGAGTTAGAGGGGAAAAGAGCAAAACTTAATGATGGTCAATGTTTTCACCTTTTGTCTTGTACTGGCAATTAGTTTTAGTGACGCGAGATATTATCGTAATCACTATTCAGCCGACCAAATCTCTAGAAGGGACGGGCACGGTAAAACGTTAATGTCAACAGGCACATGATAATGTAGGAGACCCAAAATTAAACCACCTCCCCCCTCCCCTTTTGTCGCGCAAAATATCAACAAAAAGTGATTTATTCATCGCCAACCATTCCACACAGCGCACTGACACGTTAGCAATTCCTAACGAAAATTAGCTGGAATTATTATATTTGAATTTCATATAAAGGTTTAGAACTATATTATCAAGATTAACAAGTCTATAACTAGTTTGGCAACTGGACAATAGGTTTAAAATGAGAAGATACCAAAAAAGTCATAAATATATTACATTTATATTAATTCAGTCATAAATCTTTCATTTGATCTAATCTAATTTTAAATCTTTTTATATTTGTACAAATTATATCCATCCAGTCAATTTAAGTTAGATATCGCGACGTGTATCTTTGGTTGTCCTATATAACACACGGCCGGTCTTAACACCGATATTTTTTAAGTGCTTTTTAATATTGTAGGAAAAATAAGAAAAAAGGAAAAAATTAAAATATATAATAAAAAATCGAAAAAAAAATTAAAATTATTTTAAAATGTCCACATTAGGGCCGGTTGTGCTACATAAGCAGCTAGGTCGAATGGACTAAATTGATACTAATATGACTAAATTGATACAATCGAAAGATTAATGACTGAATTGATACTAATACAATAGATTTGTGACTTTTTTATACTTTTCCCAATTTAAGACTGATCGAAAATTTCCTTTTTATCTATCAAACTAAGGAGGTGAATTAAAGGGGATAATATTGCCCTACGATAATACGGCACATTTCTGTTTGCTTTTTCAATACTTCTCTAGCGACAAAATGCAGGACATCCGTGATTTGGTTTAGGCGATCATCTCGAGGCGAGGCCGAACCCGATTTCTACTTCAGGAAAGGAAATGTCCAATTGAGGATTCCTTTCTTGATGGTCACAAGAATCCCATCCTCTCTTATCAAGTCAAATTTTGCTACTCTGTCAAAAAAAAAAAAAAAATGGGCTAAGAAAATCGAGCGCTCAGTCCGTTACAAAATCATCCATTCCTCCGCCCATCGGTCTCGGGTAACATCGCGTGCGATTTCTTGATAACCCACGCGACCCAGCCTAGTCTCATCTGATAAACGAGGGAGTTTTCTGCATGGGACAAAAACCACTCGAAACCCACAAATTCTGGCGACAAATCATGGTCTTTCAACATGCGGATGCACAGAGTTTCCCTTTATTGATCAAACAGAGAGCTGTCTCATGCTTTCCAAGCCCTACAAATAGGTCCTAAAATCTCTCTCTCTCTCTCTCTCTCTCTCTCTCTGTCTAGGCTTGGGCGGCCACTTAAATTCGACACTTCAGATCAGGCATCACTTAATTTGATAGCCCACATCATGTGACAGCGGAACCGCACGAGGTGCCCCCACTGATAACATCGTGACGATGGGCAAGACGCATGTGTGAGGTCGACGCCCATTCAATTGCGCACGAAAGTTTCATAAGATGACAAAGGTGGGGAGGGTTGAAACCCGCAAAGACCTCAGTAGGATAATAGCAATGTACGTGACACTTCCAACTACCGGAGAAAGCCCGCACGCAAGCTCATCCGGATTCCACTAAGGAAACGTTTTGATCAACGGAGGAAAAGTGGAGCATGTGTATACATCAGTCGAAGACATGCATCGGTGCAGAATACGCGACAGCAACCATTTGGTGGTTCTAGGAAATGAGCTTTTTCTAATTGCGGCAGGTACGTGGCAATTGCGCTTTAGTTGTGTGTTCGAGGAGAATTAACAAAGATGTGGAGAAGAAACAACCCCTGAATCGGCCGAAAGTATTCAAACGTTAAACCGTCTAAATTTGAAAGAGTGAGATGTAACGCGTTTGATTGGGTCGGGATTGATAATTGACGTGAGAAAGGAAATCCCTGTATAGACTCGCCCATTTGCATTTCAAGACTAGCATGGGCTTGGGACGCCCAACGGATCAAGCTTGTGATCGGTTCTAGATCCCGTTTTCTGGGGGGATTTATTTTGGATCTCTCCATTTTCTTACATGACTAATGAGGAGAATCGAACGAGTCATGCTTTTGACTTCTGTATTTGACTCCCCATCTTTTGAGTACCTTTCTCTTGCCACTTAAAAAGTCTCGAACATCGTCTAATCGCAATAGGCCTATGTAGGTATAGATGAGTAATTTATCAAAGGACGAAGCAATTATTTTAATCTACGTTTACATCCTGACGATGTCTTTGATAGAAAGCATCGCTCCCAATCTGTGTATTGGCAATTAATTACGTTCGGAATGGGAAATAAAGGTCGAGATGCAATAAGGTGACGCGAATTATTCCCAAGGTCTTATAGGTCTAGATCTGGCTACTTATTCGCTCTCCAACTTTTCCTGTCCATGACGAGAGCTGCGATCTTCCATGCTCATGGATCGCTCCACCTATTCCCAAGCATCCTCGCAAAGAAAATTGCCGAGAGAATTCGCGAATGAGAATAAAAACAAAAGAAGACGAACCCCCGGTTGCAAAGATTCTCCGAGCACAAGAAAGAAGGAGGAACAAGCAAGGGAATCCATCATCAATCGATGGACCCATCGGATCGAAACTCTCGGACGCAAAACCCTAAAAGGAGAGATGCCCTTTCCCCCACTTGTTATTATTTGCATAGGTGAACCAGGCCATGATCAGGAGCTGCGAGGCCTCAAGAAGGGGAGCTCTCCCCGTTTTGCGAACAAAACCCTAAGTTTTGTTTAATGGGGAGGGGTTCTTGATAGGTCGTTGTGCGAGCCGACTTCATTCAGTGAGGTCACGTCGTGAACAGGGAAGGGGGGGAAACAAAGGCAGCTGGCCTTTAGGCTTTTCTTTTTCGGAAGTGAAAGGTGGTGAAGAAAAAAACTGAGGGCCAAAAACTGAGGGGCAAAATGACTTCGTGAAGACCATTGGGGTGCCCTAATGGAGGGGGCGTCGCCATCATGAACCTGGTTGATTAAATGGGCATTAGGGTTTCCATTCAATCAAAAGCCATCCCTTTGGGTTGGGCGAAAATCACGGATGTTATGCATGTGCTTTTCTTGTCCCTCTAACCAGACTTAGATGTTCGTGTTCCTTAGGCTGACGACGAATATATGCAAGCCCGAGCAATTTTTCTTCTTCTTTTCTTTGGATTAAAAGGCAAGGATATATATTTACCTCAAGCAAGAGCAATGAAGATGTCATGGTATGCACGGCGTAACAAGAAGATTCAAAACCGTATTTTCAATGCTAATTATAATTAAAATTCTGGAATTAGGGTTTATCTCAGATCTTGAGCATATTACCTAGAAAAACAAGAATATCAAGGTGTTGTGCATATCAAGGTTATCTTTGTACGCGTGAGAGCGAGAGAGTGAGGGAGAGGGAGAGAGAGAAAGGGAGAGAGACTTTTGAAGTTGACGTATGCCTAAAAGTGTCTCGGAGATATGTTCTTGTTGAAATGGAGGGTGGGAACAAGGAATACGTCTCTTCTACTGACCTATCGAATTGGCTATTTTTTGCTAAATTGACTTTAATGCTCTGGTTCAAAAGGTGGCCGTTGCGACTGGCCATTCCTTTCAGAGGAAAATAATTGAATATGTTCCACAATAATTCGTCAAGAACATAATGAAATTGAAATGCATAGAGATCCCTTAAAAAAAGGCATCTATTCCAACTTCCAACATAACTTTATATTTTTGGTGCCGACCGATTCTATCAATCATATAGCCCTCGAACGAGTTTATGTAATTCTCTTTTTGGTTTTAAATAACATTAAATAAAGATGGAATATATACCCTCCTCTTAGTTAAAGGAAATGTATTTTTATTCACATGCCATGGACACATGCATTCACTTGGATATGTCCAAAATCATGTGTCCAAAATCATCAAGCATGAGAGTTGGGCGTATCGATGTGATAGATGCTTATTCTTGTGTTTATGTCTAATGCGTGTGGATGAAAGATAAGAAGCTACAGACAAATTAGAAGGGTCTTGTTTATACCTTGAAACACTTTGGTTAATAAGAGCACGTAAGGTAACTATTTTGTTTTTTCTAAATTATAATTTTTCTATTTTCGGTAACAGCTTGGAATAGAAATTTATTTAGTAATTTAATTTAATTTTTATTTTTTTGAAACAAATTTTTAACTCATAAATGGATTTAGAACATAAATGAGGAGTAAGACTTTTTTACTTTTCTATATTTCGAAATAAAAATAAGAAATAAAAACTTTTATCATCGCTTATTCTCGCTACTAGCCGCCCATCATCCACCATTCGTCTCCCACTGATGCTCGAAAGGGAGAAGTTTCGTGTCATTATCAAACAAATTTTGACTTTGGAAATAGAAATTTTATGTCATTATTAAACACGTATTTTGCTTAAAAACTCGCCCACTGAATGGAAAAAAAAAATCAATTTCTAAAAATTGATTTCTTAAATAGAATGATTATTATTCGCGCCTTTAAGAAATTTATACAAACGAATGCAATTCAAAAATAAAAGTATCACAAAGGACTATTTCAACACTTCTTTCGTAAGAATCGTTATGTTTTTCCATACTTCAATATAGCCTTGACCTTAAAATCACGATGAATAGTAAGACGATGTTTGAGAAAAATTACAAAAGAAATCTTAAATCTATTATATCGATGCTATTCGATTCTAAATGTTTCAATTTGACCAATTTAGATATATATATTAACAATTTGTAAATTTTAGCATTCTCGATCAATTTTGGCCATAGATTCATGTGGACACCGATTGTGCCATGTAAAACAACTGGTGACGACATGAACAATTTTACAATTATTTGAACTTTTTATAGTTTTTTTTTCCCATTATGGGTTGCGAGGGCCACGACCCTTGCTAACGATGGCAAGGGCTTGCAGGCCCTTGTCTAGGGTTCGTCAACCACGACAATAAACAAAATAATAAATAATAATTTCAAAAACTATAAATATTGTCTATGTCAATACCGATCATATAACATAGGATAATTGACATCTTCGTTAATGATTTATGATGGTTAATTAATCCCAAAACTTTTTAATTATATCAATTTAGTCATAAATATTTTAATAATTTGCTAATTTAGTCATCTTGGCCAAATTTGGTCAAAAATTATTGACGTTGATGTCGATCGTCCTACGTAACATGATCTGCACAGATATATATATATATATATATATATATATATATATATATATATATATAATTTTAATTTTAATTTTTTTAAACTATTTGAATTTTACTTATTTATTTTCTTTCCTTTATTTTCTTTGATTTTACTCTTTTTTTACCATCAAGGGCTAGCAGCCTTGGCAACCCCCTCTAGCCACGGGACAAGGGCTTTGCAAGCCCTTTCTGAGCCTCAACCAATGGCCGCAGACCCTTATCATTATTAAAAAAAAAAAGGAAAATTAAATATAAAATAAAATCATATACATCGATTTTCTTCACCAGCAATGAACTCGATATCTTCATAACGATCAAGGTTGAAATGTCTCGTTCATTACTAAAATATAAATAAATAATTAAATAGTTAGAAAATACAAATTTGCCAAATTTGCCCAAGTTAACGTCATTCATGTCACATAAAATAGTCATCATCGATTTCTAATCAAAATTGATTGAAATGAGAAAATGGACAAATTATCAAAATATTTATAACTAAATTGGTACAATTGAAAATTTTAAAATTGAATTAGCTATCGTATAAAAGATTTTGATTTTTTGGACATTTTTTCGCCAGAAAAAATAGACCCACCATATGACCTATCTAAAGGTGGAAGGTTAGAAAAGTTTGATGCTGCTAGAACTAAAGCAATATCTTCTCATCAACACATGTTGGGTAGCATAATGCCCCGTTTGCCATGCCAGTTTCATTGAACGCTTGAAGAACGTGCCTCAATTTTCCATCTTCCCGAAGAAGACGTGAGCTGTTTATTGGCCCCTGTTACTGGAGCTGAAGTTAAGTTAGCTCTGTGGTCTATAATGGATGATAAGAACCTCGAAACCGATGGATTTACGTCTTGCGCTTTTTCAAGAAAGCGGGAGTGTAGTCGGCCTTGATTTCACAAAGCTACTATAGATTTCACCGCTACTCCACTTTGTATCTTAGCGGTTCAGTCACCGCTGATCATCTTACGTGATACATTGCCACATTAGCGCATTAGAATTTTGTGCAGAAGGATAAAATTAAATTGGTAAAAATCGAAAAGTTTATGATAACTCTATAAAAATAGAGTTGTTTTATCTATTTTAGGCAACAAATAATGCAATATCTATGAGACAATATTTGGATTTCCTTATGATTATTCGAATTTTCCTTATTTATGCAGAATAATGAGATATGGAAAGAAAGGCAAAAATCAGGAATTTAAATAAAAAAGCAGTGGGAGATAGATATCAAATCAAAGATACCCCGATTTACTCCCTAATTGCTTGGAGATAAGGATCTTGGATATATCCTATAAATGAGAGAACATTGAGAGCTTGAGGCAGCAATTAGGTTTTTGTTAGATCGCTTTTCATTATTCTGAGAGTTTTTCAAGTATTTTGAAGAGAAGACAAAAGTGGTGACAGAATTCTTGTTCTTTCATTCAAAATGTTGGGTTTGATTTATATTTTTATTTCTTCTTCTATTATGTGCTAATTTTCTTTTGTTAGGGCTATGATATAGCCTAATCATGATTATGTGAATTTCATGATTTTTATATTTTGCAATTGATTTCATTCATGTGAGTTTTATATTATTGTGCATAATGATTTTGAGTGATTGGCCACCACTTAAATGATCCGATGTACATGTTTGAGATTGAGAAGTGATAATATGCAATTGCTCATTATAATATATAACCATGAATTAAATGTGGATATAGATATACTGCGTTATTTGTGATCCAAAAGACTCATTGTAAGCCGGGAATATTCATAATTTTTAATGCACTTATGTTTATTTTAATTCACATAGAAATATAGTGGATTAATAAACCGAGTAGGTTTGTTATACATAAAAATAGGATAGTAAATAGATTATGAAATTCCACTATCACATGTTTGATATCGTTCTTATACCCACAACAATCTGAAATTCATATCTAGTGGTTATAGTGAAATCGGATACTCTAACATATTTATCTCGATTGATTTACCGCATTTAGTCTCCAAATTTTGTTTTAAATTTATTCTTAATTATATTTTGATCTGTTAGATAAATTTTAGAATTAATCTATTTTGGTATTTAATAAGTTTATTAATCATCGATCTCCGTGTGACGATACTCTTTCTTATTATTATATTACTTGTTCGACACGTTCACTTGCATTTAGAATTTTACGAATAGTTTACGACTGATGTGACATTCGCGCAATAGACATATGACTGATGGGATAATTTCTCCAGAATTTGTGGGGATGACTTTAATTGGTCTTCAACTAGCTTTTTCCACTATATGCTTATGCTTTGATCCTAAGTATGTGATTGATGTGGAAACTAATAAAGCAAAAGAACATTAGAACAAGCTTTTATTCTCATTTGATTTGAACCCACTTTGTCATTGGGGAATGGGGACCTCTAACCCCATATTTTCCAAAGTGCAAAAAAAGAAAAGCAAACATATATGTAATTGAACGACCATACATGTCACATGGGTGAGGAAGTCCTCTCCCAATTTAACCCCCCCCCCTCCCTTGTTAGCAAATCCAAAGCAAGATACAAAACAGCACTGCTAAAAACCCAAAAGAAAAGAGAAAGGGGAAAAAAAGGAAAAGGAAAAGGGAAAAAGAGAAAAACAAAAGAATCGAACTTTAATTGTACGATAGAGACACAATGCAATTCCTGTTGTCTTAAGCATACGGTCTTTTAATGTGCGTAATGTCCCCTTTCTTCTTTCTCTCAATTATTGTGTCCGGTTTAGAGAGAGAGAAACCTTTGCGTGCAATGCTTTCTCGCAAGCTGTCCACCTAGACGAAATAAATTAGAGCCGCAAAAAAGAGGCAATTTCCCCCAATTTTATTCGTTTTTCATCCGAGGAATCGGTAGAAATTGGAAGTTCATCTTTGCCGTATAAATAACAAATAAAATACGGCGAAAAACAACGATCGGATTCGGATCGGATCCAAAGCGAATCGCCCCCAATTGCTTTTGTAAATTGTTAATTATTGAGATACGTACATGCAAGCGTTGTACTACACACGCTGGAGGCCTTGCGTTGCAATAGAAAAATTACAAGTCAATGAGGGATGACGTGTCTCGGCTTAAATGGGATTTTGGAAGCTTGTGGCTGCTTTTTCTAGTTGCGGTTGAATTCCGAATTATTCTCTGTTTTTATTTTTATTTTTATTTTTTTTTGTAATTAATATTTTTTTTTATGTGAATCATGGAGGTGTCCGCACCAGCTGTGATTTTGCCACTTGTGTAATGGGCGCTGCCAGGTGGCGCCGTCCAAAAATAATTCCTCGCGGCATCGCAGGGCCTCGATCGCGTGCGGTCGACACGTGTCTGGACATCACTGGGGAAGGCATCGCCTCCAGTTCTGAAGTGGGACCGGTGGAGGATAAATATAATTGTGGTGTTTATCGCACGCCAGAATCTTTTCTCGTGTTTATTGGCGAATTTTAATTAAATGGCTTATTGGAATAACCTTTTTTTTTTTAGGTTTTGCCAGGGAAAATAGAAAAGTTGTAGAGGAAATATCTCGTGATTATAAGTATGAATATCAGCTTTATGAGAACGAGATAATACATCATAGACAATTGGGGTAGCTTTGGTTTGATTCGATACAAAGCATAGTAATATGCAATATTTAATTTAGTATTACTCAAAGCTAATAATTATTTAGAAGAAATGATCGAACAATCGAGGAGAATAAAAATGGCCCGTGCTGAGTTCAATTTTTTTGTGAAAAGGAAAGTAGAATATGTGTGAAATGGTAAAATGAATTTACATGTACAAGACAAATTAACTCATGGTATTCAATTATTTTCCAAATAAACTATTTCCAAGTGATGTTTCTTTCTGATTATAGAATTTCATGATTATCATTATAAAATTTAAAATGCTAAATTTCCATTTGAGTTACATCAGCAGGAGTGATGAAGCGGTTTTAAATATTCATAAAATTTTCAAAAAGTTTCGACATGTAATTCCCATGCCAAATAATAATAGTTTGTATAATATATTATTATTATTATTATTATTATGAGACTGTACTTGGAACTTGTAAATGATTATCTTATATGTCATTTGTTCGCCTTCCATTGCTACAGGCGATTTCATTGCAATGATGAGCTCTGTTGAAACTTTTTCAAATAGTTTAGAAAGAGATTTCAAAAACTTGCTTTATAATATAGATATTTTTCATTATTTTGAATAGAAGAATATTTTACCGACCAAAAAAAAGAATAAAGAATATATTGCTAATTTCTTATACTTCGTATGGAAGTTTCCTTCTAATGGGCTTACAGGGAGCGGGGGAAAAAAGGCAAGAGGGAATCTTGTCCGATCAATCTCTTTCACGAGCAATTTCCATGCATATGCCTAGTGTCATTTGGCCACGTCTAAGTAGAATTAGGTTACAAATCACCAGATTAAAGATAAAATCATCTCATTCCGAGACTCACCCGAGATTGATATATTAAAATTTGGCCAGCACTTACAAGACAGGTGCGAATCAATCTCCGGAATCATAGTCTTGCAAAAAGAGAGGTAAAAGAGGGATTTATTAAAATAGGAAAGTACCGATGGAAAATTCCGACGATTCTTTCTCAATTCATTCAAAAAGGACATCGGAACCCGCGCCCGACTAGGCGTAACTTTCTAAACAAGAAAAACATTCATCTCGAAAATTTAACCAGACATCGACTCAAAACTAAAAATAAAAATTAAATTTTTTTATTTTAATTTGACCAAGAACAAGAGGATTCACAAAGTAAATGAATAAAATAAAAAATACCCATCAAGAAAGAAAAGGCCAGCTCATTCGATCAACTTTTTTCCCAATGGAGCACAAGGTCTTTTACCGACATAAATTGGGTCTTCCCAAAATCCCATGTCCTCTGGCTCTCCACCACCTTTTCGATCTTCTTCCCCCTTTCAATAAATACTGCCAAAAGCTAAAGTTAAGAACATAAGCACATGAATCATGTCACCGCTAATTAATCTAGATTATCACCTCAATCTCGATTGGAAGGAAAAAGCCGGCACGGGCGGACATCCCTCCATGTGGCACGCGCTCATCAATTCCTCCGACTAAATTAATCCCCCCTCTTTTCTCGCTCATGCAGCTTAGGCGGCTGCCTAATCTCCTTTTTAATTAATACCGCCTTCCTTTGGACGAAAAACGAAGTGCGCTCTCCTTTTCTTTTCCCTTCTTCTTTTCCTTTTTTTTTAAAATTTATTTATCAATGTCTCTCTCTTTTTTAACTCTTTTTTTTTTACAAGGAACCATGCGCCGTGCCATGAATAGCTCCCCACGTGCACGGACACGTGACTCGGATTCCGAGACGGGTGTCTTCATTTCGCTGCACACACGCACACATGCCTCTAGGCAGCACGTGCGATGCGCATCCCCATCGATTGAGGCCTACTAATTTAATCGGGGCGTCATTAGATCGCTAGGTTACTGTATATTTAAATGATAACGATGGATGGATGGATCCACCGATGGGTTTAAATATTTATGGCCGTCCGCTCGTCGATATCAATTTACTAAATCATACGACGGCGCCGATAATGCGATCAAAAATTGACTCATTTTATTATTCTCCCCTCGCATTTTATTATATTACTCGACGGACAAATTGATAAAATAATGCCGCTTAGCCGTTTTAGAGAACGAAGGGATGGGTTTTTTTTCTCATGTTGTCTTGTCTTGATGAATTAAGGAAATGAACGGGTCCTTGGGTTGGTGACACGTTTTTATTCTCCAATAAAAAGAGAGGAGGAGAAGACTTTTTTTTTTTTTTTGGGTTAGGGGAGGAGAAGATAAAAAGTGGGTATTTCTAATTTTTTTTTTCCCTTTTCTTGGGGTGATGGGGTCGAGGGGTCAAACTGGGATGGTGTGGCGGATGGTGGGCCGTTGGTTCGAATCGGGAAAGACGTAATAGGAGAGCAAAAGCCGGTGGGGACCACCGACTAAATCTGGGCCGCATCCGCCCGTTCATCAGTAAACGAGTTTGATGCGCACGTAAACTTCAATGCTTGCCAATTAATCAAGGACTCCATTAAAAGTCGCCCGGCGGGCTACCACGTCCACAAAGCCACGTGATCTTATCCGTAGAAAATCAAACCATTAAGGGAAATTACCGGACCATAATTATTGTGTTTTATTTTCGCTTTCAAATCATAGATTAGTCATATGTCATTTCCAACTTACTGTATTCGAAGTGTTGATAATTGAACAACTATCTTGAAAGTAATAGGTCCTCATTTAATATTTTTAAAGAAAATGTGTAGTAGCAACTATTAGGCCCGTAAGATAGCAATAGACTTAATTTAGAAAGGGATGGGTGATGATTAATCGTTAAATTGTATTTCATTCTTTTAATTTAGAATTCTCCGACGGCACCGAATAATAGTCAGGCATTTCATACTGCTTATATTATACGAGTGCTGCGATGTGGCGCTACGAAAGTCTTTTTGGCCATAGTATTATGTTAAGCGTAGGCTTAAATAATAATGACGATAAAAACAGCACAAGCGAAGAGGAATATAAAAATGAGAAATGGTCCCTTATCATTCGATGCACGGTGATTGGCGACTGAGAGGATAGGGGGTCGTTTTCAGCCATCGGATTTCGACGTGTCCCCAAAATCTAATCGGTTCACCTCCCCGTTGAAAAAAATTATAGTTTCCATAATGTGAATAGACCATATAATAAAATATAATATAATATAATGCCTTTTTCTTTTTTGAGATCATCGGGGGGGGGGGACGTGGGCTTCGCACGTGTTGACGCGGTCAGTAGCGACGGGCGGGGGGGGGGGGGTGGGTCCCCGCACGCCACCGCCCCCTCGAAACGGAACGCGGCGCGCGGGTCTTTTTCCACCGGGGAAAATTGGACGGCGATTACGGCGGGGGCGATCGCGGAGGGCATTCTCGGGATTTCGCTCGAGAACGGCGTTTCGATTTTCTTCCCATCTGAAGCACGGGAGGGCGGGTGGGGGGCCCCCGTCTTTTTGGACCAGACCGTAAGGCCTCCTTCGCGTCGAAAAACATTCAAAGGTTACGACCGAAATCCGCACACGTAATCCTATCACCAACCATAACCGCCACGGGGACCGTCCGTACGGGCGTGCCCGCGGTTGTGATTGTAAATTGGCATTAAAATAATTTGACCACACTTGTGAAGATCTTCTGGCTGATTAAATTATTGGGTAAATATTTTAACGGATTGTTTATCTTGTTTTCTTATTTTTAGGGTCGTCCCATGTCTTCTGAATGCGATTGTCAAATGCTTCGATTTTACAAGGTATTGGAAGTGCGCACAAGAGAAAGTTGTTTGACGTTCCAAATCTATATTATGTTGTTTCGTGTCAGATCACATGAGAGAAATGTGGCAAAATTTATGTAAACAGTGCAAAAAGATTGAGCATGAATTGCACGTGACTTTATGCTTTTGCAATGATTTTTCACTTTTGAGGAGAGCTTGAAATTCCGGGCCTCTGGGAGTTTGCCTATGGAAGTCGTGAATTCTTTGTTAGTTCATGCAAAGAAGAGATAGGCGAGGATATGATTCCTAGACCAATCTTCAAAGCAGCTCATGCTCGTACCCGATCTTGGACCTTACCTAGTTCGAGTTCATTAGCTTATGGTATATTTACAGTGGCTCTTGTTATGTTTGCATAATTATACATCAAATCACACAATTATCTAATATTTCAAATCTTTAGAATAGTTGGTCTCAAATTCAATTTTTTTCAAGCCCTATTTACCATTCCCATCACATATTTTCATGTTTTAGTGTCGGACCAAAGTTCAGATTATGCGTAAGACGGAACATTAAAATACTTAGATATTAAACTACACATTCATATAATAACTTGAGTTTTTAGATTAATTAGCATCGATATCACAAAATTTCACGCATAAAATAACAAGGCGATGGCGGTGGATCGCGTCTTACAGACCTAATTTTCTCTTCATTGACATCTTCAAATTGAAATAAGCAGACGAGTTCACGAACGCGTACACACGCAGAAGCGCGAGAGCTTATACAGCTAATATGCTTCGACGGAAAAATCGGAAGGAGAGAGATGGCGGGTCCCACGGTGGGCGATGGAAAGAGACGAAATGGTAATAGGGTGGTGGTGTGATATGATTAGTTTTTTCCATGATGATAGGCTCAAAAGTATCGTGGCCGACCCCATCTCCGACTAAGATAAGTACACCACGTACATACACATCGCGCCATCCCTATGTAGCCAGATCAAAGCCTAATTGTGGAGGGAGGGGGAGATTACATTATTGCGTAGAATCTCTAAGCCAATAGATAATTAATGAAGTTGTTGTCATTATGATCTCTCTCTTTCTCTATCCACCTACTCCAAGCATGTCTCTTCGAGATTTTCTCATCCGAAGGATTTTTCTAAGGAGAATGATTACGTTTTGCTTGTGCATATAAGATTTTATGTTCGAGACGATGCACTATCGGGTTTATTAGCCCTTTTTTGGGGCTCAATATGTGTTGGAGATCACGAAGATTTGCTTGATCCGCATGAATTGTCTAGCACACTATTTCCATCGGGTCATGTCTTGAAGTCAATTCCTTCTAATATAATTGGATATGTATAATGCTTTTAAAATAATGCAAAGACTTAGACATAATTGGTTGTGCATTTTCATTTGTTTTGAAAGTTACGGATATTATCGTTTTAATTTAGAACAAGACCTGTATGAGATTTGAGTTTGAGCATCTGAAAACTTTGTGTTGATGGACTTTCATAATGACCGATGTTTGGTTAAGATTGTTTTCCAATCTTCTACAATTCTAAAATTTTGCATTTTAATTGATGAGAAATATTTAGAAATTTATCAAATCACAAAGAAAATCGATACAAATCATTACATATTTTTCCACGAGTATTTTTTTTTTTATAAAAATTTGCATCTGTTCTTTTTCTGGGAGGGTTAGGCGATGGCGATTGAGAAATCAAAAACGATCATGGAATCCACGTTCAACAATTACGGAAATATGAATTTGACCGGTCAACACGGGCATCATTACAGCAACGCAACGAGTACCGAAAGGCCCGAAAGGGCGGCAACAGCTACAAACTAAACCCTCACCTACGCCGCGTCGCACACAATCATTTCCCCTAAGAAGCCGATACGAACCTGTTAACCCCCTCCGCCCGTTGACCGCTGACCGTAAAGCGAAAAAGCGAAGAATGCAGATAGAGAGAGAGAGAGAGAGAGCGGGGGGGCGGAAATCGACCGCACGATCCGTCGGACCGGTCGACGATCCAACGGCGCGAAAGGCGCCCTGGGAACGGCCAAGCCGGGCGCGGGGGTCTTCCCTCTCGACAGGGACAGTTTCGTTTTACCCGGTCAACACGTG
Organism: Eucalyptus guilfoylei; assembly: GCA_016097605.1. NCBI lineage: Eukaryota > Viridiplantae > Streptophyta > Magnoliopsida > Myrtales > Myrtaceae > Eucalyptus > Eucalyptus guilfoylei. The sequence continues at coordinate 21,751,912 of CM027861.1, read as the reverse complement.
TCCGCACCACCGGCTACCACCGGTGGGCCGTGGCCAGCTAAAACGGCGCCCGCAGGAAGCCAAAACGGAGGGAAAACCGAAGGGAGACAACGAGAGGAAAAAGTCCCGTTCCCGCCGTCGCCGCCGCCACCGCCACCACCACTCCCCCGCCACATCCCCCTCTTCCCCCTCCACGTCAACGATCACCGAGGAGAACCAAAAGGCAGAGCATAACAGAATAAAATAAAATCCAATTTGAAAAAAAAGGGGGAGAATAATTCGGCCGAAATGGAAAAAGGCGAGCCAAGATGCATCGTTTATTAAATCCGAATTCGATTGGCCTCAGAGAGCCCCCTCTTCCCTCCAAACACGCGCGCACACAAACTCTGCGCTCGCCTCCCGCCACCAGCTTTGCTAAGCCACTCCACGGCGACGGCGACGGCCGCTTTCTTCGGATTCGAGAGGGCGGAGAAGCGCATCGTCCATCATCGGATCGATCCAGAGGCTCTGCGGTTTTAACGATGCTTAAGGTATGACGTACACGATGACGGATGAATTTCGGGGGCGGCGGGGGGAGAGATTTTCTTCTCCTTCTCCTTCTTTTTTTTTTTTTTTTTCCCTTCTTGTTATAGATATTATTCCGAAGGGACTTAATCGAGGTAAATTTTGGCGGATTGCGGGTTATTTTATTTTCTTCTCGTTATTATATCAAGGAAAAGTGGTGTGGGGAAGGCAGGGGGGAAAAAAAAAGAGGAGGAAAAGAGGAAAAAAGATCCGGCGATTTGCGAGGGCTTTGTCGTGGTTATACATTGTTAGGACCGCGATTAAAATATTAAAGCGAGCCGAGCGAGAGGAGAGAGAGAGAGAGAGAGAGAGAGAGAGTGAAGAGAGAGAAGAGAGAGAGAGAGAGAGGGGGGGGGGGGGGTCCTCCTTCGGTTCGCTCCAGCCAGAGGCGAAGCCAAAGTTTTGCTCTGATTTGCAGAGAGGGGAGAAGAAGTCGGAGAACGCGAAGAACCGGAGCTGCCTAGAGAGAGAAAGAGGAGAGGGAGGGAGGGAGGGAAGGAGAGAGGAGGGGAGAGGGAGATTGATGATTGTTTGGAGGAGCCTTAAAAACTTAATAATTATAATTACCGCCCAATAAAGTTGCGCTTCCCTTTTCACCTTCCTCCGCCGCTCCTTATCCAATCCCCTGTAAGTTCTCCCTTCCATTCCCGTTTTGCTGTTATCCCTCCCTCGCCGCGCTTTTCTCTCTCGCTTTCGTCCAAATCCTCCTCCTCCTTTTTTTTCTTTTTTTTTTTTTGGTTCGTGTTCTTCCTCCGATGCCCCTCTGAAGTTTCGTTTCTTCTTCTTCTTCTTCTTCTTCTTCTTCTTCTTTTTGTGTGGGGTTTAGGGAGGAAGCATTGTGTTCCTTCTCGTAGAGATTAGTGGCGGATCTAGTCTAGCTCTCTAATTCTTGCTCTCGTGAGTTTTTTAGCTTCTTCCTCTTTTTTCTTGGGTTTCGGCTTCTTCTTCGTCTTTCTCAATCTCCATGTGCGTCCCTTTTGTGGTGCGCAAAGCGAAATAGATCTGCAGCTTCGTCTTCGGAATACCGGGCGGGCTGCTCCAGCTGATTTCTTTTTTTTTTCAATCGAATTTTCGAGCCGGCGTGGATTGCCGTGTGCAGGTTCTTTCGATTCTTTTGAAACGAATCGAGCGATTCCGTTTCGTTTGCTGTCCGGTCCGATTTGTTTCTCTGGTCTCTCTTTTACTGAATTGAATCGCGTTTTGGTGCATGGCATTTATTAACAAAGGATCGGGATGGAGAAGAGGATTCTGTCTTTTTTCAAATTTTTCCATGCGAAATCGAGAGGACTAGTTTAGTTGGATTGAATTGTATCGACTTCAATTTCTTCTTTCTTTGGCCCCTAACACAGGTGCTTTCTGTGTGTAAACAGACTTTGCTGGGACATTCGGTGCTCGCAAGTCGCAAGTCGCAATTTTGATTAGGGCGTCTTCATTTTTCTGGGTGTAAGGGCGAAAAAAAGAGAGAAAGAAACGAAGAAAGAACGGCGGGGCTGATAAATCGGAGGGCGAGTGTTTTAGTGATTTTCGGGTTCTCCCCAGTAGAATAACAGAGACATGTTGGAAGGTCGGTCCTGTCTGATCCCGAGGGTGCTTCCTAACTCTTGCCAGTCAGAAAGCAGTTGGCCAGGTTGCATGAGTTTCCGGCTTGAAATCGACCTCGGGAGTAGCAAGCATTCTCGGGATATCGACAGCAACGAAGATCAACCACGCAGGAAGTCATTGAGGCTTTCTGAAGCCTCTGAGTTGCAAGAAATAGATCAGCTCGCTCAGGATTCGGGAAAACAATCCAGTGATCAACGTCATGCTGGGGATAATTCGCATTTGGAATCCCTCATAGGTGCCATTGGGAGGGACAACTCGATCAGCTGTCTCATCCGCTGCTCGAGATCTGATTATGGTTCCTTAGCCTTGTTGAATTCGAGCTTTCGGAATTTGATCAAGAGCGGTGAGCTTTATAGATTGCGTAAGCAGAATCGTGTGATTGAGCACTGGATTTATTTTTCTTGCCATTTACTCGAATGGGAAGCTTTTGATCCTGTTCGCAGTCGGTGGATGCATTTACCCAGAATGATCTCCAACGAATATGTCATATTTCCTGATAAGGAATCCTTAGCAGTGGGTACAGAGCTTCTTGTGTTCACTAAGGATATGACAAATTCGCATGTGATATACAAATATAGCCTTCTAACACATTCATGGACTTCTGGAATGACGATGAATGCTCCGAGATGCTTATTTGGGTCTGCGAGCCTTGGGGAGAAAGCAATATTAGCCGGCGGATGTGATTCGCAGGGGAACATTTTTAACTCTGCAGAGATGTACAATTCCGAGACTCAGAGGTGGTTGCCTCTTAATAACATGCACACGCCCAGAAAGATGTGCTCAGGAGTGTTTATGGATGACAAGTTTTATGTCATCGGTGGTATCGGTAGAAGCGAAACGGGTCAGCCAAGAGTTCTCACATGTGGGGAGGAGTATGATCTAAGGACACAAACTTGGACCGTAATTCCTAATATGTCGCCTGTGAGGGGAGGTGCTGCGAGGGAGGCTGAGGTGCCTGCAGCGGCGGAAGCACCTCCTCTAGTCGCAGTGGTCAACAATGAGCTGTATGCAGCTGATTATGCTGACATGGAGGTGAGAAAGTATGATAAGGAAAGGAGGGTGTGGTTTACAGTTGGGAGATTGCCTGAACGTGCAGACTCAATGAATGGTTGGGGTATTGCCTTCAGGGCTTGTGGAGATAGTCTTATCGTCATTGGTGGACCTAGGACGCCAGGTGAAGTTTTCATAGAGATCAATTCATGGGTTCCAAGTGAAGGCCCTCCGCGTTGGAACTTGCTCGCCAGAAAGAGTTCGAGTAACTTTGTGTATAATTGTGCCGTGATGGGATGCTAAACAGTTGGGTATTTTAGCATCTTGTGTACTTTAGCAGTTCCTCCCTCCCAAGGATTGTACAAGATTGGCTTCTCCTTCAACACAGGATTCTTGCTAACGGGTATTTTTCCCCTCTTTCTTTTCATTTCTCTTCCCCATTGGGACTAGGGAAGAACGGGGAATAATTTCAGATTTCCTTCTTCAAGAATTATAGAAATTTTTTTCCCAAAAGAGGAGGTCATGGTTTCACTTTCATCTTCAATACATTAAGTTTCATTTCCACCATTGAGTCGGTACTTTCCTCCTTTCTTGTAAAGATTGGAACATCTAATTGTCGGCAATCTTTTAGCTGCAACAAGTTCTGAGTTTTATCTTCTCAGGATACAGACCAGACATAAGTGTCAAATTCTTTGCCGTCCTTGGAATTGGCTTTAATTAAAAAAAAGGCACTAAAAAGTGGGTTTATTCGGTATTCGTAATGGTTGACTTGCATGTCATTTGTTGACTTTAGTGTTGCGCTGATCAGTAGAGCTTTTCCCAGATCTTGGTTTGTTGCTTCTCTTCATTTCTATACTGTATATCTTTGTGGAATTCTGCTGTAGTGGGTATTGTTCAAGTCAATTAGATGAGTACAGCGGTATAATATGTTGCATTGAGAGAGGGATCTTTGTGCTTGACAATCTCGAATTTAATCAGATGTAGCTTTAATATTATTGTGGGCCAAGGGTTTCTGGAGTTCTGTGGGCAGTAATATTCATTTGACCGATGAAAACGAATTTTTTTCCAACATTTTGTCCTTTATTTCATTGATATAATGATCTGTACACTATGAGAACATCGTTGTACTGGCTCTTCACATCTTCTATAGGATGTGATAGCTTTCAGGACAGCGACTCAGATTGTAGGGTTGTGATAGTATGACCAATCAGTAAACAAATCACTTAAAATTGGGCCCAATTTTCTTCTTTGTTCAACCAAAATTAGCTTAGTTAGTGAGAGCGATGATCAGCATGGAATGTGGATTCTTTTTTGGGTAAGGGTCACAGTGGATGTGCCCATAAATGATGGTTATTAATCAGCGGATGTTTGCATGTTTTCTTGTGATGTTACAGGGCGTTTGTTGAATTACCATGTGAAACTTGATTGGCCCACTTAAAGTACTGCTTTGTTTGAACTTTGAACAATATGACAGGATATTATATATGTTTAAGTTGAATGTAGAGACTGCAAAAGTTCAGTAAGGACCTTCTATTAAGTTGGACTACTTTCAGGTTTATTCTCTCTTTTTCACGTCAATGCATATGCAATTGAATAAAGCAAAATGAAAATTTCACATTTTGGACTTCAATAATTGAAATTGTAGGATTTTATGATTTTCATCCCAATCCTGACGATCTTGTATATAATTAGTTGTCTACACAAAGTTAATTGAGAATTTAATCTGGAACAACTTAATGGTCCTATTTCTAGTTTTGTGTTTTGTGCATGCGTATTGGTCATAATGGGCACTTCTTTGCCATAATATCTCACAAAATCAGATAATTGCTGAAAATGTTTAATAAGCTTTAACATGTCATTTATTATAATTTATCATTGTTGCTGAGAAATCCAGTTGTGGAGGATTTTAACATGATAGCAGACTTCCTTTGCTGAGTTGGGCAACATTCACGTATTAGGACAAGATGTCCGGGTTGATATGAGTGAGATGAAAAGAACGACTGCAGAGATATTCAAAACTCCGTGGATGAAGATGCTTTTGAACTGGACAAGTTTCCAGGCTAACAGTTAATGAAATTTCTTTATGCCAGGCATGTGTGCAATTTGGTTGAAAAGTATCAATAATAAGAGATATTGTGTATTTGCGGTCAACTACTAGTGGAGGTGATAATGGGGCTATTGGTTTAATGATAATACTCCAACAAGAAAGATGTCACCTAGAGTGGGAGAAATGACTTGTGGTTGAAATATTATATGGATCCTGATGATTTCTCTCTACATGCTCTTCCAATATTTGATAATTGATTTGTAAATGGATTTCCACTGGAAAGGTGTCTAGTTGTGTGAGAAATGACTTGTGGGTGAGATATTATATGGAATCCGATGTTAGGCGTTGACAGTTCTGGCAGTTACTTTTGGCTGTTGCATCCATTTAGCAGTATGCATGACAATGTACCTCTGATGTTATTGATGTTCATCATCCTGGCAGCAGTAGAGGCTCACCATGTCGGATAGGTTTCCCTGCCAAAACTCACATTTTTTTATGGTGCACTAGACTCTCATTTATAAACATAAATGGGGCTGCTCCCTTAAGTAGAGTGCACAGCAAAGTTCTTGTGATGGACATTAATAATATCGTGACATGGATGACAGTGCCCTGTCTTATATACATATGTAAACAGGAAGAGCATGTAATTGACAGTGCCCACTGTTCTCCTTTGAGATTGGAAAAGATTGGATGATGAATGTTATACTTTGGCTTTCTCAGCAGTAGGTAGAATTTTCCGATTAAGCACGGTTGTTTGTTTCTGGTAGTGCTAGGTTTGTTTGGTTTGGGGGTATAAACGTTTTTGGCGTGAACCAAAAGAAGTATTTAAAATCAAAAGGTTAACAAATTTTAGATTGACCTTAAATGTTGAAATTCAATTGTTTTTGAAATATTTTATTATTCAATATTAACAAAAACTGTGATTTTTAAATTTTATCATTTGAGTTTAGTTTGTCCTGTCTTTCTCTAAGTGCCTTTTGCCTTCCTTCTTAAATTTTTGAAATTGAAAGAAAAAATTGCATATGTAGATTATGAAAAATATCTAACTGATTGTATTGGTCAATGTTCATATATTTTAAGAGGTTTCAAGTATTCGGCACTATATAGAATCAAAAACACAGTAAAGGTGACATGGGAAAGGCAAAACACCCTCCAAACACAAATCCTAAAATAGAAGTCAGAAGCTAAAGGTAGAGATTCTTAACACCTTAAGTTTTCTCCATAAACCCTGTTGGTCATGCCTAATATTATTCCTTCAGAGGTGTGCACTGTTATGAGTTTGTTGGCAAATCTCTTGAATGTATCTTGAAAAGCTCTGGCTTTGTATGTATGTGTGACAGAGCTCACTTGTGCATTGATATGAACTTGAGAAGAGTCTGTCATCCCTATTGTGTCCTTGCCCTAGTCATATTGTGCTTGCCCTTGTGGTGTGCTGGTGGAAACACCTTATGCAACGAGCACCGAGTTTTTGCAGGGTATGTAACATCCATTATAAACTTGTGTGGAGTGATTGTCAGAGCCGTAGGAATTTGGATTTTATGGCAATTTTTCCCTGAGGGGTTGAATTGATCTTTACAACAGAGCAGATTGGTTGTGTGCTCTATGTTTGTAACTCATACTGTTGGTTTTTACTAGGGATAGACAAGGTGAGGGGCTAACTTGAGGTGGCTGAGGAGTAAGTATCCTTTGCAATTGATGAGTGGGGACACAAAATTGTGACTCGCGCTTGATTGTGGCAGGGGGAATAGAAAGGAATAAAATTGCAACAGTTCAATTACACACAAGCTTAAAGATTGTTGGGCTGATGCCTGTGGAAAGCTAACTGGCTGTCTTCCTTGTGTTTATTTTATGGTTTACTTGTTACTTTTTGGTGCTTGATATGGATCAAGGCAAGAGTAGGTGGGTCGGATGTAGGCAAATGGCTTTCATTCTCTGTCTCTTACTGGGCTTAACTTGCCATTGCTAGTGCTGTAAACTGATATCAGCAATTTGATAATCTCTCTTTGGGTAGTTGACTTATGATTGCGTCAATGCATTGATGCTAGACTTTGGCCAAAGGATTTGCAACATTTAGATTGACCTGAAGTTGGTGGTTCCAAATAGCGTGTTGATTTTCTGCGGTCTACCCAATAGCTTCGGTTGGTCTTCTTCTTGGGTTACCTCAAGTATTCGTGTAAATTTTGGCCTGTCTGGCTATAGATATTGATCATCTTTTGGTGATATTTGTTTTTCTCGTCATATGATCTTTCTTTTGGTCATGCTTTTAGTTTTGTGGATATTTTTTTATCTATCGGAGGACAGACAAACCTGCCCCTATGAATTGAGGCTAGCAAAGCTTTAGAAAGCCTTCGCAATTTTGATTGTTGGGCTATGCATAAGAGAATGGTAAACTCTCACGAGGAGGTTTACTACCTATTCAAGCCATTATGCTAGGAGCGTTGACATCGATGGGAAGTGACTTCTTTGAAAGTCATGTAGCATCACATGGGTGAAATTTTGGCTTGATATAATGATCGAGTAAGCAGGTCAGCTAAAGTTCTTAGATGGCATGAGAGTTTTTAGATTCTCTTCAATTAGGGCTGTGCAGTTTTTGCTTTGCCCTTACTTAGGTTTCTTGCCTACGCCTGTGGAAAAAGGCTTAGTCACTGTTATGTCATTGAAATAATAAAGATAGTTTGCACCATTTGATGCCATTGGTGTTGATTAGGTTTGAAAGGATTCATATGTGAACTCATTTCAGGTGGTTTCCTCACGTGACTAGAATAGGTCTAAAGATTTGAAACAGTGTCGATGTTTTAGGCAGCGTGAACGGAGGTAGGAGAGTGCTTGCTCGTTCCTTTTTCTTGTTGCCGAAGTCTTTTGTGCTGCGGTGTGCATTTTCTGTCAACTGGGCATTTGATTGGCAGTCATCTTTGGTTTCTGGTACGTGCGCCCTTTGAATATTTATTCTTTTGTTTCTCGGCCTGACGTTCTCAAACCTGACTATTTCCTTTGCTTAATTCAAAGTACTTGGGTCGAAGCTGCAGTATTAGTTGAATCTCATGGTATCACGTCAGGTGATTAGACTTGTCAAATCTTCGCTTTCTCTATTTATTCTAGCTGCTCGCTCTTATCGAATCGGTGATGTAACAGCACATGTTCCTACTCTTCATCCACGGACTACTACTGTGTTGATCCAGGGAAACCCGATATTTATCTTCACACTGTCGGGTGCCCGTGCAAGGATGCTAGTTTTACGCCCGACGCGGGTATGAACTTTTAGTTCCGATTGAAATACAATGCCAAATTGAAATTAGTCCGGACAGAATTTCATTTAAGAAGCCGGCATCGAATTAATGCAGTTCATTGTCTCGTGATGCTTCTCCATATTCCATAAGGACCTTTGGGAAAAGTTGTTTCTATTCCTCTTGATACGCTGAATTTTTCATAGTGACAGTAGGACCGAGCAGATCTTTCGGACAACATGATCGATTTGCCCCCACCTCGTATACCTCAAATGGATCCACGGGACATTTCGGGACATGTCGTTCCACATAAGGGATGGAAACAGAGCAACCACCACCACCACCACCAGAATTCGGAAAGCGACGGCAATACAAACGAGTGCGTGGTCTCCACTATCATTTAAACCTGGCAAAAGCAAAGCATGTTTGGAGTACTAACTAAAATACACGAACGACACCCGACTCAGACAAAGCTGTCGAATCAAAAGCGCACAAAAAATCTTCGGTTCCACCCGTCGATTCCTTCGCATCGACTCCAATCCCATCACGACTCTCATGATACCCTCTTTGATTTTTCTCCTCCATTTCTCTTCGGCCTTTGGTCGGAGCAAAGTGCCTGGAGAAGGTGGCGCATTAAGCCTCCGATGTTTGATAAGGAATTATGGGTATTTTGTACAACCATATCTTGCAACTTCGGTGCTTCGCTAATGGGGCATAACTTTCCTTTTTATCGGCCCCTAATCGAGGTCCAAGATAAAGCAAGGTGCGTCTTTTTCCTAAGTTTAGTTGGCTGGTCACTTCGGAGATCATGAAATGAGGACAATCCCGAGATCTGCGAGCCGCCCCTTTTGGAGCAAAGTGTGGTGATCCTACGCATCCCACTAATCAATCAAAACGCCATTTTAATGCGTGGAGCATCCTTCCTTTTTCTCGCCCTTTCTACTTTGTAACTTTCGAGGTTCCGATTCGCAAAAAGATCCTATAATCAAATTAACCGATGTGGAAGGGGTGGGTTTGCGGGACCGTTGTCCCTCCTTTAGGCGCTTAATGCTTGGTGTGTATATATATGGTGAGTATATACTATGTTTATGTTTTATTAACAAATAATATATCTCGCTCCCATTAGGCTATGATACAATTTTTTTTGCTATCATGTCCCCCCCTCTCTCTCGTATTGTCCAATTGTGCGTTTAACAGTTATATGCATTTGTAGGTTTCTCATCAGGATGAGCTCTTCATTTAGTGGGTTATGACGCCATCTTTGTCCTTGGAAGTATGATTTTCGCTGACTATTGTTCATCGTGGCTTCAAACGAGCAAGGTTTTTTTGTGGATCATTAGGCATGCCACCAATAAAAAGCCAAACTCAAAAGTTTATATTTTTGAATGGAGAGAAACCACGTATATATAAAAAGCATATAAATCCTGTCATCAAGTGACACGAGGTACGTGCAAGTCGGTTTAAGAGCAGGACGTGGAATTTGACTAACAAGGGTAGATGCACACCCAAAACGGATAGAACCTGACTCGATAACATTTTAAAAAATCTAACCCAAAAGTTAAGGTCTTTAGATCTCACAAAACCTTCGCATTTTGCCCCTTTCATGTGTGTGTCCATCCTATTATTCAAGTTCTACGTGTTATTCCTAGTCCAGCATGTGAAAAAAAGATGTAGAAAATTTTTCACATCACTCGATAATAAGGTTTACATGATTTATATATATATATATATATATATGATCTTCCTTCACCTATCTTAAACTTTTAAGTCAGATTTCCTCACGATCACCAATATAAAGTATTTCTTATACCAGAGGTTAGGAAGTGGAAATTCTCATCTCATCTACCAGTTGGATGAATCCACTGATCAAAATTAAGAACTGTACCCACGTCAATGCTTGAACCTTGCTTGAACCTTGCTCGTATAACTATATTATTACACTATTAGCGTACCAAGGCTCCATTTGTTCTACAAAAAAAACATTTTCCTCATTTTCCAATGTTTGGATTGTTGAGGAAAGTGGGTCAATGTAAAGGGTTTTCCTCCTAGACCTTAAATTTAGAAAAATGATTTCTTTTTTAAATTTCAGAAATTATTTTTCTAAATATGACTAGGTATCAACGTTTGGATCAGAAATTTTGCACTTGGAAATAGGAACCTCAACACTCATTCTCAAGCCCTTGGTAATAGGGTTGAGTCCTTAGTGCTCGGGCTCGGATTCATCGAGGTTGAGCCTAGGACTCTAGCACCCTAGCCTAGTTCCATCTAGGTCACACTCGACACCCTTGCTGCCGCGCTTGAGTCTATTGAGGTTGAATCTAGGACTCCGACACCTGTGCCCGAGATGTTAAGCCCGATAATATCAAAAGTGCTCAAGTCCTCAATGCTGATGCTTGGGTCCATCAAGGCCAATTCTTTAAAATATTGTAATATTTTTTATTTGATTTGATTTGATTTCCTTTCCTTTTTCCTTCTTCCTCCACTAGTTGCACAACGTCAACCCGTGCCAGTGTTTTGTTGCTAGCCATCGCCGAGGTCCTATGACTGGCGAAGGAAGAGGAAGAAGAAAGAAAATAAAAAAATTATTATTTTAATTACGAAAATTGTCCACGTTAGTATGGTTGGTATCCATGTCAACAATTTCAAACCAAATGAAATATTCCTTATCAAATCACTGAAAATATTTTTCTATTCATTCTCAGATTTCTACTAAATATTGAAAATATTTTTTCAGAAATATCACATTAGGGCCAAGATAAAAGTCGATATTCTGCAGCTAGAACCCATACTTGATTTCAACGCATTTCTCATTCCATTCCATTCTATTCCATTCCATTTCATCAACAATCCAGCTTTCTCCATTCCATTCTATTCCATTCCATTTCATCAACAATCCAGCTTTCCCGGGCAGAGCCAGCCTCACTTCTGGCTTTTTCACACATCAGAGTAGGGTTTTAGGCTCTCATCTTCGGAGCTGGCTTTCCACGTCCAGATTCTCGTTAAAAAAAAAAATCAGATCAAAAGCACCAAGATCTCAACCATATCTTAATCAAAGCGTCACGAAAGCTTTAAAGCCTCCCATTGGCCGAGCCACGAACACACGATACAAGGACAAAAAACCGACACCTCGGAATGGCGACACCATCAAACCACCCCCGCAAGCAAACATGATCGAGCCCAACTCTCAACGCCCCCTCACCCCATGCAATAAACCAAAAACCATGATGTCCCAAATGGACCACGTGCCTTGTGGTTGAGGCGCCGCCATGATTGCCCCTCCTCTCATCATTCAACCAACCAAATTGAGTCGACTCCTAGAGAAATAATGTCGCTAGAAATAATTAATCAATAAAAAGTATTTTCATTATCAATAATAATTTATATCCAAAACATTATTCGAATGATTGGCTCTTAACGTAGCAAAATGGAGCCGGTTGCTTTTTGAAATGCCAGAAAAGATCATGTAATTATGTGCTGGAGAAGATCCGTGTTGCGTGGATCCAAATTCATCGTGCATCGAGTCGTCACTGGCCACGTGCATGCCACTTCATATTTTTACCCACTAATGGCCCCAAAAAAAAAAAAAAAAAAAAAAAAAAAAAAGGTGGAGGAGGAGGAGGAGTTATGGTCACCCTGCACATGCATCGCGGATTGGTCATCAGAATTAGGTATGAGCACATGCTCCTCTTCAGGCCACGCATGCACATTGCACATGACTAATTCATATAAAGTTATTCGGATTCGATGCCCTAGAAAAAAAAATATTCTGCCTTTATTTTTATTTCTTTATTTTTACTTTTTTCTGGGTATTATTTCAAATGTTATACCCTAGGAGGGGGCCCTATCTTTCTTTTGCCACATAAATGTAAATATTTGAGGTGGTGATAACGAGGCTATCACTTATGGGCTGTCCAATAATAATTTTGTTTTCGAAAATAATTTTTATTAAGAAATAATTTTTTTTATTATGTTCACTAGACAAATCTTTGAGCATTCGAATGTATTTGCAAAATGTATACAATTTCCATTTTTGGAATAAAGAAAGAACAAGAATATGTCTGATACGAACCTCAATATTTTTGTAACATAGAAATTCTTTTAGTTTTGAATAATTATATGAGATTTTTCTTTTCTTCCTTCTCCTCTTCTTCCTCCTATAGCCGGCCTTGGGAGAGCCTCACCTAGCCACCGGCGAGGCTCAACCTTGCCCAACCATAATGAGATTCTGGCGACCGGCTAGAGGAGGAAGAAAAGAAAAGGAAAAAAAAAAGAAAGGAAAATGGCTTGCTTTTAGAGTTGTTAGCGGGAACAAATAACTTTTTTCTACTTTCTTGATTTTATTCCAAATATATTTTTAGGAATAGATCTATTTCCGGGAGTAGAAAAATTAGCTGACGTTATCAAATGAGTTTTATTATCTTTTTGTTTCGAGGAACAAAATAATATGAATTGTCAAGAATTGATTGATTACCAAACAAGCCTTTACGAGAAATAATGCCGGAGAAAACTCTCTTGGACTGTCATGCGATATCTGAGACACTATAAGCAGAATTTGACGAACATATACGTTGAAAATTGTTGTGAATCTTACTTAATTCGAGTGGACCGCAAGATGTTTAATATAAGTAATAAATTGCTTCTATCTCTATTATATAATAAATTTTTGGATTTTTTTTTAAGAAAAAAGGCAGGAGTTCTCATTCTAGAAGCGATTTGAGGGGGATTAAGATACGTACAAGCCACACATGAACTAAATGACAAAGAAAACTGATGGAATCGAGCTTTGTGATGTATAAAAAGTATGGAAGAATAAAACGTCATTCTTAACTCTCTCTTTTTTTTTTTTTATAAGTTTGAAAATTGGCAATGCAACTCTTTCGTGGCCCGGTAGTATTCAACTTTCTTTTGTTCCTTTGTTTTTCCCAGCTTCCTTTCTTCCATGAAAGTAGCTAATGCTCTTTTTCACTCACGGCACTGAATATTCCGTCAACCAAAAACAAAAAAAGAAAAGAAGAATTATTAATACTTCTGTTTGTGGATTATTAGTTTGCTTATGCTTATATTAGACTGAATTTTCCTAGTTTTTTGTGATTTCTGGAAGAGTAATCTTCACCAAAAAATCACGACTCCGTGAATTACTAAAAAGGTAAATTTTTTAGGGGGATTTCAAGAGAGACGTGTTATTTCTTCCATTCTCTCTTTTTTAGGGGGGATTTCAAGAGAGACGTGTTATTTCTTCCATTCTCTCTTGTTTTTGTTTTTCACTCCATGTATATAGAATAACCGATCAAAATCAGAGTTCTACATAATTTATAAAGCGTTCAGAACTTTGTATCAAGATCGACGTGAGATCTTACATTCAAATGCTTTTATTTCGATATAGACGGCATGTTCACTGAAAATGACTTGAGAGGATCAAGCAACTCCCACATGGATAATCCGAGGACCATTGCATTTCGAGATTGGTTTGAGGATCAAGCAACTCCCACATGAATTTGCCTCAAAAATGACTTCAATGCGAAGTTGATGGGCAACTACTTAGAAGCGTCTAGAGGGAGAGATTTTTGTGTTTATCTAAAGACCAATCAACAACTAAATTCTTTCATTGATGATGGCATGTTACATCAAAGGGTACTATTGATAACAAACAATTGTAATATCGGGTACATTAAAATCAACATATAGACTTGATATGACATATCCAAATGTTAAATACACTACTTAAATTCTAAACACAATAAGATTTTGTCTCATCTTATGATGTACTTATTTTGTAAACCAATCTCAACATACTTAAAATTAATTATTCGCGATAAAAATCAAATAATGTACATCTTGATCTCACCTAGAACATGGGTGGGTTGGGGATGTCTTACCTCTCACCAAAGGTTCGAGCTTTGCGGTCAAACAAAAGGCAGGAATCCACACAACAAATCAAAAAAGAAAAAAGATCTTCCCAAAAAAAAAAATAATAGACAAAAAAAGAGGAGCAAAAAAGAAATAATATTGGAGAGTCGGCATGAATCAAGGATCCGGCAAAATCCATCCAATACCTGCAACTTCGGCAGATGCAGTGCGTGTTATCGTTTTATATAATGTCCACTTTCACTTTGGATGCTCTTTTCTCTACTTCTTTTTTTGTTTATTCATTCAATATTTAATTCACAGGAATCAAGGAAGTCTTTTATATATTTTCGTTATTTTTATTTTCTGAAATGCCAATGTGAAATAATTATGATGTGATCCTGCCAAGCCAACCACTAGAGAAATCGACAGTTCCCGACCCCACATTTCACTTTTTCCAGTTTCCTTTTCCATTATTCAAAGCAGACCCTTCTTTGGTTTCTTCCGTTGCAAAGCAGGACCAACCTGCAATGAATAGATAGAATAGACTTTCCCATGTAGCATGATTTCTATTTTTCTATAATATAAACGACTATTTTTATGTAGTGTGTCTAAAAGAATAGACCATGGCGGTCTTAAACCTTCGATTTGACTAATTAGCCCAGCTCTCGAATTAGGGTTTGATTGGTTTATCGTCGGGACAGTTTTGTTATTTCTTTTCTTTTAGTCTTAAGGATTATTTATTACCCAGGACAAATTCATGATTGATTTGTCGTTGGAAATGTCTCCATCTTATCTTGCGTGTGTAAATTAAGGTCGAGGTGAATACATTGCTGGCAAATGATTGAAGATAATGGTCTTTGCTTTTGAATCATGATCCACATGACCTTGTGCTCTTGGCAATTATTGAACCAGTGAAAAATGTTCTATGTGTTTCTTTCTTTCTTTTCTGTCAATTATTGTTACGGCCATAATTTAACAAACTGAATGGTTCTTTTCCCTCAAAAGCTAGGTCAATAGCAATTAAATAAACACAAGGAAGATGGTACTTATCAATAATGTGGTATGGACCCCAAATTTGATGTGTTAGGAAAGCAAAAAAGGGAGATGTTGATTGAGATTCCTTCTCGAGGAGGTCCACACGAGGAAATTTTATTTTGCGGGCTAGTTACCCTATTGATAGGATCTAAGTCCAATTATATTATCTGTGAGATATGTATGTCATTGCGAACAATATTTGGATTTTAAATTCTCTTGCTTTTAATTGATTTGTAGGGACACGTGTCGGTCATTACAAAATATAATCGTTATCCCAAATGTTTTTAATGTGTTTGGGCGGTTTCGTCGTTATGTTATAAGAGAAATTTACCCGGCACGATTTGTATAATGCAATTGCGAACTGGAAAATTGTTTTTTTCTTTTTTTTGGTCAGAACTGGAAAATTGATTTAAAAGGTGAAAATCCTACATTTGTGAGCCTGGAAATTTGTAAATAATTGAATTTTTCAGTCGCACGCATTTTGATGTCCCAAGTATCTAGAGGGGGCCGGGGGTCGTACTTCTCCCTCGATTATGTAAAAATTCATAATTTATGAAAACCAAAATATTCTTTATTAAAAATTCCAAAAAAAAAAAAAAAAAAAAATCACATCTTCGCGTGTGCACGGCGTCTTTTTTTTTTTCCTTCCCGTGACTTGCGGTTGTAAAAAGTTTTTTTGAATTTTTAGGGCATTGATTTTCCAAGAGTACACGTGAGATAGATCCCAAACCCACATTAATTATTTAATTTAATTAAAATGATTTAAAGCTAATTAGGTTCATGGTCTCGGTCAGCAGATGCATCCATCGGTTTCTTCAAAACCACACAAGGACAAGACAATAGGAAACACTAATCAAGACGCTAATTTAGAAGATCTCTAGTCTCTTGATTATAAAACTTCATAATTTAATTTAAAAGCCTAGAAGCCCTAAAGCCAGGCAAGTCGTGTCACCTTACGGATATAATAGAATTAAAATATATAATTAAAACCCTTTTTTTTAGCAATTAAAAGCGGCATCGAGTTTTCAATTTTGTCTTCTTAGCTGGAGCTCGTGGGCCGACTTCTTTAGTTCCTCATTGCTCTCGAGGACCTCCTTGTTTTATGGAAAAAACAAAAACAAAAACCTTATTTTTTTATTTAATTTATGGATTTTTTAAGTTATTCTTCATAAGTACGGCAAGATAAAAAGGATAAAAATAGCTCAATCGGTCCAATCCATGGACATTTCGGTAACAACACAACTTATTCTCCCATAGGAATCAATTTACTCCGTCTAAGAAATTGACTATTCTTGTCGAGAGGTTTTTGATTTTTCTAGGACACTTAGAATTTTTTTTTTTTTATGTCACAACAACTTGGCAATTTTTCTTATAAATAATTATGCGGTGAAAGAAATTTATGTGAGTACTTTAGGTCATGAAGTTTCTTGAAATTCATGCCTGAATTTCGCTATAATCGATTGGTTGGTCATGTTGGCCCAATCTGCCAATCGAGGGTCACCTCGTGTGCTTTACCCTATGTGCACTTAACTTTTTCTCGTCGGTCTATGCAATTGGTGCTTTTGAATGATCACACCCATGAATTAAATTAGCTTTTGATGAAACTTTTTCTTTTACATAGAATCCGAGGTTGGAGGCTTGTGCAATTCTATATTAAAGTCTACTCGCAATGCTAGAGAATATTATATATATATTGAATAAATCTTAGGCCTAATTTGATTAATTATATGAAAAAAAATCATCCAATGTCAAAATTCCATGTCAACATGAAAAGTGTCGTGCTGCTTTCCAACTACAAAAGCACAACTCCAATTGTCGGCACCACATTTGCTGCTGCTATTTCGGTCTAGGTCTCCTTGAGCCTTGACATGTTATCAAGCTTTTTGTTTTGAAAGGAGGAATCTTTTCATGACTTGACTCGGAATTGCACTATAAACATGTCCTTAATCACTAAAATATTGAGGGAACAAAGGAAAATCTATTACATGTTATCTCTGCATTAACTAATTATTATCGCATCAAAGACACAAAAGTTATGGGTACCCAATATAAAATGGGAACAAGTTCGATAGATAGAGGTGAAGTGCTAATATAAAGTGCAGCATGTCAAAAGAAGATATATTTGATTGACCTCGTATTATTCGGAATCATGGTCATATGAGGCCTCATTTGTGCACACTCAAATGGTGTTTGAGGGTCAGTAAAATAAATGTTCTCACGAACAAAAATAACCATAACATGCACGGGTTATTTACTAATTAAAAGTCAGATAAAGAATGTCTCAGCACATGTTACTATGCACGTAAACTTTACAACCAATAACGATTTGAAATTTTGAAGAACTAACATGTGTGCGAATTAAATGGAGATTCTATTAATCATACCATCATATTGTACCATTCCACATTTATGTCGCCTATTTAAATTCTAGCTCATGTCTTTTTCTTATTAAAAAGATAAAGGTAAAGTATTCACAAATACAATATAATTCGATTTGTGGTACTTCCATTTTCGAATGGCTTTGGATACACCTTAAAATTTGAATAATCCGAAAAAACCTTAGTTGGTATAGTATTAATGGTAATATTGATGAAGGAGGAAAAAAACATACTTTTAATGTGGATCAATGATCTCGCTTTTGTACACATTTCCTTAATTGTTGTTCCCTCTTCTTATGTATTCAAATCGGAGAAATTTACAAATTCATCGTTTTTTGAACGAAATCCTCTAATGTTTTAGTATTTTAGCAAATTTAATGGCGGGAATTCTATTTTAAATGAATGTTAATAAAGCTACAATGTCTAGAGAATTTATTTACAATCTCTCTCTAAAGTTAATATCTCTCAATTATTGTCGCACGCAGTTCTTTAGCTCAAATTTTATCTCGAAGGGAATTCTTGGGTTGAAGTTGCATATTCTTTCTACTTATAATTTAGACTTGGCATATTTTATTTTATTTTTTGTATCGAAAAAATTTGTATTCATTATTAAAAATGATACATAAGAACTACATAAGCTTTTTATTGAAGCATAGTAAAGCTCATGATACTACAAAATGGGGCCAAATTCATAAAACATTGTGGATTAACATAGCACAGCAAGAACATGATCTCATTCCATAAAAATGGATCTATCAAACAAAATAATCATTGGCCAATCACTTGAAACAATCAAAACATGTTGAACAAACACATATCTAACATTTGGAAAAGCAAATATTTGCGTTTTAGTGAAACTCCAAAGTTTTTGCGATTGACATTAAAGCTAGAGGCAATTGATCTGTAAAGGGACATACGATAGGGATATGGAATCCTTAAAAGCATATTTATTGAACTTTTAGATTGCGTTTGGCAATTAGGATAAAATTTAAAATATGATAAAAGTTATCATATCTTGCATTTAGTGCTTGCTCAAGATAAAATAAAGTTGGGTATAAAGATAATATAGATCAGATAAAATTATCCTATGGGAGAGGTAAGATAAGGTGGATAGGATTTCTAATATTCATAATAGAAATTTTTTTCTCAAACAATAAATTTCTTAAATTAATAAATTAAAATTACATTTCAATATAAATAACATTTGAATTCTAATATAAGAAATTCAAAATAATAAAAAATAAAATTTAGTTTTTTAATTTAATCTTATCTTTATTTACATATTCGAATTTAATTCTATCTCATAATATAGATTCAACATATAAATATGTTTTATTACATATTTTAGGTGTTTTAGTATTTTAGGTATATTAATATAATTTTCTAATTTCTATTTAATAAAAATTTATTAGAGAATGATGGAAGGAGAAGAAAGAAATAAAAAAGAGAAAAAATAAAAAGAAAATAAATAAATAAATAAAGCAAACAAGAGTATGCGAGAAATTTTTATCATATTCGTTTGTAAAATTAATGATTCATATAGGCGTTTATACCAATATATATATATATATGAATGTATCCAGACTTTATTATTGTAATAACTAAATAGTTGATATGATATAACAAAATGTCATGGATTTGATATTCTATCATATTCAATCAGTCCTATTTTGATTAGAGATTCGGATGACTAAGTGTAGTCTTAGATCTAAATCGGAGAGGATAACCCCTAAACTTAGAATCAGATCGTAAGATTTCAAACTCTCATATCTAAAACTAGACTGGGAGAATAGAGCTCTCAAACATAGATCGAGAGAGAAGAAAATATAAAAATAAAAAGAAAAGAAAATCATGAACAAAAACAACAAGAGAGGGAGGGGGGTCTAAGACTCGGCATGTGTTAATCAACAAAGAGTACGAACGATGTTCAAACTCGTTCCAAAAATCCTCCATGGAATTTAGGTCAAGCACACTAGTGAGTACAAGAGAAAAAAAAATGATGCTTGTTTAAAAATGAACGGACAATAACAAAAGGCAATGGCACAAAATAATATTATTGGGATAAACACATATGGCTCTCTACTTTCATGACAATATGCGATCTCCACTTTTTCAATAAACAACGACTTCACATCTTCAATTCGCCATCTTAATCAAATTAATAACCTTCGGGGTTATATTCATAAGCTCAATAAATTAGGGTGTATTATAACGATGCAAAACGTCGATATAGGGCGAGCCTATAATTCGCTTCCTCGTCGTTGTAAAGGGAAAGGGGGCATGAATAAAGCATAGAGGATAGATAGATTCTTGTGCAGATGGGGGGATGGGGGGTCAACACGAAATAAGGACAGCATAATTCCCTTAATTATGCAGGACCCATGAAAATGCCACGTCCGAAATGCTCGTACGACAAGAAGGCGGAGATGGACGAATGAGGTTGGACCGCATCGAGTCAGTTATTATTATAATTATTATCATTGATTTTTCCGTCGCGGGAGGAGCGGCCAGGCAACAATTTGCTAGCAATTTCACACACAGGAACGGGGAAATTTCAAAATTCGAATTAAAATAAGAAAAAGGGTCTCTCGTTCGATTCGGACACGCCCATAATGGAGAGAGCGCAGTGGCTGTACCTGTACGGTCGTGCGTGGCAGCCGATGCCATTGTCATTAAAAAACAAGACAATATCTCCAACGCCAGATCCCTCCTCCCCTGCCTTCCATCTTCTTAGATCTTTGATTCTTCCTCACGCCTCCCCCCCAACCTTTTTCCTCTACTTTTTTCTCTCTCTCTCTTTCGCCCCCGTCATCGGGACGATCGTGGCCGTCCGTCGCGCATCATGTTTAATCATCGGTCGAGGAGTTAATTTATTGAATTCCCCGAGTATTAGTTGGAGCAGGGAGGACAAAGGCCGGAGCGTGCTGTCAGATACATTGTCTGGATGCGACCGACGAAATTCCATAATGGGTTGGAGATGACTTAGGCTCCATTTGTCGGAGAATAGCGTTAGGGTCCTCGCTCGGATGTTAATTTAAAATGGCCCATGACTGACTGTCTCAAGACTCTCAACACCCTCGATTCAAATCTCGTGAATTTCGCTAGCACTCTGCCGATGGAGAATTTACTTGACCTAGAATTGCTTGATTTGTAGTTGACCTAGGACTTCAATCATATGGAGTTTACGTGATCAACGGTTTAAACGGGGTTGGTCCATATAATGTAAAGACCACGGTACTCATACATCTCCCCCGGAAACGAATTTTGTCATTTGCATTTCACCCGATGCGCTCGACCTCTGGCCACGAGCCGCTCGATCACAGCGCGATCTCCCACGAAAGGCGAATCCAACGGTCGAAACAAAATGGGTGGACCGTCCCCCACATGTGGCCGGTGGTGAAATCCCGATTCTGACCTTCCCTGCTTTCTCTTTCCCAAGCATCTCTCTCACTCTCTCTCTTCCCGACATGAACCCTGCACTAGAACAATTTCTAACTTTTTTTAAAATTAAATAAACATATATTTAACATTTTTTTTGTTTATTTTTTCTTCGAACCCCATTTTGACCGCAACCCCCCCCCAATCCCCCAAATCGCTTTGGTTTTCTCCTCTATATAACCCTCTCGAGCCCCCACTCTCTCTCCTCATCCTCAACCCTCGTGCACTTGTCATCCCTTCTTGCTTCTCTCTCTCTCTCTCTCTCTCTCTCTCTCTCTCTAGCTCAGAAAAACCTAGAAGCACAACAATGGCGGATGGGCCGTTGAAGCGCCAAAGAGAACAAACGGAAGAAACCCATGTCAACGGGCTGGGGGAAGACCAAACGAAGCGCCTCAAGCCGTCGCCGCAACCCCAAGTCCTCTCCTTCCTCGACGACCAATTAGACGACGGCCAGATCTCCAGCCAGGAACTCTCCTCCCTCATCTCCGCCCTCCAGGACGAGCTCGCCTCCGACTCCGAGCCCGGCCTCCCCCCCTCCTCCGAGCCGGAGCTCCTCGCGTCGCCTTCCTCCTCCTCCTCCTCCTCCTCTCCGGAGGAAGAGAGCGACGGCGACGAGGACAAGGAGAAGGTGTTGAGACACCTGCTCGTGGCCTCCGACGACGAGCTCGGCCTGCCCAGCAGGGAGGACGGCGAAGGGCCGGAAGCGGGGGCGTTCGGCATCGAGCTCTTGTCTTACGACGGCCTGTGGGAGCTGGAAGACGAGGCCGCGAATTACTACACCTTGTTGCAGTCCGAGCTCTTCATGTAGGAGGGCGAATTTGCAAAATTAGACTGCACCGTGGGGGGTGGAAGTGAAAAAAGAAAAAAAAAATTAGTGGGGAGGGGGTTGCTGCAAAGTGAAGGGAAAAAAGATATTTGTTTTTCTTTCGTTTTGTGCACTCTGCAGTGGATTAAAGCTTAGTGGTAGGAGAAGCTGTTGGGGAACTCTTAGACTTTAGAAGACATGAACTGTGAATGGACAAAAAAGATCATTGAAATTTGTTTTAAGTGCTAAACAGCAATTAGCAGAATCACCTTCGTTGTTCAATTTCTTACAATTTAACCCCCGTGACAAGTGGGAAATCTTTTTATAATTTTTTATGGTTAAATTTCTCGAACCAAACGGCTCCCAAATTTGACTCTATTCAATGTCTATGGTGGACAATAGACATTTCCATGGGAAATGATTTAAATTGGCGGGAAGTGCGGTGTGCGAAAGCATTCCTATTTCTTTTCGTCTGTGGATATTTTGCCTTGGTTGTCCGAAAGCATGGAAGTGGAGATTGTCCCCACGCTGGCCCAGCGAAGAAAAAACTTGTGCCCAAACCGAACAGTTCCGATCTACTTCACCTTATTCTCTATTGCTAATCAAATAAATATTATAATAAGAATTTTCTAAATATAATACACAATAATGTTTACAGATGAGTTCATCTCCAGTTTCTAAGATGGTGAGACGATCCTACTGGATGGTGGACGAGTCTACGGTCGCGTGGATGTTGTGCCTCCATAGATTGTTACTATCGGCTGGACAAGCTAAAAAATCAGAGTCCGGATTTGTCGACTAGTAGAGATCTCTTGCGTTTCAATTGTTCAGGATTATATATGGTTCTAGTGCAATTTTCTATGATTAGTCAAAATGGGCTCTCGATTTCGTCCATCTGGCATCTATTGAATGCTCGGGAGAACCAACCCATGAAAACTCGAGAGTCAAAACTCATTCCTGACCCGTTTTCACAAGTTCCTCTCGAGAACAAATAAAAATAGTGCGAGGATTTTCTCTAGAGTTTCTCGAGTGAGTTCTATTTAAGAGATTGTAAGATGATACTTGTAAATTAATTTTGGCTCTAGTATAACCTATGAAACCCTCGAGCAATTGTAATTATAATTCTCTAGATTTATAGTGGGTTTTTTTTGCTACTGATTTTTCTTGTGACGATAGATATCATCACTTGAATTATATCACATAAATCCTTAATGTCCTTTTCATCTTTGTTGATTCCTCTGGTTTTCCTCTTATTGCAATTGATGTTAAATTGTAAAATCCGGTAACCCTAGCGTTATTTCACAGCACATTAGATAAAAGATAAACTTGAGCTCAATTAATTTTGAAGTGACATTATCAAGAATCAGTTCAATTCTTCTTCCTTTTTTGGCTCAAGTTCGATTCAATCCAATATGAACCAATTCGGACTTTTGACTTTTAGAAACAGAAAATGATTCTAATCGACTTTCGATTTCGAATAATATTAGGATAAACACAACTAAGTCATGATGCTAATATCCTAAACAACACAATGGAATCTAATAGAATATTGAATATCAGTTCATCGTTCGAATTTTGAAATGAACACGATTCTATCATATGTTAAATAGCGAAAGAGATGTCGGCAATCAAAGTCAGACGAAAACCAGATCTCATTTCGGATACAATTTACCCACAACTTAATTTAAATTTTGCGGCGTACGCATTTCCTAACTTTCCTTTTTTTAACCTTTCTTAAAGTGGGAGACTTCCGCTGGACAATTAAATAAACAGAAACCGACCCCCTTTGACAAAAATAAAAGCGGAACAGTAAGCTGCTTGGAGAGCGAGGAATAATGATGGTCCTGTACGGGCGTGCTTCCTTTTGGCGGGTGGGGTCCACAGGTGGGACCCAGATGCCGTGCCCCCGGTCGAATCAGAACGTGATGGACACGCCGAGGGATGGGGCCACGTGGGGGACCCACGTGATAATGAGCTCCTCATCACCCATCCATGAGCTGTCGGCCATGTGTTTTGACGGTACGTCCCCCGGATTCGCATCCACCTGTGAATTTCCCGAAATGCACCCGGCGTTTCCCACAAGCTTCTCCAGAGAAAAACGGACACAAACCGTCCTTCAACTTTTGACTTAATATTTAATGTAACCCTTAAATTTTCAATGTGTTTAAAGTAAATACTTCAATATTCAATATAATTCATGAACTATACCAAAATATTCAATAAAGACAATTTTTAATGTATTGCGAAAATGACAGTCTATTATAAATCACAAATAATTATAAATTATTGTAGGACCCACTTCTTCAATAATTTATGATTTATAATAATTATTATTGTCACAATACTTTAAAAATTGTTACGTGTTCAATATTATCATTTCATTAATTCGAGTTGATGGAATTTGCTGACTTGGCTTTTAATTGATATATTTAAACAGTTAATAAGATGAACGTTACATATGAATTATTCATGTGAGATATTGAACATACAGATAACAGTATGTCTTGGGAATTTCGAAAAAACCTCAATTCGATGGAAGTCACTTCCATAGTTACAGGCTGTAGATTAGGGACCTAACAACCTTATTTCGCGTGATTTTAGTGGATCTTTCATCGAGAGAGCATTGATTTTACTGACTCTTTTGAAGATCGAGTTGATCATTAATTGTCACCGGACTCAATATCATCTTATTGGTATTAGAGTTCTAGAACTTGATGATTGTAGTTCTAACATGACCTTGTACCTTTTTCCTTTTATAATTTAATTTGATAACATCGTGGAATTAAAAATTATTTTATGGATGGTTGTAGTTTCTAGGATGGTCATTAAGTTTCCAGATTTTTTTATAAGGAATTTAAAGATTGATTAACCCTATAAACAAAACATCGTAAGTTTCTAGGATAGAGAGTCGTAGTTTCTCGGAGGGTCCTTAAAATTACAAATTTAAGGAATTCAACGATCGACTAACTAGAATTGATAGTTGTAGTTTCTAAGAAGGTCATTAAATTTATAGGGAAAAATAAAAAAAGTGACGTGCGCAATTAACATTAGTCAAGTCAATACTTTTATAATTTTTTTGAGGATTTTTCTTTTCATTCTTCTGATATGGTTAAAGTCGTCGGTTGTCGACATGGGCGGTCGGAAGCAGCCATCTAAGAAGTGTGCTGCTAAATGAGAATGTCAAAGAAGAAAAGAAAGCCGGCGCCTGTTATAGAATAAATTCTATACGAAAGCTTGGCCACAAATGTTGGATAAGCAATAGCCTTTTCCTACGTGCAGTGTGGGACGGATAAATAAGCAAATATGGCATCTCCATCTCTTTTTGTTTTCGATGATGATAAGGCAATTTTTTTTTCGACATTGAAGATGCCGCAATGCAACGAATTGGTCCTTTCGATAAAGCTCCTCCTTTTTATTTTGTTTTATATTTTTTTTGTAATCGACCTGGATAGGCATGGCCAAAAGAGAGAATTTCTCTTGAAATCAATTAAAGGAGGGGAAGGCACTGTTTTTGAGAACCCTCTTTGCTCGTGATTTCCCCTAAAAAGAAGTTATTGACTTCTGGGTAATATCAGATACATTCAACTCGGCTCGTGAAACTAGTTCGATTAGGCAATACGACGAATTGAAACCTTAATCAAAATAGTCTTTTCATGCTTAGGTTTCCATCTCATCATGCGCAAGAAATAGTCATTTTCCATTATCGTTTTCGTAACCTTCTCAGTCGAAAATAATAAGTGATTCTCTCTTTTGGAAAAATGAGAAATCGACAGTCAAGAACCGACTTTTCTTTCATCGTATCTGTGCCGTGCAAGACTTTTCTTTTGCCTTGTAAGAAAAGACAACATGAACTGCCGCCGATGTTTGGTGTAAGCATTGAGAAAAGATGCCTCGGCAAGGACAAAAGCTTGGCAAGCTTTTCTTTTTCGGTCGGAAAGCTCGGCAAATTAAAGACGTAGAAAAGGGCAAAAAGGATGCGAGGTTGAGTTCACTTCAAAATAGTATACCTCCGCCGTGGCCGTGGCCGTGGCCATATGCTTTTTCTTCGAAGCCGGCTCGATTGACCTGGGTTCGGACGCGTCTCTATCGAATTCAACGGCTCCATTTCGTATTATTTATTAAAAGCTTTGTTTTTTTTTTTTATAAAAGAAACAAATTGACCGAAATTAATGGGGATTGAAAGCGAAAGGGCGGGCGTGCCTCATCCGCAATTGCTTTCTTTTGTTTTTGAAATTTCTTGGCTTTTGAATTGAATAATTTCGCATCTAGAAAAACCAAGTTGCATCTCGAATTGAATAGTCTATTTGGTTTTTCTAGGTGCAACTTGGTCATCGATTGCGGAACCCCACCAATCAATAAGACTTTGTTTGATTTGTAAATTCGGTGCGCAATTCACTGGGAACAGGTGGGCAACATCGAGATTGCTTATCAAACCCAAGCTAGTTTGCTTGTCCTTGTGTTGCGCGGACTTTTCTTTATAATTTTTAATTAAAAAATGAATTTCACATATATAGTTAATTAGAATGCCGCGCTTTTCACTGTGGCAAAAAAAGTTATAACGTGTTTATAGAGTAATTTTTTTCTTCTATTAATCTTGTGATTCTTGAATTATTGTTTTCTTGAGTTATTTTCCTTATTTGGAGAGGTATGGATGAGTCATAAAATATTCAATTGCATATTAATATGGAATTTTTTTGATGACTATGAGAATAAGTGATTTCTTATCAATCGAGTGGATAACGTCGAAAGATATTGCAAGTTAAGTTCATTATTATAGTTGGGAAGTCCAATTGAATAACCTAAACTTAAAGGAGAAGTAAAACTAAATGAATATAAAGAGCACATTAAACTTGTTGCCAGACAATGTGAGAAAATATTTTCAACATCTTCTACAAGTTGAATCAAAAGCAGCGTATGGAATTTTGACCGCGACATGTGAAATTTGATTGGTGGGGTGGATGCACATACTTGAAAGGAATACTATCATGACTTGATCTGTCAGTTTAAATAATTAGAACAGTAGATAGCGATTTCACAGAGTCGTACACATATAATAATTTATTTTACACCAATATAATTTTGCTTAGTCAAAGAAATAAAGATTAAGCTAAAAAATTTGCTTGTTGCATTACCAGCGAACCTTTATGATTCTAGTGTGAACAAATGTAGAAAAATATTAAAGCCAAAGAAGAGACAAAGGAGGAGGACGTTTAAAATCAAAGGAGTCGACGAGTCCAATCATTGAGAGCGAATACATTTAAGACGGAAAGTATTGTTGAGACCAACTATTACAACAAAAGAAGGTAACAGGTATGGGCTTCAATCATATCTAGATAGAAGACGAACAAGGCTCTGTTCATGTCAATAATTTGCTTCGAAATCTCGAAGAGGGCCATGTTTCCGAAGCTCCCACCAATCATGTCTCTGATCGGTAGAACCATATAAAAGACGAACAAGGCTCTGTTCATGTCAATAATTTGCTTCGAAATCTTAGGTACCGGAAAAAAAATTCATTACACCAATATCATGACTCGAAAGTAAGTCCGGTTCGTTCACCAAATAGGAACAGAAAAGAAATAGATGAGTGTTTGAATTTCGCCGTCCAAGAAAGAGTTCACATTCACGTCTCTCTTTACTCAACACTCTCTCTCTCTCTCTCTCTCTCTTTTAGGGCAACACCCCACGCCCTTCTTGTATTCCAGTCTTTCGCTTAAGATGTTGTCCTAGCCTGTGCATGAAAAGAAGCAAACGTTATTCTAGGGTTTACGTCCCTCAGCCGGTGCGCATCGTCATCGAGCAAGATCGCCGGCCGTTCCAGGTAATCGTTCAATCAAGTAGGGCTTTGATCAATAAATCTGGCCCAAGAATCAACCCACAATTATATCCGAGCATTACATCTCGAACGTCTGATTATTCTCCAAACACAACATACGATCAAAGGGAGATCGACAGTGACATGCAATGATTGACGGAAATTTGTGGTGAATTCAATTCAATACACGTCAACTAGTTTTGTATATATTATGCCAATAATACAGAAGACATGACTCAAAGAAACCGCGATTGGCTCGATGTCCGCATCATATCCGAAGCTCTCGTGACAGACTGACCCAAGTTAGTACGTGTGGGATGGTTATTGACTTCGTCCATATGCAATCGACTTCGTAAAACACAGCCTGTCTATATGGGAAGACGATGACGAAGTTGCCGTATATCTTCGTTTGGGAGCTAAAGTAAAATAAGCAGAAAGGAAGGGAATAGAAGTTACTACAAGTGTTACGCAAATACCAGCGATTGGCAACTGCTGGAAAAAATAAATTTTGAAAATTCACTCTAAGTTTCTCTATTGTTTATCATCGCATCTGGGTCGTCGAGGGAGAAAATTATCGAGCCATGTTCGACTCAAGCAAGGTTTTGCTTGTTCTACTCTCCTTTCCGTCAGTAACCCTTCGCAAAATCTAACATACACAACATCTATATCTACGCTTAATAATAAGAAAAGTATTAACCTCATGAGTGTCTTAATGATTTGAGTAGCGAATTCATGCGTATGGTTTAGGTGCACAATATTGATCCCAAGTCTCCAACACTGTAAAACATTAGAGAATTTCACCATCTGTTTACTCATCTGAGGTTTGACTTGTGTTTTACCCGGTTCACGATATCAGTTAGGCATTTCACAAGCTCGACATTTCACCTACCTAAAGTTGGCTTTCTCGTGAAAGAAGAATTTGCAATTATCCATCCCGTGGTGCAATTTAGGGGAACAACCACGAAGATAAAGTGCTTCCAAGATCCTTTTTTGCATACTCATTCGAATCAGTTTGTGAAGCTGAGATTTGACTTTTCCTTCTGTGTCTGAATCATCCCGACGTCGATAGTCACTTGTTATGTTTCATTCATCCCAAGATTAAACTTTTTCGTCCCTCCTTTTGGACTTCATCGAAGGCCATTTGTTTATGGCCCATTTGTCATAAGCGAAGCCCGTGGACCAACACAATTTTCAGACATTGCACGAAAAGAGAGAGGCCCAATGTCAATAACTTTAGTCGCTCGTTTCATTTTGTTCATAATTCATGCCATATAGTTAGCTTCATTTTGTTTGGTTTTGATTTAGGTCCCTAGTGATATTTATGAGTTGCACAAAACGTGTTTTATATCTGATGCTATGAGGTCGTTTGGCACCGCAATCTCGTAGTAGTTTCACCGTCCGGACGGGTGTTTTCGTCAGGTAGTTGCACGGCAACCTCCAGAGAGCTGCCCCTGTTTAAGCATGCGTTGAGGTTTTGAAGCATGCGGGGTGCACGAGTTACAACACATTGTAGCTAGTGGGTGGCAATCATTCGCACAACATGATATCACGACTCAAACATGATGATAGATTAAAGGGTTTGGATTTAAGTCAATCGCGTTCTTGTCATGATTGGGTCATCTTGTAAGATAAGATTAATAAATCAACAGTATTCGGGTTCCAACTTGTGCAACTGGAAATCGATCCATTTGACTTATTTGGTTAAATAGGTCATTCGACCTCATTAACAACCTGACTTATATTGACTTAATTAATTTAAATTGTCTATATAATAGTACTGTATTATGAGTGGAGATGACAGTACTAAAACTATAAGCTTCCAATCATTGTTACCACTTAACAAAGTATTAGAATTATTTATTCAGTAGTCGTTGCTATAATATGACAAAGTAATAGATTGATCTGAGAATGATTCAAATTATAAACTTTCTCCATAAGCTTTAAGCATCAAGTTGCCAACTAAAAGAAGAATGGCAGTGTCAAACAAGCTCATAAGATTCATTACACCATCCAGAAGATCACAGAAACTAGTATTCACAAGCATATCGTTAGGAAAGTAGCATCAAACTCCTCCAGTACACAGGCAACTCTTTACAATCTCAGCATCATGTTCGATTCTCAGCTGCGAGGAACTACCGCAACACGAATTAAGAAAAAAGATGGACAGGAGGGGGGATTGTAATTGTCTACTCTGTTGATATCCGGGTTCCTCACAGCTTCGGCTGGCAAAAAGCCACGTTCTTCTTCAATATCTGTAGTCATCGTCATATATTATGTGGTTGTTCTTTCTTCTAGCTCGAGCTTCTCGATCAGCCTGCAAATCATACACGATTAAATGTATCAAGGCAAATATTTTCGGAGCATGAACCACCGTGAGGATAAAGTTGAACCTGGGTATGACTTCGAATTCGAATGTAGGGAAAGTGAACCGTGGAGAATCGACAAACTGCTTGGTTGGACTACTTTGGAAATGCAAATTACCACATCATAAATATTCATGATAGACAAGTAGAGACAAG
Organism: Eucalyptus guilfoylei; assembly: GCA_016097605.1. Taxonomy (NCBI): domain Eukaryota; kingdom Viridiplantae; phylum Streptophyta; class Magnoliopsida; order Myrtales; family Myrtaceae; genus Eucalyptus; species Eucalyptus guilfoylei. The sequence continues at coordinate 21,721,672 of CM027861.1, read as the reverse complement.
TAAAGCATACTTAGATAAATTCCCTATACAAAGTGTCATCCACCCCCATGAGATCCCATTTTGAAGTGTATCTTTTCAGTTCCGAATGATTAAAAGAGTAAATCCTAAATGCCAATGCAAGTGCTGATCCTTATGTTCCAGAAAGAAGCCTAGCATGGATAAGAGATATTATATTCAAATCAAATCCCCGATGATGTTTTTTAGTAGGAACATGAACCCCAAGTTCTTCAGTTCCCCAATGAGAACGGATTGTTTGTTGATGACAATCGAATCAATTGTAAAATGTAGAGACAGGACGATGAGGCCTTAGCAATTCACACGACGTTGGCTTGACATATCAGACGAGCGGATCAGGTCTTGTGAGTCCCAAAACTAAAATTGCATCACGTAAGAGCCTGCGTACCTTGGTAATGAGCCTTTCGAATGCTTCGGTCCCGTGTTCTTCCATGTACCTCTCAGCAGCCGTGAGCACATCGTCTTGCTTATGAAAAAGGGCCTTCCGTGGAATATACCACATTGTAGTAGAATGAGGATTCATATAAAAGCGTCTGATGTAGTGCTTATACACATAAGCCGCGCCGTTGAAGTGTGGCAAGACCAACCAGCAGACAAATATCAGCTTTGCATAAGGCCATATAGGAAACCTGAAATGGAGAAGAAAACTACACCAATCAGAAAGATGCAAGCGAGCAGATGCATATTCTGGTGCAAGTGCGGCTTAGTGACACTTTAGCAAGGGACAAGATTAAAATTTTTTTGGCGACGCAACTATATATTCGAATTTTTTTTCCTAATAAGCAGATTATCACGTATCATTCCCATATCATCATCATTGATCAGAGCATAGATGAATAATGAACAAGTCTGAGTTGAATCTGGCAGCAGCACCATTCTAGTTTGAAAGGATATTGCTTCCATACATAAATGAATATGCCGCTCGTGTTAAATTGGCAATAGTTTTATCAGATGAATGATGCACACTAGCATTTTCAAAGTAAAACTTATTCTGATTATGCTACTATAAAGCACCGGTCGTAACTAGGCCAAGTGCTGCAAGCTCGATTGCATTATTCTAGAAGTTATTTCTGCTATGTTTGCTATATAGTAGCCACTCCTTCCTTCCATTGCAAGTTCATCAGATTCCTTCCAAAAAGCCCAAGTCAAAAGTGTGCTAGATCAATTAAAGCCCAAACACTGGGCCGAGCGGGGGCGCACTTGCAAGAGGTCCGGTGTTCAAGTCCCGGAAATCGCAAAAGCGAGAGCGCGACAGTGTAGAGCATAGAATAGGACAGACCAAAAAATTAAAATAAGATTAAAAGTTAAAGCCCAGATCTTTTGAGAAATCACTGAGCCAAAACGGGGATGACCTTTCTGGACTTCTTCAGTTCACTGCCTTTTTCCCCCCCATAAAGAGAGTTTGAATGGAGATTACTGCATCTAATTTTTCATGAAGAATGTACGGATGCACTCGTGTACATAGAAATTATACTACCCCTAAAAAAAAATCGCTCCTCTATTTTAACATTATATGACGACAACCAAAGTTTTGACTGCGCCACCGACATGTGTTTATCTTCGTGAAAAGGTTAAAAGAAAGAACAAGATCGGATTACCATTCGAGGAGCTTGGCAAAAGTAAGCTCGAAGAGGGTAATCAAGGAATAGAGAACCCAGTAAGTGAGCCACTGCTGATCATCCGAGCGAGACCTGGTCTCTATCGCCTTTATCGAAGCATACCTGAGTAAAAACCCAGAAACAAAGAAAAGAAAAGAGAGCCAGAGACAGAGACAGAAGCAGAGAGACAGATGAAACCAGGCTCCATAAATCCGAAAAGAAATCAAAAAGACCCTCGAACCGAAAGTAATGTAGCTCAAACCCAAACTTACAGAGGGTAAACGAGAGTGACGACAGGCCTGCGAATCAAGCACAAAGAGAACCCAACTCTTACTTCCTCGAAAGCAAAGCACACGGCACAACCAACAAGCTCGAAACGTAAGGAAACAGCAAGACACGTACAGCGCGAGGACATCGAAGTTCTTGGCCACGACCTGGAGGAAATTCCCGGAACCCATCTCCGCTGCCGCCGCGAGCTCCGGGGGCGCTCTTCGGGGGGTTCCTCCTTTCTCCACACGGAGAGGAAAAAAGGGGTCGAGTTTTCGAGTGAACAGTGAAAGCTGGAAAAAGGCGAAAAAGCGAACTTCGAAAAGCGAGAAAGGCAGGGAGAAGAAGAAAAAACAGAGGAGCACTTGGAAAGAGAGGCGGGAAGTGTTGCAGAGCGAACGAGGCTGATTTTCCGGGGAATCTTTGGCCGAGGGTACACGAAGCGAAAGGGGCACCGAATTCTTGAAATTTAATCCGCTGCTCGACGGCCTACCGCGTACCCGCACAGCCTCGCCAATCGCTGCGCGCCACGTTAGCTCGCGGCCCTCCGTCCCGACTCGCTTGGCCTCGTCGGTATCGATCAGTTTGACTGCACACCTCCACACGTTTGGAAAGTATATATTTACTCTGAAATTATATGGTAATAATTCGAAGTACGGGTGATTGGTTTTCGAGATTTAGTTATTTTTCCTTTTTGGGTGTTTGCTGTCTTTAGAGCTCTAGAGATCTTTTACTGGTAATTACTCATTTTAGTTTTCTTCTGATTAAGGTAAGCTATAATTCATAAGATTTCATCAATTCTCTTGATTTACATGTTTCCTAGTTTAGGTAAACGGCATGTGTTTTAGCTGGTGCACACTAGAATGTCTTTTTTGTCTGTGGTAACACAATAGTCTGTTTTTTGCCATATTGACGTTCTAAACTTAAACCAATCGAGAGTAGGAATATGTAGTTTTGGATGTGAAGTTGTAGGATAGACAAAAAAGGTTCATCTTAAAAATAAAGTTTTATTTATTTGTTTGTTTATTTATTTCACGCATTGATGTGCTCAATGTGCATTTCGGTTAATTTCTGTCGATCTAAACTTATGATTCTTTTTTTTTTTTGCTTCATAACATGAGTACTGAAACTTTCATATGCTATATTAAGAAAGATTGGGTAAACTTAGACAATAATTTTTGGCAAGGTGAAAAGCTCTTATTACTAGTAGAGGTGAGCATAACCTGGAGCCGAATAACCAAACCGGTGGGAACCTATCCCATTTTAGTGTCTAAGGTATGTAGGATATGTTACAGGTTCAAAACATTAGGGAATCTTGTACCTAGAACCTGGTCCTTAAACTTAAAATAGGATTTTATTCTTTTCTTGGTCTATGTCTTTGCGTGATTTTACGATATTCCATGGCGTCAAATGATGATTGTATAATTTGGAATTACTAGTTTGAAGTTCCATTTGATGACTATATTCTTTGTGTGTCTAAATATAAGTTATAGTAAGTGGAATGAAGTAGCTAGTGATGTGTTGAGTAGGTTTTAGGTTCCAAAAAATAAGGGACATGTTCCAATGAGTAGATTCCAAATTCAAGTGAAACTTGTACGCAACCTGGAACTGCTCACCCCTAATTATAAGTCTCACAATGCATTCTCCTTTCGTGCTTGCTCAAAAGACAACATATGCTAAGCAAAAGGTCAAGAAGCCATTCAATGTCGTTTGAGGTGGAATGTTGAAAATAGCTTATTCCTTTTTCATTTCCTTAACTAAAATCAGATTTATACTTGCTTCGATGCATGTAGTAATCGCTATAGATTGCACGGATCATGGCTTCAGGTCTTGGTGAAGACAACTTCTTTTGAGGTCACTTTTAAGTTCTCTCCCCTCTAAGAGATTATCCAATTGTGATGGCCTCGAGGAATCGATGCAATGAAATAAGGTTCCATTTATTTTATTGAAAATGAATGATTTGAAAATATTTTCTAAAAAATGACCGCTTGTATCAATTGAAATAATTAGTCAATAAGAAATGTTTTTATTATAGAAAAAATCCATATCTTCATATTTTCATGGATAATATATATTTTTCGTTTGTTCATTTTTGTCGCAATACAAATTGTCATTATTAGAAAAATGTTTATCAAATCATTTATTTTTGCAAAACAAACACACTCTTAGGATATGTTTGTTTTGGGGAAAACTTCATGATAAAGGAAAATACTTTATGGGAAATCATTTTTCATGAAAATGATAATTTTTCTTTATTTGGTGATATATGACCAAAAATGTTTTCTAGTGTTTATATCTTAATTTAAAAAATGATTTTAATCTTATGGCTTTTTCTCAAGCCATAAAAAATTCGAATTTTAAAATATTTTTTAAATCTTTTCTTTTTAAGTTCTTCATTTGCCAAAGCCTCAATGACCAGCCACAAGTGTAGGCAGGCGAGCCTAAGCCTTGCTGAAACTTGGCAAGGTCGAGCCTTGCTGCGCCCATGGCTAGATGATGTGGAGGCATGGCGACTGGCAGAGGAAGAAGGAACAAATAAGAGAAGAAAAAGAAAAAGAAAAGAATTAAAAATTTAAAAATTGAGAGGAGCAATTTTTGGAAAGCGTTTTCACCTTTTTTTTAGATTTATGAGTCCACTTTTCTAATATTATGCATGAATATTTTTATTAATCGGAAAGTGTTTTTGATTGATTAGTTATTTTTGATAAATTAAATGGATGAAAGTTGGGAAAATTAATTTTTACAGAATACTTTCATTGAAAAAAAAACGCGCCCTAAATACTTAATCAGTTCGACGCCCTTGTGTAGTTAGTCCCCGCGGAATCAAATCAATTATTGTACGTGCTTTAATTAGCCAGCCAGGCGGACACTCATTCTGTCGTCCTTTCATGGTGCTATAAATGTAAATAAGCTACCGAAGTACTACGTCAATTCAATACGAAAAAGGTTAGGCATCTCTCGCTTTCTACATGTGTTTTTCAGCAAAGCCAACTCACATAATTCAGATCATGAACTTTTGGGACAAAAAACAAATCCGAAGGGGGTCAATCGTCCGATTAAAAGGTAGTGAGAAGGGAAAACCTTCTTCGTAATAAAATAAGTAGGGCATATAATCACTGTAGGTTTTAGTCATGGAAGTCTGCTCTCAAGATTGCTAAATTCTGCTGCAACAAATGTGAGAATTCAGTACCACCCTCTTTGCTTCATCATCATCAGTCTAGCCCAGTCGTGCTTTGCTGATGCTTTGTTGATGCTTTGTTGATTTTCTAAAGGTGATCCTGCCTCTTTAAACGAGGTTCTTCCGATCTACAGTTTTTCAGATTTATTTCTGGTCTTCAAGTGAATCCACTTGAAACAGAAATCTTCATTGCTGGCTCTGCTGTTGATCAAGTGGCTGAGTTGGCGAACAGTAGTGGTTTCGCAAGGGGCCAATTGCCTGTTTGATATCCTTGTAGTACCACTTATTTCAGGTAGACTAACAGACAAAGAGCGTGAACCACTTATCGAAAGGATTACTTCAAAGTTTAATGGCTGGACTGTGAATAAGCTTCCCTATTATCGGAGATTAAAGTCGATCAAATCTGTCACCTAAGGCCTTTTCAGTTACTGGTCCCATATCTGTCTTCTCCCTAAGAAAGTGATTTTATAGCAGTAGAGCAAAAATGCCTGTCATTTCTCTGGAAAGGTTTCTTGAACGCCCCGGGTCGAGCTTCAATAGGACAAAATATTTCTTCCTGAACTGGAAGGAGGACTTGGTCTTCGAAGATTGCATCTTTGGAATGTTGCTTGTATTCTCAAATGCCTCTGGAGACAGTTAATCAATGTCTGGTTCCCTTGGATTGCTTGTTTGCCCAGTCATTTATAAGCAAAGGTAGTATTTGGGCTGTTCAAGCATCTTGTACATCTACCTTTGCTCAGAGAAAGTTATTGAAGGTCAGGAGCATCCACAAACCATTTATTAATCATGTAGTTGGTGATGTTAAGGCTACCTACTTGTCGTTTGGTAATTGGCATCCCCATGGCATTCTTCTTGAAGCTTATCCTGAGAGGGTTGTTTATGAGTCAGCTCTCTCTCTCTCTCTCTCTCTCTCTCTCTCTCTCTAAATGCAAAACTGGCTGCTGTTTTATCTGAATCTGTTTAGACTCGGCCCTCTGTTAGATCAGAAGAACTTGTTGCTGTACAAGTCGCTCGACTTACCGCCAAATACTTCTTCGCTGACAAAGTAGTCCCTACTGCTTCCTCTAATGGTCTCCTTAATTATCTACTGCTTGGAGCATTCTTCTTGGGACGTTTCTTAATCCATCGTTTGGTTGCTGGTGTAGCCAATTGTTGCCGGGTTGTAAATAGCGTTGTTTACGGTTTGTTCCGTGGCATCAAGGTTGCCGGGCTTGTAGCGGGGTTTGCCCCATGTTTTTCAATGCTTGACTTACCCTAGAAAGAAAAGAGTATTGATGGTTGGTGGTGAATATGACGAGATAAGAACGTAAATTTCAGGGTCCACGAGGGTTACTCGTGGCGATCTACCAGTACTGTTACACGATATCAGCTTAATATTCTTCTAAAAAAAAATTCAACTTTTCTTTTTCCTCCTTTGCATGTTCTGATCATAAGGACAGATTATAACAGTGATAAAGTTCCCATCACGGGACCCGGATCCCCCCCATTCCATTTGACATATCTTCAAAAATGGATGATTGAAGAGTTTCACTGTTCTGCACATATTCTCAGCGCTAAGTTTTTGAATTCAAAAGAGGAGACTTCGACACGGTTGCTTGTCCTTTTTCCTCCACCAAGAAATGAACTCAGCTCGTGGCCATCCTCTAGTGCTTTCCCTTTTGATGCATAAGAGCTAGTACTCATCAGGCAAATGAGCTATTCTGATTCAAAAGGACTTAAGGGTTTGTTTCCATTTTCTGCTAGAATAATAAACTTCCAGGACCAATTTATAATCTATGTACTCTTATTGAATATCGGGCATATGATCTCACTTGTTTAAACGCTCACTTGCGGCTAATTATCACATAATTTTGAAAGTCGATTTCATAAAATGGTCTCAATTGATATTCCTAAAGTTGCTCATTTCGCTATGTATACCCACTTCCTCTCTCATAAACGAACGTATTGTGCCAAAATTTCCTGATTCTATTTATGTCTATGTTCTCAGCTGAAGCATAAGCGAATCTTAATTTACTAAACTGATTATTGTCTCCCCCTTCGCATGTGAAATGGGAAAAGTGCATTAAAGTTTTAAGTAGAACTATTCGGCAGAGTATAATAACTTTTTCATCAATCATTGGCCTCATTTTCTGAAAAGCCCTTAATTTTATATCCAATCCCAATTTTGTCCCTAACTTTTCTTTCCTCTAAAATTTTTTTTTGAAACTTTTACTCTAGACCCAAATTTGTTCATGCATCCAAATATCGTCATTGATTTGTAAATTTTTTATCAATATTAGAGTAGCTAAAGGTTCTTTATTAAAACTCACGTTCTCATTAACACCCTCACCTTTACATAAAACAATAGTTGCTTCACGACATTGATGATCTTGAGAAATCAAGTAGCAATTTTTGGATGCACATGCAGATTTGAGACCTGAGTGAAAGTTAAGGATATTTTTTGACAAAAAAAGGTCTGAAGCAAATTTCTCTCTAATGATTTGACTTCCAAAACTTTTTAAAGTAGCTTAATGAAGTATTTTCAGACTATTTATCTCGTTGGGAGAATTGTCGGCCGAACATGGTATATTTTTGTCCTCGAGTCGTCCTAAATCGAAGATATTTCAGTGCAAATCATTTCATGCACAAATCCTAATTCCTAATTGGAGATAAATCTCTAACGGCGGGCAGGAGTGCAACAAGATCACCTCAATCGAGTAATCCGATTGTTTGTCATTGAAAGCAAATAATACACTCGAAACGATGAAGGCTCCGCTTGATCTTCCGATCTTGGACTTTGCAACGAAGACTTGAGCAGTGAAGGATGGAAACAACATTATCTTATCTTCCAAATTCACATCATTTGTTCTGTGCACTCTATCAAATTTTAGCCTCTAAGATATCATTTCGTGCATTTTAAGATCAGATTGCCAACGCTACCCATTTTAAATATGAGAAAAATCTAACGCTACGCATGAAAAGTTGTAGGACCAATAAGTGTACTCTGTGTTACGATAATTTTAGGACATTCCCACGTACTTTTTCTTGATTTGATCTATAGAAATCAATGGCAACATGTGAATTATCGATACACTCTCTATCCACCCTCCTATTCGCTTGGTATGATAGTTTGTATAGCTGTATTGCAACCCTGCTATGCTAAGAAGAATCCTCAGTTAGTAGAAAGGATTTCACAGGGACAACGTTGAAAAAAAAAGTTGTAGCAACCTCTTAAAATATTGGTAAGAATGACTCTAAAATTTGTAGCGATACACCAACACGCACCTTGGGAGTCTAGTTTATGTTTTTTTTCACATTTTCTTACTGTATATATCTAAGTTTGAAGACATATGTTTACTTTTAATATTTTCCCCTTATTTTTTAAGATCTGAAACTGTGCAACGCTATTTTTCAAACATATAGAATTAATTTCTACTAAGGACCCTCTAGTAAAGGAATATAGTTCCATGAACAAAGCTAAGTCAATGACTGAGTGCACGAAGTCCACTTCAAGCAATCGCGAATGACTTTCAGCTCCTGATGATTGGTCATTGCTCGACGACAATAAACCGAAACACCATATCAACCAGTTCAATCTAGGCACAGCTACAGACGCCCTTCTGCTCATACAACTTGGGATCACGTGAACGTGGCTTTTAGTCCACACATACACATGCTCAGAACAGACAGGCTCTGATGATAGCTAGGTCTCGAGGAAGAGTCGCAGCATAAAATCATCAATAAACTGAGCGATGAAAACTCACCGAACAATCTGCAGCATCAGAAGGACCCTAAGCACGTGTAGACGATGACAACTCCAGACGTTGCATGAAACACGACTGAGATACGACGATGACGATGAGAGGAAAGACATAACTTCTAGCGCTTCAGAAGTGCATTAACAGTTCCTGATGCGCAGTCTGATCAACCCGGTCGGTGAACTCGGGGCAGATGCACGTGATGTCCTTTTTCTTCAAAATGAATTTAACATCTCATTTGCAACCGAAGTCACAGAAACTGAGTGCCTTTTATACTGGTCTCCGAAAACTTACAAGAATCTGCATGAGAGATGTCATGAATGAAAACGTAAACGTTGCTCTTAACGCTCGACAAGAACTCAGCTGAATTTGTTAGTCGCGAAGCAGTTTTGTTTCAACAAGGAAAAGGGTGAATTTGAACTCGGCTGTGCCGGGAATATAAAATCGACATATGTTCATCTCAAACGTTGTTTCAAATGGTATATATGTCATGGTTTCTGATCTGTCATGAATGCGGTAACACAGGCTGGAGGACACTAATTAGGGATGGTGGATGGAGATTAATATATGGCAAACCAACAAATGGCTTCGGTGGGTTTTGATATAATAGTTGATAAAATAGAAAATAGAAAGAAGCAATTTTTCTTTTTCTTGTGTGGGGTCCTGAAAACTCACCAGTTTTCTCATTCAGTTCTGCAAGAGAGCCGACAACTTATGCAAGGAAAGGAGGACTGATGAAATTGAAGTGCGTTGGTGGGTCTATTAAATTTAACATATGAGGGTCACCTGAAAGATCAGATCTCGACCAATCTCTGTCAATATCTGATACTTCATCATCCCCAGCTATATAGCATGTTTCATGGGGAAGAACAACCTTTTCTTTTTTCCTTTCACCAGTTTCGGATTGAGGAAGATGACATATATAAGATAAAAAATGCCAACAAAATGTGGAGCATTGATATGTGAAAAGCGCAATAATGCCATGGACATGATGATCTCCACACGGAAGAATTTAATGTGGTTCAGAGAGAGAGAGAGCGAGAGAGAGAGAGAGGGAGAGGGAGAGGGAGAGAGAGAGAGTTATCATTAGGTGTTTGTTGCATCTAAGCTGATCAAAGTGCAAGTTAGAGGACATTGATAATGCACTAACATTGCATGATACGAGTCTTCTTCTTCAATTCAAAGATATGTCTTGGCTATTGGCGATAGTTCAAACTTCAAAATGGAACAGATAACAAAAAAATTTATAGCAGTTTCGATCATTCAGACTTGGAGATCAAAGACATACGTACCTTGAACAAGAAACTTCATCAGAAAATCAAAAAGAAAACCAATCGATACTAATATTAACACTTATGCATTAAAAACCCTAAATTTCATAGTCGGTCTCACACCAAAAAATCGAACATCAATCTCGACAGTCCCTAATCAGAAACAAATATCCCGACGTCTGCCTTGCCCCAAAGGAAAAAAAAATGCTCATACATATATATAAGAAAAGTAGGGCGAAGAAAAAGGCCAGAGAAGATCAAAAGGTCATACATTTTTTAATTATGACGTCAATGTTGATGGTGATGGTGATGAGAATGATGGCTGGCTGTGTCGCGGCCATCTTGATCACCGCCATGATGATGCGGCTGTGAACCGCTGGCCTGCGATTCCGAACCTCCGCCGCCTGGGCGAAAGGCGTTCAGCGCCGCCAGCATGCCCAAGTGGCTGTCGGCCACCGTCACTCCACCGCTGCCACTGATTCCCGGGCCCAATTGTTGGCTAGGCAAGAGGGTCATTGGGATTGGGAAGTTCATGAGATGAAGGCCACTAGAGATGGAGCCTCTGTACATGGAAGCGTTGCTGTTGCTGGCTCCAGAAGGGAGCGTCCACAAGGGATCGCCACTTATCACTTGACTACTTGAATTCGGCATCATCCAAAACGTCGTCGGGCTCCCCGCAGAGCTCGATGATCCCGCCACGGCGCCTGGCGGCTGCAACAGATAGTTCCCCATCATCATGCTCTGATTACTGAATTCCGGCTGCTCTGGCCTCCGCTTCCTCCCTAAGCTCGCCTCCTCTCCCTCTTCCTCTGCCACTGCTGGGGCATCGGTGTCGCGCAGCTCTTGCTTCGCTTCCGATATGGCGCTGCTGTTCGCGTTAAACGAATTATCCGACGACAGGCCAACTCCAGGGAACAGAATTCTGTGCTGGGAGGCGGTCACAGGCTCGTCGACGGCGGCGGCGATGCTCCGCTCCCACTGACTGACGCCGTGCAACATCATGCTCCTCAGGTGCGGGGATGCGGCGGCGAAGCTGGTGGAGGCGGGGCTGAAGTAGCCGCTGCGGAAGTGGGAAGGGGCAGACATGCTGGAGCCGCTACTGCGGAGGGAGATGTTGAGGGAGGTGAAGTTGGCGGGGATGGTGCCGGTGCCGGTGGCGGCGATCACGGCGGGCTCGGCCTGCTGGAGGAGCCACTCGATGGTCTCGCCGTCGGTTTTGTGGCCGAGCTCACGGGTGAGCTGGAAGACCCGTGCGGCGCACTGGGCAGGCATGCGGATGCGGCGGCCCCGGCCATCGACCTTGGTGTGCCGGTCCTTGGTGGAGGTCCGCTTGGGAAGGGGTTTCTTGGGGAGGTCGGGGGCCTGGAGGTGGTTGGAATTGGGGCGGCCGGTGCTGGGCTCGCAGCCGCCGCCGCCGCCGCCGCCGCCGCCAGAGATGGCGAGGGAGGCGTAGGAGGGAGCGGAGGAAGGAGGGGGAGGGGGCGGCTGGCGGTGGTGGTCGTTGCTTCTCTCGAGCAATTGGAGTGGGAAATTAGGTCTGCGGAAGCCATGATCATCATCCATGTCTGGATCATAATAATATAATATGGTGGTGATGGCGGTGGTGGTGGACTATACTACACACGCTATGTTGGACTGTTTTCTCCCCCTCTCCCCTTTTTCTCTCCCCCACTTCTCTCTCTCTTCTCTCTGCTCTTTGTGGGTGTGTGTGGGGGGTATCTGTAGATGACCCAGCTACTCAGTGAACTTTGTTGCCCTAGTGGGTCTCTCTCTTTCTCTCTCTTTCTCTCTCTTTCAGAGGGATATACAAGGTTCCTTTCGGATGGGAGCTGGCAAAAATGAGTTGTTTTCTCTGTCTACAGAGAGAGGATAAGGAGGGGGCGCGAGCGAGAGAGAGAGAGAGAGGGAGAGAGAGAAGGGAGAGCAAAAGCTTGAAGCAACAAATACATAATGAGAAAGAATCATTAAGGGTATTCAACCAAAACACAAGAACGAGAATCATGAAGGGGAAAAATGATTATTTCTTCTTTAAAAAAAAAAACAGAAAATTCTCTTTCACTGGGGGGGAAGATCCGTTGGGGGAATTCCGCTTTCCTTCCGAACCCCACCCAAAAATAAAAAATAAAAAAAAATTTCCCGGTTTCCTGGGTAGGTTTATTTATTTATTTATGTTCTAAAGTTGCTATTTTTATTATTATCGTTTCTTTTTTTTTGGGGGGGGTTAATGCTGTTGCTTTGATAACGTGTGTGGGGGTTGAGGACAGAGCCCCTCGGTTCAGAATCCACGTGCGGTGCTCCTTATCATTCAAGCTATAAAGACAGTGGAGACCCTGAGCGCGTGGGTCCCATCCCCCCCGCCTTTTTCTCCGCCCCCCTCCCCACAAGTCAAAAAAGAAAGAAAATGGAAATTTCCCAAATGATTTTTTTGGTAAATAAATTAAATAAAAAAGAAGAGAAGACGATCATTCAGATAAAAAAGAGAATTATAATAAAAAAAGAGAAAAAAGGATGATGAAGTGGGTTCCCATCTCATTCCGAGAAGACATATTGCTTTTTGTTCTTCTTTTTTTTGCTCTACTCACGAGTTATGACCCAAAGAGATCAATATTAAGAATGATCGATTTGAGAATGGGTGAATTCTTGTTTTGAAATCAAAAGTCAAATCAAATAAGATTAAATATTAATCTTTCAAATGGAAAAATGACCTTGTTCACCTTGAAATTAGACCGATTGTGAACCAGTGATGTTATTTTTTTCTTTTATAATTTTTGCTATAGATATTTTGTCTTTAATTTTTTTTTTTTTTTTGATTTTGGCTATAAAAATAAAAATATATATTTAGACCTATTTTGCCAACTCGATCTAGTCGATATGATTTCTAGTTATTCTTGGTTCTAAAAATTTGAAACCGAACCTATTTTGTGGGAAACACCTAGATTTGATTGGTTCGTTTCAATTCCCCTAGTGGATTGGAATCGATGCACATCCCTCGTCGGTATTGTGATTGTAGTGGTTTATGGGGATTCTGTTTCTCTTTTGCATAATACATAAGCCATAGAAAAGTTTCTGTTCTTCTTATTTCAATACTCTTAGAGCTTACATACAACTATCTTACTTTGCGCTTGTGACTACCTGATTTAATTAGGGTTTTCCACGAGTTTTCCAAGTTTAATGTGCTTAGCTTAGCGGATATCTTGTTTATTGATGAGTTGAGAATAGATTTAAGTTGAGAGTTTCATCTATGATTTTGACCCTTTGTACATATGTGTATCGCAAAATTCGATTTGTATTCTCCCTTGGTCGTTGCATCATATGTATTTATTGTATTTGAAAAGAATAACGAGAAATTTCGAATGGACTAGAATATACATTGATTTTTGATGATTGAGATGTGGTAGTTTCTCATTTTCTTTTTCCTTTTTTCTCTTTTTTATTAATTCTCTTCCTACTGCTCCTTCTTCCTTTATGTTCCGCCTCCATATGCCAGCGCGCCACCGTTCTGATTGCTCTTCACGTCTTGCTCCAGCCATCGTGATTTAGACTACCACATTAATCTGTCTCTCTCTCCCTACCTCCCTGAGGTCGAGACCTCATAGAGAATTTGCTTCAGGATGGCGGCTAGGAGCGGCGACAACGAGCCAAGAGATGTCCGGTCAGGCGAATAGCTGAGGAAGAAGAGGGTGACAGAGGAAAGAGTTAGGGTTTCAGAGGACATTGTGTGAGTTTTAATTATGGGCAAATTTATTTCAGATAATGTTTGGTTACCTCTTAATTGTAAAAGATCCACCATCTACACCCAAATATAGATTGTGATAAAAAATCCCAGCTTGTTTTGTAAAAGTAGTTAGTTCAGGAGAATGCCAAAATGGAATATCTCAGCGTTTTTATCATTATTATTATTATTTCACTTATTATGTTGCTAGAGGAATATCTCCTATATAATCCGCTTAGATCCACCACTCAGCTGATCAGCCAAATCATTTGGTTAGGAGGCAAAGTTAAAAAGCACAAGAAAGACACCGTGGAGATATTTTACCTTTTTTTTTTTTTTTGGTCGGTCGAGATATTTTACTTTAAATGCAAAAGAATTCCCCATGCTATATAAAAAATTGGTCTTCAGATATGGAATTTTTCAGCTGAGCAGGAAGAAGAAAAAACCTTAACCTTGACAAATTCGTATAAGGTCGCGAGGGTTCTCTGCATCATGCACCGAGTGCAGATCATGATGACACCCCCTTTTTCAATCAAGACCCATCAATCGGCCAGCGATGCCACTTTTCTATGCAGTTCATCCATCAAAAGCAAGACACAGTCACATTTCGATTAAACTATCTTTGACTGATATTTATTCGGACAACATAGTTACAGTTTGAAATCTCCAACGTCGAGGACACGATTCCGTGGCAAGATACAAGGATCTCCCACGTTTTCAAACCGTTTCGTCAATCAAACCCTTTAAAGCTAAGCTCGATGGAAGTTCTAATTTACCAACTTTGTCATGAATTGACGAAGATTAACGATAAACATGTGGGAGCAACTTCGTGCAGCTTAGGAACAGTTTCGATAAGTACTTCCAACAACCGACACTTATAAATAAAAAGCGCACGCACCAATGATGAAAACAATTTGGGAACATCCTTAATCATTATAGCGCAAATGACACTTAGTCGGCCCGTCGGGAGCTGGTTGATAACCACCTTATATCATTAGGGAAACCCTCACATGTGTACTTAAGCTGATCTCAAGTGACACTTAGTCACGTCATTTCCCTGCGCATTAGCACAAAGTGCGTCATGCTGCTTCTTTCGTCCGAACTTGCACGACACAATCTGTCGATCAAAATTTGTTGTAGCTTGTCCGAACTGCTGAAAATGCGTATATAGCTCCTTTTCCCCCCACACAAATAATTGCGAGAGGGAAGGCAAATAATTATAGGGGTGGTTGTCTCAAATGTGGGATGTCACCAAAGCCAGCGACACGATCACGTTCCGCTACAATCGCCTTTGGAGGACGGGCAATAATTGTGCTTGTGGATATGTTGCCACTATGTGTGAGCCATGGTCCTCGATTGGGATCGCTCTTTCCGTATTTGCAAAGATGGTGACAGCCCAGGTTGGAATTCTGAAAGGACTCTTTTTGCTCGCAAAATGAAATGAAATGAAATAAAGATCGAGCTAGTCGGCACCGATCAACATCCATGGAAATTTTAATTTACTGTTGGAACGAATTCGTTTCCCTAAAATAAAAAATTATATGAATGTATCGACATCCGAATTGTGCTGGCGGAATGGTTTGTTACCATTTAGTATATCGAACGAAAAATCGAGACAATAATTGGGCTACGTTATAGAGACTAGGGGTCTCGTCTCTCTAATATGTGGGCGTCTCTATCTGCCATACTTTTGGACCTGAGAGATCCTTCCTGAAAAAGATAGTTTAAAGGGAATTTTTCCTAGTTCACATTAGTATCACATCTCAATCTCCTTATTTGTGGGTAGTTGCCTACTCGAACCAATGGGGACAAAGAAGTATGATAGGGATTTTCCTTTTTCCATTGTATTATTTCGGGCTAGCAAGGGACGATAAGAGTTTGCTAGAGCTGCTGTAGCCAATGTTTGGTGACAGAGACTTCGGCAATTCTGGACCATGCATCATTAAAAGATCATCCAAGGGCAGCTGGACTTGTCAACGCGCGAAGTCTTTCAAAACAAAACTATTTGTGCAATGTATTGATCATCGTTTATAAATCACATCATAATTAATGTGCCACTACATGACCAATTACCAACATGTCGATGATTGCTCTCGAGATATTATATGTACCACACACTTCACAAGAGAAGTTAAAGTATGAAAAATCATAATATGTACTTTATTTAGTTCGGCTTGTTAATCATATTCTTGAAATAGATGTCTATATAATTTCCCAATTACCATCCACTTTTTTCGTGAATTTGAAAATGGGTTTGTATGCATATACGAGATCGATAATGTTAAAATTAGGCGTACAAACACAACAAAATAGAGTAAGGTGGAAAACAAAATTTGAGATATAGAGTTCATTCTGGTTCACCTTTAACTAACGTTATATCCAGCAGATGATTCCATTATAATTAGCACTTCCAACTTTTAATTTATCACACTCAATTACAAGAGAAAGAAATTATATATAGGTGGCGCAATAAAACATTTCGTACGTTCCTATTGATGGAGAGTATTGATCACACCCCAATGGATATATTACAATTATTGATAACTACATGCATGTCTATTACCACAAGTCAAACACGTGTCAACCATGAAAATTTATACATCATAGCTCTCTAAACTTTCACATCCCAAATTAAACAAAAGTACAAATAACATGAACATCACATGCCCAACATCGATTTTCCAAGTCGAATCTACCCCCACACACAACTTTCAACAGAAAACCCTACTTCAAATGCAGAGCAAAATGGGAAAAGAGAGAGACCCTCCGTCCACACCTTTTGGCCACAATCTCCCGGAATCAATAATGGACCCAAAAAAGCCACCAAGGAATTGACAGCCACCTTTTGCTCTTATATCTCACTGTTCTTGCTCGCTGAGATATCACGTGCTTTGAGACCTAAGGATTTACACATATATGAATATCAATATATATTATTTTTATTGTATGTTTTTGATTGATAAAGATAGCTCACCATCCATTTGGGCTAATCATACAAACAATTTTGTCGGAATGTTGGTGGTTATTGGGGCTCTATATATTAGATAAATTAAATAAAGACCATTTTGAGGCCAAGCTATAGGGTCACTTTTTAAAATTCATTTACTATTCTTCTAACCATTTTCTTGCGATCCAAATGGGGGGTTTGCATCAATTTAGGGTTTGGAGGCCGTCCTTGTGGTCCTTTGGTACGGTTGGATTCCTAAGCTGTGTGTTGTACGTCTGGAAGCCAGGAGGCCGATTCAAGCATCTTGGGCTAATATATATATATATACACACACAAAGTGCCATATGGAAAATCAGTAACTTTTTTCAACAGTTAATTTATAGGGTAGATATGAACCTTACATTTCATACAGTAAACCATTACGCTTTTGAAGATACCTGATAAGAACCAGAAAATTTCTAGAACCCTAGAATTTCGAACTTTTGGTTAAAATCAAAAAATGACGAACTTAGTCAAGAGTAGTAAAGTTTGGTGAACAATAAAAGTCATCAATGAAAAGAATAGTCGGCTATTTGAAGAACAACGACAATTTGAAGAGCATCGACAACTTGTTAATGGGGCATAATGACTCTTGATTATCTTATTTAAAAAAATCAAATGATCAATCAATCATTCAATTCTTTTAAAAATGGCATATGTCGACACTAGAAAACGATTAACTTTTGGTTATAATCTATAAGTGATAGACTTAGTCAATTGTAGTAGAATTTGGTGAACAACAAAAGCCCTCGGTGAAGAGAATAGTACATAAATTGAACAGTGTCTATAACTCGATTAGCATAGATAACTCGCCAAGAAAGTTATCGACATTGGATATTAGTTATCTATGAAGTCATTGACATCGAAGTGTAACTGCCAAATACCGATGCTTTTAGATTTGCAATTCTTGTGGATAAGTATTTTTGTAACTTCTTATAAATGCATATATGATTATGAAGTTATTTGTTTTGAGAATAGGGTTAAAAAATATCTATTCAAATTCGACAACCATTTGTAATTGTCGATTATGGGTTTTAAATAACTACATCGTACTCTTTGTTTTACCCTCAATTAATCACATAACTCGATGTTCTTTATCTTTATCTTTATCTTTACTTCCCTATATTTTATTTTTCTGCAATTTACATGATTGGACATGATTATCTCTAATTTTTGTGCCTTTAAATTTCTCGTCATTTACTTTCCTATCTAAAATCAGAAAATGACCCTTTGTTACCTTTGTCGATTCACTCATCAATCCATCTACATAAGGTATTGCATCTTCGATTTAATTCCCACAAGTGGGACGCATTTTGTTAATTCGAGGAGACTACAATGAAAAGAACCAAAACAACAAAAGTTTGATAATGCTATGAGCAACAACAATCTAGTGCCAAAAATTAGTGACCAAATTTCTGCAGACTCTAAATCAGCATTAACGGAACGCCAGAAGAAGGCCAACACAAGGGGACAATACCTTTCTCAATGTCTCACTAAAGGGCAGTCGAGAGAAGTTGCACCAAATCCTCATCACCATCAAGAGGCAATTTGATAAAAATAATATTTATGCTTACGATGAGAGGGCACGATGATTTTTGATTATTTAATTTAAAAGAATATCAATGAATCATTCAATTCCTTTAAAGAGGGCATATGTTAGGCACAAAAAAATGACCAACTTTGATTATAATCGACAAATGGTAGACTTGGTCAATAGTGGCAAAATTTGGTGAACAACAAAAGTCGTCGATGAAAAGAATAGTCCACAATTTAAAGAGTATTGACAACTCGCCAAGAAAGTCATCAAAAAAAAAAAAAAACATTGGCTATTTACGATGAAGTAATCAATCAACGTGTAACTTAGCTTCTTATACATAAGTGTTGTTATGACTTCTTGTAAATGTAGATATGATTAGGAAGTTATTTGTTTTGAAGATATGATTCAAAAGTTATCTTTTTAGATTTAATAATTGTTTGTGACCATCAATGCTTTAAATAGCCACTTTATACTCTTTGTAAGGCCCCCATTTCATCACAAAACTCAACCTCCTTATCTTTATCTTTACTTTTCTGTAATTTAATTTTTCGCAATTTAGATTGCTTGACACAATTTTACAACCTTTGTCAATTCACTCATTAATCCAGATATAATTGAAAGGTATTTCATTGTTGATTAAATTCTGGTGGAACATCTTTTTGGATATATCGAAAAGTATTTTGTCATCAATTCAATTTTGGCAAAACAACATGCAACCGATTTAGTTAGTCAATTGGTATGAAGCCATGCAAGAGGAGTACAAATCCTTGCATGAGAACCACTCATTTGAATTAGTGAACCTGCTTAAGGGTAAGACAACACTAAAAAACAAGTGGGTGTATAGGTTAAAGATGGAAGAAAATAACTTGCAACCTCGATGCAAGGATAGGCTTAGTGTGAAAGGCTTTTGTAATAAAAAAAGGAATTGATTTTGAAGAGATTTTTCACTAGTGGTAAAATTGGTTTCTATTTGAATTGTTTTAGGTTTGACAAGTAGCTTGGATTCAGAAATTAAGCAGCTTGATGGAAAGAAAACTTTACTTTATGAAGACTTCGAAGAAGAAATATGTATAGAGTAGTCATAGGGTTTTAAAGCTGAAAGTAAGGAGCATCTTGTGTGTAGTCTCAAGCAAGTGTCAAGGTAATGGTACACAAAGTTTAAATCATTCATGGAAGATCATGGATATGGTGGAAATTTTTTTGATTCTTGTATCTTTCGAGAATATTTTCATATAACAATTTTATCCTCATACTCTGTGTGAATGACATGTTGACAGTTAGTCATGATATTGGGAAAATTAAAAACTTGATAATGAGTTGAGTAAATTTTTTGCAATGAAATATTTAGGGCTCGCTTAGACAATCCTTGGCAAGGGAATCACTCATGTTAAGAAGAGCATAAAACTTTGACAATCTTAAGAGAAGTACAATGAAAAAGTGCCGGAGAGATTCCATATGAGCAAATGCAAACCAATATGCACTACACTTGCTAGCCACTTGAAGTTGAGTAGTAAAGAGTGTACCACAAGTGAGAAAGAAAAGGAAGAGATGATAAAAGTTCCTTATGCATTAACTATGGATAGTTTGATGTATGCCATGGTTTGTACAAGATTGGATATTACTCATGCAGTTGGTGTTGTGAACAGATTTCTTTCAAGTCCAAGTAAAGAGTATTGAGTCGCTATAAAATAGATTTTGAGGTATCTTAGAGTTACTTATAAAGTTTGCTTGTGCCATGGAAATGGGAAGCTCGAGTTGAATGGTTGCTCAGATGCAAGTTATGTCAGTGATATTGACTCTCGAAAATCCACATTGGGTTATGTAATGACTCTTGCAGGGGGGATAGTTTAGTGGTAATCAAGATTGCAAAAACATGTTACTTTGTCTACAACTGAAACAAAATATATTTTTATTATTGAGAAGGTATTAGATGAAGAAATTCTCACAAGAGTTGGCTTTGAAATAAGATAACTTTGTTTTGTATTGTGATATGAGTGCTATCTATATTATTAAAAATCTAGTGTTGAATTCAAGTTGAAGTAGATTGATGTGAAATATCATTTGATTGGAAAGAGATTAGAGAAGAAACTCTTTTTCCTTGTGGGAGTTCACACCAATGATAATGGAACCAATATAATGACTAAAACCTTGTCCTGGCGCAACTTGATTTCTGTAGAGATGAAGGAACATGATGGAGCTTCTGTCACAAGGTGGAAGGGGATTTAATGCGCGAGGTCCGCCTCTTGGGCCCAACACATCTTGGAAAAAAAGAAGAAGAAGAAGAAGAAAAGTCAAAAAGGAAAAGAAAAGGAGGGCTGGACATTCTTGACAGTGAAGAGAGAAAAAGGAGCGTTTACACAAAAGAAAAAAAAGAAAGAAAGAGGCAGGGAGCAACATTTCATAGGAGAAGAGGCAGTCCGGATTCGACGGTGAAACTTTATTGAATGACTGAAATCTTTATATGTTATTCATTATTCTTTGAAATCCTTTTCCAAATTGTCTCTTAACTTCTCTAACACTGTTCGAAGTTCTCTTATCCCTTCGTTAATTTACTTTTGTGGTGATGAGATATTGTTGATGTTAAGCATTTAGTTGTATAATGAATAATAAATCCTACTATTCTTTGTGATTAGTAAAAAAAAATTGTGGTCCTATAATTTTCTTGCATTGGGTTTTCCATATAAAATTTGTGGGTGTTGTTTTTCTACTTCGACTGTAATTTTCCACACTACATTTATTGGTTTAGGGTTGATATTATTGAAATATTGTAACTGGTTGTATTGATATGTCTTAGGAAATAAATGTAGTCTATATAAAATGAATTGGCATGATTTTAGTCCAACTGGATCAATATATTTGGTTAGGGGTAAGTAAAAGGAACCGTCCAAATTGTGAATTGCTTGAATTGAACCGAATTGGCCGATTTGCCAGTTCCATAAAATTGGAACCGGTGAATATTGACATGATTTCCGGTTTCAAGTGTGGAACCACTCATTCGAACCATCTGGATTGAACCAATTTTATTTTTTTAATCCTTACAAGCCTGAAAATGCTAATTAGTTTGCCCATTATTCACAAACCCTAATTAGTCACAACGCATGCTTGATGTCTCCCTCTTGATCGGTTTGACAAGATAACAGCCATAAAAGTGATGAATCGAGTGTGAATTATTCTGATATCTTGAGGTAAGACGTGACTTTGAGAGCGATATCTTATAGGAGAGAGGGGCTTGGATGCTTTCCACCCGCTTGACCTCTCGCAGAGAGAGCGAAGCGAAGGAAGCGAGCAAGCATGAGGAACGTGAATACTACGATGATAAGGTAATGATGGTGAACTAGCTCGCGCACGTAAAGAAGAGAGAAGCTTGTTTTTGGCAAATGAAATGGAAATTTTTCAAGCTTTCCTTTCATTGCGTCAGTAGTCGGCGTCCGTAGATGATGAAGACGGAGAGTCGCCGAGCTTACGTATGTGGTGGACGTTGGTTTTTTGGACCCATCGGAGAATTAGACCGAACCAATGGTGCAGTTCCTGATTGGGTCTTGGAATCAGTGGATGATTTACAATTCTCAATGTGTGGAGCCAGCCCTCCATGAATGGTTCCCAGTTCTTGAACGGGAACCAATCCACCTGAAATTGATTACCCTTAATTTAGATAATATATTTTCTCGCGTGTGCATTAGGCGAGCCCCATTAGAAACAACAGTGGAGTTGTATTAAGTGCTCATACATCTAACATACCCAAATATTACTCTCAATGTATTTGGCCTCGGTGCTCTGCACACCGAGTTGTTACAACGTGTGCGTGTCTTTGCCCTCATCGTTCCTCAAGTTCTCTGATTGAATTTCTTCTTGTGACCTAGGGTCCAAAGTTTCTCATTGTTGGGTCTCTAGAGAGAACAATGCTGAGAATACTGGCATTGGTGAATAAAGCCCGTATGTGAGAATTGAGTTTGTTACCCAAATTATTTGGTCGGATGAAATAAAAAGATTTCAATGAGATAAGATATGATTTCTCACATGCTACCTCTAGACATTTAGACATCAGTCGGGAAATGACACCGGACATGATGTGAGGAGTCAATGGTTCTAATCATATGAGTAGTAGGATTTCGTGGGATCAGGTTAATTTTGATTAAAATATTTGGAATTGGAAAGAGAAATAAAAACTAAATTGATGGGACAGTGTGGTCGTGATTATTGTAGATCTTACGATGGGGGAGAGGGGAGTTGTGTTCCGAGGCTAAAAATTCTTCGCCCGACTAGCCCATTTTTCTTTTTGAGATAGAAAATTAAACGATCGGGGCATGGTGCCTCCCATTGCTTCTCCCTCCCTGACGCCATGTCCTTCTCTAAACTTACAATTTGGAATTCCATAAAATTTTCTCATTTTTTTTTTGGCCGAAACAATTCACTCCATATATCCAGATAATTTGTTTAGGCCATAATTGGATAACAGTATTGAGAGGTACGGTCAGATTCGATCCAAATAAACATTAGATCTAATGAAAATATCTCATTTGGACTTTAATTTTTCTTATGTTCTACAATGGGACAACCTTCAAAGAGCCCTCCCGCAATTAGAGAGAGAGAGAGAGCGCCAAACTCTCACCTCCAAATAAGATGGATAGCACTGCTTATACTTAACAGCCAGATCAGAACAAGAAGATGATTGAAAGGAATGACAGGTTGGCATGCACCCTATATGCTTTTTCAGAGTATAGAGAGAGAGAAAGAGAGAGAGAGAGAGAGAGAGAGAGAGAGAGAGGTAAACAAAAAGGCGTGTCATCAGGTCTCGCCATTTCTAAGTCTAAAGGCTATCGCTTTTTGGTACCCTCTCTCCTGCAAACTGCACCAAAAATAATGCGTTCATATTCATTTTACGAAAAATGTCTCTGCAGCGACAGTTGGTGCGGTCTCCCCTTACTTCTCTCTTCCTCTTTTGTAATTGACCTTGACCTTTCCTCGTTGTATACCGTGGTACCGCACCGCCGCGAGGGGTTCAATCACATGGAATTGAAGGTCCGCTCGTCACGCCTTTTCGAGATCATCCAGGCAAATATGATGGGTGCATGAAATCGAAAGCTCGAGAAGGGGAGGGACTGAAAGAGAGAGCACGAAGGTGACTCTGCCCCCACCTCGACGGGTTCGACGTACTTAATGCGAGACAATTATGAAACGACAGCTCACGATCGGTAGTACAAGAATCATGAGATGTAAACAACCGTCTTTGTGGTTCATATTTACGTATATGAGAAACGCATTTAGAGGTCTGGGGGCCGGTGGCTAATCAAATCTGATGGTACAATATGAATGAAAAAGCAGATGATAGTATCTTAAGAAGAGATTTGATGATATCTAGGGGACATTTCTCTGAACTTACGGACATTTCGGTCATTTGAGGACAGCTGCACACCCCATTTATCATTAATCACAGAAGATCTCTATCTTGCAAACGCATGTAATGCTGGCGAACATCTCGCGGTGCTACTAGCCGCTCAAAGTGGAGGTGGTGGTATCGTACTCGCAAACCATTTCCGGATGCTATCACCTCAATTTAATGAAGGACGCATCATGTCCTTGGAGTTGCCAGGGCCAGTCACTCTATGTCGCCTCTGGCACCCTCGTCGCGAGGCGTCGACAGCGACGGGGGAGCAGCTTGGATTGGTCAGGCATGGCGACGAGATGAGTGAGCGGAGAGAGGGTGCCGGTCAGGGGATTTCGAGTGGAAATGGAGACTCCAAGTGAGGGGAAGATAGACGCTTTGACAACTGGAGGATGGGCGGTGCGATGAATGACGACAATGGGTGGCTTGGGAAAAATAGTACAAGAAATCTTGAACTTATTGTGCAATAGTTAATTCATTAATAAACCTTTCAATTTTACCTATGCAGTCTTAAACACATTAAAGATTCTTCAATTTAGTCATAAATCTTTCAATTGTACTACTTTAGTTCTCAATCTATTGACGATTTGCTGATTTAGTATTAAACCTATTGATGATTTGCCAATTTATTTTTGCTGGAAATCACATGGCATAGCCGAGGCTGATTGAGATAATTTTTGGCATTTTTGAAAAAATTCTCTAGAATTTTTTAAAATATTTTTGAACTTCTTTTCTTTTCTTTCTTTTTCTCTTTTTTCTCGGCTGGTCATCGGACCTTGGCGATGGGCAACAACCAGCGAAGGAAGAAAGGAAAAGAAAGAATTCAAAAAATTATTTAAAAAATCATACAAATTTGAAAAAAAGTAGACTTTGGCGCCTGTCATACCACGTAGGATGACTAATATTCACGTTGGCGATTTCGGCTAAAATTGATTGAAATGACTAAATTGACATATTATCAAAAGGTTTAAAACTAAAATTGCCAAATCGTCGAAATATCTTGGACAAAATTAGCACAATTAAAAGGTCATCATCAAAAGGTTTATAATTAAATTTGACATAATTAAAAGGTTCAAAATTTATATTAAATTTTATGACTTTGGATTATTTCCTCGAGTGGCTTGAGTTGGCTTCGCACATGCAATGGTGGACCTCGGAGTTCTGTAGGTTAGTATGAGACCGAAAGCCAGAGGAGAGGAGAGAGTGAGAGATATTTCTTTTTCGGTCTTAATGAATAGGTGGCGCAAATTCAACGGCCCATCAAGTTGTGATGGTACATAGGTCACATGATCTGGGAACAGTACCTGTCACGACACGTTTTGGCACTCTTCGCCATTACCTTTGGTCCATTATAGGTTTTTGTCATGTAAAAGCTCCAAGGATTGCCAAGAGAAATTTCCAGACCATGACAACCCCAATCCAACTACATTGAACCCATACCAAAATTACGACAATAATATCAAAGTTCAATTCGAGAATGATGGCATTGACAACGAAACACTCCATTGTCATCATGTAAAGATAAATCGACCCTTTAGGACAAAACGATCCACGTTGACATGATGTAGGAAGAAATCCCGAGAATTTCGTCTATTGGAAGATGAAGAATTAGGTTGGGTGGCCATGAAATATTGGGAAAGTGAAGAAATCGCAGGTCAAGTACCTCAGATAGGGTTGGATATTCAAATAGGAAATTGGTGTCTCCATCATAGAACTTTATTATCAAGATAAGGGGATCATGATTATGATGTGAATGGCGTACCAAAACGGCTATCCTCATCAATAATGTAAGTGGACAAAATCTTCTAAATACGCAAATATTTGTAAAACCTATGTGCATTATCTATGATTATATAATATGCACTCAGCATCTTCATGACCCCACCATTCAAATAGGGTCAAGAATAGGTCGTCGTCATTCAGCGTAGGATCTTCCAAATCCTCTTCGATTCGAACCATAATAAACAACACGTAACATTGAGATCAACACCATACTTTGGGGGGGAGGAGAGAGAAAGAGAG
The DNA here is from genome assembly GCA_016097605.1 of Eucalyptus guilfoylei. Taxonomy (NCBI): domain Eukaryota; kingdom Viridiplantae; phylum Streptophyta; class Magnoliopsida; order Myrtales; family Myrtaceae; genus Eucalyptus; species Eucalyptus guilfoylei. Next base: position 21,695,966 of record CM027861.1, on the reverse strand, counting down.
AGAGAGATTGGGTTTCAATATAGGATGACCCACTTGCTTCAATAATGGAAACGGGTAGAGAGGTGACAGTAACTGGGGAATTACCCAGCTTTCAATACCAACAACCTCCTTCCCTAACGAAGAAATTGACCCCTTTGACTAATTAGGTTGTCAAAGTACATTAACAAGTCTCCTCTATAGGAAACTATGTCAAAAAATGTGTGCAAACTCTCTCCAAGAATGTACTGTGTTCCAACGGTAATCATTATTAATCTCCTCATTAGAGCATCCATTCTACTGTTGACTGTGTCTTCTCAAATCTTCCTCCTCCATCAATCTAATAGCGTTTCGCCCGAATGGCTCCCACGACAAGCCTATTTAGTTGTTACCCTCACTAGCCTTAAATTCAATGAACCAACGTCCCACGCAAGAATAATACTTAGTAGTAGCAGCAGCAACAGCGCTAATAATATTAATAATGATAGACCGTTTCAATAAATATATTTCATTCTTAACACAGATACGCTCTCCTTAAATAATTAAGCAACCTTTTTCAAAGATTGGGTCCATCGAAGACTCGAATACTATTAATGAAGTAAACAATATGGATTATTTTTAGTCCCTATATGACTCAATCGGGAAATTTTCGACAAGTTCTAGATCAATACCCTAACTAGGTTTTGGATGATGTAAATCATTTTGTGTATGTGAAGGAAGTAATGGAGGCGGTGTTTCAATTGGGAATAATGAAGTCTCCAAGACCAGATGGACTCAATGATCAATTTTATCATCATCGCTGGGATGAAATTCAGCAAGACGTATTCAATCATGGTAAAAATCTTCTTTGATTCAGTTATCTTTTATCCCAATTTAAATAGATCTCATATATCCCTTATCCCAAAAGTGTCAAACCCAAAAAGCTTGATCCAATTTAGACCAATAAGTTTATGCAACTTTGATAACAAGATAATTTCTAAGGTAATGGTTAATCGCCTTAAACCTTGGCTTCTTGAGTTGATTGCTTTGGAGCACGGTGCCTTTGTGAGTAGTAGATTGATTCAAAATAACATCTTGCTTGTTCAAGAGTTGTTGCATCAATTGAGGGTTACAAAAAGAAGGTAAAAGTTCCGAGCAGTGTAGAATTGGATATACATAAGACAGATGATAGGATGTCATGTGATTTTTTGAGGGCTTGTATTTTAAAAATGGGTTTCCATACGGAATGGCTTTCATTAATTATGTATTGTCACCTTTGTCTTCTTAGTGTGAACTTAATGGTGAATTTTTGCCTCTATTTCCCAACCTTCAAGAAGTACGGTTGATTATTTTGCTTCATTTCTTGAACAAAGCAGTGAAAGATGGAAGCATTACAAAAATTAAATTGAATAGACATTGCTCAACTTTGTCTAATCATCAATTTACAGATGACTTTATCTTCTTTCTTGATAGGAAGATTAAAGAGTGTCGGAAGCTAGCTGTTGTTTTAAATCAATATAGTCTTGCTAAAGGCCAAGCCATCAATCTTGACAATTATGGAATTTTTTCAGCGGTGGTTGTTCACAATTTCTCAAACGAAATATGGCTTATAAATTAAGAGTCTCAAATATAGAAAAGAGAGGAAAATACCTAGGTGTTTTGTCATATTGCAGTCAATAGAAGAAATAGATTATTAATTAATACAGTTGCGTGAGCCCTACCCAATACGTAATGTTAATACTCAAAATCCCAATTTCCAATTATAAGGCTTGCTGTGACCTTCCCAAAGATGAACTACTAAGAGAAACCTAATGGATTACTAAATAAAATATAGTATGAACTTTTTCAAACCCATACCAATCGCAATTTTGGAGTTCTATTTAACTAATTAAACATGCAAATTTTAATTCATTTGGGAGGTGTGGACGTCACAAGGGGATTTCTGGACCGTTGATGCTTGATTCTTTTGGTTAAGTTGAAAAATCAGGTGTCGAAGAGGTCTTGTCAAAATTTCCACACATTTCGACTTAGAACAAATGCATATTCACCATTTCGAACGATCACGCGTTAGACTCTCTAGCAATTCAACCAGTCTATTTTTTCCTTCGTAGACATACTTTCAAACATCATTTCACCATCTTGACTAGACAAATCCAAGAACAACGTATTACCAAACTCTCCACAAAATTTGAGCGTGATCCAACGATACACGGGAATCTTTTTAGGGGGCCGTAGGAGAGAGACAGAGCTCGTGGGTATATGTGTTTATTTTATTTTTTGTGCTCTCCTGGGTCCTTTTTTCTTTTCTATTGTGTATTGTGAAGCCCTCTCGTGAACAGCTTTCTTAACCTCAAAAGAACAATGTTCTTTATATAGGTAAAGATTAAAACTTTTCTTGAGATATCTCTTTTCTAAATTGAAACAAAAAAATTATGTGATATATTCAAGATAGGAAAATAAAATATCTCTTTCATTTCTGATCCAATAACTGAAATTTTGAGCTCAATATGTTTTATTGTTCTTCAATTAAAGAGCACAATTTTTTCTACTTTAACTTTCCTCATGCGCATCCCTTATGTGAAATTTTTGGCTGCTATGGGCTTGGCCAAATTTTGCATTCTCTTAAGCATAGTTCTGATTAACCAATTAAGTTTAAAGTATACTTGCTTAACTCAGTCCAATTATAATGCAGTTTATGTGGGCTTATTATTACTAATTAACAATGCCCCAAATTTTTGCATATGTAATTTAACAATTTTTTTGTTTAGGGGTTGGGATCAATCTCTAATTTTTCTATATGATAATCAGGGTTGCTAAAATTTATGTATCCACAAAGTTATGAAAAAGAGAGTAATTTCTTTTAAATGGAGAAACAGTAAACCCAAATTAGATATGCACTCGATGAGATGGAAAGTGCGGAAAACGAGAAAAGATAGTGGGGGGTTAGGTTTAAAGGACTTAATTTCTTTTAAGAAGAGAATGTTGTGTAAACATACATGGAGATTAGTAAAGACCTTTTTAGCTATATGCACTCAGGCATTAAAGGGAATTTATTTTCCCCATGCTAATATTCGGCAAGCAGGATAGGGCTCCTACCCTTTTTGGGGATGGCAAAGATTAATCGTGGGTACAGAAGCTATTAGTCAGCAGGTGGTAAGGGGGAGAATATCCCCATTCGTGAAGATAGATCGTAAAAAATGAAAAAGAAGTTATAGGAGGGCCATCGAATCGTGATAAACCTCAGACAGTGGCTGACTTGATTAATAAGGAGTATAGTACTTGGAAAGAGCAAAATCTACGGAGTTTATTCGATGAGCGAACTCTAGATGAAATACTTGCATCACTTAAGTATGAGCTCCCAGAAGGATAGCTTGGTCTGGACTGACAATAAATCAGGACATTACTCAATGAATAGTGGGTTTAATCGAATCCGAGATACAGAACAGTGACAGAATGTCGACCAAGGTTTATCTTCTTGCCAGACTTCTAGGACTTCATGGACATGAATATGGAAACTGGATACCTACCCGAAGATCACAGTTTTTACGTGGACTATGTGCCAAAATGCCCTACCTACGAGAGCAAATCTGTTTAAACAGAAAGTCATACCTGAATCAATTGGCCCCCTTTGCCAAAAATTCCTGGAAACAACAGAGGACAAATTCCTACAGTGTCGCTGGCCAAAGGAAGTGTCGCTCGATATAGAGAAATCACCAGAATAGAGGAATGGTTGTTGCAATTGTAAAAACCCAGCTTCAACTTACCCTCCTTGGAAGTACTTGTGGGGGATCCTTTGGAATTTATGGAAAGCAAGAAACAATTTCGTTTTCCCCCCTCGGCGCCAGTATCGGGCGATATTGTTGAGACAAGCCCTTGCCCAGAACCAGATTCTTCATAAAAGGCATCCAAAAAAGAAAACTTCAGCTGATGTACGAGGTAACTCACCAGCCATATGGAGTCCACCGACGAGGAGGCTCCCTGAAGATAAATTTTCAATGGATCGTCCGTTGGAGGGACACGATGGAAGGTGCAACAGCAAGTATCTGTCGAGCTTCCTCTGCAATTCACGCTGGAATTGCCGGAGTCGTTGAAGTACTTGGAAACTAGAATTGATCAGCAGGTGTGTTTGGAAACCGAGAGCTTCGTCTGCAGTTCGTTGGGAGGCCTTCTTGCGGGCTCTGTTCAGGCCCGGTGGGAGTTGCGGGCCATTATCGAACAGTGCAGATAGCGTCTACCCCCATTTCCTCGAAGTCCAAGTCGCCCGCTATTATCGCGAGACCGACCGGTTGGCAGATTCTGTCGCCAAGGCCTGGAGAACTAAAGCGCTTCCTGGTAACTGGTTGTATGATCCGAAGAACTCGTCTTTACCGTTCCAATAGCGCTACTAGATACGAAACAAAAGCCATCGTTTTGATCCCATAAAATAAAGAAAACAAAAGTCAACGACATGGACATCGTCCAAGCACGCCAAGGCTGGAAAGATCCCGGAAAAAACCTTTCCTTTGCAAGTTTCTTTAACTGAAAGAAAGCGAGTCAAGACGCCGACAATCCTTCATTCGTTCGAAATCGTCACTATCAAATCTTCTCTGCGTTATTCTCTCTTCTGTCCGAATCACCTATCGAATCATCTCTGCTGAGTCGCGACTTCTCTCAGTTAGATGGCTCGTCGTCCAATCTCGCGATTGGGCCTGGTCTTTCTGCTAGCTTTCGCCGCGATCAGCGCGCAGAAACTTCCCGTTTCGGGGCATGATTGTCGGGTTTCCTCGGCGGGTAGCATGAGCAGTACACAGGCGATCGGGTTCCAGCAGGTGGCTGTGGATCAGAAGTACGCCGACCAGATGTGGGAGAAATTGGAACGCGCCATTCACCAGATTTACAATCACAATGTCAGTGGCCTTAACTTCGAGGAGCTCTACAGGTTCTCTCTCTCTCTCTCTCTCTCTCTCTCTCTCTCTCTCTCTCTCTCTCTCTTTATCTCTTGAAGTTCATCTGGCTTTTGACTGATCTGTCCATCTTGGTTCTCTCATAACTGCTGCTAGCCTCGTTTCTTTTCCTTTGAACTGAGGATTTCGATTTCCTTTCTAATTTTTTTTTTTTAATTTCGTCTAAGGATTTCCCAGTTCAGACGTGCTTTTTCAATTCTTTCATGTTCTATATCGCAGTGGATATTGACTTTGCTCCATTTATTTTGCAAAGAGTGAATGATCTAAAAATATTTTCTTAAAAGTAATTATTTTTTTTTTTAAAAAAAAATAAATGAATGAAAAATATTTTTATCATCCATGAGTTGTCAAATATTTTTTATTGCCTAATTATTTCGAGCGATACAAGCAATTGCTTTTGAAAAAAATATTTTCTAAATTATTCATTTTACGTGAAATAAACGGTGCTTTCCATTTTGCTATGTTACATACGATAATTTGACTCTTTAATATTAGGTATTTCACCCCGTGTATACGACCTTTGGTCGTTCTTCATGGTGCTTCTTTCCTTGGTTAGAAATCTTTAACAATTATGCGTCTTAGAACAGAGCTATGCCCTTCGTTTGTTTCAGCTGCTCTGTTGGGGAAGTACTTCTTTGTTTTATACTGAGTGGCTCTTTGTATGGAGGTATAGATCTAGTCGTGTTATCTTTTATTGAGTACGATTAGCAATGATGTTTCCAGTCGAGGCTGCGGCCATCTGATTGGATTACGAAACTCCCTTCTCTATGGGTCTAATGCCACCATTTGGTTTTTGTGTCGTTTCGTAAAAAGCATCGAGGCCATAATGCACCTGCACTCGTCCTCTTTTATGCGTCGGCATTGAGTTGCATTGTCTGTGGGCGACGGTTGTAGGGTCGTGGGATCATAATGTTTTGATGCGCCTTCATATATAGGAGCGCCTACAACATGGTTCTGCACAAGTTCGGTGAGAAGCTGTACTCTGGATTGGTGACAACCATGACTGCTCACCTAAAGGAAATATCGGAATCCATCGAAGATGCCCGAGGAGGTTCGTTTCTGGAGGAACTAAACAGGAAATGGAACGATCATAATAAAGCACTGCAAATGATCGGGGACGTGCTCATGTACATGGATAGAACTTTCGTCCAAAGTACCCGCAAAACCCCAGTTCATGAGCTTGGGTTGATTCTTTGGAGGGATAATGTCATCTACTCCACCAAGATCCGCACCAGGCTTCAAGATACATTGCTAGAACTAGTGCTTAGAGAAAGAACTGGTGAGGTCATCAATCGAGGGATTATGGGGAACGTAACTAAAATGCTGATGGCTTTAGGTTCTTCGGTTTATCAGGAAGAATTCGAACGGCCATTTCTGGAGGTCTCAGCCGAGTTTTACAGAGGCGAATCCCAGAAGTTCATCGAGTGTTGCGATTGTGGCGAGTATCTGAAGGAAGCCAAGAGGCGTCTTAATGAAGAAATGGAGAGAGTAACGCACTACTTGGACGCCACAAGCGAAGCCAAGATCATAAACGTCGTGGAGAAGGAGATGATTGCAGATCGCATGATGGTACTGGTGCGCATGGAGAATTCGGGCTTGGTGAGCATGCTTCGTGACGATAAGTATGAAGACTTGGGAAGGATGTACAACTTGTTTCGTCGAGTCCCCAACGGCCTCTCGACTGTTCGAGAGGTGATGACTTCTCATATAAGGGCGATTGGCGAGCAGTCTGTTACTGATCCCGAGAGGTTGGAAGACCCCGTTAAATTTGTTCACTGGCTACTGGATGAAAAGGATAAGTATGATAAGATCATAAGTTCTGCATTTGACAACAATCAGACGTTCCAGAATGCTTTGAATTCATCCTTTGAGTACTTCATCAACTTGAATGCTCGTTCTCCTGAACTCATTTCGTTGTTTGTTGATGATAAACTACGCAATGGCTTGGAAGGCGTCGGCGAGGAGAACGTGGAGGTCATTCTTGACAAGGTGATGATGTTGTTCCGCTCCTTGCAAGAAAAGGATGTGTTCGAGAAGTACTATGAACAGCATTTGGCGGAAAGGCTTCTGTCCGGAAAAACTGTTTCTGATTACGCAGAGAGGAGTCTCATGGCCAAGCTCAAGACTGAATGCGGATGTCAATTCAGTTCGAAACTGGAACGCATGCTTGCTGATATGAAAATCTCCCAAGATACGACGCAGGGGCTCTACAGAAGCCAATGAGCTCAAGCCGGCTGCTGTCCCTTGCACGAGACAATTTGTCAACGAGTGCCTTTGAAGCATTTGTTTTTTTATTTTTTTATGAGCTCACGCCGGCTGCTGTCCCTTGCACGAGACAATTTGTCAACGAGTGCCTTTGAAGCATTTGTTAGTTTATGCATAGAACAAAAGTATCGATGATCGGAACACCGATCATGCACGAGGCACTTCACTAGAAAAGTATAAAAGTATGGCCAACCATAATGTGTACTTTTTTCAGTGTTGGCTTGTTAATCAAATCCTTGTAATGTACGTTGTCTCTAATGAACTATGTAGTTCTTCCGCTTCCCTTCCACTTTTTCCGTGAATTTATAATTTGATTTGTATCATATGCGAGATCAACCTGACGTAATTATTGATTATTGCATGCGTGTCCATTACCACGATTCAAACACGTGGCAATTGCGAAAATGGATCTCTAAACTTTCACATCTCAAGTTAAATAAAAGCACAAATGACGTAAATACCGCATGCCAAACATCAATACCCCTTACTCGAATCTACCCATACAACTTCTATCAGAAAACCCAATTAGAATGGAGAGTACTATGGGAAAAGAGAGAGCTTCGTCCACACCTTTTGGCCACTACCCCTAGCCGGAATCAATAATGGAAAAGCCACAAAAGAATTGACACCCACATTTTGCTATTGGCTCTCACTGCTCTTGCTTGCTAATAGGGGTAAGCATCAAGTTCTAGGACATGTCGGGTAGGTTTCAAGTTCCAAAAATTGGAGAACCTATTTTGACGGGTAGGTGTCGGGTTTCAGATGGAAACCTAGAACCTAGAAAGTAGAACCAAGAATAAACTTTCATATTTTTCTTGTTCTCTATCTTCACGCGATCTTACGGCATTCCGTGACGTCCAACGATGACTATGTAATCTAAAGCCACTAGTCTACACTTCCATTTTCGACAATATTCATGATTGAGATTTTTACTTTGTTAATATTTAATAATCTTGATATGTTTAAACATATGAGTTATGGTTGATAGATTGTAGCAAATAGTGGTCAATTGAAGTGTTAATTCATTACAATCATTCAATTAAGAGTACAGTTAGAACTTGAGTAAATCTTGGCATGTGACAGGATCGGTTCCAAGTTCTTAGGTATGTAGAATAGATTTAATGTTCCAAAAATTAAGGCACTTGTTCGACGGATTTGAAGTTCCACTTGAAACTTGGAACCACCCACCCTACTTGCTTAGATATCATGTGCTTTGACACCTAAGGATTTACACATATATGAATATCCATATTATATAATTTTAATGTATGCTTTTGATTAACGAAGATAGCTCACCATCCATTTATGCTAATCATACAAACAATTTGTCGTAATTTTGGTGGTTACTAGGGCTGCATAAATAAGGTAAAGAACGACCATTTTTTAGGCCAAGCTATACTGTCACTTTTCAATTTCATTTACTATTCTTCTAACCATTTTCTTGCAATCCAAATGGGGGGTTTGCATCAATTTGGGGTTTGCAGGCCGTCCTTGTGGTCCTGCGGTACGGTTGGATTCCTGAACTATGTGTTGTATGTGGGGAAGCTAAGAGACCGATTCGAGAATCAAGGGCTTAGTGTCGCTCGTGCGTGTATGGTAAGCCATCACGCTTTGAGAAAATTTCTAGAACCCTAAGATTTTCGATCTTCTGCGTTCAAACGAATTAGCTAGTTGAAACTTTGCGACCTTTGCTACATCCAAGGGTTAGATTAGAAAGGGATTCAAACTCTCCATCTGCTAAAATTAAGTGTGGAATTGTCCTTAACCGACGAGAGTTTAAACTAAGAATCAAAATGCGAGTAATTGCCTAAGCATACCTCAAATGATTTCCGCCTCGAAGGCTGGCGTTCTGCTTCTTCATCTAAAGCATGGAGATTACTAGATTGAGAGCTCGAGGGCACCTGATATTCAAACACGATGTCTCTAGTTATGTGGCAATTAATGCTTAGACTAAGTAAGGTCAATAAATTAAACACAAACTTCAAGGGAAGCTACGTTCTTCGATTCGGATACACTCTTATGATTTATCAATAATTGAAGCAGTTATCAAAACTCGAAAGCTCGCTTATATAGATATGTGAACTATGGAACTCTATCCAACTTTGATATGTTTTGGGAAATAAATGGGGCGGCCTATATAAATTGGATTATTACGGTTTCAATCCAAATTGGATCACTATGTTTGGATGATCTGTTTCCTTACATATATATCAGGTGCATGTGCACCTAAAGCACAAGTCATTGATTAGATGAGTCCCATCAGAAACCACGGTTGAGCTGTATTAAGTGCACATATATCCAACATACCCAGATATTGCTCTCGATGTGTTTGGGCATTGTGCTTTGTAACCCGAGTTATCGCAATACGTGTGTCTTTGACCTCATCATTTCACAAGTTCTCCAATCGAATTTCTTCTTGTGACCTAGGGTCCAAAGTTTCTCATCATTGGGTCTCTAGGAAGAACAATGCTTAGTGTACTAGGACTGACGAATAAAGCCGGTATTTTCAATCCCCAATCGAAGGCAACCTTCATCGAACCATAACTCTAAATGGTAAATTGCGAACATGGGCACTAATTACTTATATTTTTCAGGTAAGTCTACGTGTGACTAATATTTGAAACTTCTAACAATCAATCGGAAACAATTCCAACTAGGAATGGCGAGAAGGTTCAGCTTGCCAAGTTGCGAATTTCCATGTTTTCATCAACTTCAGATGAATTATCTCCACCTCGATAATGAGAGAGAGAGTGCCAAACTCCCACCTTCCCAAATGGCATAAAGATCAACGCTTATACTACAAAGCCAGATCAGACCCAGAAGATGGTAAAAAGGAATGACAGGTTGCCATGCACATATATATTTCTCTAAAGTAGAGAGAGAGAGAGGGGGGGGGGGGGGGGCCGTGTCATCATCAGGGATAGCCATTTCTAAAGGCTGTAATTGACATTGACCGTTCCTCGTTGTTACTGTGGTACCCCCTCACCAATCACATGTTATCGAGGTTTGGTCATACGAAGACACACACATGGGAGTGTCCGTGCATGAAATTGAAAGCTCGAGAAGGAGAGACCGAAAGAGAAAGGCAGGACGACAGCAACTGCACCCCCTTGAATGGGGTCTTGGCGCATTTAATGCAAAATAATCATGCCACGACAGCCCACGATCGGAAGTACAAAAATTATAAAGATGTAACCATCTTAGGAGTTAGTATTACACGTATGAGAAAAGGCATTTAGAGGTTTGCTGGTCAAGGTAATTAATTATATAGATGAAACAATGTAAATGAAGATTTCAGAGGAGATTGATTTTGGAGGCAATATGAATCGCGGGCGTCCCTCTACCAATCGTTCCGTTAAAAAGAAGGGATAGAATTACTAAAAAGAGATATCTTAAGGACATTCCTCTAGACATATCGAGATTTTGGTCATTTGCCCCATTTTCCTCTAATTGCATAAGATCTCTCTCTCCCTCTCCCTCCCGAAACCTACGCCTGATAATAAAATCCTAGAAAGAATGCTGGTGAACATCTAGCAATGCTGCTGGCCCCTCTAGGTGGGAGTGGTGGTATTGTGCTCAAACTTGTACCCAAATATTGTCACCTCACCTCGATGAAGGACGGATGTCCTTGGGTTTGCTAAGGCCAATACCTCGCTCTCTCTCTCTCTCCCCCACTCTTCCCCTCCCCGACTATGGAGTACTTGGGCGAGGGGTCGACGATGACGAGGGGAGTATGCAGGATTGCATGTGGTGAAGGGACGAGTGAGCAGAGAGAGGAAGTTCGTTGGGGGAGTTGGCGTGGAGATGGAGATGACAAGAGAGGGGAAATGAGAAAGAGGAGACGACGGCTGCTGGGCGAGCAGTGCAACAATCGACCAGATGGGTCACGGGTGGCTCGAGGTGGTGGCATGCTTGCAAAGTGGTTGGCAGGGTTATGCAGGTTGGTTTGGTCAGATTTTTCAATTCATTCATCATTGGCTGGCTTACGTGGCATATTGCCACATTAGTGATTTTCATTGAAAATTGACTGAAAAAATTATATTGAAATTTCAGGCAAATGTTTAGAGTTAAATCAGTAAATTTAAAATGTTTATCAATGAAATGACATCTACATAATAAGTTTAGAACCAATTAGATAATTTGATCGATTTTCTTATAAGGATCAATGCTCATTCAATTGAATTAGAGAAGTGAACTTAGCATGATGCAAAAAACTGTTGCGCGACAGCTCCCAGACGCAACATGAAGAAGCGTCTCGTGTGCAAGAACAGGATGATCAGCTCATCCTAAAAAGACTTCGACATGTACACACTTACGTACGGCCTACCATCGATTAGCTAGCCAAAAACGATTCCTCGTGGCGAAATGACTGGTACTACGGGCCTTGAAAACAGCCAGTCACTCCGAACAGCCATGGCTTCTTTCCACTGCATTTCCTTAAATCTTGGAGAACATGTGAATCTGAATCTTCAAACTGTCTTGGCACTCTTCGTTATCACCTCTGATCTCGGAGCAACGTGCCAAGAGAGCAGCTAGATCATGACAGCCCCGACACTACAACTATTAAGTTGTTAACCGATAGCAAAACAACGACAATAATATCGAAGTTCCACTCGCGAACGAGGAGATTGACAATGAAACGCACTGTAAAGATGCGAATGGTGTACCAAAGCGGCTGTCCTCCTCAATAATGTAAGTGGACAAAGATCTTATAAATATGCACATATATATATAATCTGTATGCATTATCTACGATTATATAATATGCACACAGCATCTTCATGACCCCACCATCTCCATGGGGTCAAGAATAGCTCGTTGTCACACAGCCTAGGATCTTCCAGATCCCCTTGGATTCGAACTCCAATAGACAATGCGTGAAATTAGAATACATCACCTGCTCAAGCAACATCATACTATGAAGAGAGAGAGAGAGAGAGGGAGAGTAGATTGGGATTCAATATGAAAAGACCCGGTTGCTTCAATTGAAAAGACCCTGTTGCTTCAATGATGGAAATGGATAGAGAGGTGACAATGACCTGCGACCTACCCGGGTTTCAATACCAACCAACCCATAATCGATCCTTCCCTTATGAAGAAATTGACTCGTTTGTCAAATTAGGTTGTTAGTCACATATACAGCAGTTTTCTCTATAAGGAACTATCCCAAAAATATGTGGAAAACTCTCTCGAAGAATAGACTACGTCTCAACGTTAATCAAAATGGATCTCCTCATTATAGTATCCATTCTACTCTTGACTGTGTCTACTCAAATCTTGCACCTCCATCAATCTAATAGTGTTTCACGGAAGTAGTTTCCGTGACAAGCCTAGTTATCTACATTGTCATCTACTCCTACTTAAGTAGTTTCCCCCACTACCCTAAAATTAGTTGAGCCAACATTCTGCGCAAGAAAGTTAAGCTGATTTGATCCTCTTGCTACCAATGATAGTGATAAAAGAAGAGAGATCGTCTCGATAGACAGAATCTATTCTCAGAATGGATGTGCGAGACAGAATCTATTCTCAGAATGGATGTGCTTTTTCTTCGATAATTTCGCGATCTTATTTCCCTCGAAACTAGAGTATGAACGAAAGGATGATGAGGAATTGAACATGGGCAGTTTGACATGCGCAACAACAGCCAACCAAATTATTCGAGGCTTGGGCCCATAGAAGACTCGAACACTATTAATCAAACAAACAAGATGGGCATCGCAGGTTTCACAACTCATGACACTCAACGGATAATATGGCCTCGTGCATTTACATGAAGAATGGATCGTTCAGACATCATGATAATTAATATGAACTGTTAGGTCTCTAGAGCGTAGGAACCAAGAACATCCTCGGCTATGCTTCAGACATCGTCCTCCCGCTTTCTGCAGAACTATTACCAATTCAGTTGACATATAGTTCGCTGATAACGAGATGCACTACTTCCATATCGTATCCTGAGGTTGGGCTAAGATCCATGTTTTTAGTTCGGAGCCGAAAGCACAGATCCCTATATTCTTCAGGGTTCAGCCACTTCAGATGCCATAAGGATTAGCCTTCTCGGTTATTCTATCAAAATAGGGGTTCTCGAGACATGTTCACCGTCATAAGCTCAACAATTCACATAAAAAAATGAATTGGTTGCCGCCACCACAGTGCAACTCGAAGATATAGTCTTATGTTTAGCATGCAAGATCGAGTTGTCCCCGACATACATTGACTAGAATTGCGTGCCTCCCAATGAATATCAACCAGATGAAAGGAAAACAACAAGGCCAACTAGCCTCGGCGGGAAAATCATCGAACAATGCTTTTTGCAAACCCTTCTGTAGACACATTTGAGAGATTCTAGCCATAAGTTGATGGACACATATTCCCGACAAAAACTAGCCATTAAGTCAGGAGACTCCGAAGAAGTACTGCGACCTGCAATTTATCTACCTTATATCCAGAAATGCCGATTTGGTAAGAACTATGAATGGATATGATTTCAAGCAGAAGGACCAAACAGGCTCCAATCATTGACTTTGAAGCTAGAGACTGCAAGTTTAAAGACCTCAGCCATGGGCATGTATCCAGATTGTGATGCAGGGGCAGCTAATCCAGCACCAACTGTTCTTGCACTTTCACTCAAAGGGCTGCAAGCAAATTGAATTTTTGTGTGAACCAGGGCAACTTTAAAAAAATAAATTGAGTATTATTTTTTTATGCATGTGCAGATGCGTTAGGCACTTGGCCCCAAAATATGGGCGGGATGACAGGTCAGATTTTCCAAACAACAAATCCACAGCAAGAAAAAAGGGGAAAGGCACATACACAATCAACTAGCACAAGTACAAAATGACCCATTAATGAAAGGATTCAGCCAGATTTAGGTATCTTACTGCTAAAATCAGTACATCAACAAAAGTTTTCCAAGGAAAACTGAGTCAAAGCAATTTTATGTTTTCATCCATTCTGACAACTACTCTCACCAAAAACATCTCAAGGGCAATCGAGCTCCCTCATGCCAACTTCCAGAAAAGAAAAGCCAAAAGGTCTGTCATGCCAATGCTGGGGTGGAAGAAATTCACCAGAGGAGGAGCAACATAATCTTTAAGTCCAATATCTCCTAGACTATGCGACTACAGACTTGTGTTAAGTAATAAGTCAAGTTCAGATTGGAGAAATAAGGAAAAGGAGATCTAGGGAACAATTAAATAGTAAATTGTAAAGTGAGAATATTCCTGTCTCACTTTTACTATTTACCAGATATAATCAAACAAAAAATTTGAAATATACATGGAGTAGAAAACCACCACTCAGAACCATTTTTAGGGATTTATCTGAACATCCAAGATCTGAGGAGGTAAACAGACAGTCAAGGTCACAACGCCTTCCCATCAGCATGAGCATTACATTTCCAGCTACAAAAGGTGCCAGCAAGCAAACTCAAAGGGACATCTCACAAGCAGTTGGTTCAGCAAATCACGTCCATTAAAGAACAATCTAAAGAACCTGATCACCCTCAAGTTATAGATCCACCAAATCCACGGTTGGAATCACTCCTCAAGCAAGATCTCTACAGCCTTCAGTTCTAACCCAGTTTCTTTCATTCCGGCCTTTCTAGCTGAGAATCTCAAAATCTCCATATCAAGCAACAAGAAGCTGATGGGACACCGTCTATGCTTATTCATTTGGTCCACTAAATATAATCCTCCAGTTTTCTCTTAAACTGTAGCATCAAAAAACTAATTGAGATGCCCAGACTATGCATGGTAAAGGAAGCTTGATTTAGAAGAAGTGAATGGCAAGTTTCCTATCACATGTAATCTATTAGCTTTTAGCCACACAGTAAAGGATGCTTAATTTAGAAGCAGTGAATGGCAAGTTTCCTATCGCACATAATTTGTTAGATCTTAGTGCTTTTAACTACACCGTCTCAACAAAAAATATCAGGAAAATGATCATACTGATGGCAGTCTTTTTTAATACTTACTTTATTGATATAGGCTCATATGCAGCAATTAATACATCTGTCCCAACTTCCTTCAGGCGCAAATTGGCCAAATAGACCTGTACAAGAATCATCACATCAATGTGACCCTCCCCTCTAAGAGACCTAAACAGCATCTAACAAGGATAGTGGAGATAAGAGACTGACCCTCACTATATTTTGCGCTTCCCTTCCCTGCCGTTCCTTGGAGATAGCCTGTATGGGTTTCCACAAATTAGAGGACAAAAGAAAGGTGAAACAATTCTTAGACAAAAGGAAAAGCCACCTAAGATAGACAAAAGTAGAAAACATATAGGCCTTAATGCTTGCTTGAAAAATACTTGAAAGAAAAGCAAACAAATACTACAGCAAACAATTAAATATTTGTGATTCCAAAACTTGACAATTCATGCAGAAAATAGTTCCACAACAAATTTCCTATCATCAATAACCATGCAGAAGAGAGGAGATGTTCCAATCGGAACTTGTGATATTCAATACATATAAGGCCCTTGTGACTACAAAGAAAGTGGGTTATGAGAAGCAACATAGAGTTCTAAAACTATACCATCTGTCCAACTGCGGTGGTAACGACAGCAGGTATGTTTCTGTAAGTCAACCCAGGGGCCTCAACCACTCCCAACTGTTCGTTCACCTGATGAACATTGAGGTGGAAAAAGTGCAAGTAAAGGAGATGCCAGAACATTCTCATTGGATGTATGCATTAAGACTACTAAATGCACTAGCACAACATGGACGGAAGATACCGACTGACTGGTCTGGTCTGAACTAATATAGACAAGCAAAACAACCATGAAAAGAAATTTGAAATTGAATTTTTCAGGCATAGAGCACATTGACACCACACACACACACACATTGTAGAATTACAACACAATCAAACCCGAACAAACAAAATGTTGAATTGAATCGTACCAAGAAACTTCATGCTAAGATCTATATAAACCAAAGGTATTGTGCACTCTCTCTAACATCTGACAAATGATTATGACGTGAATCAGTATATGACTGTAAGACCAAGAACTGTGATGGAGCGGCAGCGGGAAAAAGAGAGACAGACAAAAAGTCATAACTTGCAGCCTGATATGTAATCAACCGAGTGCAAAAGAGGGCAAAAATACAAAAATCAAGCACAGGAAGCCTAATACCATGACTTGTTCCGCATCCTGTTCAGTGGCAAGGTTTTGTAGAAACCACACCGCACTTCCGCTATCTCCCACTTCATGCTTGAAATCCAAGAGCTCGAAGATCAAGCTCTCATCCCTCGAAGGGTCCACAAACACCTCCTTCAAAAATAAAAATAAAAAACGCATTTCCACAGAACAAAATCACTCGGTAACCTCATCGACATCGAACCTAAACCCAGACGTAAGACGCTTCATACACTGAATAAATCCGAACCTGGTGGTCAGGGACTTGCCTGATGTTGCTCACGTCCTACATATTTCAGCAAAGGCCGTTTCACTCCGCATTCAAAATAAATTAATTAATTAATTAATCAATAATCGGAAGCGGCGGCGAGATTGGAGAAAACGAAAGACCTCGAATCTGTTGGGAAATCTGCTGCTGATTGCGCCGCCGAACAACGGCCGCTCCGAGCACAACTCCTCCGGCATTTCGGACCGCCGACAATCGCGCCGCCGGGAAAGCGCAGAGGCCTGAACCACAGAAAAATCGCCGAGCGACTGAAGGAGCGAGCCAGAAAGTGCGAGGGAGAGAGGGCGGAAATCGTAAGTTTCGGAAGCTTCGCGGCTTATCTATGGCGCGCGCTCCGCTTGATATCGAAGCTGACTCTGTTTCTGGCGAGACGGCAGAATGGGAACGTCGAGAAGGGGAAGAAGGCCCGGGGTCATCTTCGTAAATTCGGAGAGGGAAGGCGAGGGCAAACTCGGCAGTTTAGCGAAGGAAAAAAAAAGGGAAAAAGAAAAAGAGTGTGGAAGCTACTTCTGAAGTTCATATCAGAGCCAGGTTTCGATCCTGGGACCTGTGGGTTATGGGCCCACCACGCTTCCGCTGCGCCACTCTGATTGTTGATGGTTTGTTGCTCAATTTTTATTTATATACCTAAAATATCCGTCTGGGCTTCCACAATTGGAAACGAGACCGAAGAGGATGATGCCTCCATGAGTTGATTTAAATACCGACGACTCCTCCTATTTTAATAGAGGAAATGAGTATATCCGCATTCTTGAACCTTATATACATAATTAAACGAATTTCTTAATTTTTTTTATTTATATAATCAAATCTTTAACCTCTTTTGAAAATGCATAATCACACATTTTCAACGAATAATACTAAAGATTTTTCTGTTGCACTGAAAATTTATTCAAGTGAACCGTCTTAAATTTCACTCTTACAATGTGGGTTCGGGATTCAATCACGTTTTCTTGTTTTTATAAACATTTGAAAATTACATCAAATTAAAAATTTAAAACTCGATTTTACTTTTTAATGGAAGGTTTTTTTTGGGCCGGTGTAAAAGCAATGCCTCTTTAAACTGTGCGCCTAGTTGTTGATGCAATGAGGCCATGTTTTCGGCCCAAAAAGAAAGATAGAAATCAATAAATAAATCGCAACGAGTGGCCCCGTAGGAAGTGAAATACAAAATTATTAATAGCTGTGGGACGAAATTGACCGAAATACTAATTATCAATGTGAGAGACGTGATCATATAGGAGTTCTCTTGATGATTCTATAGGATATTGTATTATTATCCACCGTATAAGGGAAAAAAAAAACAAGTATTACTTTAATAACACATGTAGATCGTCATAGAATTGAAGTGAAAATTTTGACCTTGAAATCATCTTTTCAAGCTTGTATGAAAGCAAGAAAGAATATATTTGTATATCAATTAAATTAGAGGTGATCGGTTCTTAGACCAGTCTAATCCCATCCAAGAATTGGGAACCGGATCAAAGGGATCGATTTCCAATTTCCTAAACTGATGACCAAACCATAGGTCCTTGGAACCAAATCTAACTAGATCGATTGGTCTGATCTGATTCCCAAGCAATCCAGTGGAACCAATCATTTTGAGAAGCAAGTCTGTCCAAAACATAACCACCATATTCTCATCTCACTATGAAAACTTTGAAAAGGTATAAAATAAAATCCCATGTTACCCAAATGGATTTCCCTCATTAACGAGTATTTTGCGTGTATCACTTATATCTAAAATACATTCTAATCAATAAACTTACTCTAATTAAACGTATAATTTGGTCAAACATGCCCCAATGTGAGTTCATCTAAAGAGGAGGCATGAGCATCATGGGCGAATTCGAAAAGACCCAAATAGGAGAGCAAGAGGAGGCATGTGTGAAGGATTTTAGATTACAAGGTTTACATTTAATAAATAAATAAATAATAATCGGTCCACTTCCTCCTTAGAACCAAGAATCAAATTGTCTGGACATCTATTCCACTTTTAAAATCTGATCTAAGCAATTCCCAATTCGATCAATCCGTTTTGCTCCCCTTAGATTAGATGGCTTGTCTAGTGTAGCAATGGGTTGCATGGACCGCATAATATGCATTCGAAGAAGCTTTCATGTTTGAATTTTGAAATTTTCATTTCTTGTTAATCAATTTATTTCACGCATTATTGTTACATGGTGTGACCATTGTACAAAATGCCATATTGCATATCAGAGAACAATTTTTAAAAAAAAAAAGGATTGAATTCCATCATCCACATGTCACCTTGTCGATTTGTGTCGAATTGAAAGCAGTTGAAAGATTGGTGACAAAAACAAAACTAGATAGGATAAGATATAAAATTGGGAATTTTTTTTTATCATGTTGATTGTTCGGTGAATCGCAATGACAGCCAAATATTCCTATCGTGTCTATTACTTGCTAGGAATTGCCATTTTGGTGTAAATAGCACAAAAGGAAATGGTAAGAATCTCTCCCAATTCACCGCCAAAGAAAACAAAAACAAACTCCGACAATTTATCTATGATTATTGTACGATCTAAAGCTTAAATGGCAAAAGAGATTATTATAGCATTTTAGTGCCACAAATTCAACTATGACAATAAATGTAAACAGGTAACAATGATATCAATGAGATAGATTGGCCAAAGAATAACATAACTAGTAAGAGGGAAATAGCATGATTATTTACCTTCACAATTTTGAAAAATATAGTGTTTTGCCTTCTTCGTAGCTTTCGTGAAACTTCAACTCAAGCTAGAGAGTCACGGAGGATCCCTTGCTGTTTTGATGAGGCTTCAATGTGAAATAGAGAGTTACAAAAGGAGAAGGAGATTTGACCCTCTTGCTACTTCTATGACGTTTCGATGGGAATCGAAGAGTTATGAAGGAGTCGTAAAGTATTAACATGAATTAGAGTTACAAAGGAGAAAAAGCCGGTAAGGTTATCATAAAAAAGCTTATAATATGGACATAAAAAAAAAACCCTATCCACTTTTATCTCATTTCTCATATGGAATATTTTTATATGAGCTATAGCTATCTTATATGGAGTTATATCCTGTCTTTAACAACAACCAAATATGGGATAGAATATAAATTATCTATCCTAACTACCCGGCATAGCTTTATTTGCTTAACACGAATAAGACAACTTAAATAGTATAGAAGAAATCAAGATAATTCATAATGAATGAAGATGAAATTGATGAAAATAAATTATTATACCATGGCACATTGAAATTGAGCACTTAGATTTAAACTCCGACTCATTCCAAATAAGAATAAAACAATGGCGCAAGCCTTCCTTGCCGCAAAATATGCAATGTTGATATATAGAATCCCCATTTTCACTTGGAGAACTGTAGAAAAGCAACCAGCATCCTTTGGGTGGAAAAACAATGAATATAAAGTAGAATGCACTAGAGAAAGTGGGAGGTGCTAAAAATGAGAAAAGACAGTGGCAGATTACGCTTTAGGACTCAATCTCTTTTAGCAAAGCAAAGTTTGGTAAACATGCTTGGAGACTAACAAAAACACCCTTTACCATTTGGAGCTGGGTTTTAAAAGAGATCTACTTTCCCAATGGGAATTTCCGGCATGTAGATAAGGTTCCCGTCCATCTCAGAGATGGTAAGGCTTGATTGTAGATAGGGAGGCCATGGCTCAGGAAGCGAGGTGGTCAGTTGGTAATGGAGAAAGTATTCGTATTCATGAAGATAGATGGCTAAAGAAAGGAGTTGTAGGTGACCCAATAAATTATGATGAAAGGAATGGAAGGAGTCAACGTTGTACAACTTCTTCAATGAGTAGGTTATATAAGAAATACTTACAATTTACCAAGGTAAGAACTCATAAAAAGGTTGCTTGGTCTGGACTGATAACAAATTAGGTAATTACACTGTGAAGAGTGTATATAATCGAATTTGACAAACAGAGCAACGATAGAGTATTCATCATGCTTTGTCTTCCTACTACGCTCCTAAGGCTCTATGGTCGCATATTTGGAAAGTGAATACCTTCCCAAATATCAAGATTTTTAAGTGGGGTGTGTGTCAAAATGTCCTTTCTACGAGAGACAATTTGTTCAATGAAAAGTCACACATCTAATAATTTGCCGTTGGTACCAAAAATTTCATAAGTCAATAGAGCATTTATTCCTTTAGTGTCGTTGGATAAGGAAAGTATGGTCAAACCCTAAACTATAAATTCAAATCTGGCCTAGAGAAATAATCAAAATAGAGGAAATGGTTGATGCAATTTAACAAATCCGACTCAAATTCACCTTCTCTGAAAGTAATGACAGGAATCCATTGAATCTATGGAAAGCAAGGAATGATTTTGCATTTCGCCGTTGGAACTTAGAACCGCTGTTGATCATTGAAACCACCCTTGCTCAAAATCAAATACTTTAGAAGATGCACCCAAAGTAACAAACTCCGGCCAAAGAGCAACGTGACTTATCAGCCGTGCGAAATCCATCGAAGAGAGACTCCTTGAAGATAAACATCAACAGATCATTGGTTGAAGGAACGAGCGAAGTTGCAATTGCAAGCATTTATCACGACTCTTCCGAAAATTTGACTAGGTCATTTTTGCTATTAGTGGTAATCGGTTTCAATTCCCAATTTTCGGGACTAGGAACCGTATCAGACTGCCTAGAACTGGGATTTAGATCGAATCGACAAGTCTGGTCTGATTCCATGGAACCAATCACTTAACAAAAAGATTCAAAAGAAGAAGAAGAATTGTTACTATTTTTAAGCAATTAAATATAAGATATATTTATAAATAAATAAAAAAAAGGTCGGTCCAATTCATCGGTCTTGTCTTATCCAGTTCCCCCTCAGAATTGGGAACCAAAACAACAATCGTCGGTTCCATTTTTATGGAATCGGGAATTGGATTCATCCATTTGAGAACTAGACCGAATTGGCTCATCTAGTCCGGTCCGAGCGATTCTCAGTTTGGGCGGTCCAACATACTCAGTCCTAATTACTATCGAGAGGCCAATCAACTAGCGGACTGGCTTGCGATGGTCTAGAGATCGAAAAGAAAATCATTCTCGGTGACCGTTTGGTTAACAACTCACACCCGAACTCCTTCAGGCCATCCTTTATTTAGAGGGCCGTTCTCGTAATTCCATGGAAGGACTAGTTGACGAATGAAAGCTTTCATTTTGCCCTAAATCATGATCCACCGTCGAAACACGCCTCAACACTGTGCATCTTTATAGAGTCATGAGTCAGCGTCCAGTTGGACCTTATAATTAAAAGAAAGTAATTAATACAAAAATGTAAAACTTTTAAAGACCGACGACGTTACACGTATGCTGCCATACTAAAACTTGCACTTGCCATTAATGGCGTCAAGCCGGAAGTGCATGACATCAAAAGGGGAAGAAAAAGAATCTCCTTCCTTTTGATATAAATCAAACTTTACGAAGCAATTAAGAGCCGTCTATCCCAGCTCAATCCGACGCGAAACATCACGTTTCAATCAATTCGTTAGACTCGATTCCAAATTCAATTATAATTAATAAAAAGCGACTCGATATATATAATGAAAATCACAAATACCCAATCATGTCAATATGATTTACAATCAATTTACATCGTACTTTTCACAATCTTAAAACCACCATTTCTTTAAAAAAATTATCGATAAACATTTATTTGACATTTTTCATTTGGCCATCGCCACTCTCGACCTTATATTTCTCTCGTTCTTTTCCTACGTTCATTCAAAAACCATCGCTCTCCCCCGGGTTCAATCAAACGCAGGCCATCCATGTCGACATTAAGGCGGTCCGCGAAGGGCTCAGGATTCCGATCAAATTGGCCAAATCCGATTCCGAGTTAAATTATGGTTGGGAAAACGAGACTTTTTTTATCACAGATGAGACCAAACATGTTACCAACTTTAGACGACCAAAAAAAGAAAAATACAAACACAAATAAAAATAATTAAATTAAATTAAAAAAAGGGGGGTTGCATTCTCATATCTTTCCTTCGCTTCCTTCCCTTCGCTTCCTTTGCTTCGCTCCTTCCCTTATTCTTCTCCTCCGTCCCGCAATCCACATCCCCTCCACCCACAGAAATCCTCCATTTTTCATTCGAAATTCATCACTCCCAGGAAACCTCCCCAAATCCCCCACATCCCTTCTTTCCCCTTTTCTCTCTCTCTATCTCTTCCTTGTTCCGCAATCCCTAATCGAGAATCCGCCGTTCCGATTTCGGGGTACTGCTCTCGATTTCTAGGGCTCGCCGTCGTCGAAGCAATCTCGCCGATTCGCGCCGCGCGGCGACCTTCGTTTGACGTCCCCGTCTCCGGGGTGGGTTCCCGCCGATTCGAGGTCGGGGTTGTGGTGGTTGGGTGGGGGAAGAAGAAGGAAGGAAGGAGGGAGGAAGGAAGGATGAGCAATCCGCAGAAGAAGAGGAACTTCCAGATAGAGGCGTTCAAGCACAAGGTGGTGGTGGATCCCAAGTACGCCGACAAGACGTGGAAGATCCTGGAGCACGCCATCCACGAGATTTACAATCATAATGCCAGTGGCCTCAGCTTCGAGGAGCTCTACAGGTTCTCTCTTTTTTCCCTTTCTTTTTCTTGATCCCCTTTTCGATTTATCTGTCCGTATCGGTTCCGTTGTGATCAGTGTTCTGTGCCGATTGCGGCGGGGCGGATGATCTGCCTGCCGCGTGCCGTCCCTGCATCGGATGTAGGCTTGTTAATCGGATGTATGTGCGTATGGGTTGATTCGACGGTTTGGGGTATACTGGTTTACTTTTCTTGGAGGTGGGAATTCCCTAGTTAGCGAGGTTGAGCTAGACGTGTGTTCTTGGAAAGCCTCGCACGGCCTATTATGGAAGATTAGTGCGTTTACTCGTTGATGCGATATCAACTCTGATTGCGCGATTTTTTCGCGCGATGCGCCGGTCTCTTTATGTTCGGTATTTCGCCTCGTAGCGATCTTTTCCCAGTTAGACATCTCTAATAATTATGCTTCTTTAAACAGAGCTATGTTTTTGGTTTGTTTGTTAGCTGTACTATTGTGGGAGTACTTTTTTCGGTTTATGATCTGCTAAGTTGCACTTTGAAAGGAGATATAGACTTTGTAGGGTTATTCTTTATTGAGCACGATAAGCATTGAGATCAACGGTCGCCGCCGGACTCTTTGTTTTACCTCCCCCCATGGGCTGCGGCCTTTTGACTTGAGCATGAAACTCCCCTTTTGTATTGTGGTCTGATGCCACTTGGTTTGGTGCTGTTTCGGAAACGGCATCGAGGTGATGATGCATCCGCACTCTTCCTCTTTCATGTGTTGGTATTGAGTTGCATTGTGTCACCTCGTAAAGTTGTGAGATTGTAATATTTTGATGTGCCTTCTTATATAGGAACGCCTACAACATGGTTCTGCACAAGTTTGGTGAGAAACTGTACTCTGGACTGGTGACAACCATGACGGCTCACCTAAAGGAAATATCAAAATCCATCGAAGATGCCCAAGGAGGTTTGTTTCTGGAGGAACTAAACAGGAAATGGAACGATCATAATAAAGCATTGCAAATGATCCGGGACATTCTCATGTACATGGATAGAACTTTCATCCAAAGTACCCGCAAAACCCCAGTTCATGAGCTTGGGTTGATTCTATGGAGGGATAATGTTATCTACTCCACCAAGATCCGCAGTAGGCTTCTGGATACGTTACTAGAACTAGTACTTAGAGAACGGACTGGCGAGGTCATCAATCGGGGTTTGATGAGGAATATAATTAAAATGCTGATGGATTTAGGTTCTTCAGTTTATCAAGAAGAATTCGAACAGCCATTTCTGGAGGTTTCAGCCGAGTTTTACAAAGGCGAATCCCAGAAGTTTATCGAGTGTTGCGATTGTGGTGAGTATCTGAAGAAAGCTGAGAGGCGTCTTAATGAAGAAATGGAGAGGGTAACGCACTACTTGGATGCCAAGAGTGAAGCTAAGATCACAAACGTCGTGGAGAAGGAGATGATTGCAAATCACATGCTGGCATTGGTGCACATGGAGAATTCGGGCTTGGTGAACATGCTTCTTGACGATAAGTATGAAGACTTGGGAAGGATGTACAACTTGTTTCGTCGGGTTTCCAATGGTCTCTCAACCGTTAGAGACGTGATGACTTCTCATATAAGGGATATTGGCAAGCAGTTAGTTACCGATCCTGAGAGGTTGAAAGACCCTGTTGAATTTGTTCAGCGGCTTTTGGATGAAAAGGATAAGTATGATAAGGTCATAAGTTCTGCTTTTAACAACGATAAGACGTTTCAGAATGCTTTGAATTCATCCTTTGAATACTTCATCAACTTGAATGCTCGTTCTCCCGAATTCATTTCATTGTTTGTTGATGATAAATTGCGCAAAGGCTTGAAGGGCGTCAGTGAGGAGGATGTGGAGGTTATTCTTGATAAGGTGATGATGTTGTTCCGCTACTTGCAAGAAAAGGATGTTTTTGAGAAGTATTATAAACAGCATTTGGCAAAAAGGCTTCTGTCTGGAAAAACTGTTTCGGATGATGCAGAACGGAGTCTCATTGTTAAGCTCAAGACTGA
This sequence comes from Eucalyptus guilfoylei, assembly GCA_016097605.1. Taxonomy (NCBI): domain Eukaryota; kingdom Viridiplantae; phylum Streptophyta; class Magnoliopsida; order Myrtales; family Myrtaceae; genus Eucalyptus; species Eucalyptus guilfoylei. The sequence goes on along the minus strand of CM027861.1, from coordinate 21,670,778 downwards.
ATGTGGATATCAATTCACTTCAAAGCTAGAAGGCATGTTCACTGATATGAAAACCTCACAAGATACAATGCAGGGTTTCTACACAAGCCACCCCGAGCTAGGAGAGGGCCCGACGTTAACCGTTCAGGTTCTAACAACAGGCTCCTGGCCTACACAACCTAGTGTGACGTGTAACTTGCCAGCTGAGATGTCGGCTCTCTGTGAGAAGTTCCGCTCATATTACCTTGGGACACACACTGGTCGGAGATTGTCTTGGCAAACAAATATGGGAACTGCAGACATAAAAGCAACTTTTGGGAAAGGGCAGAAGCATGAGTTGAACGTTTCCACATACCAGATGTGTGTACTGATGTTATTCAACAATTCTGACCGATTGAGCTATAAAGAGATTGAACAGGCTACAGAGATCCCCGCTTCAGACTTAAAGCGGTGCCTGCAATCTTTGGCATGCGTCAAGGGAAAGAATGTTCTAAGAAAGGAGCCTATGAGTAAAGATATAGGTGAGGATGATGCATTCTTCGTCAATGATAAGTTTGCAAGTAAGTTTTACAAGGTCAAGATAGGAACAGTTGTTGCACAGAAAGAGTCAGAACCCGAAAAACAGGAAACCCGACAAAGAGTGGAGGAGGACCGGAAGCCCCAAATTGAGGCTGCAATAGTGAGAATCATGAAATCAAGGAGGGTGTTGGATCATAATAATATAATAACAGAGGTGACGAAGCAGCTGCAGTCAAGGTTTTTGGCCAATCCCACCGAGATAAAGAAGCGGATTGAGTCTCTCATCGAGCGTGATTTCTTGGAGAGAGATAATGTGGATAGGAAGCTGTACCGCTACTTGGCTTAGATGAAGTGGTTTGAGCAGATTACATTTTCGCTTTTGGGAATGCTGGAATTTGCAAATGGTTTGTACTCTATTCGCTCAGTGGAAAAATTATTTTGAAACTTCAAGAGGTTCCATTTAGTTTCAAAATTTGAGTTGCTCAATTTGGTCAGACTACTTTAGGCCCCCCTCCGCGTTTCTCTCCCTACCAGGAGTAGAAATAAAAAAGAATGCATTTTTATTGCAATACTTTACTTCCTGTGACCTCTAAGGCAGATTTCAGCCCCATCCAAGAGGTTAAGTTTTATTGATGGATGCGTAGTTTTGCTTTTTTACTTTGAACTGCAATTCAATAATTTGAACCAAGGTCTGAAGGACAAGAACGTCGAGAATTCAAGGGATTTGAGTTCTGCATCTCTTCTTCTTTTTGCCATATTTGAGTTCTGCATCTTGGCGGACTGTCAATCTGTTCCAGCGTGTTGTATGAGTAGTGTGCTAATTTATGTGATAATTTGCCGCCGGATGTGCGCTGGCTGTCACCTCTCAATGCAAACGCCTCGAAATTAATTTCGGATTCTAGCTCCCAAAGAGCTTGATTTTGGGCACCCCATCCACATCGCTTGCCCTAATGCAAGTCCGTACGGTCTAGCTAAGACATATTTAAAAAGCTGATACAAAACCGTTCCCATGTTCTGCCATTCGTACTAATGGCCGCCGAATCTTTGATCATGGCAATGCCGCGTATAGTCTAAATACTAGAACTCCAGGCTTTGCGCTTCATGGAGCTGACGACATGGTCAAGTCTACATGGATTAGTCATTAAGAGGAACAATCTAAGTCCGAAGTTGAGGATAACACTGAGTCTTCACAGTCGCGACCGTTGGCTGAAAATAGGCAGTTCTGCGAGATAGTCGCCATGAATGAAAATGATCATAGACGTAAGATTGGCTGAATACAAGTTGTAATTTGAGAAGAAATTAATCACAGCCAATTAAGGTAACTTCGTCTTTTGGCCTTGCTTACGGCACATGCTGCAGTCTCGACCTTAGCTTCACTCCATCTGACAGTATCAAAGATTCCTAAGAAGCTAATAGAATGTTTGAACTGCATCAAAACAAAAAATATCTGCATCTTAATTTGCATATCGCCATGTTTCTCAAACACTCAATTGTCGGAATGCATGTCTAACACGGTAGACACCCAAAGGCCATTGAACATTTTATTCATAATCACCAATGACAAAAGAAGACACCGTTGCGTAAATTGTTAAAGGACCATTGGCAGTTGGGAGCGACAAAAGGCCACATAATTCATAAGAAGCCATTCCCCAAAATATCAAGCTTCTGATGCTTCCATCACTCGTGCTCCTAAATATTTCAATTTTCCAATGACAAGATGGCCATCCTCGTTATGGGAACATTTCAGAAGCCAAAAGCACAGAAAAGATTGGTACAACTAGAACGATGTTGAAGAACAATTAATTCCTTGATATCATTTAGACGTGGATGAGCATGCGGTTTAATATATCTGAGAATGTCTTCACATCTCTGCCCCACAACCTGATCAAGAAAACAATTGATGAGAATGATAAGCATCAGTTTCATCGGTACACAAAACAAAGCTGCTAACAAAGGGATGGAAAATGTTCAAGAACGATGCATGATTTAATCTGTACTAAGTCACAGAAGGTTCACCAGCACTCAATCCCCATGACAGCAGCACCGTATTTGTCAGCCTTTTCATCATCCCCTATATGTATTGCTCTACTAGGTTCCACTTGAAGTTGATCTGAAAGATCATCAGGCATTATAAGGTTCCAGATGCACAACTTCTATTCCATGGTAATAGAGAATAATTCCAGCATATACAATGCGTATGAGTTTCATGAAAGCCTAACTTCTAAGAGATTCATACAGAAATTGTAGCACGCACATGAAACAAGGAGTAAGAAAAGTTGATTGAATGACAGTGACAAAGTAACAATCTTTAAAACTCTACTGTTTTTAGTACATGCAAGTTTTCATAAATACCTATACACCTAAAAGGGGAGCCAACCGCCACTCACCCCTTCCCAGCCTTCTAGATCAGCCAAAAAAGCAGGAGATTCATACACAAAAAAAAGTTTGTAGCATAGATTTAATGCTCATAAGAGTCCTGCTGAAACTAAGAAGAACAGAACACCCACCACCCCCACCCCCCCCCCGCGGGTGGGGGAATCTGCAACAGAATAGTTGGTAACATCCTCCAGAAGACAACCCGACATGATTCAGTTTTCAATTTAGACTTCTTCCTTTTGGAAGAGTATCATACCAAACATTAGTGTGAAACCAAAAGGCCAAGAAACTAAAAAGCCGAATCATCATACTAAATACTGTCATGATGGCATAGTACCACCAATCGAGCAGGAACTCTATGCAATTCATGCCACACTGATATTCGTGAACTGTCACTTCATAAGGCCACAAAGGAACTGTTCAATAACATATTCAATCCTTCGACCAAAAAAAAAAAAATGACTTTTGACTCCAACTCATTTTAGACAATAACTACGCTGAACTAAGACGTCATGTGATGGCAAGAAAAGGTCATAATGCAAAGTAGATGACTGAAAATTTCCAGCCAAGACTTGCGTGTGCTGTTTAAAGGTTGAGAATAAAAAGGGAAACACAAGATTAATCAACCGTTACTCAAGATTATGAATTGTTGCTTTCATAATTTCACTAAGATTGCAAATGAAATTCTCCAACTAGATACATACCTAGAGCAGCTTTGAATATTCCAGGATCTGGCTTCTCATATCCCACTTCTGAGGATACAATTACAGCATCAAACCTGAAACATTACCAACCAAATAAATGCTTACAGATAACCTAATCTTAAGAACCATCTTGTTTAATAAGTTATTGCAAAATCAAAAGATGAAGAGAAGCCTAATGTTTTCACCAAAAAAAAAAAAAGAGAGAGAGAAGCCTAATGCTCACAGATCCACAATGTTTAAGTCCTTCAGTAGCTTCCTCAACCGGATGTCAAAGTTGGACACGACAGCCAACTTAACTGTAATTCCACCAACCACATTAGTGAAGAAGGCTGCAAGAAATCGTGGCTAATGGTTCTTATCTTAGCAGAAGATGAAGAAGAATACTTGATGAATATGACCTCCAGCATCTTTCAGAGTACTCATTGTCTCATAAGCTCCAGCAGGAAGGTGCCATGCATTACCGTCTGCATAGTACTGTGAAGCAAGTTCATTTAGATATCACCCACAAGGACCAAAATTTGATATATGAAAGGTAATTCCCATACAAGTCGAAAGCTATTTAATCTACCTAGAAATATTTCTAGTATTCTTTGAGAAGTAAGTCATGCACTCAACAAGTTTTGAAAGTAAGTTAACTCATTCTTGCTCAAGTCGAATGCAATGTGGTGTGGGTGGTCTACATCGTTTGTCTTTCGAGTATCCATTGGAGATGCTAAGAAAGAAGGTAAAGATAGAAGAAAACATGCTGGGCATTCTTGTCTCTAAAAACTTTACCTGGTAAACTTCTTCGAAATAGTCGTGGTCTGCACAACCGGTAGCTTCCGACACGACAAGTCTCCAGAACGGCCTCCCATCTCCCTGATAAACAGAACAAAATCAGTAAAAATGCATATACACCTAAGTACGAAGAAGGATTCTCTTGGAGCAAGAGCATGTTGAAAAAGAGAACTATATACATACCTGGTAACGAAGCTTCTCAGGCCAGGGAGCAGAAAAGGCCCTCTTGAATCCTCGCTTGATATCGGCGGGAGTCACGGTAAGACCTGCGAAGCGAGCATAACCATCCGCTCATCACCGCATCATACACGCATTCCTACCTAAAAATCGAAACTTGCAATTGACCATGGTCTGCCCACATTCCCAAAAGCCGCAATTCAGCACGCGGACTAGTTCACGCACACAATCGACGAGGCGCAAAGACGGGAACCGCGAGCCGACGAGAACGGCGGGGCGGAGGAGTCGAGAGACCGACCGTATTTGGCTCCGATGGAGGCGTAAGTCTCCTCCACCGGCCTCGCCAGCTGAAGCAGGGTGCCGCCCGCGTCGAGCAACAGCGCGTCGTACGCCGCTCTCCTCGCATCCCTCCCTGCATCCACACGAGCCGCCGGAAATCGCGAAGTGAAAAAACAAAAGAAAAGGAAAGATCGAATCGAGTCTCAATCGAGGGAATCGCCGACGATCGAAGCGGAGAAAATGATGGAGCGACTGCACGGCGAGCGGGACCTGAATGGAGGAGCACGGAAGGGACGCGAACTCGCCTGCAGCGATGGAGAGCGAGGCCGCTTCGAGCGGTGAAGGAGAGAAGGCTGGATCGACCCAACTTCGCCAACCCACCTTCCATGGCTTTCTTCCCCTGCTCTGCTCTCGCCTGCTCCACGATGCCTCGTCACGGCGTCGCTAACTAACTCACAGAAAAAGAAAACCGACAAAAAAGAAAGAAAAAAAAAAGAAACATAATATATATCGGAGGGGGGCCGGACCGGGTCGGATCGGGTCGGGTAAAATTGTAAGTATGAGATGACAGTGGGCTTTGGGCCCGTACAAAAGTTCATGACACGGGCCCGACCCGTTGATCTCGAGCTCGTTTTTCAGCCGTCGGATCTGTTTACGGTGGAACACTTTCTCTCCGTTTCTCTCCAAACCCAAAACCCAAACCCTAGGGTTGCTATCCTCTTCTCTCTGCTAAAAGGTGGAAGCCGAGGTCGGTGAACGAGAGGGAAAACCCTAGAGAGAGAGAGAGAAGCGGGGAGAAATGGTGCAGCGTCTCACGTACAGGAAGCGGCACAGCTACGCCACCAAGTCCAACCAGCACAGGGTCGTCAAAACCCCTGGTATTCCTTCCTTCCTCCATTCCATTCCTCCTCCTTCTTCTGGTCTTGCTGCGATTTGATTCGGTGTGTGAGTTTGAGTGTGCGTGGCTTTTGTGGTTCTGGTGATGCAGGTGGGAAGCTAGTGTACCAGACCACGAAGAAGAGAGCCAGCGGCCCCAAATGTCCCGTCACCGGCAAGAGGATTCAAGGGGTACCGCTTTCTCTTTTCTTCTTCCATTCTCTTTTCGTGAATTGATTGATTCGGGTTTCGTTGAGATTAGCGGCGAGCTATGTGATTTTGAGATGTGGCGATTCGTACTTTTCTATGAGTGTCGCGATCGGGTAATTTGCGTCCGCCTGCAGTCGCTATTGAATCAAGTTCATGCTTTGGCAACTACAGTTGCTGCGCGAGGCGGCTGATTTATATAGCGAATGGGAAAAATTTCCTCTTCGGAGCTGCATTGGATTGCTAATGTGGTTTGATAGTGAGAGGATCGTATGTAACGGGATGAAGGGGTGATTATGCACACTCGTCATCTCTTGCTGTGGCGTATTTCGACTCTTATGTTCCTCTATGAGCCAGTTGGGCAGTGCTATAGCATTTTTCGCCCTGATTCCTTGTCGTGTCGCTATTTGAGCATCGTATTCGTGCTGGGTTCTTTGTCCCAGGGGGGGAGGACTAGGGAGTGTCATCTGGTGATTGTTTCCAGATTGATTGCAAGTTTCTTGAGTAATTATATGAGTTAAGCTCGAACAATTCGAGAAAGATTTTAGTGCCAATGTGAAAAGTGTTTTCTGATCCCCCAGATAAAAATTCTGGTGCAACACAATTTGGGTAAAAAGTCTGGTGCAACACAATTTGGTACCTTTAGGGAGAGTACATTGCTGGAAATAATTTGTAGCCGCAAGTGTTTTGTGTTCTTGCAGATTGTAGTATTCATCGGTTTGTTACGTTAGTGTTGCTTTCACTTTCTCACGTAAATGGCCAAATCCAACTTTAATTGAATTGCTGGTTAAGGATGGCTTGGATGCCTGACCAACTCTTGCGAGTTGGAAGTGATCTTGTTAGGTGTACCTAAATTTTAATCTCTCTTGTCGGTCCATTGCCAGTTTCCTATGTGGGATAAATAAGGTGGCTCTTGGCAAAACAGTAAATAGGTTTTCTGAGACAATCCCAGTTGTGATGTATGTTAGTAATGTGGTCTAGATGTCATTTGTTAACTTCCTGACCACTTGGTACTGCTGTCATTGAGCTGGCCTCATGAAGGCTTCTCTTAAGTTGTAAGAGGAATTTTAGTTTTGTTTTTGCCCTCAGCTGAAGGGGGTGGTAAAAGTTGAGGGAGTGTGAAAGATGATGTAATTCTCTTCACTGTGCTCACATCCGTCAGTGTCTTAACTTCTTGCTTGCTTCAAAGTCTTTTGTCGGTAAATAATGTTGATGTTTGTGCAGTAGTCTTCATTTACTTGTGAAGTGCACTAGCATGATACATCCTGATTTATGTGCAGATTCCTCATTTGAGACCTGCTGAATACAAGAGATCGAGATTATCAAGAAACCGCCGTACTGTGAACCGTGCATACGGTGGAGTATTATCTGGAGGAGCTGTCCGTGAGAGGTCTGTATCTTTCACCATGTCTTGGGGTTATTATCTCCTATTTATCTTCCATGCTATACTAAGAGTTGCGCATCCTGATTATGATTTGTCATGCAGGATCATTCGCGCCTTTTTGGTGGAAGAGCAAAAGATCGTGAAGAAGGTTTTGAAGATTCAGAAGGCGAAGGAAAAGCTAGCCTCTAAGAGCTGAGATTGTTATACCACAGTGCTTTTGGCACTTTGAGAGTAATTTTGGCGTTTGAATTCTTGACAGTAATGAGTTGGATTTGAATTTGCCTTTTCTTGGGCTGGTTGAAACATATATCTAGTGCTCCTTTCATCACTTTTTCAACAAGTCTGAAATTTTGTGTTTCCATCTAAATGGTTGCTGATGGTAGTGACAACATCATTTCATCATTTGGCATGTAATATCAGATCAGCCAGCAACATGTTTGGATGTCAAGAAGGTGTCTCTGGGGCTGTTCTGTTCATCATCTATGTCAAAATAGTGGAGGACGAACCTCCCAAAATGTAGTAGAAATAAGGTGAGTTTGCAGAATCTGTGAATGCAGCATCCATGGTTTCATTTAATTCATTGTTCTGGGACCCAACTCTGAACACATCAATCCGGATTTGCAATTCCTCAATTCCAATTAAAAGCAAACTAGGTTAACTCCTAGGGGGTTTTACAGCAAACTCCGCTACAAGTGCGAATCCTTGAGTTATATTCCTTGATATCCGGATGTCTTTTTTGAGCATGGTTGTGATGCGGTAGCAACTGAATTGTCAAATAAGCTATGGTTATCGATTGAATTGAATGATATGTAGTGAGTTTGGAACTTTATGGGAGCATCTCCAGGGTAGCTAATGCTTTTCGCTTTCTCACCCTTCATTATACGAGATAACGGTATCTTAAAATTTATTTAGAGCAAAGGTTCATTATCAAAAGTAGGCACGCGTGATTTTTTCATGGATTCTTGTAAGAGCACTGCGATATCCCCTTTTTCCTTCTGAAAAGAAAATTTTTCACTTGGCTGAAAGCATGGAAGCTGGATTGAGAGAAATTGAAAGGGAAAGTCTGCCCTATGAAGGTTAGTTTTGCAACCATAAATCTTGTGGTCCCCAAAGTTTCTATGCTGATTTACCAGATTTTAGGCGGGGTTGTTGAAGTTGAGTACGAATTCCTCTCTCCAGTTTGTATACTGGCAGAATGATCGATTTCTTCAAATTCCTGAACTAGGCCTCTTGCCATTGGAGGGATGCTGCATTGAATTGCGAATTCGGCCTTTATTCCTTTTCTTGCATTTGGTTAAGACATTTGAATTGGAAAGGGATGCTTGTTCGATTCCTCTTGAAAAACGCATGTGATTACCTTCATCTCTCTCGTATGAACAATTTTGACAATTTCATTGTAGTATGTCCTTGGATCTCCGCCTTGTCTTTTTTATCAGTATTGTGGATGTTATTCATTACATCCTGTTCCATTCATTCTGTTTCTGTCGGAAGTTGGCTAATCTAGTTTCATTAAGGACTAGAATCTGAAAAGAAATCCATGCACCCTGCATGGGTCTTTGAGAAGCATGCTCATCTGCTTTCCCAGCCTGCCCTCAGCGACGACTCGAGTGCAAATTTATTGTCGGGGAGGAAAAACGAAAGTGAATTTTTGAATTCTGCTTACAACCGGTAATCAGACTATTTGATAGCCGCTCTGCATTATACTTTATCAAGCCTCCTCTCGACTCCTTGACCATGATTTTTCACCTGGATCGAGCAATTTTCTCCCGCTTTTCATCGACATTTTCCTCTTTTCGATATGATGACATCTTTTCTCTCTATAGCAATTCCTTCTAGCCATATTTTGGCCAAAAAAACATATATATTCTTCTAGTTATATGGTAAAAGTGGCTAAACAAGAGCAAGATCCTTCTTGCCCGTGAAGTTGAAAGAACTGCGGATCAAGAACCAGGGATCAAAACGTATGCCAGCTGAAGTTCACTTCACCACAGAATATAAGCACAAACCTTGTCTCTCTGTCTGCCTTAACACCAAAAAAGGATGACAAAAATTGACGATAGAAAGGTAACCTTATCGCCATAAATTGGCCTTTTCACTGTTGCTTCCAAGAACATTATCGAGACAGTTTAGTCTTCTAGTTACCAAGTGAGAGACAAGAAGCTGAATTAAAATGAGCTTTTCCCTCTCCAGGAAATAGAAGAAAAGGTAAAAAGTCGCCTGTTCACTTCAAAGAAACATTTCGTCTGATCAGCGAACTGAGTCTTACGACGATTCATAACTAAACCCTCATTGAACGGGAGATTCACTCTCGAGTCACCTAGCCTTGCTCACTCTCAACAGCTTACATCCGGCAATCAATACATTTGAACTGAGCAAGCGAATGAGGTCCAATTATTTCTTCCTGTCTCAAGATCAACCGAGAGAACTTCCTGTAGATCTGACTACAAGGATCCAACAATTCCTGCAGAAACTGTTCAAGCATCACCACCTGCAGGCAAGAACAGATAGAGTAAACTTTGCTAGGAACCTTTATTTTCGTAACCCCATTCTACCCTTTTTTTACTCCTTCAATTTCTGTCATTCCATTGCATGTCCTTGCTTATTTTTTTCGAGAGTTCACATAGACTAATTGTCTGAAAGTAATGCCAGCTATATCGAAAATGAACCAAGCTTAGCATCTGATTGGTGAAAGAGAGAAATTTCTGAATTACACAACTGACTAGGAAGCAAATCGATCAGTGCTAAAAAAAAGCCAAAGTCGATGCAGATCCGGGAACTACATGAACAATTACTGTGAAATCATAGACTCACCACACAAGATATTGGAGATCCCTTGGTGAACCAACATATTGACTTTGAGATCAATTCCCAATTGATGATTCACTCTAGAATGATGAGTGTATCTTCATCCAACCACAAATTGAAAAGCGATGAGCCAGGAAACATTTGGTGGAACCTGCCATTACGAACCAGACAGATTAACTCTTAAAACCCATGTTAAAACCCAGAACAGCTCTATTATAAGTAAGTATACTAATATTGGTCCGACACCAGTGTTTATTAAATCAAATTCAACAACATAATTTTCTATTGCATTTCCAACAGAGTGCTAGGGTGGATGCATAATTCCATGAAAATTTTCATTTCGAAGAAATTTCGGGAGCTTGACAAAGTCATATACTCTGCAAGTGGAAGACAACGACAGGTTTGCATAAGTCAGATCTACCTTTCCAGGTAAAAACACCAGCGAAACTCAAGGTGATACTGGAAGAGGAAGCTCCCTGTGATGGAATAGCTTTACTAATGCTCTGCGCTCACAATCCTGGAGAAAAGATATTCAGTAATAAGATTAAAGTAGTCCAATTTATTATGTGCACGAGTTTCAATTGATACAATAGTCAGTATTTGCTGGTGGAACTTCGGGCTGATCATGCCATTACACAGGACAACTACGTTCCACAAAATTCGTCACCATCCTATACCTACCATCGACCCCTAAACACTGTATGCTTATTGATGCAACTAGAAAAGGAAGCGCTACACACGGACACGCTGCATATTGCCATATAGCTTTTTGTCACTATGTGCGGCTAATTTTGTGAAGCAGAACCCAGAACAGTCACCGGAACCAGTGTACTGGTTACATCAACTCAACGGTATCTGAGTGGTGCCCTAGAATGATTAAGACGGATTTAGGAAGTCACTATGGGCGTCAAATGAATTTAGTCTACCATATTGCCAGGCTCAAAAGGTTTCCCAGCCCCAGGAAGTGCTATACAGCTCCCACATAGGCCCAAGAAGCCGCATATTTACAATTCTGGATGTAAGTGTCATTTATGAACAATAGAACCATGACTTCTTATTTCCCCAAGTCAGTGGGCGATCATGTAAGTAACCCGATTTCAGCTTGCGATGTTTTCCAACAGTAATGAACAGAAGCATTGCAGTTTTTCAGGCGTATCGCAAGAAACCAATCATCTGATAAAGAAGGGATTTCAAGCTTGAATGACTGGTATTAGGGAAGAGGATGCACTGAATCAATCATATTGAATTACACGCTCAAAAAAAAATGAAAAGTATAATCTCGAATTGCTAGCCATATACTACTTGCAAGTACATAATGGCAACTCATATAAATGCAGAGGAATAAGGGAAGATATCCATCACCTTGAACATACGTAAATAGAATTGTCTGTCAGGATTTAATCTCCTCAATTTGAGGTAAGTGTATGCAAAGCTTAGTTGATCACGTGATGTGAATCGATCGACCTCATTGAACCAAAGACATGAAAATAAGTTTGACATTGGTGTATGGGCCCGCACAATGAAGGAGCCTTCAGGCACATCTGTAAATTAGAGACAAAATTATTGTGAGAATCAAGGGAAATGGTGGATGCAAATGCCAAAAAGGGAAAATTGGAATTGCACGCACAACTAGGAAGAGGAGTATTTGGATCAGTGGGATCAAACTTGGTGAGGCCATCAGATTGGTAAAACAGAAACTGCTCATCAATGGCTGTGTGATTGTACTTGTTTAGGCGTTTGTTTTGGAGAACCTCCTCCCAGACACAGTGACGATCATAGTGGTTTGAAATGGCATACTCTGACTTTGTTCGCCACAAGAAGTACTCGATGATAAGCATTGGATCAGTATTCAGACGCATTTTGCTGTCAAGCCATATTGAATACCTAGTAAAAAGAAAAAAGAAAATGCAATTTACAAGGTCGCGATTTAGAAGAACCCATAGATGCCTCCAGCAGAGAACGCTTGAATAAATAAACTATATTACCTGGAAGAAGGGAAGAGCCGATGAGATAGGAGTTTGGGCACTTTTCCAGTTCGACGCATGTCTTTGTATGGTAAGTTCTTGACGACAACTATTTTCCATAGCCCAATATGACCTGTATCATCAGGAGTATTCCCTTCTGATGACAGAGTTGATAGTGTCTCCTCATCCACGAACATAACAAAGCAGACATTTTTCTTGGAATACTCAGTCATCTGCAGTATATGTGTGTGGTACATAAGATCGCTTGGAAGATAGCAAGCATCTTACATTTGCCTACATACTTTCTTTAAAAATCTCCGATAATTAAAATACATTGGTGATGCCAATAAAAAATATTGTCTAAGCATACAAGTATCTATTTGCCTTAGACTTAGAGATCCAAAGTTTGCAAAACTCGGGCCCAAGACCTGAATGTATTTCACAATTCCTCGCAAACAGCATGCAAAATATAAATGAATTTGCCAGAGCGGGAGATAGCAACTAGAATTCAAATGTTTCGTGGGAAAAGATCCCAAGTAATATTGTCAGATTACTGTCTGCAACACAAGAACTTCCACATCAGGTATATAACTTCCACATCAGGTAGGACATTACATAAATTGAAAATGTTGGATGAAGAATACTGCCTATGCCTCATTCAATCAATGTTACCATTTACTTAAGGGTACACTTGAAGGAACACCACTGATCATTTAAATTTTGCAGATTTAGAAATCAACTTCAAACTTAGAGAACCACTAATTACAACAGAATGTCTTAACTAAACTTGTTAATAAGTTTTGCTTTCTAGTATGTGGCAATAGAGAATCGATCAAGTATATGTACCCGCTTGCTTGTTGGCCGCCTCAGAAAATCAGAACTTCCAAAAATGCAAGAAGACACCACAACTTTACATGTATTCATATATATCCTGTCCTTTTCATCCAAATCGAATCCAGTGCTCGCTGGCCCCTTGACAAAACCACAATGAAGTTTTTGGCTTATTGCATGAAAGGAGTTCTCTCTTTCACCAAGGGTCTGATGTCCACCAAATCTAGGGATGGAAAAACTATTTTCCTCCTTTTCAATGTAATCCAGTGAAAACTGCGTGAAATTCATGAAACTGCTGGGTTCAACTAGATTGTTGACTGACTCTGATAAAGTTACTTCACAAGGAAGATCTGAAATATCAACATAGAAAAGATGAAGGTATATAAACAGAGTACAGAATAACCATGTGACAGGAAAATGAATAAGCAATGTTCGTCTTTGCACAGGTTTGAATACAGTGTAATATTTAAATGAAGGCAGCTAACAAGCATCAAATCAGACCTAAGCTTGAAAAGTTTTTAAAACACAATTTATGATGTCAACAAAGGTGCAAAAATTCCAAAGCTGCTAAGAGTGAATCTGTAGATTTCAAAATGTATTTGCTTGAGTATCATCTGCTTTACTTAGAACAAGCAAGGGCACAGTTTAGTTTAATATGTCTGCTAACGCAAGACGACACGTCATGTCCATTACCTAATCATGTAAAGGCCGGACTAAGGCCTGAAATAGAGGATTGAGCTATGCAAGAAAATTACTTAGAAAATTACTTACGCCGCTTGCGTTGCTTGCTTGTTGGTTTTTTCCCAACATCAGACCCTATGTTTGCTTCTTGTACTGAGTTTGCTTCTTTCACCAAGTCTGCTTCTTTTACTGTGTCTGCTACTTTTACTCTATAGGCAGATGAAGTTCTGCCTTCCATCTTTCCTGCATTGCGTGCCGTACTAAAGTTAAGGAAGTAATATGGACAGGAAAACAAGAAAGCAACACCTAGCACCCACCCCCTCTTTAAGCAGCATGGTTATACGTAGTCTAATCAAATGCTGACAGATTATGACCATAGGGTAGAGGGGATCTTATTCAGCTATAGTGAAGAGTGAAGCCGATAAAGATGAGGTCTCTTGCAAGCTCTAGAAGCATAGCAAACGCGAACAACATCAACTAAGGAAGACAATTTAAAGTACCCATAGTAACTACAAGAGGAGTTTCACGATAAAATACAAAGAAGCTGCCTCGTGAAACTACTTTCCGAAACACATCAACAATGAAAATTCTCTCCAATGGAAAGCCCACTCAATGGAGAAGAAACATTGTTATATTGGTCTGAATACGAAGGAAAGGACAAGAGTTGGAAAACGAGAATATATGAATTACAACATTCACGAACCCCTTGTTGCTACTAACTAAATCCACTCCTCCCCCATGCCCCGAAGAGAAAAAGGAAAACCCAACATCAAAACTAACAAAAAGAAAGAAAGAAAGAGCATGCCAAATGTTCTATGCACTTAAAATGCCAGGAACACAAGCCTCGCATGCCCAGATTGGTGCTCGCAGAATGACAAAGCTTTTAAGCTAAACCAGCTACAACCAAACCAATGCGTCACCCAACACGGATTCCGCAAACGAAACGGAGTTACACGACCGTTCCTCGCGATCAGAAAAAACTCCGAGCGCAAATGCCTCACCGTGCAGGAACATGTTGAGGCCGAAAGCCACGAGGCAAAACAGGAAGATAGCGGCCAGCAGAGACGCCAAGCGCGAGAATCTCAGCTTATAACTCCTCCGCCCCCGGCGAGCGGCCCGGAGCCGATCCCGGCCCCGCCTCAACGAACGCAGGAACGCGCCGATCAAACCCCTCCTCTCGACGACGAACATCTCGTCGCCGCGCTTATCCAGGCCCATCTTCGCCAAAACCCCTCCCCGTATCGCGACGCCGAACTATCTCTATCCCTATCCCTTCCTCCCTCGCGGTTCTGGCGATCGCGAACTCCTCCCTTCGGCTAAACAGCTAGCTCGCTCGCTCGTCGCCGTCCCCGCTCGCGGCCATTGTCCCTGACCGGCGCCGCCGCGTCCCGCATCGGAATTCGGCAACGGGCGTGGGGCCCCCTCGGATTCGGCGCGGAGTTTGGAGCTCCTGTCCAGCTGAACTCGCGCGAATGCAGATTGAAGAACGCGGAATCGACGGCGTCCGACTCGATCGTGCGATTCCCCGGTTTGTCGGTGACGAGGCGAAGGCCCGAGCTTGATAGATCTGGCGGGCGGGCGGACCGAGCGCGTTCCCGAGCGGGAAAAGGCGATTTGGGATCCGAACCGGTTCGGTTTCCTTTTCCTTTTCTTCGTGGATTTTGTACTTCTATGATCGGTTCCGGTTGGGTTTCCTTCCTCGCTGTTTTTGGCAACTGAAGTGAAGTGGAGCATTTACCGATGTGCATTTTTTTCCTCTTTTGCAAATCCGGTTACGTACTTCAGCATAAATGTGATTTAAACGCGCAACAGGAACGATAGTTCAATTATGATACGGTAGATCATAGCCTTGTGCATTCAAATTAGACTGTCCTAAAAATTGATTCAATTTCAAATTCCTGTTAAAATCAGTCTGATTCGCGATTTTGAGTAAAGAGTTGTTTGAGAATCGAAATGATTTTAGAACTGGTTCCATAAAGCCAGAGACTCTAGTTTTTCTCTCGGCATCTTTTTGTCTCTTTCTTTTTCTTTTTTGGCTCTTGCGTTCTCCGCAACCTCATTCAATCACCTCAACTCTCTATCTCTTGCTCGTGACTCACCTTCCTTTCCACTGGCTCGTGGCTCACCCTCGCTCGTTCCTGACTCGCCTTTACTTGCTTGCCCTCATTTATCTTTTACTTTGATTTGTGTTATTTTGCTATAAAAAAAAAATTCAAATCAACAGTAAAAGAAATAAAAGAAAAACAAGTTCTCTGTAAATCTTGAAACTAAACTGAAAAGGACAGGGTGGGTTATAAGATCAGTTTCAAAACAAACAGGATAGGTTTTAGGTTCAAAAACCGGAAACTAAATCTATAGATCTAGAACTTAGCCAATTTGAAATTGATCACTCCATGATTAATCGGATCAATAATGATATGGTTTGAGACCAATAAATAGGCCATGGATTGTCGTGCCAAAATTAAACATTCCATATATTATATCTTTATCACTGTGTTTTCAAATAGAATTCTCTTCTGGTGCATTAGATGCAAACACCCTTTCACCCACATACATTTGCCATCGTCAAATCAATTTTTTCCCTTATGCTCCAATTTAAAATCCTTCGCAAAGGGCCTCACCACATGAGAAAATATTGGGTACACTAAAGAGGCCAACTTAGTAAATTATCAGTCCATCCACTGGACAACATGGGCCGCATCTAGCCCACCGTACATTTATTCTCCTCTCTCCTCTCTATTCCTTTTACCTCACCTTATTGGTCCATCATCTCATCTCTTTAGGCATTTTTTATTTCCTTTTGCATCTACCATGGCTAGACCTCGAACCCGGAGCTTGGGGTATAGTCGCTTGAGTTTCGACCTTGGCCTCAAGCTCGTGGCAATGGCCACTTGAGCACGAGGTCACAACCATGGTTGCCATATCTTGAGCTTACAACCATGGCTGCTTGAGCTTTGACATTCCACGGTGTCACTTGAGCTCAAGCTTGCAGAAGCCATGGCCGTTGGAGCTTCGGGCATGTGTTTATGGATGCTCCAAGGAAAAAAGCAACGAAGAATATGAGGAAAAAGCAAGTGAGAGAGAGAAGAGAGGAAAAAAGTAATGGGGAGAAAGAGGAGAGAGGAAAATTAATGTAAGGTGGGTCCTACGCGACATGTTTTTTTTTTCTTTCCAAGGTGTCAAGGCACCATTTATCCAAAAAATACACAGATTAGCATGGTTTTTTTTTTTTTTTCATATAGCTAGAATTAGGTGCTCAGGACACAATGAAAAATAGAGTAAGAACAAGAGAGAGAAATCCAGACTAGAGATTTATTTTGATTCATCTTAAACTAGAGTTATATTCAACATAAAATTTCACTATAATTAACGCATCGCATATTTTTTATGACAACCCGCAATTATAAAATAAAAAAATTGCATGTTCCTAATAGCTATTTGTGTGATCAAGCTTCATTTACCAGTAAGATATGAGCAAAAATTATGAAAACCCTCTAGTGACTTAGGGCGCTACCTTACAACCCCTACTGGGGCAGCTTCTGAACAACTCACCCATGCCTTCCTATTAATAAATGATATGAATCACATGACAATAGATATTGCTCACAAGCTCAGAGTACCATCTTCACAACCAACTTTAGTTTGAGGGGCATATTAAATACATATAGAGAGAGATTATAAAAAATTATCTAGACATTCTAGAATATTATGAGTTTACATATAGGCCAACGACTCAGATCAAAAAATGCGCATGCCCTAATCCCTTATTGGGAACCGAATCTTTTTTTGGCCTAGCCGTAGGCAACACCCAACTTGATTTTCACATGCAGCGGTCTAGATGGGGAGATGGGGCCTTTTAGGGATTTGCCAAGGTCTGAGTTAGGTGACCTTCGTGGCTACGTCGACACCATAGCTATAAAATAGCAGCTTTCGTTGTCTTAAACATGAGAGGACGAGGATGCTGCGACAATCATAGCTTTGTTATAAAAGCCATAGCTTTGAAAAAAGCGGTATGAGCTTTCGTAAATGTTTGAGGGACTCCTCGCGGTTACAGTACCACCAAAGCTGCAATAACTCATAGAAATTTACAGGATATCGCTTCATTCTTTTGCTTTTTCAAATGCCATAACTTTTGGACATTTATGGTTGACCTCACTAGCTATGACATCTCACGGCAAAACCATATCAAAGCAAAACACAGCTACAGCTCGACTACATCTACAGCAAACAGATTAATTGCTCTATCCTCACCTTTATTCAATACTCCCTTGGCATCTCTTTCAAATGGACATTCAATACGTGTCTATTTGAGTGAAATAATTTTTTGCGAAGTAATTTTCTAAACTTCCGCACATTGGTTTGTTGAAAACAGTAAACCAATGAAAAACCATATTTGGTTGAAGAAAATTTGCACATTTCAAGTCAGGAAAGTGAATTCTCTAACTTAAAAAGGAAAAACAAATTTTTTAGTATTTGGTTTTATCATGAAATAATTTTTTGCGAAGTAATTTTCTAAACTTCCGCACATTGGTTTGTTGAAAACAGTAAACCAATGAAAAACCATATTTGGTTGAAGAAAATTTGCACATTTCAAGTCAGGAAAGTGAATTCTCTAACTTAAAAAGGAAAAACCAATTTTTTAGTATTTGGTTTTATCATGAAATATTTCGCGAAGTAATTTTCTAAACTTCCGCACATTGGTTTGTTGAAAACAGTAAACCAATGAAAAACCATATTTGGTTGAAGAAAATTTGCACATTTCAAATTAGGAAAGTGAATTCTCTAACTTAAAAAGGAAAAACCAATCTTTTAGTATTTGGTTTTATCATGAAATATTTCGCGAATTAATTTTCTAAACTTCCGCACATTGGTTTGTTGAAAACAGTCAACCAACGAAAAACCATATTTGGTTGAAGAAAATTTGCACATTTCAAGTTAGGAAAGTGAATCCTCTAACCACGGAAAATGCAAGGAAGTGCCTCTTTTTTTGGAAAAACCAATTTTTTAGCATTTGGTTTTATCATGAAATATTTCCTGAATTAAGCACACTTGTTTTAACCACGGAAAATGCAAGGAAGTGCCCCTTTTTTTGGTCAAAAGTTTTAAATATTATTCAAATTTCAGAAATTGGCATAGGCCTATATTTGATTGCCGTGAGAGTTTTGGGATTTTTTTATTAGAAAAAGCCCAGAGTTGGTTTATAATTTGTCAAGCTTGAACATGTTGTATAATTTCCTATTTCCGTAGCTATACAATTTTACAACAAAGAAATTTTGATTTTTCATTAATCAAATATGATCGCAAGCTTTCACCAGTTGCCGGAAACTTAGTTTATTCAACAAACGTACTTTATTCCTTTGCATTTAATTTAATTTCATGTGAAGTTGGACATTTCAATTGTCCATCTAATTTTCTCTCTCTTCCCACACATCAATCATTTAATTTTGTTCCTTGTACATTAGTCATCAATTAAAATGATTTCCGTGGACGGTCACTGTTTACGGAAAATCCAGAAAAGGGAAAAATTTCAAATCAAACAATTCCCATTTTTTTTGGGGCCGTGACAGATTCGTTTCTCTGGCGCCACTCCAGTTTAGTTCCCGGGGAAAAACCTCTTTTACGCGCCAACCGTTCGAAACAAAAAAAGGAAAAAAAACACAAAAAAGAAATTTAATTTAAAAAAGGGATGAAGAAAGAGGGAAAGCTCGAACGGCAGCGCGAACGAAAAAATCACCGGCTTTCGTTCCCGCCATTTTCAGAGGCGAATTAATCTTCCCTACCTCTCTCCATCTTCTCCAATCGCGACGCCTCGACCGCAGCCCCTCGCTCTCGCTCTCGTCTCGAAAGGGAGGAGGAACCGCCGTCGCCGGAATGGACCTCTCCGAGATCGCCAGGAAGCTCGGCCTGTCGGAGCCCAAGCACCTCCTCCGCAAGGCGGCCGAGCTCCGCCGCCTCTGCGACGTCCAGTTCGATTCCTCCATCATCGGCGTGGTATCCTCCCCTCTCTCCTTTTTTTTCCCCTCCTCCTCCTCCTCCTCGCGCGGCGGCGGAAGTTCGGGTGCGCGTTCGTTCGCGGTCGGATTTCTGAGATTCGATTCTTTTGTTTCTCGTAGGGAGAGGGCTGCAAGGCCGTGATCTGCTTGGAAATCGCCGCGAACAGGTTGCTCGGACTCTCCTTTTTTTGGGTCGATCTTCGATTCCGGCTTCTAAGTGATCGGTCGTGTTGATAGGATGCTATGGAATTCTACAGATTGCAGGTGATATTCGATAGGCAGGCCGCGGTGAAGCTGAGCGGATTGTCGGAGAAAGCGTACAATAGATCGTTCATTTCGATGCAGAACGGACTGGGCCTCAAGTGAGTAGCGCTTCGTTCTCCTTAGGAGCTGATTTTAGCTAGCGTGATCTGTTCAGGATTTTAATCGGCACCGATGCATCGGTGGTACAGGAATACGTTGGATATCAGAGAGCTCGCGATTCAGTTCGGTTGCGTCAGGCTGATTCCGCTCGTGAAGAAGGGCCTATCTCTGTAAGGCTCGGTTTCCTTTCCGATCATATTAGTCCTATATAGGCTGCGAGGCTCGGTCATCTTGTCATTGCTCTTGATTGGCTCTAGAGACTTGTTGATTTTTCATTACCAAATGTGTGCTGGATTGCCCGCGAGAGGTTTGCGAGTGTATTGCTGCAGAAAAGCCATCCTTGTTCATTTTTCACTCGGCATTACGCTGATTATAGATGACGTAGGAAGATTCGCCGTGTGATTTCTCCAGTGCTCAGCAATCATGAGTTGCCGTGTTTTAACGAGCCCTGACTTTGATTTAGTAGGATTATCAATTTCTTTGGCCTCAAATGATATTTTGTGACTTGAGATGTAATCATGATGTCCGTCTTTACCAGATACAAGGACAGGTTCCTCACATCATTGCCCGCTTCAAGAAGGGCAACTGCTGATTTCACTCGACCTGTATTTGTTGCCGTAGCATTCTACTTATGTGCGAAGAAACAAAAGGTATTTTTGACTATGATCTTCTGAATAGCTACTACCTTTTGTTGTGTAATGGGCTATTACATCTTAAACATCCCAGTGAAAGATTAAATTGATTTTGCAGCTCAAGGTAGACAAGATCAAGTTGATTGAACTTTGTGGGACATCCGAAACTGAGTTCGCTTCTGTAAGATAGCTTCATTCTTGCTATGCCTTGCCCTCCAGAACAATCTAATGACACCTGTGTTTTGCTGTTATGACATATGGTGACGCTCAACTGCTCTTTCAGGTCGCCAATTCAATGAAGGATCTATGCCATGACACTTTTGGTGTCTCAAAGGAAAAGAAAGATCCACGAGAGGTCAAAGGGAACCGAGGTGAATAATATGACGGCTTAACATTCCTAAAACACTCCATTTATTTTGTACCCATATCCAGTCCTGCCTATAATTACCTGGTCTGAAATAGAACGTTCTTGTTGATTAGTTTTTGACTGTATCATAGTTTGGGAGCCTTTCCTGATCAACTATCATTTGGCATCTAGATCTGCTTGACGTAGTACCTGAAAAGAGGCAACTGGAGGATGGTGGGCATCTATCTGATGAGGGACCAGAGGTATGATATAGGCATACCTTTTCGTTTTGTTTCGTGGAAGATTTCTTTATGGTTTTGGAATTCAGACGAGTGTATGAATTATGACCGTTTCAGCCTTGCTCCTTTATGCTCAATCTTTTGTAGTGTCGGTATATAATCTTATCTGATTCAGGCCAAAAAAAAAACCTCATAAAAACACGATTGCACATTTGTTTGCATGTTGGAGGACCGACTTCTATATCATTTCAATCTCAAGGCTGCATCGAAAAGTCATATCACTTAGAGTTCTTTAATTCGCTTGTGCAAGATTTTGCACCAGCATTTTCCACATGCAAAGCTAATATGCGTAAGGAGAGAGGTTCACCGAAGCAACTACCAGTTCTTGAAATCTGTTAGCACATGTGGCTTTCCAGTCAATATATTTTCGCCTATGGACTTCAAGCGATGGAGAGTCACTTTTGATTGAGTCATGTCTGTCAAGTTAAATTGAGAAGAGTTCTGTAAACCGTTTTAGCCATTTCTATGTGTAGATTTATGATAGTCTATAAGCTTTAGCACGTAGGACTCATTGATGTATCATAGGGACATGAAACATCCCCAACTAACTCTATACCAGTCTAAAATTTGCTAACCTACATCGAGGTCACCGACTTAACATGAGATGAACCTCCGTTATTTGCTAATACTTGCTTTTTGTTCACGTGTGCTCCTCTGGTTTTGATTTCAAATGAAAGCGAATCTCAGTTGCAATGAAAAAGTGAAACCTCTAAGTACCCTGTAGGTGTGTTCACAGCAATTCCTGCTTCCATAGCAAGAAAGTGGCTGAAGGGAAATCTTCCATTACAGATATTAGCGTTCAATGCTTGATGTTATACTTGTTGCTAAGTGATAAGAACTCTGGAATTTAGCTGATCAAAATTCATGCCGACATTCAAAGTGCATATAGGAAGCTGAGTTGACACATGAGTTTGCTAACTATATGCGCGCCTTTTGTTCAGTCTTCATGCTACCAGAAGCGCAAGAAGATGGAGAAGCGGGATTACGAGCAGTGGAAATCCTCCGTCCTTGCATCTAAAGAAAAGAGCGAAGGTTTAGCGAATCATCTTTTAGCTTCCCCTTCCCGTGCCCCCAGAAAATGTTAGACCGTCTTATCTGATCATATCTCTAATTTTCTTCTTAGTTTCATGCAAGCGGACCAAACAAGCGCAAATCAACTTTGTCAAAAAGGTTCCGGAAGCCCAAGAACTGGATGCAACATGAGGATCATACAAGCACTTTTGGATTTCTGTCAACGACTCTTGCCAGTAATGCTAAAATTATCAGTTGCATGAGCTGGAACGACCGCCTATGAAATTCCGGCAAACGGAAGGTTCTCAATTGCAAAGTGGTTCATTATACAGAAAAATCATAATTTGCTCAATCAATCATCAAATCTTGTATAAAAATAGGGAACATCAGCACTGCTTTCTCACTCTCTATCAGAGAATTCTCGGATGCTTGAGGGGTGAAAATACTGAATAACTCGATTGCTCGGTCTTATGAGATTAGTTGTCTCGGATCTATAGGATCTTCACATACACGTGGGCAAATTGCTCATAAGTGAAACTACCACCAAAAAAAAAAAAATGCAGATTAATCACGGAATGAAGAGAAGAGTCTCTATTTCTCTAATGAGAATAGAGAGAGAGAGAAGATTGAATAACCAATCACTGAAAACACAGGTTTTCAAGCAAATGAAGAAAACACCGCGAGTTCAATGCGTGGCTGAACGTGCCTCTCTAACGAATGAATATTGGTTGGCCGTAAGAATAGAGAGAAAAGGGGGGAAATCCTCTGCGCTCCGCAAAAGCGCCTCCACGTGCGCTCGACGACCGGGCCGACGACAGCGCCTTTCGCTCCCCCCTCGTGTCGGGAAGCTCCAGGCCTCGCTCCGCCCACGCGCAGGCGCGCGCCACGCGCGCGACTGTCGTCGTTTTTGACCCCGACCAATCGGGCGACGACCCGAGACCCCCGGCAACACAAAACCGCGACGCGACTGGCGATATTTCTGGGAGCGCATCGCCACCCCGCGGGCCCTACCACCAGTTGCCAACAATAGGTCAACCCTCGCCATCCCCTCGCCATTCCCCTCGCGAAAGAACCGCCGTCCGTTGAGTACGGCCCTCTGGATCGAGCCGACCGAAGAAGCCCACGTGGCGAGACGAATAACGGAAAAGTAAATCTGCCCCCAGCGGGCCCCGGCCCTCCTCCGAGTTCTGGAACAAGAGGGTAGTTTGATTTTTCTTCCGTCTCTATCGTCAACAACGTCCTGCCCTTGCCCCGGCCCCTCTCTCTCTCTCTCTCTCTTCCTCTCTCTTCCCCATCGCGACGAATCTTCGTCGTCGCGACCCCTAATTTCCTTTATTTTGACCTAATCGCTTCTCTCTCTCTCTCTTCTCCCTCTCTCTGTTCTTCGTTTGATTTTATTCGGGAGGGAAGGGAGGATTTCTCAGTCAAGCTCGAGGACGCAGGGGGTTCGGCGGGGGAAGAGGCGACGTCAGCCGTCCGTGTTGTTTCGAAAGGGCCCGGGGCGGTTCTCGTCTCATGCGATCTCTGTGATTTCAGCGTTCACCTCGTGATTTTATAATTTCGGTGGGGGGGGGGCCTTTTTTTAAATTTTTTTCCTTAAAAAGAGAAAAAAAGAATTTGAAGATGGACTTCGGTATGTCGGACGAGATGCTGGGGACGTTCGTTCCGATCGTGGTGTATTGGGTGTATTCCGGGATGTACATCTCCCTGGGATCGTTCGAGAATTACCGGCTGCATTCGAAGAAGGACGAGGACGACAAGAATTTGGTGTCCAAAGCGACGGTGGTCAAAGGGGTCCTCCTCCAACAGGCGGTTCAGGCTGTCGTCGCCATCCTCTTGTTCACGGTGCGTGGTTTCTTGCCAAGGGAATTCGCCATTTTGGGGAATTCGTTGGTCGGTCGCGCGCAGCGATTGGTTTAATTTGATTGATTGATTGCGACTTTTTTTTTAAGCTTGAGGTGTTTTAATTAGAGAATTTTCATGGACGAGTCTGGTCGTGTCGCCTGCTTTTTCTGGTCTTGAATTGCTGTCGGCATGTGCCGCCTCCAGACCCTGAGAAATTGTGCATATGTTTGCCTGTCGCCTTGTGAATCTTTTGTTTTTTTTTTTTTTAAGATTAGAAATCTGTGGAGGTACGTTAGGCTTGGGAAGTATTGGTCTTGGCTAAATCTGGTGGAATATTTACTTTTAGATTGTCCTTTCCTCTGCGAGCCGTTAATCATGTGTTCTCTTCATTTTCGTTATTGGGTTGTGAATGGTTGGTCTATGCTTTGTCGCCTATAAGCAAAATCTGGTAGCTCGACGAAGTTAAGATGATGGGAAATGACTTGTTTATGGGGTAATCTGTTTTGATCATGCTTGATACAGATAAAAAGAATGCGCGATGAAACGCCTTGTCCTTTCCACTTCCTCTTGACCTGCCTACACGTGAACGCAACAAATGGTCTGAGACTTTGTTTCTTTTAACGTGATTGAGAAAGAAAGTTGTTTTTATAATTGGCGGTCAGATTTCCATCAACGAGAAAGCTGTAAAGTGCAGCTTGTTGCTGCAGGCAACGGATTAATCATGAATTTATGCATGACTAGTATAGTGCAAATCTCATGCACTTGTCATTGCCCTGACTGGCAGGGCTCATGCCATTTTGTAGGTCGCTTCTGGTTATTGGAGTCCAACATGATGCGTGGAAAAGGGTGTAAATCCCCTTTCTGTGGAGATATCAGTTAATTGGCTATTCTCAATTTCCCGTGTGGATTGAATTCTGATTCTAAGATGGAATGGGCACATTTTAGTTCCAACACAAGTTGTGTAGTTTTTTCTCCCAGTTCTGTGCTCAATTTATTTGATCTGTTTATGGTTTATAAGATGTTCACTTCATTACAAAAACATGTCCATATTTTCGATAGTATCTGATTGTCTTGTCATTTTGAGACGTGTAGGTTACTGGAGATGATGCTGGGGCTTCTGCAGGCTCGAACAATTCCGTGATTGTATTAGCAAGTCAATTTATCACTGCAATGGTGGTATTGGACACTTGGCAATACTTCATGCATAGATATATGCACCATAACAAGTTTCTATATAAGCACATCCATTCTCAACATCACCGGCTCATTGTGCCTTATGCCTTTGGCGCTCTCTACAACCATCCTTTGGAGGGTCTTCTTCTAGACACAATCGGGGGTGCGTTGTCTTTCCTCTTGTCTGGGATGAGCCCTCGAGCATCCATTTTCTTCTTCTCTTTCGCAACCATAAAAACTGTTGACGACCACTGTGGTTTGTGGCTTCCTGGGAATCTCTTCCATGTTTTCTTCAAGAACAACACAGCTTATCATGATGTCCACCACCAACTATATGGTAACAAGTACAACTTCTCTCAGCCATTTTTCGTCATGTGGGATAGAATTCTCGGCACCTATATGCCATACACATTAGAGAAGAGAAAAGGCGGCGGCTTTGAGGCGCGGCCAACTAAGGAGTACAAGGACATTTGAATTTTCCCTAATCTGAGCGTTTTGTTTTGTAATGAGTTGTTCCATGTTTTCTGCCCCTTTGGTGCCACTCTTCTGATATAGTTGGTGTATATATACTGCTGTGAGCTGTATCTTCTGTCTTACTGTTCTACTACTGTATTATTTTTTTTGGATAATGGAAATATTGTTGAAATCTTGAGATCTCTTTGCTTTGGTTGGCTGTCCTAAGTTGTACGTGGGGTAAGTAAAAAAGAATTGGCTGCCCAATTGGTACCATTATGACTATCTCTCTCTCGCTATCTCTCTCTCAATTTGTATCTATTTCTTTAATCTTCTCTTAGCCCTCATGCTGAAAGAGGAATGGACATTGGAGATGTCTAAGGGGAAGGTATTTAACTAGCGATTTCTATTTTAAGGAATAGGAGGAGCACGTAGCACGTGGGACTCTCCCCGCACACCAGAACCTGTATGTCCTCCATTTGAACCTTTCTTGCAAAACTGGCAACCTCTCTTAAGAAATTGAGATCTGGAACGTCCTTGTGTCGACCGAGCTATTCATCTTGACAGATTAAATTACAGGTGATGAAGGTGCAGATCGTGCCAATATCCTGCTGTTTTGAGTGGAAGAGGTCGTTGGATTTAGCTGCGATCGTGTTTTATATGAATCTAATTTTAGATACTTTTGGCATTTCTTCGTAGAAAATCCATCACTGATTCAGTCCATTTTGCCTTGGCATCACATTATCTCCAACCTTTCAGGAGGAACTATTCCTAATCTTGCTGGAATCACATTTACCTCAGTAAATTGTCTTGTGCTTGAATCATATATGAGCATCTTTGACATTGTGTCCGAAACTGTGAATCTTATGTGATCATATTTCACCTTGTGTTCTAAATCGCCAACCCTATCCCCAAATTAACAAATGAAGGAAAATGATTTCACTCGGGGGGGACTCGTAAGTGCTTCATGTCTCTTGTGACTGTATTATTGTCACTAATGGCTAATAAGGGTAGGCATGTAGCACTCTAACCTTAAAATCCATGCGGTAGAATAATTTGCCCGAAAAGTACAAAGATTCATAATTCCCGGGTAAAACACACCCACGTATGCTTGTCAATGTATGAATACTCCAGATGACAACTAGATAGGGCTGAAAGAGGACGAAAGAAGGAACAAGAAGGTTGTTGATTATCAAGAACGAGGTGCTCGTTAGGAGAATGCAGCCGACATGTGAATGACAAAATACAGCTTTTAGAACTCAAGGTAAACAAATTCAAATAAACAATCAGGCCAGTCATAGCAAAAACTCCCAAAGGGAGTTTTTAAATATGATCTAATGAGCCTATCTGTTCGTGCTAGGCAAAATCAAACTCCTATTCCAGCTTATTCTACTCCACACCAAGAATGAACAGCACTCTTACAACGGTGACATATCACAAGGAAAAATCTCCACCTGAGTACTTGAAAAGCCTAAGATCTAAAGCCTCGCTATCATGAAGAAATTCCAAATTATAAGAGCATCTCAGCAATTTGAACAGCATTGAGTGCTGCTCCCTTGCGTATTTGATCACCGCAGACAAAGATATCCAATCTGTACAGAGTTCCACAGTTGACAAAATCAACTCCAAGAAAGTCGTTATAACAAACAAATATGAGATGAATGCACAAAAGAGTAATTGACGCAAAACCAACTCACCCAAAATTCCCATCTTGTGAAACATCACGACGTATCCTCCCAACCGCTACATCATCCTTATTTGACACCTCCAATGGTGTAGGGAAGTGATTGGCTGCCCTATCATCGATAACCACAACACCAGGAGCATTCTTGAGTATATCCTTTGCAGTCTCCTGCGTAAAAAAAAAGACCACAAAAGACTAAGTCAGCTCAAGAAACTCCCCAAAAACTATGGAAGAGGTTAGTGTCCTATTTCTGCATAACCTCGTTTACCAGAATGAGTTGGAATGTCATAAGAACTCCTGATTCAATCCTGAAATCTAGCTCCCCATTTTACAGGGAGAAGCCATGAACACACGATATATGCTTACTTAATATGTTTATGACCAAAGGACAAAGAGAATGTGCATAGTTCAGCTTCAGTGAGAGTCAAGGAGACAATTGAAAATTTGCAAACTGGACTTAGTTACCAAGCTGTCACAAGATTTGCTTTATAGCATAAACCCAACTTAGTGCGTATCTGTCACAGTAGAAAATGCTGAATTACTGCCACGTGTGACCAGAACTCACCCAAAACATTCTCAAGTACAGCTAATATGCGAATTTTAACTGATGAGGCAAAATCCCGACTTGAAAGTATTATAGATACATATGTAAGGAAACCTTACTATTAGGATGCACTTGATCCAATGTTTCTTTTTGAATGTGCCAAAACAGCTTTAGCAAAAATGAACACAATCAAGTCATTCATGAGTATACTTCCTATAAACCATGAAATGTTCATTACTATGCAGATCATCCATCAGTATCAATGAGCCATAAGAGATCCATGACTCAAATGGAAAGAAGAATCTAAAAGTAACATATTTTGAAGAATATACATAACTGATTATGGAAGCCCTGCAATGTAGGAAAATTACTATGCTAACTTAAGCATTATTTTTAATACTGATATGATCCCCTTAAGTTGAAATTCCTCAGGTCACAAACTGCATATTCTTAATGACCGGATTTTCCTAACTTCTAGATGACGAGGTAAAAATGGAGTGAAGATAGTGGTAATTTTGTTTAATTGGCTTAATTAGACATCTTGAATCAAATCTCTGGCCTTGATATCAGATGTAAAAGCAAGATCCTGTCATAGAGTAAAAGAACAAGACAAATGCACATGTATGTTAACTTATTAGGATATATCGCCTCCTCTACTTCACTTCAAATAATCTAGATAATGCGTGCAGACCTTCCATATCAAGGACAAGAAGCTTTATAAGAAGTTAACAGTCCAACAGTTAATTTTCTTAAATAGCTTCCATCAACAGAATAGGTGACAAGAACCTTTAGTCATAACATAGAGATGACCAATATAATAAGCCCAGCCTTGGAAAGCCAAACATATGCTGCATTGTGCCGAACATGGACACGATACACTGGACTAAGTAGTTAAACAAAACGCCACAGCACTACTCTGAATAGGAAACTTACCTCATCTAGTGGATTCTCAAACTGGAGATTAACGCTCTCAGCGTGAGCACGCATGACAGGAACTCGTATGCAAGTAGCAGTCACTTTGACATTTGTGTCATTCTACAAGGTAATTGGTGTGAAGAAATGTTAGAATGAAGTGAATGCCATTCTCAATGGCATATTCAAATGTGGACTACAATGAAGAGTACCATAAATATATACTATCAAAGGAAATAACTACAAAAGGATCAGGTCAAGCACTTACCCAGATTTTTCTAGTTTCCTTCACTAGTTTCATTTCCTCTTCGTTGTACCCATTTGAGAGAACAGGAGCATTGTGAGAGAACAAATTGAAGGCATACTACAAAATGGAGAAACAGCTCTTAATTAAATGATCCCAGCAACCAAATGGAGCACAAAAGAATTCCAATAATAGAAAACATGTTGTAAATGAACCTGTAACTTAAAGATATTACAAGTTGGTGGCTTCCCTTCAAGAACCTGCTGACAGAACGAGAGAGGGTAAATTCCCAGAGGACATGGGTAAATTTGATGCTCTGCAATGAGAGTGGTTCCAATAAAAACAGATGACCTCACGAGTCTGAAGCTCAAGCTCTTCCATTGCAGCAGCTCCAGCACCACTTGCTGCTTGATAAGTGCTAACAACCATGCGAACCACCTGCAACAGGTCACAAACAGGGTCAGTCTGATTGCCCTTCTAGGCAAAACCTGATATTTAGGGATATGCTGCTATACAAACCTCAAGGCATGAGCAGAAATATAGTATTTATGCCATGTTCCCTTCAATTGTAAAGGGGACATTAGCACACGAAGAGCAGATTTTATCAATGCTTCGTCTTAACTATTAAACATCCATTTGAGATTATCGATGCTAACAAGACTTATAACAACTCCATCACATCAAATTCAACTTTCATATACCCATTGATTTCCTCACTGAGAGCTCCTCCATTCCTGTCTACAAAGACACAAGGCCATTTGCACACATCTACTCTGCCTCACGGAAAGAAAACGTGTATCGAGACACCAAATGCAGTACCCTCACAATGCAAACCACAACTTCCTGAACACCTAGAACTCAAAAACAATGCAGAAGATCAAAACTTTTCAGGTGACACGTCCCATCAAATACACACACACGGACACACCACAATCAAATTCAAAACAAGACTTGTGCCTCACCTTGGCGCGCCGATGCAGCGGTGTGGCAGCCATCAAGCAAATGATGGTCGAGCAATTGGGGTTCGCAATGAGAGCCCCCTTTCCCGTCCCGAGCCTAATACCCTCCATGGCTTCAGGATTCACCTCGGGTATGACCAAAGGCACGCCCTCGACCATCCTGAAGGCCGAGCTGTTGTCCACCACGATCGTTCCCTTCTCGACGGCGATGGGCCCCAACTCCTTGCTTATCGACCCGCCAGCACTGAACAGAGCGATGTCGACGCCCTCAAAGCTGTCAGCTTTGAGCTCCTCGACGACGTAGTCCCGGTCCTCGAAGGTCATGCGCTTGCCCGCGGAGCGCTTGGAGGCGAGCATCTTGATGGAGCGGTAGGGGAAGTCGCGGTCGGAGAGGACGGAGAGGAACTCCTGGCCGACGGCGCCGGTGACGCCGACGACGGCGAGGGAGGGGCCGTTCTCCTGGAGGGACATGCGGATCCTGGCGGCGCGCGGCCTCCTGCCGCCGGCGGCGGCCGTGGCGGCGGGGAACGGGAGGTGGGCTTTGTGGGTGATGCGAGTCAGCGCCGCCATTGCGGAGGTGCGTCCAAGTAGAAAGTAGCTTCTGAGATTCAGAGATCTCGCAAGGTTCCTCCTTTACCCAAGGGGGGAGGATATGAAGGGAAATGGGTTGGATGGTCGGGTCTTGCTTCGACGGTAGGACAGGTCTCCGGCGGCGGCGGCGGCGGCGGCGGCGGCGGGGAGGGTAGGCTTTTGGGGAGGGAAGAGGTTTTGGGTTTTGAAGGCTGGGAGGGCGAGCGTGCGCAGAGCAATGCAGGGTTGTGCAGATCCTTTTCTCCCCTGTTTTTATAATAATCTGGCTGACGGGTACTTAGAAAGTGTTTCCACGTGAGAATGACAAATTTGTCTTTAATTAGCCTTCTTAACAAAGCCCTGAAACTAAATTAAGATCATTGTACATTTATAGAAATGGATAGAGAAAGCGAAAGCCAACGTACCACATAACCTCTAGCAATTCCGTTAAACCGTATTTCTTATTTTAATGTGTTAGTGTTCCCTCGTCTAATACCCTCAAAATCCTCTTTGTATATTTATTTTCTTTAAGAGGAAGAAATAGTCTGTAAATTGCTTTACATGGGGGAAGTGCAGTGCGGGCTGCCGTTTTGGGAGGACAGACAGACCCTTTCCTCCCTTGTTTTTATAATAATCTGGTCGACGGGTACTTAGAAAGTGTTTCCACGTGAAATTTCAGCGGCCTAAATAATTATTAACAAAGCCGAGAAGGCAAATGAAAATCGTTTTGCATTTATAGAAATGAATAGAGAAAAGTCAAAGCAAATTAGCCGGAAGAGGCGCGCTTGATTTGAAGATGGGGCGAGGGTTGGCGCGGCTGGTTCTCTTGCTTTCCCAATGGCAGCACGTTGTTTTGTGTTCCGGGCTTGCTGTATCGCTTCCAAAACCTAGAAATCCGCAGACAAGACGAACATTTTCCGCGGCCATCATGGTCATCATAGCAGCACGTTTGGTAGTGAATGGCCATCTAACCGAGAGGATCATTTGAGAGGGCACCGGCCTAATTTGTCAGGGTCTGCCCATCAATGTGAAAGAATAGGTTACTTTCTTTTGGTCGAGCGAACTTGGTTTGCACCCAATTGGGCCGTGTCGGGCTTTTGTAACTTTGTCGCGGATGGCACTTTTGAACCTATTTGATAAGGCACTAAACAATGCCTATTTCTTTTTCTTTTTGTTTATTGAAAGAAAAAATGAACAGAAATTCATTTAATAGCATTTTTATTCCCAATAATAAATTTGAAACAGAATAAAAAAAATACTTCTTTATTCCTAATAACAGTTCTATAATTAAATTTTTTTCTTTACTTCTTTTCCTTTCTTCTTCTTCCTCCTCTAGCCAATCGCTGGCCTTGGCGATAGCTGGCAAGTGGGTGAGCTCAGCCTCGCTAGATTTGACTGGTCGCTAACCATGAGGCTTGCGACTGACTAAAGGAAGAAGAAGAAAGGAAAAAAGTAATAATATTGTTTAAAAATTATAAGAAATTTTAAGTCTAAAAAAATTTGAGTCATATTAAACACATTTCTATTTTGGAAATAAAAATTTTGTATAGTTACTAAACGCCTTTTGAATACTCAGAAACTTGTCCAATGAACAAAAATAGAAAAAATAATTTCTAAGCATAAATTATTATGAGGAACCAAATAATTACCAAATGCAACCTTCCTGATCCACAAGAAAAAAGAAGTTGACCTTCAAGCTCTTTCTACACCGCAAAAGTTCGAATCTAGCTAGATTTGCAATCAAGTCTACAAATAAAACTAAATTGCAATGACAAGAGAGAGTTTCTCCTTCCGGAAAATGCCCTTAATCAGATTGAACGGAATTGGGAACGTTAAAATATTTTTCTCGCCACGTGTATTGAGCAAAAGTGAACTTTCTTTCATTAAATACGCTTGACAAGCCTGAGTTGGCTTGGCTCATAAAGTTCGACCTTTCTATGCATCATGTCAGGTTTCAATCCCGCCACCAATAGTCCTATAATCCACTATAAGACCAGGCCTTAGCATGAGGTAACCTCTCCTTCTCCTAAACCTTTTTTTTTTTTTTTTTGACAAATACCCTCGAAGAATATGTTAACATGACTTTAACCATAGCTATAAAGATCTCGATAACGAATACCCTCTCGCAATTGTTGGCAAAAAAAGGCAGTAAATTGAATTGCTCTAAAATCTACGTAGACAAAAGAATTTCACCCCGCCGTGGAGGGAGAGGCGGTGGTTGAGACCACTGTCAACAAGGGGGCCTTTAGTGCTTACATCACGTGCGCCTACTACTTCAATCGTCTTTATCTCTTCAGTCGTCTCCATCCAAATTTTGATACGGGGACTTGATTACATAGATCAACTAATTTAAAAACGCCAAATTTGAGAATAAAGAAATTGAAGTTACGGTATTATTTTGCGAGAGAATGAATGATTTGGAAAATATTATCTTAATAATGATTGCTTATATTGTTCGCAAAAAATAAATGAACAGAGATTATTTTCATTGTCCACAAAAACGTGTAGACATATTTTTTTGTCCATATGATGGAAAAATTAACTAATTATTATAAGCGATTCGAGCACTTATATTTAAAGAAAATATTTTTTAAATTATTCATTTTTAGTGAACACAAACGAGCCCAAATCCAATCCAATCGGACTCCAAAATTTTGGGCCGGCCCATGATACAAGGAGGCCCGAACCCGAGCCCACCTGCTTCTCCTTCTCCTCCTCCTCCTTCTGCAACCACCTGCTGTCTTCGCAACTCAAAGCCTTATCCTCTCAAGCTCCACCTGGAAATGGCCTCGATGGTTATTCTCAGCTCGCTTGCTCAATCTCCGCTCCGTCTCTTCTCCACGTCTCCGGAGCTTCCTCCGCTCAGCCGAGCCCGCTCGCTCCTCGCCGGCTCTCGCCTCCTCCTCTCTCCTCGCCGTCGCCGGAGCGGGCTCTCGGACCGCTGGAGGCTCTCTCCGGTTCGCGCTCAGGACGCCAGGGACGAACCCGGAGGCAGCTTTCGGGAACAGGTGATCGGATCGTGGAGCGTTAGCTTCCCGATTCCGTCGGAATTCGCCGCAGCCGGTCTCATGTTTCTGGTTTGCGCGCAGGGAAGTGGTCCGGACTGGCCGATACTCAAGCGGTGGGACGTGCCGTGGCAATGGCAGACTGTTTCTCTCACCTCGCTCGCCTGTGGAGTAAGGTGCCCGGCTCCGTTCTTTTTTCTTTTGTCTTTGATGTTATCGTGGCTTTATTAGTTCCTTTGAATGCTGGGATATAAGCCAGATTCTGGTGGAGGTATCATTGATGACGAAATTCGGTTTTTTCGCTGGTTCATTCGGTGAATCGGACTTTGGTCTAGGGTCCAAAGAATTTTCTGTTCTATGATACGGTTGATGAAATGTTGCAGGAGCTGGTAAGGAAATTGAATTTGATCATTTTCCCCAGGCAGTTTTGTTTTGACAGGATTGGTGGAGACCGCAGCCATACCGTACCTCGGGCTTCGACTCGAGGAGCTGAGCTTAGATGAGAAGGCAGAGATCCTCTTTCTTGACCAAAGGTACTGATTCGAAATTTCCGATTCTTTTGTTTCTGGTGACTGTTACTGAGATGATAAAAGGAGATAAGGAAAAGACAAATGTTGTGATGAATAGTCACAATCTCTGCGTGTATGTGGTGCTCTGGCGATTGTGCTCGCGATTGTCTGTATGATAAAGGGGGAGAGGAATTCATGGAAATAATTGAGCCCGCCGACTGATAAATTGGCATGATCAACCATAGTATTTCCATAATCATGAGAGAAAATTACTTTCTTTTAGTCTGGCTTGTCAGTGATCCATGCTCTTCCGTTGCATAAGAGACGCGAGACGAACATGAAAAAAAATAAAAGTAAAAATTGTTGTTTATAAATGTGGTTTGGAGGTTTACTTTTGAATATTGTTATTTGGCAGTATTACAACTGCAGCAGTACTTGGAGTTCTTTATGGCATCACTCGGACCTTTCAACCAGTTCCTGAAGATCTTTTCCGCTATGGTATTGTTCCAAGATAAACTACTGGCATCCATCATTATAAGCTATTATATTATGTTAAGAAGCTTAAATTCACTGATTACAAACAGAAATGCCTGACCACCTGTACAGTGGATATATTTTTTGGGAGCTTTACTACTTTTGTGAGTCTCTAATATGTGTCCTCGGAGGTGAATACTGACTAGCATTTTATGTTGCTGCTTCAGATTTGAAGGAGCCTTTCAATTTGCAGAGAGGTTGGCTCTTGTGGGCTGGAATTGGTCTTATCGGTGCCCTACTTGCTGTAGCAGTAACAGGGTATGCTATGTCCTTGTTTAGTGGAGAGACCCCTCAAAGAGAGGTTAGAATCTAAATAAAGCTTTTTATATTTTTTTGTGCTTAAATAATTTGTATCAAGGTGCAGAGGACAATATACTTGCAGATCAAGTTTAAGTATACCATGCTGGAATGTGGATAAGTTAGCTTTATTTCCTTCATTAGATAACTTAATCGAAAGAATCCTGTTATATTAAGGTTCATTAATATGAAAAAAGTTTGTGGACATTCTTCATAAGTTCTTCGTCTCTCCTTCCAGTAATGTTCCTTCCTAATTTGAGGGTTGGTGAACCATGTTTACTTGATTTCAGACAGATGCTCTGGTTCGCTTGCTTCCATTGATTGGTTCATCAGGTGTCAGGTACTTTCAGAATAAGCTGGTAGATTCCTTAATGTGCTTTGGGAATTTGCTAATTTTATTCCACTGTGTAGCACCGCTTGCCTGTTGGGCATCACGGGCATCCTTGCTCCATTCCTCGAAGAGACTATATTCCGAGGATTTTTTTTGGTGTCCCTAACAAAATGGTATGGCTTCTCAATCCTCATTACCTTGTTTTATTCTCCAAAAGTGCTGTATTTTGGTTTCGCAATTCCATAACTTGTTCTATGTTCTGGATTCATTTCTCAGCTCTCTTTGAGTTTCATGAGAGAGCATGTGTTGTGAGACCATAATGCTGCACAGAAGGAGGAATATACAACTTATTATTATTATTTTTTTATTTACTTAAGACGTTGGATTTTTTGTGTGCTGCCCTGTCATCAGTTCTATCTCAATTTTGTTTCCCTGAAAAAGCAAAGAATTCCTATAAATTAAAAGACACCACTTTATATATCATTGTAGAGGGTCATGCAGAAAATTATTTGTAAATGTTCTTACTGCTATTGTGAGAACTTAACAGTCTATAACAGCAAAGGCAGGATGAGGATGATATTTGCAGCCAAAGATGCTCATTAACACATTCCTAAAAAGATTGAGGTGGGCTTTTCCCGGTCTAGTGGAGAGACGTGTTGTATTTAGCTAACAATAATGCCGCATGCATTGTGATCCTAACAAGTTTTACCGTGGCCGGGGAAGTACCTTGGAAAATTTGTTGGGCCAAATGGTATTAGTTTCTGTTAGGGTTTGCATGTAGTTTGTTAGATTATAGAATATAAAGCTTGCCTTTTTTTTTTTAATGGTCCTATCATGTCTGAAACTTCTCATCATTCGCGTGATTAAAAGCTCAATAAAGCTTGCTATGTCTCAAAGTGGAAACTGTTATGTCTCTTTTTAGTTCTGATTGTCTAATTTTTGTGTTTTTTTCTGGTTTGTCAGTTGACAATTCATCCTTATATTGTTAAATCTCTCATCTTACTCCTGTGGCTGGTTTTGTATAAAGATGCATGATTTCTTGCTAATGCATGATCGTTTCTTATGCTTGTCTTTTAAGGTGCAAAATTAATCAAAACTATATATTCATTCTCTTTATTGTGGAAGTAATTTTAACTTTGGGGTTGCCCTTGCTTCTTCCACAGGGTTCCTACTCCGGTGGCTGTCCTAATAAGTGCTGCTGTGTTTGCGCTTGCACACCTCACTCCTGGAGAGTTTCCTCAACTCTTTGTTCTAGGTAGTGATTTGATATTCTATGATATGGTCAAAAGAAATGATACCATGGCTGCTCAAATATGATCAGCATCACTTTTCTCAGTTTCCTTCATCTTGGTCTCTTGAATTATGTACTTCATGGTGTGGCAGGGACAGCTTTAGGACTTTCCTATGCTCAGACTCGCAACCTCATCACACCCATCACAATCCATTCTCTTTGGAATTCTGGAGTCATTCTACTTCTTACCTTCCTTCAGGTAACACATTTATGTTTGTACTGCACATACAGGCATGCTGTGGCTCTGATGTTTTAACCAGCCTGTTCTATCCTCTTCAACATGCTAAAACTGTTTTCCTGGCTCGTTCTTCTTCTATAGCTGCAAGGATACGATATAAAGGAATTGTTGCAGGCGAGTTGATAGAGTTTTCTTCTTAAGACCATGACGCCATATAATTTCTTCGCTTTGTTTCCTCCAAGTGCACCATTGGCATCTTCTGTTCTTTTCCTTCGTTCCATGAAAAGCTAAGTCAATTTGTGGAGCAAGGCGACATCATAGCCAACTGATGCAGAGCAGGTCGGCTGCTTTTCTCCCGAAATTTGGTTAGCCATGAAAAAAGGATTCGGTAGTTTATGCAAAGAGCTAAAATTTGGGTTTCAATGTTTCCTCAGCAAGAAAGCGCTTAGGCCATTCGGGTGTTTTATGTAGATATAATATCTGGTGTTGTATACTTGAGCTGATTTCTGTGTCCCGTAACAGCCAGTGAGATCGTGAGGTGATTATATGTGCTCCACTTGTTGGCGATACTTGCTGGCAACGAAGACGGAAACCATGTCTATCACTACTATTTCTCGCAGGGACAGTACACACTCTTTGTAATCAAGTTGGAACACAGGCGAGATATAATGCGTGGTCTCTTACATGTTATCTTCCCACCCCTTTTTTGGCAAAAATATGTCATGTGATATTCGCATGTGACGTTATTTTGATGCAAATAACAAGTCCTTTTGGTCAAGACGTTTAAAACTCGTTATGAATGAGGATATCGAGAAGATGAACTAGAAGCTCGGATCAAAGGAGTAAAACTAAAGCTGCCTTCTCCGATTACGAGGGACAGCATTTGTCTTATTCTGTGGCAAAAAATTGGGAAACATCGTTGGCTTATTATGATTTTATTATACAAGAAACGAATCGCTGCAGATCTTTCGTCTGTTCATACTGGTTGGCGACTGGCAAATGCATGACATGTGGACCTAAATCTATTAGATTTACCTGGCACAACTCAACTTAGCAATCCGAGCCATGTGGAAAATGTACTAGCCTTCCTTGAAACTTCCTTAATACCTTCTCTTTTTGAACTCCATCTCTTGGCTGGGGGAGGTAACCAAGTCAGAGAACGGTTCTAACTCTTCCAGTGAAAGCATCTAACGTGAATTCAGAAATGCTGGGAATGCTCAAAACGATTTACAAAATTGATTCGCGCAATAAGGAACCATTGGAAATTCGGAAATTTCATCGGTAGCTAAAGCCTGAATGCAGTCTTGGATTCTTTCCTCTAATTTCCCAAAGAGTTGAGATTGGCAATTGAATATGGACATGACTCAAATGTCAATCCATCCTCCCTTGGCCTGTTTGGTAATTTTATAATGTGGGCTCTTTTTTATTGACCACTATGTAATGACATTTGACTATATGCACGTTTGGAACCTACTATTCTGCTTACGTTACCGTATTTTTTATGTCCCTCGTGAAAAAAGAAAGGGAAAAACGACGAATCTAAATGATAAATTAATAAAACTGGTCTTGCTCTCTTTGGGAAACCCAAGGTGACCTTAGTCGCAATTACTAATGCAATTCATCAAGGTCAACGAATCTTTGCAATAAAGTCCAACAGAAGCAAGCTACAATGCACGGTCTCTCGATTTGATGGTATCTTCCGACTTATTTTAAAATGCATTTTCGAACCTGACAAGTCCAGTGGAATAGAAGCTTGGAGGAATGGAATAGAAACTGCATTTCCTGATTCCCACGACCCGAAAACCCTAAAATAATCAGCCGAGTAGCACTGGTCTCGAACACCATGCTTTTTTCACAAGCTTCTGTGTCCATATCCCCATAACACATTGATGTTGCAGTTCTTGAGATTCCTCAATTTGGACCAGAC
The DNA here is from genome assembly GCA_016097605.1 of Eucalyptus guilfoylei. Lineage (NCBI taxonomy): Eukaryota > Viridiplantae > Streptophyta > Magnoliopsida > Myrtales > Myrtaceae > Eucalyptus > Eucalyptus guilfoylei. Next base: position 21,632,119 of record CM027861.1, on the reverse strand, counting down.
CAGACACCCCCTTGCCTGATGAATTAATTAAGTGGAAGGCAGCAATTAATGGTCCTTCATTTCCTTAACCCCATTTTCATTTGGATGCAGAATCATATCAGCTCCCAGTAAATTTATTTTTTTGGTCCAGAAATTGCCGATCCAATCTACTTGGTTCCGTCCCAATCGTGGACCAAAATTGAATATGTATTCTCCTCGAAACCTCACCGTAGGGTGTGTAATGCTATGACCACTTGTTTTCCTTCGAAGTGACAAAATTAACAAGGTTATGCCCTGAAGACTTGTTAAGCTGACACGCCAAAAGGGTTTATAAAGACAGATTTTCCTTCGATGGACAGGCCTTCTGAGAAATGCTCATCTCGAAAATAGCCACTTGAGATGGTCTTCAATCAAACTATGAGAAGATTAAATATTCTTTGATGTATCAATTACTCACCAAAAAGAAAAAGAAAAGAAAAGGAAAATTCAGATTCTTTTACAAGACAGTAGTTTTCTCGGTAGTAGTTCCCTGTTCGCTTGCTTTGCTGAGAGCTTCACGGAATCGGAGGATCCACCACGTTCCTCGCAAAAACAATTTTGCTTCTCAAAGTCACACACCCCGCCATGATTGGCGGCTCATCCTTCGGTCCTCGGTCAGTGAAGCAAATTAATGGGGCTAAATTTCACATCATATTAAGATTTTGTACTTCATACAGGCGAAGCTTCGCTTCTTAAAACTTGACCTGTTGGTTAGTGTTCATCATTTTGTGCACGTAACTTCTAGGGTTTCTGAAAAAGAGCACCTTGGAGTTCTTGCATCTGCTTTCATATCTTCTTAAAAGTTAGTCACAGAGAGAGAGAGAGAGAGAGAGAGAGAGATGGAGGAGAGACGTGAAGGAGAGACAATGGAGGAGTTGATAATGCCAGGGTTTAGGTTCCATCCGACAGATGAGGAGCTTGTGGGGTTTTACCTGAAGAGGAAGATTCAAAAGCAAGCCATTTGTGTTGAGATCATCAAGCAACTTGATATCTACAAATATGATCCATGGGATCTCCCAAGTAAGATGAGTTTGATCATTTGGATGCATGTGCCGAATGCTTGGATATGAGAGAGAGAGATAGAGAAAATATGATAAAAAGACATATGAGGATGGTCGAGGGTAAAAAGGTGCTTTTGTTTGGTTCATATGCGCATAATCTCGAGTTTCTACTTGAAGAAATTTATAGCTTACTCTTTCCTGAACTGCTTAAAGACATGATGTTCAAGGTTAAAAAAGACATGGGTTTTGCTTTTGTTTGGTTCAAATGCGCATAATCTCAAGTGTTTCTACTTGTATGAAATTTTTCGCTTACTCTTTCCTGAACTCGTTGAGGAACCACTGTTTGCATCTCACCCCTCGATGCATGCTTGACTTTCCTATGACTAGATTGCAAAACTGATTCTTTCTGGCAATTTTCATGTGATTTCATATAGAGTTGGCGACGACTCTCGGGGAAAAGGAGTGGTACTTCTACTGCCCGAGGGACAGGAAATACAGGAACAGCGCGAGGCCCAATAGAGTGACCAGAAGTGGCTTTTGGAAAGCCACGGGCACCGATCGACCCATCTACTCCTCACTTCAGCAGCTCAACAGTAGCAACGTCGATGTCACCAGCATCAAGTGCAGCAATAACATAATAGGGCTGAAGAAATCGCTGGTGTTCTACAAAGGCAGAGCTGGGAAAGGGGTGAAGACCGACTGGATGATGCACGAGTTTCGGCTTCCTTCTCTCTCTGATCTAGCTGCAACTCCACACCCATCGAGGAAGAGCCTCCCCACCCATGTAAGCACTCTTTCTCCATGAGCTTTTCTTGCTGTGTTCATTGTCTTCTCTCCTTTCCCGAGAAATTTTCATGGAAACTATCTTCCTGTATGTATTTATTTTCCCGCACTTGCAAGAATGGAGTACAGTGATGTCATCATTATTTCTGAGAACATTTTCCTGCGTATCAGTATCATGTTTGATAGATAAATATGCACAGTTTTACATGCAAGTCGGAACATGATTATAGGAGGAGGAGAAAAAACTCATAACCCAACGAATGGATAATGGACTCACTCTCACGAACAAAAACAAAAAAAATAAAACTATGGAATAGCTTTTTTTCTTTTTTCCAAGTTTAAAAGAAAGAAGTAAAGCGGCCGAAGAAGAAAAAAAGGTCCAATCCAACTCTCTCTCTCTCTCTCTCTCTATATATATATATATTAGTAGATGTGTGGTTAGCAAACTCGGGCCAGTTTTCATTAGTAGGCCGAAGAGCAGAACGCGGCCATAAACTCAGCTTTTGCTGATTAAATTTACGTTTGGAGCTTTGCAGGACTCATGGGCCATATGCAGGATTTTCAAGAAACCCAAGTCCACCACCCAAAAAGCCCTCTCGCACTCCCTCTGCCTCTCCCCCCCATCAGCAACCCCACCTCCGTCGGATTACCACCACCACATTCCCAGCCCATGTCCGCAAGACAAGTTCATGCGTTCTCCCGACGAAACGCATTCATCAGTATCGCCATCGGCGCCTGGCGAAGGAGCGCTCGACCTCACTTCGGCCGTGCTCAACCTCCCTTCGTCGGTGTTCGGAGACTGCGCCTTCTCGTTCGTCAACCTACAGCAGGAGCCTGCGCAGAGGGTCGGAGCGGACGGAGGAGAGACGGTGGTGGTGCAGAAGAGTTTGAACGTCGAGAATTGGCGGGCCTCGTCATCAAGCTCGCTTCTGATGGAGCGTTGCTTCACGTCGTCTTGGAGTAATTTCTTCAGTAGGTGCGCCTGAGAGGTTTCTTGACGATATTTAGTGTTCAGGAGTCCGAAATCCAAATTGAAATGTGAACGACTTTTTTATTTTTATTTATTGAATTGACAATGAAAAATCAAGTTGCAACTAACCTAGTTCTACACTTAGTGATGAACAATACTGCGACAGTACCATGAACGGTATTTTCGTTATAGTAACTAAAGCCAAATCTTCTGCTTTTTTTCATATGTCGTATTTATGAAATGATTCTTCAGTTTTATCCTCGAGTTGTCTAGGCTGTCTCCATCTCTCTACTTGTTATTTACCACATGTTCTCTCAATAGATTCATTCACTTATCGTACTTTCTTCAAGGGTATGGGCCACTCCACATCACCTATGTGACCGTTGAGGGAAAGGTTACGTCGCGGTCGAACTGCGGCGGGCACCGCAACACAATGATATGGAATGCATCCATGGTTTTTTTTTCTGTCCCTTATAGATTACAATAAATTTTGGAGATTTTGTGTTGTGTTTGTGTACTCAATTTAGATGAAGTCCTCCATCAGTCAACGAGCCACGGTGCGGATAAGTTTTCTTTACGAGGCAATCTCCTTCGGTCAAACCACGTGGCCCCGCATCTGAAAAAAAAAAAACCACGCGTGACCCCAACCAGCAAAGTCTCTGGGCCTCACCGTGCTCTCCAAGCCAAGCGAGTATAAGTCTTCCTAACTCGAAAAACGATACTGAGATCTCTGCTCTGCTTAGCATCCCAACATTACATTTTTATAACTGAATAGTCTCAATCCTCTCCAACCACCACTTTTGAGCTTTTGACCGAATTGAATTTGGAGTGCTTGGTGTGTACATCAAGAGGGAGAGTTCGAAAAGACTATGAATTGCTGGAATGGCATTCAGCAGAACACACCGAGAGAGAGAGAGATGGATGAGAACAGTGAGGTTGTATTGCTAGGGACGTTTGGTAGTTCCTACTGCCAGCGAGTCGAGCTCGCCCTTAAACTTAAGGGCATTCCTTTCGCGTACGTGGAGGAAGACCTGACGAACAAGAGCGAGTTGCTGCTCCGCTCCAGCCCCGTCCACCAGAAAGTGCCAGTGCTCCTGCACGACGGCCGCCCGATCTGCGAGTCGCTTCTCATCCTTGAATACATCGAGGAGTACTGGAGCAATGCCCCCAAGCTCCTCCCTGAGGATCCTTTAACTAGGTCACGAATCCGCTTATGGGCGGATTTCTACGATCAGAAGGTATTAACTGGAGTCTCATTTTATAGGCTAAATTCGGCAATTGCCTACAGAAAACACGAACTTCGATGATTCTAACGAGAGTGCTGGGAACTTTACTCTCTAATCACATGACTCGAAAACACAATAACCATGATTTACTTGAGAAGTAGGAAGGGGCAAGCAATCGCTTCGGTTGAGTTCTAACGGTTCGATGTTTTGGTGTCAAAGGTGAAGCTGGCAACAAACCTCGCCCTCCAGACCAAAGGGAAGGATCAAGATAAGGCTCGAGAAGACCTCGTTGAGCTGCTGAGGGTGTTCCAGGAGGGCATTCAGAGGGACTTTCCTACAAAATCTCCATTCTTCAATGGTAAGAACTTGAGCTTTTTGGGCATAGTGGTCGGTGCAAGTGCTTGCTACTACCAAGCCATTGAGGAGGCCATTGGCAAGATCAGCGACCGAGAGAGGAATGCATTGTTCTTCTCTTGGGTGGATGAATTGAAGGCACACCCTTTCATGAGCGAGAATCTCCCACCACATGACAAGCTGATTGCCAAAATGAAGGCCAAGTACTTCCGAATTCCAAAAGTCTAGAATGCAATTCTTCTCAGTATTGTTTGTATTGCTTCTCACAGGTAGTGCATCAAGTGTAGAAAATTTATTCACATAAATAACTAATCAATCATGAAAAACGGATCCATATATGATTGTAAAACACCGACATCAATAAATACATCGAAATTAAAACGTACCTGTATGAGCCACTGCTTTACTTGAAGAAAGTAGATCACTCTGATAATCAGGGAGCTATTGGAATGCCAGATCTTCCTCTCTATGACCTATTTCGATATAGCAATTTTCAATGGGATTAAAGCAACTATCTATAACCTACCCTTTTATAGGCTAAAGAGGGACCTAGCAAACCCTAATCAATAGCGTGTCAACTGGGCCCTTCCTATTATGAGCTTCAGTTAAATACAATTGCCTACACTTTGCTGCTCAACTAGGCCCGTTATTAATAGATGCCAATACTCAATTCAATCAGATCACTTTGTTGGGTTCAACAAATATTGGAAAATCCATTAACCCGATTATTTAAAATAGAAAATTAATTAATTAATGTAAGCCCATATTATAGGAAATTTCTAACATTTTCCCACTTGGGCTACATTAATTAACTTATTTTATTTTGAAAAAGATTTTATATTGAAAACGACACTATCAGGTTAATAACTGAAAATTTTGTTTTATGTGGCTACAACTTTAAAAAATAATATTCCAATAACGGCATCTCAAAATCAATCCAATTCTATATAACCTTAGTGTAGGACTATGGGGATCAATGTGTCAAGAAAATACCATAACACATGACCTTCCATAATCAGATATAATAAGTATTATATTTTCATGGATTATGGGCCTAGTAGTGTAGTAAGAAATAGTGCCAACATGTGATCAAAATATACACTATGTCTTATTGGTCCTCAATGCAATTTCTCAATTACATGAAACTGCATTAGTGCAATTTCTAAACAATATGAAATTACACAACCATGTCACAATTCAACATGAGATCTCATAATCAGTGACATCCAGTCATCTTTAAACTAAAATTTGTTTAAATATAATGTTTTATACTTCAATTTCTCAGTCAACAGGAGAAATGATAACAATAGAATTAATAACAACAATCATTGAAAATAAATACTTTAATAGACATCATAAAAGCATTATCAGTCTGCATATAACTATAATAGAAATACAAATTTTATAGCTCTCACTAACAAAATGAATCAAAAGATTCTAAAACACTCATATTCTTTACATGTTCTTTAAACAAAATGAGTCATAAGCTTTTTGTTAGAGGATCAGCCAACATGAACTTTGTTCTAATATTCTCAATTATAATGTCTCCCTTTTTGACCAAGTCCTTAACAATATGATATTTTATCAAATTAATATTTCAATCGTGACATTATTGTTGTTTACAACAAAGGTAACTGTTTGTCACATATAATGCAATAAGATCAATTATGGCCCAATAAGCAATTCAACGAAAATAATTAGTACATTATAAACTCCCCTTTGAGCAGAATGTATAATGCACCATTATTTTTCACAGCATGAAGTTTATAAAACAACAAGAAGGAGAATTACATATAATTGTTAAAGATCCATCCCCTTTGGGCAGACAAATCATTTAAATTATATATCTCCATAATATCAATATAGAGGAGAATTATATATAATTTTCAAAACATTTATCCCCTTTGGGCAGATAAATATTTTTCAATTATACATTTCTATCTTTTAAATATGAGAATTAAACTTCATGCTATTTTCTAAATTAATATACACAATAACCCCCTTTGGGCGAGTAATTGTATATACTAATTTTTTATCAATAGGGAACTCCAATAATTTATGCCCAAAATTCATCAAACAATATGAAGCACTTTATAACATGTGCTTTCCAAGATCATATTGCATTTATCAAGCAACAATTTTTGCCACGAATTTTTTTTTTTTTTGGAAGAAGCAGTTTCCACAATCATTCATGAGCTCTAACAAGTGACCCTTCACTGCCTCTTAGTAGCATCAATAGGAGCATGAACATATTAGATTGTTAACGCTTCTTTGGCGGCCTAGGAACCAGATGGCTCGAGGTGCTATTGGAGATGATGTGTGAAAGAAATGGTCAAAAGTACCAAATATACTAAGCAATTCATGCTCGAAAAATATGGTGGTAAAAGCAGAAGATGGTCCAGAAACAAGGATTGCTCATGAGGAAATGGGCATGATGACAAGCAAGCTCTAGGTATTCAATTAAATAGAAGGTTCCTGAATGGCACTGATGCACAGTCACCACAAAAAGTGGCAGTGGCTACATGATCATGGGTAATTAGTGATTGCCAACAGAAATAGGCAGTCAAGGCTTTGTACGCTCATCAAAGAAAACAATTCGAAGGAAAACATAAGTGTTGCTTCATTTTATGAGTTTCTATCCACTAAGTTTCAGCAAACCAGCTTAATCCACATTTCATCTCTCGCAGCTTATTTGCAAGCACTCACTACTTTGTAAAGGGATCATAACATAAGAGCATGCTCGGTACTCCACCTTTCATTAAATAGTCAGCTTGAACCATCACTAGTTATGACACCCTTCTGAACATATAGGATGACAAGGTTCGCGAGACGTGAATATTCGGAAACATGGAAACATGCTTGCATTCAAATCCACCATTGACATCCGACAGTTTATTTGTTCTCCGACAGGTAGCACTCGACACTCCTTTTTTGCACAGAAAGAAAGAAAATTCAGCCGACAAGGTGATCTTCAGCCCTGTAACTCTAGCCACGAGACTGAAAAAACTTACTCAATGGTCACCAGCTCCTCGCCTCAAGGACTGAACATTCTACCCATCCAGTCTAGTTGAACAGGGCAGGTAACAATTAAATCGCATCCCAAATAATTTCAGTGAAAAACCCATCCTTACCCACGATTATCCATCATTAAAAACCAAGTCTTTTTTCGACCACACTTCGTGTAAAACGACAATTAAAAAAAAGAGCCCGTCAACGAGAAACTCATAAACCCCATAAAGATTCGAAACAAGTAGACATGAAATCAACCAGTATCCACATTCACACAGATCACACGAAAGACCACACCTTACCCAGCTTCGAATCAAGCTCGCAACGAACTGAACTAAAATCCGATTAATAGAATACTGATTTCTAGAACATCAATATAATAGCAATAGCACAAGCAAATAACACGAAAAATTGCTTGATAATTTCAAGTCAAAAGGTTTGTGAAACGGAGACTTGCATATAACATCAATATAATTGACTAGAATGAATTAAACAAAGAGAAACCGAGTAAATCTACCACATACAAGCTTCCAAATTTCAGATCCAAGCCTCCCATGGCCGAAAATTTGGTTTTCTTAAATTTAAACCCTAAAAACTTACCTTGATGCAACAAAAGGATGCTAAAACATATATATAACAATACCCATGCAACAATTTACAACGAACATCAATCAATTGCAAGTAATTTGAAAATTCTAGAGCTTTTTCATGTATAAACCCTAGAATTTCAAATCTAAAATTCTCTCTCAATTCTCAACGAAATTATGCAAATTATATATGGTTGAAAATATCTCGACATGTAGACCAAAAGCCCCATGGTTTCAGGATCATTTGAGCAAAAAAATCAACACAAAAAAAATGATGCCCATATTCGGCTCAAAGAGGAAAATTTCAAAATTTTCCATTAAAAAAAAATTTGGGTTATACAATCATATATGATCGGCTCTGATACCACATGTAGAAAATTTATTCACATAAGTAACTAATTAATCATGAAAAACGGATCCATATATGATTGTAAAACACTGACATCAATAAATACAGCGGAATTAAAGCGTACCTGTATAAGCCATTGCTTTACTGGAAGAAAAGTAGATCACTCTAATAATCAGGATCTATTGGAATGCCAGATCTTCCTCTCTATGGCATATTTCGATATAGCAACTTTTAATGGGATTAAAGCAACTGATAGGTATAACCTACCATTTTATAGGCTAGAGAGGGGACCTAGCAAATGCTAATCAATAGCATGTCAACTGGGCCCTTCCCATTACGGGCTTCAGTTAAACACAATTGCCTACATTTTGCTGCTCAACTAGGTCCGTTATTAATAGATGCCAATACCTAATTCAATCAGATCACTTTTGGGTTCAATAAATATTGGAATATCCATTAACCCGATTATTTAAAATAAAAAAATCAATTAATTAATGTAAGCCCATATTATAGGAAATTTCCAACATCAAGGCCATCGCAATTAGTGGGCGTTGTGCTAAACATTGTAAAATAATTTAATAAAACACACCACTGCTACGATTGCACCTTATTTTGTGAGATCTACCTTTCGCATCTTCTCCAAATGCAACTATTCCCAAGCAGTAAGATTGCAAAATCATCACAAACCTGCTTCTTTCTTATATGTTTCAGCATGTGGATCATTGTCCCGAGACAAATTTTGTCTTTCCACAAATTGTTCACACGAAATCTATCTCATGTTTGCTGCTCTTCACTTATCCATAAAACCAAATGACATTGTGTTGAAACACGAAACTCAATCACCGAAGATCTTTCTTTCAGCCAGGAAATCCATAACACGGCTTCTTCTGATGTAGAACACTCCATTACTTTATGGGAAAATAAGTCATGCAACGTGGTTTTACTTATCAATATGATTGAAGGTTTTCTCAATTACATATTGAGGTATTTGGGATTGAATAACCAGATTCTGGGTAACTGTGAACAAAACCTAAGTTTTAACGGACTTTAGTGTAAGGCTATGCATTCTCCTAGTTGATAATATATTATAAACGGATTGCACAAATGACTTGGAAGATACCCTCAAGGACATCCAAGCTCAAACGGAACCAATATGTCAAATCGTGGATCTAATATTACATCATGAATATCATAAATGATGTTTTCAGTACCATCAAAGCAAGCATTCAAATGGAAAAGACAAAATTTAAGTAGTTGACTTGTCGACAAAGTGATGAAAGGTGCGCTACATATGATGTTCCAAGAAGCCCAAGAAGCAAATTTTAACCCAGCTACTCATACTACTACCAAGAATTCAAAACCAAAATTACTCTCAAAGCGCCAGACTCACTGTGGTTTTACAAATTTCAGCTCTTGGAGGCTAGCTTTTCCTTAGCCTTCTGAATCTTCAACACCTTCTTCACAATCTTTTGCTCTTCCACCAAAAAGGCCCGGATAATCCTGAAAATCACCATTTAAACTCAGATGAGCATTCCTCAACACAGCATGGAAGATAATTTAAAAAAAAAAAAAAATCCACAGATATCGAGTTAAAATAATGACCTCTCACGAACAACTCCTCTTGACAATACACCGCCATAGGCACGGTTCACGGTAAAGCGATTTCTGGATAATCTCGACCACTTGTATTCAGCTGGTCTCAAATGAGGAATCTACACAAATGATCGAGGCCTATCATGAATGTGACACAAGGGACCCCAACAAATCACAACTAGGTCCAAACTCGAAATTAGTCAAAACCGTAAATTTGAATATCATTTCTTTAGAAAAGAAAAAATAACACTATGGAATAGCTTTTGTCTTTTTTCCAAGTTTGAAAGAAAGAAGTAAAGTTGGAAAAAAAAGAGATATATATATACACACCCACATATATATGTATGTATATATATATATATATATATATAGTAGATGAAGTTAGCAAACTCGGGCCAGTTTTCATTAGTGGGCCGAAGAGTAGAACACGGCCATAAACTCAGCTTTTGCTAATTAAATTTATGTTTGGAGCTTTGCAGGACTCGTGGGCCATATGCAGGATTTTCAAGAAACCCAAGTCCACCACCCAAAAGGCCCTCTCGCACTCCCTCTGCCTCTCCCCTTCATCAGCAACCCCACCTCCGTTGGATCACCACCTCCACATTCCCAGCCCATGTTTGCAAGACAAGTTCATGCGTTCTCTCGACGAAACGCATTTGTTAGTATCGCCATCGGCACCTGGCGAAGGAGCGCTCGACCTCGCTTCCGTCGTGCTCAACCTCCCTTCGTCAGTGTTTAGAGACTGCGCCTTCTCGTTCGTCAACCTACAGCCGGAGCCGGCGCAAAGGGTCGGAGCGGACGGAGGAGAGACGGTGGTGCTGCAGAATAGTTTGAACGTCGAGAATTGGCAGGCGTCGTCGTCGAGCTCGCTTCTGATGGAGCGTTGCTTCACGTCGTCTTGGAGTAATTTCTTCAGTAGGTGCGCTTGAGAGGATTCTTGATGAATTAGAGTTCAAGAGTCCGAAATCCGAATTGAAATGTGAACAGCTTTTTATTTTTATTTATTGAATGAAAAATCAAGTTGCAAACTAGTTCTGCACTTAGTGATGAACAATTGTGCTACAGTGCCATGAACAGTATTTTCGCCGCGGTAGCTCAAGCCAAATCTTTTGCATTTTTCACACGTCATATTTATGAAATGGTTCTTCAGTTTTATCCTTCGAGCTGTCTATCTCCGAGAAAATATTAGCTGCAGCTCTGACTCCAGCGTGGCTTCCTCCGAGTCCATTCACCGGGCGACACGTGTCGCCCGGTAGCCACGCTGGAATCAGACGCCCCTCTTTAAATATTCGATGAGCTATCTTGCTGGGCCCAGCAGAAACCTTTTCCTCTCGGTCAATTTGAAAAATTCGGCACACACACACACACACTCTCTCTCTCTCTCTCTCTCTCTCTCTCTCTCTCTCTCCCCCAAGAAAATAATAGCAGATCCTTCTCTCTTACAATTAATTTGAACGGAAGCGTTGGACTCTCTCTCTCCATTTTTTAATTCGACTCTCGCCTGGTTGCTCTGCCCTCCGCTTCTTCTTCGATCGGACGACGGAGTTGCCGTCTGACAAATCCCGCCACCGCTGCCACTTCCGCATTCGCCTCGTCGGCTGCCGCTACATTTGAGCTACAACTAATATTGTCTCGTTCGTTTTGCCCCTTCATCGTGCTGCTCCTCCGGCGAATGACGGAGCTCGCCGTTTGACAAACCACGTCGCCACACTTCCGCATCTGCTTCATCCGGTTGCTTTTCCCTTCCCTACGCCGCCGAGTATTCCTATTCAAAATGTCACGGATGGAGATCGTAAGGCATAGCATAGTAGCTGAAAACCTAGAAAAATGAGGCGACAAACCTGCGCTTCACCTATTTATCACAATGAACTGAAACCGTGGTTGAGTATTCCTATTCAAAATGTCACTGATGGAGGTGCTTCGCCTATTTGGCCAATGAACTGAAACTGCAGCTGAGTATGCTTATTCAAAATGTCACGGATGGAGATCGTCAAACACGACTGTCAAGAAACTTATTTCTTGAAAGCAAAAGATTACAACTTTTACAACAGCTACCTCTTAACAACAAACAAAGATCCTTCACATCCTTGCGACTCTGCGATCACCACACACAACTTTCTCATTCTGAATGTAACAAGCAGCCAGAAAATAGAAAGAGAAACGACCGAGTGTTGCGAAAAACCTTCTTCGAGTTCATCACAATCTAGAGCAAACCACAAACAATTGATGGCGTGGTTCGTCAGACGGCGGGCTTCATCGTCCGATCGGCAGCGTAGGGAAGGGCAAAGCAACTGAGCTCCGTCATCCGCCGCACTTTTGCCCACGAGCTATAGAATTCATTACATCAATGGTGGAGATTCCTATTTGTATCATCTCTCCCGGGTAGGTTCTTTTACTGAGACTTATAGAACTTCCTAAGAAAGAGAAAGTTCATCACTTTCGCGTAGGTTCGGCAAGGGCGAGAACAAGGAGGGACAAAAAAAACCTAGGTCGAAGGAAAATCCCAAAATTACAAATCGATGGCAAAAAAACATAATGTTGGAGAAAAGGCTCTGAAAATCAGTACCTAGATACTCAGGGAGAAAAGGCCATTGCCAAGAGAGCATCTTCTCCGTCGTTGGGCTTCCGCTCGATTGCGATTCGCCATCCTCACCATCACTGTAACACGTTCTGCATTCGGAAATGGCAAGCGGGGACTCCGCCGTCACCCGCAGAGCTTGGGACGTGGTCTGCCTTGCGCTGCTGTGGCTGAGGAGAGGCGAGGCGTTCAGGCGGCTCCTCGCGGTCAAGTTCCGTCTCACTGTGGCTGGGTTCATCAAGAGCATCGGTGGCGGTTGCGGATATCGCAGCTCGATGCCTATCCAGTACGGGGAGTGCAAGCTCTCGTTTGACAAGACCTTGGTCTTCCACGAGGTCCCGCTTCTGCCTCCCTCGCATCCCTTACATCAACCCGAACGTTGATTTCGAGTACGGATTCTTTGACGGCCATCCTTGGGAGAGGAAGAGCTCGGTCGCCGTTGAAGATGGAGGAGAATGTAGATGTGAAGGTGGCGGACAAGGCGGATGCGGAAGTGCAAAGGTGTGGTTCATCAGACGGCGGGCTCTGTCATTCGCCGGAGGAGCAGCACGACGAAGGGGCAGAACGAACGAGAAAATATTAGTTGTAGCTTAGATGCAGCGGCGGCCGACGAGGCAGATGTGGAAGCGGCGGTGGCGGCGTGATTTGTCGGACGGCGGCTTCGTTGTCCGATTGGAGAAGAAGCGGAGGGCAGAGCAACCGGGCGAGAGTCGAACGGAAAAATGGAGAGTGAGAGTCCAATGCTTCCGTTCAAATTAATTAGGCAAAAGATCGCTTCAAGTGCCATAACTTGGCACAAAGGGACACTTGAGTGCTATAACTTATGAAAGTAACACTTAAGTGCCACATTCAAAGAGAAATGGATCAGTTAAGTGCCACTTCGGCCAAAATTCGACCAAAATACTAACATGCGCAATTTCCGGCGAAACAAGTGCAAAACGACGCCGTTTTGCATGCTGAAGTGACCAAATAATGGAAAAACGGCGTCGTTTTGGTGCGACGTGGTAAAAAAATAATATAAAAATTAATTAAGTTAAATTTTAAATTAAATTTATTTAAAATATTTAAAAATAAAATTTTTTAATATTTTAAAAAAAGGGGGGGGCGGGCGAGGCCCGTGGCCGGGCTGGCTCGCCGACCCGGCCGACTCTCCCACCCTCCTTTGTCGGCCCTTCTCGGCGGCGGCGGGGAGGTGTGACTCGGCCACCTTCCCCCCCCCCCCCCCCCCAAATTTTTAAATATTATTTTTTTACCACATCAGCACCAAAACGATGCCGTTTTGTACTTGCTTCGCCAGAAAATCGTCACGTCAGCATTTTGGCCGGATTGGCACTTAAGTGATCCATTTTGCTCCGATTTTGGCACTTAAGTATCACTTTTGTAAGTTATGACACTTAAGTGTCCCTTTGTACCAAGTTATAGCACTCGAAGAGTTCGCGCGTCAAATTAATTGTTAGAGAGAAGGATCTGCTATTATTTTCTTGGGGGGAGAGAGAGAGAGAGAGAGAGAGAGAGAGGGAGGGAGGGAGCACGCCGAATTTTTCAAATTGACCAAGAGGGAAAGGTTTTTGGTGGGCCTAGCAGGATAGCTCGTCGAATATTTAAAGAGGGGCGTCTGATTCCAGCGTGGCTGCCGGGCGACACGTGTCGCCAGTGAATGGACTTGAATGAAGCTACACTGGATTAAAAGCTGCAGCTAATATTTTCTCGTATGTCTCCATCTCTCTGTTTGTTGGTTACTACACGTTCCCTCAATAGATTCATTCACTTATCGTACTTTCTTCAAGTGAATGTGCCACTCCACATCACCTATGTAATCATTAAGGGAAAGGCTAGGTAAAGGCTAGGTTGCGGTCGGACTGCGGGCACCGCAACACAACGATATGGAATGCATCCATGGTTTTTTTTTTGTCCCTTACAGATCACAGTAAATTTTAAAGATTTTGTGTTGTGTTTGTGTACTCAATATAGACAAAAGTCCTCCATTAGTTAATGAGCCGCGATGCAGATAAGTTTTCTTTACGAGGCAATCTCCTTCGGTCAAATCACTTGACCCCAACCAGCAAAGTCTCTAGTCCTCACCGTGCTCTCCAAGGCCCTGTTTGTTTGTGTTCTTTTCTTCTGGTCATAAACACAATTTCTGTTTTTTTGTTCCGAGGAACAAAAAAAAAAAAAACAGAAACACGTTTGTTTGCGTTTTTGTTTCAAATGTATTTTTTTGTTCCCGAGAACAAATTTGGAACAGAAACCTGAAACAAGAAAAACTTGTTTCTTGTTCTTGAAACACTTCCGAGAAACAATTTTCTCTCTCCTATTTTTTTTCTTGTTTTTATTTTCTTTTTTTTTCTTTGCCCGGTCGCTGGCCTCAGCCATGGCCGGCAATGCTCTGGCGAGGTCGTCGGCCCCCAGCGAGGTTGAGTGTCGCCGGCCCCTAGTGAGGCTGGGCCTCGCTTTGGCTGGGCGGGTTCTGGTTCTTTTGCACACCCCTAAGCAACCCTACCCTGTTGGATCACCACCTCCACATTCCCAGCCCATGTCCTCAAGACAAGTTCATGCGTTCTCCCGACGAAACACATTCGTCAGTATCGCCATTGGCACCCAGCGAAGGAGCGCTCGACCTCGCTTCCGCTGTGCTCAACCTCCCTTTGTTGGTGTTTGGAGACTGCGCCTTCTCGTTTGTCAACCAATAGCCGGAGCTTGCTCAGAGGGTCGGAGCGGACAGAGGAAAGACGGTGGTGGTGCAAAAGAGTTTGAACGTCGAGAATTGGCGGGCATCGTCGTCGAGCGCGCTTCTGATGGAGCGTTGCTTCACATCGTCTTCGAGTAATTTCTTCAGTAGGTGCGCCTGAGAGGTTTCTTGACGAAATTTAGTGTTCAGGACTCCGAAATCCGAATTGAAATGTGAACTACTTTTTATTTTAATTTATTGAATAGAAGATGAAAAATCAAGTTGCAAACTATTTCTGCACTTAGTAATGAACAATTCTGCTAGAGTGCCATGAACAGTATTTTCGCTGCGGTAGCTCAAGCCAAATCTTCTGCATTCTTCACACATCGTATTTAAGAAATGGTTCTTCAGTTTTATCCTCCAAGCTATCTATATCCATCTCTTTGCTTGTTGGTTACTACATGTTCCCTCAATAGATTCATTCACTTATCATACTTTCTTCAAGGGTATGTGCCACTCCACATCACCTAGAGCTGTGCATGGTCCGGGTGAGCGGTTTCCGACCTAGAACAGTTCCGAAAAATTGGAACTGGGAACTGCCCGCTAGTTGCATAGATCCACCGTGGAACCGGACCACTGGTCTGGTCCGGTTCTTGAGTGGATCCATAGAACCAGTCCAATCTTCGTGCCTTCCCCTTTTCAGCCTCCTCACATCTACTTATTCTGGCTCTCCCAACCACGGTAGCTTTATTCTCCTCAAGTACTAGCGCCGTGGCGGCAACGGTCTCGATGCTCGCGCCGATTCTGTCCCGACCACCACCACCATCTTCGCCACCGCCTCCGCCATCTCCCGCTCCTCCATCAAGACCGATAATGAGGAGGAGAGCCATTCTTAGACTTGGAGTTCGCCCCTATCCCCAAAAATGAGGACGATGGGGGGAGGCCTGAGGAGGGGGAGGAGGAAGATGGTAGGTAGTAGCGGGACGAGCCCAACAACGAAGAGGACAATAGTGACAGTGAATGCGGAGGTGGCAACGAGGATGGCGATGACGTGGAGAGAGAGTTCAAGTTCGAGGTGGGGAAAGAGAATCAATTCATTATTTCGCCAAATTCAGATTAGGACTCGAAGGGAGATGAGTAGATCCGTAGGTGAATTGGAGAGGAAGAGGGAGCTTGGGGAAATTTTGAACTAAGAGAGACGCGATGAAGTAGGAGAGTAGTGAATTGAGACAAGATGGTGATTGGAGCCCCAAATTTTAGATTTGTTAATTTCGAATTTTTTTAAATATTAAAAATTAATATATTATTATAATATAACCGGTCCGGTCCGGGTGGGCGGATCCGCCCATGAAACTGGAAACCGAACCGGTTCCCTTAAGAACCATCAGTTTCGGATGGTTCCAGATGGGTCCGGTTGGTTCCAAGTGGGTCCCGATTCTTTTGCACACCCCTAACATCACCTATGTGATTGTTGAGGGAAAGGTTACGTTGTAGTCGGACTGCGGCGGGCACTGCAACACAACGATATGGAATGCATCCATGGTTTTTATTTATCCCTTACATATCACAGTAATTTTTGGAGATTTTGTGTTGTGTTTGTGTACTCAATTTAGACAAAGTCCTCCGTTAGTCAATGAGCCGCGGTGCGGATAAGTTTTCTTTTTTTTTGGTCGGTCGGATAAGTTTGCTTTACGAGCCAATCTCCTTCGGTCATATCACTGACCCCAACCAGCAAAGTCTCTGGTCCTCAGCGTGCTCTCCAAGCCAAGCGAATATAAAAGTCTTCCTAGCTCGAAAAACGATACTCGTGATCTCTGCTATGCTCAGCATCCCAACATTTACATTTTTTTAACCGAATAGTCTCAATCCTCTCCAACCACCACTTTTGAGCTTTTGACCGAATCCAATTTGGAGTGCTTGGTGTGTACATCAAGAGGAAGAGTTCGAAAAGACTATAAATTGCTGCATTGGCATTCAGCAGAACACACCGAGAGAGACAGAGATGGATGAGAACAGCGAGGTTGTATTGCTAGGGACGTTTGGTAGCAAGCGGGTCGAGCTCGCCCTTAAACTTAAGGGCATTCCTTTCGCGTACGTGGAGGAAGACCTGACGAACAAGAGCGACTTGCTGCTCCGCTCCAACCCCGTCCACCAGAAAGTGCCAGTGCTCCTGCACAATGGCCGCCCGATCTGCGAGTCGCTTCTCATCCTCGAATACATCGATGAGTACTGGAGCAATGCCCCCAAGCTCCTCCCTGAGGATCCTTACACTAGGTCACAAATCCGCTTTTGGGCGGATTTCTACGATCAAAAGGTATTAACTGGAGTCTCATTTTATGGGCTAAATTCGGCAATTGCCTACAGAAAACATGAACTCCGATGATTCTAACTAAAGTAATGGGAACTTTACTCTCTAATCACATGACTCGAAAACACAATAACCATGATTTACGTAAGAAGTAGGAAGGGGCAAGCAATCGCTTTGCTTGAGTTCTAACGGTTCGATGTTTTGGTGTCAAAGGTGAAGCTGGCAACGCACCTCGTCCTCCAGACCAAAGGGAAGGATCAAGATAAGGCTCGAGAAGATTTCGTTGAGCTGCTGAGGGTGTTCCAGGAGGGCATTCAGAGGGACTTTCCTACAAAATCTCCATTCTTCAATGGTGAGAACTTGAGCTTTTTGGGCATAGTGGTCGGTGCAAGTGCTTGCAACTACCAAGCCTTTGAGGAGGTCATTGGCAATATCTGCGACCGAGAGAGGAATGCATTGTTCTTCTCTTGGGTGGATGAATTGAAGGCACACCCTTTCGTGAGCGAGAATCTCCCACCACATGACAAGCTGGTTGCCAAAATGAAGGCCAAGTTCTTCCGAACTCCAGAAGTCTAGATTGCAAGTCTTCTCAGTATTGTTTGTATTGCTTCTCACAGGTGCATCAAGGCCATCGCAATTAGCAGGGCGTTGTGCTATACATTCTTATTTTGTGAGATCTACCTTTAGCATCTTCTCCAAATGCAACTATTCCCAAGCAGTCAGATTGCAAAATCATCACAAACCCGAGACAAATTTTGTCTTTCCGCAAATTGTTCACCCGAAATCTATCTCATGTTTGCTGCTCTTCACTTTTCCGTACAACCAAATGACATTGTGTTGAAACACGAAACTCAATCACCGAAGATCTTTCTTTCAGCCAGGAAATCCATAACACGGCTTCTTCTGATGTAGAACACTCCATTACTTCATGGGAAAATAAGTCATGTGACGTGGTTTTACTTATCAATATGATTGAAGGTTTTCTCAATTACATATTGAGGTATTTGGGATCGAATAACCAGATTCTGGGTAACTGTGAACAAAACCTAAGTTTTAACGGACTTTAGTGTAAGGCTATGCATTCTCCTGGTTGATAACATATTATGAACTGATTGCACAAATGACCTGGAAGATACCCTCAAGGACATCCAAGCTCAAACGGAACCAATATGTCAAATCGTGGATCTAATATTACATCATGAATATCATAAATGATGTTTTCAGTACCATCAGCAAGCATTCAAATGGAAAAGATAAAATTTAAGTAGTTGACTCGTCGACAAAGTGATGAAAGGTGCGCTACATATGATGTTCCAAGAAGCCCAAGAAGCAAATTTTAACCCAACAACTCATACTACTACCAAGAATTCAAAACCAAAATTACTCTCAAAGCGCCAGACTCACCGTGGTTTTACAAATTTCAGCTCTTGGAGGCTAGCTTTTCCTTAGCCTTATGAATCTTCAACACCTTCTTCACAATCTTTTGCTCTTCCACCAAAAAGGCCTGGATAATCCTGAAAAACACCATTTAAACTCAGATGAACATTCCTCAACACAGCATGGAAGATAATTTTTTTTTTATAAAAAAAATCCATAGATATCGGGTTAAAATAACGACCTATCATGAACAGCTCCTCCTGACAATACACCGCCATAGGCACGGTTCACGGTACGGCGATTTCTGGATAATCTCGACCTCTTGTATTCAGCCGGTCTCAAATGAGGAATTTGCACAAATGATCGAGGCCTATCATGAATGCGACACAAGGGACCCCCCAACAAATCACAACTAGGTCAAAACTCGAAATTATTCAAAACCGTAAATTTGAATATCATTTCTTTAGAAAAGAAAAAATAACACTAAGGAATAGCTTTTGTCTTTTTTCCAAGTTTGAAAGAAAGAAGTAAAGTGGGAAAAAAAGAGAGATATATATATATAGACACACACATATATATAGTAGATGAAGTTAGCAAACTCAGGCCAGTTTTTATCAGTGGGCCGAAGAGTAGAACACGGCCATAAACTCAGCTTTTGCTAATTAAATTTATGTTTGGATCTTTGCAGGACTCATGGATCATATGCAGGATTTTCAAGAAACCCAAGTCCACCACCCAAAAAGCCCTCTCGCACTCCCTCTGTCTCTCCCCCTCATCAGCAACCCCACCCCGTTGGATCACCACCTCCACATTCCCAGCCCATGTCCTCAAGACAAGTTCATGCGTTCTCCCGACGAAACGCATTCGTCAGTATTGCCATCGGCACCTGGCGAAGGAGCGCTCGACCTCGCTTCCGCCGTGCTCAACCTCCCTTCATCAGTGTTTGGAGACTGCGCCTTCTCGTTGGTCAACCTACAGCCAGAGCCTGCTCGGAGGGTCGGAGCGGACAGAGGAGAGACGGTGGTGGTGCAGAAGAGTTTGAACGTCGAGAATTGGCGGGAATTGGCAGGCGTCGTCGTCAAGCACGCTTCTGATGGAGCGTTGCTTCACGTCGTCTTGGAGTAATTTCTTCAGTAGGTGCGCCTGAGAGGTTTCTTGACGATATTTAGTGTTCATGAGTCCGAAATCCGAATTGAAATGTGAACTACTTTTTATTTTAATTTATTGAATCGACGATGAAAAATCAAGTTGCAAACTATTTCAGCACTTAGTAATGAACAATTTTACTAGAGTGCCATGAACAGTATTTTCGCCGCAGTAGCTCAAGCCAAATCTTCTGCATTCTTCACATGTCGTATTTAAGAAATGGTTCTTCAGTTTTATCCTCCAAGCTATCTATCTCCATCTCTCTGCTTGTTGGTTACTACATGTTCCTTCAATAGATTCATTCACTTATCATACTTTCTTCAAGGTTATGTGCCACTCCACATCACCTAGGGGTGTGCATGGTTCGGGTGAGCAGTTTCCGACCTAGAACCGGATACCACCTATTAAGAATTGGTTCCGAAAAATTGGAATTAGGAATCGCCTGCTAGTTGCATGGATCTACTGGAGAACCGGACCATCGGTCCAGTCCGGTTCCCGAGTGGATCCATAGAACCGGTCCAACCTCCGCACCTTCCCCTTTTCGGTCTCCTCACATCTACTTATTCTGGTTCTCCCGACCACGATAGCTTTATTCTCCTCAAGTACTAGCGCCGTGGCGGCAGCGATTGCGATCCTTGCGCCGTTTCTGTCCCGACCACCACCACCATCTTCGCCATTGCCTCCGCCATCTCCCGCTCCTCCCTCGAGAACGACAATGATGAGGACAACGGAAATGAGGACGATGGGGGGAGGCTTGAGGAGGGGGAGGAGGCAAATGGCAGGTAGTAGCGAGACGAGCCTAACAACGAAAAGGACCCTAGCCCAACAACGAAGAGGACAATAGTGATAGTGAATGCGGAAGTTGCGACGAAAATGGCGACAACGCGGAAAAAGAGTTCAAGTTCGAGGTGGGGAAAGAGAATCAATTCACTATTTCGCCGAATTCGGATTAGGACTCGAAGGGAGATTAGTAGATCCGTAGGTGAATTGGAGAGGAAGAGGGAGCTTGGGGAAATTTCGAACTAAGAGAAACGAGATGAAGTAAAAGAGTAGTGAATTGAGACAATATGGTGATTGGAGTCCTAAATTTTAGATTTGTTAATTTTGAATTTTTTTAAATATTAAAATTTAATATATTATTATAATAACCGGTCCGGTCCAGGCAGGCGGATCCGCCCATGGAAGTGGGAACCGAACCGGTTCCTTTAAGAACCACCGATTTCCGGCTGGTCCAGTTCGGTTCCGGGTGGGTCCCGGTTCTTTTGCACACCCCTAACATCACCTATGTGATTGTTGAGGGAAAGGTTATGTTGTGGTCGGACTGCGGCGGGCACCGCAACACAACGATATGGAATGCATCCATGGTTTTTTTCTGTCCCTTACAGATCACTGTAAATTTTGGAGATTTTGTGCTGTGTTTGTGCACTCAATTTAGACAAAGTCCTCCATTAGTTAACGAGCCACGGTGCAGACAAGTTTTTTTTACAAGGCAATCTCCTTCGGTCAAATCACTTGACCCCAACTAGCAAAGTCTCTGGTCCTCACCGTGCTCTCCAAGCCAATCGAATATAAAAGTCTTCCTACCTTGAAAAACGCTATTCAAGATCTCTGCTCCGCTCAGTTTCCCAACAGTTACCTCTTTTTAACCGAATAGTCTTAATCCTCTCCAACCACCACTTTTGAGCTTTTGACCGAATCCAATTTGGGGTGCTTGGTGTGTACATCAAGAGCAAGAGTTCGAAGAGACTATAAATTGCTGCATTTGCATTCAATTTGCATTCAGCAGAACCCACCGAGAGAGAGAGATGGATGAGAACAGTGAGGTTGTATTGCTAGGGACGTTTGGTAGTTCCTACTGCAAGCGGATCGAGCTCGCCCTTAAACTTAAGGGCATTCCTTTCGCGTACGTGGAGGAAGACCTGACGAACAAGAGCGACTTGCTGCTCCGCTCCAACCCCGTCCACCAGAAAGTGCCAGTGCTCCTGCACGATGGCCGCCCGATCTGCGAGTCGCTTCTCATCCTCGAATACATCGAGGAGTACTGGAGCAATGCCCCCAAGCTCCTCCCTGAGGATCCTTACACTAGGTCACGAATCCGCTTTTGGGCGGATTTCTACGATCAAAAGGTATTAACTGGACTCTCATTTTATGGGCTAAATTCGGCAATTGCCTACAGAAAACATGAACTCCGATGATTCTAACTAAAGTACTGGGAACTTTACTCTAATCACATGACTCGAAAACACAATAACCATGATTTACGTAAGAAGTAGGAAGGGGCAAGCAATCGCTTTGCTTGAGTTCTAACGGTTCGATTTTTTGGTGTCAAAGGTGAAGCTGGCAACGTACCTCGTCCTCCAGACCAAAGGGAAGGATCAAGATAAGGCTCGAGAAGACCTCGTTGAGCTACTGAGGGTGTTCCAGGAGGGCATTCAGAGGGACTTTCCTACAAAATCTCCATTCTTCAATGGTGAGAACTTGAGCTTTTTGGGCATGGTGGTTGGTGCAAGTGCTTGCAACTACCAAGCCTTTGAGGAGGCCATTGGCAAGATCTGCGACCGAGAGAGGAATGCATTGTTCTTCTCTTGGGTGGATGAATTGAAGGCACACCCTTTCATGAGCGAGAATCTCCCACCACATGACAAGCTGCTTGCCCAAATGAAGGCCAAGTTCTTCCGAACTCCAAAAGTCTAGAATGCAAGTCTTCTCACTATCGTTTGTATCGCAATTAGCGGGGCGTTGTGCTATACATTGTAAAATAGTTTAATAAAACACACCACTGCTACGATTGCACCTTATTTTGTGAGATCTACCTTTTGCATCTTCTCCAAATACCATTCCCAAGCAGTCAGATTGCAAAATCATCACAAACCTGAGACAAATTTTGTCTTTCCGCAAATTGTTCACCCGAAATCTATCTCATGTTTGCTGCTCCACTTTTCGGTACAACCAAATGACATTGTGTTGAAACACGAAACTCAATCACCGAAGATCTTTCTTTCAGCCAGGAAATCCACAACACGGCTTCTTCTGATGTAGAACACTCCATTACTTCATGGGAAAATAAGTCATGCAACGTGGTTTTACTTATCAATATGATTGAAGGTTTTCTCAATTACATATTGAGGTATTTGGGATTGAATAACCAGATTCTGGGTAACTGTGAACAAAACCTAAGTTTTAACGGACTTTAGTGTAAGGCTATGCATTCTCCTGGTTGATAATATATTATGAACTGATTGCACAAATAACCTGGAAGATACCCTCAAGGACATCCAAGCTCAAACAGAACCAATATGTCAAATCGTGGATCTAATATTACATCATGAATATCATAAATGATGTTTTCAGTACCATCAAAGCAAGCATTCAAATGGAAAAGACAAAATTTAAGTAGTTGACTTGTCGACAAAGTGATGAAAGGTGCGCTACATATGATGTTCCAAGAAGCCCAAGAAGCAAATTTTAACCCAGCAACTCATATTACTACCAAGAATTCAAAACCAAAATTACTCTCAAAGCGCCAGACTCACTGTGGTTTTACAAATCTCAGCTCTTGGAGGCTAGCTTTTCCTTAGCCTTCTGAATCTTCAACACCTTCTTCACAATCTTTTGCTCTTCCACCAAAAAGGCCCGGATAATCCTGAAAAACACCATTTAAACTCAGACGAGCATTCCTCAACACAGCATGGAAGATAATTCTTTAAAAATATATATATATATCCACAGATATCGGGTTAAAATAATGACCTCTCACGAACAGCTCCTCCTGACAATACACCACCATAGGCACGGTTCACGGTACGGCGATTTCTGGATAATCTCGACCTCTTGTATTCAGCTGGTCTCAAATGAGGAATCTGCACAAATGATCAAGGCCTATCATCAATGCGACACAAGGGACCCCAACAAATCACAACTATCTGAATAAATCATCGACATGTTTACGAAAACACGAGAATGAAAAGCAAGCTAGAAATTAGGCTACGGCGGATGCAAGTTGAAGGAATGAAAAAGCATCAGCAGCGTGCTCATTGAACAAGAACCTAGATCAAGCACAACCCGTGAATGATGGTATTGGGTAAAACATTGCCAATCATTCATAGAGCATAGAGCTCTCGCCGGCAATACCAGCTTGTAGAGAAGGCAACACTTCAGAACCGTGTCAAGGACGTATAATCAAAAGCCTCATCCAGCTGTGCGCATTCTCCTCATTGTCTATGCACCTTACTAATCAAAAGGCAGTTCCCAGTCTCAGTAATCCCAGCACCAAACCGAGTAAAATCCAAGTTCGAAACAAATTTCCAGATGCACACTAAAAGCTGTGCCTCAAAACCAGCACAACACTCCCGAATAGCAAGCAACAACAATGTCCCTAAGTCGAGACCGAATACGCGAAGAGACGCCCCGTGAGAACATCAATTCGATCCAACAGCGACGAGCCAAGCGCACCGCAATCATCCGAAACAATCATCCACATAATCGTACCACAACACGAGATCTCTCTTCAAACACACCGTTCGCAGCCAATTTCAACAGTTAAAACACTAATCAATCAATCGGAAAACGAAGGAGAGGGAAGGTGAGAGACGGCGTTACCCCTTGGATCCTCTTGCCGGTGACGGGACATTTGGGGCCACTGGCTCTCTTCTTGGTGGTCTGATACACTAGCTTCCCACCTACATTCCCAAAATCGCAAGCATCTCGGTTCAAACTCGCGGTCCCGAACGAATCAAGCCCTCAGCGCAGGACGATTCGACCTCAAAACGAAACGAGCGGAAGGGAGGGGAAACGGGAGGAGAGATTACCCGGGGTTTTGACGACCCGGTGCTGGTTCGACTTGGTGGCGTAGCTGTGCCGCTTCCGATATGTGAGACGCTGCACCATTTTCTTCTGCTTTCCTCCTCCTCCTTATTACCTCTAGGGTTTTGCAGAGAGCTCGGCTTCCAGTTGCAGCAGCAGAGAGGGGGTCGCGGTGGCCGCTAGGGTTTGCAGATATATGGGAGAGCCTTTCGCTTGGGGACGATGGATAGACGCCCTAGATCCAACGGCTGAGAATGGACTCTTGGTCTTTCTATCTGACGGCAACGCGTCGGTAGATGACGTGGGCCTGTGTTGCCCACCGGATGGGTTCAGCTCACTGGGCCTGAGCCCGGCCCATCACATGGACTCTTAAGAATCCAAAAAATCGCTCGTGCGTGGGCCCGATTGCTTTTAAATCGTGTAAAAGGAAATAAATATATGCAAATACAAATTAGGAATGAGATTAATAAATGAGTCCTAAAAATTACTAATTAATTTCATAGCACATAAATTCAATTGGAAATATAATTAAACCTTGAATTATTACTTTTTGCTGTTGTAGTTGGGTCAATCCTCTCAATTGTTTTTTTATTTAAATGAAAATTTGATTTATGAATAAAGAAATCGCTTTGTATAACTCCAACCAGTATCGAGCTTAAATTGTTTGTTGGTCGTGCCTAAACCTATTATAATTTTTCCAAATCAATTATAAACTTTTTTTTACCCATTTAATCCTAAACCTTTCACAATTATGTCAATTTAGTCCATCTAATCAATTTTAACTAGCCGATGCTAATGTGGACGTCGCCCGCCGATGCTGACATATCAATTTATTACTAATATTTTATTTTATTCGATGTTTTAAAATTTTTGATTTTCTTTTCTTTTCTTTTCCTTTTCTTACTACTTTTCTTCTTTACTCCCCCACATTGGCCGACAAGGGCTTCATGGTCCTCATTGGAGCCTTGCCAGTCATTGTGGACGGAGAGAAGAAGAAAAATAGGAAGAAAAGGAAAAACAAAATAACAAATTAATAAAAATTTAAAAAAATAATGAAATATTTAAAAATCTTAGTGTTAGTGTCGGTAGGTGTACATGTTAAGACTTGGTTGCCAAAAAAATTGGTTAGATGGACTGAATTAGTACAATTATAAAATGTTTAGTATTGAATGGACAAAAAATAAGGTTTATGATTGATTTGAAAAAAATATGATAAATTTAAATTTTTTTTAGTAATTTTCTCCAAATACATATAGTCTTCAATCACTCATGTGTCGGCATGTCATCCTTTGGGGACATCCGCATTGAATGAGGTGGCCCCTATCATTGGTTCCATCTCATCCGACAATGCATATGTCTTGACTTCTCTACATCGGACGTTAGACAATATGTACTTCACGGACAGGGACAATTGGGTTTATGGGATTCGGGCTAAAGTCGGAGGAAAATGAAATTGAGACGGTCGGGATTTTGGCTTAATGTGTGGACGAAGATGACAAGACATTCTAGCAATATGATTGGGCTTTGAGTGAATGTCGAAGCATGCCGTGTTCGACATTCTCTCATAGCCCATTGCGTTAATTATTATACTAGATTGTGAGTTACGTTTGACATGCCTAACGATGTTCACACATTTATGCCAAGCGATCATTGGAATAAGTAAATCTTGGGTCGATGAAATATTCGACTCGCTTGGAATGCACATGGAATGCGGGCCCTTCTGCATTGTAAAGGACATTCATCTTCACTTACCAATAAAATTCTCAATTCAGAATTTTTTATTTTTTTGTAATACGGAGTGTTTAAATCTTTGGCTCAACTGATCTCTATGGATCCAAGGAAATGGCGCGCGAGGTCCTAGGATTACTTTGAACGAAATAAAATACGATTTGAATGTGGAATATGTCCCATTCGAAACAAAGGTTTGACCACTCAAGTAATTCCCTGAGGGTCGGTCGAAATTTGTTTTACTAGTAAATAACATTAGCTAGCTCATCCTGAGAAACTCCCTCTTGACCGAATCCCTTTTCGCGGAGAGCGAGCTGGGAGGTCGGCGCGAAAATGCAGAGGACAAAAGGATTAGTCTCTCATAACAGCACTCCCCTTTCTCCTCCAGCTTTGTATTAGGGTTTGGCATCTTATTATATCTACATACATCACAACTATTACACAAGAGTGTGTGAGAAAGATGCATGTGCGCACCCCAGGGAACATGCAAAATACATCCTGATGGGAAACCAAATAGCTACCAGCTGCACAGCAATCCAGTCTCGCCCTAGTTCCTAATCCTGTTTTCTGTAAGATGTCGCCGTCTGCGAGCAAAAACTCTGCCGCGAAAACCTGGCCCCTCCTCTCTCAACACGGGAAGAGCAAAAAAGACGGCTCTACGTATACCTTCCTACTAATGATGTTGATCCTGTCCAACTTATTGTGACACCACGCTAACTGATCCCTCGTGACCTTCCGCATGCTCAGAACTCTTGAGACCAATCTCAGTTCGACCTGAGCGAACAGAATTGCGGGATCCAGCCGGTCCCGAGGTTTCTGGAACCTCTTCACTATGCAGTTTCCGCTCCTCACTATGTCCTTGAGCCTTCTTTCCCTCTGCAAGCAAAAGAGACTCGGTTTATCTGAGTTGATATCTTGAAACGTAACGTTAAGTACATGAAATGCCCAGGGGGGCAGAATACAACAAACCTTTTGGAGTTGAGTCCTGAGAGCCGTCATAAGTACCGAATCTGTCGAGTCTTGTTGGTCGAGATGACTTTGCTTTGAACCTCTGTCAGGTTCGTATCTATCGGCACGGATAAAGTCCCAAAAAACTCGCATAGATTCCTCGATGGTCTCTACCAGTGTCTCTATTGAGATGGCATCCTCGTTGGCCGCTTTTCCCTTGTTATCCCTGGAGCTGTCGTCTGCATATTGCAATAGTTTAACAGTGACTTGTCTGGCAATCCGTTGTTTTACATGCAATTTTCGTTTCTTGACGTACTATTCAAACGTGCTTTAACTTGATTTGGTTTATAACATGTAGGCAATCAAACTGAGATCCCTTTTGAACCAAATGGAATGCGATTTAATTGGTTTTAGTCAGTTTTGAAACTTGATTTTGCTCCAATTTATTGTCCGTTTCTCAGTTCAACAAACCTAACCAAGCCCGCAAAAAGATTTCAGCTCAGAATTCCCGTGTCGAGTTCGATAGCTCAGTTATGTTTGCAATACATCCTCTAATTTACCTCTTATGGCCGGCACCTGGAGGAGGCCACGCAGGACGCATCTGTTCTTGACGTAATACTCGATCCTCGGCTCTTGAAATGGCTCGTCCTCTATAAATCTCTGGAGAAGCACTCGGAGCAGTTGGAACTCGCCAGCTACTTGATTGTAACGGCGGAACCCTCCGTGATCGACCTCTTTCATCTCCCGGGCCTTCCCGTACTGCCACTGGAGAATCTCCCACGAGAGGCAGGCGTGTCCTACATAAACGATTTCGAGGTCGCCGTGTAATGCGACCCTGGACTCCACCACGGAGTCTATCTTGGGCCTCCTCAGTCTATTTGTCCAGCTCTGCGAGAGGAGAGCTTTACGGTTTGTGTTCGAGTTGAGCGGATCCTTCAGTTGGAGCAGCCCTGCAGATGATCATGACACAGTCAACCTAAACCCAGAAACTAGTACATGCCTTCTGTCAAGATTGCAGCCAAGCAACACTAAGTAGGACCAAGATGTCTGTCAATGAGGTTAAGGTCACTATTCGAGTTAGGTGCATCATTAGAGGAACCGTAAGCAAATTTTTTAGGTGCACCAGTTACCTGTGCTGTTCACATGAAAAATAAATGGAGGGGAAAGAAGAAAAGATGAGATTTTGAGACAAGGGTGACAAGGACGTTTAACTAATTGAAGGCTTTTGTGGTGGAAGGAGTGGACAGCAAATTGGGCCTGCTTTACACGAGCATCAGTTGATTTGAAAGAACTGAAAAAAATGGAATAAAGATTTTCGAGACGGGGATGGAGACCCACCGTCCATTATGCTTCTTTTAAAAGATCTTCCCTCACAGGAATTGCACGCCTTTGGTCTGGTCTACTCAGCTCCTACTTTATCAAGATTAGATTTGTTTATGCCAAGAGAATCGCCATTTTCACGCTTCAAATTTAAATTAACAAAAAAACAAGAGAAAAAAAAGAGAGGGGCCATCATTGCAGAGTCAAAAGAAGTCAATTAGATCCCACCAGTGACGGAAGTCTTCCATTATTAGCTCCTCATTATTGTCTGATAGATTCCCAAGAATAGAATATCAGGAACTGTTGCGAACATAGGAATCAAATTCAATCCTATAATGCATTGGTCGATCGAATTTACTTCTGCTCTGTCCATACCTACTGTGTTTAATGACAACTTGTACTAAAATCAGAGTGAAAGGATCGGGATTCTTCTGAATTATTCACCCGTTAATCGAAGTGACTTCTGCTAATATTTGCTCCGTGCCGTTCTGTTTGCTATGTGAATGAGAATTGTAGCAAAACGAGAGCGAAAGGATCGAGACTTTGGCGAGTAACTTACCGATAGCGTGTAGAGTCTGGTAGTTCAAGATGTCCAGTTTCCGCATTTTCTCAGCATAGTTCTTGTGTACTTTCTGAATCTCCTGAAGCAGATCTTTGTGCTCGAGCTTCTGATCGATCTTCAGCGGCTTCAGCTTGAGATCGTCGTTGCCCCCCATCATCGGAGAGTCTGTTTCGGATTCTTCTAAGATGGTGGGAAGTCCTCCGGTTCTCACATTTTTAAGCTCCATCTTCAGCTGCTCTATTATGTCATCATGCTCCCAGTCCCAATTATCATCAGAATCCAATGCTGATGAATTCTCTTGAAACTGCCCAAGTTCCTGGGAATCTTCTGAATTAGCCATCATTGGTTCCATGTCGTTGGACGCCAGACTTTCCCTGTTGCGATTGTCCTCGACTGAATTTTTGCAGGACGACTTCTTTGTGTGGGAGAAATTCAGTTTCTGCAACTGGACGTCTATGAGGTCATCATCAGATTCCGATTCACTATCACTAGATTGATTTGCAACGAAGGCTGCTTCGGGGTCTAATGTAGTTTCACTGAGCATTTCATCTTCTTCGGAACTTGGAATTCTTTCATCGCCAGCATTGACCGTGCAATTTTCCAGGTGCTGTAGTTCATGGGCATGGAAAGTACTGGCTGAATCAGTCCCAAAAACAATTCCATCATCTGAGCAAACCGATTCTAACTCTGGATCAGCTTGAGACGAGAGGTCATCCAAAATCATTTCCTCTTCGTCAAGAAAAGCATCATCATCCAAAAACTCATCTTCTGATTCAAGACCCTCTGCCTTTTCGCTAAGCTGAGGATCCATCAATGGTTCCCTTACCCTGTTATCAAGGACTTTATCCATTGCAATGCTTTGAACAGAGCCATCTTTCTCAAGAGAATCCTCTGTTGGCTCTTGAGCTTCAGTCTCCTCTTCACCAAACTCATTGCCGATACAATGCCCAGCAACGAGATCTTTACCATGGATCGCGTAATCATCGCTTGAACCCTCGAACGCCTCTTGGACAGTGAAGCTCATGAGTTTTGGTTGCTCCACAAATCCACTGATGCCTCTCCCAGTGCAGAACTGATACTTGCTCGACGCGGTTTCCACAAAAACAGAGCCCTCTTCGCCTCCATCGCTTCCAATAACGTCTTCCTTGTGTCCTCTGTTTTCAATCTTTCTGCCCTCCGAATCCATCCCATCATCTTCATGTGAACCAGCGAAACAGGAACTTTCATCATTCTTCTCGGATTTTTCAGCTACTTGAAATCTACAGGAAAAAAAGGCCAAAGTTTTTAACACAAATCATCTCAAACCATTACTTTTAGAATTCACCACAAAAACGAACAGATAGCAAACCTGGAGAAGCATCTGTCCAATGATCCAAAGACGAAGAACAGGAAGTTGCAGAGCAAAACCCAGAAAGAGGCCACGACCCCGGGCATGTTTCCCTGCAGGAACCGGTTCGGCAATCCTGTACCAACCAAATTCAGATGGACTTTCAAGAAATACAATCCGCGGGTACCCATCAGTTCAATCAACCTCCGCGCTCGTTCCTTTTCTCATTTCTTTTCTTTTTCTCCTCGACCGCAAGCAAAGTCAAGAGTGACTTGTAAAAAATTATTTACATGAACAACTAATCAATCAAGAAGAAACGGATCCATATATGATTGTAAAACACCGATATTAATAAACATGGGGAACTAAAGCGTCGTGTTTGTACCATTCTTCACTTGAAGAAAAGTAGATCACTCGATAATCGGATCTATCTAACTTAGATCTTCCTCTTTACGACCTATTTCGATATAAAGCCTTTCGATGGGATTAAACAACTGATAGGTATAACCTACCCTTTTATATCTTAGAAATGAGGCACCAAGAAACCCTAATCAGCGCACAATAACTTGACCCTTTCCAAACGCCTATTCAAATACAATCGCTTACACTTTCACGCTTCAACTTCAATCAAGTTATCAATAGACGCCAATACCCAATTCAATCAGATCACTGTAGGGTTCAACAAATATTGGAATATCCATTAACCCGATTATTTAAAATAAAAAATCAATTAATTAATGTAAACTCATATTATAAAAAATTTCCAACATACTCTCAAGCCCGTGTCCCTTTCTCCATTACAATTCATTCTACTGATTCCCCGGGAACGAAGTGGACTCTCCACTTGCAGACAGCGAAATTTATGGAGAGAATTTCAGGGCCACCAAATGGGCGAGACTGCGGGAGAATAAGGAGGAGAACATTCAGCTCCCCATAACCGTCCACAGGAGCAAGAATAAATAAATGAGGGAGTGGCTCCCTGCGTCCCTTTCTTTCCCCTTCGGGTCGCTTTGCATTTCCAAGAGAAGATTTACTATGAATCCTAATTTCTCATTTCCCTTTTTCCTTTTGACGTTTCCTGTCCGGGTTAAAAGGAAAAGAACATGAGATTTTTTGGGCTGGAGAGATCCGTTCGGGAGCGACACGTTTCGGGAGTGATGGGGACGGGACGGGAGAGCCGGAAAATGTCGGTCGAAGTCGCGCGGTGCGTTAAGGCGATGTGCACTTTGCTTGTGAGTTGTGACCTCTGGTCGGCGTTTGCTCTACGTGCTCTCTTTTAATGTGTTTCGATCGCGTGGCGTCCGCGATGTGGAGGGCTTCCGTCTCCGTACGATGGGCCGGTCCGGTCGGGAGGAGCAGGAGAGGGCGAGGAGTGCGCGATGCCGTCACGGGCCGAACTGAGATGAGTGGCAGCACCACCGATTCTTCTGGTCCTGATGGAAAGGAAGAGGGGTCAACCCACTTGGTGGTTTAGGTCGTTTCGCAGGCGAAATGATGGTTCAACTCCACTAGCGACGAGGTACTCTGTTTTAGATCTTTTTACATGCTAAGATTACGGGAAAATTTTAAATAAGGGTGAGGAGCGCTCTAATTTTTTTAAATAAAGATTCGAAATACATGTTATGTTAAAAAGGAACTTGAAGTGATTAAAAGTATCTTGAATAAAGACATAAAGTAGCCAAATCATCTCACGTAAGGATTTTTGGCCGGTTAGTGACTATTTCGACTATAAGAAGAAGGGGTATTTTAATTAAAAAAGTTCAAAGTATATTTTTTATTTTATGATTTTTTTTTTAGATTAATATGGTCACTTTAGATTATTATTTGAGAGAATAAAAGTATTTCGGATTCTTATTTAAAATTTCCCTTTTAAATTTTTTACTTGTGTTTATTGCCTAGTGTTGAAGAAACTTGTAATAAGTTACTATGAGATGGAATTTGGCCAAGCAACAAACCAATGGGGACCTTGTGCCTTCGTCAACTTGAGACCTCGAACTCTCGTGCGTGCTTGACGCATTCTCTTAAGGGTGTGTCACATTCTCTTTGAGTCATCTGATTAAGACGTGGATGATCTGCCTTTGACTGGATCAAGGGGACGGATTCAGTCCAACTTGGGAAAATTTATTAGATGTACGATCCGATTTCAGTCGGTTGGGCGCGAGTCGCGTGCTGGAAGGATGGGTTCGACGCAAAGTTAGCTAACATTGCTTATGGGACTACCGTCCGTATCCCACTGAAATCGCTAGGCCCATCGTCCTTTCGGCATGGTAGCCTATGTCTCCACCACCTGGCCACTCTTAAATTAATATATGTACTTGCTCGTGTACTTAAATTAATTTCTAGTAGCCAATTCATGTTTGTTTAGAAGAAGGGAATGCGTCCACGAATGGGTGATGGGTTCTTTAGTCCCTTAATTCATGATTGAACACACGTCATGGATGATGCGAGAGGGCCTTAACTTGATGGTCTAATTTGGAGCATTAATAGAAAAGAGTGGGGTTGTTCAGATTTTTCTTTTTTTTCATGATTCAGCCTTGAAATAATTTGGTTTTTTTGTCTATATTTTTGTCGGTGCGAGTCATTTTAAGGCTACCAAATGTGGGCTTGAAATCAAGATCAAGAAAGACATCATGGAGCGTGCTTACCCAGATGTGATATGCCATCACACTGAGATCGAGAGATTAGGCGGTCGGTAATTGTCCTAATTGATGATGATAAAATGAAAGTGATGGTAAAAAATGACATTTTGCTTATGTTTCAACCGCAAAATGGAAATCACTTGATCCAACAAAAAATTTCACTCATCTCACGTGTAAAGATGACATTCCTTATAATAAATGGGTTACACAAATTCTAAATTAATATATTCGTGCTATATTTATTATGAATTTATTTTGATATCACAAAAAAATCTTAAACTGAAACACCCGTATCATATTTACCCTCAATTAATTTTCGTGTACGAAAAATCTCAAACTAAAAGACTTGTGATAAATTGATTCCTTTCTCTTTATGCATTGAAACCTCTTTGAAAACTTTATTCAACCCTTCACGAATGGTTCTTCAATCTCACAAATCATCATGATCTCAAGTGGCTCTTGAGCTCTTTTCCTTTCGTGTACTTCTGATGGATATCAAGTTCAAGTTCAAAAGCACAATGAACTTCGATTTGAATGTCATCGAGGACGACCAACTTTCTATCTTACTTGGTTATCTCAAATCTATTATTTGTGGTCCGAAGAACCTGAATATTTCTTTTGATTCCAATCTTCTCATCTCAGGCACCATCACTGGCGAAGGTACGAGCCTTTTGTGTCGGTTTGTCATTGTAGAATCACACAATTCAGCTTAGCATAAGCGCTTTAAAATGAAACAGTGTTATGAAATTAGATGATAACCGATGTCAAACACTACTTGGATTAACGGTAGAAATTATGTACGAACAAAATGAGAAGGATGAGTTTGAGGCAAGATGAAGCATGAGCGTATTAGGAGAATTACCAAATAAGTCCCGAAACTTATTGTAATTATGTTAATTCAGTCATAATTTTTTTTTTTGCTAATTGAGTCCTAATCCTTTAACAATTATGTCAATTCAGTTCATCTAGTCAAATTTGGCCGATCCGCACTAATGTGGATAATTTAACAAGACGATGTTGACAAATTTTAATAATAATTTAAGTTTTTTTATTTTTTAATTAATTATCTCCTTTTCTTTTCCTTTTTTTTCTTTTTTCCCTTATTCCTTCTTCCTCTAGGCAGTTGTCGAACTGAGGTGACCTTGCCATCGTTGGGTGAGCCTAGCCCCTAGGGAGGGTGAGGCCGATCTTGCCCCCCCACCATAAAATTGACCGATGATATGAACCAGGAAAAATGAAATAGAATTTTGTGGCGGGTATGTTATCCTACACACATGAATCTTCTCGGCTCAGAGTAGGGTTGCTTGTTAGATACCAAATTCCTTTTCATTTTTAACTTATATCATAGAATATTTTATAGCATACTATTAGGATTAACCATAACTTAGTTTTAAGGAATCATACTGGATAAAAAGGAAGATAGAAGATATATGGCAAGGGCTCGCCTAACTAGTGGTTGGGCGAGCTCACCCTTACTCTGGTCGATGGTATTGGCCCGACGACCAACCAGAGGAAGAAGAAAAGAGAGAGAAATAAAAGAAAAGAAAATAAGAAAATAAGAATTAAAAATTTAAATAAAATATTAAAAATTATTAAAAATTATCCACATCAAAGACGTTGTGTCGCGTTAGTATCGATCGTGTTATGTTAGCGTCGATCAGTCAAAATTGATCGGATGAACTGAATTGACATAATTACAAAAGGTTTAAGACTCAATTGATAAAAAAAAATGGGGTTTTGAATTGAAGTGATATGTTTACGACTCTTTTGGTAATTTCTCCAGGCATATTAATTTGAGATTTTTCGTAACATGATAATTAGTTCGAAGTAAATGTGATATGGGTGCACCCATTTGAATTTTTCACGATATTCGCTCGCAAATCCAATTGGAGACCTTTCCCTTCACGTGACTTTCAATTAAATAAGCAACATCGTATCGATACATTGAACTTTCTCCTTTAGCCGGACTCCGATTAGATGCCCCCATGCCATCGCTCTCGCAGCCGGCCAAAACCGTGCCGTGACGACCGGGGGGGGGGACATATTCCACGTTGGGTAAAATGCGCGAGAGAGACTGGCGGGACATATTCCACGTTGACGGTGTCCTCGCTCTGTTTTTTATTTAATTTCTTTGTGAGTTTCTTATAGCCTCTTTGGCATTCGGACGTCTGAGTGAGACGCAGAGACAAACTCGTTGTCGGCGCTTCGAATTTTAGGACGGAAAAGACGACTGCAGAGGTTGCGTATACGTTGGGCGGGTCAACTTCAACCCCGGACCCCCCCTTCTCTTCTTTCTTTCTTTTTGCCTTTTCTGCGTTTACACGTTTTGGGGAAACCAAAATTCGGGTCGAACTCCCCAGTCTCCACTCGAGTCGTGTGAGCATGTAAATTGGATCAGAAGGATCAACTTTAGATCGTGCCGCGATTCTTGTTCCTCCTCTATGCTAGAAAAGCGAATTGTCTCGGCGTGATGTGATTGATCACGTCGATCGACGCTGGTTTTCGCCAATCGCTCTAGACAGCGTTCACTCGTGTAGTTTCGGCGAAGGTCGACGCTCGATGTTATCCGATCTTTTCTGACTTTTTCCATCTTAATTTGGTCCAAAGTCCACTTAATTAGGAATAGATTGGATGTTTGCTTCGTCTGAAATAATGGGGGTGGAAATCCCGAACTGGACCATTCAATGCACGTACGAGGCACAGAGGCTTCTCTCCTCCCATTGGAAGTTGCTCCATTTATGTCGACTTCCGTAACAAATGGAGACCTATTGAAAGTGAAGTGAAGTTTTTGGAGACCGAAGCTTTTCCTTCCGAAAATTCTCGAGGTTTTTGATTTTTTTACCATTCACTTCAAAAAGTTTAGCAAATGCATATCAAGAGTTTTGGAGCAAGTTAAATCTAAAAGTGCTGGGAGAAGTTTTGATTTGAGATTAAGTCACTAATGCCCTCAAATCATGCTCAAGAGAAGAAAGATCACAATATTTCTACCGTTCGATTTTGTAAGAATAAGACAGATATAGGCTCAAATAAATGAGGGGCATTTCATCAATTGAAAATACATGATAACTAAAATGAAAATAATTTTGTAACAAATCTGTTTGATTCGTGAAAATGAAATTTTCTTATAAAATTTAGAAAACGGGTTTTATCATTTTCATAATAGGATAAGAATTAGCCACTTCTCGCCGGATGATACCAATTCACTAGCATTTTATTATTGCATCCCGTAGCACCATCCAATAGTTTTTCCAAAAGAAGAACTCACCCTCAATTCTTCTCTCACCTCTCCCTCAATTTTTCCCTGCTTCAATTAACCTGAGGTGGAAAACCCCCCACCTTCACCGTCGCACATGCCTACTGCCACACGCGCCCACTGCTACCTCGTACCGTCACTGCCTTGGCCCAAACCCATTGCTATCTTCATCGAGGCCTTGCCGTCAGGGCTTGTCTGCTCCTACCAAAGTACTCTCTCTCTCTCTCTCTCTCTCTCTCTCTCTAATAATAGAGAGGTACAGACAAGGCATTGCACAACCGCACAAAAAAAATCTAATGAAGTTGCAACTGTTCGAGGTGAGTTTTGCAAACAAACAAAAGTTAAAAGTTCAGGAGGGCAATTGGTAACTTCTTAAAAGTTCAGGGTTACTATGCAATGATGACAAAATTTAGAGGAGGAATTTGTAACTTCTCAAAAATACAGGGTGGGGCTGAAAAGAAAAATTCGAAAGCCCGGCTCGGTCTGGCCCAAAATCTGTAGCTTTCATTTAACTTCTTATACTTCTAATTATATCTCATCGATACTTTCCATCCTAAATGAAAAGGAATCAAAAACTTACGAGCGAATTATTTATTTCGTCATACTATTGAATTTATTAGGTTATTCTTGAAAACATTAAACTTTTTAAGCGAAGAAAATCTTATTTTATATTGAGAAATTTAAAATTTCGTGCTAAGCCTGGCCCAAACCAAACAAGTCCCAAAATTCTTAGGTCGGGCTTGTTCAGGCTCTAAGCTCGATTTCGAGCTTGAAATATCCAAGCCTGAAAGGACGACTGAGTGCCCTGTTAAAAAAGGAAAGAAATACCATGTTAGTATTTATATTTATATTAACCTGAAAATAAAATCACATTATTGAAAGATCTAATTTTAAAAAAGGAAATAAAAAACAATATAAAAATAGACTCATCGAATTTTAATAAAACTTAAAAAAATCAAGAGTTAATACCAAAAAAGAAAATCCTAAATTAGTACATCCATAACAAATTTACACCAATATAATTTTTCGACTACAAAGAATCTTAAATTAATCAGTGATAATTTATCATAAACTAATATATTTATAACAAATATAATCTTCCTAAGATTATAAAAAATCACAAAATTATGTATTATTTAATTTAATAATTTGACAACAAAATTTGGTGAAAATTAACAAATAGTAAATTTGTCATAGATGTATCAATTTGAAAATTTTAATGTTCAAAAGATTGATTTAGAATAAATTTTCGATAGGTGTATGAAAATGGAATTTTACGTAATATTATAAAAAGGAAAAGAAATCTATGAGGTCTCTCCTACGTCCCTTCTTTTCTCGTCGGTTCCCGCCGTTTTCGCCTCGGCCAGGTTAAAAAGCAACTCTCGCTCCACTCCTCCCCGCGATCCGTCGCGCCGGCGAGCGTGGCCAAGCCGGAGTCCTCCTCCCATGGAAGAAGGCGGCGAGACGCTCAACATCATGTGCAACACCTGCGGCCGCGTCGGCGTAAAAGACGGCCTCGACTGCTTCTTCTACTGCGTCCACTGCAACAACCGGGCCGACGACGTCGCCGACACCGGCGTCGCCGACGAGGACTTCGTCGGCAAGGGCGGGGACGGCCGCGGCGCCCTCTACCAGGCCTGCCACCGCCGCCAGCGCCACCTCTCCGCCGTCGAGCCCGGGCCCCACCACTCCCAGTCCCAGCTGTGGTCCCAGCTAACCCGAACTCCCCGTCTCAAGACGCCCGAAAGGGAGGGAGACGACGGTTACCATGAGTTCGGGCCGACGGGGCCCGAGGACTTTGCGAATTCGGGCTCGGCCGGGCCGAGGGCGCTCGGGTACGAGGATTACTACAATGAGGTGAGGATCAGGTACGTGATGGGGCTCCAGACGATGGTGCAGCTCCAGTGCGAGGCTCTCGTGAGGGAGTTCGGCGCGACGCCGCTGATATGTGGGATCTCCGGGCCGATTTGGCTGAGGTTCGTGGCGAGCACTCGGGTTTTCTCGGACGAGTGGGCGGATGAGACCGTTCACGAGTCTGAGATGCACGAACTAGGTGCGCTGATCTTGTTGTTTTTGTATTTTGATCGTGCCCTGAAGAATTTGTGTCTTCCAAGCTATGATCAATGACTTGTAATCTTTCATGGCTCTGTAATTTTGGCATGACTAGTTTGTATGGAGTGTGAATCTCAGAAACTTTACTATTCACAAAATTTAAGGGTCAAGGCGGAATGGCAAAGCATAGGCTGGCTAAAATTTGAAATTTGGCCAAATAAAAGAATTTATGTAGTGGAGCCAAATATGTTCACTCTATTAAGCAGTGAAGTGATTGGTTTTATTATCAGACCAAAAAAAAAAAAAAGTGATTGGTTTTATTCCATTGACCATCGACACAGCATCAACTTGGAAGCACTGAATAAAATTATGAAATCCAATATGGAAGTGGTCCGAGTGCCTTCTTTTTATATGCATACTTGGGTGGTCCTTTAAGATATTTCTTCATATCAATAGTGTCATGTTAGCATGGATATTTTGCTGTAATTAATTTGCTTGAATTTGAATTGAATTTTCTATTGGAGACCTTTTTTGTTTTATGCTTATTTTTATTCCACGTTCAAAGAGCTTTCCTTTTGGCTGCAAAGTGGATATGTTCGTTGGATGTTAATCTCTCATAGATAGGCGTCCCTTCTCTAGATGATTAAAAAAGTTCAAGCTGGTCAGAGGATATGAAATATGGAGATAATTGTCTATTTGCTTTGTGACAACTGTCTCTACTAGGTAGTCTGCAGTTCAGTTAAGGGCCATCTGCTAGCATTAGTGCCCATTTTGATTGCAACAAAGAGGGAGGGAGGGAGATGGCTACAGATGATATGTTTGCATCTGAATTAATTACATAACCGAATGTTTAAATGGTTCTGCTTCTCTGAAGATGTTTGTATAAATTTTCTTTTATACTGATTGTGAAATTGCCACAGACCCTAAACTATTAGTGCTCTCACTTTTTGCTTCTCATGTTTCGATTACCCTATTTTCTTAAGTTGATTCTAAATCAAAAGATTTAGGCCTCGTGCTAAGTTCAGTGCAGAACCACACAATATGCATGGCAAGCGAGCAGTGATAATATGGTATAGGACTTTGAGAAAAAAGATACCATTATCTTGTTCTTTAGCTATTTCTTTCTTGGCTTGTCATGTTGCGAGGGAACCTATCCTCCCTCCTGACATAATCAAGTGGTCAGTTGAAGGGAAGCTTCCATATTTTGCTGCTTTCCAAGACATCGAAAAGAACATTGGTCCACCATCAGCTGCTTGTCCTTTGAGTTCCAATCTTATGTTTAGACCTTCTCAAGCAGTTCCATCACAGAA
Source organism: Eucalyptus guilfoylei (assembly GCA_016097605.1). Taxonomy (NCBI): domain Eukaryota; kingdom Viridiplantae; phylum Streptophyta; class Magnoliopsida; order Myrtales; family Myrtaceae; genus Eucalyptus; species Eucalyptus guilfoylei. Next base: position 21,592,210 of record CM027861.1, on the reverse strand, counting down.
TTTAGAAGCTACGGCAGCGTCCATTGCTCTGTCCATAGGTTTGGATTTGCCGCCTGTGAACTTTTACGCAATTTGTTCCTGCTATCTCAATCAGTTATGCCTACCAGCGGAGAAGATTTTTCCATATGCATGCCGAATACAGGAAAGGTCAATGCCTCCTGATCTATGGTTGTCAGCAAATGAGTTGAGGCTTCCAACTCATGTCTGCGTCATGTCTATACTCATGGTAGCAATAAGAATTCTTTATAACATACATGGTTTCGGAGAATGGGAGAAGAGCTTGACTGATCGCCTAGATACGTCTTCAACATCAAGTGATCAAGTTGGATCTGAAAACACAGGGGGTTCCAGAATGAGGGAAGATGTTGAAAATGGTTCTGGTCTTTATTCTGGTGCTGGGGATGATTTAGATACAAGATTGGAAGCAGAAGCCTCAGATGGTGATGAGTCTGACTTTGACTCTAAGGAGCTCCTTCGAAACCTCAATGCGAGATACAATGACTTCAATGACTCATATGGTACCCAATTGCATTTTAATAATTTAACAGAATTGTTTAAAATGTTTTATCTATCACAACATGCTTTGAAAGGTTTGTTGGGCTTTATGTGGATGAATGAATAATTTAGTGTACTTTTGTGTTATATCTTTTTGTGCGGACAGGGTACTGCAAAGACTTGCTCACCTATCTCCAGTATCGCAAAGATGTTGTTTTGCTGGTCTAGAACCGTCTTGTGAGGTCTACGAGGAAGGAGAAGTTATGAAGCAGCTATGGAATTTTTATCGGGAGAACAAGGTAATATATGATATAATTGCATCATCAATTCATACTTGGCCTGTGAAGTTAATTTTTACAGATCTATGATAGAAGACCGTCTTGGTATATGATTCTCTTACCTTATTCTTATTTAAGGGGATTTTTTATTGATGTCAGGATGGTGAACAAACTAAAGGGCTGGGGCTTCACTCTGATGGTGCTTTTAATCAAAAGAGGCCTAGAGATAATGTTAATGGATGTTCAAAGAATTCATTTATAGGCAACAAAAGGCTTAATAGTAGAACTTTGGATGCAAATGAAAGCCTTTTGGACAGCATAGATGATGATGCTTCTTCGCAAAATTCATTAGCAGACGATAACATGAAACCTAGCAATCGCCCATCTTCAGAAAGTTACCAAGACAGCCATTAGACGGCTGAAATTAGAAATGGGAGAGAATAGGTTCTTCTACATTCCACCAAGGGTAAAGGTCAAGAGACTTGATTATCTTCATTATGTTAGGAAGAGGGATCATGGTGCATTAGCTTACGTTGCCCATGCTGATTATTACATATTGCTTCGTGCTTGTGCTAGAGTAGCTCAGGTTGAGATTAGATGTATGCACATGGGTGTATTGTATTTTGAGAGGAGATTAGCCTGGATGGAAAATAGAGTAGAACACTGCCTGCATTTAACCCCTCCTAAGGTATCTTGTGAGTTTTGTAGTGATGGGACTCGAGAAGATGATACAGACGATGTGATTAACCTTTCTAGTCTGAATATATAAAATTTTTAAATTTTGCTGTCTCGTATGTCTCAAGAGTTGTTTGCAGCCAGGCTACTCTGTTTACAAAGTGAATAGTATACTGTTTACGGGACATTTTGTGCATAGGTTTTGTACCATGAGCTCTTAGGCATTCTGCTCCTTTTCAATCTTCCATAAGATGAATGTGGTGAAGTGCAAAAGGCCAGGTTTCAGCTGGACAATAATCTTGTGGTATCAGCAAGTGGACCAAAGAAAGTAGGCAAATCCAATTCTATACTATATCTGCGGCTAAAAATATGTTAGCTGCAGCATTTCCTGTTTTTTTTTTGGGCATATTCCGGATAACTGTAAATAACAAGCATGACTCAAGGGGGGAAAGTATACTACCATTTAACGTGCGACTTCTATTGGTGGAGAGATGGTTTACTTATTTGATTACATGAGTTATTTTTGGCAGATGCCTTGGTCTTTTCTCATTGACCTCATCTTGTGATTTTAACCTTCACAAACTCATGTTTCTACGATCTTATTCTGTATTTACTTGAGTGATGCAATAAAACTCCAGCAAAGTGGTCATTTCTTATAATCGAACAAAAAGCGAAGAGGGAAGCCAAATTTTCCAAGATTATGAGGCGAAGGAGTTAACCTTTTTTTTTTTTTTTGGTTGAAAAGGAGTTAACTCGATTAGTTGTAAATTTTAGAACATGTTTACCTGTCGCATGAGCCTGTGACAGTAAATTCTGAAGGGACTCAAGATTGTTGACTGAGATAACAGGATGAAGTTCAAATTCTATGTTGTATAATTGCCTAGATGTACTCATCTTGGATGACATACAACGCTAGTTAGAATTAAAGCTTAGCTAGGCTCTCGAAGGGACTCCTGTTAAGAGGCACTGCTAATTCAGCAGAAAGTTTTTAGCTCCTAATTATGATGTCATTTTTCCCGCAGAAAAAACCATAATGATGTTTACTTCTAGGAACAGACTAGTTTTTCTCCCAGGCGCGAAACATTTGAAGGAACAGAGTTTGCAATAATCCCTTTGTCTACCTCGCACCATCCCCGCTTAGAGAAGAAGGAGGAAGAAGAATAATTTGCGCCATCTTCTAAGCAGTGGACCCTCTCTTGGGTCTATGATGCTTGCAGAATTGCGATGTCATGGTTTCACTCTCAATACGAAATCCTACAATAGCTTAGCTTGCCTGTACAAGTTGCTTCATGACAACAGCTGACAAAAGAAAATACTCAAGAGAAACAAATCAACCCTCACACAGCCTCCCGTTGAAGGCAGGATAATTATAAATGCTAGCCTTCACATCTCCGAGGAAACTCTTTTCTTCCAATCTGTCTAATTAGCTTGCTTGACCTTTTCTTTTAGTCGAACGGAACAAACTCGAATAGATTTAGAACCTGTTGTGGATGGGATCCGGTCCAAATGGTACTTTTCTTTTGCTTGACATTATAGGATCAAATGTCTTCGTCACACTTGAAGATTCCCTTGTGTTCATGCCCACTGTGCTGATAGTCTTCAAACTGCGCCAACTCCGGGGTGCCTTTTCCTGAACTTCTTGCTCCATCACGAAACCGAGCGCTACACTTACTAGACCATGGTCTTTATCCGGGTCCGATGCTAAGAAGAAGATGCATGCGAGCAGCATAAGGGCTCTGGTTAAGATGAAGCCCATGATTGTGGTTTGCGGAAGGACAAGAAATAACAGCACAAGAACTCCCTTTGTTTACTGCAATATCGGGAGCTTAGGTGATTTGGAGACCCCCGGCCTTTTCTTTCCGTTCCAACTCTTATAAATATAAGCCTTTGATTCATTAGCAGCGGATTTGATAATGCACTTAATAGCATAAAGTACGGAGGGGCCCCTAATAGCCTGGTAGGACGTATTCTACGTTGAGGGTGTCGTCACTCCATATTTTATTTCTTTCCTTTGTGAGTTTCTTAGCCTCTTTGGAATTCGGACGTTCGAGCGAGACATAGAGACAAACGCGTTGTCGGCACTTCAAATTTTTGGACGGAAGAGACGGCTGCCTCGGTTACTGACCCCTCCCTCTGCCTTTTCTGCGCTTACGCGTTTCGAGGAAACCAAAATTCGAGTGCGGACTGGTCGAACTTGCCAGTCCGCACTCGAAGTCGTGTGTGCGCATGTAAATATGATAGGTAAGATCAACTTTAGATCGTGCCGTGATTCTTCCCCGTGTGAGAAAAGCACATTGTCTTGGGGTGTGATCTAGTTGAGTCGTGTCAATTGATACCATTTGCCAATCAATCTAGACACTATTCACCCATGTAGTGTCGGCAAAGTTACTTCATCTCAATCAATTCTGACCTTTTCCATCTCAAATTTGTCAAAAGTCTATTTAAGCGCGTTTGGTAATTACTATTTTTGGGAATAATTTCTAATAAAAAATGATTATTTTTTTTATTCTCGCTCCTAAGAATAATTCTTAAGCATTCTAAACTGTTTGGTAACTATTCAAAATTTTTATTTCCTAAATAGAATTGTGTTTGGTATTGTTCTAAAATTTCTAATCCAAATAATTTTCTTTTAATTTTTAATAATTTTATTACTTTTTTCTTTTATTTCTCTTCTTCTTCTTCGAGTTTGCTGGTCGTCGGCCTTGGGATAATCGGGCGATCGACGGATGAGGGCCGGCGACCTCGTCGGAGCATCGCCGGCCCTCGACGAGGCCGTGCCTCGCTAGTGGTTGGGCGAGCTTAGCCTGGCTAGGTGAGGCTTGCTAATGGCTAAGGGAGGTTTGCCTGGGACAGTAGCAACTATTGAAGAAGAAGAGAGAGAAGAAGAATGAGAAGAAAGAAGAGAAAAAGAAAAAGAAAAATTAAGTTGGCTTGATTCTCGAATTGTTTCCAAAAACAAAAAATCAACTTTTTTTTACTTATTGATTACGTTCCAAATCTACTTTCGAAACAAAAAAATAGAAATTTGTTCTCATAAATAAAAATTTTACCAAATGGATTTTCGTTCTAAATCTACTTCGAGAATAAAAAAATAGAAATTTTCACTGTTTGACCGATTGCCAAAAGCACCTTTAATTGAAAATAGATTGGATGTTTGCTTTGTCGAAGATAATGGATTGAAGGCTTCTCTCCTCCTTTTGGGAAGCTGTCCTCCATTTATTTCAACATCCTTAACAGGTGGAGATATCGAAGGTCAGTGAAGTGAGGTTTTCGGAGACCGAAGCTTATCCTTCTGAAATTCTTGAGGTTTTGGTTTGAGACTAAGCCACTAATGCCCTCGAATCATGCTCAGGAGAAGAAAAAACCATGATATTTCTATGGTTCGATAATGTAAGAATCAAACATATATAGGTTCGAACAAATTAGGGGCATTTTATCAATTGAAAATACGTGCTAACTAAAATGAAATCATTTCATAAAAGATCTGTTTGATTCGTAAAAATAGAATTTCCTTAGAAAATTTTGAAAACAGGTTTTATTTTTTTCAGAATAGGGCAAGCTTTCGCACATGTCCACTGCCACATGCGCCCATTGTCACCTCGTGCCGTTACCGCCTCGGCCCCGACCCATCACTATCTTCGCCAAGGCTTCGCCGTCACGACTTGTTTGCTCCTACCAAAGTGTATACTCTAAATTTCGTGCTAAGCCTGACCGAGGCGAAAACGGCGGGAACCGACTACAAAAGAAGGGACAAAGGAGAGACCTCATAGATTTCTTTTCCTTTTTATAATATTAAGTAAAATTTCAATTTGATACACCTATCGAAAATTTATTCTAAATCAATCTTTTGAACATTAAAATTTTCAAATTGATACATCTATAACAAATTTACTATTTGTTAATTTTCGCCAAATTTTGTTGTCAAATTATTAAATTAAATGATATGTAATTTTGTGATTTTTTATAATATTACGGAGATTATATTTGTCATAAATATATTAGTTTATGATAAATTTATCACGGATTAATTTAAGATTCTTTGTAGTCGAAAAATTATCTTGGTATAAATTTGTTACGGATGTACTATTTTAGGATTTTCTTTTTTTGCGTTAACTCTTGATTTTTTAAATTTTTATTAAAATTCGATGAGTCTTTTTTTATATTTTTTTATTTCCTTTTTTAAAATTAGATCTTTTAATAATGTGCTTTTATTTTCAGGTTAATATAAATATAAATACTAACATGGCATTTCTTTCCTTTTTTAACAGGGCACTGAGTCGTCCTTTCGGGCTTGGATATTACAAGCCCGACCTAAGAATTTTCGGACTTGTTTGGTTTGGGCCAGGCTTAGCACGAAATTTAAAATTTCTCAATATAAGATAAGATTTTCTTCACTTGAAAAGTTTAATGTTTTCAAGAATAACCTAATAAATTCAATAGTATGACGAAATAAATAATTCGCTAGTAAGTTTTTGATTCCTTTTCATCTAGGATGAAAAGCATCGATGAGTTATAATTAGAAGTATAAAAAGTGAAATGAAAGTTACAGATTTTGGGCCGGACCGAGCCGGGCTTTCGAATTTTTCTTTTCAGCCCCACCCCGTATTTTTGAGAAGTTACAAATTCCTCCTCTAAATTTAAAATGTTTTATCTATCACAACATGCTTTGAAAGGTTTGTTGGGCTTTATGTGGATGAATGAATGAATAATTTAGTGTACATTTGTGTTATATCTTTTTGTGCGGACAGAGTACTGCAAATGCTTGCCCACCTATCTCCAGTATTGCAAAGATGTTGTTTTTGCTGGTCTAGAACCGTCTTGTGAGGTCTACGAGGAAGGAGAAGTTATGAAGCAGCTATGGAATTTTTATCGGGAGAACAAGGTAATATATGATATAATTGCATCATCAATTCATACTTGGCTTGTGAAGTTAATTTTTACACATTTATGATAGAAGTCCGTCTTGGTATTTGATTCTCTTACCTTTAAGGGGAGATGGGGATTTTTGATTGATGTCAGGATGGTGAACAAACTGAAGAGCTGGGACTTCACTTTGATGGTGCTTTTAATCAAAAGAGGCCTAGAGATAATGTTAATGGATGTTCAAAGAATTCATTTATAGGCACCAAAAGGCCTAATAGTGGAACTTCGGATGCAAATGAAAGCCTTTTGGACAGCACAGATGACGATGCTTCTTTGCAGAGTTCATTAGCAGACGATAACATGAAACCTAGCAATCGCCCATCTTCGGAAAGTTACCAAGACAGAGCCATTGGACAGCTGAAATTAGAGATGGAAGAGAATAGGTTCTTCTACATTCCACCGAGAGTAAAGGTCAAGAGACTTGATTATCTTCATTATGTTAGGAAGAGGGATCATGGTGCATTAGCCTATGTTGCCCATGCTGATTATTACATATTGCTTCGTGCTTGTGCTAGAGTAGCTCAGGTTGAGAATAGATGTATGCACATGGGTGTATTGAATTTTGAGAGGAGATTAGCCTGGATGGAAAATAGAGTAGAACACTGCCTGCACTTAACACCTTCTAAAGTATCTTGCAAGTTTTGTAGTGATGGGACTCGAGAAGATGATGCGTACAATGTGATTAACCTTTCTACTCTGAATGGATAAGATTTTTAAAATTTGCTGTCTCATATGTCTCGAGAGTTGATTGCAGCCAGGCTACTCTGTTTATAAAGTGAATAGTATAGACATTTGTGTGTATGTTTTGTACCGCGAGCTCTTATGCATTCTGCTCTTTTTCAATCTTCCATAAGTTGAATGTGGTGAAGTGCAAAAGGCTGGGTTTCAGCTGGACAAAGATCTTGTGGTATCAGCAAATCGACCAAGGAATTTAGGCAAATCCAATTTTATATTATATCCACGGCTAAAAATATGTTAGCTGCAGCATTTCCTGTTTCTTTCTTTTACATATTGCAGATAACTGTATATAGCAAGCATGATGCAAGAGAAAGAAAAGGGAAAGGAAAGGGGGGGGGGGGGGGGGGAGGAGGAGGAGGATTCAAGAAGAAGAAATGGTTGGAAAGGAATTCCAAGAGATAATATTATTTGAATAATGAAGTGCCGATTATAATATCTTAGGCGCCTAGTTATAGGTAGGTTGCCCTTAATGAGATAATCAAATAATTGAAATGAAATAACAGAATCAGGGAAAATATATTGATAAAGGGGAAAATTTTCAAAATGCTATAAAAAATCTACAAAATTTGTCTGAAATTTTGGACGTTTCAGAAATTAAGGAAAACGCGTGAATTTGATATCAAATATCGTAGCCCATTTGTAATTTCGAAAATTTTGTAATTTTCTTTAATTCGTAGGACCGCCCGCTCTTTTGACGCTTGAAACTTTCCATCACAAGCATTTGCCCATTGTTCTACATCACTTCTATTGGTGGAGAGATGGTTTACTTATCGATGACATGAGTTATTTTTAGCAGATGCCCAAGTCTTTTCTCATTGACCTCATCTTGTGATTTTCACCTTCACAAGTTCATGTGTCTACGATCTTATTCTGTATTTACTTGAGTAATGCAATAAATCTCCAGCAAAGTGGTTATTTCTTATAATCAAACAAAAAGCGAAGAGTGAAGCCTAAATTATTGAGTTTATGAGGCAAGGGAGTTAACTTTTTTTCTTTTTTTGGTTGAAAAGGAGTTAACTTGAATAGTTGTAAATTTTACATGTTTACCCGTTGTATGAGCGTGTGACAGTAAATTTTGAAGGGACTCAGATCGTTGACCGATATAACAGGAGGAAGTTCAAGTTATATGTAGTATAATTGCCTAGATGTACTCACCTTGGATGACATACAACCCTAGTTAAAATTAAAGCTCAGCTAGGCTCTTGAAGTGACTCCTGTGAAGAGGCACTGCTAATTCAGCAGAAAGTTTTTAGCTCCTAATCATTTTTCCCGCAGAAAAAACCATAATGATGTTTACTTCTAGGAACAGACTAGTTTTTCTCCCAGGCGCGAAACATTTAAAGGAACAGAGTTTGCAATAATCCCTTTGTCTACCTCGCACCATCCCCGCTTAGAGAAGGAGGAAGAAGAATAATTTGCGCCATCTTCTAAGCAGTGGACCCTCTCTTGGGTCTATGATGCTTGCAGAACTGCGATGTCATGTTTTCATTCTCAATACCAAATCCTACAATAGCTTAGCTTGCCTGTACAAGTTGCTTCATGACAACAGCTGATAAAAGAAAATACTCAAGAGAAACAAATCAACCCTCACACAGCCTCCCGTTGAAGGCAGGATAATTATAAATGCTAGCCTTCACATCTCCGAGGAAACTCTTTTCTTCCAATCTGTCTAATTAGCTTGCTTGACCTTTTCTTTTAGTCGAACGGAACAAACTCGAATAGATTTAGAACCTGTTGTAGATGGGATCCGGTCCAGATGGTACTTTTCTTTTGCTTGACATGTTAGGATCGAATGTCTTCGTCACACTTGAAGATTCCCTTGTGTTCATGCCCACTGTGCTGGTAGTCTTCAAACTGCGCCGACTCTGGGGTGCTTTTCCCTGAACTTCTTGCTCCCTCATGAAACCGAGCTTTACACTTAATAGACCATGGTCTTTATCCGGGTCCGATGCTAAGAAGAAGATGCATGCGAGCAGTATAAGGGCTCTGGTTAAGATAAAGCCCATGATCGTGGTTTGAGGAAGGACAAGAAATAACAGCACAAGAACTCCCTTTGTTTACTGCAATATCGGGAGCTTAGGTGATTTGGAGACCCCCCGGCCTTTTCTATCCGTTCCAACTCTTATAAATATAAGCCTTTGATTCATTAGCAGCGGATTTGATAATGCACTTAATAGCATAAAGTACGGAGGGGCCCCTAATAGCCTGGTAGGACGTATTCTACGTTGAGGGTGTCGTCACTCCATTTTTTATTTATTTCCTTTGTGAGTTTCTTAGCCTCTTTGGAATTCGGACGTTCGAGCGAGACATAGAGACAAACATGTTGTCGGCACTTCAAATTTTTGGACGGAAAAGACGGCTGCCTCGGTTGCGTAGACGACGGGCGGGTCAACTGACCCCTCCCTCTGCTTTTTCTGCGCTTACACGTTTTGAGGAAACCAAAATTCGGGTCGAACTCGCGAGTCCGCACTCAAAATCGTGTGTCCGCATGTAAATTGGATAGGTAAGATCCATTTTAGATCGTGCCGTGATTCTTCCTCCGTGTGAGAAAAGCATATTGTCTTGGCGTGTGATCTGGTTGAGTCGTGTCAATCGATGCCATTTGCCAATCGATCTAGACACTATTCACCCATGTAGTGTCGGCAAAGCTACTTCATCTCGATCAATTCTGACCTTTTCCATCTCAAATTTGTCCAAAGTCTACCTAATTGGAAATAGATTGGATGTTTGCTTCGTCGAAGATAATGGATCGGAGGCTTCTCTCCTCTTTTTGGGAAGCTCTCCTCCATTTATGTCAACATCCTTAACAGGTGGAGGCATATCGAAGGTCAGTGAAGTGAGGTTTTCAGAGACTGAAGCTTTTCCTTCTGAAATTCTTGAGGTTTTGGTTTAAGACTAAGCCATTAATGCCCTCGAATCATGCTCAGGAGAAGAAAAAACCATGATATTTCTATGGTTCGATATTGTAAGAATCGAACATATATAGGTTCGAACAAATTAGGGGCATTTTATCAATAGAAAATACATGCTAACTAAAATAAAAATAATCTCATAAAAAATCTGTTTGATTTGTGAAAATAGAATTTTCTTAGAAAATTTTGAAAACGGGCTTTATCATTTTCAGAATAGGGCAAGCCTTTGCACATGCCCACTGCTGCACGCACCCATGATCACCCCGTGCCATCACCGCCTCGGCCCCAATCCATCACTATCTTTGTCGAGGTTTTGCCGTCACAACTTGATCGCTCCTACCAAAGTATGTACTCTCTCTCTCTCTCAAATAATAGAGAGATACGAGTAAGTTGCAATTGCTAGAGGTGAGTTTTGTAGACAAATGAAAGTTCAAGTTTAGGAAGGCAATTGGTAACTTTTTAAGATTTCGGGGTTACTATACAATGGTTTCAAAATTTAAAGTAGGAACCCATAACTTTTCCCAAAAAAAAAATCTGAGTAGGGCTTAAAATAAAAATTCGAAAGCCCGTTCTAGCTTAGCTCAAAATTGGCAGTTTATTTATTTTCTTATATTTCTAATTATATCTCACTAATCCTTTTCATCCTAAATAAAAAAATGAAAAACTCACGAATGAATTATTTATTTTGTTATACTATTAAATTGATTATGTCATTCTTGATAACATGAAACTTTTCAAGCGAAAAATATTAATTAATTAGTATTTCGAAATTTTAAATTTCGAGCTGAGCCTAGCGCAATCCAAACAAGGTCGGGCTTGTTCAGGGTCTGAGCTTGATTTCGGGCTTGTAATTTCCAAGCCCAAAAGGACGACTCAATGCCATGTTTTTTTTTTTTTTCAAGACTCAATGCCATGTTAAAAAAGTTAAAAACTGCCATGTTTAGTATCTATATTTATAATAAAAGCACATTATTGAAAGACCCAATTTTAAAAGAAGGAAATAAAAAATGACCCCTCTAATTTTAATAAAACTTACAAAAATCAAAAGTTTTTTTTTTTATAACCGAGGATTCCACCATGGACTCCTGAGTGTTGGGCTCCTATACTTCGGAGGATTTAGTCAAAGAACCTACAGTTAGAAATTTTTTAATCGGGTTTCAATTTTCGATCTTCTAATTACGGAGGAACTTTCAATTAATGCATTTCTACCCAAAATGGGACAAGATAAAAATAAAAATAAAAATAAAAATAAAAGTTAATATAACAAAAACTAAAAATTAGTATATTTATGATAAATTAACTCCAAATTAATTTTTTTATTACTAAAAATTCCAGATAAGTATACTTATGATAAATTTATCAAAAACTTATTTTTTAACTATAAAAAATTTTCAAACTAATATATTTATGATAAATATATTTTCATCATAAAAAATCACAAAATTACGTTTCATCAAATTCAGTAATTTATCAGTAAGATTTAACGAAAATTAATAAAGATAAATTTATTATAAGTATATAAATTTCAAAAATTTTATAATAAAAAAATTAATTTAAAATAGATTTTATAATAACCGTACCCGATTGAAATTTTCCGCGATGAAAAACCGATAACGTCTCTCCTTTGTCCCTCTTTTTATCGTCGGTTCCCGCCGCCTTCGCCTCGGTAGGTTGAAAAAAAAACTCTTTCGCTCGACTCCTTCTCCCGCGTTCCGTCGCGCCGCCGGTTGAGGTCAAGCCGGAGTCCTCCTCCCATGGAAGAAGACGGCGAGACGCTCGACATCATGTGCCAGGGCTGCGGCGGCGTCGGCTCGGCCGACGGCGGCGACGGCTTCTTCTACTGCGTCCACTGCGGCGACCGGGCCGACGACGTCGCCGACACCGGCGTCGCCGACGAGGACTTCGTCGACAAGGGCGGGGACGCCCGCGGCGCCCTCTACCTGGCCAGCCACCGCCGCCAGCGCCACCTCCCCGCCGTCAAGCCCGAGCCCCACCACTCCCAGCCCCAGCTGTGGTCCCAGCTAACCCAGACTCCCCGCCTCAAGACGCCCCGAAAGGAGGGGGACGTCGGTTACGATGAATTCGGGCCGACGGAGCCGCGGGACTTTGCGAATTCGGGCTCGGCCGGGCCGAGGGCGCTCGGGTACGAGGATTACTACAACGAGGTGAGGATCAGGTACGTGATGGGGCTCCAGACGATGGTGCAGCTCCAGTGCGAGGCTCTCGTGAGGGAGTTAGGGGCGACGCCGCTGATTTGTGGGATTTCCGGGCCGATTTGGCTGAGGTTCGTGGCGAGCACTCAGGTTTTCTCGGATGAGTGGGCGGATGAGACCTTTTACCAGTCCGAGATGCAGGAACTAGGTGCGCTGATCTCGGTGTTTCTGTATTTTAATCGTGCCCTAAGGAATTTGTGTCTTCCAAGCTATGATCAATGGCTCGTAGCTTTAACATTGCATTGTAATCTTTCGTGGCTCTGTAATTATAGCGTGTATACTTTACTATTCACATAATTTAATGGTCGAGGAGGAATGGCAAAACATAGGCTGGCTAAAAATTGAATTTTGGCCAAATGAAAGTATTTGTGGAGAACCGTTGTGCAGAGAAACTTTAATGTCCATTTGCTTACCTGTAGTGGAGCTAAACATGCTCACTCTATTAAGCAGTGAAGTGATTGGTTTTATTCCATTGACCGTTGACACAGCATCAACTTGGAAGCACTGAATAAAAGTATGAAATCCAGTATGGAAGTGGTCCGAGTGCCTTCTTTTTATATGCATTCTGGGGTTGTCCTTTAAGATATTTCTTCATATCAATAGTGTCATGCAAGCATGGATATCTTGCTGTAATTAATTTGCTTGAATTTGAAATGAATTTTCCACCAGAGAACTTTTTTGTTTTATGCTTATTTTTATTCCATATTCATATAGCTTTCGTTTTGGCTGCCAAGTGGAGATGTTTGATGGATTTCAATCTCTCATAGGTAGGCTTCCCTACTCTATGAAATATGGAGATAATTGTCTATCTGCTCGGTGACCACTATCTCTTCTTGGTTAGTCTGCAGTTCAGTTATTGGCCATTTGCTAGCATAAGTGCCCATTTTGATTACAACGAAGAGGGAGGGAGGGAAAGAGGGAGGGAGGTGTCTACTAATGATATGTTTGCATTCGAGTTAGCTACATAACTAAATGTTTCAATGGTTCTGCCTCTCTGAAGATGTTTGTATAAGTTTTCTTTTCTACTGATTGTGAAATTGGTAGAAATCCTCAACCAATAGTGCTCTCACCTTTTGCTTCTCATGTTTCAATTACCCTATTTTCTTAAATTGATCTTGAATCATAATCTTTGTACATTTGGCCACAGGAGAACCAAAAGATTGTAGGCCTCGTGCTAAGTTCAGTGCAGAACCGCACAATATGCATGGCAAGCGAGCAGTGACGATATGGTATAGGACTTTGAGAAAAAAGATACCATTATCTTGTTCTTTAGCTATTTCTTTCCTGGCATGTCATGTTGCGAGGGAACCAATCCTCCCTACTGATATAATCAAGTGGTCAGTTGAAGGGAAGCTTCCATATTTTGCTGCTTTCCAAGACATCGAAAAGAACATTGGTCCACCATCAGCTGCTTGTCCTTTGAGTTCCAATCTTATGTTTAGACCTTCTCAAACAGTTCCATCACAGAAGTTAGAAGCTATGGCAGCATCCATTGCTCTGTCCATAGGTTTGGATTTGCCGCCTGTGAACTTCTATGCGATTTGTTCACGCTATCTCAATCAGTTATGCCTACCAGCAGAGAAGATTTTTCCACATGCATGCCGAATACAGGAATGGTCAATGCCGCCAGATCTGTGGTTGTCAGCAAATGAGTTGAGGCTTCCAACTCGTGTCTGCGTCATGTCTATACTCATGGTAGCTATAAGAATTCTTTATAACATACATGGTTTCGGAAAATGGGAGAAGAGCTTGATTGATCACCAAGATATGTCTTCAACATCAAGTGATCAAGTCGGATCTGAAAACACAGGGGGTTCCAGAATGAGGGAAGATGTTGAAAATAGTTCTGGTTTTTTTTCTGGTGCTGGGGATGATTTAGATACAAGATTGGAAGCAGAAGCCTCAGATGGCGATCAGTCTGAGTTTGATGCTAAGGAGCTTCTACGAAACCTCAATGCTAGATACAATGACTTCAATGACTCATATGGTACCCAATTGCATTTTGATAATTTAACAAGATTGTTTAAAATGTCTTTTTCTTTCTCAACATGCTTTGAAAGGTTTTTTGGGCTCAATGTGGATGAAAGAATGATTAGTGTACGATTGTGTTAAATCTTTTTGTGTGGACAGAGTACTGCAAAGACTTGCCCACCTACCTCCAGTATTGCAAAGATGTTGTTTTTGCTGGTCTAGAACCATCTTGTGAGGTCTACGAGGAAGGAGAAGTTATGAAGCAGCTGTGGAATTTTTATCAGGAGAACAAGGTAACTTATGATATAATTGCATCATCAATTCTTACTTGGCCCATGAAGTTAATTTTTACAGATTTATGATAGAAGCCCGTCTTTGTATTTGATTCTCTTACCTTTATTCTTATTCAAGGGGATTTTTGATTGATGTCAGGATGGCGAACAAACGGAAGGGCCGGGGCTTCACTTTGATGGTGCCTTCAATCAAAAGAGGCCTAGAGATAATGTTAATGGATGTTCAAAGAATTCATTTATAGGCAACAAAAGGCTTAATAGTGGAACTTCGGATGCAAATGAAAGCCTTTTGGACAGCACAGATGATGATGCTTCTTCACAAAGTTCATTACCAGACGATAACATGAAACCTAGCAATCGCCCATCTTCAGAAAGTTACCAAGACAGAGCCATTAGACAGCTGAAATTAGACATGGAAGAGAATAGGTTCTTCTACATTCCACCAAGGGTAAAGGTCAAGAGACTTGATTATCTTCATTATGTTAGGAAGAGGGATCATGGTGCATTAGCTTATGTTGCCCATGCTGATTATTACTTATTGCTTCGTGCTTGTGCTAGAGCAGCTCAGGTTGAGATTAGATGTATGCACATGGGGGTATTGAATTTTGAGAGGAGATTAGCCTGGATGGAAAATAGAGTAGAACACTGCCTGCATTTAACCCCTCCTAAGGTATCTTGTGAGTTTTGTAGTGATGGGACTCGAGAAGATGATGCAGACGATGTGATTAACCTTTCTAGTCTGAATATATAAATTTTTTAAAATTTGCTGTCTCGTATGTCTCAAGAGTCGTTTGCAGCCAGGCTACTCTGTTTACAAAGTGAATAGTTTACCGTTTAAGTATACTGTTTACGGGACATTTTGTGCATAGGTTTTGTACCACGAGCTCTTAGGCATTCTGCTCCTTTTCGATCTTCCATAAGATGAACGTGGTGAATTGCAAAGGCCAGGTTTCAGCTGGACAAAGATCTTGTGGTATCAGCAAATGGACCAAAGAAAGTAGGCAAATCCAATTTTATACTATATCTGCGGCTAAAAATATGTTAGCTGCAGCATTTCCTGTTATGTAGTGATGGGACTTGAGAAGATGATGCAGACGATGTGAATAACCTTTCTATTCTGAATATATAAAATTTTTAAAATTTGCTGTCTCGTATGTCTCAAGAGTTGTTTGCGGCCAGGCTACTCTGTTTACAAGGTGAATAGTATACTGTTTACAGGACATTTTGTGAATAGGTTTTGTACCATGAGCTCTTAGGCATTCTGCTCCTTTTCAATCTTCCATAAGATGAATGTGGTGAAGTGCAAAAGGCCAGGTTTCAGCTGGACAATGATCTTGTGGTACCAGCAAATGGACCAAAGAAAGTAGGCAAATCCAATTTTATACTATCTCTGCGGCTAAAAATATGTTAGCTGCAGCATTTCCTGTTTTCTTTTTGGCATATTGCAGATAACTGTAAATAACAAGCATGACGCAAGGGGGGAAAGTATACTACCTTGTAACATGTGACTTCTATTGGTGGAGAGATGGTTTACTTATTGATTACATGAGTTATTTTTAGCAGATGCCTTGGTCCTTTTTCATTGACCTCATCTTGTGATTTTAACCTTCACTAACTCATGTTTCTACGATCTTATTCTGTATTTACTTGAGTGATGCAATTAATCTCCAACAAAGTGGTTATTTCTTATAATCGAACAAAAAGCGAAGAAGGAAGCCAAATTTTCCGAGATTATGAGGTGAAGGAGTTAACTTTTTTCTTTCTTTTTTTTTTTTTTTTCGGTTGAAAAGGAGTTAACTTGAGTAGTTGTAAATTTTAGAACATGTTTACCTGTCGCATGAGCCTGTGACAGTTAATTTTGAAGGGACTCAAGATTGTTGACTGAGATAACAGGAGGAAGTTCAAATTCTATGTTGTATAATTGCCTAGATGTACTCATCTTGGATGACATACAAACCTAGTTAGAATTAAAGCTTAACTAGGCTCTCGAAGGGACTCCTGTTAAGAGGCACTGCTAATTCAGCAGAAAGTTGACGTCATTTTTCCCGCAGAAAAAACCATAATGATGTGTACCACTAGGGACAGACTAGTTTTTCTCCCAGGCGCGAAACATTTAAAGGAACAGAGTTTGCAATAATCCCTTTGTCTACCTCGCACCATCCCCGCTTAGAGAAGAAGGAGGAGGAAGAAGAATAATTTGCGCCATCTTCTAAGCAGTGGACCGTCTCTTGGGTCTATGATGCTTGCAGAACTGCGATGTCACGGTTTCACTCTCAATACCAAATCCTACAATAGCTTAGCTTGCCTGTACAAGTTGCTTCATGACAACAGCTGACAAAAGAAAATACTCAAGAGAAACAAATCAACCCTCACACAGCCTCCCGTTGAAGGCAGGATAATTATAAATGCTAGCCTTCACATCTCCGAGGAAACTCTTTTCTTCCAATCTGTCTAATTAGCTTGCTTGACCTTTTCTTTTAGTCGAACGGAACAAACTCAAATAGATTTAGGACCTGTTGTGGATGGGATCCGAACCTCCTCGGACTTTTCTTTTGCTTGACATGTTAGGATCAAATGTCTTCGTCACACTGGAAGATTTCTTTGTGTTCATGCCCACTGTGCTGACAGTCTTCAAACTGCGTCGACTCTGGGGTGCTTTTCCCTGAACTTCTTGTTCCCTTCCAAAACCGAGCTTTACACTTACTACCCCCTGGACTTTATCCAGGTCCGATGCTAAGAAGAAGATGCATACGAGCAGTATAAGGGCTCTGGTTAAGATGAAACCCATGATTGTGGTTGGCGGAACGGCAAGAAAGGACAGCACAAGAATTCCCTTTGTTTACTGTAGTACCGGGAGCTTAGGTGATTTAAAGACCTTCGCCCTCTTCTTTCCGTTCCAACTCTTGCAAATATAAGCCTTTGATTTATCAATAGTGGATTTGATAATGCACTTAATAGCATAAAGTACGGAGGGGCCCCTCACAGCTAGAGGGAATTTAGATCACTTAAAAATCTTCAGCCTGCCTGCAATCGAAGCAAATAAGCATATATTAAGGCTGATACATGGGGAATCCAGTAACTATGATAAAGTTCTTGGAACATTACCCTTGAGAAGCCAAGCATCTTTCTTCATTATTTCCTAACCTATCTGTCATTTTCTCGATTTGATCTTTTGGCAAGGGCCAAATGCCTCTTAGACAATACTCATCTTGACACATAGGTGGGCGCACTGTAGATTTTTATAAAGAGGGAACTCAAATCTGCTTGAAATCTGTATATAAGGGTTTCTTAAGCCCTTTCAAAAAAGGTTGTCGTCAAGAACACTCAGGTTGATATTGGCTGACACAGACTTATATCGTGGGTGTTTTCTTTTAAGATCAAGAGCATGTGTTTGTAAAAAACAGAGGTCGATATCGGCTAACATAGAATCGTATCTTGGATCAGTTTTCATAGGTTATTGTGGATGTAAACTGGTGATTGGAATATATTATCATCGAGGAAGGGTAGTGTGGTATGTCTATCTTTAATGAAGTGGGTTCATACTACAGTGTCGAGCAAGACATATTATAGAGAATCAAATGGGATGGAAAAGGGAGATGGAACCAGCAGTGAAAAGAAACAAAAAGTTCTTTAGGCTTTCGTTTCTGGACTGCTTGATATATTGCAAGCCAAAACTCCTGCTCCTGCTGACACTTTGATGATGGATGCAATATCTTTTTATAATATTTCTGTACTGTTGGCAATATTTTGAATATAATATGCTGTCCCACATGCAACCGGGAACATTCGGAAGCATAAGAGTAGCCAACTTTTCCCGAATGTGGGCTGCCGGATTTCATTCTAAGTGAAGGGTAAAAGGCGAATAGTTCTGGTCCAAGCAGCACAAGCACCTCCTGGATGGGTCTCTCATGTTCTTATTCTCTTTGCTTTTTCTTCACCAATTGACATAGAAAGAGTCCAAGTGACTCGTTCCTCTCCAATATTATCACCTCTTTCACAAGGTTCCCTTTGCCCTCCGTTTCGATATTTTACGTATCGAAATCCCATCGCAAATCTCAACATGTCAGTGTTTAGGTGGCTGTGGTGATCTCTCCAAACAGAGGAATAAGAATTTTCTTCTGTTCGACTCATATCTTGTGATTCTCTTTTGTTTATGCCCTGAAGTCAGATGTTGTGAATGCCAATCAACCCTAACAGTTCCATAAACTACCGATGCCCAATGTCGCTAGCTTACTTTGGGGAAAAGTTGTCGATCTTTCCGTGATGCATATGATGGTAGGACGGATGAGGGCCAGCTAACTATTCAGCAGCTAGGTCCACTGTTGCACCCTTGAGGGATTCGAATTCTTTTTGAATGGTGCCAGGGGGGTATCTTCTCATAGAAGTCGGACGAGACTTAAACTTCACCTCCTCATGCTCCTGCTAGGTTAACTAGAAGCAGATGTCGCCGACAGATATAATCCAAAGGGAGTGATCGAGACATTTCTCTGGATATTTATTGAGAGAAGAAAAGGTGAAAATCGAAGAGCTTTCCTTATGTATCAGTCTGTAATTTTCCTTGGGCGACTAAAATAAGGATCACTCACTTTGAGTGTACTTCTTGCTTTTCTATGGTTCATCACAGACCATATCAATTTCCGTTATTGAAGTTGACGTGGACTTCATGCGTCTCTAACCTGCTACAACCTGCGAATTGTCGCCCTGTACTTAATCTACGGAACAAGTTGTCCTTACTAAACCTTGTCAAGTCAAGAGTAAGCTACAGTGTCCACTACTCTCTCGTCTTCCGCTAGAGGCCGCTTACAATCAAAATTTGAGAGTACCCATCTGGTTCTATATTTGGGAATACGATTTATTTTAATCGACTCTACAGGAATGCAAAACGAGAAAATGAAAAGGAAAATGCTGTAGCAATTGCAGATTCTCGAGGTCGGTCTTAAAGAGGGGACTTTCCTAGAGCTTATTGACTTGAGTCGGTCCACCCTGGACAGTCTACCTGCAAAAGACCGATTCTGCGGGAAGAGGAAAACGATGGAAGTGTCGCAAAGCTTCTGAAAAAAGAGAAAAGGAAATAAAGCAGAGAGTCGACCTGAGTGGGTTGTCGCGTCCCCATCTTTGAAGGCCCTCTTTTCGGAGTCCGAATGCTGATGGATTTTAAACTAGGTGAGCGCGTTTGCTTAACGAGTAAGGACGACGAGTCATGTTCGCACGTTAATAATTCATCTTTACTTGCTAATAAAGCACATTTCAAGTTTGTTTCATCTTACGCTTAGTCCAAGTTTGTTCGTTCTATTTGCTTCGAACGCATTGGTCTCGATAACCCGCAAAAGCAAAGGGGCTGACACTACATGAAAATCTTCACGGCAATCCTTCTCTCCCTCTTTGTTGGAAGCCATGCGTAATTCCCGCCCCAGAGCACTTCTCCGATTGATTTGACTAAGTGCTCAGTGCTTCCCCAGGGAGACTTTGGCCCTGTTTGGTTCAGCATTCCAAATGCTCATTTGGGCTCTAAAGTCCCTTGGCCAAATGCAAAGGTGTTTGGTTCATTTTTTTGCGCGACTTTGGCGAGATGCAATTGCATCTCCAAGGCTCTAAGGGCCTTTAGCCCAATGCAACTCTTGAGGTCCTTTGAGAAGTTGCATTTTCGAAATACAAGTTCGGTACTGTTCATCTTCTTTTGCGGTATTGTTCATCTTCTTTGGACAGATGAACGGAGGCGGATGACCGCCGGCCAAGGAGAGGCCAGCACCGGCGACCGTCGCCTGAGGCGTCACCGACCCCGGCGACCGCCGCCTGGGGGTTGTGGCCACCCAGTGACCGCCACCTGAGGTCGCGCGACCTCAGGCGTTGCCTGGGTCGCACGGCCTAGTCGCCCGACCTGAGGCGTAGCGCGACCCACGATGTCGCCTGAGGTCCGGCGACCTCAGGTGGTGGTCGCCTGGGTTCGCGCGACCCAGGCGACGGAGGCTCGAGGTCACCGAACCTCAGGCAACGCGTCGCCTGGGTCGCAAACCCCAGGCGTTGCCTGAGGTCCGACGGCAACAGGCGACCGTTGCCTGGGTCGCGCGAACCTAGGCGACCCCCGCCTGAGGTCGCCGGACCTCGGCGAGGCTGTCCGGCGGCCAGATCTGGCCGCCAAATATTGGCCGCCGGTGGCCGGATCGGCCACCGGCGGCTACATTTAAAAAAAAAATTTTAAACTTTTTTTATATATACCAAAAATCTTTTACAAAATGTAGTTTTTACCAAATGGTGTTTAAGCTAAAGTTCCTTCACAATGCACTTTAAAACTATAATTTACCAAACGCTATTTGCATTTGCACAAACTCCTTTAGCTCAAAGGTATTTGCATTTTCCCAATGACATTTGCCCAAAGCCGAACCAAACGGGCCCTTTGCTCGCTACGAAGCAACCTGTTTCAGAAGCCCCTTCTTTAAGATAAAGGGCTAGTCAAGAGCAGAAGTATAACGAATTTTAATTCTAAAAACTCCAATTCTCCCTTCCAGTTTTATAATTAGGGTTCGTTTAGAAAGGCTTTTGGGGAAAGCTTTTGGGGAAATGCAAAGGCCTTGTGAAGTATTTTGAGTCAAATGGTGTTTGGAAGAATCATATTTGTAAAAGGCTTTTGTTATTCATAAAAAAAAAAAAAAAAAAAATGTTTGGCCGGCTAAGAACAAGTAGTCGCCGGCGAGGAGCAGGTGATCTGACGAAGGGCAAGTAGTTCGGCAGATGTGGGCGGTCTGGCGAGGGTTGCGCAACCCTCTGGCGAGTGTCGCGGCGACCAAACTTGTGACTAGATGGGTAGCGTGGCTTTGGCGACCTTCGGGCGGAGGTCGTAGTGTGGCAAGCGCGACGATCGCTAGCAATCACATCTGGTCACGCGGCCCCAGCGACCTTTGTGCGAAGGTTGCAGTGCGGCGAGCGCGACGGTCGCCGATGACCACATCTGGTCACAACCAAATGGGTCGAGTGGCCCCAGCAACCTTTGTGCGGAGGTCGCAGTGCAGCAAGCGCGACGGTCGCCGGCAACCACATTTCGTCGCAACCAGATGGATCGAGACCTCTGCGGCGACCACATCAAGTCGCAACCAGATGGGCCGCGCGGAGGTCACAGTGCGGCGAGTGCGACGGTCGCCATCGACTACTTGCCCTTCGCCGGTCACCACTCATGGAGAATGGAGAAGAAGAAGAAGAAAAATGAGGGCAAAATCAGAAAATTGAAAAATCAGTGAGTATAATTTGGGAAGAAATTTTTTTTACTTACCCTCAACTTCGGCATGCCAAGAATGCTAGAAGCCCAAGGCAGCCCCCAACTTGCCTTGGGCTTTCAGCCTTTGGAAGGCCAGCATTCCTCTAAGGTGAGTTTCAAAGCTGGTCCTAAACACCTAATATTTGGGCAAATGGGTTTTGGACCCCAAAAGAGCTATGCAAAGGGGTTCCCAAACGTAGCCTTAGAGTAGCATCAAGTAGGGATGTGCAACCGAACCGGGTATACCCGCTTTCCGAACCGGCCTACCCGAAAAATAGGGTTGGAAACTGGTTTAAACCGGTTCAGGAACAAGTTCCAAGTAATTATCCACCCGGAAATCGGTTCCTGGACTGGTTTTGGAATCGGTTTTGTAAGTAGAGGTCTAAAACTCTTTTTTTTCCCCTGATTTCTATTCTTACTCCCGCAATCACGACGTTTTTCTTCCTGGCTCTTTCAAACACGCATAACACTCCTCCTTTGTCATTCCCCTTCCTCACTTGCTTCCCTCCCTCACTAGCGACGGATGGTGTTCGTCGCCGCCAAATTCTTGTGTATCACATGGATTGACTCGCCTAATTTGTCTTTTGTAGGATGAATTATGTTTGCATAAATGAGTAGCTTCATGTAATAATTGTGGAAATAAAACTAATATTAGACCCATATTTGTTACCAATTCTTTGTCTTATGATTTTATTTATTATAATTAACCTTGTAGATCCTTAATTTTTCGTTTAGTTAAAAAATTCATGTATTTATTTATTACAAGTGCTTAATATTTCAATACAAATTAAGAGGATTACGTTTTTCTCACATATTAATATAAAATTTAGAGTCGTATAAGATATTGGAAGATTGTAAAATAGGTTCTACTGGAAATAGTTGACCTTGAAACCGGATCAAAAAAACAAAATGAGTCGGGTACTGAATCCAATACAAACAGGGTCGAGTATAGTATTCAGAAAAGAGGAATCGGTTATAACAGGGTCGGATATAAGGTCCAAGTCTAGACCCTACCCACCCTGGACCCGATCACCCCTAGCATCAAGAACCAAGAATTTCGTGATTCCAGAAATAGGCTCAGGTTTCAAAGAAACCACTAAAAAATAGAAATGATTGACAATCAGATCTGCCAACATAACTTCCTAAAGAAAGGAATAACTGGTAATAGCAAAATCAGAATTTGGTACACAAACTGAGAAGTTTTCCATGAGCCATTAAAGGCTGATGCCAAATAATGCAAAATAAGAAAGTATAATTACAAGAAGGCAAAACCAAGAGGGGCATCGTATCTAATATGGCATACGTAATTGGTTGGCCGGATGAGCTCTTTTACATTCCTCACCGCAAGTGAATTGGTGGTAGCGAATGGTAGACAGTTCACGCTACAGATCATACAGGTTCGTCGTGAGCTGTTACTGGGGTTACGGGTGCTATCGTGAAATGCAGTCCCCCATTTTGCCCGGATTGGAGTACAAAAGCAACTTGCCTTGCCGCCAATGCTGCAGCCTCCTGCTTCACCACAGAATTCATCAATGCAACATAAAAAAATTAGCTCAACACTAACTAGTTACATCTTTGAACATTGCCAAGTTCTACTACAGTCTGCCATGTCTACCCCACAATAACCATCATTTTAAGGATTTACCGGATCATATTTTCTGTTTAACTATACACTCAGGTGACAACATATTAATAGGTTGAGGAGACGTGAATCCTGCAGAAAATACCAGCAAAACAAGAGGATAAAGAAGAGACTTGCCTGTCTCTGCCTGCGGCGCTGCAAGATACTGATAGCCCAAGCCATTATGTAGCAGGGCAAAAGAAACCCAGCAGCCCGGAATAAGAAGACCTGAAAAGGATGAAATTGGTTGAGCCAGATATTATTTTGTGGCTACAACTACAAGATATTCAAGAAGCTATAGGACTGTTTAAGGTTAGCTTACAGAGAAATAAGTGGATGCATCATCATCTCCACCATCATCATCGGGAATGGTCAATGCATGCCGCAGTAGCAGAAGGGCCATTAACTGCCAAGAACCACAGTTGCAAAATTATGAGAGAGTTTAGAGGAAGCACAATAATACAGTTGTACAGGATAAGAATCTGAGGAAGCAAAGATATAGACTACAGGATTCAGAAATTTGAGTTCTTACAATTAAAGCAGCTGAGCGGCAGAATGCAGCTCCACTGGCATTTGAAGCAGCATACTCATCATAATCAGCTTCCAAAAAGTGACGCTCTGCCTCTGCAAGTGCTAGAAGACGAGGATCTCGCAGGTCCAGTGGAGTTCCAGATATTGTCAAACCTCCACTGAAAAGAAAGTCCACAGTTAGTTAAATAAAAAAGAGGACTGGCAGAATTGCAAGACGTGAATTTCTAAGAGAATGGTCTGTATTATCTTCAAAAAGTCCTCCGTTGTACTGAACAATTTTAGCTCTTAATTTTTAGAGAAATAAATTCGTTTGTTGCCATTTCACAAGTTTAAAGAATAGGAATCTAGCTCCAATTGCGTTTGTGAAGAAAAATACAAAATAACTCTTAACTTACCCAATATCGATTGTGGTGTCTACGGGTGGGCGAGGTGGGGCGGTATAATTGG
Source organism: Eucalyptus guilfoylei (assembly GCA_016097605.1). Lineage (NCBI taxonomy): Eukaryota > Viridiplantae > Streptophyta > Magnoliopsida > Myrtales > Myrtaceae > Eucalyptus > Eucalyptus guilfoylei. Next base: position 21,567,864 of record CM027861.1, on the reverse strand, counting down.
GCTGAAATTGCTATTTGACAGAAGCAAAAAAGTGGTTAGATTCTGTCTACGATGACACTGACAGACCAAAGGCAAAACTAGAACGGTATTTATCTTGTCTCTAGATTGGGATCATAAATAGTAAAAACAAGTTCTTCCAACACAGAAAATCATATGACTGCATGTGAATCTGTTCTTTCCGATCTTTCTGAATAACAAGATGACAGCATACGCTGCCAATTTGTAGGAAAAAAACCTCCCAGTTGGATGCATCACAAACTGATGTATGATGTCCTTTAGTGAGATATTAGCTGTGGAATTAATAGCATAAATTTCACAAAATTCATAGCATGACAACATGCAGTAGTATGGACCCAGAATCGTACCTGATGACAAATCTCACATGTTATGTCGCCTTTCTCATTGCACCAGTGCTGGATACACTTCCTATGAGCATACTGGAAAGCACATACACTGTTACTAAAGGAAATCTAGCATATTACACGACACAAATCATTTTATGTAAGTGAAATCACACCCTTTGATAATGAAAATAATAAATATCTTTGTGATCCAGCAAAATTTGCAAAACGTGTTTTTCTTTCAACATTCCAAGCCTCCCGATTCTCATTAGCATGAATAGGATGAGAACATCACAAAGTGGTTTTCAGCTCATAACTTTTGCTCTTAAAATTAACTGACACAATTTGAGATTTTACGAAGGATTGCACTAGAAAGATGCCTTTTAGCTCTGTCTTTAGACCTACGTTCTCTTACCCCATAGGAAGTCTTCCTCCACTGGCAGGTTTTTCCGAAAGAACTCTACTTATTCTGGTCTTTTTTCCTGATTGAAAAATATTTCACAGTTTTTCCAACCCCATTTTGTAGGCTAATTTCATCCTCAAGCGAAAACGAAAACAGAAAAGGAAATTGAAAAACTTCTGCAAACCCAAACACAGCCCCAACTTTCTACATCAGCTGATCATCTCCAATTTTCGCTTCTCAACTCAAGGCGGAAAATGACACAACCCTATTCCCTTTGAGGGTCAAAAAATGCGGCAACCCTTTTGTTTCAGTTTTTCAAAAGCTATAGGAAACAGCGCAGAAAATTCCCATAAACTTCAAAGCGAATTGTGGAGAGCAAAGAAAAGCACCACGAAACACGCTTCCCGCTCAGAGACGAGAATACATGTACACCCCAACTATAAATCTTCAACAAAAAAAAAAAAAATCGTACCTTGAGACTGCCACTGCAGGCACAGGGAGACTCCAAGTTGCTCACGCTGTCCTCGTCCTGGCAAATGCGACACTCGGCCATCTGAATCAGAGGCGCCTCCTCCTCCTCCTTCTCATTCCCCTCCACCTCGGCCGCCTCGCCGCCCCCGCTCCTCGACGACGACGACGACGACGAGGCCTCGGCCTCATCCCTCGCCGGCACCAGCCGCACGAGCCGGTCCACGGAAAGCACCACGTGATCGCTCATCTTCCACCAAAGACCAAACTACACAGAAAAACGGAGGAAAAAAGAAAGAAAAAGAAAACCCTCATTCCACCGCACAAATCGACGGGAAAAACCTAACTAAGAAAAGCGCCAAACGGGGGAAAGGGCAGATCAAAACCAGAGATCGCCGGGGAAGAGCAGGCGATCGATCTCGCATCCGGATAATACAGACACACACCGAAACGAAGATGGATATAGAGAGAGAAAGAGAGAGAGAGGGAATCGGAATCCTACCGCGCAGATCGGTGGGCGGACGGTGGTGGTTGCTTCGGCCGCGCAAAGTAGATTTTTTTTTTTTTTTTTTTTTTTGCCCGAGCGCGTGGGGATGGACGACGCGCTTTCCTTCGAGAGAGAGAGAGAGAGAGAGAGAGATTGAACAGCGAAGAAGAGAGATTGCAATACTCCCAAATTACTGCGGAAATTTAGAGAGAGAGAGAGAGCTCTTATTCTTTTTGGAGGAAGAAGACGGAGACACCGTCAAAACAGGCGCTTACGTGTTGGGTGACGTCCGTCCCACTCCAACTCCAACGGCTCCCGTTGAATCTCGACCCCCCCCCCCCGGCGGCGGAGGGCATTTGCGTCCTTTCATGATCGCCGTCACCTCACGGCGCGCTTCCACTGTTTTGGTTTTCTGTTTTTTACTTGACCGCTTCGCCTTCTTGGGTTCCGGTCGAGCCGCGTCGTTGGGGTCGCTATCGTAAATATGCTGCTTTTTCCCACCCCCATCTTCCCTTCACGCCTGTCTGTCACTATATCTTGTTTTGCTTTTAAAGTACACTTTTTTTTTTTCCAATTTTCCTTTTCTATTCGATCTTGTCTTCCATCCTTATGAGTTTAAATATACCACCTCGATCTCATCGCCACCCTAAAAAAAGAAGATAAAAAATTCAAATCAAATCGCTCGACGACTCTTCGGATTCCTACGATTGGGTCACCACAAGCTAGTGGTATTTTCAAATCGTGCGCTCAAAAAGCATTACTACAGTGAAGATGTACGAGGCTCCCCGCGATCCAACAAGAGCCCAATGGGGATGTGTCGACGTACGAGGACCTTCGTCTCGGTCCCCCAACGGTCACGAGATTGGTCGGACACGGCAGCCCTCGCTGCTCCGTTCTTTCCTCTCCTCCTTCAGGGGTGTTGCGTCGATGTCTTGCGTAATCATCATCGCACTAGGAGGAATTCCTCTCTTACCGCGTCGCCAAATAGGATGCACGATCGCTACCCAATGGAGTCACGGTCAAAGTCGCGAAAGAAGTCTTTTGGAAGGCTCGAATCAATTTCGCCCGATTGCGATCTCACCATAACGATCTGCCATGACGAGATCGACAAGATTTCCCTCGTCATGGGTTGGACCGGCTGCGCGAGCCCGTATGGAGAGTCGCCGCCTTATGTTGAATCTTAATTGACTCGATATCGTTGTTGAATCTTTATGCTTCTTCACTGTTCACGTACCCGATATTGTTCATACCTAGCTTCTTGTTTATTTACTCACCTTGTTTGGAAATATATGATGATTTGTTTCTCGACAATGTATTTTTTAGGATTTAATTCGGAATAAAATGGCTTGGAATTCAATTTTTGTTAGCCATAGATTTGATACTTCTTTTTATAAGAATACAATTTTCCATGTACTTTGTTGTAATTTACAGAGTCGTCCTACTAAATTGCCTATGGATAACTAAAGGGGATTTTAGTCTTTGTGGCTAATACCATTGTCCGGGGAAATCGCTAGCGTTGGTCATCTCATTACTAATCAAATAGCTATTGCCATCTTGAGACATGAGGATAATGTGATATTAAAAATTGGGAAAAATTTAAAAAGGAAAAGCACATTTCATGAAGTTATTTACTCTAGATAGAAAAGACAACGCCCTTTTGATATTCCATCTTTCCAATGAATTGAGAATCATCAAACACCTTGTAGTTCTCAAATTATCTAAGCTAAAACATACATGACACAGGCTCTCCTTTGAAAAAATGACCCCCACTTAGGGTCGTTATTATGAGACAAAATCAATTCTAGGCCATTTTTAAAAGAACGGGTTCACTTAAGACTTTTTTTAAGACTTTGCTTATCTATTAATCCGTGGCTAATTTGGTTGAAAGTATTAATGGGGTTGATCCTGTTTCTTGCCGTCAATGACAAAGACACGCAACGTCAAGTAAGAATATAATGAAGATGATGCTAGAATGATGAAGGAAAGCTCTGTCGTGAGAGGAGGATAGAAAGGTTCAAGCGATCTGTTAACTTAAGCTTCAAGGTCACTTTGATCACTTAAGGGAGAAAAAACCTGTTCCGAAGCTAAATGAGCTGTGGAAATATCTCTTTCTTACTATAATCAATTCTAATTCTACATAATTTCATTAAAAGAGAGAAAAATGGCTTGATGGAATAACAAGAACTTAAGTCACCTTCTTCTAATCCTACTAAAAGTTCTCATTAAACGCTCTTCTTATTCAAGCTTTAAGTGAAACAAAAGAATCGCCAAATCACAAATAGCATAAACATCCTGTCGTCATCTAAACTTTCACTTGAGAACCTTTTCATTTATTTCATAGGAAAATAGGGATTGAACTCGTCCACATCGACAAAATTTAACCCCTTAGTCTCACATTCACATGTCTTACTACATTTAGATATTGGACATTCAAAATTAGGAACGATGTGCTTGCACGGAACGAAACATGGGTCCTACTACTAATTTCATCTAAATTAACTTGATAGGTGGCCCGACACACAAGATGAGCCAGAATTCAAAGGTGAGGGGATCTTAAACTCATTTGAATTTTCAAGACCATTCCCACTCGAGTTGGGTCTCTATGGAAATTTCGGCTACTCTTTCCTTTACCCTTTCATCGGCCAAAGATTGCAAGCCATTTGAATATAATTTCAGTTGCAACCCCAAGATTGTGGGATTGGACATAACAGAACTCCAAGATTGTGGGAGTTGATCATATTGTTGGGAACTGGTTAGGACACCGAGTTTGCGGGAGGTGGTCGAAATGGTCATAATCCAAAGTTTGAGGATAAAATGGCCGAATTTGAGGTCCTATCTTCGGTTGAATCTTAATATGGAGTTTTGGCCATGATTTTTTTTTTTTTTTGGTCGAAAGAGTTTTGGCCATGATAGAAGAGGATGTATTTGCATATCTTTTTGAAGATAAATACGCGACATATCCGGAACGATTCGAATAGGAGCCACGTCAATGGAAGGTGGGGATTATCTGACCAACAATTTCTTTTTATAGAGAATCGGCTGACAGCTCGAGATAGGAAGGGAAAACAACCGAGCTGGAGATAAGAAGAGAAGACAAAATTGCAACAAACCGCGGAATTATTGTGGAGCTGCTTGAAGAATCGGTTGTGGGAACATCACCGCAAAATTTAAAAAAAAAAAAAAAGTCTCAAACCTATTATACATTTATCAATTCAATTCTCAAGTTTTTCATTTAGCTAATTTAGTCTTAAACATTTTTACGATTTTTCAATAAAATCATTTCAGCAAATTTTAGCAACATTGGCTAACATGGACACCAATCATTATATATGGCATGATCAATGCAAATAGTTTTTGCATTTTTTTTAAATTCAAAATATAAAAATGAAAAAGGAAAAAAAAAAAAGAAAAAAATTAGATAAAAATATTATCAACGTTAGTTTTGACATATTATATAAGATGGGCCATGTCTTCATTAGTAATTTTCGGTCAAAATTGACCGAAATAACTACATTAGTAAATCGTCAATATATTTTGAATTAAATCAAGTTGAAAAGTTTAGATTATATAGACATATGTATAATAAATATAATTTTTTCTTGGTAATTATCCCAAAAATTCGCTGTAAGCAAAATTGTGTTTAGTTGTGTGGCTGAACGTGAGGACAAAGAAACCAAGGACCAGTTCGGCTGAGGAGGAAAAGTGATCGACCCAAAGGTGGAAGCTGACCTTTGAAGAAGTTTCTGCCCACTTTCGTGGTGTTTCGAAAGTAAAAATCACTGACTTTATCTCCAATTCTTGGATTAATTCAAATGCATAGGCCCACTGATGTTTTACTTTGATTTTGTCCAAGTTTTTGTTCCCCAAGTGCGTTCCAACCGCGCCAAAAACACGTAACGACTCGTCTTGAGCACAGTGCGATCTAAATTGATTCGCTTGGCATTCACTTTAAAAATTATTGCTTTTATAAATATGTTTTGATTGATTTCATAGCCTGCGCTGTTTTAAGTTATTGCAATGTGGATAATTTTGTTCATATATTCTGTCTAGATGAGAATTAGTTTGCACTGTTTTAATGGATATTTGCGTTCATACTTATCATAAAGATAATCTAGCATCTCGTATGTACGTTCATGCCCGTCTTTGAATTCGGAGCAAGCTGGACAACCGGCGTCCAGCCGCTGTCCAGCATTGTTGGCCCGTGCGGCCCGTCCCACGCCGGCCTTGATTGGTTTTTCAAGATTTGTGAACATGTCAGGATGGTTCAGGCTCGCTTCGGGGTCAAATTTGAGTCCAAGAACAGGCCGAAAGCTCGCTGTCAAAGATCATTCAAGGGCGGCACATCCGGCGTCTAAGCTTTGTTCTAGGTCTTGTAGATCATCTTGCTTGTTTGTGTGTGTGTGTGTTTTTTAATAGTTTATATAAATTTGGAATATATTCAATAAAAGTCCTAAAACTTGTAATTAGTGCAATCAAGTTCTAAAATTTGTCAAATTGAGTCCTTTCGTTAACTCCGTCCAATTTGATTAACTAAAAAATGTTGATATGGCTTTTAAAAAAAAAAAATCATATTTATCTTATGTGGTGATGACGTGGCTAAATCATAAAATATAACACTAAAACGATGCTGTTTTTATTTAAATTAGATTTTTAATACTAATTTTATTTTAATTAAATTTTCAAAAAATAAGCTAAATTAAAAAAAAAAAAACAAACGAACAAACGAGGGGAAGTCAAGTAGGTAGGGCTACAAGCCCTCGTTATCGCCATAGCCACTCCACCATCACCGAAAGGGGTCGACGAGGGTTGCAGCCCTCCCTCGACCATTGCCCAAATCGAATGAGGGTCGCCGGCCCTCATGCAGACCTGGGCGAGGGTCAAGGGTTGCTGGACCCTAGCCCAATCTAGGCCAAGGTTGGGGGAGGGCTGCCACCCTCACCTAGAATGGGTGAGGGCTAGTAGGCCCTCGCTTGTTGTCGGCGAGGGTTGCCAACCCCTAGTCAAGCCATGATGACCCTTGTTGGCTCCACCCCCACACTTGCTGGCGCCCCCCCCCAGGTGGGGCAGAGGTGAGTGCTTGTAGTCCTATCAACCTAACTCTTTTTCTTTTATTTTTTGTGAATTTAGCTTATTTAAAAAAAATAGTATTAAAAATTGGATTTAGATCAAAACAACTAAACATCTTATATTTTATGATTGAGCCACGTCATCGCCACATAAGAGAAAAATAATTTTAAAAAAATCATGTCGGCATCTTCCGTTAATTAAATTGGATAGAGTTAATGGAATGATTTGATTTAACCAGTTTGACAAGTTTTAGAAATTAATTACATTTTTTACAAGTTTTATGATTCAATCAAATGTACCTTTGTGAGAAGTTTTAGGATTTCTATTGAACATATCCCTTTTATTTTTTTGGCATCACCTAAACGGTTTCCATCACGTTTTGGTTCACTTTTGCTTTAAATTACAGCATGCGTTTTGGTTTTTGTGTTATTTGGACGCGTTCTCTCTTTCCCCGTCTCCTCGAAAGTCTGTCAAAACTATTGTTATTGTCGTAAAGCATTTGGCTAAGCCCATATCGCAAAGTTTCGATGTAAGTCTTGTCAGTTCATGCCATGTAAGGCTGGGATAAGCTTCTTTCCCCACCTTCCAAGCATGGTTTTCGAAAGTTTCCGTTACTTCTGCGTCAAACACATTGGTTGTGCTAATTTATGTAAGAATAAGTGAAGAATACACACGAAAAACGTTGCCTGGGTACAAAATGATATTCTTGGAAGAACAAGATCACGAGAATACAGTATCTTCAAGTGACGACAGACCTAGGATTCGACATTAGGATCTGAATGTCACTTTTACTTAACATGCACATCAAGTAGAAAATTAGAGCTTTATAAATCAAGTCGCCGTTCCAACCCATTCTTTAGTAGTACTGGCATGAAAATGATCATTTTCTATGATAGTGTTGGCGCTATGTTTTGAAGGTAATTCCTCACAAGATTTTCCATTTCAAAATTTGACAGACACTCATTGACAGATGGGAGTCTAAAGAGAGTCCAGATTAATAATCAGACTTCCGTTCGTATCCTTTGGTCACAGCGAAGTTCCTTTTCGGCTAGTGCCCACGCTGGGTTCCGAAGACCAGAATTGGCCAAATTTGTCCGAAGCATTGATGGAATTAATCTTTCTTTCTTGCTCTCTCTCACGACAAAGAATACAACAAGACAGTCAGGCAAGGATACAATGAAGATGATGTTCGGAGCCGTAGAGGAAAGCGCGGCTGATAAAAGACACGGACAAGTTATCATGAAGAGGAAGTGGATGCTCGGAATTTCAGGATTCCTCCCCTTATGGTGACATAGACAAACGACAATGGGGAGGATCCTGGATGCCCCAGAGATTTCGCAACGAGCAAATCACGTTGGTATTTGTGCAGCAATTGGAAGATTAGGGCCAGGAATTCAAAGGGCAAAGATTGTCGGTAAGAAGAATAAGCTCCTTCGAATACAAGCAATATTAAAGCTGAGATGGCGACTGCTTCAATCCATGGTGCCCAAGAATTATTGAGATTGTTGATGACATAGACAACTGATGTTAAATCACTTTGATTCCACTGCTGATGTCACTTGGCAACTTTCCCTTGCATCAGGGCACTATTATTGGAGAAGTATGCTCTCAAGTAAGATAAGAAACACTGTCATGGATGTGAAAAATACATAAACCGTGACCCTCTGATTTCTTTCGAAAGAGTAGTCTTCCTCATGATAATTTCATTGAACTTTAAGCCAATCAATCATCCACAACCATGAAAACAAACCTCACAAATGGCCACTTCCAGTTGCACCCCTTGCCGCCCCCCCCCCCCCAACCCCCAAAAAAAAAAACTCCTCCACCTCTAATCCCTACCACCTTTGCCGTCGTGTTGCAAAATAGGATGATGAAAAATGATGTTTCATTATGATGTTCCTACCGATTCATGCACATCAATCTCGAACAGTGAACTGACTCAGTGAAATGACTATTTCATTCATCACCATCTTATGGGCTTACTGCATTGTCCAAACCAAACGTGGCATTTGTATCATGACATGGAAAGGGACAAGGTTTTTTACGCGATCAGCAAAATTCAGAAAGTCAGCATCAGCAAGTCCTACTTAATGATCTAAACATCATAGATCAGTTGAACAAGATAATCCTCCACAGAGTTTCATTTGGGATCAGCAAACTCGGCAACTCTACCAACTTACAAATTGTAGGGACAACAAGAACAAGTATGATAAACCCAACCATGATTCCTTCTCTTATTTTTACTTTAGGAGCAGAAAACCTCTTCTCAATGCACAATAGGAACATAAGCACGGGGCTGCTAGCTACTACCAGCATATACTCTGTTCTGTCTAAGCATATTGGGATGCTTTGCCGAGGGTTAATGCGAGAAACTACGCAGATCGAATGTGCACAACCGTCAATCAACAGTGAAAACCCTCGAATCTACATGTCCAACATAATTCATAGCTCTAAACGTTCCAGTGCATATACTCTTATTGAGTCCTTTTGCATAGTAGTGAGTGATTAAGTCCTTCACCCTAATTTCCTGATAAATCGGGGGATCTTCTCCGAACAGCAGCTCCTTAATGAGGCCATATGACCTTGAAGTGCTCTTTGGAGGGAGATATTGCCTGCTAAAACACGCCACTGACGCATACCAAATCTATTAAAGCTTCAACTCTAGCTCAGGTCGAAGCCTTAGCGTTGCTCGAAGGACTTCAGTTTGTGCAGAGAAAGGGTTTGGAGAGAGTTTGTACCTAGTCAAATCATTTTGATCTGATAAGTGCTTTGAACTCTGCAGATTAGTACTCATGGGAAGCGCGCCTGCTTATCAAAGAATGCTCTCAAATCCTCGTGGGCCTCTCATCTGTGAGGCTTGAGTTTGGCCCAAAAAGTTCTAACATGGTTGCTGATTAGGCTGCGAAGACTCATAAGAATTGTTGTCTTCCTTATGACTGGACTTTTTCACCCCCGGCCCTTTGGGCTTTGCTTTGTAGGGATGCCCAGTTGTGGGTAGCACTCGTATGATATAAATAAAACCTCATGTTTAGACAAAAAAAAAAAAAAATGCCACTGATGGCTCCAATGTTCTTGGCTAGAACTCTTTCTTCTCTGTCGTGGCCAAATAGGATGGGTTGGATGAAAAGGAATTGAGACTCAAAATGTGATGATTAACGGCGCAAAGATGGAGGAATTAAAGGAAAAATGTGATGATTAATGGTGCAAAGATGGAGGAATTAAAGGATTTGTTGCGGGAGTTGCAATTGGTCGAGCTAGCGCCAATTAATTTACTGGACAAACTGGTCGTGGATGGTTATCGATTGGCCAAGGCAACACAAAAATAAGTCACAACTGAGGTTTTGCTCATGAGTCATGATCCCCTAATATATTTTTTCGTGCCAATTTTCATAAAAATCATTGATCCCCTTCTCTACAACACAGATTATATTTCCTAATCCATAACACCGACATGGTCTCCTCATATAGTCTTTCTTGTTAATTTTCACGAAAAATTACTAACACGATCTTAGCAATAAGTTAGGGAAATCACTGTTCACTGTCACTGTTCATACCGTGCAAATAATTCCTTACCGAGATTTTCAGAAGCCTCTGTTTGTTTCAGGACTTGTGAGCTTAGTCCTTGTTTGTGTATAACCTTTTATTGCCTATAAAAAACGAGGAGGATGTACTGTGTTAGGTAGAGTCCCTTAAGTAAAGTGAGTGTTTTGTGAAATTCTCTTTATGGCTCATCTTCTTTTCCAGCCTGATAGGATCCTCTGAGAAATGCAGCTCAAATAGTTAGAAATGTTACCATCCTAGTTCTATTTGGGTGTCTCTAGGTTCTGAACTAAAGGGCAGGGTGGTTTTTCTGCTAAAAGGCTGTCCCTGAAGGACTTGAACTAAGTTGTTCGCTTACTATGGAAAGACATACTTGCAGAAAACTGACTTCGTCCTTACTGGTTCTAAGTCTAGGTCCATTCGATAGTATCAACACTGACATATCCCATAATATAACCATTCTTGCTAATTTTTATTGGCAATCACTAACATAATCCCCTAATCCATAACAAGGAAAATTGAAGTCCATTGCATGAGGACAATCGACTTAACTGTGAGATTTTATGCGATTATTGTTAATTATTTTAAAAGTTTAAGTTATTAAATGAATGCGTGATTTAATATATAATTATTCTAACATCAACAAACAAGACATTGATTCTTGGGATCGTTCTTGAAGCGGGGCTTATTCTTTTCGTCAGTAGAATGAATCTTGAAAATCGGTCGTTATACGGTTGCGGTTGCTTCCCATCTATCTGAGTTCAAGGCATCAGAATGGATACGGAAATAGTTGCGAAGGCAGGGAGAGGGAAGAACAGAGTCTTATGAGGAAAAGCCAGATCATGTTTTCTTTAATTGGCGCCAAATTTGTGGTGATTAGAGGTGCCTTTAGAATCATAATAAATGAAACGATTATGACCACCATCGTGATAAAAGAGTTTGCACATTCAACTTTAGATTACTGATACCTGTGTTTGGAATTAGTTTTGCAATTAGATTTTTCGATATTTAATGGTGGGTGTGTGAGTTAATTATGGTAAATCTAATAAAGGAAATTATGATCCGGTGCTCTCTGGCAGAGAGAAATCGCCATATCATCCTCACGCCGGAGCTCTTTCTCCTTCCTTAGTTATAAACCCTAATTTATAACTTCCATCTCCACACCCGCACACCAAGTCCCAGTAGCCTGCTCTGTATCTTCAGGTAATAATCTCTCTGCAATGTAGGGGGAATTTCTTGATGTTTCTCCTCTTCTTTCTTCCTGTGAATGTCCCGATCGGTTCCTCTTTTTTTTTTTCCTGTTTTTCCTGCAAATCTGCGGTCATTTTATATTCGGAAGGCAGTGATGTGGGTCTTGTTTGACGATAAAGGTCATTGATTTATCGAGTGTATGAATCGATGATGGTGACAAAATTTCTGGAACATAAATTGATTTCATTAGAAATTGATTTCTCAATTTCGAATAGAAATTGAGAAGTTAAAAATTTTAGCTTCTGATTTCTTCTTCAAATTTATTTCTAGAATAAAAATCTGTTTTTCCAGAAATAGAAAAATCAAATTGTGTTACCAAACGAATTTCTGTTCCAAACCTTTTCCGGGAACAGAGAAATAGAGAAGTCGAAATTTTATCATGCTCGCCCTTAGATATTGTTAATTGGAGTTTCTCTCTGGGAAATCTTGTTTTACTTATGTGCATGTTGATGATTATTATCGGGAGAGAGAGATCTGTGTCGAGCATTCAGTTCGCTTGTTTATGATTTGGGCATTCGAGTGGTAATTAAAGAAGTAACTTGTTCATGTTCAATGCTAATGCTTGTAATCTTCTCTTGTGCGTCTGCAGATTATAAAGAACCATTTCTGGGAAAGCAATGGCAGTTGCACTTGATGACCTTGGTTCGGCAGCAGGACTGAAGAAGCTCGATGAACACCTCCTCACACGTAGCTACATAACCGGGTTAGTATCTGCTCTTCCCTGTCTACTTTTCGAATGAGAAAACAATAGATGAGTTCAAGTGCAGATGTTTTTCCTCTGTCTTTGCTATGTTAGGTACCAAGCTTCAAAGGATGACATCACTGTGCATGAAGCACTTCCGGGGCCCCCGTCATCTGAATTCATCAATGTATCTAGGTGGTATAACCACATTGAGGCTCTATTGAGGATTTCGTAAGTTCTCGTGACACCTTAAGTTTTTAATTCATCTTGGCTTCAGCACACTAGGCATGTGATTGAGCATCTACTTGTTAGTTGTAAGTTGGCTTTTTTTTTTCTTTTTTTGCTTCCTTTTTCTAAAGTTTAACACTTTACCCATGTCAGTGGTGTTTCTGCAGAAGGATGTGGTGTTATTATTGAGGGTTTTGCTCCAATCGCTGAGGAGGCAGTGGCAACTCCCCTGTTGATGAAACAAAGGCAAGCTTCTGTTTTCTTTTTTTTTTTTTTTTTTTTTTTTTTGGGGGGGGGGGGGGGTGGGGGGTTGATAGATGCTTTATTACTGTTTTTGTGCTTTTGTTGAAAGATTTACTTTTAAAACAGAAGTTCGATGGGGTTATGTTCTTTAAACCGTAATTGTGAAACCTAAATACAGAACCTTACCATAATATAAACTTGCTTATTGCAGGCTGCAGCTGCAGAGGATGATGATGACGATGATGTAGATTTGTTTGGTGAAGAGACTGAAGAGGAGAAGAAGGCTGCTGAGGAACGTGCAGCTGCCGTCAAGGCATCTGCAAAGAAGAAAGAATGTGAGTTTTTTATATACACATAGGAGATAATGATTCAAAGCTCTGTTTTTTCGTAGTTCCCTCACTCATAATTTATTTCCTTTGGTATCTTGATTGGTCAAGTTGCTTTGGCATTGTAGTATATCAAGAAAAAACCTGTTTTTGATGTGAATTTACAGTAATCTATCCAATTGTCTGGAAGGAGGCTGTCCTATAGCTTGCTCCAGCTATATAATATATTGTTAATTTACAAAAAATAGCCTAATTCATATGATGCCCACAATTGGGTCCATGGCTTATCTATCATCGATTTTTGATGGAAGCACTGAGGACTGTTCGCATGCTACCCCATGCTTTAGAAAATTGAGTCGATGACAATAAAAAGAGATCTTAACGTTCAGTACTTATTTTCAGCTGGCAAGTCATCTGTGCTGTTGGATGTGAAGCCATGGGATGATGAGACTGACATGCAAAAGCTTGAGGAAGCAGTAAGAAGCATCCAAATGGAAGGGTTGCTTTGGGGAGCATGTACGTTCTGTTCCCTTTGTTTGTCCTTGGCTTTAATAAATTGCACTGGGTCTTAGCTTTCCTTTTGCCCATTAAGGTGGCATGAGTTGTTCTTGCATGATTATGAAACATTATTTACAATTTTGGTGTGTCTTGTTACTTTCAAATCCACACGTATTTTAGGGATGTAAAATAATATGTTTTTCTCTTAATACCAAATGTTTGGTGCTGCTACCTTGAAGATTCTGCTAGATGAGAGTCTATCTGATATTAATATTTGATGTCAAACAGCCAAGCTCGTACCTGTGGGCTATGGTATAAAGAAAATGCAAATTATGATGACCATTGTGGACGATTTGGTTTCGGTTGACACTCTCATTGAGGACCATCTTACGGTTGAACCGGTGAATGAATATGTCCAGAGCTGTGACATTGTTGCTTTCAACAAAATATGTAAGAACATTCTCTGGCCGATTATTTGCATTCTCATCTGTTATACATCGTTTTGGAGCTGGTAGTAGGATATTTCTGCTTTGGCGCATCTGTCTAAGGGTTCTTTTGTTTCATTTGTTGCAGGACTTACGTGACATATTGAGGTTGTGCCTGAGTGTTTTCTCGTCGACTTTGTAGCCGATATTTGGTGTCTTATCTCCCCGAGTTCTATGCAGAACTAGATGGAAGAGATGTATCTCTAACTTCATGGATTCGAATCTGTATATTTATTTGGTTAATGTAGCTATGTTACAATTGTTGCCTTGATCTTTTATTCTTTCGATGTTGTGTCACACAACAGTCTTTGCTTTGAAAATAAAATTTTGATCGAACCTCTGAGGCTTGCATCCTTTTTCCTTTCCGGAACTTGCCTGTACATATTGAGCCCGGGGTCCGCCACAGGATTGTGCTCCTCGAGGTAGATTGATATCATCATATGCCTTGAGTTGAGCGAGGCTTGCATACGTATCCGAATATCTCAACGCATCAAGACAATCATTTATTCTTATAGTAACTTCCCATCTAAAATTTTGATTTCTTAGAAAAATGGCTGGTTCTACTTCTACATGAGTGCGGTGACTCTGGTTGTTTCTCTGGATTCCAAGTCGAACTTTTTTGGTGCAAGGAGAAAAATGACTAGTGAACAAACCAACTGTACCGATTGAAAACTACTCCAAAGCAGAGATGGAGTCTGCAAGGGAGTAGTGTTATGCAGTTTAACTTGGATCGATGGCATCCAGATTCACCATTTGATATGCTTGAATTTTCCGGCAATCGTTAGGGAGTTGATTATAGCAACTACCGATTGTTTTCGCCATTTTGCGTGCGAATGAAAACCAGGGAACTTCTTGGAAGGGTCCATGGCATTCCAGTCAACAGCTTGGATGATGAAGTGTTGTGTAGCCCTACGATTGATACTCAAATTTCTCATTTGAAGATAACGGTGCTTTGTCAAATCCAAAGGTTTCACCTACAGCGTTGATCATTATTTGCTCACATTGAAGACCATGTTCAACACGCATCGCTTCTTAGCATGCAAGATTCCAGTTGCTTCACCAGCCTGGCGTTACCGAATGTCAAAGATCGCGCCCCATTCTAAATCCCGTAAGAAATTAGGCTCGTATAGACACACGAAAACGTGCATGCGCAGAGGGTGCAGACTTGAGTGCACGACATTCGCGACCCTCAGCCTCAGGTCACAAGACTGACCGTGCAGAGCACGAAACTTGAAAATGATGCGAGTTCAAACCATGGGAAAAGGTGAAAGAAGCGGGTCAAGCACGAAATGCTTGACAGAGAAACAACCAATGGATGAGATGAGGAAGTCTTTCGGCAAACCCTGATCGATTCCATGGACCTACAGAAACGTTGACCGAAAAGCAGATGGGACGAGAGTCTGGCCGCGTCGCCAGGGTCTCCTGATCATGGTCCGTCAAACGGATTTGACCCGTGGAACGGGAAAAAACCATCAGTGATTTCAGGGTTGCGCAGCTCCTTTGAAAAACAGGAAGTCATGAACGTTTTGCCCGTACTTGTTCTTCTCGGTTTCAAGATCCCATCCAAATGATCCCGGAACGAACAGGGTAACTGGACGGAGCCCAAAAATCAGTTTCGCCTGGAGATTTTCTCAATGCTCTTGTACAAATACGACATAACTATCTCCTTCTTTTCCTGTTTGATGCCTCTACCGTCGAAATTTAGCAACATATCAAATTCGAGTGAGGACGTTGATAATGGATGATGACTTTCAGATGATTTTTGGGGCCAAAGTTTGGGGCCTAAGAGGTCGGGCCCATTATCACTTTTTTTATTAATATATATAATGGGGCAATTAGAACATCAAGCTCTCGTAGCTCAGTTGGTTAGAGCACCCGTTTAGTAAGCGGGAGGTCTTGAGTTCGACTCTCAACGAGAGCAAGACTTTCTCATTCTTTCCCCCTTTTTCTTTTCTCGTTCGGATTCTCATTCTCTTTTCCGGCCATCTTTTGAGGAGGTTTCGGGTTCTTTTCCACTCCCTGTGTAGTGCTTCCTTTTTTCCCCCTTTTTGTTTTTGAATCATTCGCTCTTTTAGCCATGCGACAAATCCAATGAATCTGCAAAAGTGCCTTTTAACCTAAAGAAGCCGTCGACGTATTACACGGGGTCAATTCATTATTCCCTCGAAGCCATTTGGCCATCGCAAAGTCGCTCCCCAATTGCGATTTTTTTTTTCTCCGGCAAGCAAGGGACGCGTGTATAGAGACTCGAATACAGCTAATTGAAAGTAGACAGAAAAAAAAAAAATTCTCCAATCTATTGTACAGAATGTCAATTCGATCATAAATCTTTTAATTTGGCCAATTCAATCCTAATTCTTTTAACAATTTATCAATATAATTGTTCTAATCAATTTTAGCTAGCAATTATTACAAAGTGAACGTCGAATGTCCTACATAGTACGACCAATACTGACAAGGAAAATTTGTATATATTTTTTTTGAAGTTGTGATATTATTTTTTTTATTTTCTCTTTTCTTCCTTAGCTAGTCACCCAAAATTATGAATAATTAAAAAGAAAGAGAAAAATTTTAGTGTCGATTATCTTTGCATAGGACGATCGGCATCCGCGTCAATGATTGTCAGCCACAAATTGGCCATAAGGACTACATCGACAAATAATTAAGAGATTTAGGATTAAATTGACTACAATAAAATGTTTTTTTTTTTGTAAGAACTACAATAAAATGTTTATGACTAAAAAGTTTAAGAATTTTGTTATTATTATTTTTTCGTAATTCTCCGAATTGAAAGTTTATGGAATACCTTGCAAACCCTATGAACTAATTAAATTTAAACCTTTGGCCTATGCAAGTGACCCCCATCTAGAATAATATATACACAATTGGTGAGCACCGATATTTGTTGCAATTTGCTATTTGCATGGGATTACACTTCCATAAGCCAAATCTTAGTTACCTTGGCTAACTTTTGACATCGTGATTTTATCCTTGATTTAATAGTGTGGGATTATCGTTCTTCTTGTAGAAAGAAATCAACTTGGATCGACCCACCGGTGGGCAGCTGCGTTAATTAAGAGTCTTTCATTTATTGCCGAGGTCGAGAGTTCAAAACCCGCAGGTGCTAACGTTGTAAATGGGGAGCCATGGTGGTGGGATTCTATGCTAATCTCCTCTGAGGTATAGTCGTCAGTCCAAAGGTGTCCATTCCATGTGGCGCTGGCGGGCCCGAAGGTCCCGAATAGCGTAAGCGAAAAGGGGCCCAAGTGGAATTCTCAGTTACCAAAAAAGAAAAAAGAAAAAAAGAAATTAACTTGGATCGGATCCTTAGTTTTATTATCTGATCTCTCAATAAATATTAACACCGTAGAAGCGTAGACCTGCTACATCAATGTCGACTTGAATTAAAGAATCGTAGTAAAAGAAGCAAGCTGACTAGATAAGCACCGAAGAAAGTACATGACATATTCGGGAACCAACCAGCGCAGTTCGATTTTTACTTTCGTTCGAGGTTTCAACGTGCCCGTTTCGGGATTCCCATGTGATGGCCCTGATTAGCCACATGAGAAAAAGTTGACTACGACTTTGCATCCCAGGGGACAATGTTAATATAGGTAGGTCGGCATCGTTGCTTAGGTATTGGATGGTCCACAATCTAATTAGACCACGAAAAATTCAAAATTGTTTGCAAACCTTCCATGAATTCAAGTACGTAGTTGCCTCGAATTGTAAATTAAAATCGTGTGGTTGGAGTAGGGGCGGGTTTGAATGGTGTTAGAGCTTATGCGAGATCCATAGAGTGGGTGTAGATCTGGTGAAGGCACAAAAAGAGATTATTGCTTGCTCCAGTTGCATGCGCTAGAATATCCTTAAATAATTGAATTCATTGAATCCCGTCACACTTAAATATTGATCAATTATATATAGGTGCAATGAAATTCGCACCATACATGGCGAATTATTAATGTTCTCAAGCAATAGAGAGATGATAAACTAAGACTTTTTTCAATGTGTAGCTTTATGGTCTACTAGGGGGCCGGATCTCCCGGGCATAATCCATTTGTAGTTCTTATACATTATTTAGCAACTTGAAGTTGCCAACTTCTATACTATCAATGATGAGATTTACTTTCTTTACCAAAAAAAAAATGATGAGATTTATTTATTTTTAATCGGACGGGTTAGGATGAGTCACGACCTGTCTCTAAAATTCCCTTTTGAGTATGGCGAAAAAAGGCTAGTGAACGATAAAGTCAAGGTTCGATGTAATCTTTCTTTGGCCCAAAGGAAAAAAAAAAGAAAAAAAGAAAGAAGAAGAAGACTAGTCGATTTGAATTTCGCTTTGCCATACGCATTTGAATATGATATTTTCCGAATTCGACGGGACGGGAACCCCCAAAACAGACGGAGCAAGATGCTTCAAATGTTCAATGTTGGTAGTCTTTTCAATCCCGGAAAAAGAAATACAAAAAATAAAATAAAATAAGTGTCGGAGTCAAACAAACGGCGAATGTAATTTAAGGTTGATTAAAATAAATAATTTCGAGAACTGCTCTGGAATCTGCGGATCGAGGGGAAGGCCTTTTTGATATTCGTTAATTACAAGAAGATCCTCGTTGTTTAAGAAAGCTCTCGCTTAATCAAATATTTCGTGTTTCTCTCCTTCTACATGGAGCCTCCACGTGGTCCTTTTTGGGCTCTTATGGGAAGATGTTTGATAACTATTACATTTTCACGATTAATTTCTATTTAGAAATGATTGCTTTTTATTTTGTTCCCTATACAAATTTCTAAGCATTTAAAAGTATTCGGTAACTATTTAAAATTTCTATTCTCAAAATAGAAATGGATTTGGTACGAATTTTAATTTTTTTTGTGATTTAAAATTTCTTTTAAATTTTTAATACTCTAATCATATTTTTCTCCTTCTTTTTTCTTTTTTCTTTTCCTCTTCTCCTTCCTTTAGCTAGTCGCCGACTAGTGACCAGCTAGGCAAATAGGCAAAGCTTGACCTTGCTTAACTGGTGCAAGGTCGGCCTTGCCAAATCTGGGCGAGGCAAGGTTGACGGCCAAGTTGATCGCCGACCATCGTTATGGCCGACGACCGATTAGAGGAAGAAGAAGAGAAAGATAAAGAAAAGAAAAAAGAAAAAGGGTTGATTTTGGAGTTGTTTTTGGGAACATAAAAGCAATTTTTCTACTTTTTTATTTTATTCCAAATATATTCTCGCGAACAAATTTGTTTCCAAGAAAAAAAGGTTACCAAACGTTTCCAATCTTTTTTTGTTGTTAGGAAACAAAATAACAGATTCAGTACTATTTGGCACGTTACCAAATATGCCATAAATTTCTGGCCGATCTCAAGCCGATAAAGCATGACTCCAAAGGAAAAATCATAAATATATTATAGAATTAAAACAAAAAAAAACAACCATAAATTTGCATACTTGGGACAACCGTTGAAAATTTCAAATTGGTACATTTGTGACAAATTTACCTTATGTAAAATTCCGTTAAATTGGATTGTTATTTCTATAAACTACAAACTAGTATATTCATGACAAATGGAGAGTAATATCCCAAATAAATACACTTGTCAATTATCATGTGTCATCAAATTCAGCAATTTGATAGTAAAAATTTAATAAAAACTACCAAAGGTAGATTTATTACAAATTTACCAATTTGGATTTTTTGTAGTCAAGATTTAAACTTTCAATTGATTTTCATTAGAAATGGCTGACAATACGATCCAATCATATCAATCATCTTAAGTGACGCATCACCACATGAACAATTTTTAGTATTTATTGGCGAGAGCAATTAAATTGAAATTTCGTGAAAAAGTTAAAGTTTAAATTGATCGGAACGATTACACTTGAACCGTGTGCCGCTTTAGGCATATGCATGACATAATTTCTCGTCTTCACCGTGATAATCATCATGTTTGCTTAAAGATCATGGACAAGTACGGGGGCACCTACGCTTATCGTGATTTGTCCAGATTTAACGTAACAATTACAGTAGTCGCAATGAATGTGTCCCATGCCTAAAATCAATAATTACAAGTACCCTTTTTTTGACCATTAATGCGGTCGGTGTAGGTGGGCCCAAAAGTGAAAACTAGTTGAAGTGCTAGGATGAGCTTATTAAACCTTGTATTATAAGAAAATGTGCTAATCTCCAAACCTTTTCGGCAAATTCCATCATCAACCTATGTAGTAATGAATAAATGATTACGTCTCTGTGATAATTAAGATAGACATAATTATCGAAGGATTCTTTTAGTAAACATGACTGGTGTAAGGAAGTGGTGTTTTATCCAATGCCATATGGGCATGGCGATCGCTTATTAAGTCATGGGAACTTATAGGGCATGGTCGGACTGCCATTGCCGTCATCTTGTCTAGATTGTGGACATTTACTCAAATTCTCGGCTCTCAAACTCGACTTTCTTTTTGCTCAGTCGATGATGGCGATGAGAGTATGCACACGGAAGAGGTTGACATAAGCAGCGATGATGCCGGCTTTTCAAAGTTAATGTAAAAGAAAGGAGGGATGGCATGGATCAAGGTGTTCCAAGCCGGCAATTTTTTTAAGGAGTGTATATATTTTATGTACTCATGAAGCGCATTTTCAACAAGAGATAGGCAATGGTGACCTAAGAAGTATCGACATTCTCCAAAAATCTTCATATTATGTCGGACACTCTAACATATGTCTAACGTTTTCTGACACTTGGTTAACACATGTCGAAAAATTGACACCTGATTAATTTTCTCGATACTCTTCGACACTTGAGTTAGAATTCTGATATGCGAACTTCCGATATGTGATTCCGCCACATGATGTCAATTTTAAAAATTTTCAATAAATGATAAGTTAAAATATATGTGAAAAAATAAAAAAAATAAAAAGATAATAAATGAAAAAAAGAAAAGAAAAATCTAATATTATCTTATTTTCTCTTTTGACTTTCATTTTTCGTGATACACAATTCACCTTTCAAATTTTTTTATCTTCTCTTCCGACACATTTGACACACAAATCCATAATGTGAATTGCTTATTTTTCTCTCTCTAAGTCTTATGAATTATTATAATTGAGTTGAATTTATCAAATTGAAACAATGAATGATATTAATATAGATTAATGTTTTTAGTATAAATTTATTATAGGATTTTATTATTATTTATTTATTTGTGGATTTGAATCAAATTAATTTCAATCATAAAAATGATAAAAATATTTATTTAATATATAACGTATCATAATATGTCGAAATTTTCTATTTTTAAAAAAATTACGTGTCTGCGTATTGTGTCGCGTGTTACCTATCGGTGTCGATGCTACTTAGATAGTGATATCTCTCTTAAACACTAGATTAAGATGAGAGTAATAAGTCATTTCCGAAAGATCTAACCACAACCAAGGACAATCTCGTGCCGCTATGGCAAAACAATGCACTATAAACCGCGTTGACGAGCATCATCCAAAATAATATGCCGACTATCAGCAAGGCGTTATCCTTTAAAATCGGAGTTCAAGTTTTGTTGGAAGAATTCTAGAAGTGGAAAGAAAGGAGGAAATATAAATGATTAATTTAAATTTTACCGTATAAAAAAGAAATAATTTTTTATTTTTCCTTGAGGTGGACTCAAGCCCTTGCCCGCAAGCTTTCCGGTGTCAGCTGGCCACTGTTGACATGCGGCCTAACTCCTGAAAACGGCACTCCAACTTCTAAACGACAGACAGCGAACCACATCGTAACATCTCCTCCAATTATTATTATTGTTGTTGTCGTCATTGCTTGCCTCGGGGTCGTCAAAGGTTTTGGCTTTTTGTCTGTTAATCGGGTGGATTAATAATTTGGTTCCTGTTCTTTTTGACAGCTTATGCGGTAATAAAGAGGCTGTGCCCTTTCCAGGGTCACGCCCCACCGGCTCCGGCCGGCGGCCTTCGTGGCCTTTGTCTCCGTGTCCGACGGAGCACCCCGTCGTCACCGAGGACAATTAGATAAGGAATTTTATAAAAGGTGAATATTATGAAAAATTCCAAATTAAGACATCTATATCAACTTATAAAAAATCTAAAATTAGTATATTTATGATAAATTTATCATTAGTTAATTTTTGTTAAATTTAATTAATACCATGAAAAATTTCAAAATAGTAAACATACGACGAGATGGAAGGATAAAGTTTCCAAATGCAGATATTCGTCAATTGTCTCGTGTTATTTGACTAAGCAATTTGACTATAAAATTGAAAGTAAACTAACATGATGTAAATTTATCATATACATGCTACTTTTAAATTTTTTGTAGTATTTACCGTCATAGGCGTACCGGTTTAGGATTATTCTTGGTATATACCATTTCACAAATACTTAATGGATATAATATTCTATTCTTTATACATTCATTTTGTATATCCTGAAAACTATCGGTGAGTTCAACGTCAAAGTATTCTTTATTTGTTTGCTTGATGAATATCAAAAAATCTTTTTAACAAAAAATTCCAAAAGAAATTAATATCTCGTCAATAGTGGCTTTGAAATTTCTCAAGTTTTACTTATCTCTCTCCTAAGCACCAATCGCTAGAAAGATTCGAAGGAAAAAAATGGAAATCGACTCGCACCCGGCATGGCCCGCCTTGTTTAAAAGAGAGAGACCCCAATTACGGATTTGGCAATTCAAATTTGATGATTGGTGCAATTAAATTTTCGAGCGAAGAATTCAAAAAAAAGAAAAAGATATGTCTTGACTTGGAATTTTCGAGTATGGAAAGCGGAGGGAGGTGATAAAGTAGATATCCGAAGATCTGATTACACTCCGTTGCCTCGGATCCAAAAGGACGCTACGATTTCTTACCATAAAACTATCCACAAAAAACCCGACGGTCGAGATCAGAAGTAGCGATTCCCGGGCCGATCAGGTGCGCGAGATGTCACCTTCGAGTTTCCACGTGGCGCGGGGCGTGTGGCGAACCGGGGTCAAAGTCAAGCCGATTAAAGAAATTGCAGAAAGGCCCTCCCCCACCGCAGGTTGTTCTATATACATATATACTTTGAACGAATGATAATTTGTTAAATTATTTACGCTCATCGTACGAGTTTTCTCTCTCTTTCTCTCGAACACAGCGAGGAATTGGTAAAGCGAAAAAGGGAGCGGCCGGAGAAAAGAAAAGAAGGCGACCAGAGGAGAGAGAAAGAAGAGAGAGAGAGAGAGAGCGATTTGGTAACAGTGCGAGAAAGCTCGTGGCTTTGTTATAGATGGAGAACAGTGATCGAGTGCTCTCCTCTCTTTCTGCCTCCACCGTCATTGCTCTTTAGTCTTTGCGCGTAGACTTTTTTAATTTTTACTCGCGTCCGCAGTACGGCGAGCGGGCGTAGATCCCTGACTCCTCCTCTCCATTATCGTCCATGCGCTCGCAGTAGAGCTGCGGAGCCGCCGTGATTCCAGTCGCCGCGCCGGTGCCGAATCGAGGGTCGCCGCTCGTTCGTGCGATCTCCGGCGGATTCCCCGTTTTTTTTTTTTTTTTTGGGGCGCCGCTGCTGCTGCTGCTGCTAAGAGCTTGGTAAGTTCTCGTGCTCTCTCGCTTCGCGTTGTCCAGTTACTTGCCGTAATTCTCCACTGAATTTCGGATTTTCCTCTCGCTCGCGTGTGATTAGTTAAGAGTGAAATGTACGTCTCGGCTCGCTTTGTTCTGGAGTGCGGTTGTCTGGAATGCAAGACGTGTTGGATTTCGGAAATTTAAAGATTTGATCCGGTGATTAGCTTCCATCCCCCTTTTGTTGCATTTGTCAAGCGAGCGGTTTGGTGTAAATTTTTTTTTTTTTGCCTTCGTCTGATCGTAACTTGTTACGATTCCTGTCATTGCGCAGCAAAATCCCTGTATCGAAGCGATGAAAATTGAGCTTTGAGTGAACTGAACATTTCATAAGATGTTGACTCGGTCAATGCAAACGATTGTCTTATTTTATTGAGCGCGTAATTGAATGTTTGGTCGTTTGCCTCTTCTTGTTCTTCTTTGTTTTTTTTCCCCCACCTTTCTTGGGCAAAAGTTGTATCCTTTGCTTAGCCTTGGCGGATGGTGCATGCGTCATTTTTTGAAACTTCAAGGGCCAGCCATTCAATTAGGAACAAAAGGGGTTAGCTACACCAACTTAAGTGTGCCCCACTTTAGTTGCTTCTTGATCTGATCTAAGTATCTCCTCAAAGTTTATTCTTGCTCTCGTTTTCTTTACCGGGTCTGATTTGTAAGTTCTGCCATATTTTATTTGTGAATTTACTGACAGTATCACTTGCCATCTTGTTCATTTTCGTTAGTCCAGTATCTGGTGCAGCTGCCGAAAGAGTTTCAAATTACGAATCCTCCTATTTTGGACTTCTAATGAAGTGCTAGGATTAGGAAGCGTTGGTTTTCAATGTTGAATGGGAAAAGGATTTCCACACGCAATACGTGTGGCAAGCTGCACCATTTTGCTTGTTTTCCGGAGCAGAGCATATGTTCTATAGTCAGTTAAGAGCTTACATTATAGAAAGAAACTCTTAAGTTATGCAAAGGCATGGATGCTATGGCCATTTGCAGAGCTTAATTTTGACTAAGGCCTTCAATCTGTTGATAGTGGTTTGCTTCGAGGTCATGTGACGTATTTCGTCTGATCATTTTTAGAGGGAAGCTATTGTAGAAAGCTGCATAATATGCTGCGTTCAAGTAGCATTAGGTCGTTTCTCTCTTCTACTGTTTGTCATTTCATGATTTTTTTCATTGTCTTGGTTCTCTGCATGATACCTATAACTAACATTATGTTATATCAACAACGTACTAATGCTATGTATTTGATATATTCCAATTGTTAGCAGAAATCATTGATAAATGGACCCTTGTCATCGGTTTTGCACCTTCTGGAATTCAATCCCCAAAAATGTCATTGTTCCTGTTATAATCGAAAGATGTGCGACAGCTGCATCTTGACAACAGAGACATATCCGTGTAAGTTCCTGAAAAGACCTTTGCTTTGTTCTTCCTTTTCTTCTTGATGATACTCAGGCTTATTCTGCATATTCTCTTCCTCTTCGAATTGGTCAAATGAGCAAGGCTTGTTGTTTTATGATTTCTATTTGCTTAGCTACTGCATAAATCAGACCTGTGTCTGTTGACAGATTTTTGCTTGCATTGAAGAAAGATGAAGAAATGGTACGCTGGTGTTTTGGTTGCGTCTCTTTTCATGTTACTTGTCCTAAGATTTATGGTCTTGAACAATCCCATGGGGCAAGGCTATCTGTCTAATCCATTCTCCTCAAATGCAAGTAATCCTCTTGAGTGGGTGCGTGCTACCGCTCCACCTATCATTCAAAGTCCAGTGAACAAATCTGTTGTTATCTCCACGGAAACAATGGTCTCGAGTCTTTTTGCTGAAAGGGATAGATCTACTGAAGAGCGGCAATCTCTCTTGTCATGGCATCATTTGAGGCATTTAATAGATAAAGCTCAAGAATTACCTAATGGTTTAGAGGCTATAAAACAAGCTGAGAATGCATGGAGTAGCCTCATGTTCTCAGTGGAAGAGGAAAGGCTTGCCTCTAGCAATGACACTTCACGAAGGAGGACAAATGAGAAACAATGTCCTCATTTCCTTAACAGAATGAATGCTACGGAGCTTGGTAATGAGGGCTTCAGGTTGCGAGTTCCTTGTGGCCTTACCCAGGGCTCTTCCATAACAATTATTGGCATCCCAGATGGTCTTCTCGGCAACTTTCGGATTGACTTAACTGGGGAACCACTTCCTGGAGAGCCTGAGCCACCCGTTATTTTGCACTATAATGTAAGGCTTCATGGAGATAAGATCACTGAAAATCCAGTTATTGTCCAAAATACCTGGACTCTTGCTCATGATTGGGGTGAAGAGGAACGCTGTCCATCCCCATCTCCAGAAAAGAACAAGAAAGGTAAGGAAAAAGGATACTGATCACTTTGTGTTTTTCAGCAATTGAGTGCTAATTTTGTATGAGGTGGGTGGTACATATAATATCTCAATCTGTATTCTATCTTCTTCAATAGTTACTGCTTTCGATGCATTGTTGACCATTCGTATTTGATTTCCAAAGGCAGCCTTTGACTTATTGCAGAAGCTGGCTCAAGTCCTTTTCTAATTTATTTGGCAGCAATTTTTAGACCATCTGCTGTGCCTCTGAAATTCTAATATTTTGAATACATGTGTAGCAGTTATCCTGGACCTTGAGGACCCGTCATGTTCATGAATATTTGGGAACACAGTGTTAATTGCAGTCATGTGAAATTTGGCTTTTGCATGTGCTTTGGAGATGATTAATACTGTTGATATTCCTCATGGTGGCTAACTGTGGCATATTTTCTACTTCAGTCGATGAGTTGGACCAGTGCAACAAGATGGTGGGTAATGATGATAATCGCGCAAGTTCGAACATTTCAAAACTGAATCCAAGCAGGAAATCTACATCTGGAAAATATTTTCCCTTTAAGCAAGGTCATTTGTCTGTTGCGACACTTAGGGTTGGATCAGAAGGGATCCAAATGACTGTTGATGGAAAGCACATAACATCATTTGCTTATCGTGAAGTGAGTTGTTCTCCCATCTGTAGTTGTTTTTAGAACCTTTTTTTGCAGAGGCATTTGGTCATTTCCTTCCCTTGTGCTTTCAGACTCTGGAGCCCTGGCTTGTAAGTGAAGTTAAAATCTCTGGGGATCTTAAACTGATTTCAGTTGTTGCCAGTGGTTTACCCACATCAGAGGATTCGGACCATACTACTGATTTGGAGTCACTCAAATCGGTTCCTCTTCCTCAAGAGAAGCAATTAGATCTCTTCATTGGTGTGTTTTCAACAGCAAACAATTTTAAGCGTCGCATGGCTGTTAGGAGAACATGGATGCAATACTCAGCTGTGCGCTCGGGGGCAGTAGCGGTGCGCTTTTTTGTTGGTTTGGTGAGTTTTCCCATGTCTCGGACCTTCTCGTCTTGTGCCCATCCGTGTTCATTTTTTATGTAGGAGCTGAAATCTTTTCCAGCCTACCATTATAGTGAAGCCACATACTGCAAACAATTTGTTATGCATGACATATTCCCCCAATCATCACGTCTGTTTTTCACTCTGTGTGCCGACATTTAATCTTTTCATTCAGCAGGATGCAAGATCTCAAACATTCTGAATTAATATTCTGTTAGATTGTGGCTGTCAAATTATTTATCAACTTTGAATTGTGTTACAGCACAAGAACCAGATAGTGAATGAGGAACTTTGGAACGAGGCAAGAACATATGGAGATGTACAGCTGATGCCCTTTGTGGACTACTACAATCTCATAACATGGAAAACCCTTGCCATCTGCATCTTTGGGGTAAAGTCTCCTCTTTTCCTTTCCAAGATTAGTGGACTTTATTAACCTCATAACTTAATCTTCTTCGCAGACAAAGGTCCATGTGGCCAAGTATATAATGAAGACTGATGATGATGCATTTGTTCGCGTGGATGAAGTGCTGGCTTCTCTAAGTAGGATAAAAGCAAAAAACGGGCTGCTGTATGGACTCATCAACTCTGATTCTCGACCTCATCGAAGTACAGATAGCAAGTGGTATATCAGCCACGAGGTATGTTCCTGCACATTATGGTTCATTGTTTCACATTGAAGCGTGGTTCACTTAACCTCTTGGCTGTTCCTCTTTTGTTGACAAAGGAATGGCCTGAAGATTCTTATCCTCCTTGGGCACATGGGCCAGGGTATGTGGTGTCCCATGACATTGCATCTGCTGTCCATAAGAAATATCAAGATGGCCAATTGAAGGTACAAATAAGTTATTTCCTTCTATAAATGATGAAGCTTGCCTTTTACTGTCATTCATGGCTTTAGCTTCTCTCTACCGAGTTGCTTCTCTTGCTGTGCAATTGAGCCCCAATGTTATTGTGACAGATGTTTAAGTTGGAAGATGTGGCGATGGGGATCTGGATTGCCGATATGAAGAAGAGTGGTACGAAGGTACACTACGAGAACGAAGGGAGGGTCTATAACGAAGGTTGCAAGGATGGTTATGTGGTTGCCCACTACCAAGGCCCGCGAGAGATGCTCTGCCTATGGCAGAAACTTCAAGAGGCCAAACGTGCCATGTGTTGCGGAGATCGGTAGACTCTTTACAGTATCTGAAGCTGCACAATGAGCGAGAATGACATCTCAGTGAAAGGCTCATTGCGTGGAAAATAGGGGAGGTGTTTCCTCCACTTAATTCTCCTCCAATTTTGTTTATTCTTTTCCCCGACTACATTGTATAGTTAGTATTCTGTGTGGTCCATGTGGGTACAAGTTGATCACCGCAGAGAGCGAGAGCGAGAGCGAGAGAGGGAGATGGAGGGAGGTGACTGTACAGGGTTAGTCATAGGTGATTACCGGGCTAGCACGGCTTACCTAGAGGTTGACAGACATTAGATACCTATCAAATTAAAAGCATTCTTTTTGCTCTATGTGAAGTGATCTTTCGTGCTTCAAGTTCAGTCTCTTCTTTTCTTCTTCCTTTCAATTTGGACTCTGTGAGCACGGCATTTCTTCACCGTTGTCTCCTCCGTATAAGTGTGCCGGAAATTCTTTCAAAGTACGAGATAGAAGTGAACGACGGAGCCCGCCTCGTGTTAATACGTTCAAAGAAAAGCCACTTCCCAATCTCTTCTAGTTCTTCTCAAGTCAGTGTACAGCTTGAGTCATCGCTCATCTTCAACAACCATTTATAAGTGAACGATGGAAAGATGAACCAATTGAAGAAATAGGGTCGAAAACATCCAATGCTATGTCCCGCGCAGCAAAACGCACTCGAAACAATGACTGTCACGGCGACAATGAACAAATTTTAACTACAGGCGACGGTTCGGACAGACGACACACATATATAATAGAAACTACGTAGTGAATGATCAAGTGGCCATGCACCCTATGCCATATCTGGTGTTGGGGAAGACCAAGAAGAGGCCGCTGCACACGACTCCCACCATCACCGGAAAGCTCTCCATCACCTGGTCCATCTCCTTCACGTGCCCCGGGAAGAGGCAGTTCGTCACCCGGTAGTCCGACAGCGCGATCGCCGCGAACACCATCACAGACATCACCGCGTGCACCAGGTCGGAGAACCTCACCCGGTACCGCTCGTCCTGGGGGACCTCCACATCAAGGCCCGTCTTGAACAGCGACAGGCCCCGCGGCGTGACGAACCCATAGTAGACCTTGTCGTCTGGCGTCTTGAAGCTGTCCGTGAAGTGGAAGAAGAAGCAGGAGAGGCTGCAGAGGCCGAGGAGCGCGTGGATCATTGACGTGTTCACCTCTGAGCACTCGCCGCTCCCGTACGCCGACGGGAGGAGCATCTCGAATGTCAGGAGGGTCCCCGTCGGGAGGAAGTTGGCGAGCATCGAGGTCTTCGACAGCGTCTTCTGCACCCCCTTTGCCACGGCCTTCCTCTTGCGTCCACCGGCGGCGGGAGCAGCCTCGTCGCCGCTGCGGCCTTTCGCAGGGGCTGTTGCCGGCACGGGGGCGGCGTTGGCATCCTCCGGAGGCGGCGTTTTCGTGGGCGTGTAGATTTTGATGCCGACGTCCGGCGACTGTTGCTCCATTTGCTTCTCTCTCTCTTTCTGAATCCAGGCAAAGCGAAAAGAGCGAAACTTTTTGGACACGCGAGAGAGAGTGCGAAGTAGAAGAAGATGGAATGTGTCGGAATCGTCGTTTGGATATATAAGAAGTTTGTATCGAACTCTCTTACAGGAGCAGTTACTTCCCGCGAATTTAGTAACTTCTCTCCGCATGAATTCAAATTGAAAAGGCTCGAGGAAGGTTTTCGTTCCAACGTTCGTGGAAGATCTCTTCGGCACGTTTCGACGCTTTCGATTTTTTTTTCAACTCACTTAATCTTTTTCATGCACGCTTCCACGTAATTGATATTTTATGTAGAATATAGTCGAAATTAATCCTTTTTTCTTTGAGAGTATCTTTTGAGGCTTTCGCATCATTCATATTATTTCGTATTGACGGCGTGTATATATTTTGCCTCAAGAAGTATATAGCATGTGAAGGCAAAAATAATGTTGCTTAATATAAGATGTTGCATGGTATTTTTTGAGGTGGTTTTGGTAAAAATAAAAACAGCAGATGCAAAGTTAGAACTGATTGATAGTGAGTCCAAATTAAATTGAATTCTCAATTCACCCAAGCTCTTTAGGGTACTTGAATTTTGAGTCCAGATTATCAGACAAGATTAATGTTTTTTCTTTTTTTTTTGGTAAAGAACTCCAGAGAGAGTCTTTGAAATTGATTTTCTTTATCCATTTGACAAGTATTTCGAAATGGAAATGTCATAAATAATATTTTTTAAATGTTCTTTCTTCCACAGTACACCGACGTATTTAAAAGTACAAGTACACTTTATTTTTGTACAAACGTACTTATTATGTCATCTATGGGGGTTGTAGATTGGAACTCTTCCCCCCTCCGGCGTTCCAAACTGGGATTGATCATGGCTAGCAAGAGGCCGATCCGATATTTCAAAAAATTACAGTTAACACAGATAATTATTTTCATGCATTTAGATTTATGATGGGTTTCTAATACTTTAGGCACCCGGTCCTGTCTTTAGAAACGAGTTAATATTATTAAAAATCTCCAATTGATTGTCCACAACACATTTACTCCTTCAATCGAGATATCTGAATGGGGGCATTGGTTCCTTCTTTTGTTCTTGAATCAAAATGTCTTTTTCGGGAGCAAGAGGAAATGCATCCGTTAAATCATTATGGGATAGCATATCTATTACAATTATCTCGGTCTTCTCTAGTTCTAAACATAGATTCCCTCATTGGTATCAAAGCCATGTTTTCATTTGTAACTTAGTTTGTTCCATGCATTTAGAAGGTGAATCCAACGTTGAGAAAATTTCTTCATCATCATGATTGATTCGGAAACTCTCAATGCTCTTGTTACCCTTACTCCATCCCCATCTTCTTCTCTTTCAGACTTTCGTGTGTCAAATGCATTTAAGATTGACTATTTTTATGAAGTTTTTCTTAGTAATAATACAAAAATCTTTGAAACTCAGCTTCATCTTATGAACCTATATTTTGTTTTTGCTAAACTATCTTCATCATTTTCCCCTATCCATTCAATTCGACATCTTATTTGCCAAACTTCTAAAGAAGTGAAAGAGTACATGCAATCCTCTAAATTTGAGCAACATCCTATTCCAGCCACTGAAAATGAGTATTCTGTTACTCTCTAGATCCCTCTAGAGTTTCCTAAATAATGGACCCAATAGGGATATTCTTATATCCATTATGGAGCTGTCCGTCTTGTACTCACTTTCTATGGTTGAAAAGATTTGTTAGTTGTAGCTCAAATGGCCCTATTGGACATTCAATTTCTAAAATACCGGCATGCTTGTATTGGCACTATCCAGACAAACCTAAATACTGGGATAGTTTTTGTAACTTTGTATCCAAACTTTAATGTTGCATTTTCAGACCCTCAACTGCTTTCTTTCTTGAAGGTTCAAATTTAGCTTACCGGAGCACCCTAGACTGCTGATTTCATTGTAGTAATCCTTTGGTATAAAGTGTAGAATCACGCCATTGATCTTAATTTCCATAATAGAAATGAAGATGCCCTGTTCATCTTCGTGCAAAATGATCAGGCATCTTGTATCCATATTCCCAAACAAATTTCCAATGAAAAGTTGGCCAAACTTCTTTTGGAAACTTGGATTACCAACTATGAGAAGCTACACCGAAACAATAAGCCTTTCTAGTCCTCAGATTCTGCATTTGTGAGGGAAAAAAATGATGGTACTATTGCCATCAAGTTCGGCAAAGAAAATGAAGAAAACCCTACCATCTTCCAAACATTGTTTATGATTGAGCCTTGTGTTCCAGATTCGATCTCTGAGTCAGATCCAAAAAAACTTGTCAAATATTTCCAGAGTAATGAAAATCTCGTCCATTACTACAAAGACCGTTATGGTTATTGTTTTTGAGATCATTCTGTTAGTGTTTTTATTGTACAAATTCTCCTGATGAGGTGGATCCAACTACAAGGCCCAAGCGAAGGCCCCGAAAAGTAAAAGATGATATATACCAAAGGTATTTAAATGGAGATCCCTCTGTCGATGCCCTTGGAGAAAGCAATAAATTCCGGTTCATGGTTTCTTATGCTCCAACTGCACCACCATCATATGTATCATTTTCACCAACTTTGGCACCTTCGCCTCCTCCTTCACCCCCTCATAAAACCAGCTGTTTTTCCATTTTACAAGCCAATCCTTAAGTTGACAAAGAAACACTCATACCTACTTGTACCTCCAAATGAAACACCACCCAGCCAAGAAAAGAAAGTTAACCCTTATATTTCCATGTTCCAAGAGGCAGATTTTCCCCTTATTGTTTGAGAAAGTTTCAGGCTTTCTTTTCCAACCACCGAAGAATTTATCGATCCACAAAGAAGATATTGTCAAGTTCCAAAAATTCCTGCTCCAATTGATGTAGATGGACATGGAAGGCAAATGAGAACTCCTGTTGCGGAAGTTATTCTAAATTGGCAATTAGAAACTCTTTTGGCATACAACAATGCTTTCAAAACGATTGACTCTAAAATCATTGAAATACAAAAGGATCTCAAGAGATATGGTGAAATTATCAAGAAAATACTTTCAGATTTCCAAAAAAGGCTTCACACCTTGGAATCTGGACAACATTTGAGATATCATCATCTTGAAAGCCCAAAGGTTGAAATAGAGAAACTCAAAAGGCAAATTCAACTCTTTGAAAAAGGAAGATTCAAACTTTTTGATCCATTTCCTACATTGCCGAGAATTAAGTATTCTCTTCCACTCTCAAATACTTCAATCTTTGCTACAATCATAGAAATTTCATCCAGACGAAATAGCATTGATGTGGTAAAGATGCGAAATTGCCTCAAAGAAATGGATAGGCTAAGGAAAGAAAAAAGGGAAAGAAAAAATTCCCAAGGAATTCTTGACTTCTACAAAGAAGAGACCAGACCAAATGATGTGAGCCAATCCGTTGAAATCATTCATGAGAGATCTAAACAATCAGGGGGAAAGATAACTTGATCCTACTATCTTGAAAGATTAGATTCAGCCTCCCCTAGATCTAATTCTTCCGATCGATTTAGATTTGGGTTCAGAACCACTTCGATATCTCTTTCATCCTCCTCTCCTTTCTCAATCTCTGCTCTTGAATCATTTCCTATTGTATTAGCCATATCTTTGATATTTATGGCTAACTCGTTAGATCAAGAAATGGAATCAAGTCATTATGAACCAAATGTTATTCAACCAAATAACTCATCCCAGATTCCTGCTTTTTCCAAACAATTATTTACCCTCGATGATACCCCCTATTCCAAATAGTCAAAAAGATTTAAAGAATTACATTCTTGGCTAAACACTAGAGCTCTCACCAATCAAGACAAGTATGATGTCCTTTAAGGTTCACAGGTAGTCTTACACTGGTGGCAATCAGTTCCATAGTAAGATCAAGTTCAATTTCTGCTCTTAATAGATTTTGGATTGGCTATTGCTTTTATCTACCACTTTTTCGTTGGCAAACCCACTAACCTCCATGAGCTTAAAATGAGAGAGTATTTTGAGAGAAAATGTTCTCAAAACAGATACCTTGACAAACTTTATCAAAAAATGATCAAAACTCTTCTATGGCTTTAGAGTTGATGTAAACTTGAAGCAAGTTTTCCTAGCCTCTATTCTTAGAGAGCTCTCCCAACAAGTTGAGAGATCATTTTTTAACAAATAAAGGAGAATTGTGAACATTTCCTTTGGAGATATACAACAAGAAATTCATTTCTGCCTTGATGATTTGTGCCACAGACGCTAAATGATGAAAACTTACATCAGAGACAATCAAGAGCTTGATGGTGCTTGCTTGCGCTAGCGTCTAAAGATTAAATATTCTAAACAAGATTGTGATGGCACCTGCGGAAAATATTCCGGAAAAAAAAAAAAAAGCATTTCAAGAAGTATAAAATTGGAAGGTCCGAGCATGGATCTAAGCACTTCAGGACAAAGAAGTAATGGTGATTTCTACGAAGAAGAAAAGGTCGCTCAGACAGCAAGAAATCAACTCAATACTTCATCTACAACAAAATGGATCATTTCACGAAAAATTGCTCCAAAGCGAAAAAAAATGTTAGAACCACTTGATACATCACATTGAAATTGAAATTAGTGTTTCCCTTGAAAATGATGATGTTGACTTATTGTTTTCCATTAATGAAGACCCATTTGAGAAAACTATTTGTGTCATTCCTTACTATCAAACCCCCAATTAAACTTATTTCGATTTGGATTCTAAAGACCTTTTTCATATATCCTTCACCTCTTTAGACCAAGATCCCAGTATATATTCTAGCTAATTTTATTGTCCTCATTTTTCTATAAAAATATTTACCTCATAGTTTGCTAAATCAATTATCATCATTGCTCTTATAGATACTGGTGCCAATTTTTCAATTTTAAACACTAAAATTCTACCCGAAGAATATTGGATTTCTTGCGTTCGATATTTCAATTATGCGTTAGGAGACACTTTTTCTACAGATGTACGTACTATATTAGTACCCATTTGGTTCTTTTCCCAGTATTTTATAACCACTAAAATATTTGGATTTAGTCTTCCCAATAAAGATCTGATTATTGGTTACGACATGATGACTCAAATTCTCCAACTTCAAATTATTCCTGGAAAAAAGTCTCAAATATAAGGATTAATTATCTGAATTTGTCAATATTCAAATGTTTTTTTTCTATTCATATGCGTTTGTTAAATCCAATTATGCAAAAACTGTTGGAATCTTGTTCGGCATCTCACTTTGAATTCTCTCAAAAGTATCTTCATCTTTTGTGGAAAAATTCAAGGTTTTTTGTTCGCCTCCCATTTAAAAGGAATGGAGATATAAATTCTACCAAAGCGAGTCATATGGGAATGAAACCAAAACATCTTGTTTTTGCTTAGAAGGAATACATAGAGCTACCACAACAAGACCTTATTGAAATCTCAGATTCATAATGAGCTTGCAAAGCTTTTTATGTCAATAAACGAGTAGAGTAGAATCGAGGAAAGATGCGACTGGTGATCAACTACTGGCCTCTCAACCTCGTCCTCCAAAATGATAAATTCCCTTTACCCTCTTGAAATTCTTTTTTTGCCGGATTATCCAAAACTTACATCTACTTCAAATTTGACCTCAAAGCTGGATTCTGGCAACTAGGCATTCATCTTGAAGACAGATCCAAAACAAGGTTCTATATTCCAAACTAGTATTTCTAATGGAAAGTTTTTCCTTTTGGCCTCAAAATAGCTCCTTCCTAAAACAATGTGATCTCAACCAATCTTGCCTAGTGTACCAATTTACATTGATGACATATTACTTTCAGTCCCGATGAAGAATTTTACTATCGGCTCTTCAAGCAGTTTGTAGACATTATAAAGAAATATGGAATTATGCTCTCCCAAATGTACATACTACCTAGGGCCAAATATTACTCGTAGTTGTTGAAATTTCTAGAAGAACATTTCACGACAAAACAAGTTCACCAATTTCTTGGGATAAATAATTATCTTAGAGATTTTGTTCCCAACATTGCAGAGCTGCTGATCTCGTTGCATTGATGCTGAAAAAGAATCTTCCACCTTGGAGTAAGATTCAAACCGAGATAGTAACATAACTGAAGGAAGTCATGTGGACTCTTCTCCCATTACAAATACTATATACTGGGAAAAGAGTTATCCAGATTGACGCCAGTGATGAATACTGGGTAGCCATATTGTTTGAAGAAATTGATGGTAAGTGACACATTTGTGCTTACAAAAGTGGAAAGTTTTTCTAGGTTGAAATACATTATTATTCTACTTTCAAAGAAATATTGGCAGTAAAGAATGTAATAAAAAAATTTGAATTCTATCTTATTGGCCATCATTTCTTAGTAGAATTGGATATGTCATCTTTTTCTCAGATAACCAAATTCAAGTAGAAACATATTCCTCATTCCTAGTTGCTACGATGGACTGAATGGTTTTCAAAATACTTCTTCAAAACCAAACATATTGCAGGAAAAAAGAATGTGCTTATTGACTTTCTCTTCAGACCGAAGTCTCCAGTTGAAATCAACATGTACATTCTGAGGCATCATTTTCCACAGGAAGAAAGTTATAAAATCGAAAAAATGCGAGATTGGCCAAGCCTGGAGTATCTGTAGGATATTATTGAATAAATCAAGAATGACGGTTTCATTGAAAATCTTGATAATCTCATGTGGCAATGTCATACATACCTCTTTAGATACCATGAAGGCTCAATTCTTTATCCCTTCGGATTAAATTCCAGGTATCCATTCATACATCTATTAATTTGGAAGGAATATGATTTCCTTGATCAGCTTTGATGGCTGTTTTGATACTTAACCAACAAGTATTTAATAGCTATTGAGTTCACCACCAAAAAGTTCATTGTCAAGTTAATTAAGCTGATTGCATTTCGATGAAATGAGAGAAATGAAAGCGACA
The DNA here is from genome assembly GCA_016097605.1 of Eucalyptus guilfoylei. Classification (NCBI taxonomy): domain Eukaryota; kingdom Viridiplantae; phylum Streptophyta; class Magnoliopsida; order Myrtales; family Myrtaceae; genus Eucalyptus; species Eucalyptus guilfoylei. The sequence continues at coordinate 21,531,248 of CM027861.1, read as the reverse complement.
AAAATCTCCTGACTGTGCTTAATTGGTTTTATCCTCCAACTTATTGGAAACACCTCTTCCTCTAAGAATTAAGAGATGCCCCTTGAGCAGAGCCAGAGTTATACATAGTGGTATTTTATGGCGACCATGGACTTTTGTGCAAAATAATGGCACAAGAAGAAATAGGAACCGCCACCTACAAGTCTCAACCACATCTTCAGGAAGCTCGTATCTACAAAACATTTATTGATTGTGTAGGATTCATCGAATGCAACTACAAAGATTTTAGAGTCCTATGCTAAGAAAATTGGACCATTCCTAAAGAAGTATGGGATTACTCAACACTTGTTCCATGGGACCACTATGGTCTTGCACATGAAGTTAGACAAGCACTCGTAGAATTCAATCAAGCACAAAACTAGGCAAGAACACCTTCTCGGTCACAAGAGCAAGAAATGACAGGCATAGATGATCCTACACAATCCTTTTAAGAATCTTATCCTCTGGCATTCTATGATCAATGGGGAGGGCCTCCTTCTCAAGACTCCTATAATTAGGGACCTTTGTCTTTATCCCTCAGACTGGACCCTAATACAGTCTCCCATTATGCTTAAATAGCAAATTATCCCTAGCCAATTATACCTGAAAGAAAGGATCAAGACAATGTTCCAGGACTCATGAAGAAGAATCCATCTCAAGTAGTCTAAGCATATGAAATGCCTTGATATCACAAAGAGAATCCACTCACACCACCTACAATCCTCTTGCTTCTAATAATGGACTTGAAGATCTTAAGCAACGCTACATGAAAGAACAACTTGCACGACATAGCTTTGATAATTCAGACTATGATTACAACTCCTGAGATGGTAGATAGGTCTATAGCAAAAGTTACTGTAACAAAGGTCACTGTAACAAAGTACTGTAGCAATAGGTTAGGGAAATCATTGTTCGTAGTCAATGTTCACTGTACCTAAAATAATTTTCTGAACGAGATTTCTGAAGCCTGTGTGTTTTCAAGACTCGTGAGCATGGTTTTTGTTTTTTGTGAGCTCTTAACAACAATAAAAGGCAAAGATGATGTAATGTGTAGGGTAGAGTCTCTTGAAAGTAAAGTGTGTGCTCGTGAAAATTCATCATATCTTTCTAAACACTTCTTATTCTCTAGCCTTTGAGAAATGTAGCTCAATTAAGTTAGAAATGTTACTATCCTGGCATCCTTGAGTGTCTCTATATTTTGAACTAAAGTTTCGGGTAGTTGCAGTTAAAAGGCAGTCCCTTGGAGGATTGAACAAAAGGTTCGCTTCATTGTGGGATAACATATCTATTGCAACTAACTTGGTCTTCCCTAGTTCTAAGCATATGGAATGCCCTGATATCACAAATCAATTTTGCGATCATTTGCCACGAGTCTTAACACGTGTGTGTCTTTTAATGGGAAAATTGTCTAAAAAGTCCTAAATCTATTACATTTTCGCTAATGTAATCCTAAACTTTTCAATTTTGCCAATTCAGTTATAAACCATTTTACTTCTTGCAATTGAGTTCATCCAGCCAATTTTGGTCGAAATTGCCGACGTAGTTTGTCGGCACTGATGTAGCGCTTTTTAATAATATTTTTAATAATTTGTTAATAATTTTTTTTCCAGATTTGGGGTTAGGGTCGATTAGGGTTACCAGTCTCATTGGCCAACCCTTGTCAGCCACAATCGAGGGCCCATCAACCCTTGACGACCCTGGGTGAAGGTGTCGCCATCCTCACTAGCTAGACGAGGGCTCACTGGCCCTCATCGACACTAGGTGAGGGTCTCGAGCAAGGTCCCTACCCTCCCCTGGTCAAATTTGGCAAGGGTCGATTATGGGCGAGGGCTCGTGAGCCCTCAGTTTCACCAGTGAGGGCATTGCGACCCTTGCTGAGGGTGTCGCGACCCTTGCTGAGGGTGTCGCAACCCTCGCCGTGGGCTGGCGAGGGTCGACCAACCCTCGCCTCTGGCTGGTGAGGGCCACCAGCCTTAACCCCAAACCAAAATAAAAAAAAGCGAGAAAAGTATAAAAAATGAAGAAATATTAAAAAGAGCCATGTCAACACCGGTAGATCACGTCACGAATTTCCCATAAAAATTGACCAAATGGGCACAATTGGCAAGAAGTGAAATGGTTTAAACTAATTTGCCAGTTTGGGACTAAATTGATAAAAGTGCAATAAATTTATGACATTTTAGATAATTTTCTTGTCTTTTAACAGTGGGTGGATTGGGTAAAGGTACTGGTTTGGGATTTTTGTGGGGGTAAACTTAGTTCGGGATAAAAAAAGTCGTGGGGTTATAATTTGATATTTTTTGTGGTGCAAAAATTAATTTGTGATAAATGTGTTACATGGGTATTGATTTGAAATTTTCAACAATATTACGCATGTGAAGCTTAAAACAGGCAACGCAGTGGTTCACTACTAATCGGGTTCTAATTTGAGAGATCATATTCAAAATGGCATCCTACTGAGCTCACCTGCGCGCGGGTGAGCTAAATATCTCCAGAGGGGAGAGAGTGGGGGAGGCTGATGGATGGAGACGTTGCAGGAACGGGTGTTTGGTCTTAATGGATAAAGACGAGCACGACCCGTTTGTCTTTTCGGTAAAATCTCGGACGGAATTCCCTCAGAAAAACTTCACAAAATGACGAATTCCCTCCCCTCTTTCCTGAAAAGTCCTACTACTAATTAACCGCGTCACTTTCGGGGTGCAACTCCTGATTGCTCCTCGATCCAATCAACGCTCCACCCTGTGGGCGGCACCCACTAAATTGTCCGCTCATCTCCGTCTCTTCTTTACCGCCCCACCATCCGTCAGCTCCCTCTCGCGCACGCTGTGAAAAGAAAAGGATAAGGGAATGGCTTCTTCCGACGCAGAACAACCGCCGCCGCCCGAAGCTCCTCCGGGGCTCCCCACCCCCGCCCATCTCTCTCCCACAGCGCAACCCTCCCAAGAAAACCAGAACCGAGAACGCGGCCCCGACCCACCCCGCGGCAGGATCATCCTGGTCAACCCGCTGACCCAGGACATGGTAGTCGTGGACCCCTCGTCGCCGCCCCCGTCCAGCTGGGAGCCGCTGCTCCGCGCGCTGCGGGACGGGAAGGGCGGCGGCGGGCCGCCGGCGTCGAGAGAGTCCGTGCGAGCCATGCGGGACGTGGTCAAGAAGAGGAGGGGCGAGCGAGGGGAGGGGGAGGGGAAGGGGAGGAGGAGGAGGAGGAGGAGGAGTGCGCGATATGCATGGAGGAGTTGGAGGAGGGGAGAGAGATGCCGTGCAGGCACAGGTTCCACGGCGGCTGCATCGAGCGGTGGCTCGGGATCCACGGGACTTGCCCGGTCTGCCGGTACCAGATGCCAGCGGACGAAGGAGGCGCCGCGAGGAAGGGATGGGAGGACGACGACGAAGGAGGCGAAGGAGGAGAGGAGGGGAGGAGGGACATTTGGATCAGCTACTCGGTCGTGAGACGAGACGGTTCGAGCGACACCGATCATCATCATCATCATCATCTTCACGATCGTCTCCATCGTCACTACTCGACGGACGGAGCATGAGTCTTGTCCAAACGCTAAGTTCTTCGTTGTTTTCTTCTTTGTCCTTTTATCCCTTCGAGTTTAGGGAATTAGCAGCACTTTGGGCGTGATGTGTAATGTGTAAGGCCGGCTGAGAGCCTTCGACCGGGGTTTGGAGAGAATAATGGAGATTTGAGGCTTTTAACTAAGGTTTTTGTGCACAAAATTCGAGGAAAGGTCGCGAGTACGAGATCCTCGCTTATCAAGACGTCGCCCTCGCTCGTGAATCGGATCAGGCGAGGTAAAGACCAAAGAGCAATCGTTCATGTTGATGACACTTGCGTGTCATTTAAGTGAGTTCGACACAAGGCCACGAGGGCTGATTTGCGTTCCGTAGTTGACAACATGACATCGGTCATGGTGAGGATACCACTCAGTTGAATTTAAGGCAGAAAGCTATGGTTTCCTTTGGTTCGTTGTTGTGTTCCTATGTTTGATGAACTAGGTAGATCATTGTACTTTGGTGTTGTGGAAATATTCAAATCTTCAGAATACAAAGCACTATAGTCACTAGCGATCCGGACTCGACTGGCGCTCGTCTCTTGAAACTAAAAGCTCCGCAACAATCCATTCGCCTTATTTCACCTGTCGTCTAACTTGATTGGTGTGATGAATTCGATGGCGAGAGTATGATGTGAATGCCTTGCAGGGTGTTGAAACACGTGTTTGGGAGGGGAAAAAATTGAGGTGTTACTAACAATGCTCAGTAGTTGAGTCACATGCGGTGACTTTGCTCAATGGCATATGCTATAAAATACTCTTTCAATGCAAGTATCAAACTAACCGCACTCCCTTGTGCCCATCACGGTAATCGGATATAAAAATTACATTGCCCGTGAGATGAAAAGCATATACTTGTCTAGAGCAAATATTGCATGCCCTTAATACATACGAGCACAATTCATTAATTAATTTAGATTATGTATATCTCACGCGAGACTCATCTCATTTAATAAAAAAAATATATGCTCATTTAGACTCACCTCTTTCTATATTGGATATCTCCCACACATCCAAAACGGCTCTTTCTTCCAAAACTTTAGTGAAAAGAATAATCATTTTAATTGATGTTTCAAATTATTATGATTTCTCATGGTAGGAGGATTTGCAACTCTAAAGAGTGGAGCAATGAAAGACAATTTACTTCTCGACAAGAACCTATTCATATATTTTTCGCTCTAAAGAGAATCGAAAGAAGGAAAGACAAAATGAGAAAGTCAAGGAGAAAAGGCTTGAGATCTTTATCTGTTCTTTCCAAGAAAAGCCAAAAAGCAAACGGCAAACGAAAAGATACAGAAATCTTGAAAAATTGAGTCAGGCAAAGTTTACTATAGAGTTAAATCTTTAAAATCGCCTATTAAAATAGCATCATCTTCTTCTGTTTTTTTAAACAAATCAATATAACCTCATTAGATGCTCAAAATTCATTCTTACATAATAGATTATAGATTTTGGGTAAACACCCAAACTCTAGCCAAAAGAAAAAGCCTCGTGCATATATATATAAAGAGTGGTAACAATCTACACAAGCCACCTTTTTTATGTCGTGGATTTGATTAGTTATATTCTAAAGAAATTACTAGCTTTCCAAATTAATAGTAATAAAAGATAATGGGCGTTGATATAAGTATGCCTATTGACTAGAGCTTAATGGAGGACCACGGCTTCTCATGTTGCATGTCCAATAAAAAATTATTTTCTGAAAAATGATCGCATATTTCATTTTAGATAATTAGCCAATGAGTAGTATTTTTTTCGTCCATAACAATAAAATTATATTTTTCCGAAAATACAGCAGAGGAAGGGCCGAGCTTGCCAAGAAATAGGCCCGAGTGACGAAGGAACGATCTCGTCCGGCGCAAGAAGCAGCCTGCAATTTCTGAATCCTGGAACTCGGGTCTGCTGGGAATTGGCCCAGAAAAATGCACGAGCCACCATCGTTTTTCTCTTTGATTCATTGACGATGGGATGCCTTTGATCCGATGAGGTGCGTGTCCCCGGCGTTCTCTCTAGGTACCGCCATCTCTTTGTACTGTTTGCTACTATGTTTTCATGGCTATCGTTGTTGTCGTGCCGTCTTTGCTCTTTTCACGAATGTGAAGCCACGTGAGATGACACCAGCTTCTCCTACGTAATGTACAACCGCAAGCCCAGCAGCAAAAGCTGCTTGGTTCTATTGTAGGAGAGGCGGATGCTGACAACCGCGCGTGACCCGTTCGACGAATTGTCTAAGAGACTGATTGAGTTTCGCTTTCGCTGCCTCTTTTCCTCGTGTTTACCCTTTTGGCCCACGATTCTTTTGCAGGGTCTGATGCTTCTATGATCAATTCACTCAACCGGTCGTGTTGAATTCGGAACCGAGGCTGGATCATGGCTCTTTTGAAATTTCCAGTGATACACTTGGAAAAGTCTGTTTTCTTTGGACCCAATTCGAAACCTTTTATGCTCCCACCAAGGATAGACACAAGTACGCGACTTTTTTTATCTTGTTTACTTCGGCATGGGCCTTTGTGCTAATGGGCGCATGGGAAATCTTGTAGGGTTCCTCCGGAAGCCACTGGCGATCCAAGCTAAGGGAAATACCCGAATTGAAAGTCCGAAAATCCGAAACAGGAGGAGGCAAAGGAAGGTAATGTTTATCTGGTGCATGTCCTGTATACTGTTTCTGATTATGTAAAGTTAGCCGTCTTTCTAAGAATGTTGATTTATCGCTTCAAGTGAAAAAAAAAAAATCGGCATTTTGTTGTCGGAAACTTCATAACTGATTTTGGTTTTTTCAGAAGTTATTGAACACTGTCCTCTAATTTTTGCATGTTTGTTTCAAGTTTTCCTATCTGAAACAAGTATGGCAAAATCTTATATTAAAAGTCAAAACTTCAAGCAGCAACGCTGTTCTCAATCTTTCTCAGTTCATGAGATATATTATGCTAGGATTAAATTGTTGCCAGTTTCTAGAATTGTAGATGAGCTTTTAACAGTTTATTTCTTCAAAAATGGTTTTTTGTTGCCATCTTATATGTATTGCTATCTTCTTAACCAGTTTACCGGCACCCCTACAAGACCAAGGCTTTCAGTATTCTGTTCAGATAAGCAGTTATATGCCATGCTGGTAGATGACCAAAACAAAAAGTGTTTATTTTATGGAAGCACTCTTCAGAAGTCCATGAGGGATAATCCCCCGTGTACAACCATTGTAAGTCCTATATTTAGTTTTTTTGGGATATCTAATAGATAAATCCTGGGAATGAAGAACCTCCTATTCGATAATAGAAGTTTCAACTCTGAGTGGAACTTACCTCATGCCACTCAGGAAGCGGCTCGACGTGTTGGTGAAGAGCTTATCAAGGTTTGTGTTGACTTGGACATTAATGAGATATCAACATACGATCGCAATGGTTTTGCTCGTGGGGAGAGGATGCAGGCCTTTGAAAATGCAATTGCTCAGCATGGTTTCTTGCCTCGCTAGATTTGCCTCGGACCACAATACTTCCTGTAAGTCCCTGTTACCTTGTCCCAAGGGAATTTGCCTGGCGGGGCACATTGTTAAGCTCATCTTGACTCTTCTTTAGTACATCTACATTGGCAAGGCAAAAGCACTTCCTGGGTATTAATTGATTTGTGTGCCAGTTACAAAGCAGGTATCGAGTGCTATGGGTATCGTTAAAGGAGATTTGGTAGTATCATGTGGAGTGGCAAATAACTAGCAGATTGGCAGGTGAACTTTTGGATCTATTTAGAGAAATCCCGAGCTTCTTACCCGTCCTCTTCTGTGGCTGTCTATATCTCTGTTAGGGTCAAAGTACATGGGTTCAAGTGTGATCTTTGTATTTTGTGATTTCTCGGCCGTTCATTGTATCAAAGAAAATATAGGTTTGGCAAGATGTGTTTTCCAGATATTGTTGCCATTGCTTAAGTAGGTGGTCCCTTGCTTATGTTGGGTTTGATGGGGATGTGACAATTTCATTGCATGATGTATTTGTAAAGTATGTTTGGACGCATGAACGTACATCCTCTTAAGGGAAACCGTAATCTATCATGGATCATACTCATTTTGAATGAGCCTCATACATGACTTATGGGAGAGAATTCCAATCCATTCTCATGTCTAGGTCGAATGGCAAAAATGAGTCCCCCAAAAGAAAGAAGAAAAGGTCGAGTGGAAGTCATTCGACAATGCCGAACTTCTTTTCGCAGCTTCACTTCTGTAGGCGTATTCTTCGTTCCGGTAAGTAGGAGATCAAGAAACGTAGAAGGTGATCTACTTCTTCCGTTTCCTCTCGCGGGCCCTTCAGCAGTGACCACGATGCAAGACCTCTGACCAGAACCAAAGCTCAAATGGGCCAAACCGACAGATTCCACTTTAGGTTTAGCCTCATTATTTTGTATAGAGGCAGTCACTGGATGGCCATGCGGTGGCACACGATGATGGTTGGATCCTGCAAAATTTCAACACAAGAAAGAAAAGAAAAAAAAGGAGGAATAAGAACAGCTGGGGGCCTAAATCTTCAGTCACCGTCCAAATTGAAGAAACGTAGGCGATCTAGATGCCTCATAAAGATCAAAGCAATGTTTGTTTGTCTCTTTCTAAGCATTAGCCGAAGCTGCACCGCAAGATAAAGACAGATTAACATATTCTAGCTTCCCCGCAACAAAGAGGAGGAAAAATAATCGTGAGAGAAACAAAACAATCAGTCACAAAAAGTTGAATTGATTTCCAGATTTTAGAGCTTTCAAGTGACCCAACCATACCCTTAAAAGCATTGCGACATCAAAGCTCCTCTTGGGGGATGTATAGCTTCGGTCACAAACTATCAGTAAAAACTCGATCTGCTCATTCGCTACTAAAGAAAAAATGAAACTTAATGACAGCGAAATGTCTTAGAAACTCCCTGCAAGCTTCAGAGCTGTGTTCAATGTCTTAATTCTCGTAGCCCCCCTCTATCGACTTCAATTCCACCGTGATACTTTGTCTGGTCCAGGCCAAAAGACTGCCATAGATCGACGCACCGCATGATACACATATTGTGTTCCCGTGCTGGACTGAGGGGAAAACAGAGGACCAAAATGTAATAATAAGAAAAGAATGGGAAAAAGATTGGCGCTCTGGTTGTAAATTGTCGCTATCTTATCGAGATTCATTAGTCGGGCTCAACAGTCCATTGCTGTTGCTTCCCAGCTGTGTGCATGTGCGCCCGCCAGGCTTAGAAAACTTTCCTGGGAAAAGGACATCGGAACCGAGAATGAAGATTTCCTTGGCGACCGACGAATTTCTTCTTCCGCTTTTACCGCAATTGCTCGTGTTTTTAGGACCGTGTTGAGAGCTTCAATCAACTCTACATAAATACACCTCTGGATACATTCAAAATCCCAAGGGACATCGACACGACATGTCTCGCTATTTCTCAAATCCGATTCAATCAACGGAGCACAACGTAACTTGTATGTACAATTCTCCTTCAGTGGGTTGCTTTCTTACTCACGAAAACTGGAGCCCGTCCGTTTCGGATGGGACGACCCAAAAAGCAAAACAACAAGCCGAAGTCGTGTTTTTGTAGGTCAACTTTTCTCAAGGTCCGTCGAGTTTGAAAACAAAGATAATGCCACACAGATACAACATCGTGCCGACTACGTAAGCTAAAGTCAAATCGGAAGGCAAAAGGTGTAGTTCGAGACTTCAAATATTTCGAGCACGTATTATAGAGCACCAAAAAAATTATAATTCAAAGTCTTTCAATCTGAATAGAATGACTTGAAGTTTCCAATACAAACATATTACAGTCGTGGACATAAACAGCCAAATGCGGGAGAAACATGACCTTCTCGAGCACCGAGAGGGACACGGCAAAAAGACTACTAATAATAGGAAAAGCTACATAGTTGCGGGTGGTAGAACTCCACCACTGCCCACTTCTGTAATTACCAAAATATGCAGGGGACCGCCCGGAACCAAAATAATGCCTAAACATGAGAGGAGCCTATGTAAAATTATTAGCCTCTTCTCATATCGACTCGGTACCGAGCTAGGACTAGGAGGCTACAATGACCTCCGCCCCAAGCATATTACAAACATGGCACACATATACATACTCAAATCTCAATCATGGGTTTAGTTGATACTCTCTATACTAACCACGATATACACATCTTCGTCTATAGGCCGGTTTCTGGGCGGTCTGTGGTCCATTGCGTTACCATCTTATTCGATTCCCTAGCCGGTTCATGCAGAATATTTTTGGTTTCTCTAGCGGAACTGGGCTCCCGAGAAGGTCTGCCCGAAGGACCAGCGGGCGGGCGCTGCGTTGTAGGACACGATGCTGCGACCGTCGCTGGTGGTGACCTTGAAGGAGAGGCTCTGGCCGTTGAGGTAGTTGTTGCTCTGCCAGTTCTGGCCCCAGTTCCTCGACATGGACATCCACCCGGTCCTGGACCCTTTCACGGACACAGCATGGACGTCGCCGGCCCCGCCGACGTTGGTGATGAGGACCAGGTTGAAGTAGGAGTGGCCGTTGATCGTGAACCTTATGCCTCCCCTCCTCCGGCAGGGCACCCTGCAAAATGTCCCCCACATTAGACATTGTAAATTGACTAGTCGGACCAAAATGTTCATGCGCTCCTAACACATGCGCCTAACTTTTTTCAAGCGACCAAAAAAAACTGGGCCTGGCGTTGCAATGCACGTACCTCCGGTATGCGACGGGTACGATCCCAGCCCGGTACCGGGCAATGTGCTCGAAGACGGGCTCAGAGAGGTCGAAGTGTTGGAGAGGGGGGTTGCACCACCCGCCCGCGTTGCTGGGGAGAGCGTTGTTGGGCGGGCAGAAGTTGGTGGCGGTGACCACGATGCTCGCAGGGAGGCACCACTGGCGGTCGTTCACGCACCGGATCTCGTAGCACGACCCGCAGCTCAGGCCGTTGTTGAAGAGGGCCGTGCTCAGCGCCGCGGTGTTGGTGCCGTAGCCTTGGCTGTACAAGTTCCCATACCCGCAGGCTCCACCTAATGTGACCAAAAATTTAAGGATGAGACGGAGTTTAGAGATGAGCTCCACCTATAGCAGAGCAAAATGCAGAGGACTCTTTTGTTGTGCTAGCGACTTCCCTTAAAAATGCCTGTTAAATAAGAAAAAAGCGATGTCTTTTCCCTCTTCTTTTTCTTATGATGTATATGATTACTGTACTACACCATCTTTCGTGTCCTGAAAATGTAATTTGGCCGAGTGTGAGAATGCTTGACAAATGTCGGTGAAATTTCCCCCGTTTCTTTTTCTTTTCTGCGTCAGATGTACCAGCACAGTAGGACCGCAGTGAAATATGTGGAAGACAATGGACTTCATCGACACGGTCCCGTGGGATGTCGTTACCTTTATCATTTTTTTATTTTTTTTACTATTAGCAGAGTGAGTAGCTGTGTACAGTGCTAGCGAGACAAAACAGAGCAAAAGAGCTTGAAAATGAAGAAGCGGAGGAGGAAGAAGAGAGGGAGGCGTCGAAGTGGGGAAGGGCTGGTTACCCATCGTCCCAGAAGCGTCACTGCCTCCGTAGAAAGTGGCATGAGCATTGATCCACCCTCCTCCTCCGTACCCGTCGACGGAGCACACCCACATTGCGAGGCAACTCACCAACAGCAACCCAACCACGGCCATTCTTTGCTTCCCCTGCGCATGCCAAAGACCAAATCAACCACATTATGCAATGCAGCATTTTTGGGTAAAAAAAAGGACTCCAGTTTCAACTTTCAAGCACACCGCACTCTCCAAGCCTAACATAAGTATAGACGAAAAGAAAGAGGCTTCTTGGAGTTAGAGCGATGACCCAAATGGGGTTGGGGTGATTATTACCTGCAAAAGACTGAGCAGAACTTCAGTCTTCACACACACCAAGACAGAGAGAGAGAGAGCGAGGAGGAGAGAGTGGGAATGGAGTAGGGAAATGAAGGGAGCTTGAGCGGGGGATTTATAGGGAGTTTCGGGAAGAGGGGTTGTGCTTCACCGCTTCTGGATGGTTTAGTTGCTTTACAACTAACACAGACTTTACTTTGCTGTCCAACTGTTTTGGTAGGGGCCAAGAGACTGCAGGGGTTGCAGGACCGTACCAGCGGTTTCCAAACAGTGACCGAAGGAGATTTTGCGTAAAGCGAGCCTCGAAGTCCGGTTTTCGGGAGGAAGAAAGCGTGTGGTTTTCGGGGCGTTTTCAATAGGGGAAAAAAGGCCAAAAAAAATTAAAGGAAAGGCCCTCAAAATCTAAGTGGCGACGGACAGGTGGCGGGTGTCCGAGACGCCATGCCCACATGCAATCGTTTTGTTCGCATGCAACGCCCATTTGCCGCACCTCCCCCTTCTCTCTCTCTCTTCGCCCCCTACTTTCTTGGATGCTCTTTGGTAGCTACTCAATGATATGTCGTTAAGCAAGATTATCGTTCGCTATCAAGCCAGTTCCATACTGCAACATACCATAAACCCCAACAGAGAACACGCGAACGGCAGTGGAGGAGACCCTAGAGGGGGGTCACATCGCCAGGCGCTAATCACACGATCCGCTTACATTATTTACTTGTTAATAGGAGTTTTCTCTTTCCATTACGTGATTCTAGGTAGGCAGAACACTGATGGACCATGCAAGCTAAGAGGAGCAAGGAGTCCAGCTCGTAGCCACACGCGTCCATGAAGGAGGAGGGTTAGGTGGAGGTTACTCTCAACCCTCGTTCGATTCATTTAATGGTTGCGTTATCGTTTAAAACATGATTCAATCTCTCTCTCTCTCTCTCTCTCTCTCTCTCTGTGTTGCTGCTCTACAGCTCTAGGGTTTTGATGAATCAACGTGGGTTCATTTTGCTAGAATGGAGACAACTCTCTAGCCTCGATTCCCCCTCTTAGGAGTAGCTTCATTCGGGCATGTTCATTAACCCCTAGACACTCAGTTCACCATAAGGTAAACGAGTGCATGATTATTCGAGTAGAGACACTTTGTTCAACCCTAGCCTTGATTGCCTTTCTAGGAGTAGCTTCATTCTGGCGTGTTCATTAACCCGCTTGACATTAATCTCGCCGTTAGCTGAGCGAGCGAATCATCATCTGAATGGACAAAGTAAGAAGGTAGGTTGATGTCATAATCCTAAATTATCAGCTCAAAGCTCGAGCTTAATGACTCATCAATTCTTAATCCTTATACTGCGAGATGATTGCTAGCTTTGTCATGAAGATAATTCAAACTAAAAATATCTTTACGAAACTGTAATCTCAAACTATTTATCGTGTCGTTTTTACAGTAACGAAAAGTTAATCAGTCGTTTCAGAAACTATTTATCATATCGTCTTTATAGTAATGAAAAGTTAATCAGTCGTTCTAGATTAATAGGGCACTCTAATCGATGGAGCTCATGGCATAAGAAGCAATAATTAGCACATGATGGCATTAATCAATGACGGTCCCCTTTCAAGTACGACAGACGTGGATCCAAATTGGAGTCCAGCGTTTCTCCCGCGCCTTTCGCTATCCCCCTCCGGACTCCGAAAGCAATACGTCTCCTCTAAATCGGTGGAGCGGCTGTCATCTCCTACATAAACACAGCTGTGATCGGGTCGATTCTGTTCGCGAAAACAGGACCTGCATGGAAAACGAAACGTTGCAATTCTCGTTCGGACTGATTAGGCGGGATAATACGGCCGGGATTTGCGGCCGTTTTAGCCTGTCAATCAATCATCAAGGCTTGATAAGCCCTCCCCGAACTGAGAACCCAGAGGCGTAACGTAATATTCAAAGGCCCTCTGACAGAGAATCGGACTTTGTTATTTTCTTCGATTGTTGGTTTGCATGGAATTATCTTTCTTCTTTTATAATTCGCGAGAGCCTTGTACCTTTTGTATTTTGATATGATAATAGATGATTTACGACGGTGAGAATATATTAAAGAATTGATGATGCGACAAGGCCACATGAAAGTAAGCTTTCTGAGTACTAATTAATCCCAAAAACCATCCTCGCCCTTTTTCCTTCATTACATTTTTTTTTCTCGTCGCATCCTCTCGTTACCGCACATCTCATATTTTTAAAACCCTAAGTTTTGGGCCCAATGAACGTGATTCTCCCTAAAATCTCGCGGGATGTAGGTTTTCTAGCAGAGTGCGAGTTTTTGAAATGTTAAAGTGAAAAATGCAAAAGCATATCTGAAGTCAGAGTTGGTTTTGTAATCGTCCATAACTTACACTTGTGAAATTCACATAGTAACTCGAACCTTATGCTCACATATTCCTCCATGGGTCAAATCGGATACGTAATTAGTAGATAATTATTGCAGAGTAGGCGAGATGTATTGATCAAAAAATTAGGCGCGCTGATTTTGTTTTATCTCCCTCAAAGAAAAAAAAAGGCTAAATTAGTTGAAGATCAATCCAATTATGGTGGGTCCTTTCAAGAGAGAGATGCATTTTGCGCGCACATGCACTCTACACACACCCTTTTGGCTCTTTGCACATCCATCTTTAATTTCTTTTGTATTTTCTTTTGAGACGCTTCGTTTCAAGATTCTTTCGAGGAGGCCACTGAAAATCATGCAATTTAGAAATTTTGTGGGTTCTTCCTCTTTTTACGTTGAATTCTATGGCCACAACACGAGCTTAGCTTCTAGAGAGGTAAGAACTTGGTCGTTGCGGGATTTTTTCTCAATATTTGCACTATTTCTTCTTCTTCTTCTTCCGTTTTTGCTTTTTATTTTTAATGGAGTTGGTATATGTAATCCTCATTTTGTAATTCTAAAAGTTGAGCACCCTCTTTAAATTTGATGCGCTTCAAATTGATTTTCCATCCAAACCTCAATTTCTCTCATTTGGCCTCGCTTGACAAAGATGGCTGAGGAAGAAAAAAAGGTGAAGCAGATCTGTTTTCCATCATAAATATGGCGGTACTACTGAGCTAATTACTATAGGAAGGAATATAATCTATACGACGCCTTTCCAGGGTAGGAGTTTCATCAAGTTTTTCACTATAGACATAGCAATATTATTGTGCTAGTTTTAAATTTTCTTGTGACCCGTAAATTAATTTGAGATGAATATAGCACGTAAGTATATTGTTTTGGGATTTTTGGTTGTATTAACCTTTCATTTTAGAGGCGTTCAATAAATGGCAGATACTTGCTTGGATTTTCTTTTACATGTGAAAAAAGGATATGGACGGAGCAAGGACTTACCTCATCCATTATTAGAATGCTCTGTTTAAGGAGCTAACAAATCATAAACATGCCACCAAGTAAGCTTGTCCCCATAATCTCACAAGGCGTGAGTGGGTATAGATTGTCAATGCATCTAAAAGCATAAGCGCATTTCTTGTAGACTACCTAAAATTTCTTGAGACCAAGAACCTTTTGAAAAAGCGAACTTGTAACTTTTCAACTTACAAATTGAGTTTTGGACCATTGACTAGTCATTGATAGGTAATGGCTGCCTAAACTCAGTCCATCTTGAATATGGTAGATCTTAGAGGTGAGCATTGGAATAAGTTTGATTTTCAGTTCCTAAAATTTTGAACCGGTATTATACAAGTTCAATCGCAGTTCTAGGTATGGAATCAAATCACTTGAATTGCATTGATACTTTTTTTTTGTCAGTAAATCAATGATACTTGATCATATTTTATCACATCTTTAGCTATTATCTATTGAGATTTTCATTGATTAAAGATCCAAAATACTAAAGAATGAGAGTTTAAATTATGCAACAATACCCATGATTTTGTAGGGAACAAGAAAAACTAATAAGAAATATAACACTATCGATTCTTGGACCTTCCTAGGAATCAGATCGGACCGTTCGATCTGATCTGATTTTAGGATTAATGAGGTAGGTTCCCAATTCCACAATTTGGAAACTGACCATTCTAATCTAATTCTTAATTTCATGGTGAAAATCGATCCACCATACAACCGATAGTCATAATAAATCTCGTTTGGCAATCCTATGAATCTTAAATGAATTTCAAAGATTTCAATGGTCACGATCGTGTCCGAAATACCAACTTCCCTTCAACCATCCCTTCTTCTTCTTCTTTTTTTTCCCCGAATGATTCCGGTGTTGCTTTTAATGACAAGACAAGAAGGTTGATGTCGATGGGAGCCAAAGCAGATCACATGTTCAGAGACACTGATATTCTGCTAGATTTCCCTCTCCTTTCTGTTCCCTTCCCTCCCTTCCCCTGTCGCATAGCTCTTCAGGGTTCACTGTTGCTCCGAAATTAGGGTTTTGATTCTCCTCAGCTATAGGTCAAGAGGCGCAGTGAAAAAACTCGAAGTCCCTATTTTACACCCAAAACAAAAAAAAAAGAAAAAGAAGAAGAAGAACTTGTTTTCCTCTGAAAAATCTAGAAACTTCAGAAAAAACAATTATGAAAAAATTATATTCGACTTTACATGTCAATTTTTATATTTTGCAGATTTTAAAAAAAATTAATGAAATCGAAATGCGTGACTTATAAGATTATTTGATTGCAACCAAAAGTTAAAATCAGAACAAGCTTAAAATCATGTCGGCCTCTTTTGCTCTGTTTTGTTTTGTTTTTGTTTAACAGATTTCTGATGTATAGGATTCTTCATCTGCCCAATAAGCCAAGGGTTTTGCTGAATTTTACTAGATCTCCTGTCTCCTACTTTATGCCGAATGTCATGTCCAAATGTCCCCACCCACCTGCGGAAAGTCAATTGGAGAATTTGGAGGCAAGGCAGCCACCACCTCCACCACCTGCTTTATGTCTAATTAAGATAATTCTCCACTTTTGATCTCGTTGTTTAACCCTGATTAACTAAGCAACCTGGGAGAGCATTTACAGGGAGGATTTTACAGCTTATCTAGAATGGAATTCCCTTCTACAGAAAGATAACAAATAGTTTCTCTTGAATAATGATCTAGATTTATATCATAATTGTAGATAGCCGTGCGATCCCAAAATTTATTTCAAAATTATAAAAGGGATTCTCTCAAAATCTATTTAGAAGGTCGTAAAAATTAATAGAATGGTATACCACATCTAAAATGTCGAAGATATAGCTAATGTCCATTTAATATCGAGTTTTGTAAATGAAGGAGGAAAATAGTAAAAACTAATGTAGAAAGGATCGCATTTAGGAACAAGAGCTGGAGCTAGTGAAACCCTGAAAGTGTAATGCTTGGGGTCGATATATTCCCTGCATATCCAACTTGAAGTCGCAGGTCGCCAAGGGAGAAGATAGAGGAGAAAAAAAGGCAAACAAAGACTATTACATGCTCAGTTAAAAACAGATAAAATGACATGATGCCCGCGTAATCATTTCCCGATCTGATTATGTAGGCCGACTCAATTAAAAAAAAAAATCATATGATGAGGAGTCGAATTCGACGGGGAGGAGAGAGGCCGCACGTCGAGTTATGTTAGTTAGACGTAGGAGATTTATGATAATTATGTCTATGTATGTATCTTTAGAAAAAGGTGGGAAATGGAAGTGTCCTCTGTTCACGAGACTCCCCCACTCGTGGGTGCGTCGTTGAAAAGCCCTAGTCATTATAGCTTGATCATGTCATATCGCGACCCCTCCTTTCTCTTCGCAAAGGACACATCATGTCCGTCCTCATTGGATTGCAATTGCGCTCTTTTGCACATGCACATGCACCTCTCTCTCTCTCTCTCTCGTGAAATAATTGTTAATAAATTCGTTTATTTATTTTCATGTAATGAGAAGATCTGGTGGGGCTTCGATTTCGAATGCTATTGTTTGCTTTTGGACGGACACAATTGAACGATTCCCCTATTATTTAAGGGAAATTGAATAGATAATTCTTCTTTTGTCCGTTCCTTAAAAGTTGAACACCACAAACAAACACCCTCTCAATTGGCGCGGGATTAGTCGATATCCATGTTGGATATATTGACCTCTAGTATCTTATGTGATTAAAAAAAAAGTTATTGCACGATCCATACACCATAGAAATCATTAGTACGAAAATTTGATCACAAGACTCAAATGATCAACAATTTAGATAGGTTTGATATGCATGAACTAAAGGCCATGCAATATTCTCATCGGGAAAAATGATTTGTGAATAGAGGAAGTGGTAGGCTTGTCATCGCAGGCTTGTCATCGCATTAGATTACAACCATTCCCACATAATGTTGTCATAATTTTGGACCAAAATTTACATGCTGTTTATCATTGCTTCGGAGCATCCGTTAGAATAAGGACTCGGCCGGGTAAAGATTAAGCATCATGGTGCCGGGACATTATACAGTGTCAGGGCATAACTCTAAATCCTTCCATGATAGATTGAAATCAATTGCCAAACGTTGGAAAATGCTTAACTTGAAATCGATTCGCAATGGGAAGCGCTGGCTCATAATGAATCATGGATGAGCTTGGAGAGAGTTATAATGCATCAAGCAAAGTCCCCGCGATCAATGGGGAAGCCCTTGTTATCATAAAAGTAGTAGAAAAGCCAAAGCTATAATGAATCTCTCCATTGAGATATGATGATATATTCATGTCTTTCAACTGCCTTTCGGTAGATTACCTAACTTACCTAGCTAATCCCTATATATTTTTCTCGTCTGTCCTTTTTCTTTTCAATTCCCTTTCAGTACTTCACAAAACTCCGAACAAAATGCACGAAAAAAGCACACCAACTCCCAATTAGGGTCGAGTGCATGGTGCCTCATAGCCTTTTTCTAAATAGTGGGTCGTGCAAAGCGCGATTTGGTGGGGCTAAAGTGACCTCTCTTAAAAGGCCGTCAAGATTCTAATGATCAACCCTATCCAGCAAAGAGGGGTGTATAGATTATTCACTCGTGACCGTCTGATCTATGGAAATCGGTTGCTGATGGGGTCGTGAGATTTGAGGAATGTGGAAGCAACAGATTAAAGTTGAGGGGAGAAAAAAGGAGTTGCTGCCGACAGGAGAGAAAGTGCTTCCGATTTGATTCTTCTTCAGTTGCTTCTCCGTTCCACGTTGGAAAAATATGTAGCGTTGTCCTTTCCGTTGCGGGTTGGGATCGTTATTGGAAGTTACATGGACCGTGTTGGATGGGACTTTGCTTTTAACTTTAGAAGATGTCTGAGCGGAATGTTCGGAAACCAATGCAGTGTTTAAACTTAAAATTTTCGACCTCAGGTTGCTGCTTTGCTTCGCTTGTCGTGAACAAATCCTCGTGCAGCCGAAAACTTTGCAACAATGGGCAGCCGTGGTAACATCAATTTCCCGGTCGTTTCTTTTGTAATAAAATGTTCAGTTTCTCGCTAGTTGGGAGTCCATTAGACCCCTGATGAAGGTAAATGCTGCTTAGTACAAGAACTTTTGAGCGGTCCACTTGAGACATGACCCGACTCTTCAATTCGGATTGTATTCGATGAATCTACTGTCTCAATCTCATCTGGACATAATACTCGAAATCGTCCACGATACCAGCCTGTCCAACAACATATCTAAACTAGGGTCAGGGACAGAGATTAGTCAAAGATCGCGTGACATCAGCCCATTTTTGGGGGGTGGTGGCATTAACGTCGACCGTGACTCCAAAATCCACAATATCTCCGGAGCGACCCCAAGTTGAGTTGTTTCTCCACTTTACTTCAATGATACTCCCTCCCTCCGTTGACAATTTCGTTCAACCCCTTTCCAATTCACGAAGAAATGCATCTTGCGTCGTTGCTTTTGCTTCTTCCTATACCGCACATGCGGCACTGTTTCTCGTCACTCTCGAGCCGACGTGATATGGTGATTCCATTAACGTTTAATCGAAGTGATCGACTTGCTTCTTCATATCAATGGTGCCATCCATTGGTACGTTGGGGCATTGTAATTGTTGAAATATGTCTCGAGTTTGAGTTTGTGAACGAAATCCTATTCAAGATAAATTAAAGGAAAAATATGAAGGTTGAATATTAACTTTCCTATTTGGCGTTGGAGTTCCAAAGTGAATATTTGGACCATAAGTTGCGGATTTGATATGTCAGATAAAAGTCCAATCCGTATATTGTTCGTCCAAGAAGATAACAACAAAATAGGAAAGTTTGATGTTGACTTTGATTTGCACCTTGATTGGGATTAACGTGTGTGTCAAGCAAGATAGGAAATATAATCCTATGAGAAGTTGGTGTGTTGATCATGAAGAAGTGGTCTTGAAGCGCAATTTCGTCCTTGAGTGCTTGGGAGGGATTTTCTTCGTTGTTCTTGTTATTGTTCGTGAATTACATCCAAGAAAATTTAATGTTCAAACCGATTAAATCTTGCGAGTTCAAGATTTGTTATTTCCTTTGTGAGATTGAGAGATTATTTCGTGAGGATTATTGTAGGGCTAAACATTGCGTGTGTTATTGGGTGTAATTGGGTTTTGGAAATACCAAGAGAACGTTTGAGTGATTCAAGTGTGTAATATATTTTGTATTGCTTGATCTATACTAAATTCATCGCTGCTCTTTCCGTGAATGTAAGTCTCTGCGAGCAGACTACGTAAATCTCGTGTCCGATATATTTTCTTCTTCTGTTTATTTTATTGTTCGATCGCTTGCTTTCCGCAAGAGTGATTATACAATGAGTCCTCGGGCCAGATCAAGTAGTTCATTAGCAAAAGGGCCTGCTTACTTTGAAGGACTAACAATATATACATGGTAGAATTTAGATCATGTCGTACGTAGAACTGTTATTAGGTACATCAAGACCCGCCAAAATCTAGAGTTACATTGCGCTAGGCCTGCATGATTAGGGCGCACCTCGAAAAATTCGTCCATTCACAAGCTGTCACGTTCGTCGGTTTACTCTTCGTCTTTCCCCGAAGACGTGTACACAATCGAAATACGAAGGTTTTCGCCTGAGGGCGACTGAATCCAGCTTTTCACGAGAACATGCCCTGTGCGATTTGATGTTTTGCCTTTTACTCTTCAATAATTATATATAGACTCCAGTTCAAAAATGGAAAAAAAGAAAGTCTAGTTAACCCCACAAGAAGATGTGCGATTTGTATGAAGCACGGAAAAGCAGAGCTCCAGTGACGTTTCCTTTCTTCTCTTCTTGTTTTGTCATCCCCGCCTTTTCTTTTTCCGGGTTATCAGCCCCACTAAAATTTAGACGACCTGCAATTTTTCCAGATTCTCATCATGGGAGGGCCAACATGTCTGAAGAGGAATCTTGAAGTATTTGTTGCAGTTTTACCGTGTGAACGAGCAGTAAATGGTGCATGACTTATGTCCGAGAAGCTCAGGGATGGTTCCTCTCATCCCAACTGACGACACCTGAAGGCCCGGAACATGGAGGAGGAAGTCGGGTTGGCCCACAGAACAGTGCGACTGCTACTGGTGCAGCGATAGAAGCCTCTCACGGTAGAGTACGTGCCTTTTTAAGTTATGTTTTGTTGTTTGGATTTCTAGTTTAGATAGGACTAGATATGATCGGATATAAAATCTATGGATTTTACTATATTCTATTTACTATTTGGTGAATTCCAGTAATAAAGCCGGATAGTTTCATATCTTATCATGTCTGCAATTTGATATAAACAACATATTTGTAGAAATGAATTAAAAATTGCACAAACAGAGATAGTAAGAATTTCTCACGGCACTCTTGCTTGCTTCATTTTTATTTGTTTATATTTTTATTATTTTTCCTTTTTTATTCTTTTCCTTATTTTTTTCCTTTTCCATGATTCTTTAACAAAAAAATTTAATATACCTAAATTATGTAACAAATATAATTACTAAAATATACATGCTGAATTTTGTTATAAATTACAAAGAAATTTGAATATAGAAATTTGAATATACAAATAAAAATAGGAATAAAAATGAATTTGCTGTTTTTTAAAATTTTTATATTAGAATTCAAATATTAATTTAATCTCATTAATTGAATAAGCTTGTTATTCAAGAAAAAATAACTTTTATATTATGAATATTAAAAATCATATCCACATTTATTTCGCATCTCTAATGAGTTAATTTTATATACTTTATATTCTTTTTATATCCGACTTTATCTTATCTTAAGTAGACACCAAATACAAATATGATAAATTTTATTCTATTTACTGAACATAGTCTTGCATTTCTCTCAAGGGATTTGTAGAAGACAACATTGCGGATGGGGACCAAAGGGTTCGCATCCAGCTAAGATTTTGCAGTAACTGGATCTTTTGCATTGTTTGTGTGTCTGTCTCTCCCTCTCAAATTGACATAAATGTACCATCAGATCTTTTACAAGTCCTTGTCGTGTATGATGAGTGACATACGCACCGCTCATCACGAGTCTCTCAACTCAAACGTCCTGAAAACTGTCATGTGTGGGGAAACCCCTTGTGCCCCAAGAGTTGTGGAGCTTCAAATTACACGACGTATTCCACTGGCCGCACGTTCGTTGTCATTAGATAACGCGGTGCAGGACAACCGACTCGACACTTCTCGTATGAGATGCTAGCACGGGATGCAGCCAATATGCTTCTCTCCATCTGCGAGATTTGCGGTAACTAGAAACCTCAACACAACACTAGGCAGCATTTCACGAGACGCCACCGCTATCAGCGTGACATTCCATCCACAATTACACTTACCAGACCGAAAATTTAGGTCACTGGTGTTTGGACTTTTGATGTCGCACGACCCATTTTGGCAACATGCGGCTGCCATATATCGAGCATCTGAAGATACTCTGAGAGGATGCAGAGATTGTGGAGCTCACGAGAACTATATAGGACGGGGAAGAATCCAATGGAATGTCCAACACTAATGGCCCATATTCAGACTCACGAGCTAACAGGTTTAATCATCGTCCCTCTGTTCTTGTCGAACACTCCCATCAAATACCAAATCTGTACGAAGAACATACACATCGCCGAACCCTCCATACTTGGTTTGAGCAAGTAACAATGTCGTAAGCATACAACAACACTAGGTTTCTCTAGTCTCAAAACCCTACTGGTATAGACCCATCAGCCGAAAAGGCAAATCGCGAGGGATAAAACTACATGATTACAATTAGAAGTTAACTCTTTCACAAGCGGTCATCCAATATGCACGCTCGGGCCTGACTTTGAATTAGAGCACCCAACTGCCGCCTGATGGTTCTGATCCACAAATATTCTACTGCTAAACTGCGAAGAATGGGAACCAGTTTTTCTCAACTTACCGGGATATTCCTTGCACGTGGTGCCCTTAAGAGAGAGGTTCTTCTTGACACGATTCCTGTTCAGCAATATCATGGCATTTCGAGGAGGTGCATGCAGTGCTCCTTCGACACAATCCCCAACCTGTGTACAACCCCAAGAAGGCCTAGATGGCCCACCCTCAGAAAATGTTCTAAGCCTAGGAAAACCACTCTTCATTTTAGAAATAGATCCCAACTCTGGGGAATTCCCTTCATCCACTCTTGCGCATAAAGGGCAAGGAGGGTCACTTTTCCGCATCTTAGGAGTCGTCTGCTCCAAACACTCTGCATGAAAAACGTGACTACAAGAAAGGACCCCAGCGACTGGCATATCTCCACTTCTGACAATCCGACGTGAACTCCACGGGGATCTATGTGAAAGGAATCTTTCACACAATCCGCATCTGAAAGCATCAGATGAGTGGGAGTGGGAGTGGAAGGATCGGCCAAATATTTCAGATTCCAATGGCTCCGATGCATCTGTCAAGTCAACACTGCTGCTACCACTACTCCAACGATGAACATCTCTTTGTGGAGTGGAGGAAGCATCGAGCCCCAAGATTCCAGCAGCTGCAGGATCAGAAGCTTCTCTAGCAGGACTATTGGTGGGAAAGGAAAGTGGGTGAATTGGCTTGGATATGAAGAAACGACGGCTAGAGATGTTGCGGTGAGTGCGCATGCATGACTTAAATGCAGGTTCTGACTCACTACTGTCTGAGTGGGATGAACAAGAACCTAAACTATCCCGATTCACCATGGTTCCCTGCAAAGTTCATAAATTGAAATAATCCCTGAGATGCCAATTGGTATGTAGAAGGGATTACAGTGAGGAGAGAACACAGTACCTCCATCATAGATGCAAAGGATAACGAACGCGAAGCTTGATCTAGCAAGATAAAAACAAGTTGTCAAAAGTTCAGAAATGTTGGCACTATGAATCATAGGGATGGCACAAAAACTGTTTAATCTAGAAATTCTTCATTGAAACATGGTCCATCTCAGTGCTACTAGGAATGCTCCATAAACAAGTACAATCTTGCGAGAGGAAGAAAGGAAAGTAAAAGTAGGTTCCAAATTCAGATGCCTATG
This sequence comes from Eucalyptus guilfoylei, assembly GCA_016097605.1. Taxonomy (NCBI): domain Eukaryota; kingdom Viridiplantae; phylum Streptophyta; class Magnoliopsida; order Myrtales; family Myrtaceae; genus Eucalyptus; species Eucalyptus guilfoylei. The sequence goes on along the minus strand of CM027861.1, from coordinate 21,507,439 downwards.
CAGGAAACGTTTAACAGCAAACAAGGAGGTGGAAATGTACCGCTTGTATATCTTGTTAATTCTTCTCAGATATGAAATTACACTTCTCAAACACATAATGCAGTCTCATGCAAGGGGTGGCTAGGAGCTGGTCAGTCCATATTGCTGGGAAGCACTTAGCCCTCGAAATTTGTAGGTTTTGACATTCAACGAGAATACAGGACTGACCAAGAGGTGATCTACTCCTACCAAGATTTATTAGATATCATATTCAATTCTTAGGATTTATTAGATATCATATTCAATTCTTACTTCCCCAATCCTCTGGTAACAAAATTAGTAATCAAATAATTTAGCTTGTAATTTGGATGGCATAAAAAAGCTGACAGCCCAGCCGTCTCAGAAATGAACGCCCTAGCTATCTCAGCTTCAGTACAACAGAGATGTCAATAGTTAGCCTAGCTTATCTCACAATGCTACATTCTTGCCCTCTGTTATTTTAAGGTATAGTTTAGGAACCATATATATGCATTCTAGAGCAACGGTACGCAGCTCCAATTAGAACTGAAGATATGTTTTTCCATAGCAAAACGACATAATGTACAACTTCTAAATATACGCCAAAATAACGGATCCTCAAAGAGCATATTCATTCAGACAAAAAGAAAAAAAAGAGTGAACTCATGAAAATACATAAGCCACGTTTGGCCGACATCAGATTGGGGTCCCGCCAACTGACAATTGATCAAACGTTTTTTAGTAGTGTCACCTTTCTAGGCCAATACCAGTATGACCTACACTTGAGAATGCAAAAGAATCTTTGCTTGAAACACTAACACTTGACACATCCCAAGAAAAACCAACATGTTGGGTCGGGACTGGTATTATTTCAGAGAGAGAGAGAGAGAGAGAGAGAGATCATCCAGTATGAATCATTAAGTGGCTGCCATTCATAGAAAAATAGCACGTGAACAAATATTCTAAGGTCTTCAAAAGTCAAGATTCTACGAGCCAAACTTCCCGCTTTCTCAAAAACTAACTAACAAAAAGCATATGCATATGCAAAGACTTTGGACAAAACACATGCAAATGCAGCAAAAAAGAAAAGAAAAGGAAAGACCGCATCAAAACATAATAGTTCTTGTATCCAACTAATAATTTTATTTTTTCCATTAAGAAGAGCAAACAGAACTGCAATTGATATATGATAATATCAGAAATTAATTTAATCCAAAGAGTTTGTCAGAAATCATCATCTTAAAGAAGATGTGATGTCACTTCAACGCAGAATATCAGTGAAAATGCTTGAACATCAAAGAACTGAACAATCATGGAAAGTTCTAACTTCTTACTCTAAAAAATCAAGAAAACTTAAGATGGTCTTGCAGTAGAGAATAGCAATAAGCAACCAAATTCAAACAGGATAAGATATTAGAGTGAGAATGCTTCATAAAATGTACATTTGATGCTCACCTCTTCTAGTTGGAGTTCCATAGTCCTCGACGTTAATTTCTTGTATGGCTGGAGGTGTCCATTGGGGACCCTGAGACTGGTCAGATGGACTACTTAAAAATAGCTCTGCACCATCAGAAGCAGAGTATTGATGATTGTAGAGACGGTTGCCTCTCACCCATCCCCTACTTCCTTTACTGTTTGAAGATGTGGATGATCGATAAAGCGGATCACTGTCCCGCAAACCATTAGGTAGGCCCTCATATTGAAGCCGGATATCCAATCTCGATGGAGGTGGCGAAAAGCTAGTGTTTGTTCGCCAATAAGGCTCATGTGGGCCCACAGACCAGTCCCCACTGGCTGCATGTGATCCATGTGGCCTTGCAGCCACACAACAGAGCGACCCCGTTTTAGCTATTTTCTGTATAACTCCAGAAGCTAATATGTTAAACTTTTAAAACTGGACAATGATCAACTGAAATCAATCCGATAGCTTCTACCATGTCAGCTCATGATTCTGTCAAGGAATTAGGTTCATCGACTACATAAATGTCTGCCATTGGTGCTTTAAGTACAAGGCAGTATTGCGGCCAAGGAGGACACCTAATTCTTACTGGCAAACTAACAACTTACGCTCCTGGTCAGGGTAATTGTGGCTCCTTCGATGTCACTATCCAGGAAGAACACAAATCCATCCTGAAGAATGTACCGCTGTGCCTACAGTAACCAGATTTCAATAAGAAACTATAAGGAATCACAAAGGAAAATTCTGGTACATAAAGGAAAACAGAAAAAAAGACGTCACAGGGAGGCTACAGACGAAAAAGGAAAATAAGTTCCTGAGAATCTCTACAAGAATGCCATTGCTAGGAACGCAGATCATGGCTGCAAGGCGACACCATCGTCGTCATAATTAACAACAAGAACCAACATTCTCGAATAACTTGCAATTTCGGGTTTACGCAGCCATGACCTCGAGCAGAGCAGTTCCCCGGAATTTCCCAGCGGACCGGGAAAAACACAAGGGAAGACAAACCCTTCCACCACAAGACAAATTTCTGCAAGAGTTAACAAAAAAAAAAAAAAAAAAAAAAAAACCGAAATTTACGGCAAAAATACATATCCCATCATCTATCACCAGACAAATCCCGAGATGACGGAAGAATCGAAAGCCCCCCCAGGTGTCCAAACAGCTGAAGTCTGCAGTGCTGTAACAGCATTTCTGCATGAGTCACCCTCACCAAGAAGTTACCGAAAGGGAAAAAAAAATTAGAACTTGATACCGAATTCAGTAAATGGCTACCCAAAAACTATCTCCGGAGGCCGAAGCGAACCGACCCCCCAAAAGAAGCCGCACGCATTTTCGAAATTCCCCACTAACCAAAGCGACAATCAACGCCATTTGAACTAAACAACTCGAGAAATTACCCCAAAAAAAAAATGCCCAGAAAAAAGTTCAGATGGAGCCAACACTCACCAGTGCGATTTGGCATCGAGGAAGACGGGTAAGAGAGAGAAAGAGAGAGAGAGAGAGAGGGTGTCATTAGGGGGAATGCGGTGCTTGGGGATTCATAATTTGAGGAAGATGAGCACGAAACTGCATTCAAAGGACGAAAAGCCCTAACGATTCCGGACAGAAGAGAAAAGTGCGGAGGTGTCTGCGTCATTTGCATCGAGGTCCCCCATCTTTCAACTATTTCCGCATATTCCCTGTGCCTTTTCTTCCCCACTTGGTCTTGTCTTGTTGTGACCCCAGATTTATGCGCTAATCATATTAGGATTCCTTTATTTAGCTTAGTGGACGATGAATGATTCGAAATTATTTTTAAAATAATTGATTGTATCGTTTACTAAAATAAATGTACGAAAAATATTTTTATTATTTATGAAAATATTTAGATATCAATTATTATTTATAATGGAAACATTTAAGTGATATAAGTAATCAATTCTAAGAAAATATTTTTTAAACAAACATTTTAACAAAATAAATGGAGTCCAAATATTGTGTGATCAATTGATAGTTGCTTGAGCTAAATATATCCAGAAGTGGCACAAAAGGATAAAAAAGAAATACAAGAACTGATTGGCTTTTTGTCCATACTTGAGTCTCTCCATGTTACAAGGTAACTAATATTTCCTTCCATGAGCACAATTTTGTTGGAACTATAGATTTATAGGCTTGGCGACCCGGGATGATCCTGCTCGATTATCTAGATCGAGAGCTCGAATAAAGTTAGTGTATGATTCTTACTTTGCTAGTACTTCCACCTTGTTACACATCAAAGAGGATTTTGACAAATGTTTATGACGTTCATTTTCAAGATCATCTTTTGATTCACATGATGTGAGTTGAAGATAAGGATAAAGAGCCCATTTGTGTTCATATCATCAATTGAAGTGACCATATCTTATGCTGTTTGCTTGCTATAATTTGAACCATTCATTGCTTTCGAAACAATGACCTATGTGCCTCGAGTGATGTGGATTCTAATTATCAAGTTCGTGCCCCATCAACCAAAATTTCTTCTCATGGCAGAAACAATTCATCTTCTCTCCTTCAATGGCAAAAATGCACATACATTCTGAGTGTGAGGCAAAACTGAAAAACGCTACAGAGAGTAAAGGTGGGCTTGAGTCAACAATGAATCTGATAGCTGTGAATCATTATCGAGATTTCAGGACAGAAATTTGAGATTAAAAGTCGTTTTAGACTTGCTTTACAATAGAAAAGATGCTACAAATTTTTCCATTCAGACCACGGTAGGTTCTTTGTCAAGGGGCTCTGTTCAAAACTGCAAGTCCTGTCGTCTAGCCCACTCTATGATTCATGCTCCACTCTAAATGCGCCCTTTTTGTTATTTTTTGGGGGGGAAATGTTCCTTTTCGACTTTGTGGGAGAAAAGGAGCGGATGGTGTCACAAATGACACGACAAATCGCGTTTTAGATGACTTTATCAAAACGCATTAATGCTGTACCATAAAGGATGCAGATATGTTTATATTTATCGAAGTGGATCTGCTTCTTCAGTGCAGTGGTTTGATGTGCTCTCTCAACTGCATGAATGCTGTACTAAAAGGCCTTTTTTCCCCCGGTCGCACTTGAGATGAACCTAACTCACTGGTTACATGACGACTTCGAGGGCATTAGGACATAAGAAATAATAAAAGTTTTATAGGTAAGATTACCTAAAAAGTAATAACTTATTATAATTATATCATTTCAATCATAAACATTTTTTGGCTAATTGAATCATAAACCTTTTGTATTTGTGTCAATTCAGTCCGTCTCGTTAATTTTGACTGGTCGATGTTGACATGGATGTCGACCATCTTATGTGGTGTCACTGGTGTTGACGTGAATAATTTTAAATAATATTTAATATTTTTAAAAAAATTTATTTATTTATTTGGTCACTACCTTCTTCTTCTAGCTAGTCCTTGCTGATCATCAATTAGGATGAGAGACCTCACTAGCCTCGAGGAAGCTTGGCCATATTTAGGTGAGGCTCGACCTTGCCAATCAAGCCTTGGTGAGCCTTTGGTTTTGCCTAGGTCACTCACTAGGTTGGCGAGGCCTTGCTAGCCTCGCCAGCTTAGTAGGTGGCCAAGGCAAAGTCAAGCCTCATCAAGCCATGGCTAATGCCAGTAGCCCGAGGGCAATAGGCTAAAGGAAGAAGTAAGTGATAAAAAATAAATAAAGAAAGAAAAAATAAATAATATAAAAATTAAAAAAATATTGAAATATTATTTAAAATTGTTTTCACCAGTACCAATGGTGTTGGATAGTTGACGTTTATGTTAGTATTAGCCGGACGGATTAAATTGATACAAATGCAAAAATTTCCAAAAAAAAAAAAAAAGATTTAATTTTAAAATGACACAATTGTAATAAGTTTAAGATTTTTTTTTAGTAATTTCCCTAAGTTTTGTACGACGCTCAGTGTTAAAACTTTTTGTCAAAACATTTTAGTGCCATTTTTTTTTTTGCTTAAGTGTCAGCTCTAATTTATTTCGACGGAAATCCAAAGTAATAATTTTTTTTTTTCTCATTTCCTTGATCGACATGGCTCACCCACATGCCCAATTAGCATTTATACACTCTCAAACGAGTCGTTTACATATTTTGCCCTAAATTAAAGCCTAAATTGGAAAATCAAGCATTTTTTTCGCAAATTCGAAACCCTAATTCTCAAAAGCAATGACGGCAAAAGAGGATTACAAATGTCCAAGGAGAGCCGTAAAATTGTCGAATAAGGAAGATCCAGAGACCATGTTTAATCTTGATTCCTTCTTGATCACCTTCAATCAACCGTCCACCATCTCCGATTGCCATAAGCCACCGTCAAATCTCCATCGCGGTCCACCTCGAGCTCATTGCAACCAAAACAAAGCACATGCTTGGATCTCCCGAAGGAATCCTCTCTCAAGGATTTTTGAAGTTCGAACGTTGGTGATCCTTCTTCATCGCTCTTCGGACGTTGTCGCTCCTGTCGAAATGGTGCCGTCCATTGCTTCAAAGTCTCGTCAGTCGTGCCTCTCTTTTCCCTTGTTTTTTTTTCTATCCAAGTGTTCGAAGTGCCTCGTGCTCACTCGATCCTTCTTCGTCAGCGTGGATCACCAGCACTTAATGTTCTGCTTCAAACCACGATCTTTCTAACGTAAGTTACTCGAGAACAGGGCTACCCTTCAAACCAGACATCTTTGCTTCAAAAATTTTGTACAAGGTTTGAAGTAGAGAGAGAGAGATATTCAGTTGCTTTATTGCGTTTTGTGCTTAAAGGCCACCTCATCGTTCACGTGGACATCTTTCTTATGAAAAAGCCACCAAGATATTAACACTTAATTAAAAAGATCATATAACATTTTTGGTTGAAATTTGTCGCTGGAGGTATTTAAGTGATTGTGTTTTCTCCAATTTAACATTTAAGTGAGCTGGGAGAAATTTTTGACATTAAAGTGAGCACCGTGTGAAACCTTTAACACTTTTACTATCCTTATGACCAACTTAAATATGAACACATTCACTTATTGTTCTAGTTACTTCCCCGTTGGTCCTAACATTTTCCGCCTCTAAGAGAATAAATGAGGAAACAAGTTATAGACGACCATCTGACGAGATCAAAATTTGTTCAACAGACTGAAAAGGACAGAGACCCGATGGGAGAAGGGACAATATTCATCAAATGACCATGAGAGAAAGATACAGTTACCGCTCACAGGGCATTCGTTGCACATCTGACTAATAAATTGTCGTTCAAATTCTTCCAGGAACTGGATCAAGCTTATAATAAGCACGGTTGCACAGGCACTTATGGTCGGCACTCTTCGGCTTTAACCTCAACCCAAAGGAATAAATCAAAGCGCCAGCCACAAGTAACAGAATGAATGAATGATTCAATTCTAGATGTTTTCCATGAACAAACAAAGTCGGACCAGATCCAGCAATCCTACAGAGATGTTGGCCTGATTCAGAGGATGCCCTCCGCTTAGAGCTGTCAACTCCCGTCGGGGTATCCCATTGGTGTCTGTTATTTATATCTTAACGAGCATGTTTCAACATGATGAAAATTTACTTTTCACTGAGAATGAGTCTAAACGTGCTCGTTGCCAGTTAGCCATGCTCGTGATGTGCTCAATTCCAGGTGTCTCTGGATAAATTTAACAGCAGCCCAGCAACCACATCATAATGCAAGTTCTCTTTTTCTCAGGCTTAAGCATGATTCAGTTACTTCTGGTCATATGACAGGAACAATAAGAGCATGTTTGGTTTCAACAGCCAGTATCTGTAAGCCCGTCTACAGTGTTAGTTTTGCACCATATCTAGCAACAATCCTCCAGTTGCAATCAACATCTCGGATCAGTAGTTTTTCATGAAGCAAAGTCCATTCAACATACTCCTCATCTTCTTCTACAGTGCTGATAAAGATCCACATTACTATCAGCTCAAAGTCAGACAGGCACAAGAATGCGCTACACTACGTAAACACAAACGCTATATTGTGGGATCATAAGGACAGAGTGCACTACCTAAGGCCAAAGGAGTCATAGCATTCTTCATATACACAAATCTAGATATGGCTATCCCCTATATTGCTGATTCCAGATCGAAACGATCCTAAGGGGATCAGACTAGCAAACCCAGGTAATAATTTGACAAACTTCTCTATAAACTGGTGGTTGTTTAGCAGCGCTACTTGTTGGCAATTCCATATATATGAGAGTTTATGAGGGGGGCGTTAGCTAAAAAGGCCGTGCCAAGCTCGACGCTAGAGAATCCAGCCTCAGATATGTTCTTCCCTGTCTCTCTGGTAAGGTGACACCCATCAGCAACGGCCTGCTGCAAGGGATCGAGGATACTTTGGAGGAACTTGAGGATTGTTCCATCTGAATTATCAAGTTTTGAACAATAAATATCAACACTAAAGCATATGATGTCAATTCAAACTTCTCGCAATTCATGCCACAACTGTTTAGAAGATTCCTGGGCTCGTACCTTTTGCAGCTACATGCTCCACGAAGATGTAAGAACCACCTGGCTTAAGCACCCTCTTCACTTCTAAAAAGATAAATATGAAGATCACCCTTTGTAAAAGACTAAATGGCCTCAACCCGCAAGCTATGACAAAGGGGTATAATCCCCACAAATAAACAATGTTACATAACTCCCATGCCAAGTTTTCTACCTGCTATCGGAATAATGACACCTTGCTTGACTTCGCATACTAATGAGGAAGTCGAAAGAGAAGCTTAACACCTCAGATTTGCACTATAGAAGTGCAGGAGTAGACAGATGGTTAAAAAGGAGATCATAGCCTTTACAGAGTAATTACCTTTCAGCGTCAGGTCAACATCACTGACGGAGCACAAGACGAGTGTTCCGACAACTGCTTCAACAGATGCATCTTCTAGTGGTATAGCCTCACCAACCTGGATGACATCAACCAAAGAGATTCTGATCTGAGAAAAAGGCATGATAGACACTGGTAGTTGCCTGATAGAGGCATATCTGGGGGATATAATCCTTGGTATTCAGATTGACTAAGCTGAATAAGCTAGCCATGGTCATTTTTTCCCTCTTGATCCATCCCCTCACCAGATGTAGTATCTAGCCAACCAAGTTGTTTAAGGTTTTTAGTGATTTTCTTTGCAAGTTGACAAATTATTAGGCCATTAAGGTGATCGGTAACATCTTGAAGACAAGAAAAAATTCACCATCTACTTGAGAAAGCATCTTCCATTCTGTATATTTGAGTTAAATTCCCCAAACACAAGTTACCCCATTCTTATTCAATGACCTGGACAAAACTGTCTTCTTTGTTTTTGGACAATTATCACAAAGAATTTCTTGCTAAAGTTTATATGATCCAGTTGACCATGTATCACTCAAGCCCAATTATCTCCGCTGGGTATACCAATTCTAATGACCACACTCCCCAAAAATGCACAAATTCAAAAATCAAAAACAATAAAAAAGAGGAAAACGAATAACACAACTAGTATTGCCATATTCATGCATTCATACTGCTTGGAGAAATTTGAAGTTGGGAGATGGTAGACCAGCTGCTGCTGCTGCTGCCCGAGCATATTTTTCCATTGTTCTCTTTGGGTCTACACCTACAACATGGACGTCGTTGTCATTGGCATAATACTTGAGATTAGGACCTGTTCCTATACCAATCTCCAAAACTTCCTTGACTTTTCCTTTCAGTTTGCCGAATAGCTGGGACTTATACCTTGCAATCTTGCCAAGTAACAGAATGCAACCGCAGATGGTTATGTATGAACTCAAGACAAGTATCTTTTTTGGAGCGAGAGCAAGACAAAGATTAAGACAACTCAGGTAATCTGAAAAGGGAGACTAACCTCAGCCTCATAAGCTTCCATACCCTTATCAAGGACCATAGCTTGGAACTCCTCATACCACTGAGGTCTAGGAGCGTGAAATTTATCCAACATTGCCTATGCGCAGATAATGCAAATTAAATGACGTTAGAGCTTCACAGGCCCAAATCTGGCAATCTCTGTAATCTCTTCGGAAATGTAAAATGGTTAAAATAAAGTGATACTCGACCACATGAGAAGGCGACCTATTTATCCAATAAAGAAGCTGTGTAGCTTTGGCTCAACTATTCGTGGGTTGACACACTCTTACATGGGGAAAAGTCATAAGCTCCAACTAAAGCATGGACATCGATCATATTCAAAGGGCGAATGAGAAGTCAGAACATGAAAGCAAGAGAACCACCCTCTGATATCACACTGATAAAATGCAGATTGCTTGAATTCCAAACAGAATGCAATCAATGCCCAAAATCCAGTTTCCCAGTTCAGTAATGACTGTACTTAACAAGGACAATATGTTAACTGCAACTTCCGGTCCAGAACTTTTATCAAATTCGAGACATTATCATGAACCAAATCACTCTGCTGAATGGAACTATTAGAGAACAAGTTCCCACAACGCATTCTTGAAATTTGATCACGTGGTTGAGTCAGTTTCACTTGAAGAGCAACATTCACAGAATATGAACTCGTGGTTTAATATTACGGCGCTGTTTACCATCTGATTCACCGACTTTCCTTCGACAATGTGGCTTCTGATGGACCTGACGTGAGACTATCGCCAACTTGATTTAAAGAAACTTAAGCGACGAGAGACGCATAAACTATCTGCATTTACCAAAATCGGATTTGAAATCCACCCTCATGTAAAGGAAATAAAAAATCAAAAACGGCATACATGGAAACTCAACGAATGAACCGACATGATAACATCTCAGAAAAATTTTATAATTTGAGAGCGAGCGAGACAAGCATGCGTACCGCATAATCAGAAGAATCATCCGAAGCATTAGAAGGGCGAATTGGGATGAGTGGCGATGTGGTCGCCGCCATGAAATGCCTTCTTCCGCAGCAGCAGAGCCTGCCGCCACGCAACCCTTCACCGACGAGAGCTCGTCTCAGTTCGGAACCAGAGTTTTCGGCAGCTGAACATGAACGAGAGCGCGTGACGACGTGATCGGGGAGAGAGGTTCTGATGGGCTTATGTGTGAAGAAGGTGGGAGCGTCGAACTTGAAGCTGGAGCTGGAGTTGGAGTTGGAGTTGGAGTTGGAGTTGGAGTTGAAAACGGGGGGCCAGGAAGAGGAGTGGAGTATCCTCATCGTCATGTTGCGTGAAGGCAGGATTGACTTCCAGCTAAGAAGCCATGAAAGCTGTTGCTGAAGCTTGTCAGAGAACACCCACCTCTCTCTCTCTCTCTCTCTCTCTCTCTCTCTCTCTCTGTGATAGTGATGGCGATAGGATTTGCTGTGGGTCGTTACGTTAAATCTGAAGAGGGTGGCTCAAAACAAAGGGCAGTTGAAAGGTCAAACGTAAATCCAAACCACGCCATAGCCGCGTGTTTGAGGAAAAACTCCGTTCTAATCGCCCATGGAAGTGTCCTCTCTCTACCATGGTTTGGATTTGGAGCAATGGCGTGGAGATGGTTTGAACGAAATCAGATGATAAATAACACAGTAAATATCAAACCGGGACTTCATATTCCGCGAGTGTCGGCCTTCACGTTGACATTGATTTAAAATAAGGGCGAGTGGTTTCAAGATCTAGGTTCTATACGACCATTGGAATAGATTTCAGGGTCAGTTCCAGAATCTATTCATATTTCACATGTACTATTAATTGAAATCACTTTTAATAATCATCACTTATTGTTACAGTTCATAAACCATAACTTATAGTTAGATATATAATAAGTCTTGGTTATATAGGCTCAAATTAATGATTCCGAATTATATACTCATTATCAAACGCCATTAAATACTGTAGGATTGAGCGAATATATAGATAAAGAAGAACACAAAAACTTATTCCAAGTTTTAGGTTCCATTAACCTATAACCTGGATCCTATCCATCAATACAAGTTCTTTAATTTTTAGAATCTAGAACCTACCTTACATACCTTAGAACTTGAAATCGCACAAGTTTCTACTGGTCTGATTCTCGGGTTCCAAGTTCTACATTGAACCATGCTCACCCCTTATTCAAAATAGGAACCTAATGGTTGCATTCAAAACAGTGATTTGGTCTATGACAACGACTCGAATTTGATAAAAAGATTGTTTTGATCACAAGCTGACATATTGTCCACATTGAGTTTAGGCCTTACTGACATATGTGTTGCCTGCAATACTACAGGCGACCGTTGGAAATGTGTCTCACCCGTTCATCACTCGTCAAAGGGCGGGCTTATTTAGTTCAACTGCCCCCTGTTTTGGCTTACAATTTGTCGATTACAGAAGGGGAAAGAAAACACCAGTTCCACCAAAATGACTCAGCATAGAACATCAAGCTGCTCCTCGTCCTGACAGCTTTTCTCCTCCGAACAAAGATCTTTCTCGCTACCATCCTCTGCCTTGTGGCTCTCATCTTCTGGATCTTCGCTATGGTAGCCATTCCCTGTGACACGTGAACAAGGGACTTACAAAGTTATGGTTACCACTTTGAATTAAAGGAGAAGGATTTTGACAAGTTGACAATCCAGTTCCGTCATACCAATCAGCCTACTAAGGTCATCTTGACCAGAAAACACATTTAGGACTTTGGGAGATAAATAATTTTCTGCACTTGGTTCTTCATACATGGAAAAAATAAATGTGGATGTGCCTCCTTATGATTGCTTGGAAATCAGCAGAAAACTTCATGCTGTCTTTTGCAGTGAACCCTGTTCTAGAGTAGAGGATGCTATAGTAACTAAAGTATCAGTTAACAGTGCCAATGTGCTCTACCTTCATGACCATCATCTGCAGGTGCATATGCTGAACGCCTTGACCTTCCTTGGTGATGTGGGGTGGGCTGATTATAGCAAAAGGATAAAGAGAAGTAAGAAGTCGAGAAACTAATGGTAAACCTGTTATAGCATGGCAGGTGAACTCGAATTGGGTGTATGCACCAGCAATACATGTGAAGATTGTCCTTTCTGCAACCCAAATCTTTGCCATAAATTAATGTTCATGTTGTCCTACTGTTAGCACTTAGCAGCACATATTCTCAGCATGATTTAGTGATTTCAAGAACACAGAAATTAAATGCAAAAAAAAAAAAGGAGAAGAACATGAAGATAAAAAAAACAACCAGCACCAACCATGGCATGCATCGACGTGTAAAGGGAGCCAGAATATCAACTATTAACCAGGAAAATTGAGGCCACATTCTGAAGGTTCAAATAAGTTTTTAACACTGTAAATACTTCTCCCTAAGATCACGCATAAAGTTTTCCTTATTTGGGACACATGCTGTATCTTCATTGCTGGAAAATTCAGTAACCACAGCATTCGCTGAGCAAACTTCATATGACCTGTTCTCTCTCATATTTAAGACGTGGTTGGAAGTCTCAGTCCCGGTACACACTGTGAAATGCTTGTTCCTCATCATATTTTAAACTAGTTTAGAGATTTTCAATATGCGCCAATCATGGTCTGCACGGCTGCTTGCTTAGACCCAATAGGTTGCAATTCTGGCAGATGTTCAGCATAAAAAGTGCAACATTTGCATAAAAGTCAAGTACCTGCAACTTGGGTCGGAGAGCTTCAAGTGGTCCTTTGGGCTTCTGTGCTCCTTGCTGCAATATTGGTCAATGAGGATATTAAACATTAAAACCAACTATAAGTATTTATTCAAAGGTGATATTTGAAGAAGCCTGAACAAGTTACAAGTACCTTATTCAAAGCCCAGTCAGCAGAATCAAAAAAGGCATGTTCATGATCCTGGAGAGCACATTTTTTCAGTGGACACTAGTCTTAATATTGCTGGAGTATATCATTCTGGAGAACTGAAGAAGTGGAAGGGGGACAAACAAAACATACCTTGGAAATCAATGGAGGCTTCTTTGGTAACAGGTCCCCATACTTCTTCTTGATTTTTTCCTCCTATGGAAGACAATTTCTAGGTAAAAGAGTTCCCGAAAACTTTACCCAAGGCCCAGATCCAAAGATAATTGAATACGAAACAGAGTACATGTTATCGACCATCTTAGCTCAGGAAACAACTGTTCTCTGGTTAGATGACTTAAGAAAATGAAAGAATGAGGGAAAAAGGAACAGCATCCACGACTGAATCATATTCTTACTGCACCTGACATATCATCACAAAGTTTTTTGTCTCTGGAAAAGTTGCATGACAGCTACAGCTAAACTAAACAAAGTCCAATATACTGTCTTTATCCTGTACAAGCATCCTGGGCATGATCCTCGATTGAATACAGAATGCACAAGCAGCAATTAGTCATACCTCCTCCTCTGGGGAAGGCACAGCATTCTCGTCACCTACATCTGAATGTAATATATCTTTAGAAGCAACTTCACCATCGCCATCATTTTTAATTGTACAATCAGTATGCACTTGGTCCTGCGAGTCCTCAACAGCTGTGCCCGACATCTTATCGAACGAGTAATAGCTGCAACAATGAAGCTGATGATACCAAACAATCAGGAAAACAAAAACATCATCGCTACATAACAGGATAATCAATTTTTATCTTTTCATGCGTCAGTATCAGAAGGAAACATGTTCCTTCAATTACTGACTCACCACTCACCCAAGAGAAAGAAGAAGATAATTTGTTCGGAAAGAAAAGAAAAAAAAGAGTAAACACATCAGCATCAAGCTAATATCAAAAGAAATCAACAGAACAACCACCCAGGTACACACACATTTAAAGTCGCGGATGCTGCATATGATTTTATACAGCATCGAAAACTATCCACACGGTTAACTTAGCAAACCAATATCTGCACTCAAACCGCCAGGCATCTCTGCCAATCCAGCCTCTCTTACTAAAATTTGAAAACACGATCCGAGCAGTGAACATTCCTCCATTAAAAAACCGACCCAGAAGAAAGATCACTATGCCGCATCATGGGTCGGTCTTCTGTGTCGTTCCACGTTTTGATCCTAAAGCATCCTGGTAAGAATTTATCACCTTCTCCTGGTTCAAGCTAGAAAAAACACACTCTTTCGCACGCTTTTTTCAGCCAAAACAACGCTAATTCTGCTCACGTGGTAATCAGCTCTTCAGCTGAATGCGGTCTGTACCCGTTGGTCAGTAACGAACAGCAAAAATCACCTGGAAACTCCTCGGACCTCGCGCGAACCGCCGAATTTTCTTTCGTACTACGTTCGTCGCTACGTGCTCAAACAAAACTAAGTAGGAGCGAGATTACCTGATTCGAAAGAGCTCCGACGAGAAACCCGGAAGCGGAGGATTGCAAGAATTCGAACGCGAGAAAGCGTTTGAAATGGGAGACGAACAGAATCGATGCCGAGACACCGGGAAAGAACGAGAACGAGATGCTTTGTCTGCCTGAATGCCACGCCACGCGCATTTGTCTTTTGGATTCCAGCGCGAATTTTATTGATGACGTCGAAGTTTTCGTCATGGCCACTCGTCACGAGCCAACACTTTAAAAACGCGAACCGCGCACGCGTGATTTATGTTAGGATTACTTTTTATGATTAGCTCGTTCGGCTTCGTTTAAATATCACTTAGTGATTTTTCAGTTGGTAATTCTTTTCGTCCACTTTAGACTTTGGCTTTGATTTGGAAACTAGTGATCTAATTGTGGAAATTCACTCCCACTTAATGAACTAATGATAGAGAGATTTAATACTAATCTCGACCAATTCAATGATAGAGATACGTCTTGGTAGGTACCGATCCTTTTCTTACGATCCAATAATGGAGATTGAGTTCCACTTACTGATCCCACGGCTCTTGTTTCTCCGGATCGATCACTTGGCAATCCGTCCGTGACACGCATTTATCATTCATCTTTTCTAATTAATTGTCCATGTATTTAGTTTCCAGTACGACGGAAAATCAATTCGATCTCAAATGAGTTTCTAACACTTATTTCATACGGTGGATTGCATTGATTGAGGACTCTATATTATCCCTCTTCGGTGCCGACAAGTCACTTGTCCTGCGAAACATTGTCCATGGAGTTGACTATCCATGGAGTTGACTAAAGTACCATAATAGATGTAGATTGTGACAGCATCTTAGGCTCTTGGAACCAAGCTAATGCAACAGAAGCCTGTGAAAACTGAGAAATGTGGTTATGGTTCAAGGACGTCTTGCTATTGTCAGCCTCAGGCCATGCTTCATCGATAGAATGGTCATCATCCTGTACTCCACCGGGTGGTTCGGCACCAGCTTGAACTCGTAAAACCGGCACAGAATGGCCAGTGCCATCTTCATCTGCAGATATGCTGAGTCCTTCCCTAGGCATATCCTCGGCCCAGCCTGCAAATCGACAAAGAAACATAAAGCATCAGGTGACACCTATTTGATCGAAACAAGCAGTGCTGATTATGGGGTCGTCTCGGTGAAATGACAACTAAGGCAAAGATCACCCATTGCAGCTTGTTAGGCCTGATAGGAAGACAGATCCCGTCATCACATTATAGTTGCTATGCCTGATGACCATACTGAATCGTTCCTCGAAGGCTTGAAGTTAACATAGGCCAGGCTCATCATGAGCAGCTGTTATATATTGTCTCAGTCGCCATCTGTTTACCTGAAATGCGGTGAACTTGAACGGAGAAGCATTTTGAAAGAAACCCTCCTTCAGCCACCTCTCGGGCTTGAACAAAGCGGCGTCGGGACCCCAGTTGTATTCCATTCTTCCCATGGAGTATGGTACATACGTCACCATCCCTCCTGCTTTCACTTTCGTCCCATCAGGCAATATGTCGTCCTTAAACACACCCTTCGGATCCTGTGGTCAAGTTTTTGTTTCGTGAGAGAGAAAAACAGAACAGTCATTTCTTCATTTTGAGTATATACTTAGAAATATTTACTTAAAATCAGAAATATCATGCATGCCTGAGGTACTGCTGGATACAGGCGCAGCGTTTCCGTGATCACAGCATGTAGGTAGTGCAACTTTCCGAGGGCATCATATGTCAATAGTTTTGTGAATTGTGTCACTCTCCGATTGAATGATTTAGGGTCATCCACATTGTAAGGAAGCAGTGAGACCTGCTCTTCCCTTGCTTGATCTCTCTCCAAAGTTTCAAGTTCTGAATAGATCTTTTCGGCAATATTTTGATGGGTCATTATCATGTAAATAGACCATGAAAGGGTGGTTGCTGTCGTGTCACGCCCCGCGATCACAAAGTTCAGCACGATGTCTCTGAGGCTTTTGTCGGTTAAATTGCTCTCCAGGTCGTTACCTAGCTCGATGAATCTTGACAGTATATCATGCTTCATCTATAGTTTTCATTGCATAGATCATTTTGTCATTTCCAATTGAGAGGATAAAAGAGGAGTACTTGAACAATGAGAATCCGGCGGTTGATGTTTATTTACCTTTGCACCTTCACGAAACTTGCAAGCTGCTTCTACCTCGGCTTTCCGCTTTCTAATGACAGAGTAGGTAAAATCATCTATCACTTTGATGGCTTTGTCAAGAAGAGCTTCAGACCCCACATTCAGAAATTTCTTGATCCTCCAGAGGGGATCGATGAATCGAAAGGTCACAATTATGTTTGCTGCATCAAAAGATTGAGCGAAGCAGTTATCTGGTAAATCCGGAGCCAAAGTTCCTATTTCAACACCGAATCCCACTTTGCATATGGAGTCCAAAGTCATCCTCATCAACAGTTCCTAAAGACAAAAAACTTCTCAAGCTTTGTCAGGCTTCATACAGCAAATAGGGGGCATCTTGGTGAAACATGAACCGAAACTATTTCATATTGACTCCGCTTTATTGTAGGAACAGATCTGTCGTTGTTAAATAGAAATGAAATTTCTTTTAACGCCATTATTTACCTGCATGTCCACCTCTTTGTTGCAGAATGAAGCTTGACTTAGGATGGAAGAAAGCTTCAGACTATATTCTCTGAAGACCACAGTGCTAAAATCCCTCAAATTCTTGGAAGCGAATTCGAAACTCGCGGTCTTCCTTTGCTTCCTCCAAGATTCACCATCCACATTAAATATCCCGTCTCCGAGCAAAACTTCCATGTATGAATGATAAACTTTCCCCTTCAGCGACAGATAATTAACCTCTTTAATACAAGATAATAGTAATAATAGAAAGAAAAATTGAGCATGAAAAGATAAGAAAACAACCATCAATCACTGCCATCACCAGAATCTATGCAAATCTCAACAAATTGAAAGCAAAAAGTGCTTCCTTGATGCATGAACAAGCTATTTAGGTGATGTAAAAAGAGATTTTCTTGATATGCTCAAACCATTCAAAAAATTAAGGGAATTTTTATTGGGTGTTGCTGGTGTTGAAAATGAATCTCTCTGAAAAATAAGTAGGAAAATTAAAAACCTGAAACAACGTTATACCTTTGGATAATTTGCAAAGTTGGTCTTCAAGACATGTTCTACATTTTCCGGGTCTGCAATGTAGGTATAGGTTGTAAATGGCATAGGGACCACAACGGTCCTCAACTTGGACAAGTACTCAACTAGCCAATCATGCATCCGCTCGTAATTCATGAACTGCTCGATCGCCGCCCCTACCAGTGGCCACGTCTTCGGGCCATTTTTATTCCTCTGGTTCCATCTGTGGATAATGATCCATGACACAATGACACAAATAAAGGTCAACCATCCCATATGTACATCTGGGAGATAATGTGCCAACGAGAGACCATGGGCTTCCATTCTGGAACGATATAGAATGAAGTTCTACACATGGACCGGTTCTTATAATGTGCATAGGAAGTAGGTTACCGCTTGATCGATGGACAGATAAAAAGATGGTGGATTAGCTTCTGTTTGAAAACAATCTTTTCATGCTCTTCGCAAGAAGCTTAGGTTCAAGAACAATCACATCTTTTGAACCACCAACCTGACTTCACTCAACTTCCGACGGTAAAAGTGAGTCATGAATTTGGTGCACATTGATAGGGAATAAGTAAGATGCACTAAAGCAATTGATGGGAATGATCCAAGTTTGCTGGAGTAAATGATACCCTCCTTTACAAGTGTGAACATATGCGCTACTGGCTGCCCGTGAACATCACACAGATAGCTTCTCCTCTTGATAATCCTCACCGATCTGAATAAGCTGAAAAAAATTAATATGTTGAACAATGGAAGCGATTCTGCGCTGCTCTTTCATGATAAGCCCACATTTATTAATCAATCTATGTCGAGCAGTCAACCCAGTATTCATTGTCTCTTGAATTATACAATTGACCAAAATAGGTGCCGTGCCACATCTGCTAAAAAGAAGTAATATTGTGCTTTCAATTGTAACTTCTGGATGTAGCAACTTGTCGAACTTAGAGGCTATTGCAGAATGGCTAAAATCTTTAAGAACCATTACATTTCAAAATTAGTTGCACACAAATTTCACAACTTGTCAAAAGAAGTATGTACGCTCTCAAGTCTAAACACACAAATTACACAAATTTAAAAGACAATCAGCACAATCCTCCTTTAGTTTATCAGCCTGCGAGCGATCACAATACACCGAATACAGAGTTTGGCAGACATATCTTGCGTGGCTTAAGAGATTTTTCTGATTTGGTCATAATTTCCCTTGATCTGCATAAAGGCAAGACACTTTGTTTCCATGTAACTGAAGTTTCTTCTCAGCTCCATAAGCTTCACCATCAACAATGATGTTTTGGCCATCAAAGGTTGGATGGTATGAGCTGCCTATCAGAAACTGTGAGATGGGACCAAAGTAGTCCAATTGCAACAGATCAGGAGTAAGTGAGCAAAAGTTAGGTAATCTCATAACTTGCTTGTCACTAGCCTCATTCGTCATGGTTCGGTTACTTTGGCCATGGAAGTCTTCCACTTTTTGATCCAAAGATTTACTCGAGTGTTGCTTCTTGTATATCCTGCATAGGACCCAATCCAACTGAAACGCAACACACGAAAGAGTAAGAGACACAGTCAAGTTAATCATAGGCCAGTCACTGATCCAAAAGATAAAAGAAGGCTTACTTTCATAGAGCGATGTTGCACGTTCGTCCTTGAATCAGCCAAACGATACTCGTGCATGATCCAATCCGTTTTTAAGCCCGTAGGTGGCCGGCCCTTGTAAAACACAAGGGATTTCTTCACCCCTACATGCTTAGACCCGCTATAGATCGCCTTGTCAGTACCCGTGGCTTTCCAATACCCCGAAACTGCCGCTCGGTTAGGACGCGCCCCGTTTGGATACTTCCGGTTACGCGGGGTGAAGAAGTACCATTCCTTCTCGCCAAGCTTGGCTTTTTCTACAATCCATGAGATCGAAAATGTTTACTTAGTACAGCAATTACCGGTACTGAACTCTCATAACAACTACTGATGTTTTCTCCATACAAGCTACAGAAACTACATTAGACTTCGGCTCGTCATCTTGGAAACTAACCAGTCAATTGCCATGGATCGAATTTATAAATATCGAGTTCGGAGATGATGGACACAGGGCATGGCCTGGACATGGCTTGGTTCTGGAGGTAATACACGATCAGTTCTTCATCTGTAGGGTGGAATCTAAAACCAGGAGGGAGTTCGTAATTCATTGCGACCTCTTGAAACTCGAAACTCGAAACTGGAAAAGAGTTGAAAAGCAAGTAAAACAAAGTGCTGATGCTAAAACCACCTGGTGTCTGCAATATGTCTTAGCTATAAAGAGGAAAAGCAAGGCTATGGGAATTGAAAATGGAGAGCTAAAGAGAAACCAAGTTGTTTGAAATGTTTGCATGAAGATGGCCTCCCCTCTTATCGATGGTCCCTTTATGTCGTCTTGTGAGATTTGCATGGGTTTTGATGAGTGGTTTCTCGGACCCGGATTTCTCACTTGGTGGCCCTTTGTCATGCTTGCACAGGCCAGACGAAAAGCCTCATGCTCTCCCTGATTGGGACCGCCATTCCCGAAGTTTTGTCCCTTCTGTGAAGTGTATCTATGTACCGTATCTTTTCCTTGGAAGCAGCACTAAGGAGAATTGAAGTTAAAATTATCGGAGATTAATGGAGGGACTGAACGCTTTGAGTCTAATGAAGTGAATTGTGTACTCTCTTTTTTTTAACCACAATTACTCCATACATAATCTCTTGTAGCTGGTGACCAAAGAGATTAGCTTGATGACCTCATGAGCACCATCGTCTAATCTCACAACTTGGATATCTAAATTAAATTGACTTTTGACCTCATTTTCGAGCTATCAAGAAAGCTAATTGAAATAATAGATTGATCATGCGTTAGAGTACTAATCAAATATGCAATATTTACTAGTTCTAATAAGCAAGGGATATTGCGCACAATCTTAAAAGGGTAGTTCATACACTACCTCCTCTCGCAAAGGAATTCATTTGAATAATTCGCAAATTCATGATAGAAAAGAAGTTGAAATTAGTGATTATCTCATTAATCGATAAACGATTCGATAAGTTTTTTTATGCAATCAAATCATTTATGGGGATAGTGGATTATTGCACTTTGGTCACGGATTTCGTACCCACCTTATGTTGTCACTCCACAACATCATGAGTTTGTCCAAGAACTTTTCCTATCGACGGTACGCCTCTACGAACTCCACCATTGCCATGGAAAGAGGAAAAGAAAGTGCTCGAGGGAAAGAGAGAGAGTAGGCATCTCTGTACACCCGCAAGAGTATATAGTTTCATTGTCTAACATCGGATCAGGACAAGGACGCAAGCCGTTCCGGCGAATCGGTGTGCTGACGTGGCTGCGGTCGGACTTTATCTTTGTCCAGATCCCGTGTACCTGCGAGGATAAGATAAGGACCACAACTTGCTGATTGCGTTTTCCTACTGGTGGTTCTTATCACGCCGTCTCACTGCTGGGACCCACATTGACCACAACAGCAATTCTAAAGAAAAGTGTTAAAACTACTGTATATTATCTAACTTGAAGGAGGACTATGATACAGAGCTCGAACGAGTCAAAAACATACGACCTACAAATTCCAGTGATTCGCGGTGATAACTTAGGTCATATTTGGTAATCATTCCAGAAATAATTTTTTTTATTTTTTTATTCTTTAGAACGAAAAAAAAGAACAGAAATTCATTTGGTAAAATTTTTGTTCTCAATGACGAAAATCTATTTTTTATAAAAAAGAAATTCCCACTCGAACTATAATCCTCCAATCACCCCTTTCTAATCCTTGATCTCTATTCACCCATATACTGCCATGTGGTCCTATGAGAATACTAATGTTATTATGACCACTAGTACCGACTTATTGCTTGACAATAGTAGCAGCCAATCCAATCACATCAAACAAATGTCATATGATTGCGGCAGCCAAAAGAGAGAGAGGGCCAAATTGTTATCCAATCAGTCATTTTTATCTCAAAGGTATGGTTCAATTGAGGACATCTTTGAATTTCAGCCATTGGAGATGTCCCATAAGGAGATGTGCTTCTCTCGAGAGAGTAAGGATTTTGGGGAAGAAAAGATCGAGGGTCTGCTACGCCACGTATGGCCCATGGTTAGGCCCAAAACAAACGTCCCTTTCTTGGCCCAAGCTCAATTTCCCACCACCTCCAGCCATGTTTAAAGCACTAAGATTCATGCAGGCTCGCTTGAATGAAACATTTATTCTCAATTGGCACTTTTGCTCGGAAAGACATGAATCAACAAATCACATCTCTTTGTCCAACATAAGACAGTTGGAAAAAAATTGAAAAAAAAGAGAGGGAACAAAAAGAGAGAAAATGAAAAGAGGGGTTCTCTTATGCATTGATAATTCCCAAAATGTTCAAAGCTCAAGTAGAGCCCTCAATGCTTGCTTCTTGATCACCTTCCCATATATTCCTCTTCCCAATTTCAGTGCCTTCTCCATCTCCAACATCGCCCCACCGCCAAGTCCGCCACCGCTCCTGCTCAGTTGCTCCGCCAACACCTTCAACACCCTCTCGTCGCTTCCCGCCGCTTCCGCGACACTGTCCACCACCGCCTCCGCCGCCGGAATCCGCCTCCCCCACCTCTTGGCCGACTTCTCCGACGCGTACGTCCCGCCGTACGCGGCCCAGAACGAGGCCCTCAGGTACCCCTTCTCTTTCCCCCGCACGTTCCACCTCCTCATGCCTTCCTCCAATCTGTACACGACCCCTCCCGCATCCATCCCGCCTTCGAGAGCCGTCTCGGTGTCCCTCAGTTCTTGCTTCGACTGCATCTTCTCCTCGAACTCGCACCGCTTGCAGGAGCAGTCGAACCCCCACGCGGCCGCCATCTCGCGGCGCTTCGTGGGCGGCTGCAGCACGTCGAAGTAGGCGAATGCCAGCTCTTCCCCGGCTCTTATGTCCCGCGAGGCGATGACCATCAGGTGATTCCCCACGTGGAGCCTCCTCGCGTTGGGACCACACGAGTGGTTGATGAAAGAAGCGAGGAGCCACAGCCCGACGCCATAGTAGTCCTTGTTCCTACCCATGACCTTGGCTGAGATCGCATTCTCCACGAGAGAGTTCACATCTAGAATGCCCAAAATCTTGTTCATGTCAAGCTTCTCATCTGGGTAATCATGTTTCTCGCTTGCCTCTGCCCTGAAAATGCTCAGATCCGGAATCTGGAGACCCTCCTCATCTTCCCCTGAAGACAGCGTACTGATCAGGTGACGGGTTCTGCGGCATCTCGAAACGCAGCCGGCCACTCTTTCTATGAAATTCTTCCACATGACCAATTGCTTGTTCTCGCCTGAACCCGAACCTTCGCCCCCCACTATCCCTCTCTCTATTGCGATCGCTCTGGTGACCAGCACCACAGTCCCGGCGTCGATGTTCTTCGTGGCGAACAGCCCCCTCCCGCTGATCTCCGATTTCTTGATCTCCACTGGCCCGATGTACTCCGCGAGCTCAGGAATTTCTCCTCGGAACCCGGCCGAGACCCAGTCGGAGAGATCGAAGTTGCCGGTCCGGGATTGGTAATCGAGCTTCTTGCACTTATTTAACCACACGTTCAGACTCTCGGCGTTCCCGTTCCCCTGAGGATCCAGCGAAGCCGCCGACTTGAAGCAATCGAGGGCAGCCGAGTACCTGCCGAGGCTCAGCAAGATCTTCCCCTTGCAGACCAAGGCTCTGAAGTGGGAGCTCTCGATGGCGAGCGCCTCGTCGCAGTCCCGCAGCGCATCGTCGAGGGACCTCAGCCTCGACCCCGCGTCGGCCCGGTTGGCGAGGGCCAGGCAGAGGGATCGCTGGAGCTTGGAGAACCTGTCCGGGTCGGAGGCTCGGTCGGCGGCCGAGAGGTGGGCGCGGCAGAGGTCGATGAGCTGGGAGCAGAGGCCGGACGACTCGGCCCACTGCTCGCGGAGGAAGAGCTCGGTGGCTTTCGACCTGAGCTCCTGCATGAGCTCTTCCTCTGCGGTGGCCATCTGCTGCTGCTGCTGCTGCCGTTGCTCTTCTCTCGTCGCTGCTCGGTGAGATGGGGTCTACTGCACGGAGATTTCTGTGTTCTTCTCGTTTTGGGGTTGAGGGGGTGGAGGAGCGAGGAACTCTTTTTGAAAGTTTGGTGTGCTGTAACGGTCGGCATTTGGTTCCGTACTTTATGCCTTTCCTTATCCGTCGTTTCTGTAACGCCAACGGCTATCATGGGATTGTGCTCCTCGTCTTTATTTTTTTTGTTTTTGCTTTTTTTATCTTTTCGCGATAAGATTTGTTATTGTTAATTGTCAGGGATTTAATTCATCCATTAGGTGCAATATAATGTTTGAATCTTAGGGCACGTTTGGTAACGTTTCGTTCAAAAAATTGTTTTAGAGAATAAAATAAAAAAAACAGAAAAAAAACTATTTCTATTCGGGAGAACGATTTTTGAACGAAGAACGCGTTTGGTAATTACACCAAATTTACGGTTCTGGAACAAAAAAGAAGTAAATACGTTTGGTAAACTTATATAATTTTTTTGTTCTTTTAATTTTTTAATATTTTTATTTTATTTTTTCCTTTTTTCTTTTTTTTTTTCTTTCTTCCTTTTGGCCAGTCGCCGTCTCGCCCAGCCACGGCAAGGCTCGTCGACCCCTGGAGAGGCCGAGCCTCATCGGCCAACGCGAGGTCGACCTTGCCTTGGTTGGGCGAGCTTGAGCTCGCCCAGATCTCGTTGGGCCACCACTGGGCGACACCGACTTGGCGGTGGCTCGGCGAGGCTACGCCTCACCAGTGGCTGGTCAAGCTCGACCTCATCGGATCTGGGCGAGCTCGGCCTCGCCCAGCCGAGGCCGAGCCTCGCCGAGGGTTGGCGGCCTCGGCTGGGCAACGCTCCGGCGAGGTTGCCGGCCCTCGACGGCCGGTCGTCGGCCATGGCCGAGGCCGACGACCGACCAAAGAAAAAAGAAGAAGAAAAAGGAGAAAAAAAAAAGTGTTTCTCGAAATTGTTTTTGAGAACAAGAAATAAGTTTTTTCTACTTTTTGTTTCTATTCCTATGAACAAAAAAATAGATTTTTTGTTCCCGGAAATAAAAGTGTAAACAAACGCGTTTCTATTCTTTTTTTGTTCCTTAGAACAAAGAAACAAAAATTTGTGGTATGGGGAATAGAAACAAATTTAAACAAACAGCTCCTTAATCAACTCAAATAAGGTTATGTTTCCTAAAAAAAGGCTCTATTTGTTTTGTTGAAAACACATTCCTAAAAAACATTTTTCTCATTTTTTTCGTATTTGATTCGCTTAGAAAAATGAATCAATCTAAAATATTTTTTTAATCAACAAAAAATATACTCATAATTTTAAGAAAATGAATTATACATAATTTTCCCAAATAAGACTTAATATATGCATTTGAAACCGAAACTCTACTTTCGAGTGTGGAAACCCCAACATTGATTTCTGACATCCAAGATCAAGTTGCTAGTACTTAAGCTCAGGACCTCGGTATCCTTGCCCGAATCCCTAATGCCTATGCTAAGTCCATTAAGCCCGAACCCAATACCCCAATGCTTGGGCCTGAGTCCTTGGCACCTACGTTCGAGTCTATCGAGCCCAAGCTCAAGGCCTCAATGCCCTGGCACCCAAGCTTAGGTCCACAAAGGCTGAGTGTGGGATACCGATACTCGAGTTTGGATCTCCAACACCAAGGCGTCCATAAAAGTTGAGTCTAGTTCTTGTGTGCAAGTCCATCAAGGCCGCTCCTAAGACCCAGGTGCTTGTGCCTTGATCTTGAAACTTGGGTTAGGGTCCGTCGAGACCAAACCTAAGACTATAGTGCCCTTGCCCAATTCTTTGATTGCTAATGCACAAGTTATTAGTTCTCGAATAGTGTTTATTTTGAAAATTTTGATTTTCCATGTCAAATAACGAAAAATATTTTCCCATTCATTTCTAAATTTTAGTAAAATATTGAAAAATATTGTTTTTTTTTATTTATAAATGTGACATTTTCTGCAAAATAAATGAAATCTAAGGATGCATCTTTGTTTTATCGGAAACTTTATGATAAATAAAAATATTTTTATAAAAATCATTTTCAAGGAAAATTATTAAATTTCACTTGTTTAATAATTTATGTCTAATGATTTTCTTTTTGTTAAAAGAGGATGTTGTTTTTTCAACCTAAATTTTTTGTTTTTCAGTTTATGAAAAACGTTTTCCCCATAAATGGATTCGTATTCTCTCCTTTAAACACTGAAAAGTCAAAAAACAGTTTCTCTTCAGATAATATGTAAGCCTCACTGTACTTCCTATTCTCTGCTCCCCATTTCGCAACGAAGCGGAGTCATCTAGGCAGCGCCGCAAACACATGGCGGCCGCCACCGCAAGCAGCGAGCGGACCAGCGCGAAGATCCTGCTCACGTCGCTCTCCGCCATGGTCGCCGAATCGGCCACATTCCCCATCGACCTCACCAAGACGCGCCTCCAGCTCCACGGCCAGTCCCTCCCCTCCTCCTCCTCCTCCTCCTCCTCCGCCGCTCGCCCCGCCGCCACCACCGCCGTCCGCGTCGCCGCCGACATCGTCCGCCGGCAGGGCGTCCTCGGCCTCTACCAGGGCCTGTCTCCCGCGATCATCAGGCACCTCTTCTACACCCCGATCAGGATCGTCGGCTACGAGAACCTGAGGAACGCGGTCGACGCGGGCGATCGGTCCCTCCCTCTCCTCGGCAAGGCTCTCGCCGGCGGGGTTTCTGGAGTCGTAGCTCAGGTAGAATTGCTCGGTCTATCGTGTTGATTGAATTATTGGTGATGAGGTCACGCGAGTCGGCTTTCTCTTGTTTAGATGAGCTCTGATGTGAGCTATAAAGATGTTTGCCCTGATCGATTGAGAGCTGTTTGATGCTTTCAGTTCCCGAAATTTTTTTTCTTGTTTTAGGCTATGATTTCTTATGCTGCATTGTCTGCATGTTCAGCGCTTTTACTAGATGCATCTGTATTCAGGTAGATGATCATAATCTATTTATAAGCTGTTCAGAATTCGTGTTGGCAGTCTGCCCATGGAATTGTCATTTGGGCAAGACTTTACATAGTGATGCACAATGGTTTCAATTTAACTGTGCTCTTCGCTATATGGTTAGTTGTTCAGGTTGTGGCGAGCCCCGCGGATCTTGTCAAGGTGAGGATGCAAGCAGATGGCCGTATGGTAAGCCGAGGGCTTCAACCTCGGTACTCTGGGCCTTTGGACGCTTTCAGGAAGACTGTGCATGAAGAAGGCGCCTTGGGGCTTTGGAGAGGGGTTTTTCCAAATGCTCAGAGAGCATTTCTTGTGAACATGGGGGAATTGGCTTGCTACGATCAGGCTAAGAGATTCGTCATTCAGAATCGAATTGCTGAAGATAATATATATGCCCACACCTTGGCGTCGATCATGTCGGGTCTATCAGCTACAGCTCTGAGCTGTCCTGCTGATGTGATTAAGACGAGAATGATGAATCAGGCGACAAACAAGGACGGTAAGGCATTGTACCTAAGCTCTTACGATTGCCTGGTGAAGACCGTAAAATTTGAAGGCATAAAAGCTCTTTGGAAGGGCTTTTTCCCGACATGGGCGAGGCTTGGTCCTTGGCAATTTGTGTTCTGGGTTTCTTATGAAAAATTTAGAACAATTGCAGGCATGTCATCATTCTGATAAACTATTTGAGCGGTACATTATGTCTACAATCACTTTGCATTGGATGCAAGGTTAAATCTCAAGTGAGAATAAGATAATGAGATTCCTCTTTCCAAGATTGAGCGCACCAAATGTCTCCGCTTTTTTGCAGCATGGTCAATTTTCCCTGAGCTGCAACAGGTAGTCATAAGTCATTATCGCTTGCTCTTCTCCTTGAAAGTTAGTCTGGTGAATTAATGCTGTAGCCAACAAGGCAAGAACAATATGAAAATAATCCATTTTGGGATTGTGCTGGGGAAGATGGTGGAGGTGGTCATCAAAATGTTGTTGCTTGTTTTTGGCTTTTGAATAGAAATTGAGATTTCTCTTTGTTTGAATTCCCTCTTCTCTCCAAATTCCTGACAAGAACTCATTACGACTTTTGTCTTGCTTCAAAGACATTTCTCATATGTTTTAATATTGATCTCTGTCACCCCTCTTCTAAGCCCAAAATTAGAAACTTTATAATGCTGTTTATCTTGTGCGGTCTTTTATCTAATTGCTGGGATATGATTTATCCTTTGATGTTTAGGCCACAGTGTGGTAGTACACACGGTTCATAGAATTTGAGGCTCCAATTTTAGCATGCGAAGCTATTCATGGAGTAGTGTAGTGTCTGAGCATAGCCATTTATTTCCGCACACTATGCAACTGTTGTTCCAGTGATTCTGTCAATGTCTTAATTGGTTTTTAGTGTTTGATGAAGTTTCTGGAGTTGTTGGAATGTTAGTAAGGGGCTGTTTGGTAACCATCCAAACAGTACCCGATTTTGATTTTTTATTCTCAGAAGTAGTTTTGGAATAGAATCGCGTTTGGTAAAATTTTTGTTCCGGGAACAAATTTCTATTTTTTTGTTCCTGGAAGTAGATTTGGAATAGAATTAAGAATAAAAAAAAATTTTGATTTTTGTTCCGGGAACAAATCTAAGAATCAAAACCAACTCTTATTTTTCCCTTTTCTCTTCTTCTCTCTTCTTCTCTCTTCTTCTTCTTCTCTTTTCTTCTTCTTCATCAACCGCCATCCCGCGGTTGCTGTCCGCCGCCATCCGCCGCCATCCGCTGCTGCCTGCCGTCCACCGGTCGCCGGCAACCGGTCCGGCGAGCTCGTCGGAGGCAAGCCCAGCCACCGACAAGGCTTGCCCCGGCGAGGCCGGCAAGGCCATTGACGAGGCTCGGCCGATGAGGGCCACCGACCGGCCACTTGAAGAAGAAGAAGAAGAAGAAGAATAGGAGAGAAAGGAAAAAAAGAAGAGAAAAAAAAGTAAAAAAGTAAAAAAATTATTTAAAAATTAAAATAAATTGATTTGAAACAGAATCAATGAGTATCGTATCAAACAGCTTAAAATGCTTAAAAATTATTTCCGAGAACAGAATAAAAAATGAAAATTTCTTATCAGAATCTGTTCCCGAAAACAGAATCATTACCAAACGCGTCCGATTTCTGTTAGCCAGGACATGGCTGAGTTGGGCAGCCTCTTCTCATTCACCCATTTGCTGTGGATAATTCATTTTCTAGAGGATATGCTGGCCCAATGAGTGCATTTGGTTCGGCTTTGGAAATGGGCTTTGGGACTCTAAAGATTCTTGGGCAAATGCAATTATGTTTGGTGAAAAATTTTGGAGGGTCATTGGGGAAAAACAGTGCATTTCCAAAGGGGTTTAGCTCAAGGCTAGCAGCGAGGAGCATTCCACTTCCAGCTTTCGCAACATGCAAAGCCCTGAATTAATGATTTTTTTTTAATTCCTTATTTACCATTTTCTTAAAATAGAAAACCCTTAGATCTATTGCCTCTCTCTTTGCTCACCTCATTAACATAGCTCAGCTGGTGACATCACTTGCCTCTCTTCCACTTCCTCATTAATCTCCTCCGCTGCTTCTGATACTTCCAATTATAGTTGATTTTTAGTCACCCGATTATTTTTCCTCCACTTTCACTTCCTGTTTTGCAGTATAATTTTGCTGGGTTTAATTCGTTTCACTCTTTAGTGGACTGTAATGCCCGGTAGGTTGTAGGATATTTATAAAGTTCTGTTTCTGGGCACTTGTCCTTATTGCTCGATTACATGTTAATTCCAGGGTGCATTTCGTGCTCTCAGTTGATTATGTGTGTGATCAGGTCTGGCTCTTTTTTTGTGTGGTTCCATTGGTATTATAGAGTTAAAGGTTGTTTAATGGATTTTCTGGAAATGTTGTGGTGATCACGCTATAAGTGAAGTATATGTCACTCTTCCAATTATGCTTGATCTAAGAGCTTCAAGCTCATCAGAAAAATCTTTCTTGGTGACGATAATGCTTCCCGATCTGTGTGGTAAAGTCAGACATTTGGTGAGTTCTTGACCTTAACTGGACAAAGCAGGGAAAAAAGAGAATTTAGTGGATTTTAGGTGAAAAGTACGCTTTTGGGCTGAATTTTCTCTTCCTTGACTTGGGTTTGGCTTCTGATCCTGCAAGAAATGAGCTGTTTTGAACGTAGTAGTTTTTTTTAACTTTTTTGGGTGGTGAAGACTGATTGCAATATAGTTCTTGTTTGTGCTCTGGCTGGCTTGCACGTGAAATCAGAGATTTATGTTTCTCAAACTTATACTTGGTAAATATTATTGATGTTGGGAGTAAACTCCTGCTGCATCATGTAGCAAAAATGTTGGATTCCGTCTATGTGCGAACCCTTTGGTGGTAATGGGCCCAAATGCTGAGTCCGGTGAATCAGATGGACTTCGGCATCGGGTTTTGTCAAATTACTAAGATACTCTTCAGGCATTGAGGGATGAATCCATGAATGATCCTCGAGATCACACCGAGATTGCTCAAACCCCATGCATTCTGACGACCATTGCATCTTGGGCATCAACCCTGATAAGATGCACTTACATGTGCACGCAGTTGCAGCCTTTTAGGCCCTAGACTGAATATAGATCTGAGTTGGATGGTCCCTTGTCACTTGGATTTTTCTGGAATGGACGTCACTGGCAATGGGTGCTGTCTCAACTGGAATATGTTACTTTTGTGCTAACTCATCTCTAAAACGGCGATTAGCATGTTACGATGCATCTACGACTGTTAGGAGGAGGCTGGTTCAGAGGGAGTTAAGAAAATAGCCTGGTTGGCAAGGAAGGGTAGGAATTGTACCGTGATTACCTACTTTATTAGATTGGAGTTTTGATCGAGAGTGGTAGCAAATTGTAAAATCGCTGGAGCCCACATTGTTTACAAAATCTGTATCAAATCTTTGAAAATTAAACCACGATCTGAATTACTGGCAACTACAAGAATTACCTATCCGTGTCTATTTAGCCCTAGCATTGTTCCATTTTGATGTGATTTTTTTAGCCAATCAAGAAATGTTTTTTTTTTCATTTATAAAATTCAAACAGTAAAACTTTCAGTCACTTTTTTTGTTTCCAATTTTTAACAAATTAAAAACAAAAACTTAAACTGGTCACGGACTTTTTAAACGTATTTCCATCACCAAGTCATTAAGAACAGCTCAATGTCCCCCAAGTACTCTCATTCCAATTAAAACAAAATCTATCAACAAAATAGCTAGATGTTTTTTTTTTTTTTGGTAACCGAGGACTCCACCACGGCCCCGTGCCCGAACGGCACCGATAGGCCGGGCCCTATACCTCGGGGGAGATTAGTACAAGACAGAATAATTAGATATTAACACCCACAAGAATGCCAAAAAAATTTGTTCCAGTTAGTAGTGTCAAAACCCAGCAGACAGCAAGTACCTGTAGAATTACAACTCAAAGCAATTGACACCCCTCCAGCCAGGTAGCCATGGGTCCTTCCGCCGAGCGCAACGGACAGACAAAAAGGAGAGAAAATTCAATGCCTTCAGATATGAAAACCTGTCCATCTTTGAAAACCTCTCAAATCACTTCCATCAGAGATCGCCAGTCCAACTCCGGTCCTCCCTCCGCTGCCAACACCTCTGTAATACAGCCTCCACTCACTTGCCTCCCCATCCAACTGAACCAAGCATGGACTCCCCACTCCTTCACCATCCCATCCTCCATCTGATCTTCCCAGGATTGCTTCTTCTCCAAGCCTCCTCCAATCCTTCAACCCGTCCCAAGAAACCGCGGCGCCTATGCTCCTCTCTCCGTGTCGGCCCACGCCTTCATACACCATCAAGTACTGGCCGTCTTTCTTGTTCTTCATCACACGAGCATTCACAGCCCCTCGCTCATCGAAGCAACCTTTCCTTCCTCCCAGTATCTTCCCCAGCTTCAGCCACTTGATGCCGTCCCTCGATCTCGCCATCCCGGTGCAGTACTCGCCCTTCTCCGCATCGAAGGAATGGTAATACATTCTCAAATCTCCATTCGTATGGAAAACGACCTGTGGCGAAGATATGAACAGGAAATCCCACTCGTTCTCTGACCCGACGTCAAACAGAGCTCCGCTGTGATGCTCCCCTTCAATTCTTGCCCAGTGCCTGCCATCCTGACTCATGGCCAACCCTGGCAAGGACTTGAAGACCTCTCCTTTTCTGCTGCAGAATCTTTTGGGGTTTTTCACATTGAGTTCAAAAGAATCATCGAAATACTTAACATTTTCAGATGTATAGCCAGTGTAGTAGAGCCAGTAAACAGCACTGGAGGCTCTGACGATGTTACTGGACATAATCACTACCTCACTAGGCCTGATGCTCATTGTGTCGAAAGCCCACCAATCTTTACTGCAATTCAATACCACACCTGCAACATTGGTGGATTTTACCGATGCTCCTCCGCGCTCCCAATGAATCCCATTGCTGGAAACTGCCAATCCAATTGCATCAGAACTAGGATCCTGATCTGAGCTTCCATGGTACCACATGTACCACCTCTCTTCCTCATCGCTCAAGAACCTCTTCACAACTGGAGACCCAACTTCTGCACTGTCCCACGAGTTTGCAGGGCCCAAGTCAAGCACCAAACCTCTTGAGCAAAGCAATGTCGGGGAAGAAGAAGCTGAAGAGGAGGCGTAATTATCTGACGAGGGGGTTGACTTTTCCAGGAATTTCGAGTCATGACCGGATTCAATGCTTGGATTTTTATCGGTTCCATTGGTGATGTCCGCGTTGGGCTTCGTGGAACAGCGAGTGACGAGAGAAGGGGTGCGCCTGGAGTCAAACGTGATCTTATGGAGTGTGAGCAGGTTGGGTTTGAGAGGGGTTGGACATGGAGGAAGAGAGGCAGTTGGGTTGGTAAAATTGTGAGCGGTGGTGAGAGTTGCAAGGAAGCTGAAGCTCTTCATGGTTGGAGATGTTGATGCAGAGATGAATCAAATTGAGCACGGAGGATGTTGACTCCTGAAGTGGGGAATTATGGGCGATGACTGGTGAGACTTTGAGCCACTTCTCATAAGGATATTTGAAGGGAGAATTGAAAGCAGAGATCGGCTCCTTCTCTGGCTATCTTCTATCTCCCAATAAGCTCTCATCAATGGGGTCCCCACGTTTATATCAGAAGGATCTGAGAGGTGCTTAGGAGGGTGGCCTGGTGGTGGTGGCCTGCTTTTCTAGCTACTTCTCTCAGTCATGTGACTCGTTTGTGGATGACAATTGTCCATATGGTTTAGTGATATCTTCCATTTATTTTCAAATTTTTTTAGCTAAGCTATCGGCATAATGATGCTCTAGGTATCCGAAGCAAAATCTGCTTACTTGCTAACGTGCCCTACTTGTTCAAACACGCATTTGCAGTATATGAAACTCAACATACAGCCCCAAAAAAAGTTATGAAGTGAAGTGGAAGATAGATGTTCCTTTCCTTCTAGCGTTTCAAGTATTCTTATTTATCTGGACATAATTGCTCATCTATTTTCTAGGAAGATCTTGTATGGTCAACCTAAGAGTAACCATGTCATCATCAACAAGAGATGCAGAATCGGGTTGAAAGGAGGAAAAGAAAGAAGTGGGTTCCTACGTGTTACCTAACGCCGACGAGTTGAGGAAAAGGACGTGCATTTCATGAAATACAATATGCTTGTCTTTTCTTCCAAGATTTATTGTGTCGGTTAGTTACTCGGCTTCTCCTCTTTAAAAGCATAAACCTGGCTTGATGGGCATCAACCTCTTCGCATCTCACTTCTAGTACTATCCCAAGCTTTCCTGATTCTACAAAACCCAGAATTCATGGAATGAAGTCTCTTTCCCACCCCTTTGCTTTATCCCCTTTTCCAGCATAAATGTTCCAAAGTTCAAGAATGATCTTTTGTCCGATGCTTTTCTTCATGTGCTCGGATTAAAGAGAGGATAGAGAGAATGTATGTTTGCTGCTTAAGGAAGGCAGCTCATGAAGCAGTATTATTCCTACTTTCTCCGCTTTTAGTTCGTCCTTTTAAGAGGATTGCTCTACATTTGGTTATTCTCACATTTTGCAGAATAATCAAGCAACGAAGGGATTACAAACCGCTAAATATGCACCTAAAAGAGAATGAATGGGTATTTCGAGAAGCAACCATTACATTGCACAAATTTCTAATGATTATGCGTCTACCTGGGCAGTCATTCCAAGGGCAATTGGAGATTCCAATTTAATTCCATTTATTCACTCCATTGCCTCATTCATTAATTAGAATAAATCATCGTTCCATTGCGTCATTCATTTTGTTAAAACTAAGCATAGATATCAGATGATGATAGCAATAATAACATCGTTGAATGATAAAGCATGCTTCATCTCATAAGCCTGAAATTTCCAAACCTTCTAGCTCATCAAAATTCTCCAATACTACTCCGCCGTTCTACATCGACAACAGCATATGTCAAAATTATGCACAACCCTTGTAAGTACTCTGCAATAAATCAAATTAGCTCCACCATAATTTCTACCTTAAGCTAAAGTTGCATTCAAAAAATGAAATTTGAAAAGATAAGATCTAGGAACTGTAGCTCATCATAGAACTATAACTCATCGTGACCACTGACCACCTTGAGCCCCCAGCTCATGTCCTCGCAGTGTCTCACATGAGGCACCAATGCACCTGTGTCGGTTCCCGCCTTAGCCTTGCAGTCATAGAAAGGAGGAGCGTGAAAGCATGGTTCCATCGACATGGCTCTACGACAAGGTGGGTTGGGAGCGGTTCTGTTCTCAGGCTTGTAAAGGATCCAAGGCTTCAAACCCCCAAGGCCCTGAGCCACATACCCAAATGTCGACCACGAACTGGTGACTAATACATCAGACATACTAAGGAGATACATTTCAGCCCACGCTTTCTGGTTGTGTAATTGCCTTTCTGTCTGCTGGTATTCTTCATGGCTCGGTTGATAAACCCCAACCAAGTCCCCATTGACAGTCGGGTACTCCCAATACATGTCTTTTAGTTTTTCAGAGTATCCAGAACTTAGAGATGTCAAAAGAACGGCTTTTAGCTTCTGGTTTTCTGGAGGAGAGCTGATAAATCCTTTCTCATCTACTTCAGGCAGCAATTTCTCCTTCAGTGTGCAGGCTAATATTTGGTCCATTACGTATGGGAATGGACCATTTCCCTCTTCGAAAACTCTTACCTGGATCCCGATCTTCTCATCTGCCTTCGCTAAATAAGCCTGGTAGTACCTAGTAATCAGTCCCCACACCCGATTAGTGGGATGAAAGAGGTACCTACCCAAGTGGTGAAAAACAGTCTCTTTATCAGGAAATAATTTGCTCAGTTCTTCATCAAAGGAGGACATCAAGAACAGGGAGGGGACAAAATAATTGTCTGTCTTCAAAACCAACCAAGGAACCTTGGCAAGTACAGTTTGTTCTTCATCACAGAAGAAAAGCTTGTCATGGTCTCCATAGTCATGGGCCAAGTGGAGATATAGATAGGCTGGTAGTGTGTTGGTAGATGTGTTTATGATGTTATTTTTCAGCATGTTTCCATGACAATTGGGAGAATTCTGGCCAAAGCTTTGGAACTGATTAACAAGGGGGAAATCAGTAGGAAGTAACCAAGATTTCTCTGGAAATGGTTCGCAGAAGAGATCCGCCATGTCTTTTCCTCGGTCAACAAGCAGGACACGATTGGTCAGGAGAGCATAAAGAAATGCTGAAGCCAGGGTCAATATTCTGTTTCCCAAGCCACTGAAAGATATCCAGACAATATATTTACAATCCGTAGATCCAATAGCCTTGCCAGAATTGATGTTTGCCAATGTCTCATTATAGGACTGAGTGTAGGGACCGCAGCGCTTATGAAGCTTTTCGTACTCTCTGAGCTTGGAAATGAGAAATGAAGAAGGCTTATGGGGTGAAATCTTCCGATAGATGGCTGTCTGGAACCTGCTTAAGCACGAATGCTTATCGAACTCAGCAGCAAGAAGCCCGCCAAGCAAATCATTCTTAGGCAAGTCCACTGGCGGAGAGGAACTGTCAGTGTCATCTGAACATACCAAATGGAAGCACAAGACAAGGCGATTAAAATTTTCCAAGACAACAAAACAACAATTTGGCGGCAGCAGCAGCAGCAGCAGCAAGATAAGAGGCTAAGGGACGAGTGATTGTTCATAAGCAACTTTAGCATGGTGTAGCCAAGCAAAAATAACAAAAAAAAAGAAGCAGCTAAAGACACTAGAATTGTAAATGTTGGAGATCTAGTTGACAAAAGCATCTCAGAGGATAATTTTGTTTATTCTCTAACGTCATGCTGCCACTTGAACATTTTTGTGGACTCACAAGAGACAACTACAAAACCCTGAGACAGATTACGCTATCATGTTAATCATCATGAAACTTAGAGAAACACAGCATGAGACTCCAGCTGCGGGGTCATCGACGTATGCATGGAAGGGGGGAAAAGAGCAATCATGATAAGCTAATTAAAGCCTCAGTAGAACCATTTAAAGTGAACTCAATCTTCGACAAGCTCAAATGAATTATCTTTATCTCGTAATAATCACAGAGGCAGCAATACAATTGTCGAAGATTCTCTCTTGATTAGGACCAAGCACCGGCAACTAATCTGAATGATGGAGGACAGCTTTTTGATTTTTCATCTCCCGAGCACTAGCTATTAACCACAAATCATCCGAAACTCGCTATCCTTAGCAGATCAAAATCAGTACGACAAGAGGGGAACGTAAAAGAGGTCGATCAAAAGCGACTGCAAGCACAGCCGTAATGAACATCATCCACTCCCAGACGACGTCGAATCTACCTGAGACCAGCGGCGTAGCGTTGCCACTCAGCGCCCTCCCGTCCAGAACCCTCGCTTCCGCGAACCCGGCGGCGCGATCGGGAGGTCGCCGCGCCCCGTCGCGAGGATAGAACACCGAGATCGTCGCTAAGAGAGGGAGGACCAGCAGAGCCGAAGCCAAGATGTGGTTGAGCCTCATCGCGCCGAGCCCGAACCTCCTCGCGGGCGCCGGGAGGAACCCGCGTCGGGCCGAGCCACGATCCGGGGACGGCGACGGCGACGATCGCCTCCGGAAAGACCTCAGATCCATACGGGAGCGCCGGCCATACCGAAAAGCTCGTCGCCGATGACAGCGGACGGACGCTTCACGTCGCGAGATCGATGGCGAAGAAGAAGAAGAAGACGAAGAGAGAGCGATGCGGAGCTGGAGTACGATGAAGCTTTGGCGAAGAAGAAGAAGGAGAAGATGAAGAGAGAGCGATGCGGAGCTGGAGTACGATGAAGAAGAAGAAGAAGAAGAAGAAGCGGACTGGTCGGGGGGAGTGGGGATGACTTCGGGGAGGGAGTGTGATAGGCTGGTCAAAACTCCGACGTGTTTTCCTCAGGTTCTGCTGCTGTTGTCGTTTCTGGTGTTGGCCGCTGTTATGGAATGTTTGGGAACCTTAATAATCCTTTAGATCCACCGACAAGATTAGCGCGCTAAATCGACGGTTGCACACTTTCGATGCTCGATAAATTAGCGGATCTTACTAACGTAATGCAAGTGGCACTTCGTTGCACCGGTCCAAAATTATATTTTATATGATTGTTCTAATCATTGGGAATTTTTCATAAGGGTAATAATATGCGAAAAATTGTAACAAAATTAAGCCTTCACAATTTATATAGAATATTATTCAAAGTAGATCCAAATCTTTTCGGATAGATTTACCTTGTCGGTGCTACGTGAAATGTAAAATTACCGAAATATGAAATGTAATATAAGCAAGTTCATTATTTCGAACGGGTGAAATAACAGGAATCGCCGTATATGTACTACATGCAATATTTTGAGGTCCTTCCCCGACATTTGATGTACACAGTACTGGGGAAATCCTCAATTAGTCACACAGGGTTTCACGTGGGTACAGTTTACAAGGGTGATGCTTTTTCGCGAATATCAACGAATGAAGAGAAATCCAACCTGACTTCTTTAAGGAATCTTTCAAAAATTACTATATTACTCTCTCCTTCGTTGGAGGAAGAACCGTTCATTCCCGATTCCGAGGCACTATAATTTCCTATTCCAATTTTTTGAACCATCCGCATGATTCTAATTATCTTTTTTTTTTAATCCATCATATAAAATTCCTTCCCGAAAGTTAGGGTGTGAATCAATTTCACCTTTCGTTGAGCGTCATTATATCAATAAATTGAACAATCAATCTTAAAATTAGTAAGCAATCCACGTTTAAATCTCAAATGGTAAATCCATTACATTTAAAATCGAGGTGGCTTCTCCACCCTTTTGTAAAGTTGCAAGATTTAATAAATTCGACAATAGATAGGCTAGAGATGCAAAAATTTAACATGGTAAGCCAGTTTAGTAAATAACATCTCTAAATGTAAATGATTATTTAATTTAATGGGTATGTGCAACGCCCAACAGAAACCGCCACGTCAGATAATAAGTTATTTAATTGGAATGGGTTTTTTTTTTTTTTTTTCACCCTGGAATGGGGTTTGGCCTGGCATGAATCGAGACCCGTGCCGATCCGGCTCAGATCTTGGAGACACGCGTCGCGCGCGCGTGGGACAACTACTGACACTTTGCACCGCAACGGCATTCTCGCTCTGCTGCTCCCATCTCCCCTCCGACCGTCTCGATCCCCCAACCAAAACGAGCCACTTGTCAGATCGTCAGGGACCCATGCTTCAAGTTTCGAAACGGATTGGACCATTATCTTACGCACGATGGGGCCGCGCCGCACCGGATCCCTGAGCATAACGAACTCGCATCCTGCTGCAGCGGCAAAGCAGAGCTCTACAGGGAGAACCGGAGAGCCCCTTCCAGTCGCTTCGTTTCCGACGCTAGCGAGAGAGATTTCAGGTGCGAGTGCGGATTCGGATACGGCTTCCTGCACTCGTCTTCCCGATCGAGGTACGATCTCTGCTCCGCCATTGACGAGTTTTCATTGAGCTCGAGGACGACGTGATGGCGAGTCGCCGTGCGCTACGTCCGTTCGCATTTTCGTGCTGCGTCGGTATCTGCCGGAGAAGATGGAGATTTTCGCTTCCATCGTCGGAGTCGACGTCGAATCGTCACCTCCGGCGCCAATCTCTGTCCCCCTAGCCCTCCTCTTCCCCACTCTACGTCGGTTTCCTATTTTTTGTGCTCTGCATGTTTGGCGTTTCGAAAGGCACTTATACTGGACTTAGGGTTGTACACTGCGAAAGTGCTGATCCGGAACCGTCCATAGTCACCGCCTCGGCCGTTTACGTAGCCTATGATGATGAGTGATGACCGCGGAATCTCTCTTTTTCTCTCGTTCATTTGAGTTCGCCGCGCAGCTTGATAAACAATCTTTTTTTTTAAATGCTGTTGCCGGTGGACAATTCCGTTCTCTTCGTGATATTTGAACTGAGACCTCCATAGCTGGCGTGGTGCTTTCGTAGATGTGGGTGTGTTTCCATTTCATTTCATCTGATAGGTTTAATTGAGTGACATATTTGTCCCACTTGTATATTTCTAAGGCCGGCTTTTCGCGCTCAAGACTTCCTCTTTTCTGCGAGTTACTGGTTTGCGTCATCATGGATGTCATTGGCAGGGTGCTTTTCCCTTAGTCTTCGGTTCTGCTTAGTTACTCATCGTACATGTCTCGGAATTACAGAGTACATGCATACTTAAAACACAACAAGAGCTCATTCCAGGACTGCAGAGATGAAGTTTGGCAAACATTTTAAGCGACAAAAGGTGCCCGAGTGGGTCGAGGCCTATATGGATTACAGCAGTCTGAAAAGGATCTTAAGGGAGATAGTGCTCTTTAAGCAGAGGAAGCAACCGGCGACGCCTTTGAGAACCTTTCAGCGAAGATTGTCATTGCACAGATCCTTCGGTGGACTAACTGTACCAGCTAGCAATCCACCTAGCGAGAGAGATATTGAGGACCAAGTGATCACTGTTAATTCATCGCCAGGGGAAAGTTCTATGCAATGTTACAGGACTGACTTTCTCGAGCAATCTAAGGAAGGAGGAGATATTGAGGCCAAGTTCTTCAGGAAGCTTGATGAAGAGCTTAACAAGGTAAATACCTTCTATAAAGATAATGTAGAGGAACTGATGAATGAAGCTT
Organism: Eucalyptus guilfoylei; assembly: GCA_016097605.1. Taxonomy (NCBI): domain Eukaryota; kingdom Viridiplantae; phylum Streptophyta; class Magnoliopsida; order Myrtales; family Myrtaceae; genus Eucalyptus; species Eucalyptus guilfoylei. The sequence continues at coordinate 21,467,505 of CM027861.1, read as the reverse complement.
CTTCACTAGATAGACAGATGGATGCACTGGTCGCCTTGAGAATTAAGGTGGAGAACCCTGATGCTAATGGCTTCAGTTTGAAGACATATTCGACCAACACTGCCACCACAGAGCTGTCACCTAGTGACGATCTAAATGAAGATGGTAATTCAGGTAAGGGCGTGGCTTATATTCTTTTTTTTTTTTTTTTTTTTGGTAAGTCATTGCATTTAGTATTTAAAGACTTCAGTTTTGCATGCAGTGGGGAGTTCTTGTGATGATAAAATACATGAGGGTTCGAGTTAATATGTGTCTTAAAATTGTGAGTGCATGATTATAGAAACCATTATTTAATCTAGTAAATATCACAGTAAGATAAACACTTCCTGCTCAATAGGGTACTTCTCTCACTTAACAAAGATAGGGGTTGAAGCCTTTGGGGTACTTTGCTTGGAAGAATCTATCCTAGGGTGATGTACCTATGCAAAATAATTTTCTTTTCTAATCATGGAGCACAGTACTCAATGTGATGATATACCAAAAAGACACAAAAAAAGGAGGATCGGCCATCCATCTCATATGACCTGTTCTGTAGGCATGTGCAGACAAGAGGTGAATGGATGCAGACAGGACCCCCTTGAAGTACTTGAGCACGTGAAGATTCACAAACCACTTGAAACTCCTATTTCCACATTGAAAGGCGTTTTCCGAGATTCCAAAGATGTTGAACTGAGATTCAAAAAAGAGGAGCTGAGGAAAGTGGAAGAAAGACTGAGGCTTGTATTCATCGAATTCTATCAGAAGCTCCGCCTTTTAAAGCTTTTTAGGTGAAATATTGTAACTTCTTTGTTCCTGGGGTATTTACTTTCCCTCTATTGAATATTTATTGCTTTCCTTTGATGAGACCAGCTTTATGAACCTCTCAGCCTTTTCAAAGATCTTGAAGAAATATGAAAAGGTCAGACATCAGCACCAAACTGCTAGGTTTCTTTGTCGCACCTTTCAGCTTCCTTATTCGTCACATAATCACGTGATAATGTATAACTGTCACTTGATAGCAAGTATGGTTTAACGATAATTTTAGGATTCTCTTGTTTTTTCCTATATCATAGATCACTTCACAAAGAGCAGCCAGGTCATACATGGAAATGGTGGACAACTCTTACCTAGGCAGCTCTGATGAGGTTTGTTCTCTAACCAACAAGCTGGTGTGTGGTCTTTGGGATATCATACTATGTAATCCTTCAGGGGAACCCATGTAAAATTCAGCCTTAAATATATCCTCAGTACAGATAAGAATTTATGCTCAGAATGGTTGATGGATGTATCAATTCTCTATTTTCTTTGGTCTTATGCTTTGTCTGGTCATACTTCATCTACTTGATGAGAACAACCATTTTTAGGGGGTTAGAGTAATATCAACCATGATCCTATCCCAATTCCTAATACTTCGTGCTAATAAGGAAGATAGGAGTAAATACATTAGTGAACCTGTCCAGAGCCAAATTAAAAAATACAAAAGCTTTGCCAAGTTTTATTAAACCCATATTACTCTTACCTGTGCCTTGTGAAAAGAGCATTACTCTCACGCTAAAAGACCATCTGTACATAGGTCACTAGTCTCTTGGAGAGGGTGGAAGCAACTTTTGTTGAGCATTTTGCTGATTCAAATCGCAGAGAAGGCATGAAGTCATTGAGACCGAGGCCAAAAAAGGAGAGGCATAGAGTAACATTTTTCTCAGGTGAAGGATATTTGTCTCAATAATGTAATTATATCTGGATATATTCACAATTTCAGGTCTTCATTGCTTGTTTTTTTTTGGTAAAGAGGTCTTCATTGCTTGTTAGGGTTTGAAAAAACCACAAACTGCATTGTGATTCTTCTGGTTTCCAGGTTTCTTTTCTGGTTGCTCAGCTGCTCTTATGGTTGCTGTTGTTCTGAGAATAGAAACCAAAAATCTTATGGATAGGGAGGAAGGTGCAAGATACATGGAAAACATTTTCCCTTTATACAGGTAGGATAGACCTTGTTGAAGTTTAAATTACTTTTCCATGAAATACCTAAAAAATGCATCTCCGATACCCATCTAATTGGATGCATGAATCCCATCAATGAAAATCTTTTTCCCCCATGTTTGCAGTTTTTTTGGATATGTCATTCTCCATATGCTAACATATGCGGCAAATATATACTTCTGGAGACGATATCGGATTAACTACCCATTTATATTTGGGTTTAAGCAAGGCACAGAACTGGGATATCGCAAAGTATTTCTTGTAAGCACTGGGCTTGCAGTACTTGCACTTGGCAGTTTCCTGGTAAATTTGTACCTGGATTTGGGCTCAAAAACTCGAAATTTTAAGACATTCACTGAACTGGTTCCTTTAAGCTTGGTCACGGTATGACAATGCAAATAGTCCCCATCTCCATTTTCTATATGGATTTCATCCTTCCACCTATCAATGTTGCTTATGCTTATGGTATGATTCTTTCTGATAAGCTGTTCTTTCAGTGCAGGTCGTTCTTATAATAATTTTCTGCCCATTTAACATCTTCTACAGTTCGAGTCGCTTTTTCTTCATCAGATGTCTTTTTCATTGTATTTGTGCTCCTCTCTACAAGGTAAACGAGATGAGACGTAAAGTATCCATTAGGATGTACAGCTAGACAGTGATACAGTTTCATGTGTTCTGTCCTAGCAGGTTACTCTTCCAGATTTCTTCTTGGCAGACCACCTTACCAGCCAGGTGTAAAGTTAGAAAGTGCTTTTAATTTTTTCATCGGCCACTCCATGTAGAGACATATGCTCAACATACTTTCCATCATCCTAATTTTCAGGTGCAGGCTATAAGGAGTCTGGAGCTGTACATTTGCTACTATGGGTTGGGAGAGTATTCTCAGAGACGAAATAAGTGCCACAGACATGGTGTCTATAATGTTTTCTATTTCATTGTTGCCATCATCCCATATTGGATGCGCTTCCTGCAGGTGATACAAGTGTTCTCTGGTAACTTTTGCAACAGCATGGGGATAAGTCGAGAGAGGATGCTGTTGTGAAATTTTGTTTGTGATTTTTGTACAATCCTAACTTATGATTGGTAAAATTACTGAGTTTACTGTCAATATATAACGTTCCATTAAGTGGATGATTGACAAAATGATCTGATTGTTAATCATCTTAGAAAATACAATGAGCCAATAAAAAACTTGAAAATATAACGAATATGAATAAAAGTAACTCCAACATGGAATGACTATTACTGTAGTTAGCCATTGCAATTGGTTTATCTGAAGTACATTTTGGAAGGACTCTTGCTGATTTGCATTCTTTTGCTGCCTTGAGTTCACTTGGTAACATGAAAATAAAATAAAAAATAAAAAATAAAAAATAAAATATATATATATATAGTAGTGATGATACGAAAATCCAAGGACACAACTGCTTAACTTAGAAAACATTTGCTCTAAAACAACTTGTTTTGTGAGAAATGGCATTTAATTTTTTGAATAAATGCCCCCTGACAGCATTTGCTTGTATTCACTGTCAGAGTACTTCTAATGTAGTAGCCCGGTATAAATGGAAAGTGTAGCTGGAGTCTCATGATAATTACTTTACACGAATCTTGAGCATTAACTTTTGAAATAGATTTCTTGTTATTGCTCAGTGCCTCCGTCGATTATGTGAAGAAGGAGATGTGGTGCATGGATTCAACGGGTTAAAATACTTCCTGACAATTGTGGCAGTTCTAGTAAGAACTGCTTGTGAACTCAAGAAGGGACATGCATGGTTGGTTCTTGCTTTCATCAGCTCAGCTATCGCGACAATAATGAACACATATTGGGATATTGTTGTAGACTGGGGGCTTCTTCGAAGGCATTCCAGGAATTTTTACTTGAGGGATAAACTTCTAATTTCACATAAAAGTGTTTATTTTGCAGCCATGGTACATGACTACTTGTTATGCCAGAATTTGTTTGTGCTCTCTCCTTTTACGTTTCTTTGGGTTGATATTTTTTTTTCCCTTCTGGATGTCATTGTAGATCCTAAACGTAGTCTTGAGACTGGCCTGGATGCAGCTCGTGCTGGAGTTCAAATTGCGTTCCCTGCATAAGATGGCAGTTACAACAATTGCATCTTGTCTAGAAATCCTTCGTCGTGGAATCTGGAGCTTCTTCAGGTACTGTACCTCTTTAAATATACAGAGGAAATTCAGTGTCTATTTGCTGATTGAATTACTGTATTGATAAAACGTTCCAGCCTTTAAGTAGTGGCATGAGCAAGAATGAAACATCTTTCACTGATTGTGCTGATCAGAAGAAGGCTTATTAATGTGGATTCTTCAATATCATAGCAACAAAAAGGTTTTGTTTTGCGACATCGTTAAAGAGGATTCCAATTTATCAGGTTGGAGAATGAACATTTAAACAATGTGGGAAAGTACAGGGCATTTAAGTCTGTCCCGCATCCCTTCAGTTTCTATGATGAGGCTAATGACGATGACAACTCTGACAAAGATGACTAAGGTGATTCGGAGTTCAAATCCATGAGGTCAATATGGTGCTCCACATGGGCAATCTGCAAATAAAGTTTCCATCAAAACATGCGGCTTTTCGGCATGTGTCAAATTCTACCTTCTCTGCAGGGCTCAGGCTGTCCCAGCTAGCTTGATTGTCCTAATCAAGTAGCAAGCAGAACCACATGAGACTTGTCAGTGAAATTGATTTTAGTTCATCATTCATATTCATACTTAGCCTATTATATGTCGTGGACTTTTCTGTTTTCAGATCTGAAACATGCAAAGGTCCAATCTAGACCTGCCAGAAGCCATCCGTCATGTTACGGAATTCTTTTCGAACGAATAGGAGAGAGTTATCTTAAATTTAGGAAAGATGAGAACTTTTTTCTTGTATTGTTATCCCAAAGTAGTTTAGCAGGTGCTTCGAAATGGTGGCCAATGCTTTCATTTGGTGAGGAAGCATATGCGAGGGTTAAGGGTCAATGTGTCCGAAGAATTTGCTGTGAAGAAATTGATTGAACTTTGGCAGCGCTATCTTTGCCCCACTCTAAAGGTCCTAAAATTTTAGGTAGGGCCGAGAAATTGGTCAAACAGGTTCCTGTTCGGTCGCTGCTGAGACTCTTGACTTCGTTGTCCTTTTCTTTCATTCGCCAGGGAGAAAATGTGAAGTGCTTCACGGAGTGGGAAATTTTGCTTGAGTTATTGATTGATGGAGCGCTTTGAATCTACTCAGAAAAAAAGAAGCAACTGGTTTGGCACTACAATTTCAGATTTGGTTAATATGACTTTATAAATCAACACGAAAAGAATACCGGCTGCGTCAATTTCAAGGATAATTAGATAGACATATATTTGATTACGTACATGCGTCTGACATAGATTGTTGAGGGAAGTCCAGTCAAAGCTTTACACCAAAAGCTTAAAAAAGGAAATGAGATTTGCACTGAGATTTTGCTCTTGCATCTTCTCACTAGAATTGTATTCACAGTGGGTAAGGAGGATGGGTGGACCGAATCGTTCTTCCGGTTAGGTTACTGAAATTGCATGCATTCTCATTGACACTTGAAAATGACGTATAAAAGGATATGATATTCATCCCATTGGAATAGGATTATTCCCGAAAAACTTCTAAACCTATTACAATTGTACTAATTCCGTCCTAAACTTATTTTTTTGATCAATTGAATCCTAAACCTTTACGATTATTCCGATCAGTCCATCCGCGCGACGTGGCAGCCGCCGGCGATATTTTTTTAATAATATTTTATTTATTTTATTTTTATCTTTTTTCCTCTTTTTTTTTTTTCCTTCTCCCTCTCCCTCCTTCCTCCTCCTCTGCTCCTTCTTCCCTTGGCTCCGGCGACCGGCCAGAGGGGAGGACTCACCGGATCTAGCGAGGGCTCGCCCCGCCGGCCGCCTCAGTTCGGCGACCGGCCAACCCTCCCCTCTAGCGGTCACCGGAGCCAAGGGAAGAAGGAGCGGAGGAGGAGGAAGGAGGAAGAGGGAGAAGGAAAAAAAAAAAAAAGGTCAAAAAGTTCAAAAAAATTAATAAAATATTTCAAAAAAATAAAATATTATTAAAAAAATGTCGCCGGTGCTGGCCACGTCAGTACCAGCCGGCCATTTTTGGCCGGATGGACTGATCGAGAATAATTGTAAAAAGTTTAGGACTCAATTGATCAAAAAAATAAGTTTATAACTGAATTGACACAATTGTAATAGGTTTATAACTTTTTTGGTAATTTTCCTCATTGGAATACTACCCACTTCAATTACATAATCAGTACTTGCAAGGCATCAGATCATCAGATATTACATAGGAGCTTGAAGGTATCTCTGAAACCAAATGCCTCCACTGAGATATTTGGAGGGAGAGAGAGAGAGAGCTAAGGTTGATCCATCACAAGAAGTTTTAAAATCAATCAAAGCCAGAGCATATAAATGCCTCAGAATAGAGCAACCGGTAACTGCATGTGACATTCCATTTCCCTGAACTCCACTACATAACACTCCAAAGTCGATGTCGATCCAGAAGGAAAAAAAAAAAAGAAAATCAGCCACACCGGCAGCTTAACTAGGAAACCATCATCTATTTCCATACAAGTTCAGCAATATTCAGCAATATGATGACAACACGATGATTTCTTGGGAAAATTATAGATAAGCAGAAAACAGCTACAAGAAACTACTGTCATTTCTGCATACAGCAGACTTGGAACAGGTTTCACGCGGAACCTTTTCTCTAGATCCAAGGAATATCTTTTTGCATCAATATCCCTCATTCGTCCCTAGAGGCAGTATCCAACCCAGCTGAAGGGCTGTCTGCGAAGTACTCCTGGTGCTTCACATTGACACCATACTGGAAAAAAAAGGAACAGTGCCTTTAGTCATCAACCATCTATTGCACATGAGACAAATATGTAAAAAGATGAAAGTAAGAAAGGTAGCACAGGCAATTGCAAGATGTCCAAGCCAAATTATTACTTCAATGACAGAAGGTTCTAGATTCTAACCTCACGCAAAGCTTTTGAGAGATCGTCCATTGTCAAGATTAGGCGCTTATCCTGTAATAATAAAGGTCAGAATGTGAAGAGAGAGAACTATATTAGATGCCACTATCAGATGTACGACATTAATTAACACCTTCTGCTGCTTATCCCTTTTGTCTTTAACCACCGCGGTCTGTCTTGCTCTGCAATGCCTGTTATTTACATAAAATGCTTTCAGGAAGTCAGCTCAGACAGACTAGAACATCACTGATAAACTTCAAAAGGAAGCAGCACCGAAATAAACAAGACCAAGTAACATAAAATGCTAACTTTGCATTGTTCAATCAAAGAGGAATCAATGTCAAAGTTTGATGTCCGTACATATATCCCCTCTTCAAAGATACTTATACCTAGACATTCTACTATTTTCGCACTACCAAAATAAAATAAAAAAACATGTTCCTCAAATTGAATCCTTCTTTCGTCAACTCACTTATTATATCCGACTACAACGTAAGTGCTAAAATCGAAAGAAACATTTCAGTCAAACACAACACGCGTGTCCTAAGCAGTGTTAATGACTAAGGTAAACACATCAGCGAAATCCAATATAATTAGAAAGAAGAAAACTGCAGTTACATACTGAAGAGCATCACTAGCAATATCTGCAACGAACTTCTGTGTAGCAACAGCTACCAGCCTTGTTCTGCAAGTACAGGGGAGAATAAGAATCAATACTCCATGCCATAAATAATCAGTTAACTCCCTATGTAAATATGAAGGTGATGCCATCCAAAGATTCATATATAAAAGAAATCTTTGTCTAGAAGACTAATGACCCGAGAATTATGATTCACGTAATTAAATCCAACGAATAAACTTTGAGATTATTGGTGTCTAGTCCCAATAGATTATGTTCCACCACAATACCATCAAATTTTAAATAAGATGCATGTACATTTCAACTAGTTTAAAAAAGGTGTCATCTTTTTCGCACATAGTTCATTCCTAGTTTAAAGCAAGGAAAAAGTAGAATCTAGGATGTACAAAAAACATTATAAATAAATAAATAAATAAATGTACAAGGAACCTTATGAAGAAAAGGCAGCGAAGGAGCTAGGCTGATCTGATTACCTCTCCCCACAAGGAAAAAAAATAAGCTATTTAAGCATCATGTAATGTGCAACTGTCATGGTCATCAGGATGCTATGACAAACCACGATCATGCTGTGCTTAATCTGAAATCTGTAACATATCCCATAACAAAATCTTTAGAACTTTGGTAGTTCAGCCATTGCCAACTGGGCACATGGAAGCAACATAATGATAGTGCAGTTCTGAGTCTTCTCAATGGGAAGTGTTTCTTTTCGATACTCTGAAAGAATTACTAATGTCCACCTCCTCCAATTACGACAATCCAAATTCAATGTTTTGTCACCAACCTATCCAACATTGTTCAGAATCCTTCAAGGCTAACCCACTATGTATATTCTTTCAGTCAAAATTCTTATCATCTTCTCTATCCAAGAATCTGTCATTGCCTTTCAATTACATCTTCATCCATGAATCTTTTGCTCCTTACAAACATCACTGAAAAAGTGAAATCATTCAATACTAATGAATAATTAACACCCATAAAGCTTTCCGTTTGTTTTACATCAAGTCCCAAATAACGGATAGAGTTAACATACAGCTTCTTGCTTTCCTTTATGCCACAACCCCAGAACGCACTGCAGAATTCTAGAATGTAATTGCCGTACATTATTAGAAACGAGAGAAAAAGGAGCCAAATGCTAGCTGCCATGACGAATTTTTAGTTGCAATACCTAACCAGGAAGATTTTACCGGCTCAAAGAAGCTCAGAATCAACCGCTTCAGAACCAACCGTCCCCAACCTAGCGGTTGATTCGTCACGACTAACTGGAAATAAAACTTTCAGCCAAATGGTTTTTCCACAATCAAAGACCCGCAAACGTCACAGCTCTCTAGGGGAGCACATCGACCCGACTTCTCAAATTCTAAGAAAAGCAACGACATCTGCCGGAACCCACGATTCATATCAGGCGCAGCGGTCATATATCATCTACCGGGACACGTTCGATTGTACCAAAGCATAGCGAAAATCGAATTCAACACGCGAGCACTGAAGTACCTACAGTCGGACATCAGGACACTGAAACCCGCTCTTCCCCAAGTAGTGCTCCACCAGCTCATCGGGTACCTGGGAAGAAGGAATCACATGAGAATCGAAAACCCAACAAGGAAAAAGCGTCGATCGTTGCTCAGACATCGACAAGTATCGATCTTTGAGAAAAGAGAAGGAAGAAGGAGGAGCAAAGAAGCGAAATTCGGCTGCTTTACAGTGGGGGTGTACTCCATGAGGGAAGCGAGGAAATCGGTGAGCGCGGCGTCGTCGTCGTGCCTGCTCTCGCTCGACTGCTGGCTCTGACTGTGGTGGCTGTTCATCCTCTCTCTCTCTCTCTCTCTCTCTCTCTCGATCGACCGATGGATGGATCGATGGATTCTGCAAGAGACGAGAGGAGTGAGAAATCCGAGAGGGCTCGCGACAGAGATAACCCGTTTTTGCTTTTGGTCTTCTCTTATATGTTTGATCCATTTTTCACTTTCCACCCCCCAATTCTCGCATTTTACACTGAATCGCAGCCTCATGCCCCTTACTTTTTGCATTCGACCCCTATGATTTTCTTTTTTCTCGTGTGGAGTTGTATGAATGAGTTGCCTATATTCGATTACGAAGCGCTCCGACCGAAGGAAATTTCGACTTTAATATTAGCTACAGATTACAATCTAACAAAAATTTGTATCATTTAAAAGAGCAGATTATTTATTTGAAATCAATTAAATGCCTTTGGCTATAAATTCTAGTTAAAAATATTATGTGATTTTTAGAATTAAATGTTAATGCATAGGTGGCTTTTCCATATTAAAAAAAGAAGAAGAAAGTCTACATGGACGATGAGATGGCCCTAATCATAAAAAGACGCTGCACTCCCTCTTTCTCCATCATTTTCTATCGCCCTCTCTTTTTCCGTCGATCTCTTTTGCCCTTTCTCTCTCACTCATTCAAGTTCTCATGGAATCGAAGCACCCTTTGCGGTGATGCTATCACCGTCGAATCTTGCAAATCTCGTGGTTCAAGACCTTCATCTCGGAGTGAAGTTCTTCATCCTCTAGGTCAGATGATGTGATCGCGATCAGTACCAACAGGGTTTGTTTGACTGGGCCAAATGGATAGGAGCTTCTCCTCGTTCCTGTACAATCATCCCAGCTCGGCAGAAATGAAGAGCGAGAGGATGGAGAATTGCCCTAGGGTTTATAAGTTCCTCGCTCACTCTCTTTCTCCCCCACTCATCCATGCCCTCGTTCAAGGTCTGGCCATCTTCCCTAAAATCTATTCCTCTGTTTTATTTTATTTTATTTTATTTTTTGTTTGAGCTCACTTCCCTTAAATCTATTCCTCTGTGTTATTCTTGATTTCATATTCAAGTCTCGCGAAACAAAAGCAATGTTAATGAATCTAAGGTTTATATTGGGATTTGAACACTTCAACCGATAAATCTAAGCAACTCTCTCAAGTACCCTTCATAACTTTATGGAGACATTTCAACAAACAACCTACATGCAAAGAGATTACTCGATCTAGTCATGAAATCAAAATTGTTTTCTATCTAAAATCAGTATTTAGAACGACAATGTTGCCACCAATCATCAACTAACAACTTAGATTTTTAGTGATTTACGCATGGCTTTCATGGATGGAAATTGGTCTCGCATAGTAGCAGAATTCCGATGCACGTGTTCTATATTGTAGTAAGTATAGAGCATATTTTTAGGATTAGTCAGAACATCCTTAATTCTAAAGAATCATACCAAGTAGAAAGGAAGAGAGGAGAGTGTTTTAGAATTCATAACAAACCACACAATATCATTTCTAAGAATGGTGCGTTCTACCCCTTAATGTTTACATGCATAAAACAATCGATAAGGACAAACACACTATAATATACAGACTCCTTTTGGTCGACAATGGCCAATTATTTGCATCTAAGGGGTCTTATGCTAAGGACTTATTTGGTAACACTTTCGGAAACAACTGATTTTATTCTTTTGTTCTTGGAAATAAAAAAAGAATAGAAATCCGTTTAGTAAGGCTGCGTTTGTTTTCACTTCTTTTTTCTATTTCTAAACACTTTTTTTGTTTTTTTGTTCTTGGGAACAAAAAAGGAACAAAAACGCGTTTGGGTGCGTTTTTGTTCCAAAATTGTTTTTTTGTTCCCGGAAACACATCTGGAACAGAAACAATAAACAAAAAAAAGTTGTTTCTTGTTTCTGAAACAAAATTTAGAAACATTTTTTTCTTCTTCATTTCTTTTCTTCTTCTTTTTCTTCTCTCTTTTTTCTTCTTCATTTCTTCTTCTTTTTTCTTTGGCCGGCGGCCTCGCCCAGCCACAGCGGGGCTCGAGGCTGAGCCTCGCCGGCCGCTGGGCAAGCTCGGCCTCGCCGGATCTGGGCGAGCTCGAGCTCGCCCAGCCAAGGCGAGGCCGACCTCACGCCGGGCTGGGCGAGCTCGATCTCGTCCAGATCCGGCGAGGCCGAGCTCCGCCCAGCTACGGCGAGGCTCGGCCTCGCCGGGGGCCGGCGAGCCTCGCCGTGGTTGGGCGAGGCCGCCGGCCATGGCCAAGGCCGGCGACCGGCCAAAAGAAGAAAAAAGAAAATAAGGAAAAATAAGAAAGAAAATAGAAAAAATAAAATAAAAATATTAAAAAATAAAAGAAATAAAAAAATTATACAAATTTACCAAACGTGTTTCTGTTTATTTTTTATTTAAAAACAAGTTTTAGAACAGAAACACTTTTTTCTATTTCTGTTTCCTGGAACAATTTTTAAACAGAAATGTTACCAAATGCGCCCTAAATTTTTTGTTTCTAGGAACAAAAATCTGTTTATTTTTTCTCCGGAATAGATTTAAAATAGAATCAAAAAGCAGGAAGAAAAAATTGCTTCTTATTTCCAAGAATAATTCCTTAAATCAAGTCAATTTTTTTTTTCTTTTCTCTTCTCTTTTCTTCTTCTTCATTTTTTGCCGGTCGCTAGCCTTAGCCATGGCCAACGACAGGCCAGACAAGGGCCAACAACCCCCCTAGTGATGCTGAGCCATGACAAGGCTTGTCGACCCAAGCCTTGCCATGGTTGGGCGAGGCTCGACCTTACCTGTCAATGCAAGGCTTGGCCTCGCTTAGATCTATCGAGGCCAAGCCTCGTGGTGGCCAGGCGAGTCTTTGACGTGCTCATCAAACATCACCCTAACTTGGCAAGGCTATAGCGAGCTCATTGGACAATTGGTTGCTAGCCACCACCAACCACAAAGAAGGAGAAAGAAGAAGAGAAAAGAAAATAAGAAAAATATAATAAAAGTATTAAACAATTAAAAGAAACAAAAAAATTTAAGAATCTTACCAAACGTATGATAAAAAATTTAGATAGTTACCAAACGCTTTCCAAAACTTAGAAATTATTTTAGAGAACGGGAAAAAATTATTTATGAGTAGAAATCGTTTCTGGGAATAAAATGATTACTAAATGCGCCCTAAGAAATTGATTTTTCCACTGCTGACAAACTCTTATCCCACTTTTTGCATTTCTACTATAGTGCTAGATGGTACTAGACAGTATATGAACAATACGCTACAGTACCAAACAATACATGAATAGTATGTTACGATACTATGAACGATACTTTCAAATTTTCAAGAATTTCCCCCCGCATTATAAAATGGGGGAATTTGGGAATAATTTAATTTTAAATTACAGAATTAGCAAGTGGAAGTGGTGGCGGATCTTGCAAAAAGCTCCAAAAGCATGATTATAGTCGTGTAATTGGGTCCACATCCTTGCTGGTCTTTTGCTAACTTCCTTTAGGTGATAAAAAAGGTCTCTTAATTCTTTTGTTGTTAATATGTCAAGGTTCTTGGTTGCGTTTCCTAATCGAGTTACCCAAAATAGGGGTGTCAACAGTTCGGTTTAGTTTGATTTTAAAAATCGAACCGTTAGGAAAAACTTCTTAATCGAATACGAACCAAACCGAAATTTCGGTTCGGTTCGTTTTTGGTTTTCAACTTTCGGTTTTCGGTTTTTACATTTTTTTATTTTTTTTTTGTTTTTTTCTGTTATATATATTTTTCGTTTCCTAGAAATAAGCTCTTATCGATTTGTTAGTTTGATTCAGTTCGGGTAACCGATAAAAACAAAACCAATAAAAAAAAATTGATTTTTAATGAAAACTTAACCGAAAAAATCGAATTTTTTGATTCAGTTTTTGACACCTCTAACCTAAAGAGGTGCAATTCATTGATGCTGCTAGTTTGTGCTTTGCACCAGCACGTGTTTGTGCAACTGATGCAAGCACAAAACTACACTAGCCTTGTTTATGCTAGTACATGTGTTGTACTAAAATGATTACTTATTATCATAACTAACATTGACGTAAAGACTTTGAAAAAAAATTGACACTTAAATAATTATTATTTACAACTTTTAAACGATATCATTTATAAATTATATGCTAACCAAGAACATCGGTGAGTTATATAGGATTGAAAAATTAATAAAATATGACCTCGTATGATTTCCAACAACTCAAATCGGAATTAGTATTTAATCATTTTTTAAGGAACGACACACAAGTGGTGTGAAAAAAGCTTAGTAAGCAGCGCCGTTCATAAGTTTTAATACTTCTGGTGTGCTTCTCCCAAATTTGTCATACCATCGATAGAGTTAACTCAAATTATATAGTTGCCAAAATGAGGGACCGTGAAAATTCGGAAGGAAAAATAAATAAAATGGAAGGAGCTCACGTGATGTACGCGTGCGAGGAGCAAGCCAACCGAGGTCGGAAACTTCCGCCCAGGAAGAGAAGGGTTTTAAGGAGGTTTTAAGCAAAATCCAATTTTGAAACTCCAAACCTTCCTCCTCGCCGCTTCACCGCCGATCAAGAAACCGCCGTTCGCCGTCGATCTCTCCCCATCCAACCTTCTCCGATCCATGTCCGCCGCGGCCTCAGAATCCCCGAACTCCGATCCACCGATTCGTCCTCCGGACTCCTCCCCAATCGAGGCGAAAACCCTAGAGAGCAGCCCCAATCCCGACGAGAAGTCCACCTCGGACCGGGTCGAGACGGATGCCGGAGGCGAAGGGGAGGCGGCGGCGGGGAAGGAGGAGGAGGAGGAGGAAGGGGAGTGCGGGTTTTGCCTGTTCATGAAAGCCGGCGGCTGCAGGGACGCGTTCGTCGACTGGGAGAAGTGCATCGAGGAGGCGGAGAAGAGGAAGGAGGACATCGTGGACAAGTGCTTCCAAGCCACCGCCTCTCTGAAGAAGTGCATGGAGGCTCACTACGACTTCTACGAGCCGATACTGCGCGCCGAGAAGGTGGCGGAGGAGGAGGTCGTGAAGGAGTTGGATAGAGAGGCGGCCACGAAGGATGCGGAGCAGACCGCGAGTGCGGAGCGAACCGTGACCTTGGAAGTCGCGAAGGAGTGATCGGGTTTCCAAGGATTGGGGACGGTCAGGCAATTCTTTTGCTTTTCAAATCTTTTTGATTACTGAGATCTAAATAGTGGTTTGTTTCAGCTAATTCTGCTGATTTTCGGAAAATTTCCGAGGATATGGAGGCAATTTTCATGTGAGGAATACAAATTGAACTTCTGTTTCTGCCATCGAGTTAGTTTAAAGGAATTGTTTCCGAGATGGGAGAGATGAAAATCTTGACATTTCGTCTCGCTGGTGTTGTCATAATAAGTGTACTCTGACATTGACTTTGAGATTTAAACACAGTTCGGACTAATGGCTAGAAATTTGTTTCTGAAGAGCTCAATGCTCGTTGTTTGCTCTCATTGCATTGTAATTCTCGCCATGTCGTGGAATGTGTTGTTTTCGCTTGTTCTTGCTTCTATGACTACCACACAAGATTATCCGCGGTCTGTGTTGTCAATTCTAGATTACTAGCTCGTAAGTCTTGGTCATATGCTGTCATGATCTCAATTCATTGGTCTGTGATTATTGTCGCCTAATATATAGGTTAAGTGTTAAGTAGACAAGAGTCCAAGAATTGCAGTGTCTTAACGGTGCAGAAGATGGGATTAAATTGATTCTTTGGCTCAAACATTTGGGTCGGTATTATGTTGAATGCTGAATAAAATGTCTAGATGGTCTTCATGGTCGCTGAGCACAAGACTGTATGGTAAATTATTGGCTGGATGACCCTGAATCTGTTGGCTGCTGATTTGCTCCTATTTGTGTGAGTTCTTCTGGAGTTAGCGGCAGCTTACAATGTGGCAGATTCTTAGATTTAGATTTTTGAAAGGGCCTATACCTTACAACGGTGTGTTAGCTCTTTAATCTCTCTAATCTCTCTCTCTCTCTCTCTCTCTCTCTCATTATGGATGTAGATGCCAGCGGTCTTATGTGATACAGCATAAGTTGACATGAACAAATTTTTTGAAGTTTTTTTTAATTTTCTTTTTTTTTTCCTTTCCTTTCTTTGCTTTTTTTCTTTCCTTTCTCTTTCTTCTATTTTCCTCTGCCAATTGCCAATTGCCAACCTCCATGATGGCCAACGGAGGTCTTTGGCGAGGGCAAGGGCTAGGGCTAGGACACCCTTGCCGATCATAAGTGAGGCCGACCCTCACCAGCCTTTGGTGAGGGTCCGCAAGGGCTAGATGAGGCCACCCTTGCTAGGTTGGTCTCGGTGAAGTTGCTAATTGCCAAATTTGGCGAGGACTGTGTGAGGCCAGATGGCAAGGGGCCTCCATCTAGGAATCAACCTCCATTGGATTCACACCATGGATTCACACCTTCGATTCAAGGTCTAACTTCAAGATCGGAACCACTAGCTCCCTAAACTGTAGTTCTTGATTGACATTCCCCAATCAACTTCACCAATTCAAAATCCTAAGTAGAATGCAAACATGGAAAAAAAAAATGAACCACTACTCATTAGGAGTGCAAAATCTGATGAAACTTTATATATGTTGGGCATCTTCCAAAAGTTCAAATACTAGCGTCACCTATATCAATTCATGTAAGATGTGATTGGTGATCAAGTCACCTATATCAATTCATGTAAGATGTGATTGGTGATCAACTCATTTGATTTAAATCATCGTATGATCACAACAATGCAAACATCAGCTAACACTTCTTTGGTGCAATATCACAAATCATGGATTATCGCATGTTGAATGATGCTAATTTGATGAAATGGCTAACTAGTCAGTAAATCTTAATGGTGGGATGAAAATCATTTATGATGGACTTTAGGAGTTAGATTGATGAAAAACTTAGGCTTTCATCGTTCTATAGTATATATCCAAACGAAAGATACATCAGTGTACCGTGTGTTATTACCGTGCTACTATTTGTCAATTCATCGACTTCTTGTCAACTAAATCACCGGCGTCATATTATCGAAGTCGAAAGAAGAGTCAGGTCATATGATGCGTTTGGATGGGTATTTAGAAAGTTCCTTCAAGCCCCAAAGTCCTTTTACTCCCAAATTGAAGTGTTTGGCAACCATTCTTTAAGGGTTTTCAAGTGAAAGTCAACTTTGGGAATGCTAAAAGCTGAGGCCGGTGAAGACCAGCCTTGAGCATAATCTCCAAAACGTCCATGCCCTCTTGGGAACCTCGGCCTGCCACGTGTCCGTTTTTGACTGGGGGGTGACCCCTCGCACTGTCACCCATCAACTCCTCTTCTCTTCTCTAACTCCATACCACTATTCCGCAGGCGGCGGATCTCTCTTTCTCTCCGTGTCTCTTTCATCGGCCGCTCGCTCCTCTCCTCTCCGGTCGCTCGCTCCACGAGCAGCACGATGGCGTTCCCGTCGCGCGATGCCTGTCGCCGTCTCCACGTCGTCCTCGTCGTGATGCTGCTAGGGTTCCGGCCGTCCTGCTCCGTCCGATTCGACTTGCAGTCGGGCCACACGAGGTGCATCGGCGAGGACATGAGGGCCAGTGCCATGAGCGTCGGCAAGTTCGCCATCGTCAATCCTCACGACGGCCACCCCTTGCCCGAAACTCATAAGCTCTCCGTCCGGGTGAGCTCCTTTTCCCTTTTCCCTTTTCCCTTTTGCCCCATTTTTTTTTTCCTTACATTTTCCCGATCGGGATTCGGACCATTTCCTGCACTGAACCCTGCCTTCGTAAACGCTCCATTGCATTGGGTCGAGAATTTTTATTTTTTTATTTTTAGTTGTGTTTTTTTGGCGATTTAGGGTTTTTTTCTTTCCCCTTCTTATTTCCTGATTGATCTGTTGTTAGGTGACTTCTCCGCACGGGAACAACTATCACCAATCGGAGAATGTGGAGTCGGGGGAGTTCGCATTCACGGTCGGAGAAGCCGGGGATTACACCGCTTGCTTCTGGGCTCCTGATCACAACCCCCAAGCGACGATGACGGTGGATTTCGACTGGAGGACCGGTGTGGCCGCCAAGGATTGGTCCAATGTCGCCAAGAAAGGGCAAGTCGATGTGAGTGATTTGACACCTTTCTTTTTTGGAAGTTGTGGCTGTACGTTGGAATTTGTGGATGTTTTGGCTTTTGTATATATTGTGTTGGGCATCTCTGCTCCTGCCTGGGTTGGAATTGTCAGTCAATTTAATATGTCGAATGTTGAGGAAATATGGATAAACCGTAAGAATAATTGCTATTGGTAAAACTGAGGCCGCGACTGGTAATTACCTGCCTCATGAAAAAGCTTGAGAAATCCATAAAGATGCCAATTTGGCTTTTCTACAACTGCTTCTGTATGGAAAATTGAAGTTCATGGGATAGATTCCCTGGTCTTGAGTTAGAGTGGAGACTGTTTTGATGTTCATTTTCAAGGAGGAGGGTCCACATTGGAAAGCTAGCTTAAGTTGCTTATTTCCGATAGCGACCTAGAAGATGGGAGTTGTGAATTTTCTTTTGCTGATGAGCTTTCACAGTTTTTAGTTTGTTAGTACCAGTTAGTGCATGGCGATGTGCTTTTGAGGGTTGGACAATTTGTGTTCACGTGTCATAATTAGGTTTCATAATCGTGTCAAGTTGAGTCATTGAACATCCTATATCTTTGCTAATTATCTATGTATGTCGAATTTGTATTAAGTCGTGTTACTTTCAAGTTTGCCAAATTGTCGTGTTAATTCATGTCAGAAATTGCGAGCCCCAATTTTTAAGTTAAACTGCATTGTATGAGTGGAATTGCTGAAGATAGGTAAAACTGGGGAGGATCAAATTTTCCCCAGTTTATATTTGGAGATTCTGAGACTGAATAGAAAAGGAAAAGATTATGAACGATCTGGACTGTGGGCTTGTTCTAGGTAAATGATCTAATTTTGCATGTTGTCATCTTCTGAATGCCAGGTGGTGGAATTGGAACTGAAGAAGTTGTATGAGACTATCGACTCCATTCATAATGAGATGTTTTATCTTCGTGAAAGGTAATGGTATATGTGTTTATCAAACTAGATATGTTATGTGGAATGTTGGGTTTGACATGTCCGTTTGCTCTTAAGCAGAGAAGAGGAAATGCAGGAGCTCAACCAAGCAACTAACACAAAAATGGCCTGGCTCAGTTGTCTTTCGCTTTTTGTTTGCCTATCTGTGGCTGGCTTGCAACTATGGCACTTGAAGACCTTTTTCGAGAAAAAGAAAATCATTTGAATATTTTCTTAATAGCTTAGAAATTTTTTTTTTAACTTTTGCAGAACGCATCGATGGTGATACAAACCTTTCTGAGATGTCTGCTTTGTCGACCTAAGTTGGGATTCTGCCAAAAAAAAAAAAAACGGAGAAAAGAAAATTTTTCCAAAAGATCTGGTTATTATCATTCCTAGTGAGTTATTACTAAGGTCTCTAGTCTAGATTTGCATCCAAGATTTTACTATTGTGGAGTTGGTTAATTGGACAACTCGGTAGCTGTAATGATTTGGTTCTCACTATCAATGAGGCGGTACTAGGTTTATTGGGTGGCTCGAAAGAACCAAATTATAAGCAAGAAGATTCTAATTGTGATGTCTGAGTGTCATGCAATGGGAAATTGAGTAAGCTAATATTCCACTTCTGAATCAGAAGCACCCCATCCGGAAGGATCGAGCAAGTGAGAAGTAGTTTTTGGGCGAAATGGTTGTTAACAGGATCCTCATGGTGGTTTGCCTTTTGCTCCACTCGAGGTAGAGAATACGGAGCAGTGAGGTGAAGTGACTGCCCTTGTAAATGGAAAGATTTTGACTGAGGAACACTATACATTAGGAGTTCGGACACAAGCCACTTTAAATTCTTTTCAAGACTACCAGGATAATATTAGTGGGGACTTGATCCAGCACTAAAACAACCCGCGGGTTCACCTACTGGTTGCAAGTTCCCAAAGAGTAATCTTTCTTCCTCCATTGAAGGACCGTAGGAACACTACCTGATTACAATACTCAAAATGACCGAGCGGAGTGCTGGAAGCAATAACACAGAAGAAAGGACCTAAGAGAGCGGCAAGAAACCAAAGAGGGGGAAAATGGCATGAGATTGAGTGAGGAAACTAGAAAGGGGGCCAAATGGCAGTGTGGATTTTGAACTTACAGGGGAGAGGGCAACGAGCGGAGCGAGCTGGGAGAATAGCCTATCAAGCGAGAGAGATGAGGCATCGACTCAGAAAGGGAGGCGAGGCCGTGAGTACGTGATTGCAAGGAACGGCTGGAGGTGAGGCTGTGGGTCTGTGATTGTGAGGGAGAGGGCCAGAGGTGAGAGCTACCGAGAGCAAGATGAGGCGAGAGAGTTGAGATTGTGCAAGGAAGAGACGCTCAAAGCGAGATGAGGGCAGAGGCGAGAGAATTATGAAAGGAATTAGGGTTTTGTGAAAAGATAAAAATTATATATATACCGATCCAGTTGGAGTGGTCTAGATGAACAATTCCACGTCTAAAATTGAGAACTGGACCGATTCCCATAAATACCGTCTAAAATCAGCCAGTCTTGAGCAAAAATAAAAAATAAAAAAATCTGCCAGTCTGGTTCTTTTGCATGCCCCTATCATGAGCCATCTTCCTTTCCTTGGATACTTCACGTACGCACACCAGTCGTAAGGCAAAGGCCAATTTTTTCATATTATATTTTGGAAAAGAAAGACTACGAGGGAAGCAGCAAAAACATAGCACCCTGCGCCGGTCAGCCGACAAAAGCATGGTTTCGGTGCACAATTAACGTCTTGGGCTCTTTACAATTGACAACATCGTACCAAAACAAAATGAGAGATTTGGCATAAGCATTCCGAATCTGTCGAGTAAGAAAGAAACACTATGTTTTCGATTTCTCCAAATGGACCAGGGACCACAGCGAACTAAAACTTATGTTACAAAAGAAATGTGGTCGAATGACTTCGGCTTGACGCGAATGGGTCAACCTGGACAATGCCTTGGCTTGCTTATGGTTGATCAATACAAGACTGTTGAAATCAAGAATCAGGAAATACATCATTCTGCAGAGTCTTCACAATCAGAATCTGGCCTCAAAGCATGAGTGAATAATTCTCGCAACCTTTAATTGCTTCTACACAGACGTCGTCTGAACTGAGCACGATTGGGGGCACAAGAGTTTTGACGGTAAATTACAGCATAGATAGATCCAACTTAACATCCCTGTGGGTTCAGCATTAAGCATTGAATAAGCTCCAGTGATGATCCGTATGCAAATTTTCTTTAATTTTCTCAAGTCTCTTGAGTATTTCCAAGAATGAAGGTCTTTTGTTCATGTCATGGGACCAGCAGTGTTCCGTTAAGCTGCAAATATTCCATGTAAGAAATCAGCAACCCAGCATTTAGAAAGATGCATCCCCAACAATATGTTCTGGACTCATATAAGAAAACAGGTCCAAAGATTATCTGCATAAGAGTCAAGAGCAACGAATCCTTCTGTTCGAGATAAAGAGGTTCACGAGACTGTTTAAGGACACCTGTTTTCACCATTTCTTCCATAGGATGATACAGGTACTGCCCATACGATAAGAGCAACCGAACTGGCAAGAAGCCTATCCATCCCAAAGTAGTGTTGATCAAAGCGAATGACAGAAATCCAAACAAGCATTCCTCTCAAGAACTTAGTCGAGCACGGACAGATTTCACTTACTAAAGCTTTAGGGGGATAAAATACCAAAGGATACAGAAGACAGACGAAGTTATCCTAATTTGACAGACAGGAACCCATATTACAGTTTTTGGGGACTCTTCTTGAACTCCAAAGGCTATTTAATGATTAAAGAATATTAATTTGATACACTGTGATAGCAGAGAAAATCTGCACTTCTCACTACTGACTTGACAGAACTGCTCAAGGGTGGCACACTTTAATAGTCTTAGGCTCTTTCTCGTTAGAATAATCAAGCAACTCAAAGATCATCCTACGTTGCACGAGGCTGTCGATTGAGAAAACTTCATGCACATGATGTTCACAACAATCTGATAGTTGGCCTTCTATGAAAAAGAAAATGTGCATAGCTTGCTCTTTTCACCATTCAGATTTTATTTAAGTTCAGGCTATATTTGAAAAGCACCAAAAGTTTGGTTTTAATAAATCGAGAATTGACTTACTCTCGCAGATCTTGGATGTATCCTTTTGCGCGGAAGCTAGGTCGATTGCCTTCTGCCACATATTTGGCAGCCTCGTATGGCTCATAATTGCACATCGGCGGATCTCCTTCCAGCATCTAAACATTGAAAATATTATCAAGATAACCAACTTGAAGAACTTCAATCCTTGACATACAAGCCGAACAAATGGACACTTACCTCAAATAGAATCATGGCAAATGAGAAAACATCAACCTTCTTATCATACTTCCGATGCTTAAAAACTTCAGGAGCCATGTAGCGGTCTTTGGTTTGTTCCATGACAAAAAGAGACACAGTTAAGAAGCAGTATAAAGGCATGAATCATCGTGTTATATACAGAGAAGTTCAATTGAGACACTCACAACTTCCTGTTTCGCCAGTCATTTTATAGACATCATGAGAATTTTGAACCCTGATTAGTTTACTTAGTCCAAAATCTCCAACTTTCAAATGGTCGGCACTAGAGTTGACTAAAAGGACATTCCTGGAAACAATTCAGACAGCAGATTGAAGAATGTAGTCAATAAAAATAAGAAGTCCCAAAGGAAGAAAATCACCCAAGAGCATATGAGAATGATGAGGAACTTTATTGATTGTATTAGTAGAGAGAAAACCATATTCTAGGCACAAAGATGCTCACCTTGGTTTTAAGTCTCGGTGAATTATGACGTTTGGCTCATTATGCAGATACGCCATACCCCTGATCCAAAAAAGTAAAGTTATTTGATTAGCATAATGTAGCTGGCAATTGTCAAAATCGACTTGACTGGCACAACGCCTCCAATACTTTTGAGCTCTGGAGATATAAGTAAATTCAATATCACATCCGACGATACTACATGAATAGTGTTTGTAGTCTCTTTCCCTCTACCATGTGCTCAGAGTCCCTCCCTCCGTCCATTCAAGGCATAGAAATTTTATTATGGGCAGTAACAAAATTAAGGTAAAACATATACAAGGAGAAAAATAATATACATCTCAAGTTCAGTCAGATAACCATTCCATACAAGAGCATCAAATGAGTGGAATAGAGAGCATAAAAAAAAAAGTGCACTACAAGCATTCGGACCACAACCTCTCTCCCACCCCCATTCAGGCCAGTAGGGGAAATAACAAAATTAAGATATAAAATATACAAGAAAAAAAAATAATATACATCTCAAGTTCAGTCAGATAATCATTCCATACAAAAGCATCAAATGGGTGGAATGAAGAGCGCGGAAAAAGTGTACTACAAGCATTCGGACAACAATGGATCTTCATGGGTGCCTTATGTCGGGAAAAAATCTCTGCACTACAGCCATGTGGCTAACAAATTATCATGCTCAACTATTAGCTGTTCTGTTGGAAATATTTAAGTGTTCCATCAGAACCATTTTCACAATCTATTTGACACTATAGATGACAGGAAAAAACTGATACAAATAACAATAGGATGGGTTCCAAAATGGGCTGTCAAGACATATACCAACAACTTAATTTCTTTTAGCCATGGGTGTTAAGGTCTAATAACATGGGCAGCGTACACACGAAGGGGAAGAGAAAGAGAATGATTCTAAGATTAAAAACTATGTATATTACAATGGCTCCCACTGTGACAGAGTACACAAGAGCCAAGACAAACACTCTGCATAACTGATGGATGAGAAACTTTCTGATTAAATGTGAACTATCTTAACAAATCGCAGCCGATTGATTCAATTTACCTTTCCCCAGGAATATGTGAGAAGGGAGGTAACATGAGCATAAAAGGTTATACACACAAGAAATTTGGTGAATGACAATCAGCAAGATTTCATTTCACATCTCTTTCCCAGGAAGTCTCCTCCATACACCTCATATCTAAGAATATACACGCAAAAAGATTATGTGAACAAAGAGTAGCATTTACTTTTTTGTATAGCGACCTATAAGATGGAAAATCTCAAGTAATAAGCACCTGGCAATGTCCAACGCAAAGTTGATAGCTGTTGAGGGGTTGAGAGAACCTTTCTCCTTTAGGTACTGATGAAGATCACCCTACATGAGTAAGTGATGTCTCAAACCGAGTACAAGCAAAAGTGCAATATGCATCAAGCATCTGAGAGAAGGAACAGCAAGTTTCAATAAAGCATGATATCCATTCTGTACCCCTCGCAAATACTCTGTTATCAACATAAGAGGCTTCCTCTCGGTGACAGCGCCAAGAAATTGAACTATGTTAGGGTGGCGAAGCTTCACTAGCAAATTAACCTCATGCCTGAAATCCTGACTGAATAAAAGAAACCGAAAGATGAGATTGCTTTTGCTATCTTCAAAGTATTTCTTGGAAATTCAAATAAAGCTATAAATCGAAGCGGGTGATTATTTCCTTTTAGTGAATGTAGAGTTGTAGACATATTAATATTTAATAATTCTGAAATTATTGATGACGTGATTTGAATATCAGCATATGGTTAGAATCAAATTGACAGAATAACTTCAGGATAGCTCATTAAAAGCATAGCCTAGCAAAAATAGGTGTCCTTGCCAATCCGTAGATGGTACTGCAAGTTTCATTATTAAACGAAATAGTAAATTCATGTTTGTCTGGATACATAAGCACATGATCCATGTTACCTTCACACAAATGGATCGGATATATCTTCTGTTGCACACTATAGCAAATCACACGAGAAACATGTACTTACATTACCAATCTGTCATCTGAAAGAGATGGAAGAATGCGTTTGACAGCAACTGGTGTTCCTCTCCAACCTGCTCTCAATATCTCACCAAAGGACCCCTAGATGTAGAGCAGCTATTAATGAGATCACTAAAGCATGCATAAGAAGAGCACATATGACAACTTTTGTACAATCATTGCCTTCGAGTAATAAACTGCAAATGGAATCTGTAAAACGCAACATAAAGAAACACGAAAAAGAGATGATGAACAAGGAGCAGTGGTGCAGTAAGAGTTCCACGACCCCAGGGATAAACTTCCAATTAATGCTTTCTTCCGTGAGTAATAATAGCAGTTTATTCTTTTCACATTTAAGAAATACCAATTAGAAGTAAGGAGCACCTGGACGTGATATACTCACCAATGACCATGGAAGTTGTTTGCTGTTAAAAGATAGCATTACCTTCTAGTACTCCTCAAAAGATATGATAATAAAGGCTAATGATGATTCTAAGTGTGCCTGAATGAAGTAAAATCCCTTGATTTTTTCCTAAGTCAATAGACCCTCTGTTTGACCAATTTGGTTTTTAAAATAAGGGCAGACAAAGAACTAAAACAGTATTATGATGACTGGCACAATAAGAGACTCAAAGACCATGTGATGCAACACGATGGACCACAATAATAAATTCACTTTTAACTTGTGATAAAGACAAGTGCTTCTGACCAGAAGAAAATTCATATAGATGAAGTCACCACACATAACAAAGAGTGTTTCTTTGGAGGGGGCAAACTCTCTTGCCCATGAGCAATCTAAAATCTTACCTTCCCTATGATGTGTGAGTTAGAGAAATCAAGCTCAGAAGGGTCAATTTCCCAGTCACATTTATTAGGCAATGGGGGCGGAACAGGCTTTGGTTCAAAATGACTTCCGTTTTGGCCCTGCATCATGCATACTATAATTAAAATTGGACAAATGCAATCACTACATCACAAACAACGATCACTGAACACTCAACTACAAATTTATGTGATGCTAAAATTGGCCGAATGCCGTGATTGAAGCAATACTGAACCTTAGTATTTACTGTGTATGGGACCAGTAAAAGCATTCGTATTAACCAGACTCCAGACGGTGAATGAAGGTTAAAATTTAGCAGAAACTAAAGTTGTATGAAAATAAACACAAGATACGTAAAGGTCAGATATGTTGGTGGTTTCCCAAAAATGTAGTAACTGATTGGATTTATATTATCCCTTTTCATTAATAGGGTGGAAAGATAATCTTTAAATGAAATGAGATTAAAATGAATGGTGACCATAAATCTCCTATAGTTCAATTATTGTTCACCTAAACATTTTTCATATATCGAAGAAAACGTTGCATGATCATCAATCATCAATATCTCTAGGCATCCAGAAAATACCTCAGTAATATGAATTATGCTTCAGCTAAACATGTGAAAATTAGAAACAAGCACAAAGACATTCAATTTGGTTTTCTATCATTCTTGCGATCCATGTGCAATACTCCTCATTGTATTCATGCATTTGTGCATGAATAATGAAGCATGTAAACAGTGTGACTCCTTCAAAACAGATTTCATTTTAAAGAGGAACCCCAAGAAACCACCATGCTCTAATTAATCTATGTAGCCACTATAATGAGATTGCTGATACAACTATGATTGGGATTCTTAGATGAGGTAGCTCCTTTTTCCTTTTTTAATCCTTTCATGGAATACTCAATAAGAAAACATTCTTTCTCAGTGACAAAGATTGCAAAAATATAATCTTCTAAAACATTTTACTCAACTTACTCACCGTCAATTTAATATGACCTCAACTTACAAGTTTCCACTAAGGATAAGGAAAAAAGGTAATATGAGGAGAAAACGCCCACAAAAGGAGGAGGAGGAAGAGGGACATGCCAATACCAACCATAATATACTAATCCTCTAGGGATCTGTAATTTAAAAAGTTTACTCGATTCTCTTTCACAAAGAATTTTGGAACATTAAATCAACAGTGCCACTGTTCTAGTACATAAAGACTCAGTATCCCTCAGCATGATATATTATTTGTGATTTGACAACAGAGTGCCCACATGGTTCAGGCTTAAGCTCTCCAGAAAACATTCCTAACTTTCCTGTCCAAACACTATGAAATTATTCGAGGTGACTTTAAACTTTGCAATTTATATGTCTTTAAAGATTTGAGATATTCATTATTGAATGAAACTCTCATTCAAACTCTAAACATTGAAGTAACAATGGAAAAGGAAAAGACACTCCAATCACCCTTTAAATCTCCATATAGATTTCAAAGAAGAGTTTCTGTTATAGTATGGAACATCAACTTTTACCTACCTAAGCACTAGTGTATAACTAAACAATTTTTGAAAGCCAATCCTATCGTGCCATTTTAGACAAAAGGCCTTCGTCTCCATTTTTATTCCAAGGATAAGAGCGACCTATGCCATTGGTAGCCTTGTCCCAATGGCTTTGCATATTTTCCAGAATGTAAATGAAGTAAAAAGGCCCGGATATAAGAATCACAATCTTGTACATTGGAGATTTTAAAACAGAAAGAGAGAAACAGGGACAGAAAAAAAGAAGGTGTGGGGATGGCGGAGGACAAATAGCATACTTACATAAGATGAGCCTCCATAAGACTTTAACAACGCCTCCATATTATGCTTCTTTGCTCCTTCTGCATCTGCCAGAGGCTGTCAAGGCAAAATCTGGATTAGATCACGACACGAGCAGGAGATTGCAGAAAGGAAGGTCTCTTATGCATACTAAATCGAGAGATGTGCTTATAAGTAATTTTACAGTTCACAATCATGCAATGCATTGTCAACTACTGGTAAGTTGCAATTTGTTACGAACCTCAATCGGTTCCTCCATACTTACAGACAAACACAGAGCCAGAGACAATCATTTCGTGCTTCTCAAATTACGGACATCAATTATCTATCAATTACACGTGCAAAGTAAAAGCAAGTGCTTCCATGAAAGTCCATGAGGCATTAGTCAGTCAAACTAAATTGGGAAACTAAACAGGGTTAGAATCATAGGAGCCGTTTGCTTTTGCAATTCTCTTAAGACCCAGGACAATCACCGCATGCAATCATCCTGTAATTAGTTATGGACTGAAAGGTTCTCCTGGGGAAAAGCACTCTGGAGTTGTCGATCGCAGCCCAAAGATGGCAACCAGAAAATTCAACGAACAATCTCGTTGGAACCCAAACTCTCAGAACAGTTCAGTTCCTCAAATGCCCCTAAATGCGAAGAAGCTCCACCTTGTTTGTACCTACCTCGGTGCTCTTATATAAATCAACCTACCATTTATTTTTTTTAATTAGGCGAAGCAGCATGTTACCAACATGTTCCAATTCTCAGTCGCGGGACATTAGAAAATCTCTCGCTGACCTAACATTTAGTCGGGCTTTTTCCACACAAAGTCTAGATACGCCAAGCAACATATAAGCGAGCTCTCTCAAGGAAAACGAGAATTCTCGCGGTATCCAGTCCCTATCCTTTCGGCCAAAAACGGAGGTAGGGGACGGGATGGGAGGGGACGCACCGTGTTCTTCCAGCGATCCTGGGCGTTGACGTCGGCGCCGTACTCGATCAAGCACTTGGCGACGTCGATCCAGCCGTGGAGGGAGGCGACGTGGAGCGGGGTGCGGTTGTCGTAATCCCTAGCGTGGACGAGGGAGCGATCCTCCTCGAGGAGCTTCCGGACGGCGGCGACGTCGTTCTGGTGGGCGTGCCAGAGGATGAGGGACGTCCGGCTGACCCGGGCCTTCTCCTTCTGCTTCTCCTTGTCGGCGGCCCTCGCCAGGGGAGGGGTTGGGGAGGGGCGCCGGCGCCGGCGCTGCCGGAGGCATCGGAGCTGCTACCGCCGCTGCTCATGGTGGGAATCGAATCGGAGCGGATCGGATCGGTTTCGGATTGTCGACTTTTTTCTCTTTTGTTTCGTCGGTCGGGGGGGATTACGAACAGTGCGAAATGGATTTGGGAAAAGGTAGCGAGAGAGAGAGGTTTTCTGGGGAATTGGGGTGGTGTGTATCCGTTATTATGGTTCGTTTTACTTTTTCAACGGCAGCGTAATTGGCATTGCATTTGCTTTGCTTTGCTCTGCTGTGCTGTGCTGTGCGCGACTGGTCATGCGGAATTTTCCTTCCTTATCAAATACTAATATTATTTTATATATATAGATAGATGGAGAGAGAGAGAGAGGCGTAGCCGCCCCCTATTAATGGCTGGATCTGTACATCTCGTAGATAGCTTAAGAAGGAAAGGAGCGAAGGCTGATTTCTGGGGGAAAATGACATCCTGATCTCGATCAGATCCGTACGAAATTATCGGCTTGCCGCTTTCTTGCCCCATTCGTCTCTGCTCCTTTCGACGATGGTCCCCATTTTAGTTGTTTTTTGGGATCACGTTTTTTCGGTTGCCCCCCTGCGATTTTGATCCCGACGGAAAGGAGTAATGATCGACCGGAGTCGATGTCATCAAATTGATGATAACGTTGATCACTTGATTATAATTAATAGGCGAGTGCATCGGAGAGTTCAGATCCAACGTGGAAAGTCAAAACAGGGGCTCTTACCTTGAAGAAGTTCGGACGCATTACCTAAGATATACATATGATTTTCTCTCTCCCAATGAACACTGTCATGCTCCGACCAAAAATAAATAAATAAAAGAGCACTGTCATGCTCCTTTGAGATCAATCTATCAAGTTCTGCTCTTCTACCAATATCAAAGTCCATAAAGTAGATGTGACGGCCTTCTCGTCGAACACAGAATATATCGCCTTTTTTAACCATTCAAGTAGGATGATGTATCGATTGCCCACTGAATCAACCCCCGGTTCTCTGATTTTCATTTTTCACACTAAATAATAGACAATTTTAACACTTTCAAGACAATCAGGCGTTCGTTATTCTGGCCTTTGCATTGAACAGTGTACTATACTTGAAAGCGATTGACGTTAATATCTCCGACATATTCCTGTCAACTTGTCAAGCCACCCATGTGGGAGCGTTGAAAATGGAGACGGTGAACAATCTATACTTACCAAATATACGCTACAAGAGCGTTGCAGTAAACTGGTAGATACAGTTAGCTTTAAAACCATTGGACAACTTCCTTCAATAGACAATGATTTGTGATCTTTTCAGATGATGTTGGAGCATATGTAGCATCAAGTCAAGCCTTCTTAGTCTTCGAGGGACCGCTTCCTGGCCCTCAAGTTTTGCTCAAGGCTTTGGGGTAGAGGTGGTGTTCTTCCCCTACGAAACAAAACTGCAAGAGCCCTCATCTTACGGCATAGATCAAACACCTGCATAGGGAGGCGCCAGTAGAGTAATTAACCAATGATCAAGAAATTCTGCAAGTTTTCAATATTTGCTCTGATCCCCTTACCGATGAGGCCTCTATCTCTGCAACACCTTCACAACCTTGACCTCCTCCCTGCAATAAGTCGCAATATTTTGCAGCTTCAGTCTCATCTTCAAAGACCTGCAAGAACATGGAATGTTCTTCATATAGCAGATGAAATGAAAGAAAACCAGAAAAACAAAATGCAAAAACAAACTCGTTTATCAGTCCCAAGCAATCACAAGACACTGATCAGGTCTGGAAACAATTAATATTCAGGCAAGAACCTTTTTCACAGAAATAAGAAACCGGCACCCAAACCTCTACATATTAAGTCTTTGTTTGTATCTTTACTTGTAGCACCATGTAGTTAGATACGCATACGCTCTATAGAATCCGGCATGATCATAGGCCATAGTGGAAACCCTCCTTCCAATTAGATATGCATAAGCCACAGAACCAGGCAAAAACATAGGCCAAAGTGCAAAGCCTCCAAGAGCTTTATTTTTCCAAGTTATTGTTTGACAACGGCTCTGGCACTGTGCCTGATGTACCACGGAAAAGGCTGCCGACAGTGCCATTTACACTAGAGCCAGACTCATTAGGACCTTCTGCCCAGGAGTTCATCCCCAGGGTTGCAGTAAATATAAGTTGCTTCAGCAAATAATACACCTAACATCTACCTAGCTATCTAACTACTATCTTTATTGGATGCTTAGATAAAATCCTTCATGCAAACTAAAGGATGACTTGATCATGTTAACTGAAAATCTTTGCAGGGAAAGTTCCTCCAGCCAAATTTGCTCCTGCATCAAAGAAGTGGAAAAAGTGTGCATCCAAATCTCATCTTCCCCTAAATCTCATCTTGGCATCATGTGAACCATATATGATTTTTCTAGTCAATTACAACTAGATCACCATTAGCTAGCACAGCTATGCACCCCACGGCTTTCCTATCTACCCAGTCCCTGCCAAAGCAACAGGGCATCAACCTTTCTAAACTAGGCACCCGTTCTTTTTTACACCTCTGCAGCTCTGCTTGCTCTTCCTTGATCCTCTCAAAAACTTGACGGCATTCAGGGACCGAAGCTAAAATTAACATCTTCTAGAGGATGATATCATCTTAGGCCCCGCCACATCCTCACAAGTCAATGGATACACCAAGCCCCATGAATAATTCATTAATGTTTACTTCTTGTAATTTCTGGTCAAAACAATTACTCAGGGCCAATATCAAAGAAAACCACAACGACAATATCAAAGAACTAAAACCAGATCAGTGACCAATTATAACTTTTATAAGAGGTTGGTAACTGAAGTAGCTCAGGAGTTAGGACAGTTCGCTGGACTGCATCACAAAACAAAGTGTGTTAACTCAGAGAATTGCTCAGCATGGAGCCTAAGTGTTAGAGATACATAAGAGGAGAGGAGATAGCATGGGTAAATTCATTGACAATGCTCTCAAGGCTCCATTTGATACATATTAAGTTTCCGATGATTGTTTTGCAACATTAGTGTGAAAGTCCTTAGCAGAAAATCTAGAGAAAAAAAAAAACTTTACAAATTAAAGAACCTTACAAGAACTCCATCCTGGATATCCTCAACAAGCATCTGGAACTTTGTCCCACTCCTTGACTGCTTAGACTGACTTCCAGAACTGGGACTCCATTTTCCAGCTTTGGAGAACAGTAATCCAAGCTCTTTCTCAACTTCACTGCGAAAGCTAAAAATATGAGTAACGGAGATAAAGCAACAAAAAGGCCATACGAAACATGGTGTACATTACTGTCCAAACCTGCGATCTCTTCGTGTCTTCATCGTGCACAGTTGGTTTTCACCATGAGTCAATACATATACAGGCTTTGAAGTGTCTCTCCATGGATTTGCCTCCAATACTAGATCAAAAAGGTTAAAAAATAAGACCGGTTTCATTAAGTGCGCAGATAAATACAGGACACGGAAGCAGATCAAAGCACTATCCCGTGCATAAAAATTACTCAACCTAAGATGCTTTTCAGTTCAAATACTCCAAAGAGAATCACCGCTCACGACACCTTCTCTAGAGACCATCAATAAGCAAAGCATAGCAAATACCCCAAGGCATGCAGATCCTGCTACGAGAACTGCACTGCCCCTTATTGCAGCGAAGTTCAGCAACGTCGTGGTAGCACATAGCAACGATCCTTCCGTACACGTGTAGTACTTTTTAAATCAGTAATTCAGTGGCCTCATGAAGATGAAGCAAAGGAACTCTAATCGACAGCAATCAGACAATTCCTCGAACATTCTCAGAGAAAGCAGCCACGAGTACGCAACGAAATGAAGTGGTGATCAGAAGAAAGAAAAGGAGAAACGAGCATTACCATCATAGCTGCTGGTCTCGAAGGACTGGTGGAGGTGCCTGCGCATGTCGTAGGCGCGAGAAGACACTCTCTTCACGAACTCGTCGGAAGTCCCCGGAATGTTCCCGTCCAGCCGCATCGCCCTCTCCACCTCGTCGCTCCCGTCGTCTTCCTCTCCTCCCACGCTCCCGCGCGATCCGCAGCAGAACTCCGCGAACCTCCTCCGGCAGGGCTCCGGAGGGTACGGGAGGGGGAAGCGCGGGGCGCGGCGGGGACGGAGGCCGCCGCCGCCGCCGCCGTGTGCCGCGGGGGAGGCGGCCGCGGCGGCTGGCCGCCGGAGCCGGAGCGAGTTGCTCGGAGGGAGGACGATGGGAGGGGACACCGGGGAGAGGGACTCCATGACCGAAGCCGTGATTTGAAGAATCTCGGTCAGTTCCGCTGGCGACGGTGGTGGGGGCGAGACGAACGGAATGGAAGTTGGAATTCTCGGCGTCGAAAGCTCCGCGAGTGGTGGGAGACACGGAAGAAGCCGACGAAGAAGAAGGAGAGACGGAGAAGTTTGTAATGGTGAATCTCTGAAATGAATCTCTCTCTCTCTTTCTCTCTCTCTCTCTGCCGCGTGTTTGCGTGTGAGCGAGGGATATTTTTTCTCTCTCTACCTTTCAGTTGGGCCTATGAAGACAGAGGAGAGGGGCTTCCGATTTGGGCTTTGGGCTTTCGGTTTCTGCATCAGGCCCAACCCACGGCCCAAAGTGATCTCACGCCTCGTGATTCATATCGGACTGTAGAAACACTCGACCTGCGACGTGGTCGTCGTCGTATTACCGTTATACAAATTCGAGGCTGGTGAGCAGGAGGAACGTGCAGACGATAGTGTCCAAGTGGTTGAAAACTGCCCAACATCGTTGTTTAGCATGCGTTTCACCATGGATAAATATATAAGCATTCAAAGTGGACGAAACGAAGAACGAGAATCGAAACTACCAGATGCATAGAGATGCATTCGATAAAAGTATTGCATCATAATAAGTCCGACCCATTTGCCACAGGGAACTCCAACCGAGTGAGTTCCCGAAAATACAAAGAGAAAGCAAGCAAGTCGCAACAGACATAAGAATCGTAGAGACGCAATGAGTATTGTTTTCATTACCGTATATACAACAAGTTTGTTAAGTACAACAAGTTTCTTGGTGGTATGGCTATCATCAAGAAAGCTTGTAGTACAGAACTATGATAATAGCAAAGACGAGAGCCCCAATTATTGAGCCAACGATCCACTTGTTCCTGGTGATCCTCCTCGACATAGCCGTCAAAATCTTCTTGCTCTTGTCTATGGCATCATCTACCCCATGAAGCTGCAAATTGAAAAATGTAGAGAGAGCACCATAATCATTAATAGGTCTAAGCCTCCGAGGCTATGGCAAGGTCCTAGTCCATAAAGTGCAGTTATTCCTACAAACTCACTTCAAGTTCAAAGAGACGCATGACACTCATTTTCAATGACAAAGATTTACTTGGCAAAAGCAAGTTCAAGGATTTGATAAATATAACTAAACTTCAATAGGCACCTTGTTATGAGAGTGCAGGAGAGTCTGACGCTGCTGGTGTAGATCTTGGAGTATGGAGACCCCCAGCTCCTCTGTCTCTAGCATGGTTCTTCTGCTCTCATTTATCCTCTCACTAGAATCATTCAATCTCTCCGTCGAGAAAGCCATTCTTTCTCTTTGATTAGCTGAAGCCTGCAGTTCAACACCCACTAAAAAGTAAATATTCAGCAAGCTCTGCAGCTAGCCAATATAACTGCACAAACCCATAAGAAAAACCAATATGCAGCAACCACAGTGCTGTTGCAGGGTGCCAGACAATCTGAACTACCACTTGAGGGGAAAAAATGCAAGTAGTGTTACTAGGATCCATATCATCCAAGAATACTCCCAATACAGAAACATTTGACATAATCATTGAACCCAGTGAGCAACTATGCCAATAATTTTCCTATGTTAAAATGAGGAACGGGACTAGGACTATTCATGTACCAAATGCACATCTAGATTCTAGGCATACCATACGTGCATCTGCCATTCCAGCTTCCAACAATTCTTCACGCGAAGCCTGGTTGGCATTAGGAGATGACATCCTTTTAACTTCTCTTTTCAGATTATTCAAGTCAGACTTGTATTCCCTCAACTTAGCAAGAAGCATTGCCTTGACACTTGGCTGCAAAGTTCTAGCATCCAGATCCATCTTCCGTACCTGTAAAATACAAACCAAAAAAAGTCAGAAGCACAGAAAATCCTGACAAAGAGAAAGGCCACAGGAAGAGAAAATCACATCTCTCACAACTTACCAATCCATCAGCTTCATCAAGTGCAACTTTTAATTCAGATATCTGTTTCTTTCTTTCCTCTGCAAGCAAGATCACCAAGTAGATTACTTTGAGCTGGCATAGTATCATCTCCATGTTTGGCAGAGCAACAAACAAGATAAGGTATATTTCGCACAGATTTTCTGTAGTCGCATTAAGGTTTCCAGAGAGCAGTCAGTCGGTTAACATTATATATCTCCCAAACTTTCGACAGGAATTTGTAATGCAGTCATACCCAAGTTGAGAAAGCACAAATTCAATTATCCCACAGTTCATTTACACAAGTTTAAATGCTGCAAATTTACAAACCAAGAAGAAGCATCCTTTTTGTGTTTTGGCAAAATTATGTCAGACTTCCCAAAGGAAAAAAAAAATTAGGCAAATATTTTGTTTTAGGAACAGATTGTTTATGAACTCGGTGACTATACTACAGTATGCCAGACCTAAAACGTTCCCAACTCGTTAGTGATTCACTTCAAAACCAAGTGCTTCTAGTGACCAACGACGAGCTATATATTAGTATTACAAGGCATCTCTGAGCACAAATCAGTTCCTTTGAGATAGACAGAAAGGCGGACTTCATTCATGCCAATTTAGGCCCCAACACCTTAGGCTTGAGCATGCCACCACGTTCTACATTCCTCAGCGACTAGGTGATCGGTTATCAATCCTTTCATGACCAGCAAGTATCGAACAGTTCACAATTTACCGACAGCATAAATGAATTGTTCAATCCTCTGACAGCTCAAGCACTAGAAGACAGTAAATAAAAGTGCGAACCGCACAGCAGGAGACGATCCGGCCACATCTTTACGAAGAAGATGCGGATGTTGCCAAACCACCAGACTCCGAATCAGGGCACATAAATAGAAATGGACCGCTCACAAATTGGCGACCAAAGGAAGGAGAAAGTCGATTTTCATCGAGCAAAGGAGCGAATCACGCAATCAGAAAGCAATCGAAATTCATCGTGCTACGAGTTCAGGAGAATCCGATACCTCCGTCGAGGAGCGAGGCGGAGCCGCATCTCCTGGAGACGTTGGCCGAGAGCTCGCAGTACTGACGCTCGTACCCTTCGAAGACTTCGCTCATCTCGTCGATCCCGGCCGATCAACCGCCCTCCTTCCCGGGACGAAATTACAGCCGCGATCGGATTCGGATCTCGGAACCCTAACGCGAAGAGGAAGAGTTCAGGAAAGGAGGGGAAGCCGATGGGTGGGTACTGACTATGTCAACAGCGTCTGCTTGCGGCGCGAGGGGCGAGGGGCGATCGCGGTTGGCGTCGAATCAAGGTTAAAACAATCGAAGAAGAAGAAGAAGAAGATGGAGTGAGGGAGGATTATGGAATCAAGTTGAAGATTATCCGGTGGCGAGAGCAGGAACGGATCGGGCGTCGTTTTTGACCATTTTGGCTCTTCAAGCAACCGTTGCCTTGCTCCATTTCTCGGTGGATCATTATAATGATAACGATAACAAAAATTTACTATTTAGAGGGATTATAATTCCTTTTTCAAAATTATCCTCATTTACATCTTTTATAAGCATTTCCCCAAACGATGAATGCCTCAGTTCTTACTAAATTTTTACCTCTCATATATCTCAATTTTAAAATTGAGTTTTTTTTTTTTTTTTTTTTTTGGTCTTATAAACGTCACATAAAAGAAATTCAAATTTAAAATATTTTTTATTATGTCAATAATGTAGATTAGCGCTTTTGCTAGTTATGATAATAACGAGAATGCCCATGCCGTTGTTTATCGAGACGTGGTGAGATATAATCCGCTCATGCACTAAATATGAGTTGAGCTAAAGCCTAGATGGTAGATCAAATATGTGACTGTTTGAACTTGGTAATTGGTCTCACACACCCTCTCTTAACAGTGGATGTACCACCACATTGATAAACAAAAAGAAATTGCTTAAAGCATCGTGATTCTCAAATTCGTCGATGTAAATTCGAGATGCATTTTCACCAATAAAAAAATGTACTTCCAATATGAGTGACTAAGCAAAAAGTACACATAAATTTAAAAGTCAGAGTTAGGATGAAACGGCATTTTAATAGTACTTTTCCTAAAATATTAGTCTCAGACCGTTTCGGGGGAGGGGTTTCAGATTCGTATGGAAGCATAATGCTCCCTGGCTCATGGGAAAAAGTAAATTTCGTGGATGAATGATCATTGCCTCTTGGTTCATGTCTCCCTTCATTGCATGGAATCAGACAGGACAAAGGCCATAAAAGCCTAAAACCGACCAGAGCCTGATCACGGTTCATGCAGCGATAAGCCAAGACAGCAGATCATTACCGTGCAGATTGTAATGTTCAATCTTTCAACCCCCTTCAGTATTATCGGTGAAACTGCGTACAAAATCAGCGCCCCACATGCTGCGATACCGTGCAGATTGTAATGTTCAATCTTTCAACCCCCTTCACTATTATCGGTGAAACTGCGTATAAAATCAGCGCCCCACATGCTGCGACAAAGGAGAAGCAAAGAGGGCAAAGACTTCATCTTGGGATTAAGCCAAGGCCTGACCGTGCCTGAGTACAAGATTTACCCTCCAGCCGAGAATTACCAGAAATCAACACATATTATACTCTCTTGACAATCTCCAAGAGAAATCAACCCATTAGAAATAGCAGAGTTTGCATTCATAAGAACGACAGCTAAAAGGGTTGAGATTTTTGCAACTGCAAAGACTAAGCACTTACAAAAACAGAAAAGATGTGTGGCCAAAAATTCAAAGCAGTACTAAGATTTCTTTACAAGTAGCAGTATAAAACAAGTTGACTGCATGAGCAGGTGTCATCTTATAACCCCAATAATCACATCCATTATGTATAACACTCGCTCTGCAAAAGATCCTAAAGAACAGAAAAAGCATTTCTGGAGCCTTCAAAAACCTAGCCGAACTAACGAAGTGATGATATCATCCTTAGCTAACAGCAGCCCTGGTTCTGAATAAATCATCGGACTAACACATGTTTGGATGGGTATGCTTATATTTTTGGACATAAAACAAGGGTATTACTCCCAAGAGTCCATCTCCAGCAGAACCATTACCCATGAAACTGAGCAGTGCATCTTGAAAATAAACATGAAAATTATTGCAACGGAAGCAATAGCGTAGAAAAGACACAAACCCAAGAAGAGCAAGGTAAGCGTCAATTACCGACATTGTCGCAGATCTAACAATGAGAACGCAAAAATCTCAGGTTCATCTTTTCCATTCATTATACGTATGGCAGCTCCACAAAATTAATCATAGCCTAGACTCACAGCCTTTCACATCCAAACCATATTATATTCTCCAGTGCACTAAATGCTAATTACCATTGCTGGCCAATGACTCATTTGAATGAGCAGAAACAGTCTCCTCAGATACCTGATCTCCCTGAGTTTCAGCTTGCTGTAATTCTTGATCAGGGAATACCTCAGATTGCAGTGACGCAGCAATGTTATTCACATGTAGCCATGTTAGTTCCCACAAGCTATCCCCTCCTAAGGCGCTCCGCTGCACAAGGACACCCCTTGTCTTCATCACAAGTAGAGTGTTCTTGAGGAGCTCAGGCACTAGCTCCTGAAGCTTTTCACTTTTCTTCCCACGCACTTTCACCTTCATGTACTTTTCCATTCGGCTGAGCACACCCAACCACAATTTGCAGAACGTCGTCAATTGCGAGAGGTCATGAAGCAATTGTAGAAATACTTTCGAGAGAAGCTTCATTGCAAGGATAAGTGAGCCTTCCATGTTTCGATAGTCTTTCTGGGATTGTCCCTGAGCAA
Organism: Eucalyptus guilfoylei; assembly: GCA_016097605.1. NCBI lineage: Eukaryota > Viridiplantae > Streptophyta > Magnoliopsida > Myrtales > Myrtaceae > Eucalyptus > Eucalyptus guilfoylei. Next base: position 21,429,336 of record CM027861.1, on the reverse strand, counting down.
TTTCCAGCAAATCATCAAGCATTGTAAAGATGACCACGTCAAAACACTGTATCCATAGATTATGCGGAAGTTGAATCCCATCTACTCCTGTCAAGCATCTTTGCAGTGACAGAAGTGCATGATTTCTGACCTCTTCCCTTTGGTCCAAGCAGACTTTTCTCAATCCCTGTACGAGCCTCAACCACATTTCCCCTATATCCAGAGACATTTTGGCGACTTCATCCTCAGCCATTGCTTCCCTAGCTTCACGAGCCCACCGTGCTAGTGAATCAACAGAACCTGACATGAGATCCAGTGCGCGAACAGACCGTTCTGCCTGTCCAACACGAGATTCGGCAAACTGCCTGGATGCATCTACGCACAAAACATAATTTGCTGGCAACAAGTGAGCCCCATCTGACATGATAAACAATAGTGCCTCAAATCCTGCTTCAGAAGCCTCTGGATGACGAGCTGTTATAGAAAGAAGGGACGTGATCGTCCGCCATCCCATTTGTGACCTGATGTGAGTGGCATTAGCTTTCACAAGGCGACTAACTTCTTGAGTAATCTGCTCACAATATGCATCCGCAACCCGGGCATCAAGTTTCAAGACAAGTTGCATAGACCTCAAAAGTTCATCAGCCAGGTTCTCCTTGTAAGGAAGTAGGCGCTGACAAATCCGAAGAAGCCCAAAGACAGCCTTCTCTACCAAGGCAGAGGGCATGACAGTCGACTGAACAATGTTAGCAATATGATCATAGACACCCTGCCATAGGAGCACAATTCGGTCTCGATTATTCAAAGTGATTGCAATCAACAGCTCCAGGCAGAAAACAGCAGTATCTTCATCCTCAGGTGAGCTATTCCCTTTCTGGGGCCGCCCAGCAGCCCAAATAAGAGCCCGTGCCAGCTGCAACAGAGATTCAGCTTGCAGAAACTTACTCTCCGTGAATATGCTGTCTATGTGGCACTTTTGAATTGTCTGAAGCGTGCGCTGATGAGCAGCAAGTTGTTGCTCAGTGGGCTGTGATCTTGGCTCTTCTGTATCGAGAGATAGAAGCTGACTGAACCTACCCATTAATCCAGAAGATCTCCTTGGAGTTCCCATGGAAGGCATATGAGCTGCAGCCAAAGAATTTGCAACCGGCTTACCATGTCCAGGTTCGGCAGAAACCTCCGTCTCGTCAGCCGCATCACTCGCCACGCGAGCTGGGAGAAGACCGAGTTTGTGCAATCTTAAGATGCAATCCAGGATGTTTCTCCAACCAGTGCGAATATAATCACCATATCTATTTGCAATGGTGAAAACTGTTATTGTTGCCATCCTTGCTTTTGCGTCATCGCCAAATGCTAACACAGGTTCCTCGACGGATGAAGGATTTAAAAGGGTTGTGAATTTGCAAAGAGAAACAACCAGATCATCCAGCACATCTTCAAGATGATGGCATGCTGATATCTTGGCAACAGCCAAGAAACCATCAATGCATGTCTGGTAAACCTCTTCCTGTTCTGCATGATCGAACACCACAGAGATTGCGGCAATGGTTGGACCAGACATTATAGCAAACATGTCATGATCAAGATATGCTCTAGAATCAGATATAATGAATGGAGCGGTTCTCTTTGATTTGTGCATCAAGTCAATCCAACGGCTCGGGTTCATTTCAGGATAACCAGCACCTTGTTCCGGAGTGGTGCGAATTTCATTTTTGCAAATGGAGTGGTAAAGCTCTGACAAAAAATCTCGAGGTAGATCACTGCCGCCATTGATATGTCTATTATTCCGAATAAAATCCTCCTCGGTCATTTTTTTCTTTACCTGTACATTATGTTGGTCGGTGTTGAGCATTATGAGAGAGTATGACAACAAAAGAGCAGCATCCTTGTTAACCAAAATTTGTGGTGACTGCTCATAATATCTCTCTGAAAATGCCTCAAGGACTCTCTGAATCTTCTGTGATTCTCCAGGCAGTCGGAAAGTTTCCAAAAACAACCTTAGCGCAGTATCTAGATTCATGTCTTGGAAATCAAAGGTCCCAGCAAATTCATGAAGAACCTGAACACAAAACTCATCATGGTTCCCAAGGAAATCCCCAACGAGATTCTTATCCAACCCAGCAGTATACCTGAAGAAGCAAGCTACACTTTGTGGATCAAGTTTGTCAGGTAAGAGATGTGTTCCTTGCAGGAACTCTAACCCCTTCTTTGGGTCACGATTAAAGTGATCAGCTCCAATCATCAACCTCCTCTTAATATACTTCCTCCTGCGGACAAATGGCACCCAATGATTTGGATCTCCATAGTCCTCACATTTGACCAGCCAAAATGGAGTATACTCGTCTAGAGCAACTGGAGCTTGCTCTGAGCTGAGAGATCCGTTCGCAATCCTTTCAGCCATTCCCTGGATGACAGCAATGAGACCATCCAAAGCAAGAATATGCATTGAAGACAAAGGGCAATTCACAGGAAATGCACTCTTCGACAGCAAATTAGCAAGGTCTTCAAAGACATTACTGCAAGTTATATCACAATCCAGATTAGCATACATTTCCACCATGAAAGTCTTCTGCCGGCAGAAATCAACGAGAGCCTCCATGGCTGCCTCCTGCTGCTGGTAAGAAGCGCCATATCTACTTTGTGCAAGCCTCAGAATCACACAGGAGAAGAAAGCCTCGAGCTGTAGTTTGAGTTCAGTACATAGATGCTGATACAGATTTAGGACAATGCTACAAACCATGGAAAGAATAAGTGGACTCAAGGACAAGCCAAACTGCATTAGATTTCTAAATAGTTCGTCCTGGACCAAACTCAACAATCTCGGGTGGCGGCGTATTGATGGCCCACCCAACTCAATAGCTGAATTAATCAAACCAAGTGCAAAAAGTGGCACATCTTCATCAAATGCTATGGTATTTGTTCGAGGGCCCATTCCCGTGTGCTCAAAAAGATTTAGAAGAGAACACAAGAAGTGAAATATCTCCACCAGGGAAGGGACACCATAAGGCTCTGTCATCATATGCAGATCAATTGAAACTGCATCCTTCCCTGCACCAGCTCCAATTTCATCCATCATACCAGAGATTGGAGCTGCCGATGAATTGGAAGCAAAACTTCCAGAGGATAGTTGGCCATCATGTTCTGAACCACCATTGCCATTATCTAATTGTTGAGTCCCAAATGCATATTCACCGTCTGGTCCACGAATCTGCCAAGGAAATAAAAGTATGGTATGTCAATCTGCTTAACAAAAAAAGTGTGATCCTATTTGGATGATTTGCCAAACAAGTATACTACATAATAATACAAAATGGAAAGCGAAAATCTCTCAATTGTGCTTTCCAACATTCAAATAGTAACTCTTTGTATTAGGAGGTAGATAAAGGTGATATTCTGTGTGGCTCTGTACCTTTATAAATTGAGAACAAAAGGAATCATTTGTCAAACTCCAAAAGATTATTTGAATTAGTCTAGTGGTTATAAATGGAAAATCACTACCTGAATACGGCGAGATGTACACGAAAAATTCCCTGCAGCAAACACTATGCCACAACAAAATGTCACGTTTAAATCAGAATCTCGCTAGGCCTAAAGGCATTTGAGTCAAGTGATTTGAGAAAAAAAAAAAATCTATTAAGTGTCCAAGTATGTTCTCTAGTGTTTCAAAATTTAATACAAAGCACAACTTGTCACATTGCTAAAAACTGTCATCTGAGTAGCTTGTCCAGAGTTATGTTCTTGGAGAAAACACATTTAGTAAAATTCTAGCCATTTAGTTATCCTTCTTATAAGATGGTAAGTGACGTGGCCACATGAATGGTTAAAACAGAATAAAGAACTCAAAGAAAATTTGTGGTAACAAGAGTGGACGGAATAGATTAGAAGCCGTATTCCATAGAAAATCAATTAAATGCTAACCATTAAATACCAAACAAACGCAGTTTTTTTCTATGAATTAGAATTCCATTTTAGAAGGCCGATTGAACAAGAACAGAACAAAAAGTAACCAGCAGGGAAAACATGCTACAAGTACCTCTTGGTTCACCTTATTGCCTCCATTAACCAATGCACGCTCTGTGTTGTCAACATCTGGAAGGTGTGAGAAAATGCAACGAACAAGTTCATGCATCGTATGACGGGCTATCCGCTGAAGCAACTCACCCTTGCTACCAGCTTGATGTACTATACGGAAACATGTGTTAACTATTGTGCACACATGTTGATTACTCAGCATAACTGATGCCTTGCTTTTCATACAAGCCAGAAGAACTTGAAGTATTTTCATCAGTACTACTTCTTCTGATGCAGGATCAGTAACCTCAAATCGGCAGCTAGTCACAGAGTCCACAACTAAGTGCATTGCATCCTCTACATTAGCCGTGGTCTGATCAATCACATCTAAAGTCAAGATCTTATAAACAGATGACAAAGCGACACCAGTGATAGGTGCACCTGTTTCATCTGATCGAATGACATCTAGAAATGGTTGGAGATACAAAATAGGGTTGACAGTATGCCACTGGTGCTGCCAAGAAAAAATCTGTTTCCGTAGTGTCTTCAAAGAGTGGATTAGAGAGTGCTCCAGTTGGTCATCTCCCGACATATAACGACCACCCCATCTTACATTTCTCCTCATGACAGCCAAGACTGCAGCTATTTCTGTGTTGATCACACACCCTAAAGTAGCCTTGCTAGAGCAGGAAGAGTCATAATCCTCGGGTTCTTCCTCAATTGCGTTAATGCCCGGCGGCATCTTCAAACGGCCCATTTTGATGGGACTTAGTATGTGAACGTAAGCAAAACTGCTAGCGCAAGAGGTCCAGAGCTCCAGAAATAGTCATTACCTTGAGAGACGCAGGAATAGTCAGTACAGATGAACTAAGGCACATATTAAAGCAAGAGCACAACAAAGCTTGAGGGCTAACAGGTGAAGCAACTTGATATTTTAAGAGCCTATTACAAGCTGCCATATATCTCTAGTATCCAAGTTTGTGTGCATATTCAACCCAAAAAAAGAAAAAAAAGCTTGTGTGCATAAGAATGTCAGAAACATATTACTGTAAAGACCATAATCAATCATTCCTAATTCAAGCAAAGAAAAAGTAGCAGACAAGAAATTTCGATATGAGACCATGTAACAGTTCTTTTTTTCTACTTTCTCCTGTTCTGTTTGGCCAGGGGAGATGACCATCCACCCAGGACATACATGCAGTGGCAAGTCACAGCACCCGCATACAGCAGTGCTCCCTTTGGAAATCTCCAATGCATAAACCCGCACCAGATGTCCATCAATTGCATCAACACCAGTGAGCTGCAAGAGTCACTGTGCAATTCCTCTACTGAAGAAGGTATACGAACATGACAAACATGACAGTTCCTCCAAGCCAGTGAACAGCCGTATGATATTCCCCAATATGTAGAATTATCACAATCCCAAAAGCCAACAACCTTCAAGAGATGCTCATCAGATGATCCAAATCTAAGATATTTTCCCTCCTTTCAAATTAGGGGATACTCCGATCTTAGTCTCAATTGAAATGACATCATACCGAAGTCTCGAACAACTAGAACATGATCACAAGTAAGAAGGAAACAGTTAACATACTTGCTCACAATCCGAACCACTCGACCGATCCAGCTCGATATCAGCCACCAATAACAGCGTGGAAGATACGTAGTAACACCAATTCAGCGAAGATTCAAGAAAAAAAAACTCAAAATGACAGGATGGTCAACAGTGACCGCAGATCTAACCCTCCAATTCACTACTCAAGACAATTTAAGCAAACAGAAACGGAGCCCAAAGCTACACGCATGACTCAACATCCGAAGAAGCAACGTTCCGTAACAATTCGACCAAAATGACGCGGACATAATCATCCGACTCAGGCCTCTCACCACCCTCGCCAGAAACGAAATTAAACCGACACACGACTGCATTTCCTCCGCCTTTCCCGATCCTCGTCGACCGAAGAGCGAAAGTCAACCGAGGAGCGACGGCACCGAAAGCGAGGCAGTAAAAGTCGAGAACAGGAAGCGAGGAGGAGATCGAGACGAGAGGAAGGCTTACCTTTTCCGGCAGATCCAGCGAGGGAGACGCCATACGCGACCGTCAAAACCGGCGCATCGCAGGGTCGGCCGATCGCAATGCCCGCGTCCGCCTCTCCGGGCTCGCCAGGGACCCCGCTCCGCCCTCGACGGAATCGGCCGGCCGATCGGGCCTTCTCCGGAGCTGCGGCGAGGATCGATTCCCGATGGCGACGGTCACGGGGGACGGAGATCGATCGCCGTCGCAATTCGATCTGCGCGGCGGTGGAGCTGGGACGACGGGGGAAGCCCCTCCTTCGATTTCTGAGGAGAAAACCGAGAGGAAGAAATTCCCTCTTGAGCCGAAACAGAAAGCCAGGAGTGAGAACGAGAAAGTTTCTCTTCTCAAGGAAAGCAGAGGGGACGGCCTTCGAGTCACAGTGTGATAGAGAGAGAGAGAGAAAGAGACATGGAACAAAATAAATAATTTCCCTTTAAATTATTTTCGTTTGAGAAAAAGAAAGGTCGTAGAAAAATTGGCGCCTGCAGAAATGCATGATAATTGCCGCATCGATCAGGCGCGTTCGAAGAAATCAGAACCGCCTAAATGCCCGGAGCCGAACCGGACTAGTTAAGAATCGATGCTTCCTTAAGGAATCGATCCGTTCCGTTTTCACGTATGGAATCGCTTACTCACCCATTTAAATCAGTAATATATTTTTAATTTTTAATTTAAAAATGACAACTCCTAAATCCCCAGTCTACCACTAGTTTTTATGTTGGATTATTGTTTTATTTTGCCTATTCATAATAAGTTTGATGAGTATGCTCTCTTGCTTATACACTTCCTACATATTAATATTGTTAGTTCATTGACTCTGGCTAAGGGTGTCTTTGATGAGGTGTAATTTTAATTATTCTAGAATTAGTTCTTTCCGTTGTATAATTCTTTCTTGGTGAGATTGGCTCTTTGGATCCATCTGGAAACTAAACTGTCGGAGTGGTCTAGTTCTTAGGTGGATCCATGGAATCAGCAAATGGTTCATAGTTCCAATTTTTTGAAATCCATCATTAGACTACTACTGGTTCTAGGGTAGGAACCGCCCATCATACTTACTCCTAATATTGGTATACTCCAAGGTCATAAGAGTGGAGCACTCACTTTTGCTTTTTATTTTTTATTTTATAAGTTGTACTAATACTTGAGCAAACTCTTTTGTTGTAGTTTGGAAATCTAAAATTTTGTGAATATGAATAATTTATTTTTTGGAACCTCTTTTTGTTTCATGGAAAATAACTTTCAGAAAAATATTTTTCTGAATTTTTTGACTTTCATTTTACGAAAAATGAACTAGTCAAAGAAAATATTTTCTACTATTGAAAAAACACCTTAAAAAATGGATAAAAGATTTTTTATTTATGAAAAATAAAAAACATTTTCCATAACTTCTTCTACATCACATTATTTCACTAAACACATTTTCCTTTTATTTTTATGTTTTCTTTTTTGAAAAATTTGAGTTTTTAATTCTTTTTTTTTTCTTTTTCTTCTTCCTTTGTCGGTCATTGGCCACAGCAACGATAGCTAGCCACAAGCCAACTCCTACCTCACCCAAGGCCAGATTCGGCAAAGCTTGAGCTCATCGGATGTAGTGATCTGCGTCTTGGTCAGTTGTTGGGCAGCCAGCCATCATCAAGGCACGCTGCAGTAGAGGAAGGAGGATGAAGAAGGAGGAAGGAAAAAAAAATTAAAATTAAAATTTTTTCAGTCAGTAAAAAATTAAAATTCAAAATTTTCAGTAATTTTTCTCAAAAAATTAAATCAGATAACGAACAATGAAAAATATTTTCTACTCCATTCGAACACTGCAAAATATAGTCATTTTCTTGAAAAATGACTCACTCGAAAATAATTTATAGAAATGTAATATTTTTTCACAAAACAAACAAACCTCAATAACTTGTCATTATTTTTCAATATTACAATAGCTTTTATTTTGAACGAGAAAAAAAAATTGTATGTTGCGGGATAAGCTAAAAAGAGATTTTGTTATCCCTTTTCCTTGAAATTTCTTTGCCAAATTTGCTAGTGATTTATTTATACTTTGTGACTCGTATAATCCTCTCTGTTATCTTCGAATGTAATTGAGAGATATAGGCGAAATTAGTTGCGAGAGTACCTCATAGATCATAAAGGATCATTCTTTGATTTCTTTTTTTGCTTTTCTAACTTTTGTAAGTGGATCCTCTGATCTGTAAGCAACTAGAAAAAAACTTGGATTGAATTTCAAGAGAATATCAAAGTCATATCACTTTTAAAATATTTTCTTGTAAAAATAAACAAGTGTTAAAAGCGTGTTTGATGAACCCATCATTGAATTGTTGAAAGATGAAGAGTGATGGAAAAATTGAAAAGGTTGTTTTCCATAAGCTCCAACATTAAGGTGGCCCAAACTTTCGATTAACGGAAGAAACGAGACATAAATAATACAAATACGTTCAACTACTTTTAAGATGATATTTTAAATTATATTTACTAAATTAATCTATAATATCATTCTATGGATAAGATGAGGACTATCATATGTAAAATATATAGGGACAAAAATAATAATAACACTGTCTTTAAACTATATTGGCACCTAAAAAATATTGAGAGGAACCGATTATTATATATAGCAAGGATAATTTTAGAAAGTAAAAAGCGAAATAATCGATGTTTCTAGCTTAACTATAATATATGTACACATAAATAAAAGACACGAATAGGAAAGAATTTATTCCATCTTAAAGCACAAGAATATTAAAAGAATACGTCCATTACTCATTATTCATTTTACATTTGCACCTTAAGGGCTCATTTTTCAATTTTTTTTCTTTTGGCTTCGACAATCTGGAATTATACTTGTAGTGATGTTCAATGCCAATTTCTCCATCATGTCTCTTTTCTAGCTTCACTTTTGCACCTTTGACTTATTATAAATTTTGTAAAATTCGCAATTTGACTACTAATTAACTCGCAATACTTGAAGTCTTTCAAACTATTCGAATATCGCTTCACGGAATCTCATGTAATTTTCACCGTATCTGTCAAGAACCTCTTCTTCTTTCTTTTCTCTTTTCTTGCCAAACTTAGTGATGAACAGATGTCGTACATAACTACTAAATACAGGCAAGCGGGCTAAATTTGGAATCTGCTCAGCACTGCTCAAGCAACTCAGTAAGGGTAATTCTCAGTGCCTTGAGAAATTGAGAACGAGGCGGCAAGTCAGAGAAACTGAGCCGAACGCTTTTTGACGCTGTGGAGTGAACTCGTTGACAAGTCCCCTGGCGACGGAGAATTTCAAGCTCCTTTGTCTTGTTCGTTTGTCATCACCAGAAAATCTGATGTTTATATGACTCTATGCAATCGCGTAATCACTTCACTTCGCGAAATAACAAGCACTGTAAATACTACTGTCACATGAACTCATAAAAATGAAGGCGATTTTGAGATAAACCAACCGATCTTTGTCCTTCAAATATCATGCCTAAGATGAAGAGATTGTGACCCAATTGGTCAAAGCTAGTCTCATCCAACTGCGGAGGAGATGCAGCTAAATTTAAGGACACAGAAGATGCTGAGTCTAGCAAAGCAAAGGGAACAATTAGAAAGGAAAGAGATGAATCCATCAAGCAAAAGGCGATTAGCTCCCAGTCCCATGAAGTGTGCTGATCGCAGCACAACCTTCGCCAGGACAGACACACTGCAACACCAACAACTGCCTCAGCCAGTCAGAGAAGCTCAAGCCATGATCTTAGCAGACCTCACATACAGGCTATCCACAACCTTGCCGATGTTGGAAATGGTTTCCAGTGTTGCTGGGTAGAGAGCATCAGTCTTGGGGTCGTCAAAAATGATGAGGCATCCGGCACCCTGATCCAAAGTCCCAGCGAACTTCTTGTCGAGAATCATTTGGGACAGTTTTTTCTCCACATGATCCCCCGGCAATTCAATCAGCTCAGCAATATGGGAGATCTCAACCCTAGAGAAAGGCTCAATCAGCCTGCAGAGATTCTGTTCCAACAAAGTGTCATACAGGGAAGAGAGGTGCCTGTGAACAATTGGGTCTTCCTCCAGCTGTGCTCTGAAATTCCTCAGTGCAGTTTCAAATAGCTTCAAGGATCGCTTTGAGTGGGCATCAGCAACAGCTTTCATGGCATCAAGCTCTGGCCCTACGTACTGCAAACCAGCCTTGGATGATATTACTCCCGCTACATCATCCGCCTGATTTACCATAATCTTGCATAACAACATGTATTTGAGGCTAAACACGGCCCTTGGTTCTTCGAGAGCATTAAATGCTTCAAATGCCTCGAAGAAATAACTGTATGCTGTTTTATAATCCTTCTCTTCAGCATGAAGAATCCCACTCTGCAAATCTATAGTGCCCTGCTGAGCTGGAGGCACGTAAATGGCATTCGCAGCTGTTCTTGCTGCTGTAAGAGCAGCCTTGGCTTTGGGAAGATTTCTCAAGGAGAAATGAAGCTTACTCTCCAGCAAGTTAATGTCCACCAGCAGAAGCTTGTCATCAAGTCTTCTCACTTCCTTAATTAAACCTGAAAGTAGGTTTAGTGCTTCCACATATTCCTTACTTTCCATCAGAAGTGCCGCAAGCCTCGCTTCAACTCTTTGCCGCAAGAAGGTTCGCTTCTCTGCACGGGTCCACTGAACCATCTCTTTGCAGAGAGAAATCTGAAGATCAGATGTGTCTGGAATCTTAGCCACTGCATCGATTATGCACCGAACAATTTTTGCAGTTTTTGCCTTTGGAATCAAGGAAAAATAAGGCCTTAATTGGGTCAGAAGGCTGCGAAGATCCTCTGCCCGATTCTCCTGCCTCAAAAGATCTGACAATTTAGTGATGGCCTGCTCTTTGACTCGGAGGGCTTCAGGGGACGATGAAGGGTTTTCAAGAACACGGTACAGGATAGATATAGATTCTGATGGAGTTTTGGCCTCTAAAGCCTGAGCAACTGAATCAGTTGTTGCTGGGAGATAAGACGTCGACATCTTTGTTCACAACTCAAAAACCCTGGAGAACAAGAAATAACAATTTGATATTAGATGAATGCTAGACCACCAAGACATAACTGAAGCCAGAGTAGATGAGGGAAAAGTAGAAGAATTCATGTAATTTGCAAAGCAGCCAATCATTCAGGTTCTTGACTAAATTCATCACATTGCAGTCTTTGCTTCAACCCTCACATTTTAAGATATAAACATACATACGATAACCTTGTAAAAATCAAAATAACTTTCCAAGGGTTGCTTCGCTACAATAAGCAGTATTATGATTCCCATTCTTATCCTGATAAAGCAAATGCAAAGAAAAACTATACCATTTCTTATCATCAGGAAACAGAGAAAAGCTGCTCAAGGGAAAGTGTTCGCTGCCATAAAAACGTCACCCCGATCGCCTCTTGAAAGCACCAAATCAATTTTCGAAACAATCAAACGTATTCTAATGACTAATATAGATCACTTACCTTCTGCCAATCAACGGTAAAACCAGAACCACCGCGACAGAAAATTCTGCCACCACCTAATGCATTACTTGCCAGCGTCACCAATACTAAAGCCCATAACAATCATGCTCACATATCATCAACAAAATCCTTCTAAAACATAGCATGCGGTGGTGGTAATGCAGCCATTCATGGCAATTTTCGCCACTAATACCAAAAAAACCCATGTTAGCTTCTAATGTCCTGGGATGAAAGTCACAAGCAAAAACGATAACTTTGGGACCTTCCCAAAAAGATATGCTCCGTAACATCTCTAAACCTTGTTTTGACCAAGAAAAGAAAAACCTTTCTAAACCTTTTGAATAAACATATACTGAACAAACAAAAAGAACACATCATAACATCATCTGAAGACACTTCATCTTCCAAACAATCAACTCATGACTCAAAATCGTCTAAATCATCTGCCATCCATCACTCGTATTTAGTCAACAACTGCCGCTACAGCCCAAAACTTGAAAACAATCCCACAGGCATAAAATTCTACATCAACCGATTAAATAAAATTGAAAAAATCATCCCCACCTCCTTCGGATGCTCATTCGTTCTTTGCTCAAGGGACTAAACGTGTTAAAAGATACCGATGATTTCTCAGATGATTTGCAGAGTGTATACCTGAATCTGACTCGCTACACTAAGGGTCCAACCATAAAACATCAACGAAGGCAAGCGCGCTCAATCAACTCGACCATCTAACAAACGCCACACAAGGTCTGCTAAGTCGTAACCGTGCACAGAAAAAGTGAGGCGCGGAATCAAAATCACAGAATTGCAGCAGAACCACAGCAGGAGGAAGACCGACGACGCGGCAGGAGCAGAGCTACTGAAATCGCTAGCTAACCTGCGATTCGCGATCTAGACAGACGGATTCGACGCTGGCCAGGGATCGAAGGAGAGGGCAAAAGAAGAGATCGGAGAAACCGATTCGAAACCCTAACCGAGGGGAAAAAAAAGGAAAGACTCCCTTCTCGTATCCGAGCCCTTCTTCATTCAAGACTCTAAAGCATTGCGAATTGCTAACCTACATGCGGAAAAGGCGCTTACCAGAGTCTTCGCGAATCAAGAACCTCGTCCCGAAGATGACCGATCCAAACCCTAGCAATGGTGGAGGAGGAAGGAGAAGGAGAAGAAGCAGCAGAAGAAGGAATTCCCCTGCGGTGGATTATTTCTCAAGAAAAGGAGCTAAAGTATCTGCCTGGAACGCGGCGATTTTTATATCTGTTAAAATGTAAGATCAAATCAACTTTCGAGAAAAAATAAAAAATAAGATTATTACAATTTCCTTTTTGGCCAAAAAGAAAATATTGCAATTCTTTTTTATTTTACCAGAAGAAATTACAGCAATTTGAAATACGTGTACATTTGACCTGGATGAAAAATCATTTTTCAAGTTTTATGGGGAATGAACATTTCATAGCTAAATTGGCGAAGTCATATATTTTGCTTGAACTACTTTAATAATATCGATATATTAATAAACTTATGGATGATAACATCAATAGCTCCTGATTTTTGTCTATGAATCCCAACCCTAATTTTTTTTAATACTTCTTAAATATGACACAATTCAGTAATTTCTTAACTTATGAATGAAATTTGCTATCATGTTTGTCCATAGGAAGAGTTGACGTCTTATGTGGCAAGACAAAAGTATGGACGAAAATAACTGATAATCGATTAAGGACCACATAGACTCATTATGGTCAATTTAGGCTAACAATGCACGCCCATTGCCAGCCTATAGTTGCACCTTAGATTTGAGGCCTGGATACCTTAGATTGGAGGTCTCACAACTTTGGTTTAGATGTCGTGTGATTTTCATTAAAGATCTCATGTTCATAAACCTTAAATTGCACTTGAGTTGAGACTAGAATGAGCTTCTGAATATTATTTTTAGAATTAGAAAGCTTCAATTGCGAGATTATCGTGAAGTGAGGGACAATAATTTAGTAGATAATTTTTTGAAAAAATATTTTATAAATTATTCATTTTTGACGAAATAAATAAAGGTATAAATTCGAAGCTCTCCTAGATTCAAACATCTTCAAATCCTCACATCACACAGCATGTAAATTCCCAGCTTTTCTATATTCAAAGAATCTTGAATTCCCAATTTGGATTTTGACATGAAGACGAGTTCAACGACGTTCCCGAACAAGAATTCGGAAAAAAGAAAAAAGTCATTAACTTTTCCGGATGAAATTTTCCTATATATTTCTTAAAAATATATATTTTTTTTTTAAAAAGAGAGAGGAAAAAATACCAAAAAAGAGACAAAATTAACAAAAAAAAAAGTTTGAGAGAGAAAGAGAGCACGCCATGACATTTACGTCACTGATAGGAGATTTTAAGACCAAAGAAACTGATCAAAAAAGGCTCAGATGATCAGACAAACGTTTAAAGATCTTGGCTCCTAAGATTTTCGTGAGAATTCTAAAATACTCTTGAGGGAGGTGCAGTGATCCTAATATTTTCTATATTTCGGGTAGATGGTAATTAGGAGATTGGATATCTATCTTTAAATCAAAGGGCAATCAAATTTGATGTCCATTTTAAATTCCTACGAATCTCTAAATATAGTAGGAATTTCGAGAATTTGAAGAAATGTGTGTATTAACAAACATATTTATTAATCTTTCTCACTTATACCCTTCTTTTTTTCCATCTATTTACGAGTACATAAAAGAATTATTATGCCACAGTGCTTTCTTTTTGTTTTCTTTTTCTCGAGCAAGCAACCAAGGAACACCGTTACTTATTAATGCTCCCAGCCAATTCTCTTCTTTTCCCCCTCGGTCATTCGAATCTCTTTGTTTCCTTTCTAATCACTTCATCAGAGCCGAGCCAAAAAAGACGGCTGCACGACGGGGGGAAGCTTGACTTCACTGAGGAGAAAAAAATAAATAAATTTGGATCTTCTGCACCGCTTGATGGAGAACATAGAAGCATTTAGACCGTCCGATTGAACACACGTCGGATGCCAGCTCTAACACTTAATAGTGAATTGACGTTAGCAACTTCGTTAGCTTAACTAAGGGGAAGACGGCATTAATTTCGATTTAAAAAGCTGCAAGTGCTAATTAAAAAATTTCGGATACTCTCTTCAACGTTAAGCAAAAGTTCAAAAACTGTCCTTGTCAATCATTGTGCATGAACGTGCCGTATATAATCGAAAGGGTTGATACGACGATAAAATAATTAAATTCGTGCGCCTACAATCCCTCGGAAGACCACAATAAAGTAAGTTTTTTTCTTTGAATGGATTGAGAAGTCAAAACTTCATTGAATATGCCGCAAGCTAAGATATCACCTCACGGTCACCCTAAATAGTAGTCCTGAAAAGCACAGCAAAATGATGGAATTTCCACAGATCAGACTAATAGAATAATAGATTGGTGCAGTCACCATTTGTCTTTACAGAATCAGTACTCATTAAGCAGTTCAAGTGTATTCCCTCCATACATATATGTATAAACAGAAGCCAAAAATTCTCGCATTTTCACGTCCGTTCTTATGCCGCTTGGAGCAGCTTTAAGGAACGAGGGCACCAGAGAGCTGACTGATGAGAGATGAAAAGCATTAACGATCGACTCGAAGCACCTGAACCCGCCGCCGAGCTAACATGAGTTCGTTCATCTGTGCAATTTGAAGCAGGAGTTGACTGATCTTCTGCGCAGTCCAAAAGATTAATCCTGAGTCAGTGGTCATGAAGAAGATAGACGCTTCTGTACAACTAGATGTGAGAAGCCATGCTAAACAATGAAAGAGTTCCAGGAAGGCGAAACAGAACATCGAATTGCAATATTGAACATCCAAAATGTGTCGTTTGTACAACCGAATACTCCCTATTGACATAGACTCGAATCTTCAACAAAGCGATACACAGTTCTTGACTTCTCATTTTGGGTGATGGCTACGCGAGTAGATACACTATGAATCCGGGGATCCTACCCCACATCAGTAACCGGACAGATAAAGAGTTCTCACATGCTCAACATGAGATGTTCTGTACCCTTTTACTCGTATTCTGTCGTTCGAATTGCATCGTTTGATCAGTGAAGACTTTCTGGTTTTTTCTGCAGAAGAACAAATTCTAATCGAACACGCATCGGCTTTGCACGAGTGACAAACCATAAGTCAGGTCAGCCTGAATTACAAAATACCCGATTGTGCAGCTAACTGCTCCTACCCACATGTTTCCTAGAGAAGTTCGGTTCTTTTTCGTTTCGATTGTGCAGGAAAACTTGTTAATGCAAGTAGTTTCTACTTGACTGCACTGATAGATTGTTCAGAAAAGTAGCATTTTCTCATAAGTTTATATGGATCTACATCGTTTTGTGCCTCTGACATTGGTTTTGCTCCAAAATCCAGTAGATCCTAATTCTCAGGAGCCTAATAAGGTTGTCTGAATCTTCTGACATTGAAAGCTCTAGTGCTTGAGAAACAACTAAACCGTCTTTCAATTCCCACCCTCGCCAACAATTTGCAAGACCATCGACGACATAAGCCTGCTAAATTCTTCCTTGTTTTGTTCTGCTCAGTTCCTTTTCTCATTCTACATGCTGAAGAAGCACATGAATCTGTGTAAGCCTTGAAAAACCCAAAAGAGAAAAGCAATTACAGCTAGAAACAGGGGCGAACCCAGGTGAATTCTTTTAGCTCTGAATCATCAGCTCTACCATGCGGATCAAGAACTAGCGGAGAGACCAAGAAATTGCGAGTGCCCGTCCGTTACCTGGTCCTTGTCTCTGATGAGGAGGAGGAGGGGGTTCTCGCTCGCCTCCGCCACGGGGACTCTGTCCCTGCTCCACCACCACCGCCTCCTCCTGCTCCGCATTCTCGCGTACGCCAACGAGAGCAGGATTACCGCAGCCACTCCGGCCGCCGCCGCAGCAGAGCCGAACGACCAGAAACCCCCCGCGAGGAGCGCCCAGTGGCGGACTCTCGAAGCAATCCCGTAGACGCCGGACCAGAGGATTCCGCACGGCGGACGGCTCAGCAGCGGCGGCGACGGCGGCTCAATCTCCGTTCCATTAGGAGGAGGAGTGGGCGAAGAGGAAGACGACGATGGCGACGACGGAGACGAGGAAGAGGGAGGTGAAGTGGGATGATGTGGTGGCGGTGGCGGTGGCGGTGGGAGACGGTCGAGGCCATCGTGGTGGAGGGAAGGGAACACGGAGGGGGAGGGACGGTGTTGGAGTCCGAGGAAGTCGCCGCCGCCGACGCCGTCGATGGCGTCCCGTCGGGTCGAGCTCGAAGAAGGCGGTGGGAAGCGAGGAGACGGCGGAGAATCAGGGGAATGAACGTACTGCCACTCGTCGTCCACCGCCTCCTCGGTCGCCATTGATTTTTGGAGCAGAGAAGGCAAAGAGGAGAAACGCTTCCTCCTTTGTCCGAGAACGTGTCGGGATGTCTGCACTGGCCTGACGGGGTCACATATAACCGAAGTTAATTATGACCGGAATTAATCGCATTTACTTACACTGAAAAAGCGCCATTAATAATTGATCCGAGAAAGTACCATTTGAGTCGAGTCAATTGGTGGTGGTCCCCCGAGGGCATGACGAAATTCTCCATTCGCGCATGCGTCGATGAAATTCCATGATTTAGAAAAAAAAAATATTATCTTAAAAGATTTAACCGGCTGCATCACTTGAATAAAATAGTTAAAACATATTTTTAAATATCAACGAAAGTCTATGCCCCATATTTCCACCGAGGATGGACTGATTTTATTTTCTTGTTGATTCATTCTACTAAGCGACACGAATTATAATTTTTAAAAAAAAATTCTCCGTGTTGATTTCTTACGAGATAAATACATCAATGATTTTGAGCGGCGAAAAACTTTGATGTTTGATCGACGTGTAAATCAAGATCGGGCTTCTTTTTGCTAGAAAAATCAATAGATATTTTACAAAGACACGAGTTCTTTTTTCTAACGAAAAAAGAGAACCGGAAAAAAAAAAAATTTGGTGAATCAAAAGGGATTATCCGATTCAATCCGATGGCGCCGGGGTCGAGAATGCGACGGGTGGGCTGACGCTGCGTGTGAAAACGGGAAGGGACGCGGGACTCGTTGCGCAGGGGAAGAACTTTTCCTTGTCCCTCTTGGCATCTCAAAATATCGCCTCTCCCTTTCTTGGTTTTATTTGGAGTGATGCTTTGTCGAGAGAAAAAATATCTTTCTCGTAGGAATTGATCATTTTGTCCTTTTGGTGCTGGCCATTGTCGAGATTTTTCTTCCTCCATGAAAATCATATGAGATGACGTGACGAAATTCTATTTGAGTATTTAAATATATTATATTGATGTAAAATATACTGTACACACAAGTATTAACGGGCACTTGTTAAACAAAGTAGACTCCTTGAGAGTAGCTTCAAACAAATGAGCCGGCTCACATGCTTCGTAAAAATTTCACTTGACAGTCATAAGATGTCTATGACCACGACATATGAGCACAAGTATTAACGGACACTTGTTAAACAGAGTAGACTCCCAGAGAGTAGCTTTGAAAAAATGAGCCGGCTCACATGCTTCATAAAAATTTCACTTGACAATCATAAGATGTCTATGACCACGACATATAAGCTCTCTCTCTCTCTCTCTCTCATTTGGCAACTTAACACTGAAAAACTCAATTAATTTCGAGTTTAAGTAATTTTCTAATAATTTTTTGTTATTATTTATTAGGTATGTGCAACTTTATCTTATCGACTTTGTTAACGTAATCTCTCTCCATTGTTGGCCTATATCCTAATAGCTTAAGGGTTTTGCTCGTTTTAGTTCGAGTCAAAAATACTATTTTGCTCTTACCAACAAAAAGTACACGAGTATATACATTTTTGCAAAAGTTTCAATTGTTTAAATTGGAAGTGCCAAAGTGAGTGAACCTCGAACAAAAAGTAATAATAAAATTACTTTGTATAAATTTAATTTTCAAGAAAATAGTTCGTGAGCCTTTTATACTTCTTCAAAGTATGTCTCTTCCTTAGATCATGAGAATTGCTCAACTGAAATTGGTATAAAAAAAAATTGTATCACACAGTCTTTTAGCTTCATTGAATACATATTAATTTGATATTATATTGAAAATCAAAGTGGATGCACCTATATATAAAATTCCCAAGAACACAATATTCCGAGGATCAATGGCACAACAAATTTTCCTCTTACTGCCGTGTAAGTATTATTTGTCTTGATCATCAGATGTGTCTCTATTCCGATCTTATATTGCCAATTTTCAAGACTAGTGCGCTGATGTGTACGTCTTGCTTGATTTTGAACTAGCATGGCATGCTTTCAAAACTAGTTGGGAGTTATGGAGTTGCTGTTAGAGCAAATAGTACTGCATCGGCAATAAACCCAAGTAAGCAGAAATTCCTAGAGTAAAGTTAGTATAGATGGAATGGCGGGTGCATGAGATATGTCTCTAACTGTGCATCATTTATGTGATATTTGATAAGTATTTTAAAAGAACAAACTAATACCATTTTCGGCTTTTTGAAAATTGCCATGATTGAAGGCTCTATCACCATGCTAACGCGACGGCCGTGAGGTAATTAGGAGATCAAATCGATGCAAACCCGAGCCGAGAAATCCTTGCCCAAGCTCACTCATGATTGAGAAAAATACTAAATTTTTTTTTAACGAAAACAAAATCATTATATCTAGGCCCACCCGTTAACCCGTCTGGCTTACTGCGTTTGGATTGGGCCCCATCGAACATCCGGCCCAAACGATCGGATCCATCGATCGACAATAACAGACCCCTCCTTCCCAAATCCAAATCGAGCCCAACACGCTCTCCAAAACGAAGAAAGACCCAACGCCTCGGACCGTCACTGTCGTAATCATTGATTACTAATCAACGTCGAATGTCGTCAGATCGAGCCTGATCCTCGAACAACTCGTTCGACGCACGCTGCCCGCCCGCAAGTGCGATGCGAATCTTCTTCCATGGTGGGATGATGACGAGCTTGACTAGCCGTTGGCCTCCGCTGCGACCCTCTTTTCTAGCTGTTGACTTCCGCAACCGCCCGTCTTCTCCATCAAACTAAATGCCCGCCACCAATCGGGGATCGCCATTTCCTACCGTCGAGATCGGTCCGGAACACGAGTACCCATCAAGCCTCGGCACCTGTCCTCGCACTCGCCACGTCGCGACGATATTTGGGCACTCTCCTGTCCTTGTCCATTTCCCTTCTATCTTTTTTAGGCCAGGAAGCGAGGAGTGTTCGCCAAGCTGCGAAGCGAAACTTCACTCGGTCTCTCCTGTGCAGATCGCTTCCGACTAGATAAGGCGCATAGCCCAATCGGGCTAACTGCTCTTCTCGACACGTCGAATTCTGTGATTCGTCCGGTCGGTCCGATATGAGCTACCCGTCATTATTAATAAGCAGGTGCTAGCGACAGATCCTGCACGGTCCTCGTATAGCCACTTATCGTTTTCAGCTTCTCGTCGGAAGGAGGCGCCAGGTTTGATGCTTCCCATCAGTTTTCCTGCTTGCTGTTTGGTTTGGCGAATACGCTATTGTTCTGTATGGAGTTCGTCGTTTTGTTGTTAGATTGTCAGACAGTTTTAGAGTAAGACGCGAAGTGGGTTTCGTTTCCTTAACTCTGCATGTTCCGGCGATCCTAGCTTGGAGTTTAAGCCGCAAAGTTCGTTCTTGAACTAAGTTGGTCAATTGAGGCATGCTTGCTTAATGTGCTTTTGGCTTTGTTTCAGATGCAGCTCCATGTTAATGTTTTTCTTTATTTTTCACTGCAATATACCAAGGTTTCGAATTCGAACCACTAAGGATGTGAATAAGTTGTGGACTTTTCAGTTCATTCCGCTAGATGTCTTAAAAATGATTGCTTCACTGGCTGATCGTACCTTTGTGCCTTGTTTGATCGCTGCTTATTGTTTCTCCCCCCCTCTTATGGAAGCAAAGTTTGTGGTTTGATCTTATGTGTATCTAGATTTGCTTGTAGTGTAGAGATTCTATTTATCGGAATCTAATTTCCAAATTTTGACGATGGTGTTCGAGTGATTCCATGTGCTTAGCACTAGGTTCTTGCAGCTTTAAACCTTGACAAACAAAATCACCTCTCTTTCTTTCGCGTGCTTCCTTTTCATGTTTTTTCAATGCTTTTACTTTTTGACTCGCAGGAATTAGCGGTTTATCCCTTCTTTCTTTGAAGTTGTTGGCATATCAAGAAAGAAATGCTCGTATCTGCTCTTTTGACCTCCGTTGGAATAAATACGGGCCTTTGCTTTTTATTCTTCACATTATACTCGGTCCTGAGAAGGCAACCGAGTAACTATGAAGTTTATATACCACGACAGGTAGCCGAGGGGAAATCTAATAAAAGAAGCTATTTCAACCTAGAGAGATTAATTCCTTCTCCTGGGTGGGTGAAGAAGGCATGGAAGCTTTCTGAAGAGGAGCTATTGTCTATATCAGGCTTGGATGCTGTTGTATTTATGCGGATTATTATTTTCAGGTGATTCAAGCTCTTGGAATGCAAGCATTCTTGTTGCCAGTTCTAAGTTCAACCTGATTTCTTTTTGTTTCTTTTGATGGGTATCACATACCTGATTTGGGAGTTTCTCTTAGTGCTGGAATGAGGATGCCTATTTTCGGAATTTATTTGTAATAAGGATTGCTGAATGCTTCATAGACGCTGCTTTAAGGATGTTCTTACCCTCTCATTTCTCCTGTGGAAGTGACGCATCTGATTTCTGTTCGGTTTAAAGTTGATATGATGAAACTTTCAAACTCATAGTGGGAACTGTTGTAGAAAGATTCCTAGAGTTCAGTAAGAGAGTTACACATCTCCTGTGGGAATGACATGATTTTTGTGGAATAGAATTGGCAAACAGAACCTGCTTACTCAATATTCCAAGTGGAGGATCAGAATATTTGTGTCTCTCTTGATTAAGAAGTCATTCTTACATTTTTCTTAATTTAGAAAACAGAACCTTTTTCACAACAACTTTTTTACTTTCCTCAGCCATTTTATATGAAGATTTAGCCATGCCTGATGCAGGCTCCACAACCTTATGTCTGAATGCCATCTTTATGGTTTACTTTACTTCTTCGATTACTTCCTGTCTGTAAGCAAGAGCACTATTATTTTGGCTTAATATTATGACCTTGCTGCTTCATGATTATATAGTAGTCATTGGATAGTAGCAACTCCTCTGAATTGGATATTTGAATCTGAAGGTTGAATTATTCTTTGGTTTAGCCTCATATAATTGTCATTTGTTGTAAGGATCTGAGGCCATGTTGTAGCTGTATTCAAGCTATATTACGTTGCGTAAATATTTCCTGATTTTTATAGGTAAAGCTGTCTAGCCAGCAGGTGTCAATCCCTCAGTTCTCTATGAATTCCCTCCCTCTCTCAGCCCTGTTGTCTTAAGTGAGGGTGAGGTGACATGGTGGGCGGTATTCCAACATTGAATGCTTGAATAGACCTATCTACCCAAAATTCCTGAGAAGATATGATGTTTTCATGTTTCCTTGCACAGCTTATTAGGGTCGGTGCAAAGGGTAGTAAAGGCTCTCTTTCTGTTTTGCATCTCCCAAATTGCATTCTGGATGAGAGTGGAAGCTAATTTGTGACGATTGAAAGTTTGATTATGCTTCTTCTGATTTATATAATGATTCTAAGCCGTTGTTTAATGTGTCATTAGGGATTCAGACTGATTCTGAGTTTTCATTTGTAGTGCTCATTGGATAACTGATCTCAAGGAATACATCCCTCTCTGTGTGATTGAGGGGAATGCTTGTTAACTTCTTTCACATGATGTGTATGGAGAAAATCCATCATGACAGAGCATCAAGTATTAACAATAAGCTCAAGTAAATAAAGAAACAATTGAAAAAGCAGTTGTTTTATAATTTTTTCTAAAGAAGTGACTGGGATGAGAGAAGTTAGGTCTGAACTTTGGATATATGTCAGCCTTTCTTCCTGCTATTCTTATGTGTCTCCATTATAACGAGTTGTGGCTATGGTAATTGGTGCACTAGCTTCTCCGGATCATGTATTTACTTACCTCGTTGGCTCTTCCTAATACAGTTTTGCTTTTGATCTGAATTTTACAGCTTGAGAGTATTTGCATTTGCGGGGGTTATTGGAGTCTTCATCCTTCTTCCAGTGAACTGCACTGGTGATCAGCTTGAGGATATTGACTTGGTTGATTTTTCAAACAACTCACTGGATGTATTTACAATATCAAATGTAAATAATGGATCAAACAGGTATGTTCTTTGGTTTTTTTTTTTTTGGCTCATCTGTTTTTTGTTAATTTTTATGACCATTGGCAGGGAAGAATGAGTAGATATATATGTTTGTATCCTTATATAACTTTGACCAAAGTTGAATGCTTTGTTAAATCTTCTGGGATGAGAAAACTTGATTTGTCAGTAATATCAAGAATTTCAAGCCCTGTTGCTAGCTTGACATTAACACCACTGAGTCATCAACTTTTGTTGCAAGGATGTATCACCTCTTATGTGAAAGATAAACAACTCTGTCTTTTCTTGCTGCCGGCATTATCTCATGAGCATGCTTTACCTGTCATCTATCTTTAAATTGAATTTTTAAAATTAAGTCCCAAATACATTTCAGATGCTGAGAAGATTCTATCTCTGCATCTTTTTTACTTTTTATTTCCCTGTTAATTCAATGGTAAGCCTTTGAACCTTTCATTAATTTAAGAAATATGAACATCAATCACACCATACGCCATCTCCTTTGTGAGGCTATATATCTGAAATCTGCCTTAGCTGATCACCTCTTTTTTCTTAGGTGGCTTCCATTTGCATTTGAGGATTGAGAATTTTCACCATGTGCTCCACCTTTTTAGTGTCCACAGTAATTTATTGCTACTACTGAAGCTGGATTGTTTCTATCATTTCTTGCGTAACTTGCTACATAATGTACGGGAGCTTGCAGTTCCTTGCTTGTACTGTGCTTTTGCATTTTCAAGGTTTTTTATTGGGTTCACATGATATGTGGAATATCCCATGGGTGTGGGACAACTGGAAACTTATCGCGATTGGATATCCTTGTTTTGTGGGATTTTATATAAGCTAAAACCCTATTTTGCAAACTTCATTGACTTATTTACTGCATAAAACCTAAAAGTAAGCTTAACTGACCAAACATCATCTTTAGGTTGTCACCTTCTTTAGTTGCATCAAATCTTTTAATAGCGAGCTTAATTAAGGTTTATTTGGTAATGAAATGGTCAAGTTATTAGCTGAGGAGCTGATCGTAGTACGAGAGAGAATCTTGACTAACACATGAAGCCTGCCTAGCAAGTGCATCTTAATTATTAAGAGATGTACTATTTTGTACGTCCATGCTGTGATCGCCTTAAAAGAATTCTCTTTCTTGTTTTAAACCTTCAAGGTTGGTGAAAGTACATAACCTTTTTTTTTTTTTTAATATTTCTTTGGCAGGTTATGGGTTCACTTCTGTGCCGTTTATGTTGTCACGATATTTGTCTGCTTTCTACTGTACTATGTAAGTTCCAAGTTTATATCCTTGAAAATTTCTTCTTATACTCTGTGATAACTGATAATACATAAATTTTTTTTGTATCATATCAGAAGGCGAATGCCAAATAAATTGTGTATTGTTGCTTGGTTTTTTGATCATCTCATGAGAAGCAATCTGGTCATTAAGGGGATTATTTAATTTCTTATATACCTTTCTGTCCGGACCTAGAAGCATATGAAAGTTCTCAGGGAAGGATGGGGCATATTATGAGAACAAGTTCAGTGATATTAAAGTCGTCTATGTAATTGCAGGAATACAAAAATGTTTCATCAAAAAGGATAGCTTACTTTTATGACTCCAAGCCCCAGCCACATCAGTTCACCATCCTTGTCCGGAGCATCCCCGTGTCCGCCGGAAGCAGTGTCAGTGATAGTGTTGAGAGATTCTTTAGAGAATATCATCCATCTACATATCTGTGTCACATGGTTGTTCGACGGACCAACAAGCTACGAAACCTAATTGTAAGTACTTTGGGTTACTTTATCTTTCTTATCATCTTTCCTTAGCTGTACACCCGAGGATGCCTTCCTCTTTTTTCAGTGACAAGAAGCCCGCCACCTTAAGTAGGTGAACCACATGTTTTTGATTAATTCTAAAATTCTCATAAATCTGGTGAGATGTAAGCTAAAACTCATGTGGGTGACCCAAGCATGATTATATTTTGCACTTGGTAGTGTGCAGACTTGAACATGAGCCATGGACCTAATTTACCTGCATGCGTTCCTCTGCCACTACGCTGACCCAGTTGCTTGATGGACTATTTCACTTGATATGTCCGTATGATCAAAAGTTGACCAGAATTTGTAATGGCTCTCATATTCACTCTGAAATTGCGATTGGTTCCTAGAGATCTGGAGATTGTGTTTTGCAGCCAGAGGCATGTTGAACATAGTACTGCTGATGTTGATTGACTAATATCTATTGTATTAAACTGATGGCCTTTTGCAACCATTGTTATAGATGGACAGACTAAGGATGCTGCTCTCAGTAAAAAATAAATAAATCATACAGCACCTTTCCAAAAGAGTTGGAAATCTTATAGGCTCCAATGGTTGTGATGAAACTATCTGACTTATTGCTTATCTAGGCAAAGGAGTGTTACTGTGCTGGCTTTCTTTAGATGGGGTCAAGCTACCTATATGCTCAATTCTACCATGCTGGATTGAGTAATCTTGTTTGTCTTGCTTTTCACAATATATATGTGAGTCCCATAAAACCATGTCCTTTTTTATCCGTATTTGCCAGCTTTCTCATAGATCATTGGTTATAAGTAAGAGGAATTTCTTGACAAGTTAGGTGCTTTAACTTTCTGCCCCATGTGCCTTTTTCATTCCGTCAAAAATCTGTTTTATGGTATAGATGATTATGACCTTCATATGTTTGCACGGGAATAGAGGCTGCTGTAAGTGCATGTACCACAGAAGTTTGGGCTTGGATTTTATATGTCCAATATTGGTTAATGGGTAATGTTCTTTTGAAATTTTCTTATGTGAGATGTACTAAATGGCTTCAATGGACTGATTATTTTCTGGATTAGCTGAGCCTCTACAAATTTGGATTAGTTTCATCTTCCCTCAGTGCCATTAGTCTCTAGACAAATAAAAGGAAAGTCGAGTCTTTGGAATAACAATGGTATGTTTTAAAGCAATCTTTTAGGTCTTTTCTCTTTTGGCCAAATGTTCTGTTTTAATCCATCTATTTGATTTTTCTCCCCACAAATGCCATCTCTCACTTTATGATTTCATTTTTCTCTAGAATGATACTAAGAAATTGTATAGAAGGCTTATACACATGCAAGCTGATCCCACACAACAGAAGTATAAGCGTAACAGCCGCTTTGGTTTGTTCGGACGCAAAGTTGACCTTGTGGATCAGTATGAGAAGAGGCTGGAAGACTTGGAGGAGAATGTGAGGTTAGAGCAGTCTGAAGTTTCCTTGGCTGGAGAAGTACGTGCGTAATAATTTCTTCATTCTTTGAACATATTTTAGTTCCTTATCATGTGTACACCCTCCCTTGAAAGATACTTATCCTGCCTACAATTGAGTACTACATGTAAAGAGGGACAGCCTAGGTCTAGGAAGATAACTTCTATACAGCTAAAGTTGCATCATCATTCTCACTATGATTGCCATCCATCTATAAGCAAAGTGAAAACTTGCTTGCATTCTCCTGTGGGAATAGACATCCTGGCCAGTCTCATTTTTTTATTAGGCATGGCACAAGGAATGCTGTTGCCATGGTCACTGATTTTTCTCATGAATATATTATTGTTTCTACTGCAAAGTGAAACCATAGTTCCAAGAGAATTTCAATCATGATTCTCACATGCGAGTCCAATGTCTGCAAAACAGCAGTGTTGCCTGTCCTTTTAGCATAAAAAAAGATAAGAGAGGAGAGGAGAGTCAGCTGAAGATTGGCTTCTGATGTACGTTTCCATTTCAAACATATTTAACTTGTGCTCAACCTATCCCTCTGGACCCGAAAATGAGGAAAAAAAATTTCTTTAATAGGAAAATTTTCAAGAATCTAATCCTACCATAGGTAACATCTGAATTGCAGCCATGCACAAGGGAAAAAGTTCTTGTCGAATCAATGTTTTTCAAGTTGTAGTACCTTTCTTTTAGGCTATTAACATCTCGAGCTATGGGTTTGATGCTTAGTGCTGCCAATTTAAAAATTTTGCTAAATCGATACTGCTCAAGTTGATGCATATTTCTGCCCTCGTTTCCGTCTTGAGCATGTGTATCTTATTGCTTTTGATTCCATCTTAAAAATTTATAGGAAGTTCGTGCTGCCTTTGTTTCCTTCAACTCAAGGTACGCCGCGGCAACTGCTTTCCACTTGCAGCAGGGAATCAATCCCACCCAGTGGCTAACAGAGGAAGCTCCTCCACCTGATGATGTTTACTGGCCTTTCTTTTCTTCATCCTTCATGCGGAGATGGATATCTAAGCTGGTTGTCATAGTTGCCTGTATACTTCTCACAATATTATTTCTCATCCCCGTTCTAGTGGTGCAAGGTCTGACTAACCTGAGTCAATTGGAAGTGTGGTTCCCCTTCCTAAAAAGCATTCTAACCATGTAAGTGATCATTCTTAAAATTACTAATCCGGCACATCTGCGCTCACTTGTGGCGTTGTTTATTGCCCCCCCCCCCCCCCTTCTCTCTCTCTCTCACACCCTCACACACACACACACACACACACATCTTTTAGCGCTGTTGATGTCTTTACAGTTTTTATTGTGTTATTTCTCAATGATGCAAAGCCTCACCTCATAAATTTCCTTGCAGAACATTTGTCAGTGAAGTGATTACTGGCTATCTCCCCAGTCTCATTCTCCAGTTGTTCCTGAAAATTGTGCCTCCCATAATGGAGTTTCTCTCTTCACTCCAGGGATATATTTCTCATAGTGCAATAGAGAGGAGTGCTTGCAACAAGGTGCTGTGGTTCACAATATGGAACATATTTTTTGCAACGGTATTTTCAGGGTCAGTTCTATATCAGGTCTCCATAGTCCTTGACCCAAAAAATATTCCAGCCAAGCTCGGTGTTTCAGTTCCAGCACAGGTGAGCCTGCTTCTTTCTGGGACATAATGTTTGAGCGCATAGAGTTTGGAATTTGAAGTGATAATACTGAGCATTGGACATAGTTGTGCACAGCAACTTTGTGAAAATGACAGATGAAACATACTAATTTCTTTCTTCTTTTCCTGATGTGTCATTAATTTCCTGAAGTATTTAATTTTACCCACTTTCCTACTTTGTGAAAAATGGCTAGATGGTCGGATATAAGTTTCACATCTATAGGCTTTTAGCTGTTTGGACTGTGATTTTTCTGCTTACTTTGACCTGCCTTATTAGCTAACTGTATCAAGTAATAAATGCTCAACATATTGCCTGTTGAGCTAAGCCCATCTTATTTTAAATCATGAAGGCGTTTACCTGATACTAGTTTCTGATATCAAGCTAACTATAGATATCTTCTGGAAATTTAGGCTTGAGCGGGAATGGAGTTTTTTTTTTTGGAAGACTTAACTTCTAGTTGGCATTTTGGAGGTGTGCCCTGTCCTGCATACAAGCATATGATCAAAAAATTTGTCAGAAGATAACTATAGATATCAAATCATTTTAAATCATAAAGGTGTTTATCTGATGCTAGGTTCTGATATCAAGCTAACTATAGATATCTTCTGGAAATTTAGGCGCGAGCGGGAATGGAGGTTTCTTTGAAGATTAACTTGTAGTTGGCATTAGGGAGGTGTGCCCTATCCTGCGTAAAAGCATATGATCAAAAAATTTGTCAGAAGATGATAAATAACTTTGATGTCTAACTCTTTTAAAGTAGAACGTACATCATTCCTCAAGTCTAAAATGACCTTTAAATGAGCAAAACAACTTTTGTGCAAAAAGCTTGCATCTAATTCAAAAATTTTGGTCCTTTCATTGATAAAACATGCCAGGTGGGAATGCATGGTCTCATAAGTTGACAAGGCTTCTTCATCAAGTTGTTAGCTAAGGTTTTAGTCATCAGTATAATTGCTGACTTAGTGGTTGTTGACTCTCCTACTTCCTCCTGAACATTCTAATACAGCAATGTTCACTCAAGGCAAGCCTAAGGCTATTGTAAATGCATTTTTCCCTGTGGGGCTTGTCAGATATGATATTCTATCTTTTGGGAGGTCATTCCTCTGAGGTTGCCTGATTGCGGAACTAAACTACGTTGTCAATCCAGATAGCCAATGACGCCCTATGCGCTTAAGTAGCAACCATTTGAAATATCGATCTAGACTTGTCATAGCTTGCAATGTGATATCTATACATGCTTTTTTATGGCAGGCATCGTTCTTCATTGCTTATGTGGTTACATCTGGATGGACCAGCACCTCGTCAGAACTCTTTCGCATAATCCCTTTTATTTGGAGTCTAATGAAAAGACCTTTTGTAAGAGATACAGATGAGGAATTTGAAGTTCCATCAATTCCCTATCATAGGGACATCCCACGAATTCTCTTCTTCGGACTACTGGGTATTACTTACTTCTTCCTGGCTCCACTTATCCTGCCGTTCCTCCTAATTTACCTATGTCTAGCATATATAATCTTTCGGAACCAGGTTAGTGGTCATCTCCTTTTTACTTTCTCATCATTGATTTGTAGCTTCCTCACACCTCTGGAATTTCAGTTTAGTTCTAGGCTGATATGGAGTATCAAAGGGGGAGCTTTATGCCTCTTTTTGGGGGTACCATGTCTAAAGTACCAATTGCTTTGTGTTTGACATATTAACCTGATAATGATCTAAGGCATTTCTGCACCCACTGGGTTGCTCGTTTCAAATATCTATGTCTCCAATTCTTACGTTAATTATTTATCAATGTGAAGACTCCACAACATTTTGCAATCAATATTTAGATTTGGGTAAACACTGATACGTGCACTAATATTTTGCAGTTCTTAAATGTCTATGCACCAAAGTATGAAACTGCTGGAAAGTTTTGGCCGATTGTTCACAATTCGATGATATTTTCCCTAGTGCTGATGCATTGTATTGCTGTGGGAATTTTTACGGTGAAGAAGCTCTCTTTAGCATCAACCCTCATTTTCCCTCTTCCAATCCTCACTCTTCTTTTCAATGAGTACTGCCGGAAACGCTTCTTGCCCATGTTTGTTGCTTATTCTGCCGAGGTATGGTGTTATTGGTTAACATTATTCACTATTACATGCTGGGGTTTATCATTTACGTTTCTGGTACTGGGAAGAGATAGCTTCTTTGTTGGATGTTAAGTTCAACAAATGCAATATTCTTCACTTTGATCATGTACAGATATTTTGGGTTAGGCATGATTTTCACTATTTTTGCCCAAATAACCTTCTTATAGAGCTATCAGATTTCGTGATAATAAAGGGTTCTCTTGTTTTGCAACTGGCTTGGATCAGGATTGCTTCTTTGCCTGATTTGTTTCTCAAAAAATCAAATAAATATCTTCTTCAAAAAAAGCCAATTTTTTTTTAGTAAGTAGAACAAGAAAACATGCTACAAGTGTTGGTATAATCAAGTCTTTTTTTTCCCCTTTCTTACCTTCTAAATGATCCTTTGTGAATTTTTTTTTTTGCTCCCATGTGATATCACTTTGGTTAATCCATTTGCAGACTTTGATAAAGAAGGATAGGGAAGATCAGAACGATGCATCAATGTCGGAATTTTTGGATAAATTGGTGACTGCCTACCAGGACCCTGCTTTAATGCCAATTCAGTATTCTGTACACTCTGACGGTCTGAACAGTCCCCTTATCTCGTCTGCTGAAGTGTGAGGGCGATGTTTGCGTTGTTCTTATACCAGCATCAAGGTGACTTCTGGGGAGCTCTGTGGGGTTCATTTCATATCCTCAATTTGTCGAAAAATTAAGCAAGTGGCATGTCTCGCATGTATCCCTAGTGGTCTGTGCTCTGCCTGGTACCTTCTTTTATACCAAAGTGCTGTGCCTGGTACTTGTTTGCTGTAAATTAGCACTTGCCGTCGCTTGATTTTGCAAAGATGTCTATTTTGTGTGGGCAAGTTAATTTTTTGATGTACTTCATTTTTTTGTCATAATAGGAACGTTCATTGCTCAAGATGGGCTGTTCTTTGTATTCCCTATAGTGTGAGTGCCCTGTTGTAAAAGTATGTTCCTAGACTGATACTAGTTTTTTCTAGACTTGATGCTTTGCTCGAATTGATACTTGTTACTACCAATACAGTACCATTTTCTTGGACATCAAGACAATGGTCAACAATAAACTTATTTTTTCAATTCCTCGGCATAGTCGGATGATTCCACAAGTAACTGTGCCGTTGGCTGTTACTTTGCTCACTTTTCTCGAGCAAGTGCTTCGCGGGGATTTGCCTAATCCTAGAGGGTACCAGAAGCGAGAAGTGGCATTCATTATTTACTGAAATGGGTAAATTAATATCTGGATCCCTACAACTTTGGCAGCTATTAGCATCATCTTTGCGACCACCACGAGCCAAAGAGACAATGCAATGACTACCACAAGTTGATCTTGCATTAAAATCACCATCATACCACATTCTGATACTTGTAAAATGTGGCTGCCGTTACTCACGAAATAATGACCCCCTTATCCAGATATTAAGGATCGATCAGTGGCTTGCCAGTGATGTTGACATTAAAAGCTCTTTACTACGAAAAATAATTAGCTGATCCCAATGCAAATGGGTTCAGTCGTTCCGAACCTCTCAATCGTGCGGGCTCCATGTATAAAGCTTATATCGTTCAATAATTACGACCAAATAGGCTCATGTGCATCCGAATCTTTTTCTAGAGTCTTCCCTCTTACAATGCAAAATAATGGCCGCTGAGAGCAAACTCACTATTGAATGAGCTTGACACTGGAGTATACAAGAATTTCCCATCAAAGCCAAAGAAATTAATGAAATTATTGTTTAATATTGGCCTTGGAAGAAATGGCAAAACTACTTCTTGGAAAACATCAATAACTGAGTTAGGCAAATCTTTTTGAATCGTTAAGCTTTTCCCTAAGTAATCAGCTACGAGCTCGTAATTCCACCTTATACGGTTTTTCCTTGAAGTAGGCATCAATTCGTTCTGATAAGAATCGTATACAACCACCTTTAAGTTAGATAATCGCCAAAGGTAACGGTTCTCTTTCCACCTGAAAGTAGCAACAAATATGTCTGCAAACAAGCATCAAGGATCAGATCACTGAGCACTATCCCACATATAAATTGATGACACAACTTTGGCAAAGTCATGAATCCCAAGCAATTACGATATCTTCACATATGAGTCAGGAATACCATCCTTACTAGATCACGATGTATCCCAATAAATCTTGATCTGGCGTTGCAAGGAGTTCATTATGGGACTAAGCGTGCAACTTGGGATACATCGTGAATAGAAGTTGGGACTGAGTGTGCGACTTCGAAACAACTGTGTTGCAAGGAGTTCACTATGGGACTAAACAACTGTGTTCGGAATAGATCAAGAAATCTTGATCTGGCGTTGCAAGGAGTAGAAAAAGTTTTACGAAAACAGTTGTTTCTCTCGATAAGCAACATCTCAAGACTAAGCGTGCAACAAATGAAGGACAGAGGTAACAACAAATTTTTATTTGGCATTGCTTGGGTATAATTGAATGTTCAACAGATGCTGAAAAACTTTTTCCACTCAAAAATTAAGCAACTCTCCTTACTAGAAAGTTAAAAACCTATGCCTGTGCATTGGAGCTCGGTTCCAGCATAATGCATAATGTTGCAGCTAATGAAGCCTGAAGCCTTACATATACGCAGCGCCACTGAGTACGCAGAGTCGTATATGGAACAACCAAAAAATAAAAATGTTGAAAGAACGCAAGGTGCAAAAGCAAATCCATATGATCTATCTATCTTATTCTGTATATTCAGAGTAATATTTCCAACAGTATGTGACTGCCACTGTCAACTCCCTTTCGAAGTCATTGTGTGCTGAAGACCAATATTAGGATCAGTAGAATGAATTACCTACCAACATGGTTGGGAGCCGTCTAGTTTTGTTCTCCGCACCAAACCAATGATGGAAAAGGCTCGACCCGGAAAACCTAGATACTTTCTCGATATATGTGAGCTTAAAGAATAACAAATGGCAATGGACTTAACTTCTAATGCATCTCTTCTCTTCCAGATAGAAGTACATAAACCCTGTGCTCGCACTTAGATACCCATTGATTCAGCAGAGATAGCCATACTTTCCAAAATCGGTTGCCGATCTACACCTGATGCTTCCATGCTATGTGATCTGCAACTGAAATAAAATACTGCACTCATCATGGAATCAATAAGCACCAAAAATGAGTACATTATCACCAAGAGAGGCCCTTCCCATATCCTTGAGGACCCATCTCCGTAGCTCAGTACCTTGACTCTATGCTCAAACAAGCCCTGTACAAATGCCATCCCGATTGTTGACCCAAGGAATATCAGTAACCCTACATGAGTCTGGCCCTTTATTAGAGTGCTCGACCGGAACAAGGCCCGAGGGCCAGAAACATCCTCCAGTACACATATGACTATAGCAATGTTACAAATAATTATGCAATTAGCAAAAGCGACTGAGAAAACCAACCCCTCCAAAAACGCTGCATAAACAATCAGATTCTCAGAAACTCTGATGATAGACAACACGCTGCAAATGGCAACCAGAAGAACAACGAACAACGTGAGGCAACCCACAATGACCATGCACGTCCACAAGTAAGTCACGACGATCCGCCTCCAGATTTTAGCGGCTATGACAAAGAACATCGACGAATCGGCCCTCTTCTTCGAATAAGTACAGTCCACCGAGTATATGACAGCAGCCTTCGACAACAACGACAACGTCACAAACAAAGGGAAGCACATGGCCGAAGAGATTGCCATCTCGGAGAACTTCTGGCACGAGTGTTTGACGAAAGGCCTCAGTGGGAGTCCACTGGACTTGGCCACCAGCATGAGCCTAATGGTCAACCTCTTCAGCATCGACTGATCAACCAATGCATTGGACAGAGTTATCGCAGAAACAGGGCAGATGAGCAACGCGGCGATCAGCAAGAAGCTCGACATATTGTACCGGAGGATCCTCACGGTCTCCCTCAAGATCTCCAACGCATTCATGTAATGGTACTGGCCACCCTGGCTCTGCCCGAACCTCCCATGAATGGACGACTCCACATCCAGATTCTGCAGATGGGTCCCTTCAGATCCCTCGCTCTTGGCCCGGGCCAACTTAATTCTCGGAGAGTTTCCAGCAGACACCTCCATTCCTTACCCTCCGCTCCCCCCACTTCCAGCAGAATTCAAGAACGATCAGACAAACATCGCAGGAGCTCACACAGCCCACGCACCAGTCTTTAAAGAACCGAACCGAACCGACCCACCAGATCTAAAACTCGAAATTTCGCATTTTGAAAGACAATGCAGATCGGGCGAGCAGAGAAAGATCGACCCAGGATCCGAGGACGCGAGAAAAACGACAAAACAAAACCTGGGTCCCCCCGCGGAACCGACGCGAGCGGCGGAGGGAGCTCGAGCTGTCGAGCTTGAGACGGGGCAAATGCGAATGGCGCTGTCGATCATCAGCCGACGTTCTTGATCTTGAGGAGGATGGGGAATTCACGTGTTTCGAGACGGGGAATTCGATCGGACAGAAGAGGAGGGATCTGGGGGGAATCGCGTGAGGGGAGGGGCAGGGGGTTCTTCTGGGAAGACGAGAGTGGGAAGTGCGGACTTGCGGAGTTTTCTTGGCGTGATCGGCATGGCGCTTTCGACACGATACCCCGCGCAGTGACGTCATAAACGTAAGATCTGCCATTTTTTATTATTATCGTGGAAAATGATATCATGTGTCAATCGATATTCTTATGAGCGAATGTGATTACTTATTGCGTCATTATTGCACCGACACGCCTTATTTCGAAAGCACGTCCGATGTGAATCGGTTTCAAATGATTAACGTAGCTTTTTTTTTTCTCTCGAAAGAAAATCATATTCTTCGCTCAAAAAATACATAAAAAATATGTAATATTCGTGAAAAAATAAACTGAAACAAAATAAAAATACTAAAACGTAAAAGCAAATCTAAAAAATAAGGAGAATTAACAGAGCAATAGTAAAAATATTGAGCAAAATAATCGGTAATAATCTTGTATTTTCGTAAGTGATGATTACATGTTAGAAATTCATTCTTCAATAATTATGATGTTGCCAGTTGATGGTACATGTTTAGGTTTGGCTTCCTCTAAATTATCATCGTATGGAGACACATATTTAATAAATGGAGGAACAAATTTTCATAATTCAATGAAATGCTAAAACTTTTGCAATCATTATTAAAGTTGAAGGTACATGAAGAGAGTAGAGTGATTTTGAATTTCAAAAGCCTATTGATCAAACTCTCAAATTTAAATCGGAAGAGGATAGCATCCAAATCTAGGATTAGATTGAGAGAGTTCAAACTCTCGAAGTAATAACTAAATCGAGAGAAAAGATCCCCCAAATCTAAATAGAGGGAGAATAAGAAGCAAGAAAAAAAAATCGCAAACAAAATCAAGTCAACCATGGCATCATAGTTAAGCAGTGTTGTTATCATCGAGCATTGCCGCCCTATGGCCAAACCTCATCACATCTGGCTTGGTTTCTTTCTCTATTCAAGTAGAGAAGCAAAGTCAATGCATAACCCTTCTAGGTTAAAGTGCACACGTGCTCTTATCAGATTCATTTCTCCACTTCTCTATTCTTTAGATTCTTTCGGAGACCTATAATGTTTCAAGTCGACCTTCACTAGTTGCATCGGACTAAGCCTGCTTATTTAATCCACGTTAGGATCAGAAAAAAAAAAAAGAGGCAAGAAATCATTTCGTTAAAAGGCCTAAGAAGACGAATCAAACTCGTCACCTCTACCCTCATGCTTTCTCGAGTCATCACTGATGTGCTTTGTCCTAGGACTCCTAGATCGCATATCCACCAACAAGTCCAAATGAATTGCCCATCTCTTGGGCCGTGTGGGCTTGGGAATGACCTTAAAAAATCAAGCCCTCCTAGTAGTAACTCGTTTCGGAGGCTACTATCCATCTACCAAAACATGCATGAAATCTTCTCTCTCTTATCTCATAAAATTCGAAAATCGCGCTTCCCCTTCGAACCCCCCAAAAGCCTCGATCCAGGAGACGCAACGCAATGAACAGACTCGATGCTAGAATGACAACTCGTGCATAAATGTTCTCCATTTTTTTTTCCTATTTACTTAGTGTCAAGAATAACATCGTGTACTTATATATAATCGACTTGATTTAGTCAAAAAATTTATTGGTCCAGCTAGGTTACGCCACACATATCTCGGGGATATTCCGGAATGCCAGAAGCGGTGGGCTCCGATCAGATGCGCGGAAATCATCGTGATTCAGGGAAGTCCCACTCTTGTTTCCTAATCCTCCAGTCATGCCTCTGAGCGGTGGTTTAATAAGCTAACAATCACATCTAAATTAATTATAATAGATACAGGGTGATATCCACATTTATAATTTACCAATGAACACTTAAAAGCATTGAATTGATGAACTCCATTTTTTATGCACATCCCAAAGGCATTAGTGGAATCTCGAACGCCATGTGCCGTCTCCAATGTTAACCACCTGAATTTTCGCGCGCATTAATGCTGATTCGACGTCGTATTAATGATTGGCATCGGTCGGGCTGCGTCAACCTTCTATTGCCCGGTCGTCGGTCAAAGTTAAACCTGCTCTCTGGAGTTCGAGATTCAAGAGGCAGGCACTGCATTAATTTCGCAAAGTTAATGCCGCAAGATCCATCCTTTCTGTCAAGATTTGCCCCCCCCCCGACTCTGTTTTTTTAATTTGAAAATGCAATTCAAATATAAATAGGTAAATTTTGAGAATTCAAATAAAACGCTATTTCATATTTATGGTGCGAGTCTAGAATCGTGATTGACACCTAGAACTACGGTTTCCCCTCGTCTAGACCTCATATTTTCTAAATGAATGTGATTTTTTATCCAAACCATGCATTTTGTCTCGCACATCCCAAAAGAAAAGCTTTTTCTGAATACGATTTATGTAATCAATAAGTCCTACAACTTAAGGAAAATCGTGGTGAAGACTTGATTGCTTCGATGAAATATCCATGATCTTTAGTGATCTAAGATGGTATTATTAGCTGAAAAAGAATCGAATATGGTTGAGGAAGTCAATATTATTGCTGGATCTCTCCTACTATCATAAAAGAGTTTCCTTTCGGTCATGATTTCGTATTCAAAAATGATATATCGATCCTCGAGTGCAACTAGAAATAAAAAACTTAGCTCACTAGTCGGTCCGCGCCTTGTAGAGAAATTAAGATAGAAGGACACTTAAGAAGAGTTAAGGGTTCAGACAATTTCTTTGGTCAGAGGGACCAAATGTGAAATAGTTGACTAGAATTATGCCTCATGCTCTTTCGAAAGTCTAATTCAACGTCGATTTCTCTCCCTCCACTGGCCTCAAGTAAGGCATTGTAACTCGCATATTGCCCCACTTTCAACTTCCTTTTTGGTAAGTCAAGCGTGAAATCCAGTGATAGATGAACAACCAATATAAATGGAGGATTCGCTCCACGACTGAAACATTTTTCTTGAGTTAGGCTGATCTGGATAATGCCGTTTGCAGCTTGGGGGAATATTGGAAGCGAAATCATTTGAAATAGACATATTTCATTCACACTGGTTGTGTATGAACGAAAAATCCTCATTTCTTTTGGTAATTTGTCAGTGATGAAAGTCTAAATGTACCTAATTTTTGGCTCGGAAGGAAGGTGACTTCCGCCGCTAATCACTTTTCAAGCCACGGTTGACCAATTTTTTTCTCCGATACTCATTAGGGTTTATCAAACGAAAAGGAAATTAGATCATTTCAAATGAAAAATCAGTCAAAGATGCGAGATCGTTCAAAACGAGTTGTTAGAATGCTCGGAAAACTTCAGACTCCTCGTTCTTGAGAGGCTTCTATGTCCTAGGCACGTACCATTCTCGTCAACTCAAGTTAATCGTTGCAGGTAAAAACACTACCCTTCTTTTTAAAAAGGAACTTGCTGTGCCCCGACGCGCGATGATTGATTGGTGGCGAGGGGAGTATCATACTTGAAAGCGACAAAAAGTTTCTGGTCCATTGTGAACGAAAGAAAGGCCAAATCCCACCAATAAAAGAGAGTTATACACGAGCAATAGAGAAAAGAACTATAAAAATTATGATCAAAGCGGCAGAGCATGGACACCTTTCGTGGAGTTGGTGAGATAGGTCGAAGGTGGTGTCCTTCGAGGCTAGAGGGGGAACAAGTTGTTGAAGCTTGTAAGGAGTGGCATTGTAGCTGTTTCCCACAGCACAATGATTAGGGTTTGGCATAATCTAAACTTATCAATGGCCACATCACGACATTCAACATATAATACAATGCTTTTCCAATTTCTCTTTATGGTCTCCATGACCCATCTAGAACGAACTAACCATTATACAAATCGAGAGTTCTTTGATGACTTCTCACTTACTCCTTTCAAGACCATTAGATTATGATGAGAATATCAAGTGATTGGATTTGGTACTGTATTGATATTCACATAAAGACTTAGAATATGGGCAGGGAGATTCTTGTCATGATTGAGATTGCTTTAGATGGAGATATGCTTTAAGCGCTTGCACTAGTTTATAATGTGGATTATCATTTTGTTCCAACCACATTAGGTTAATTCTCTCAGTGGGTTTGGACTGATAAAGCTCATTGAAAAAAAGGAACGGAGGTGACATATTGATCGTGCATACCTAAGAATAATCTTATAAATCGGAGATTGGTCCCTTTCGAAAAGGAGGTAAAGAAAAGGTCGAAGGAAGACAGCTTAGGAGTCTCTGGCACTAAACCCTAGGATGCTGACTTTCATTTAACTTACCATGCTCAACAGTCCAAAACCCTAGCCTTGGCCTCCTCTCTATGGTTATCCAGTTCATTGGAACATAGGATTGGTAACATTGAACCCCTATACATAATAACACACGGCACGAGATTAGTTATGCAAAGTATAAAAAGAAAACTAGAATGAGGTTCAACATGATACACTCAAGCCACATACGGACGCGAATTGGTGCATTTTGTTCTTAATAAAGTAATAAATTATTTTGGCTCTGTTAAACTAATTCGTGAAGTTCGGATGCTAACATGAATTGACCGAACTACAGTAACGAAAGTGAGATGCCGAGTTGAATTGCTAATCCTAATGGAAAAAACATTAATATGGTGCTACTTTAGGTTCAATGAGATACCGACACTGGACACCTATGGATCACACGTTGGGAAAAGCTCTTCTAGGGTCCAGACAAAGTGTTAGGGACGTGATGTGGAACATCTAGCTAATAATTTCAAAAAACTTATAAATTAGTTTATGATACATCACAATCAATAAGTCCCGTGCCCCCACTAGCACCTATCAAGCCCCATTAAACATCAAAAGAATCGTCACCGTGAGCCGAAAAATCAGCAGCTGAAATGGGACGACCTTTGATTGCTACTTTTGCACATTAGAAAGACGCCTTATCTCGCCGCAAATTGAGGTTGGGGGAAAACGCTTCTGCATCGATCATTTGTCCATTAGAAACTCTTACTCGGACACATACCAAACCAAAGTCATATGTAGTTGGGTGGACTACATAATATAATTCACTGGATTGGTACCCAATTTGGTTAGTAGGAGTTGGGTACGAGACCACGGTGCACCTACTCGAGTGATGTGTTACTAGTATGAAGGAATATCTTTAAGGGATTAATTCTTTGAATTAAATTTTGGTGTGCCGGGACAAAAACCCTATTGACTCGCTGCCCCAATTAACAACTTCCACAAAAGTTAGGCCACTTGAGCTTGATCAATACAAAATACTTGTCGAGGTTCATTAATTAAAAGATCTCAAAGTCCCACCTTTTCTCAATTTCTTTGTGAAATATTACGCAAATATTAGCTTTTGGAAGAGCATGATCCGCATGCCTAATCAATCGAGCTGTGTACATTTGACATTCCTTCAATGGGTCACAATCGATCCATATTATATTTATATATATTGGAGTTCGTCACTTTACGTGTGAACAATTAGTTAGAGAAATTTGAAATTCGACATCTTTGTTTTGCTGAAATTTCTACTTCATGGAATCGAAGTTTGGTGGCAGTAGACATTTAAGAAACGAGAAACCTGTGGGGGAATCGAAACTGGGGTCGGTATCTTGCCCTCATTGGCAAAGACGGTCTTTGAGTTAGCTGAGAGCTCAAGCAAAAGGTAAACTGTCTCGAGTTATGATTCTTTTAAAAAAGAAATTGGGTTCATCAGTAGGTGGATCGAGCGGGACGTGTTACATATTATTTGGTCGATTCTCTTGGTAAAGAGCCATCGTCAATCACACGTTTAGGAACCCAACAAAGACAAACGGCACCCAAAGAATTGAAATACTTGCCTCCCTGCTATGATGGAGACCCTTTTTGGTTCTTTCTCGTGTTCCTTTTTTTTTCTTTGATTATATTTTGTCTCCCGTGAATTTCTTGTAACAAATTGCATTTACCTTCACGGATTAGATGAGAGTTAAAACTCAAGTAATGACCCGAAATTGCGATTGGTGAATCAAGTGGGTCTTCCGTTGGATTCTCGCTCCTTTATTGGAAACTCATGCCAATTTGCCTTATTGCAAGCTCAAGTGAAAACGGTACTAACCTAAGCCTACAAATCATTATTACTTTGCCTTTTCTTGTTTGACCGAGTTTTCTCCGTTCTTGTCTAGGGAGAAATCATTAGTGAATTACAAGTATGGACAGCAGTCGCATCATCTAAACTTATCTAAGAAGAAATATGGATGAATCCAAATTTATAACTTACCAATTGAAATCCTGATTGGAAGGAGCTTCTTTTGATTAAGGATGAAGGAAAATTTGACTCTTCCTCTGTTTATAGAATGAAATGAAAGCAGGAGAAAGATATATTTAGCTTAAAAGACTACTCTTGATTACTACACCTGAATTTTTAATGTGCAGCTTTCAAATTGTATGGTCCGGTCACACCCAATATCATAAATACGTGCTTGTATCCATCGCCTTTGTATATCCTATAGTTTATGTCGGATGTCATTGAAGATGTCCTTTTCGACTATTAATTTCCGAGGTTGTTCCTCGATTTGAATATTGAAGTTAAAACAATCATAAAGAAATGTAGTAGAGGAAATAGGGAGAGCAAATTAATTTGGAAAGCTACCTAAGTTGACTTTAGTGGACGGCTGACTCCTTAGTCGGGTGCATACAACAAAATGTCACAATAGATAGTGATGTCCTAGAATTGAAATTGTCCCAATGCCATTCCCCGAAGATAAATCGTTATCCCTAACGGTCATCAACACATTAGAATTGACGGAAGAAAATAATTTTATTTTGAAAAAAAGATAGTTATCGAGAATTAATTAATTAGTTTTAAGGATCCTATGTTTTTTGCAAGTTGTCAGATTCGCGAAGTTATGAGGGGAATATTACCCAGTCAATTCTAAATCTATCATTGATACCGATTTCGTCCCAAACTTTCCAATTTTGTCATTTCAATTCTAAACTTTTGCTAGAAATCTTAATATAAAATTTCACTAGAAAATGTTCTGACAGTATGATTAGCCTCGAATTCGTTAAAGCAAGGTTAGAATTGCGTAAGTTAAAAAGTAACTTTCTACCCCTTGTTTTATTCTGGTAGTGGGAAGTGATTGGCGGTCCAATCATTATCAGTCGTCCTACACAAAAAAACCCTGGATAAACTACCAATAAGTACTAATATACTCGTATCGATTTAGTACATTTAGATCTGCTGGAAGATTATATTACATGGCATTCAAAAACTCGAAACCTATAATCTGCCAATCAATCTCGAACTCTTTAAAACATAGAAATCTAATACCTAACTTGGAACCTCTGAGATGCCGCGTTACAATGCTCTACGCACCTATGAATGGTCCCGAATTTACGAATGTGTACGAGGAAAATGAACATAGCGACCGTGTTCTTATGTGGAAAGGCTGGAAAAGTCTCCTCCCTCATGCCCCAAGAAAATCACTCGAAGGAAAAGTCAAGTCCGGCGTTTTCCTTCCCCGCCGACCAGGCAAAAAAAAGGCGAGTTCGGTTCACAGCCAATGAACTTGCTCCCCTGTTGAATGCTTGGCGGTCCTCAGTTCCATTCTTCGAGTTTACACTGCGAGAGAGCTGGCGCGTTGATGTAATAATGGTGATATAATAATAGCAAAAAGTACATGCATGGATGGTGTAGCAGATCGTATAAAGAGGGGGGGGGGGAGAGAGAGGCAGAGGCAAAGGCCAGGGTGGTTCTTTCTTCCTCAGGCGTCAGGCGGGACATGAGTGCACGTGGGCGAAGAGGGACGCGGATTTTCTGCTAGGATCACCCAACCCCGTTCCCCAAAAGCCTTGGATGAGAGAGACGGACACTGTAAATTAGGATCACATCACCCCTTCTCTCTCTCTCTTCTCTCCCTCTCTTTCTCTCTCTGAAATTTTGTAGTTTCAGAGAGGGAAAAACATCTGGGGTGTAATTGCTCTCTTGTCCTGCATGTCAGAACTCTCCTCAGGTTTGTGTTTTTTTTCTGGGCCCTCTGTTCTTGTCCTTTTTTCTCTTTTTCTTTTGTGTATTTTCATTCCTTCTCCCATGGTGTTTCATCGTTCTTGGGATGCCAGAACTTTTTTTCTTCTTGTTTCTTTGGGCAAATGATCTGGATTGGCTCCGCCATGAGAACCCTTTTTTAATCTTCAGAAGTTTTACCTTGTTACATGCATGTATCCGCAAAAGGAGGTCAACTTTGCTGACTCGTAATAGTTCTTGCCAATTCATATTTTTTTCCTTGACCTTTTCTTGTTTGGTGGGTGTCCATGATATGAAGGGGGACTTTGTGGTGGTCAATATGTGAATACTGGTGGAAAATTTAGGCTCTTAGTCTGGAATCTTTTCTCCCGAGGTTAAGTTTTTGGCTTTAGCCATTATAATGTGCTCTCTCTGCATGTGTCTGAGCCTATGGTATGATGATATTGAGGTGAAGTTTCCAGTTAACCGAGCTCTGTGCTCTCTCTGCTTGATCATACCGTCTTCATTTGGATATTTAAGTAGTTTATTTCACTTTCTTTAACTATGTTTGAAGGTGTTACACTTGGCACGTTCCAAATTATTTCTCTGG
Organism: Eucalyptus guilfoylei; assembly: GCA_016097605.1. Lineage (NCBI taxonomy): Eukaryota > Viridiplantae > Streptophyta > Magnoliopsida > Myrtales > Myrtaceae > Eucalyptus > Eucalyptus guilfoylei. The sequence goes on along the minus strand of CM027861.1, from coordinate 21,386,436 downwards.
TTTCTAGGGGAATAACAATGACCTGCTACTGCTCATTTATATTCGTTGCTTAGGTAGTTCTCCAGCTTTGTCCTTTTCTATTTGTCACTGACCCATCCTTCTCCATTGAGAGTCATTTCTATCTTCCTGGCTTTCTTTTATGTGCTTATATCCTGTCCAGATTGTTCTCATTTCTTGCTGGCTAAGATTTGATTATCACTTGCTGTCTTGGGGGGAAATTTTGTTAGTTTCGGTCTTTTGGCGATTGTCTGGATTGTTTTCTTTTCCTGTTTCCCTTTGGTTGAAGAGAAATTTCTGTAGCAGGGTGTACATTGAGTTTCACTGTGCGTGTTCTTATCTTGTATGGTTTCGTTCGAAGGAGTTGAGTATGCTTGTGCAATGAGTGACACTCAATGGGATGCCTCCTTCCAAAACTGAGTTAGGAAGCTTCGCTTTCATGAGAGGACGAAGACAATACTCTGCGTATGTGCCTTTCGTGAAGGTGAGTACTTATCCCTCGTAATAAGTGCCTTGAAGATGATTTACATCAAGTCCAGCTAGAAGAAATATTTGTTTCTTTATTTGATGTTATTAGCTGCATTAAAGTCGTCGTTGTGACTTTTTTCTAAATGCTAAAGCCATGATGGAGGAAAAAAGAAATTTTAGACATATTTTTCGAGTTCAAAGAATCTCTTTGGTAAGTTTTTTAAGAACAGCAGACATTAATTCCTTTGTAAATCTGCTGTTACGAAACAGGGAAGGTTCCTTTTCTCAGTTCAGGGATATGCCCACTTTGTGAGGTAGATAGTAGAAAATACGAGCCCACCCGATGCACGGTACTGCAAGTTTATAGAACGCAGGAATCATAATGGGTGGCTGTGTTTCAACCACAAATAAGCAAGTTAGGACACGTAGGAGATACTTTAGAAGACCTGGGAAATGGAACCGAAAGATATGCAGTTCTGTTGTCGATGCGCCTATAAGGATGAGTGATGCTGGAAATAGTGTGGGAGATATTTCCATGAGTGAGTTAGTTCATCTGGATTTCGACAAAGGTGCCGCAACTGCTTGCAAGAGATCAGACATCTCCAACATGACATTGCACTTAACTCAATTGCAATGGAACCATAGTCAAATTGATGAAAACGGTACCATCCTCTCCCTCTCTCTCTACTTGAAAAGCTCGCTTATTGCTTCTCATGTTAAATGTGTTCTCAGGTGGAGTTAGCATTCCTTGATATCTTATTATCTTAAATCCTCGATAGATATCATTTGATCCCTACCTTTTCAATTGTATATCTCCTTGAAGTCATTTGAGATGTTGAACATTACATCTATCGTATCCTACAGTGCATTTTTTATTAGTTTTGGCTAGGCTTTGGTATCATTTCTTTCCTTCTTGAAAATGTGATATTTGCGAGAACCGTACCATCTCACTCAAGCTCAATTATATGAAGGAATATACCAGGAAGAAGTTTGGTTTGACTCGGTCAGTATCCTAGAGTCCGATTCAGATGATGATTTCATTAGTTTACAAGGAGGTAATGGTTCCTTACTTGATGAGGCCATCGGACAGTTCAATTTGTCAACTTCATGACCAATGTGTGATTGTCTTCTTCTCTTGTTTGGCTACAGATGGTTTTCCTTCTGTAGGTAATGCCACCGGGGCTATATATAGTGGTCAAGTTCTTCCGCACGAGAGTGAATTACACTGCATAGATGCAGGGCGTAAATGCGAGGGCTTTTATGACAGTAATGTAAAAATAGATGGAGGTGTACATGAGCCCAGAGAAAAATTGCAGGAAAACAACAGGAAAACTTGCATAGCTAAGTTGCAACCGTCAGGGAACTCTGATTGGAAGAACCAAATGCCCATGAGTCCTGTGTCTTTGCAACGAAAGAAGTCCAGAGTTATCTTGTTGTCTCTCAAGAGGAAATCCTCTGATGGGGAAGAAACCTTTAACGAATATTGTAAGATCACAATACTTTCTCCCATTTCTTTTCCAGGCTACAAATGCTACTGCTTTATGTGATATTTGCGTTTTCTTTTGTCTCAGTATATGTTGGCGAAAGTTTAAAAAGCTGACAGGTTGTGCTGGAGTTATTTTAATGCCTTTTTTACTATTCAAGCCATTGGGCTTTCAATTTTTTATTTGGCTGCTAAGCACCAATCCCATTATATTTTCCAAAAAAGCACTCCATCATCTTTTTTTCGTAGAATGTAACTGAAGGGAGATTTAACTGAAGGTGCATTTTCTTGTCGAATCACTTTTAACATGTGAAGATTTCACAAATTTGATCAGATGAAAGACATTTTCAAACATATGGTTTTGAATGTGTGATATTCAAATATCCACTTTCCCAGTCAGATCTTCTGGCTCATTGTGGAACATAGTGTTACGGGCAAAGCAGGATAGATCTTTGGTTATGATAAGCTAATTGAAGCTTTTCAATTTTCTTTTCTCATCATATTGTACTGTTTATGTTTCTCTTGGTTTTCTTGGCTTAGTCAGACAAGCTTTCTTAAATGAATTTCTCAGTATCGCTAGTTGTTTTTGTTAATGTCCTTTTTATTTGAGTGTTTCAGTGCTTATGAGTAGAGTAGCTTTCATGCATTGATGGACTGCGCTAGATTTCAAATGTTATGAATTGGTGTGCAGGCACATCGGAGAGATTCATATATAGGCCTAGAGCAGGACTTCTATTACCATGTTCAAAAGCAGAGAAGCCAAGTGCAGGAAGTTGGTCTGTAGTTTCGCCTTCGGTCTTTAAACTCCGTGGAGAAAATTATTTCAGGCATGTTTCTTGAATTGGATTTTGTGCCATGTACTAAATTATTCGCGCAATCAAGTCTGTTGTCGTAACTTGGCTTTTGGTACTCTTTGTTCTCATTTCGCTATCTTAATTCTCGCTATCCATGCAAAAATTGCAGGGACAAAAGGAAATTTCCAGCTCCAGATTGTAGCCCTTATGTGCCCATTGGGGCTGATTTATATGTTTGCCAGGGGAAGATACATCATATTGCTCAACACCTCGATCTTCCCTCTGTCAAAGGGCATGACAAAGTGCCCTCTCTTCTAATAGTTAATATACAGGTTCTCTCTCTCTCTCTCTCTCTCTCACACACACACACACACACACACACACACACAGAGCGCGGCACAGAGGAGAAGGGTTCATTTGATTGGGATGGTGTTGGCAAGTGAGGGTTGGTGCTCTTAGCACTTCCTAATTCCTAGTAACAACCTTTAGTCTTTCAACTTTTTAATCGGTAATCTATAGTAACATCCTGCTAGTTCTTCTGTTGTCCTCTTTAAGATGGCTAGGAAGCAAAAGGTAGAGATGATTAAACCACAATTTTTAATTATGATATTCTGCACAATGCATGGATTTTACTGTGTATGATGGTCTATTTTCTGGTGAGACTTATCTTTATCATTTGTTCAAAGTTAAAATTCTTTTGAGCGGTAGAAATGAAATTTCTTCTTTTTCCTGCAGCTTCCAACCTACCCCACAACCATGTTTGGTGATAGTGATGGGGAAGGAATGAGTCTTGTGTTATATTTCAAAGTATCTGATAATATCGATACCGAAATTTCTCCTCAGTTTCAATATAGCATCAAGGTAGGCAGCCACTGGAATTTTTTCTTGTTACAGACATCTTCATCTTAATTTTCTGCCATATTTTTCCGTTTCTTTGTTCACCATATATTAAAGTACTGAGTAGATATGATTACTTGAAAAGAACCCAACTAAGTTTTTAACTTTTATGAGTTTGATGGAAACTCCTCATGCATTATTCTTTCCTTCGTTACTGTGAATGTTTTGTCCCATCCATCACTTGGATGTAACATAATCTGTCCATTCCTCTAGCATTTTGAACGATGCAGAGGGAACTGAAAATGTTATTGAACTTTATGGCACTGTCTTCTTGGTTAATGATTCATAACAGCAAAGATTGGTTTCTAATGCAGAGATTGGTCGCAGACGAAATGGAAAAAGTTAAAGGGTTTGCAAAGGAGAGCTTAGTTCCTTTTAGAGAGAGGCTGAAAATCATGGTTGGGGCAGTCAACCCAGAGGACCTTCAACTTAGTTCAGCAGAAAGGAAGCTTTTGCACGCTTATAATGAAAAGCCTGTTCTCTCGCGTCCACAACACAATTTCTTCAAGGTAACTGTAGGTTTTGTATTCTTTGTATATACTTCATTAAGATTTTGTTTCTCGTATTTTTCGGGATTTTAATTCAAGCCATTCTGGAAGAAAGTTGTCTAGACTCTGTCACATTGTTCCCCAAAGAAACTTACAACATATTTATTCTTGTTAATCTTTAGAATGTGACACAAAGAGAGTTTGATCATTCAGATGGCATCTGATTTTTCACTTGTAGATTTGTCCTTCATGTCAGCAAAATTATGCTAGCGCTTGAAGTGCTTTGCAATTTAAAACATCATATAGACCGGCTGACACCTGTTAAATGCTGCTCTTTGGCATGTCATATCACTTGATATGACACAAATAAATAGCAGATTTGTCGCTGCACTTATGTTAACATAGTTAAATTTAAGTATTTTCATGTAGTAGTGAAAAACATCGTCCACTCTCATTAGCTTCGTTACAGTTATTTAGACATAGTGGGACCCAGTTAAGTGTTTCCTTTTCCTTTCTCCCTCCATTTTGAATTTATGTAACAGGAAGTTACTGTCACATAAATATCACACGATCAGCTTTATACACTTCTTGCCAGTTGACCTTCAAAATATGTTTTCGCTATCATGCCTCTTTTTTCAGCTGATGTAAGACAATGTTAAGCTTTCACTTTTCACATGTTGGCGGTAACTTATAGGCTAATCAATGTCTTTATCTTGCAGGGACCCAATTATTTTGAGATTGACCTTGATATACATCGGTTTAGCTACATATCTAGGAAAGGATTAGAAGCTTTTAGAGATCGTTTAAAGAACGGCGTTCTTGATCTGGGTCTAACGATACAGGTATAACCTTGCCTTCTCACCTTGATGTCATGCTTAGCTAGCTCATACTAAATACCAGATAAGTGATACATAAGGCCCTTTAATCTTTCTTCAGCTGTAGATATATAAAACCCAGCTTTTGGCCGTTTAATAAGTTCATTACCTTTCTACACGATTTTCATCTGTCAACTGTCACGTTTAGTCACCACCAAGTTTGGATTTGGTTGACAGGCACAGAAACAAGAGGAACTTCCTGAGCAAGTTTTGTGCTGCGTGCGTTTGAATAAGATCGATTTTGTTAATCATGGCCAAATACCAACAATAGTGACCCGTGATGAAGGTTGATATCTTAAATGACACAGAGCACACGCTACATCGGCACCGAGGGGGACTGAGAGCGGTTCTGTCAACTGGTCTATAATTTCAGAAAAACGTGCTTATTCTTTCGTGAGGAGAGAAGAGGAAGGATGAGAATAGCAGAGAATGTAATGTTTCAACGCAAGCGTTTCATATCCTGCCAACAATCGTGCCGGGAAGTGTTCTTGAATAAAATTTAATTGATTCTTTTTGTATTTTCAAGGGATCCTAATTAGTGCTTTGTTTTCAACTTTACCAGCTAAGAAATCTGTGATTTTTCTGGACCATAATAGTTGACCATTCATCTGTAAAACTGAAACATTAAAGCGAATGCACTCTCCAGGATATCACTCTTGAAATTAAGAGGGCTCCTAATACTGCAAATTTGAATGATTTCAGTCGCCAAATCGATATGCCCACCATCAGAAAACCTCAAAAAATGCATATACTTTCGCTGGAACAGTGGGGTTAAAGTTGACAATGATCAATGAAGATTCTTGATAACGAATGCTATACTTCCTCACAATCAACCAATTGGCAAGACAGAGAATTTAAAATCTACGCATGTCAATCCTGAGTCTCTACTAGTCGATACCTTGCTTACCTATCTGAAATCGCATGGCAGGCATTGTTTCATTAATCCTATTCCCATGTAAGTTGCAGTCCACAAAAGTAGGTGCTAGAGCAGCAAAAGCTATATTCTGTTCTGGAAATGTAAAGTGAGATGTTTTGCACGTTCCAATAATGGGTGGTGTGGGTAATTATCGAACTTCACTCATTTTCAGTGTCCTGAAAATAATTCCTACATTGTAGTACTTAGTGCTTGAAGGACAACACAGCTGACAAAAAGCTCTTTCAAAAAGTCGTTGCATCCACGCATTCCTAGTGCATGACAAAGTATATCATTCCCCATTTGAAGGCAAATAGTCTAAGACAACAGCACTTGTTCAAAGTAAGCATGCATCAACCTGTCCAAAGAACTTCCATTGGGATGGGAAGAACAAGCACACAAATAGTAGTATTATAAAGTACAACATTATGTATTCTTTAAAGCATCACTAGTGTATCTTCATGTACAAAAGAATGCAGGATAGGAAAAGAAATTTAAATACAACATGCTCCGCCTCAGCAGTAACCCATACAACAACACATCGCAAGCTCACTCCTATACAGGCTCCTTTCCATTTGTCCCTCTTTCTGGTCTATATCATCAAGCAGAGCACTCGGCCTTGAACAAAACTATGGCCACAAAATGCAGACACCAAATTGGCCCTGATCGCTGAAAAAGCATATGTTACGTCTTTTTTTTCTTTTTTCCCATTGATGCACTTTGTTGTCTACTGTTCATGCTCCATCATATTCCCAAAACCAGTAAAGTTTATGTTGTCTGCTCTTCTTTCAAAAGTAGGCGTGCTATCGGCCTATTCACAAAATCTGTCTTGCCACTTGAGGTGCGCCTATTGTCTTGTGTTTGATGTGGCCTAACCTGTGGTATGTTAGAGTTGGCAATACTGTGGCTGCTGGTTCTGGCAGCTGGTACATCATGATTGTGTTTACCCTCATACGTCGTAATGACAGCTTTGGGGTCAGTTGAAGCCCTCTCTACATGTTTACGAACATTGCATCCAGCAGTTGTGCACTTGTAATAGCTCCTGCACATTTAAAAAGTAAAGACAGTATTATAGCATCCACAGCAATAATGCCGATCGACTTGAAATACAGAAGAACACCGTCTTTTCAACATACTACATTACAAACAGTAAATCTGGTTGCTTATTGCCCCCCTGATTTTCATCTAAAACAGCACAGTATCTTATCTACTCACTTAAACCTCAGAAATCTTAATTCAATTAAAATCCTGCAATATTCATGGAACTTTAGCTCACAAGAGGTTCAAAATGAGAACAAATTTATGCCAGCCGCGATGATATATTGTTGTCAATGTTTCTTTTTCTCTCGTATTTCAGTGGATGCAATTGCGCTTCTGAAGTGCTGGCAGTGAGCGAGAAATGATAAAAGAAGGTGATTATGGAAAAATGTGGATAATAGATGCTAAAAGGCAAATGATTCAGCAATCTGTAACGCCAAAATCAAAGCTGAGTTTTTTGTGCTAACACTTACACCAGCAATGGCGTGGTATTTAAAACATGCAGTACTAACAATACATGTGAGCTTTACCTATTAAATAATTCTCTGGCCTATCTAATGAGCTTGATTAAATCTGCAGTTGATGAATCTTGAATTGTTAATATCTTATGGAGTACGAGTCCAAAAGATTATCACAAGAGGGATTACTAGTACATTTTATCCTTTAAGTGCTTATGTTCTATTATTAAGAGACAAACTTTTCAATGAAATATGGACACTGATTTGCATTTGGGCAGGAGACAGAACTTATGTATGCAAGTTAGATAAAAAGTAATATGCATGGAAAATATCGAAAAATCACATGAATGTAATATTACCCTCAATGTAACTGTCATTTTTTAATACATTACCAATCTAAAGATGCGATTAGCAAAATAGTAATGGTGCTTTTGTATGGCTTCAATCAAAACCATATGACAAACAACTGTTATATGCATTAAAATAGAACAATCCATAAGTTATTTTCATTACTCAAAGACAAAAGATCAATATTAAAGTTCAATATATGCATACTAGTGCAGTGGCATATGTTCATATCATCATTATTGATATCTGCATATAACATAAACATGTAAAAGAGAAGGCATGAATGCTCTTATAGAATTAACAAAAAGCCAATGTACTGCATAAGCCTTCTACCAGTGAAAACGCAGATTTTCCTTCTTCAGGCTCACTAAGTAGATACATGAATGCTGAATACACTCTTTGCATCATCTACTTGTTGAAATTCAGTATTTCACATAAACAATAAACCTTTTCAAAATGCTGATAAGTGCAGACAATTTTAGACCATATCAATTGGAAATTGAGGTCCTGAAACTATCACAACAAAGCATAAATATATCACGGACAGGCCCAATTAATAGCATAGCGAGCAATTCTGTTATGCCAAAGCTAGATAGTTGAATCAGATTAGATTGTTTCTTTCAAGGTTCGAGCTACCATCTTCATCAACATATCATTGAAGGACGACCAACAAAAACCCAAGCCAGATTGTTGCTTTACATTCTCAGAATCAGAATCTTAGGTTTCTGATTATAGCATCCAGCTTCTAACCATTAACAAGGAGCGTATAATCACCTTGGATAAGGATTCCCTTTGACTACTTTCTGCCCATATTTCCGCCATCTGTAGCCATCGTCCAGAAGATCAACTTCACTAGTTGTTTGCACGATTATTTTGGGTTCACTTACAGCCTTGAGTGAAGCAGCAGACTCCACAACCCTAATTTCTGTGTTGCTGCATAGAATAAATTCATTGTGTATTAGAATAGATAAGGACTTAAACTGTACAAGCATCAGAAGACAATGACCCTGTTGAGATTATACCGTCTTTTGGGTTCAGGTTCACCTTCACATCCTTCCTCTGCTCCATACTCAGAATTTCCAACTTCTTCACTGTCACTTGTACCGGACAAATGCTCAGGAGTTAATTGGCTAGATTCCTGCTCCTTTTTAAGCATTAAATTAGAAGGTTCACCACTCTGAACATGTGACGTAAATTGCGGATGCTCCTGAACATGCGAATCACCACCACCAGCAGTTCCAGCATCTTTTGCGCGCTTATTTAGAGGACGTTGATGGTTGTGCTGTCCCTTATAGATTATTTCTGTTATATGGCCGTCAAGAGAACGCTCAACCTTTTTCTTGACAGGGCAGTCAGGATGTGTGCATTTGTAGTAACTCCTTGGGAATTCACTACCCTTAACCTGTTTCTGCCCATATTTTCTCCAATTGTACCCATCATCAGCTGGTTTATCTACTTGCAAGGGAGGTTGTGCTCTCAGATCGGACTGAGATAGCTCAGACGATTCAGTCACTGCAACTTTCTCATCTGGTAAAGATGGCACCTGCTGGAAGATTGGCTGTGCCAGAGACGTTGCAGGTGCCAGAGACGTCGCAGGCACTGCAGATGCTGAGTTTGAATATTCAAATTGCATCTGCAAATAGGACTGGGCTTGTACAGCCTGAGCAGTAACCTGTGCCAGGGCTTGTTGATGTGACATCCCAAAAGGCCCCTACACATCTCATAAACACCGCAAATAAATATTACCGCTAGAAACATGAATCTAGAGATCTTCAAATAAAGATTAAGCTCAAAATCCAAAATTGTCTAGAGATCTTCATATGATTGAAATTGGGGTTCAACTTACATACAATTCAACATAAGCAATCAAGGCATGAGTTTTACCACCAGAGATAAGAACAGAGGAAATTAACACAAATACATAACAATATCTGCAATTATAAGATCCCCTACCAGGAGAAAAAGTCATAACAACGTAATAGTTAGTTCCGTGCCAAATTACTTTCTTTCTTTGCTCAGGTTTTTTGGAATCGTCCATCCAAGGGAAACTTTAGTTTCCATAAAGAAAAACATAACGTCACAAAAAGAAGTAAACAGGAAAAAAGAGGAGATTTCTTTTGGCCATAAAAGCACCACCATTCACTAGAGAATTTTCAGGTTCGAGCTTTATATGGTTAATGATCAAGAAAGTGAAGTTTGGTATTCACAATAGTTTTGAGTAGGAAGTGACAATTCCCCAGCACAAACAGACAGACAGACAATTACACAGTAAATAACATCGCTAGCCCTGCCAAATTCATTCATGGAGAGTATTGTACAGCTTGTGCTTTGGAGGATTCTGCTACTCCTATTTCCTATTAAAGAAATAGATGTTAAAAAAGAAAAACAAAAAAGAATAGATAGAGAAGCCATTTCAGATAACATTGTGTTGGATCTAATCATAATCAGAAATCATTTTCTCGGCGTTATGAAAATATCTCATGGAGCTAAAAAAGGAGAATTTGGCAAAGTATACTTAAAGTTGGTAACTTGGCAATCATTAAGCAATTACCAACAAAAGAACAGTATGGACCAACTTCTGAGTTGCTCCTTTTGATAAAAGCCAAGTCAGAACTCAATAACAATCACGATACAATTATGACACTTCTTGAAGCCCCAACCTAACAAACCGAAGTTTCTCTGGAAAAATTTGGCACCTCAAGCTTATAATTTCAAGTTGAGCAACAACCTTCCTCCTTTTACAACAGGTCCTACAGCAATCCCGAAGCATTTCATTCGATACTAATTATCTCTCTTGGCAAATCTCCACTCCAGAAACAGTTTTTCCTTACTCAGTTTAGTTTATTATGTCATTCCAAGTTCAGCACAATACGAAACTCTTCTCTACACATGATTCCTCGATAAAGCTTGATTTAAGCAGAAGCAAACAACTCAACTAATCGCTGAATGGCACTCATGCCCTCAAAATCCGGATTCTCTTGACATCAATAACAGTGACAGATTGAAACTGGAAAGAACCATTTTCAACGCGTATATATGAGCTAGTGGCAGTTACCGGCGAGAAAAACCCCGGCGAGTCGAGCAACGTGGTGGGGCTCAGCCCGGGAGGCACCGCGAAGAGCGGCGACAGGGGAGGCGGCGGCGAAATTACCAAACCCTCGGGCCGGTTCTGCTTGAACCGGAACTCCCCGTCGCCGGCCGCGGCCGGGGGAGCGGGAGCGGGCTCCCCGGCGGAGGGGGGCGGGCGTTGAGCTGCGGGAGAGGCCATGGCGCCGGCGAGGAGCTGGGAGAAGGACTTATACTCGTCGGAGTCGGAGAAGAAGCTGGAGACGAGGGTCATCGGGCCGGGGCTGAAGCCGAGGCTGAGGCCGAGCCCCCCTGCGGAGGCGGACGCGGGGCCGTTGGAGAAGAAGGAGTCGATGGAGGCGCGCGGGGGGAGAGTGATGGTGGGCCGCGCGGGAGGCTTCGCCGACGACGACGCCGACGCAGACGACGGCGGCGGCGGCGGCGGCGGTTTTTGGTCCGTGGCCATACTCGGCGAACGGAAAATCAAGAAAATCAAGAAAATCAAGAAAGTCTCTGTCTCCCTCTCCCTCCCACCCACGTTTCTCCGGTGATCTTCCTCCTCTTCCAAAGGTGGAAATCGAAGTTTGTCTGCGTTTGGGTTAATGGGTCGCTGTCTTTTCTGTCTGTCTCGGGGAGCGTCTCAGGATCTGAACTACGGAAATCAGTACAACAAAGTCCACGCCACCATTTCACCTGCAACTGCAAGTCTCTCTCTTTCTCTCTCTCTCTCTCTAGGGAGAGACCATGTGTTTTTTTTGTTTTTTTTCCTGTTTTTCCTTTTGCCTTTCCGTTTTATCGATTTTTCAATGTTCGATAAATGAATTGTTTTTGAGAATTTTGGGGAACACGTTGACAAAAGGGGGCACCTTGGTTTGGACAGCTAAGATTTCGACGGGATGTTATCAAATGACGGCGTTACTGCCGGTATTGGACATGACATCTGTCCACGATTTTACCTTTTTTTTCTTTCGTTGACGTGAGTTGCGCCCCCCCCTAAAAAAAAAAGGAACAAAAATTTCGGGAAATTGCTCTCAAAGTTGCTTGTTGCAATTCGGATTTCATTTTAGATAGAATACGATTTCAAACTCAGATAATATCGATATACACTATTTCATTCAATATTTTTGTGCATTTCAAATAAGGACTTGATAATTATTTTTTTCTAATGTGAGTATCTACCAAAGTCCATACAATCACATTGTGATGATCGCCGCGTTCAGACCTAAAGTGGAGAGAGAAAGAATGTATAATCACGATGAAAGACCGTTATGCCCGTAATTATCGTCACTTTAGAAAGTGATTGTCTTGTGGTGGTCGACTAAAGTCCACGACCTCCATTGAGATCATGCTCATTTCATGATCTACTTCAAAGATCCACAAATCTAAAGGCACCATTGCCGAGGGGACTAGTAGCCTGAGAGCAGCGATCGATAGATCGCTTGCGTGAGAAGCCACTCTCTCACTAACTTGGGCCTCTTTCGTTTTGATTTTTTTTAATTCACACAACATGCGGTTAGAAAAGTTAAAATCGAAAATTAAAATGATAAATAGAGTGAGACATGTGCATATAAAAAGTATATAAACCTATTGCAGTCAAGTGACGAGAGATATTCATATTAGGAGTAACACATGAAATTTAACTAATGGAGAAAGACAAGAGGTAGAAACTTGGTTCTAATGGCATATTAAAGTCTAACAAAAAATTTAAATTAATAGATATGGGGATCTGCATGTATATTAAAAAAATGAATTCCATTATCATCAACTAATGTAGGATATTTCAACATGATTTTTTTTTTCCAGGTGAGACGATTAAATCATATAAACCAATCTAAACATCTCTTATTGGAGAAACCATATCAAACGCTAGATAAGAGATAAACTATCTTATTTGGGATCTACATAATCATACATGTTACCAAAAACAATTTTCTAATCAAAATAAAAGTGATATTAAAGTTGAACGTGATTGGATGATTAAAAAATAATAATTTCAACACAAATTTAAAAGAATAGATAGAGGAGTATCACATGTATATTAAAAGAATGAATTTCATTATCGTTAACCGACATAGGATATTTCAATATAAAAAATTATTTTATTTAGACGAGACAATTAAATCATATAAACTAATCTGAATATCTTTGATTGGGAAAATCATATCAAACGTTAGATGAGAGATAAACTATGTCATTGACATTTGGGAGCTACCTAATCATAGAAGTTACCGAACCCGATTTCGTAATCGAAATAAATGCGACATTAAAGTTGGACGTGGGTGGATGACTAAAGAAAAATAAGTAAAATAAGCCATGTGTGTACAGAATTTCAAAATCTCTCATTTTCCATCTCTCTCGCTCTCTCTCTCTCTCTCTGTCTCCACAAGAAGTTCAGCATATCGAATCGAATCTCCCGGAATTGGAAAGCTCGAGGCTTCAACTCTTGTCTAGCTTCTTCATGTGCGGACATCATTGTCCACGAGGGTCAGCATCTCCTCCGAGGTTCGGCGTTCATTTAATGATCTTACAGCATGCGGGAATTCGAGATAACCAGAGCCGTCGATCACGTCACACTTGTGTCAAAGATGGAACTTGCATGATTTGTCATTGCGACCAACTCAATTCAAGCGAACCCGGATCTCGATAAAGCTGTCAGCTCGTTCGTTTTCCATTTTTTAACTGCAAAGGACCGATAAAGTTGGGAACTTTTCTTCTTCAGTAAAGGGAGCGTCTTCATTGAAGGAAGGGAAGGACGCGGAGAGCTCGGAGAAGGGGAAAGAGAGCGTCTTTTATAAAGAAAGCAAGCAAGCAAAGAGCTCGAAGAAGACCCACGAGCAGGGTGATGGAGCAGCAGCGATCGGAGCATCCCAGCCTCGTCAAACCGCTCCGGTGCATCGTCAAACTTGGTCTCTCCTTTTCTCTCGTCTCATCTTTTCCAGTTTTCTTTCTTTTCTTTTTTGTCCGTTTTTCTTGTGTATTATGAATCGCTTCCCAAACCCAATGCGTGAATCTTCTTGCGATAGCTGACCCGTTCTTCCAGGTCATGCTGACCTCGTGTTCGTCTATTGGTCTCAATCAGTTTTCTTGTGTCAAGATTTGCATTTCTTTTTGCTGGGTAGTCATTGGGTTCACCTCTGTTCTTCGTGAAGCCACACGTGCATAGACCAGTAACAAGTGCAAAAGGATAATGTTCTGCTTCTTTGAACTACTGTTAGTTATATATTTAAAAAAAAAAATACTGTTAGTTTCTTGATACAGGGGAGAGCAGTGGATGATTTCTTTTAATAAGCAAGGGTGTTGCAATTGCGGGGGATACCGATTTAAAGATGAGATGGTGGTGTCTTGTTTGATTCTTATTTGACTTTAAGAAATATATGATGATATGCCATGTCCACGGCACAGGAGGGGCGGCTATCACGTGCAAAAATGATTTAGAGAAGCTCAACGAGGCTCATCTTGAGATGGTGGCAACACAGCTTAGGCAAGTGATGATCTCGGGTTCTTCTTCATCGAAGGTCCCAGGGATGGATTGGAGCAAGAGAAATGGAAAGTTGGAGATATCGGTCAATGAGGATGATTACCAAGAGTTGTTGGAGTCTAGCAGTTTCATTGTCGTCCATGGAGCAGGTCAGTTATGGATTGCTAAATTTTGGGTCTGAAAAGATTTTGTAAGCAGGCTAGTTGTTGCTGTTACTTTATAAGGCTTGAGCTATTGCACAGTGATTACAATCTTTTCCATAAGGAAGGGCAAGTGCAGCTAAATTTGTAACTTTAGTTTCCAACATACGGGGAGGAGCAAACTAAATCCCTCCTTAAAGATCAAGTTCATTTATATTATTTTATTGGTTATTGTGGTTTTGTGAGTAATTGAATTGTCGATGTGGAATTCAGGTTCTTTCGGGCATTTTCAGGCTAGCCAATCTGGGGTTCATAAAGGAGGCTTGGAACGACCTATAGTGAAGGCTGGTTTTGTTGCTACGCGTATTTCAGTGAGATTCAGTCTTTTGTTTCTTTGATTGCTTCATTTCTCTCTCTTTCTTTGGGATGTCTATCCATTGACAGTGTCTCCGCATGTCTAGCTGCTATAATTATTGCAGGTGCCTTTAATTTCTGAAAATGGCTCTGTAACATTAATACATATCTAAATGATCGTTCATATAAGTAATTCATATTGATAAGTATGACCTCAATAAATTACTTCTTCTACTTGGGAACCCTAAACAAACAGAATAAGAAAAGAAGAAAGATAAGATGTGAAACGTCCAATGTAACATGAGGTTTTTGGTCGTTCTGGGATGTGATCTTTTTTTTGTCACTTGTTGAAATCTTGGGGTGCTTATCTGAGTAGTTGGAAGTCGTCCTGTGAGAAATATGATGGCTCAGTTCTCAAGAAGAGCGAATGAGAATTGGTGGACAATTAGAAGTGACTTTGCTTACCATATGATAGCTCAGTTCCTGGAGAAGGACAGCTTAAGTATTCTAAAGATCAACGAACCTCCTTTGTTCGCCCTCCTGTTTACTTACTTGTGATTTCCCATTTGTCATCCCTCCCTATTTGGAGACTTTACTTTCTTATTGACCGAGAAAACTAATTTATGCTTCCAAACATGGTCTATCACCTTGACATGATAGTGTGTGCTAGCAACAGGAAAAGGGTCACCGTCTCTTTTTTCATTATCATTTGTCTTTGAAAATAGTTTGACTGATGTGAGTGTTGGTGGTTGGACTAACATGCTAACCAAAGCTGTTCCAGTCATCCAATGCTAAAAGCTTTATGAACTTTTGAGGAGCATTACATTGTTGTCACCAACTAACAATAATGCTGGATGACGCTGGATGACAGCTTAAATGTTACTTCCACCATTATTAGAGTCATCAAATATAATGAATTACAAGTCGCTATTCATTATTTGTTGAGTTTTCAAGATGGTTCTGATTTTCCGGCAGGCATCAAATGTGCTGTTCATGTTGGAGATGCAATCTTCTGTCTTTGCTCCATGGAGTCTTTAGTGGAAATTAGATACTTCATTTCCTTTTTCCTGGCCATATTGTGTATTTCTTTTTATAACTACTTTTATTTTTCAAACATGCAGGTGAGCACACTCAATCTTGAAGTTGTTAGAGCTCTAGCAAGAGGTAGTGATTCACATTTAGTGTCCAACTTTTACTGCACGGTTGTTCTATTGTCTGTGCATGTTGCTTCTTTTCTTCCAACTGGAGCAAAACTCATGTCTCAAAAACTGACTTCCGAGAAGATACCTGTCAGTTAATGTGTTTGGTTAAGGTTACAGTGCCCAAAATGCATGCTAAATTTAGCTAGGAGCCCACCAAAACTATGCAGCCATTCATGAATTTCTATGTTAATCAACCATAAACTTGAGAGGCTGATATTCTTTTTAGCTGAACTAAAATTACGTCCGTTGAGTTGTTTTGACATGTTCAATTAATGAGGTTCATTTGTTAATGAATTCTACTTTTACTTTTACACTGACCACCATGTATTCTGCCAACCTTCAAACACGTGCCACACTTTGCCTCCAAATTACTCTGCTATCTGCTTTTTCACTATTATAAAATCGCAACTCGTCTTATTCAATTAACAGATTGATCTTCGAAGTGATAAGAAGCTCAGTTTCTGGGCTTGATCTCAAGATAAAGATAATGCTGATGGGGAGTTTTATTTGCTGCAGAGGGCCTCCCTTCTCTTGGACTTTCTCCCTTTTCATGTGGATGGTCGACGCGTGGAAAGAATGTCAGAGGCACCTTAAGATACTATATTTTTTTGTACCAACATATAGAGAGATCACTTGCCTGCTTCATGAAACCTATTCAGCATATGAGCGAACTTTTCTCTGGTTTTTATTTATTACTTATGAGGTGTTCTTAGTTCCTTTCTGATCCTCAGCTGTCAATGTTTTCAGATTGCCTCAGCCAATTTGTCCACAGTAGCTAAGGCTCTTGATTCGGGTTTCATCCCTGTAAGTTCACAAATTCTTGTCCTCCAGAGCAACAGATTGTTGTGGTGAATTCTTCTATATGATTTTTCTTTTGAAAAGAAAAATATTATGTCATGATGTGGCAAAGACATGCTTTCTTCAGTTTTATTTATTGTCCACTTCATGCAAGAAAGTTTCTTTTGGATGTCAGAATCACTTGAAATGAACAGAGTCATCAAAAAAAGAACGAGCTTTCCTTTTCTTAAAACAATCCATGATAGTCACTTCCATTAATTTTACTGATGGGAAAGGAAAAGTGTCTATTTAGTGGAGGTTTTGACTTTTATTAATGACTTTTCCACCAAAAATGAACAGCTGCATTTGAAAATGTTTCACGACTAAGAGGAACATTAAATGTTAATGGTTGTATAGTTTGAAACACTTGAGTTGTTTTATAATTAAAATAATCAAATAAAAAAATAAAAAAAGGAAAGTCTATAGTGCTGATAAGTCGACATTACCTTCAGCAATGAACTGTTTAAGAAATCAAATCAAAAGACCTTCTCATCATGAAAACATGTTTAGCATGACTTAGTCACATTATCTTGATTTAGGGCAATTGTCAAAGCAGAGAAATGGTAAGACTACATCTATGTTGCATTTATGGTTTTTGCTTGACTGGGATGTAACAGCTACATTAGGATTGTTAACATCATTTTGCTACCAAGCTTTACTTCATTATGCCTGGCTATGGCAGACATGACTAGTACATGATTGCCTGGATATAAATGAGCTAAAAACTTGTTTGGTTGGCATGCATTCCAGGTCCTTCATGGAGATGCAGTGCTTGACGAGTTACAGGTTGCTTATCTCATCTTTAAGCTGTAATCTTGTACACCTTTCCAACTATGACTCATAATGTGGTACCATGTTCTCTGTTTTACCAGGGCTGCACTATTTTGAGTGGAGATGTTATCATACGTCATCTGGCAGAGCATTTGAAGCCCGATTATGTGGTTTTCCTTGTATCCACCATGCGTATTTGATAATGACTTGCATTTCTCCTTACATGGTTTTTTTCCCCCTTATATTTGGCATTCTTATTAGTCACTCCAAACATGTGCAAACTTAACTATGTAAGTTTTATCATGTCCACTAATGTAACACCATTTGCATCATTTAAATGCCTGAATATTTAGCCGCTGCACAAGCTTCTAATTTCAAACATCAACTCTAGGCTGATACTGGAGGTAAATATCGACTGATTGGCTGTTGCTACCAGGCATAGAGATGAGTATTGAGCCCCTAATATCTCATTTTAAGTTGGAAATCTTAAGCATGTGATCCTATTAATGTCAAGACAGATGTATCTGGGGTATATGACCGTCCTCCCACAGAACCTGATGCCGTGCTTCTAAAGGAGATTGGTGAGCATTCACTTTTGAGTTGCGGACTAAAATTGGACATTATTAATAGATCAAACTTTCAGAACTGCAACCCTTAACCAAAATTTTTTAATGCAACAGCTGTGAGAGAAGATGGGAATTGGTCCGTTGTGAAACCACCTCTTGAGGACAATCATGGTTAGTTGAAGAGACAATTAGGGCATAAACACATGTTCATGCTCTTTTAATGCCTGATTTCATTCTGACTTCATGTGAGTTTTCCGCTTTATATATTTGAATGAAGCCCATCACTATCTCTTTGTTTGGGTCTACGTGAGTTGATCTGGGTTTGGACCATGTCATAACTAACCTTTCAACATACAATTCACTTTGTGTCAATTTCTGTGAACAGTTAAAATGACAGCAGCTGCTCATGATACGACTGGGGGAATGGAAACCAAGATTTCGGAAGCTGCAATTATTGCAAAGCTTGGCATTGATGTTTACATTGTGCAGGTTACTTTTTCAAGTTTGCTCTTTTAACTTACCAGACTTTCCAGAGATCAACAATTTTAGGTTTTCTTCTTCATGGATTCAGGCGGCAACGACCCACTCAATTAGGGCACTGAGCGGGGGTTTGACAGGAAACATACCTGATGACTGGCTTGGAACGGCCATTCGGTTTGCTGGGTAGGCGTGGCCAAGGGTTGATTTGTAGGACGAAATTTTGCAATCCGTCACCCAACTTAATGGACTTGGATGCATACATTAGTCAAACATTTTTGCTTGATTTTATCTGGATGTTTGAGACAAGACTGCATCTTTTCTCCCTTCGGTGAAGACGGGAATAAGAAAAGCGGAAGAGCTTGATGAGAAACGAGTTTTTTTCCCTTCAAATTCCAGTTTAATTTGTTGAAGCAAACGAAGCCAACTATCAATATTGTTGACTTTTTGATTCATGCAAGGGTGACAAATTGCTCAACAATCAATAAAGAGCTCCTCAAAGATGCGGCCCGACTTATTGATAAGTAATTAGTTCAACCTTTTGAACTGGACCCCCATGTTACTACAAGAGGTTTATTTTCCTTCCCATGATAAAATGCGGTTCAACTAAGGCTGTTGACTGCCACGAGAGAAGTTTCAAAGTAGCAGCATAACGTCAATGGCAATTGACAGCGAGCAATTGCATTAACAGACTTGCCAAGGCATAACAAAGTAGGTAATGGCTGAGAAGTAAGAATTAAGACGTTAAAATTACATCGTCTTCCTTATTTGCAAAGACAGACTAGGCCATGACCTAGAAAATGGAAGAAAATGGCAGTCTCTACATTTCTCTCTGTTGCTGGACTGCTATCTAATGAATAAAGAATGGTTGATTGTGCGGTATATTTTAATCATTGATGTTTGACAACAACATTCGTCCAGTTTCTCCCAACTGCTTGTCCGATCATATAGGGACTTGAATTGAGTCTTTAAGAATCTCATAGAGCGATATGACATTCTCAATGCTTAATAGGAAGATGATGCACCACTCCAACAAATTAGACCTGTTGTTCTGTAGGACTTCTTGAAGAAAATGAATGTTGTGCTGCAATAAGGAAATTCATCACCAAATTCGGATTAAGTTTCACAAAGAAATGACTAGAAGTATGTATG
Organism: Eucalyptus guilfoylei; assembly: GCA_016097605.1. Classification (NCBI taxonomy): domain Eukaryota; kingdom Viridiplantae; phylum Streptophyta; class Magnoliopsida; order Myrtales; family Myrtaceae; genus Eucalyptus; species Eucalyptus guilfoylei. The sequence continues at coordinate 21,366,634 of CM027861.1, read as the reverse complement.
GAAAAACCCAACCTATGGGCCATACACTGAGAATCCTTAAGAAAAGATGAAAGGATAAAAGCATTGAGGAAGAGATAATACCTCCACAAACTTTAGCTTGAAATTCAAATTACCAAAACGTTGAGTGACCTCATACTCCTCCCTCAGGTACTCATATATCTGAGCATATTTTGCTTCCCTCCAAGCAATTTCTGATCTGCATATGACAATAGAATGAAGATTGCTAGCCAAACCTATAGTTCTGATGGGAATCAAGGCAAAGGGTTGTCCTTAATGACCAACTTAATTGCAGGATACAGAGATCTTAAATTTCCTAACCTGTAGAGGTACACAGACCACAGAAACTGGAAAGATGACCGCAAAGTAGAGTGACTCACGACTCCTAGACAAGCTGCTTTATAGAATTCTAAATACGCTAGTTTGTCCATTCACCTAGCTATTCTCACATACTTAACAGAAAGAACATCCAAGCATCTTGATGGCATTTGACAAACAATGAGCTAATATAGATTTTTACCTCTCAAAAAGACCAACTTTGAGAATTACATCGGCTAGATTTGAATTAGCCTTCCCAACAAGTTGAAGGAGCTTCTTCCTATCCATTGTAAAGGTTCCTGTGGTCTCCATCTTCCGATTGATATAAGCAAACTCCTCGACCATGCCATCAATCTAAGCCAGAGACTCATGCGTTTAGCCTTGTATATTAACTGCCTCAATGAAGTTTACTGATAAAACCAACCATAATAGGTGTGGGCAACAAGTGAATCCCACAAGTAAAAAATGACTTGATCATCACTGTTCTATTAGATGCAGGCGAGAAACAGCTATGCATCTACAAAATTTATATGCCATAATTTTGCAAGATTTGCATGTAGAAGATATTTACTAGCCATGCAGCGGCAAAAGAAGCCAGCAACTGCCTTTGGCAAACAACCAGAACAATCTTCCCGGGAATAGTCCTCATAAAGCTCAGAAAAAGATTTACCTGTGAAACAAAATAATCCAAAGCAATACTTTGACCAAGAACGCTTCCAATAATTCGGATACCATCGGTATCCAAGGCTTTGAGAACAATATAATCGGGCCCCCCCTCCATATCCTCGTCTAACAGTGGCTGTTCTTTCACAGCATAATCTGGAAATAAAATTGGACAATTCAAAGGAGATCAATTGCATGTATGAGCATGGTTCTAGCATCTACGCCTAGATAATGATAACTAGTCGTAAAAACACCTGCTTAACAACATGACACGCGTGAAGGTACTGGGCAATTCAAAACATTTGACCATGTAACCGTACAACATCTCTCCTATATTTAGATGGACTGTGAGGCCCTAGGAAACTGGATGTCAGGGTCGCAAAATATTCCTCTACGTCAGTAGATAATTCAGTTGGAGAGGACACTTGTTCTCATTTACACACAAATTTCAAGTGGCTATGAAAAGTTGGAAACTGAATTAACCAGTGGAACTGAACCGATAAAGACATTCTAGAAGTTTAAGTAGCTTTTGCAAGCACATAGTTATGCACGTGCTGAGAGAAAACACATCACAGAGCACAAGTAGAAAAGAGTTCATTTCACCAGCCTAACGTATCCTGAAATAGAAATGATCTATTAACAGAAAGACTTACCATCTTTCCATGTCTGTGGAAGCAATCCACTGGCATGCCTTCTCACAATTTTCAAATAAGTTTCAATGTCGTGATCGTCAATGTTGAACAGTATGACAGATCCATATTGAAATACGACCATGTAGCGGCAGTGACTTGCTCTCTCTTTGGCTCCAAGACCCTAAAAATGTCATCTTGTTATTATCATCATCACAGAAAATATGAGCACAATTATGAACTAAGAAAAGAAAATTAAGTTAAACATTTATATCAATCTAATACATAATTCATCTTGATATGTAATTCAATAAAAGCCCATAGTGTTGTGACTTATTTTGCAGTGTCCTGAGCAACAGAAATCACTCATCCATCCATGAATTAGAAGACATCAGTAAGCCCTGTCATCATTAAGAGCTTGTGGAAGCGAAATAAAGTCCTGTACTTTAGAAAAGAAAGCGTTAATAGACTAAAACTAAGACGATGTGCATAGTCCTAGCTAAGCCTTAGTAAATGCTTTGCCAGCTTAAACACGTGTACTTAAGTCTCAAAAATCAAATTAATGCAAATCCCATGATATCACGACAGAGTGAAGTGACTTTGCCTAAGAATTATAATCACAAGCTGAGATGCTGACCGTCCCACCCCAACTCTACAACTATAGGGGAAATGACATGGCCATCCTCCTATCAGAAGGATGCGGCCTCAAACACATGACCAATATCAGCCTTATCGACATATGTATCTATCTATATATTTGTTAAACAGCAAGCTGGTAATAGGATCAGAATTCTAAATTTCACCAAAAAAAAAAGTCTCCATAATAACAATCCAAACCCAACAAGGACTATTTCAGACATAACATACAACTAACTATCTCAACTCATACCATTCATCTCATTTTCTTTCAGGTTCTTCAGCTAGAGGCAGAGTTTTCAAGAAACTGCTTGAGCTTTAGCCAGAGCTGCTCTCCAGGGCTGTATCAATTGGCACGAACACAGTGGTCTCTGACCAGGACCAGGAACCAATTCTTGGGCAAACTCGAACAAATGAGAGGTCAAGAAGCTCATTTCCGTCCACCACCCTTCTCACAGAATTGGGAGTTGAATTTTGATGAGATATAAAAACGGATATTTATTTTGTTAACGGGTAAACGTTGGTTATGTATATAAGACTGCGTCCTGTGTCATTTCTCCTATACTTGTAGAGTTGCGGTGTGACGCCGACTACCCAGCAATAATATACGGACTGCCTTATATCAAGTTGAATATTATCACCACCAACTACATGCCACAAAACTCCAGATACCGTATAAAGTCCAACCAAAAAAAGTAAATGAGCCCGTCTTACTCTAATGTCCGAAGGGAGAGCAGAAAATTTAAGGGCGATATAATTGGAGGAGCGAGAGGTGGGAGGGAGAACATTGCCCAAGTTCTCCGCTTGCAGGCTCTTCAAATCGATACTGCCAAAACCACGAATCTGAGAAAACCACCAGCAACCACACAGAAAAGCAAGCACTGAACTAAACTCAGTGGCCTCGTCAACGGAAATAAAAACCCAAAACAATCTACCCACGAATCGACACCCATTAAAAGAAAAAAAAAGAAAAAGAACAGGGCTGAGCTTGAACAGACCTTGTGGAAAGAAAGTAGGACTTGATGGGAATGTTCTCCGATTCGTCCCCGTCCCTGATGGGCGACGGGCAGGAGCGGCCCGGTTCGTCGCCGTCGAAGTAGGCCCTCGCCGCGACGGCGGAGAGAGGCCGGGCGAAGATCGAGTTGGCGAAGACCGCGAGCCGCGAAGGAGCTGGAGGGAGAGGGGGACGAAGAGGACGAGAACGGACGGCGGCGGCGGCGGCGGCGGCGGCGGAGGAGAAGCGGGGCTTAGGGGACGAATTAGCGACGGGGGCGAGGACGAGGAGACGGGAGGCGGCTCTCCATCTCCCCATTCACGGATTCGGAGGCGAACCCCCGACAGAAGCGTTGTCCTAGTTCTTCTGCTTCGTGCCGAGGTTGGTTCTTGTTCGGTTCTCTTCTCTGCTCTGCTTCTGCCGTTTTGTGTTTGGCTATGCCGATTCCTGACCAGGTTCCCCCTTGTTTCAGCGTCGTACGCGCCGAATAAGGGAGACATTTTTTCTTTTTTTTTCCAGAACCAGAAAAATGATTTTCTTTTTTTTATATTAATGTGATAATCATACGTTACGGAGTAAGCTAACTTTAAGTTACAGCGCAAACACAAGCATCATGATTTACCCGATCATACATGAAATCCTTAAATTTACTGTTAAGATAAAGAATGTCGTACAACCTAAAGTACAAATCAAATATGATTGATTTAATTCTTCTCTCGATCTATTACTCACTTTGATGAAAATACTCTATTTTTTTTATTGTGTTGAATTTGTGAGACGATGCAAATAAGAGGGAGAAACCATTTTTACATAAATGGTCCATATTGCTCCTATAAATATTCAGAGTGCTCGTGAAATCCTAAATCTCTTGAAATTTAAGACAAGCTAGGTCATTTTGGCCACCTTCTCATCCCATTATTATGTCTTGAAAATCTCCTATTCATGACAATGGCTTGTTTTTGGACTTTGTCTCTAGTCAATCATCTCTCTTGCGCACACACCTTTGCCAAGAGGATGGTGAAGAGGTACGTGGCTTTCTACTAGAAGATCGAGCTCTACATTGTCACACTACTCGGTACTCATCATCAATGATTAATCAATCATTCAAATCATGTCAAAGGATTAGAAAGCGAGAAAGAGTGTGGGGGATAAATGTATCATTGTTTTATAAAAAGAAAGAGGCATGAAGTCTCTAGACTTGTGCCTCAATAATCTCTACACGAGTACATAAATTAATCATGTCCAAACATATCAATTACTAAATAGGATCGTGACTCATGAAATGACGAATATGACTTCAGATATAACCTCTTAAATTGAAAATAGCGAGGTCAACGTGCGTGAACCCTGAGATCTCCTTGGCTACACATGAAATTTCGGTCCCAAAGTGCAACGTGCCCCACGAGACAAAAAAGAAGAAGAAAGAATCGAAAGCAACCGAAGCGAACCGAATCGAATCGTAGAACGTCCCTACTCATGCTCATAATGGAAGATGGGCCGGGCCAGTCAGCTCGGTGGGCTTCGATTGGGCCTCAAGAAGTACCACGTCTCAGGTGGGCTCGCTGTTCCGTCCCCGATGCGCTAGGAAGTGAGCTAGTGAAGCAAAAACCGAAGAAGAAGAAGAAGAAGAAGAAGAAGGAAGAAAGAGAGAGAAGCGAGTCGAGCGAAAATGGCGATTGCTGGGGATCTGAAGGTGTCTGCTACTCTCGCCTCTTACCATGCCCACCCCGTTCGAACCTCTCTGCCCTTCTCCACCTCAAAGGTACCATCTTTGCCCTTCTCTGGCGCCCGTTTCAGCTCATTTCCGCCAAATGTCGAGCTGAAATTTCGTGCATTTCTCGTCTCCGTGATGGAATTTAGTTCGCAGCGCTGCGGCATGTGTAATAGATGCTAGAATCGATTGGGTGAGCGATGATGCAACTGGTGAATTGGGGGTTTTGACTGAGAATCCGCCAGCCATTTCGAGGGTTTTGGGTGTAGCTGTGCGGAATGCTGCGGTTGATTTGTTCGGTCTTTCTTTTCCTCCTCATTGTGGGTGCTCAGTTTTTAAACGGAGCGTGTGGTTTGATATTCGAGCTGTATAATTGGTAGTTCTTGATGTTTCTGAACTTTTTGGTGTTGTGACAGTATCCGGGTCTCGTGTTGATTCAGAGTTTCGGGCTTTTAGGATTGTGAATTAGGGTCGTAGCAGTTTAGGTTTAGGTGGGGAATTGCGGGCACTCGTCTGTTTTTCATTTCAGGTTTGCAGTTTGTTTAAAACCATAATGTGTCTTTTCCCTGATAATAGCTGGGTAGCCTAATTACAAGAGGTTTTTGTCGGCTGTAGGGTCACTTCATTCCTCTGTTAATCAGATTGCATCCTCTCGCCGTTAAACTGTCTTCAAGAATAGACTCTCATTTGCTCTCAGAACGTTTTCTTTTCGTTTGTAGAATTTGGGGACTTAATTTGGTTATATCATCCTTCCCGACTCCCCATTCCAATCTTTCGGGTGAACCTTGGTTTTGCCTTTGTTTCTGGATGCCACTTAACCACATTCGTTGACTGAGTGTTCTTTTGCACTTATCCTTTTTAATGCATTGAGTAGTCTTTGATTTCCTAGATGCATGCCTCACTTTTTGGATGCTTCCTAAGTTTCTCTTTTCTGGGCCTTGATTAACTTGTGTTGAAGGCTTCAGTAGAAGAAAATTACAAGTCAAGGCCAGCTAGTAAGGAAGCTAGCAAACTCCCCTTGTCACCCTCTTTCTGTTAGTTAGATAGGTTGACTGGTAGTACAAACATGATCTGTGCATGTTAATTCACTGAGGAAAACATTTATCATAATTATACTCCTTGTGTGGCTATTGGTGGTGGGGACGGGATGGTTTGAAAGTGGTGTCAATGGCATGAAAACGTGTCTGTCTTTCTGTCGATTGATTGTCTAAAGAAGGAAATAAATGTGTCGTTTACTAGTGCCGCATGCTATTTGTTTTCCCGATTGGTAATGTTAATAAGTCCCTGGGTGTGGAGAAGAGATAATCTATTGTATGCCTTTATTTGAGTTATTAGCGGCATGCTTAAGACTTTGTGGGTAATAATATGTATATACAGGTTCTTGAAAAATTAATTGCATTATCCAGTTTTGCAATTGTAGGTACTTAAGGTCAGAGGATCTCCTCTTCTTTTAGTTTAAGTTCAAATTTCTGTCAAATAGCTGATCAATGTTTTCTGATACATAGTTGTATTTTTTCTTATTGGGCTTCCTCAATTTTTTTACAGTGGCCATCTTTCCATGAGAATGACATTCTCCTATTTCTTACAGAACAAACTTAACCAGGCCACTACATAATGTTATAATGAAGCCTCAAAGAAGAAATACTAGATGTTCTGTCTAATCTTTATATTGTGTAAATATTTTTTATACCGGATAACATGATATCACCATGTACTATTTTTGTTGAATTTTTTATGAAGTTGAAGGTACAGCTCCAGTTTTGTTTTCTGAGGGATTGAGGACCTGCAATTGTCTTGGAAAAACTAAAATGTTGAACGTGATCTTTTGTTATTTTCTTAGGTAAAGTTTCCTGGTTCCTTGAATGGAGGATCTGAAATTCGTGAGAATTCACCGAAGTGGCCCTGCATAGTGTTGGAGAGTAGCAACATACGTGGTTCATCAAAACGGCTTTCTGGTTCTACAGGAGATCATCAGCTGTCTCCAAGTTCTTTTAGCCGAGAAGCAGAAAGTTTTATTCTGAATGCCATTAACATGAGCTTCTTTGAGCGTTTAAACTTAGCTTGGAAGATAATATTTCCTTCTCGGATGACTAGAAAGAGCTCCAATGCAAGGATTGCCAAGCAGCGACTCAAAATGATTCTCTTCTCTGATAGATGTGCAGTTAGCGACGAAGCAAAGCAGAAGATTGTCACCAACATTGTTGATGCTCTATCTGACTTCGTGGAAATCGAGTCACAGGATAAAGTCCAGCTAACCGTATCTACCGATGCGGACCTTGGAACTGTATATTCTGTTACAGTACCTGTGAGAAGGGTGAAGCCAGAATATCTAGATGACGGCGAAATTGGCGCAATAACGAATATTGAGTACAAAGACACCGGGGAGAGGTCTGGTTCAGTGGATGTCAGGTTTGATTTCTTTATTCCGGACGAAAATGCTGCATGATTCTGAGGCTGAATCAAGGGGAAACAAAGTTTGTTAATGTGGTAGTCGTAATGATTTTCTTTTCTTCTATTTTATTTACAGAGAATTTAATCTACTTTAAGTTTGACAATTAACTGGTGATAAAGACCTTACATTTCTGTAAATAAGTGAAATATCTTTGATGGCGATTGACAATTTTTCTCCGGTAGTTCCTGGTAGATTCATGTTATAGCTCAACGAGTTAGAGAGGAAGAATGGCAAATTCTTCATAAATGGTAATATCCGGTAGTTAACTGATGACACTATTGTCATTGAATTCAGTTATTATAGGGGAAAAATGTCCTAAGGATTAAAATAGCTGCATGCATGGCATTTAAACGAGTAGAATTTAGCGATGTCTCGGTTTCCATTACAGACTAGAAACTCAAAGGTGATATTTGTCTGGCAAGTGTGATGCACTTGGATGATGGACATAGATTTAACCCTTTGTCCATATAACAGTCCGATCGTGTGAAATTTTCTTATTTAACTGTCGTTCCTTTGGTATCGAATTAACCCAAAACTTGCAGAATCCTTTTTAGTATACTTCTTTTCATTTTTGAGGGAACTCTTCGTAGGTAGGTAACTTTTCCGAGCTCATGAAATTTTCCTCTGACGGACCAAGTAAGGCATGAACCAAAACGAGCACGGCTTTGTGAGAATGGAAATGACAAATTTTCATGAGGATGCACTTTCAAATTCGAGCATGCCTAAAGAAAAAGAGGGCGCAGATGTACAACCAAAAAAGTGGACGGAGAACACCAGGTTGTCGTCTAGAAAAGTTCAAGTTTCATCATCCATCCAAAGCAGTAGTCTGATAAACCGATGTCAAGGAGCGAGAATAGTTTTCAAACCTTATCTTTGAGCATTTACCAAATCACAAGAATGTGTTTTTCTTTCGCTGGTATTCATGCATTTTACCCACTAAACTCATAATGACTCGTTCATTCTTCATTACGCAAACTGAAGAGAGCAGAGCATGATAATGCTTAAGTGCACAACTTCCCATCAGGGATTGTACTTCTCCACAGGTCTCGCGAGAAGTTACTACAAATGCCTTACCAGATTGCTTAGATTTAACGTTCATAAATTGCATAAAGCAGTAAATCGAGAATTATCCATTCCCGGATGCGGCATCTAATAACTATAAACAAAATCAAATGGCAGAGGCTGCAAGTTTGGTCTTCGAACAAAGCAAATATATAGATACCTATGCGTCACTGTCTAAAATTAATAGGAGATGCTGCTTTCCTTTAGCAGCGATCAAAATTCTTCCACTCTGACAGCGTCACGGGGCATTTCATAGGCATCCTTTGGCCTCGACTTCTTCACGCCAGCCATGAACCATACTTTGTCGGACTTGTAGCCCTCGACTGTCACGCTCGTCACCTTCACCCATACGAGGACTTTAGTCTTCATTCCCTCTATATTAGTGAGCTTCCCTCTTGTCAGAATTGCTTTCACACGATTTGCATACCTAATTCCAGAAGAGTCCTTGAAGGTAACCTCACAAGCAGACGGCAAGTAGATAATCAGCTTGGCCTTTGCTTCATCAAATTCATAACAAGTTATGTTCTGGGGGAAAAGCCCCGGCGGTAAGTTGTACTCTCGAAGAAGCTCTGGCAAGGTTTTCTGTGGCTTTCCTAGAAATGAGGAAACAACAATTGATCAACATAAAGAAACGGATTAATTATTTAAAACGACTTTCCTAAATGGTTTATATTAATCTTTTTTCATGTTGCAACACATATACTGACATATTTCATAGACCCCCAAAAAGCAAAATGAACTTTATTAATGCAAAGGAGTAGCTTCTGAAACTGAGACAGAGCACCAGCTGATTCCTATGCGGGAAGTAAATCAAGATGCAAAAAATCAATCTAACAGTTCTTGCAATATGAGAACTTAATGGAATAAACGACGATACAATTACAGATGCCAAATAGTGTGAAAAGGAAAGATAGCTAAGAAGATCCAGCAGAAAAGTCTCTTCAGCAATTCTTAAAAAAACCCATTCATCTTATCTCTTCAAATGCTGGAAAATCTACGGTAATTAGTGCACAGTAAAGATAGTTACCAGAGCTATGGAAACATATCCATTTGTAACTATGCTTTTTTTATTGCAGTACATAAGTATTTACCAATGGGGCAACTTGGAATACAAAATCTGGATTGTTTCTATAAGTCCAAAGAGTAAATGTTCCTTACCTTTCAGCTTGTTGAAAATCCATTTTGCCTTCTCTTCAACAGCATTGGAGACATACTGCGATAAGACAAAATCCAGGGAGTTTTAATATTGTTACTTTTTTTACCAGAAGGATGTCTTATTACTTACTGGAAAAAAAAAAGAAAAGAAAGGTTTTAGTTTTTTGGCAGCATCAAACCATCTGGAAGGCTTGCAAGATAATAAATAAAACATTATGCTTGGGTAACACTATCCACATAACATACGTAATATCTTCTCCTACACATCAGCTTTTAAACCAAAATTTGCGCTCCCTAAAACCAGTTAGAAAAAACTGATAGTCCTTTAGAGTAACATTGACTTAAGAAAGCCCAGCACAAATATGTGATCAAGCTCCTGAAATATAACAAGTGCTCAACCAACAACATTCAGATTGTTAAGCAAAGTTCTCATCGCTTACCCAGATCTCTTGGGTTTGCTATGTTACTGTACCAGTTCATGATCGCAGCCCATGGGTACCAAAATAGGAGATTCTTTCATCTAATTTATCAATAGACACACCGGTAAATTAACTCCCTGCAAGCATTTGAACAACTTTGTTTTCACATAATTTCAATGGTACCATATGTCTTAAGCATTCTAGTTTAAGGTACTTAACCATGTCATCGTCAACCTGAAAGATATTTTCCGAGCTGCAAATACCATATGGCTCCTTTGCAAATCATAAGACTCAGTCATGTTAGAGAAGCTATCCTTAGGGCAAGAAACGAGCAGTCGCTGAATGTAGAAATGTAATCAAGTGTCCTGAGAGTCAACTAGCATGTGGCTAGTGAGAAAGGATGGGGAATTAACTTGATTTTATAAGGTGGAGAAGGTTCTAATCTTTATCAATTATCATCTAATGAACCAGAGGAAGTACACTAATCTTAACAGTTATGTTCTTCGATGGGTAATGGCAAACTTAGCCTACAGTGCTCTTGGAAGCAAACTGTGCAATTTAGAATTATCAAATTAGTGTCGGGTTGCACACTAGAAGCCAAATTAGTGCTGAATTGCAAACTGGAAGCTATTGTACGACGAAAAACCAAGTCTTATTCCACTAAGCAGTGTATAGGCTAGACGATCACAACCCTGTTAGGAGCTATTCCAAGATCAAAGCTCACAACCATCGCCACAGAACGGCGAGCAGCGGTCACCCCGAAGAGTTGACTGAAAAGTCGCTGTCCTATGTACCCAGAACAAAGAAGCCACTTTCACTACCTTCACCTCAAATTTCGATCCCTCCCATCAAACGGACAGCTAAAAGCCGCCATCTTTCCCTGTAATCTCGCCTCGCAATCCTCGCGTTTCGAATGCATCGGGTGAAAATTACCCATTAAAAGATCCGGCCACATTGCCGACCGGAAACAAACATTCGACATGTCCCCTCCGGAAACAAACATTCCCACACATTTCCACTCAAATCCACAGATCTGGCGTCGCACCCGGTCGCAATTTTCACCCACTCGCAGAAAGACATCACATTCAAGCCACATTACCGGAAAGATCACTCCAAAAAAAAAAAAGAGAGAAAAAAAAACGCAGCTTTTCAGGGCAACAAGAAAGAGAAACTCACGGTGATGTCTTCGGTGATGTTGGAGAGCTCCGCCTTGGCTCTCTTCGAAATCCAAGAGTTCCCCAGCTTCAAGCTGCTCACTTTCGTCAATGCCTTCTCCATTCCGCTGTCTCTCTCCCTCCCCCTCGCTTCAGAGGTCAAGAGAAATGGTGGGTTATCGAGCCTTTCGCCTAAAGGGTCACTCCCTCCCTCGCTCTCTGCTCTCCCTCTCGAATCTAAGCGAGGAGCAGTGAAAGAGTGACAGAGTGACACAGAGAGAGAGAGAGAGACAGTGAGAAATGGACAAAACAGGCAGCTTTTATGGATGCGTGCAAGCAGTCAAAAAGCGGCGCTCCCGGTTCTCGATTACAGAAGAGAAAAACGAGGGACGAGTTTATTGGTTTATTATTGCCTTCCTTGCTGGTCTTTTTTTTTGTCCCCATCGGTAGTTCTTTTTGATTTTCTAAGATTTCGGTGAAAACATTCAAGATGATTTCAAGGGATTGAATTATTATGTTATTTGAATTTAAGCAATGAAAAAGAGAGAATTAAAGAATGCATCAGAACATAAATATCTATTTATGTATTGCTGAGATAGTCTGAAATAGGGTATAGATGAAAAGGAAAAATTAATTTATTCATTAATGCGAATATTCTTCCACATCTCCTCCATATCGGAAGAGATTCAAAAAAAGTTTAACACTTACATGAAATCGACCGGGCCAATCCCTCCTAATCATTTTCCTCGGTCTGCTTACCTCCATCTAAACATAATTGTGTGTGTTTTTTTCAAACCCTTTTCTCTTCTATTATAACCCCTGGTCCCCTCCTAACAAATAAAGTGCAAAAGCTAGTATGTACTCATTGTGCATTGGGAAGACGGGTGCAATCGATATCAGTTTCCTAAATAATAAGTACTTACGAATCTTATAAAAAACGAAATCAAACTTGACGAATCATTGTGGCCATCATGAACGATGTATGCATCCATTCAAACCAATTCATCCGGGTTATTACCTAACCAAATCCTTGTCGAATTCATCCAAAACGCGAGTTTAAAAATTTCCTAGCTACCATATCAAATTTGGCAACATCACTCGTCATACATTGCAGATCGAATGAACGAGGTGCAGGTTTCCCGTGGTAGAAGTATTTTTCCCTATAAGCGTGCCAATAATGATAAGTGATCTTCCTCCATTTCATCTTATATTCACAAGGAAGCGACCAAGAGATCACCGAAAAAGTGAAAATCCAAGGCCACAAAGTCCAATCCAGGACAAAAATAAAAGGCCGCAGGACACATCACGCACACGTAGAAATCTTTTGGTACCACAAAAGTCATCATCTTTTCGGACATATTGGCTTAATAGTAACGCAGTGACAGGTCTCTTTATCTGTTTATTTTTGGAAAACTCCATAGATGCCGTAGCTGTAAGCACATGGAGGGACTGGCTGTTTTCTGTATCTTTCCAGCTCATGAGCTTTGACAAAGACAGTCACTCGCAAATTTAGATAATGCAGACGAACACATTCATGTGTGCACAGCCTTTATTGTGCCAACTGCAGATCATGCCGTGTTGGGAAAACTACAGGAGCTTTTAGCCTCCAGGTCTGACTTCCTAATCGAGAGAAACACGGCAAATTACAGTCGCGTCGATTCAGCAAAGCTCAAACTGGCAGGATCAGGAGAAGCCCAAAAGGATGCGGAGCACGTCTTAGTTTCATCAAGTGGGGCGTTTTCCATCCCAGTAAATTCATTTGAGTGTGGAAGTTCGACGCTTTAATGTTAAACGTGCTAACGCTAAAGGTCTCCATTAGAGAATTCCGGCATTTTCTGCTAGTCCAACCTTCTCAACAGGCATTCTACCTGGACTTACTTTTGTTAGAGGCACCATCCAATCACCGTACTGATTGGCTACAAAACTCGGCTTGATTTTGTAGACCGGATAGACTGCGATCTTCCCAGTTGTTGATCCTTCCTTACTGCCTGCATGCTTTTGCCCTCATCTGTACTCTTCTCTTGACAGCCCATTCCACGTCTTCATAGGTAAGCAAATCCATTAGATTCGCCCTATCCTGCAAGGCCCCGCATTCCCAAAGATGAGAGAATGATAGTGTTGGGAGTACCATGTCTCTTCAGTGCATTGGAAGCATAAATTGAGATACGGGATAAGTCATGCTTCAACTTAGTAAAGAGCAGGGGACCCTCTAGATTTTGCCTCAGCGATAGAGGTTCGACAGGGGGTTCTCTGAGAGTGCCTGCAGCAAGTGCAAGCAGTAAATCTACAAGCTAAAACACTTGTCGGAAACGTCATTCAATCTAAAAACTAGTGCCGTGATTAAAACATAGTTATGCCTCCAGTCGCTGTTGAAGGATTTACTCTACAATCATCAAAACCCAGCTCAAAATACTAAAGCAACTTCATCTTCTTCTTCTTCTTCTTCTTTTGTTCGATGAGCGACTTCATCTGAGGATTCTTAGAGAACCATTGCTTCCTTCAAACAAACTCAGACCTGTGAACAGGAACACTACGAATTGATTGGTGTACCTGTAAGCAAATCGTGTAACATACAGCAGCTGATCCACAATTACCATCATCTCCTGCTTTTACCATCCATGGGACTAGATCCCTAGAGTACATATTCCACTCCTTATTTTGATTAAATCAGCAGAGGGCTAACCTATTTCTGTAAGAGAAGATGTTGGATGTTGGAAGGAGATTCAACCAAGAAATGATCCTTAATTGAAGACAATTCTGTATATCTAGTAGAAACCGGTCACTTCCCTCTCCAGGTAGCAAAAGCAAATACAATCACTGCTGTAGATTTTCAGTACTTAGTAGAATTGATACTGACCGCATGTTACTCGAGCATTCATGTCGGCAAACGGGAGCGCATTATGTAATGTTGGGATGATGAGCCCTAATCTCCTCCTACTTTCTCTTTAATCAAGCTACGGCAATTTCAATCTTTTTGTTGCCAACAGGCACCTATAATTTTTCGTATGAGCTCCTTAATGTCATTGTTATTTCAAAATTCTACGTTCAATAAGGCATTAATATAAATCCTTGCGAACAGAATTTACTTCTAATAAGGCTTAAGGAACCCAGAATCAATTATCATGTAATCTACTCTCTTCAAATTATCTCATAAGTATGTTTCCTTCAACAACCATGCAGACCTTTAATTTTGGACACGTTTAGATTATGGGTTTCCATCTCTCAACAGAGTTTGACATTCTGCTCTCTCACTTGCCCATGCCTAGCTTGGCTTTGTTCTTGACTTCCCATGAAAACATCCGCCAAAAAGAAGTGGCATGGCACTTCTCCAGCGTAGCATTTCTCGAACAGCTGATATCGCCATTGACCAGATGTGCACTGTACCATTTGTGTCTACAACTAGATTTTGCAAACAGATACAGCGGATTCTGCAAAACACGAAACCTAGGTACTAACTAGGGGAGACTACTCTCGAACTTAACGCTAAGACACCTCGGATGAGGGAACTGGGGAAAGTGGTTCTCCGCTGACATACTTATTTTAAAGGATGACAGCAAAGCTACTCAACCCTTTTCTTCTAGGAAATTCGGTGTTCAAAGAAGATTCAGGATGCTGTATCGCCAATCAGTCAGAAAAGTAACCACCAATGAGAAAAGATATGTGCGAACATAATGAACAAAATCACCAGTTAAGAAGAACAGAGAAATTTTCCTGCACCTGCTAAACATCTGAACATATTGGACGAGAGTCTTTTCTAGTGGCAATTCAATGAAAAGATATGTACGGTAACAGTTATTGTAGATGTTCTGAATAATCACATAAAGGTCGCAGAAGCCATTCAAATAGAAATCATATAAACAAATAACGGAGGATTAACAGCCGTGAATAAAATTTAGAGGCATTGCGTAAAGTTGAACCGGAGAGGACTAAAAGTCCAACAAGGTTGTAACTTCTTGTTGTTGCTGCAAAGGATAGAGAAGACTGCGGGTAAATTTGTTGCACTCACTCATGCCTAGGGGTTCTTGTTTGGGGACAACAATTTTAAGAGCGCACCGTAACATGACACGAAATTAACGAGGTGTGGATTCAAACTAATCAGTTCGGATGAGTTGGAGAGAATGTTATAAATGAAGCCATATATTTTTAGGGCCTTTTTTGTCTTTTCTATTAGATTTGCTTTTAGGTTAAAAATTATACCTTTATATTAGCGATAGCAAAAGACTAGTCGTCAAAACATTGAAAAAAAAAAATAGAGAGGCAAGAAAAAGAGAGAAAAAAAAAGTGATTTTTTTTAATGAGGATTTTCAATCTCTTTGTGCTCTAATCTTGAAAGAAGATCATTGTTGTATTCCAATTTTTTTCGAAATCTAGTGGATTTGTGGATTGCCTCTGCTCGGAGACGTAACCCAGATTTGGGTGAACTTCATTAACAAATCTTCTGGCGTGTTTTTCTTATTCCGTTATTTTATTATTATATTCTACTTGGCGAATTGTTTGCAATTGTTATTTTTCTAGAATCGAAGTGCGATTTTGTAAAAGAGAATTTTGACAAGGACTAGGAAAATATTATTAAGTTGCAATCCTATTCTCGATTCATGTAAGAATCGCATAAAATGGGTCAATCTTTTTCACTCAACAAATACTAGTAACCATAAATTGGGTGATGTACATAGCATCACCGAAAAGAATACTTAAAAATTGGTATAATTAGGTGCTCTGGCAACATTCTTTCGAGTTGAGCATACTGGTTGGATCATGGAAATTACTTAAGCCTTTGCAATTCATCGATACAACCACTCCTCGAAAAAAAGCTCATCCTCATTTCCTTGAAACATCACCCTGAGGAAATCCTTTTCAACACAATAAATGAAACTCAAAAGGAGGAAAATGCATTGCAAAGTTAATTTGCGATGGAGGAAATGTACGAACGATATGCAATCGAGATGGTAAAATAAAATGAGTCTAGAGAAAAACCAATAAACAAAGGTGTTAAACCAAGAACCCGTTGAGAAACCTAACCAAACCCAAATTTTTTCTTGTGCCGTCCAAAGAATCTCAGGATACGAGCGGCGAGCCGGCGGTGTCTCTCCACCTACGACCAACGAGCGACACCCCGACGTGAGGAGCTGCTCTATAGCAATCACCACAAGACACCACGGCACAAACCAAGATCAATTCCTCGCGTTTGACTTCGATTATATAATTTGCCGTCGCAGTGTCCTTTTAAGGGAGGTCGATATATGATCTCCGGCTGATTTGTTTCTCTCTTTTCCTTTTCCGATTCCTGAAACGACATGTGTGTTGAATCATTATTTCTGCCGCTTGTATCTACCAACTTAGAACAGATGCCTATAATGTTTTCTTCTCTTTTTCGGCCTTCTTTGACACCTGTGCCAGTCTTCGCCGTTAAAGCGCACTGTCCCTGGCTGATCCTTAACGTATAAGCCTCGCCTCTCTCTCTACCCCCCTACCTCTCTCTCTCTCTCTCTCTCTCTCTCTCTCTCTCTCTCCAGCATGCATTTCTCTTGAGAGTTTTGTCAAGAAACTTGATGGGTTGTTGACACACGGTGAGGCCTACGCAACCAAACGTTGCGAGCGTTTTCCCCCGATCTCTCCCTCGTGCGTGCGTGCGTGCGGGTGCGGCTTCTGTCATTAAGGCAGAGGTGGTTGCGAATCATCACGCCTTGTTTCTTTGGGGTCTTTCCTGGAGCGAAATAATCGCGTGGGGTGCAATGAGGAAGAGGAGCCAAGGGGCTCGGGTGGTGCTGGTAGGCCTGGTTTTCCTCGTAGCGCTCCTGGTGCTTCGCATCAATGTCTCGACCTTATCCAGGCTGAGCGTTACTTCTCCTCCACGATCCCTCACCAAGAACGGTCAAGGTATGCGTTAATGCTACAACCCTCTTCAGATCTCTCTCTCTCTCTCTCTCTCTCTCTCTCCATGGGCTGTTTTAGTTTTCTTTTGGAGGACATTACTTCTCGGATACGGGTACTGATTCTAGATAATGAGTAGCCGGCAATTAGTGCATGGCAAGTAAAAAGAATTTCCTATGGGGGACTTTCGTATGTTTCTTGTTGAGTTCACTCCACTCCACAATGGTGTGCATTGCTCGAATTGGTGAAAGTTTATTTAGAGCGAACGCCACCCCAAAACGGGAAGAAAATCTCTACATTTTTTCTCGACATTCTGCAGCTGAGATTTCAAAGTTCTCCCAGAAATTTTATTTTCCTACGTTTTTCGGCTGCATCATAGAGAGCAGCTTGTGGTAAATGCTCACATTAGCTTTTCAGGACCATTGATTGGGTCTTGCCATAGTCAGTTGCCGAAATTGCTCGAAGCTTTGGCAGATTGCATTGACCAGAAATAAATGAGTTTACTTGTCGATGTCGCGGAAGCTGGCTGTAGATGTCCTCCACAAAATAAACGGCAATGTGTTTCATGCGCGTGGTCCAGGGTCGTCGCATATCTTCCTTTGAATTCATTGAGGTCTCTAAGGGCCGTGATTCTAGGGACGGTCTAAGGTATTGTCCACGGTAACTATCGAACTTGAGATGACCTTTCGTTTCTCAATATGAAAGGTCCTAGTGTCATGGATCAAAGGTTTTGAAAGCACGATAGGTTGAGAAGGTGGCCACATCATTATTTTCCAGAGAATTCGTGCAATTAATGAAGTAGATGGCAGGATAGGAGATTAGATCTCCACCGTTTGATTGGAAGGAGTCCTGCACTTATAATTAGAGGGGTTCGTGTAACTATAGGGGTTCCCTCGCCCCCTATATTGCAATATCCATGAATTCAACTCAAGAAGAACAAAAAGGAGAGCATCCTCTCTAAAATACTCCTCTTTAAAGTTTCTCTCTACTATCCGAAATGGACCAAGTGAGAGACTGATCGATTGACAAGAGAAACATTGAGCTTATGCAGTTCCAACGAGAGGCAAACGAGTCATTCAGAACCTAAGTGCCACACCATTGCTATCTCCAAGCCGGCCCGTGACATTAGCACCTAGCTTACCATGCCAACCCAAGAAGGGTTGTGAACCCTAAGTGCGAGCTATCTACCATTAATTATTACGTCCACGGTATATTCGTAGAACCTGTCTTCAAATTCTCAGCTACAAGTCAAAGTATTGACCATTGAGTAATTGGTGGAATCAATATGTGCTGGACATGTTTTAAATTGATTTAATCGAAGGGAACGCGGTCAACAGCCGCCATGATTGTAAAAACGTAGGAAAAGGATTGCCAATTTTTGTTCGTTTCCAGTAGATTCGATCGTGACAAACACGGTCGGTACTCGTTGCTTGCCGTCTGGTTTTTGATTTGTATATTCATAACGACAGTTGACGCTTTCAACTAACACAATGATCAATCGTATGAAGGGAAGCGAAGTTTTGATCGGCCGACCGTCAAGGACCGCATCGCAAACTTAATCTTCCTCTGCATAATCATCGGGCCAGCACTATCGAATAAAACAAATCGATTAACTAGAAGCAAACGTAGAACCCGCTTGCGTGCTTATGTTTGGCTCTCTCTTATCTTAGAATGTGTTTGTTTTATTTTTATTTTTTACCTAAATGATGTATTTATTTGAGTGAATTTTTTTTCATGAATTAGTTTTCAAAACTTTCATGCGTCTGATTTATTAGAAGTGATCAGTTAACGAAAAATCATTTATAGTAAGAGAAATTATATACGCTTAAAATTAAGAAAATGATTTTTCTTATTTGAAAATGAAAGAATTTTTTTTTGAAGTATTTTTTTTTTAATCATGAAATGTTTGGACTCCACGTTCCGTTGGACTGCTGTCGGACTGTTCTTTTGCTCTCTGTAGGTACGAAATGGCTGTTGCAGCGAGAGATTACGCGGGTCCCACTCAACAGCCGATCGCAATCCCCTCCTGAATCTAGACAAGTATCAGCAGCGGCAGCAATCACCTGCGACCGGTCTCACCACGCGTACGACACCTGCGCCGTCAACCGCCCCACCCTCCTCCACCCGCCCACCGCCACCTTCTTCCTCCTCCGCCCCACCGCCGGCCGCCTCTCGCCGGAGAAGATCCGCCCCCACCCGCGCAAATGGGAGAACTCCACCATGTCCAAGATCAAAGAGTTCACCCTCGCCCCCGTCGGGCCCCCGGGCGGCCTCCGGTGCGACGTCGAGCACGACGCCCCCGCCCTCGTGATCAGCGTCGGCGGCTACGCCGGCAACTTCTTCCACCAGTTCGGCGACGGCCTCGTCCCCCTCTACGTCACCGCCAACACCGTCTTCCCCGGCCGCGATTTCGTCCTCGTGATCGACGGGGCCAGCGATCAGTGGATGCACAAGTATGAGGACTTGCTCCGAGCTCTCAGCGATCATCCCGTCGTATACGTCGACCGCGCCAACGGCTCGCATTGCTTCCCTTCCGCTTCGGTCGGGTTGATCTCTCACGGATTCATGACGATAAACCCTAAATTGACTCCTAATACCAGAAGCTTCTTGCATTTCCGCCGATTCCTGGATGAGGCGTACAGGCGCAACCGCCCCGGGGCGCCCGGGGCCGCTCCTCGGCATCCAGCGCGGAGGCCGCGGCTCGTGATCACCGCCAGGACAGGCGGCGTCGGGCGCGTGATCCTGAACCAGAAGGAAGTCGCGGACCTGGCGAGGGCGATCGGCTTCGAGGTGGCCGTCTTCGAGCCGAACCGGAGCACGCCGCTGCGGGAGGCGTACGAGCTGATCAACTCCAGCCAGGCGCTAGTCGGCGTGCACGGGGCGGCGCTCACTCACGCGCTGTTCCTCCGGCCGGGGGCGGTGCTGGGGCAGGTGGTGCCGATCGGAGCGGACTGGGTGGCGCGGGCGTGCTTCGAGGAGCCGGCGCGGGCCATGGGGCTGAGCTACGTGGAGTACGGGATCGCGCCGGAGGAGAGCAGCCTGGTGGAGAAGTACGGGAGGGACAACGTGCTGCTGAGGGACCCGGCGGCGGCCAAGGGCGGCGGGGGTTGGTCGGCGAAGGTGATGAACGTGTACCTGAAGGAGCAAAATGTGAGGTTGGATTTGGTGAGGTTTAGGGGGTTTTTGGAGGAGGCGTACGGAAAGGCCAAGAAATTCATGGAGGAGGAGGAAGGAAAGGGTTAAATTGAATGAACTTTGAGAATCAATGTCTGTTAATTATAATTTTTCTTTTTTCTTTGTCATTTTTGTTTTCTTTTTTTTTTTGGGGGGGGGGCGGGAGAGGTTTCAAATTTCTTTGTTAATTCCCATAAATATTTGATTAACCGACTCTATTTACGTTGCTATGATGTATAAAATATATTTCTCGAAAAAAAGAAAAGAAAAGCGGAGTTGTTATGTCTAAAGAGACGTTCAATTGGGTAGATCAAAGTATGGCACACTTCCAAATTGCAAAGATGAATATACACTCTTTTTCTGGAGGATACTAGTTATTTTGCAAGCACTAGACGCGTGTCCAATCAAATGTCAAAGCCAATCCAATGTTCCACTTAAAAATAAACAATTCATGGGATAATTGCTCGGTAACTTCAAATTTCCATCCTTTTCCTTTTAACTTGTTTAGTATTGAGACAAGTGTATTATGATAATTTGAAGGGAAACCTAAACTCAAGAAATTGGATACATGAATCTAAGAAGCATATACGAAGGCATATCAGAATCTTGATACGCAAGTTCATAAAAATAGTGCAGGCCCACTTATTATACTTTCTTAATATGGATGGACCCAATTACAATAATCCATCTCTTCATAAGGTCCAATCTCACATTACATCGATACCTCCTTTTGATGATTGATGGAACCTAGTGATGAAAGACCTGAACGCACGAAAACTGTCCATTTCATAAGAATAAATACCATGCTTAGAATAGATCCCATGCCCTCAAAATTCCCATGAACCCACTTTTCTTTCTTCTTCTTTTTTTCCCCTTTTTTTTCCTAACCTCCACGCGAGTTCTTGCACAATTATTGGATATTTGCTGAGCCGGCAAGCGGCCACGCCATCCGTCCACTCAATTTTTTCCTCCGAAGAGGCTGATAATGACGGGGACCGGACACCTTGGGCTTCGATTTCTGTGGTCTTTTACATAGTAGAATTCCAATTAACGTTTGCTCCGGATCCTACGCCATGTTCATTCAAGTCCCGCCCATCGGAATGCGGGTTTCATAGTCACATCAAGTGCTATAAAATTGACATTTTTCATCACTTTAAAGTCGTTATTAAGTGCATCTGATAACTGGGGAATATTATATCACCGCTTAAGTTGCAGAAGAAACTAACCCATGATGTCCACGAATTCATCTTGGTGACAAATTGACCGTATCTATTATTCGATTCTTTTTTATCTATCATCATGCAACTTTCTCTCCTTATATAGCACTTTAAAACTTTCGATACTTTATATTCAGCATCAGTATAAATTCTTGAGATTTTTCTTTTTTCGAATTTATTAAACTAACCTAAAGATTTTGCATTCCGATGACGTGGCATCTTATTAGAAGTGCATCCCGTCGCCAAGCATGGCTGGGAATTGGCCATAAAATAAAATAAAAAATAAAAAAGAAATCGATCAAGGAAAAAGGCACACATGAGCCAAGACATCAAGAGAAAACTAATGATTGTGCTCTTTTGAGAAAATTACAAGTACCGTCTCCGACTTTATTCCCCGTGTCGGATGTCATCTGTGCCTTTTGAGACTTAGAATTACCAACCTAATTTTCGCAGGTTACCCCCTCCTCAATATCGGATTTCCCCTTCTAGGTGTAAATTTAAAGTTTGCATGAGGACAAATAGGTCCTTTTACGTTGGGAAAATGTAAAATGTAGGTTGTGAAATTTTGAGGGGTAATTTGATATGAAGAGCAAAGTTACGGACAGTTTTTGCAATTAATCTCTCAATTCTTTTTTTTTTTATTGATATCAAGAGTGTTATTAGAAATACACAAGTCCGTACTTTTTTAAAGCGTTTCCAAGAGAATTTCCAAATATAATCTGTGGGCCGCAAGGCTTGCGACTTTTCCCCTTCCTTGATTTTCAAAGTGTGAGTTGTATACATCACTAAAAAAAGCTGGTGCCTAAACTGAAGATTTTTCTTTTTGTAGTTCTTTAGCGCTTCGAGCATAATGTCTGGCCTTTCAAGAAAACCTTGTGGGTTAAGCAAATGAATGCACTCTCCGAAAGTCAAGCATACTTAATAACAATAATGAAAAAAAAAAGTATATGAGTTAGTATGGATTTCAATAGACATGTCGGCTCTAATTTAAGCGATTTGAAATCGGAGCGAATGAACTAAAAACAGGTTACAAAAGTTCAAGAGGGCCAAATCAAATTATAAATACTTGAATGGAAAAAAGAAAAAGAAAAAAGGGGAGCACGATTCCATATATCAAAAGTAAAATTTTCATATTACTTAAAATGATTTTATTGAAAAAGAAATTGTCTCCTCCACGTATACAATCGATACTTTGCAAGTGAAATGGTTCTTCATTAGCTATTCATAAAGCGTATTAGGGGAGCACTCGTGAATAAGATCCTAATTAAATTTTTAATTTTTTTGGCCTCATGGGAGTTGGAGGGTGATTATCAAGCGTTAAACATTCCAAGTGACCTGGCGCCATCTTATAAAAATGGAGAGAGCATTTTGTCTGCATAAAAGCAGACACGTGGTGGGCATTATTTAATAATAATAATAATATATTATTATTATTATTATTATGGTGATCAGCCAATGGGAGGCGGACTCGACATCTTTTGGGATCCCATTCTCGCGAATAGACCCCTTCCGGACAAAAGGGCACACATCTCTCCCCAATCCTCAAATCCTCTTTCCAACACTCCTCCTCGGACCCCACTGCTGCTTTACCCCCAAAAAAAAAAAAATAAAAAATAAAACCATTTGTTTAATATAATACCGGCTTTTCGTAAAGATGTTTAGAATATCGTTTAAGTGGGCGATTGGGAATGATTTTCCAAGGCAGTTCAGGAGCATCTAAAGATCTGCCAATCAAAAGTTTCGGGCGTCTGGTAAAAGTTAGTTTTAAGAAATCACGACTCGAAAGCTGTCTTGAAAATGCTCCAAACTCACGCCAACACGCAATCCCCCCGGGCATTTTTCAGCGGTTTTGATGACCGACCGACTATCTTGTTTTTCCACTATAGCCCTATTGACTAAACATGCGTTTCGAATGTGCCCTTACATCTTCCTCTCCTGTTCGTCGAAAGCGACGGCCATAGAGAGAGAGAGAGAGAGAGAGGGGGAGGTGGTGTAGCCTGATCATCGGAGGCGGGGTTGCGAGATGCCGACATCGCCTCGCTGGGTCTCACCACCTCCAGTTGACCACTCGTCAGAGTCTCGAGATGGATCTTGCCGTGCCTAGGTGAACTTGGTGGCGCCTCGCTTGAGATTACATGATCCCATCGACGCCTTACTCGAGGCCAGCAATCCCGCGATAATGCTATTTTGGTTGAGGCACCGCCTGTTTCGGGAGTCACACCTCAAGTCAAGGAATTCTGCTCAAATGCAAAGTCCTAAAAGTTATAGTAAACTTATTATCCACGATAGCTTCACGACTCATTCACACACAATGGAAATTGTGTCTATTCTCAACCTGTTTGTGAACGTATCGATTAGTATATTCCATCACTATCTCTGCATAACTAAACCTGTTTTCCTTTGAAGCTAGGTCATTGCGATCCGACATTTAAATTGTGATGGCTCGGACTCGTTAAAGAACTCCAAAATCACCTTCACCAGTTTGACTCCTATAAAAATAATACTCTGGAAAAGATTAGTCTGCGCCCGAAAACCAATCGCCCCGGTAGCCCGTTAGGTGAGAAGTCGAGCCTAGAAAGTGCCCCCATTTCCATTAATTTTCCTCGCGAAATACCTGAAATATTTGCACTCCACATATTATATCGGGGAAATAAATATTAAACAAAAAAAGAAAAAGGAAACAGAAGAAGGAACGAATCCAACAACATTAATAAAAAAAAAAAAAAAAGGAGAACTGGAGCTACGGAGAGAGAGAAGTGAAGAAAAGCAAAACAGAGAGAATAAAAAGAGACCGGATGTTGACAAATTTCACGTCACTGTTCGTAGAAGCTTTCATTCATTTGTGTGAAGATCTCTCTCTCTCTCTCTCTCTTTCTCTCTCTAAAAGGACAAGGTCTCTGCACTTTCTCTCCTCGAAGAGGAGACAGAGAGAGAGAGAGAGAAGAGAAGAGAGTGGCCCAGGAGATCGCAATCGCCTTCCTCCCTCCGCACGCCGCGATGAGGATCTAGACCTCGTCTCCATGGAGCTGCGGTAGCAGCAGCAGCAGTAGTGACGACCTTGGCCTTTCCGCCTTCTCGGCTTTTCTTTTTTTTTTCTTTTCCCCCTGTAGCGATTGATGCTTCGATGTCGTTGCTCGTGAGCTGGAGGAGCTCGGAATTCCGGTCGGCGTAGGAGGGGAGGTCGATGTCCGGTGGTGATCGAGCTTGCCGGAGAGGTTTTCTCGGAGGTGAGGTGATTGGAGGATGTCGATCTCAGGTGAGCGCCCCCTCGATGATGTTTAGCGATTTTGTCCCTTTTTCATGTGTCTCCTGTGACGTTCGTCTGATTGTTACGTCGATTGAGTCTGATTAGGATCGTTCGCCCTCGTGTCCGGCGTAATATCTGTGATTTTGTGGATGTCGAGTCGTTACATCTGGGAGCGACGTCGGTGGCCATTGCCTCCTCTTGTGGAGTCCAGAGCCTCCGTTGCTTACTGTAGAGATGTAGTGGAGACGGTCGAAATCGCTTGATTTTTGTATTCTCCACTGCGTCCCGTGTCTAGTGAATTTGGCGTGATAAAGCTGAAGAAATCCACAGCTTGTTTGATCACAATGATTGTGGTCCTCTAATGGCAAGTCGAGTTCACGAGGGAACGACGCTGAGCAAATGTTTGCGGGTTCACTTCCCTTACCATCTGTGTGAGTTATCGAGAGAAAAGTAAAGACTGAGGGGTGCGAGAGAGAGAGAGAGAGGGTAGGGATGGAGGATAAAGAGCTTAGATTGTTTTTTGATGGTCTATGAATGTGCATCTCATTGTGAAAGGCGATGGTTAAGTTCACGGAAGCATGGTTTCAGTCCGAGGGTAAGTCGATTTGACTTTATTCTACCCGTGATTCATAAAAGTTAACTCGCCACGCAGCACGACTAATATGAGTATTTGTAGGTCTGTTCTCTTGGATGTGATAAATAATGTCTTTCCATGTTGTCCAAATTTTTTAGATAGATATTATCTTCTCTGCAGTGTTGATGACTTATGTATACTTTCCATCATCCATTATAAAACTATTAATTCTTTATGGAATGGGTTATGTAGACCCGGTAATTATATAATAGAACAGCTGAAGTACTAGCAAGGCGAGGCGTTTTAAAATGTGGAGTTTATTTTGTATTTTTTTTCCATGAGTAGCCTGTAGCTGCTTCTTTCGCATATCCATTTTTCTTGTGCATTAATGCCTTCTTGCATTCTCATTTGTCTTTGGGATTGAAGTCTTCATGCAGAAGAAGTTCTGAATTATGAACTAAAAGCCCAATTCAGTGGTGTTAGAAAACCTAAGTTTCTTTCTTCATAGCTAGAGCAATTAGTTAGGAGTTTGTATTTTCCCACATTCTTTGCCCTTTTGATGGTACTTATAATGACAGGAAGATAATTATTGTTGTTATGATTTTTTTTTTGAAATGATTTCTGAAATAACTTTCAATCAACTGCCAGGAGTGACCGCAGAAGTGCAGTACAAGAGCCATCCAGCAGGGTACTATCCAATGAGAGATCTAAACGAAGATTACTACATCTGTAATTGGCCTCACTATCATCAAGATAAGGCATTATCAAGCAAGCAGTTGTACAATGGTTTTTGGTCAAGACCTGCTGCAGATGAATTCACGGGGTCTGATAAAGATGTTGTCAAGCAAACAATAATTGAGCATGAGGCTGTGTTCAAGAATCAGGTATACCCTCGTTTCATTTGTTATTTGATTTGAAAACTCATGATTTTTTTTTTAAACGTGCTCAATGTTCTTAGCCTGATCGAATGTTTATGGCTCGAAATGTGGTAATCCTATCTTTTTAAGTGTCATTTTGTGTTTGATGTTGGGTATTTTGTGTGCTGCAAATTGCAGTGGTTTTGTTTGTATATGTTTAATTCCACTATTTCTTGCATCATCCAGGTATACGAGCTTCATCGGTTGTGCAGAGTCCAAAGGGGTCTCAAGGATGAAATCAAAAGGAAGGGACTGCATATAGGTCGGATAGCTCCGGATACAGAATCAAGCCCTTTGCCATTTCGATTAACATCTGAAGATGCTCAGAAATGGCATTTTTCCAGCTTGCCTGGTGCGAGTTCATGTTATGGGCCATATATTTCAGATACTAAAGGCATTCCTTTGAATTCTCCAGAAGGAAATAGCACACAAGGATCTTCTTTTGTGCGCCAACATGGAAGTGCTTCGAAATTGAAAGAGGTGTTAGAGTGTAGACCTTCAAAGGTCAGAAGAAAAATGTTTGATTTGCAACTTCCGGCTGATCAATACATTGACGATGAAGAATTAGAGCAGATCGAGAATGAAAATGGATCATTGTCTAGTGATATTCCTTGTCAAGGTTCTAGGATTGTTGCTGGGAGTTCTGTAAGCTTATCTCATGGTGGATATGCTGGCAACTACACAGATTCCGCCAGATCAGATTTACACATAAACAGTCGAAATGTGGCTGACCTGAATGAACCTATACAGATTGAAGACATGGATGCTTCTGCATCTTTTGCTCATGCAGGCCATTTCTTCTCTGAAAGGGAAATGCGCAGCCAGGAGTTTTTTATGAAAGCGAAGCCAAAGATTCTAGGTTTTCTTGATCAAAAGGCTCCAAACTCCATTTGTCAAAGTAGCAGTGGAAGTTCAAATGCACATGTTAACATCAAGAACGATGGAGGGCTGTCCTTCCATGTTCTTAAACAAGGTAAATGTTTGGTTGAGTTGTTCTCGAACTTGGATTAAATTGCTTAAGTTGGATATAGATCAATATTATGACTTTCCACATAGATGAATTTAGACCTTACACCTTCAATTGATCTCTCTCTCTCTCTCTCTCTCTCTCTCTCTCTCTCTCTCTGTGCACAGGGCAGGACAAGGTTGACCTTCAACCTGTTTCTCAGACCCTCCAGTGGGAGAAGTTTTGCTCGTCATCCCAGCCAGTGCAATCTTCATTCAAGAAAAGTTGCAATAGTCCAGCATATCTTTTGACAGATCAAGCCATGATAGGACACAGCAGAGAGAGGAAAAAATGTGGACTAGTAATTTCAGAAAGTTCCAAGAACTCAGAATTGGTCTTTGCTTCTGATTCAAGAAACTTCAGGCGCTCTGGTTCTTCTGACAATTTGAGTAATAGTTTGAGCCAGAAGTCAATGGTTGAAGGGCTTCCGAGTTTAGATTCATATAGGACTCCCAGGAAAGATTCTCAATCTGCAGCTCAGAGCCATGGATCATTTGGTAGCAGGTGGCTTGATAGCACTGCTAGTCAGAGTCCAGGTTATCAGAATTTGCCTACTCAAAATGGATTCCCTTACGAACTTTCTTCTAGATCTGAGAAAGCATCTGTTTGCATACCAGTGATCAACCACGACAGTCGTAGCCATGCCAGTAGATATGTAGCCTCTGAGCAATTAAACAATAGGAAATACATAACTTCAAATTGTGCGATTGTGGACTCTGAGAGAGAGATAAAGCGAAATTCGGTGCTTTCAAGTGGTTCATTTCACAAGTCGACATCACCACAGGGTGTGGTGATAAAAAATGGAGAGAGTACACAGCATGAAACTCTTCTGGTACCTCATTGGCTTAGAGTTATGCCAGCTCATGAGAGGGAGAAAAATTCTGGAATAGACTCGAATCATAGAGAGATGAGTTTTGTTCAGTCATCTTCTAGTTATCTGAGCAGCAAAGTTGATGCTGGAAATGGCCCGAGCCAAACATTTGCTCAGTGCACGGAATCTTTCTCACCTTTGTGTAAAGTGGAGTCCAAGAGGATGGAAATAGGCGAAGGTCCTGATAGAAAGATTTTTGGCTTTCCTATCTTTGCAAGCCCTCCTACTTCCAAGAATGCGTTCTCTCCTCTCGCCTCTCCATCTATATCCATCAGTCAGGAGTCCAAGTGTGAAGTCATGGATCATAAGAGGGAAGTAAGAATGTTTGATATCAACTTGCCCTGTGATCCCATTTCTGAATGGAGTGAAGTGGCTGCTGAGGAAACTCTGGACCTAGAGAAGGAATCTAGTACCAAAAACGCTTACTTGAAACATGAATTTGATCTAAACTCCTGTGTTCTTGACGATGAAACTTCCACGACGCCATCCGTCCCAAGTGTCGTTGGAAAGGTTATTGTGGAAATAGACTTGGAAGCTCCACCTGTTCTTGAGACCGAGGAGGATAGTTTCCAGGGAGAAGAAATTCCTGGGAAGCCACTGGAAACATCTATACCATTTACTCAGCAAGAAACCGAGCAATCTTTGGAAAATCTAGGTAAAATGGCAGCAGAGGCAATAGTTGCCATCTCAACTGTTGCTTTCAGCAATTGTTTGGACAGCATTGTTCAGGATTCACCAGAAGAAGCTTCTCTAGACTGCCTTGACTGGTTTGCTGGTATAGTTGCCTCTTTTGAAGACCATAGTTCTTGGACCAGGTCTGAAGCTGCTCCAAGAGATTGTAAAGAACAGAATGTTGAAGAATCTACATCAGAAAATCTTGATTACTTTGAGTCCATGACGCTGAGACAGGTAGAGATGGGGGAGGATGAATACCTTCCTAAACCACTGATCCCTGAGACTCCATGTGCAGAAGATGTAGTAGTCACCCCAGCATCAAATCGGCCTCAAAGGGGACAGGCTAGACGAGGGAGGCAGCGGCGAGATTTCCAAAGGGACATCCTTCCGGGCCTCGTTTCACTTTCGAGGCATGAGGTGACGGAAGATCTTCAAACTTTTGGAGGGCTTATGCGAGCGATGGGTTATTCGTGGCACACAGGATCAACGAGGAGGAACTCCAGTAGAAATGTTTCCTCAAGAGGGAGGCCACGGTTAGCAAGTGGGTCCCCTACTGCAGCGTCGGACGCCACATGCAGTCCAATGATGCACCAGAAAAATACTGTTGAACTGGGACTAGAAGATAGAACCCCAACAGTTTGGGGGAATACACCAAGACGGCCCCGGAGGCAAAGGTGCCCAGCAGGCAATCCTCCATTACACGTGCCCTCAACATAATCTGGTACGAGGTTCGATGTCTTAACGGGGCTTATGAAGGATAAAAAGATAAGCGCTGGTTGTGGAATTTATGGTTGTTATTGTTAGGGAGACGATGGGGTTAACGTTGTACATTTCTTCACCCATAATTTGGGTCCTTGATTGTCCCTCTGTGGTGGGTTACCTCTTTAGTTATTCACGAATAACTACACGATGTCTGTGGATATTGCTTTGCACTTTAATCAGGTCCTCTGCAGAGCTTCCTGTACTTTGAGTGCTGACTCTCTCGGGAACAAGAAATGTTCCTTTTGTTTTCTTACTTTTTGGTTTGGAAGGGAGTGTTTCGGGGTTGCGATCCTAAATTTCGCTTTGTCTGTCCAAGCAGGGACTCGGGACAATCTTTCAAGTGCTCGTGATGGCAGGTTTTGGGTTCAATTCCATACAGACTCGACAGATTTAAACAATGTCGACTGCTATCAGCTTCATCATAATTCATAGTCGCTAAGCTCTTTGGCAAGCCTCACTATTTCCTTCTGCACCAGAAAATGAGACAAGACGAGTCTTCTTCTCTTCCGAGCGTGGATAGAAATTGATGTTGGTGTGAAAATCGGGTCAAGATTCTCGGCTTAGAAAGTTCATCTACTTAGAGAAGTCGGCATGTATTTTATAAATGACACCATATCAATATGATAAATCAATGCATTGACTCTATTGGATACTCCGAGTTCCAACTATACAGATTTGAAATTTGGGAGAGTTTTCGTGGGGGAAACACGTCAAGAGCCCAATATAATACGTTAATCAGAGATTTGGTGAAGTTAGGCCAATACGACATTAAAGGATCCATTCTCATTGCTTCATCCTATCATAGCCATGCACATGGGAAGGGGTCTTTATTCTTATGTTTAATTATTTATGGGCCAGGGAAGGGAAGTTTTGTATGATCACCAGATTAAGAAAAATTCAATAAAAACTTCAAAGAAGAAATTTAAATCCAAACTACTCATCCTACTTGTAATAATTTTTTTTAGGTTATTTTCAATGTCACCGATGGTTCATATAGAATCTGAAATTACCAAAGATGTGAACAACTATCTTCGTGTCCTCTTTGAGGTGGATAAATTTGATCCTGCGGTCGAATCTTCCAAAGAGTTTGGCGGACAGATGAGCTATTTTAGAGAAAGTAAACGGAAGGAAGAAAAGAATGCGGGGAGCTCGCACGCGCGAGGGGGGAGCGCGTGAGGGAAGAGAAGTGGGGGGACGAGGCAAAAGCGCCTGCCAGATACGACGATGTCAGTGTCAGCGTAAATTTCTGGTGGACAATCTCTATCGACATGAGAGGAGGGGAGTGAGTGAGTGAGAGAGAGAGTGGGGTCCGGTCAGACGAAGGAGTCAGAATCAAATCATAAAAGTCTTTCCTGTCTTTTCGCCAATCACATGGCCAACAAGTCCCACCCCTGTCCCCACGAGAAATGATTGCCTGCGCTGGATTTATCGGCCAACCCCATTTATGAAAGATCCATGTGGGTCCCCGCATGACTTTGGAGGGCTGAGATTGAATGGGCTCCTGAGCCGATAGTTCTTTTCCCCCCCTAACGGATCAGGTTATGGTCTTGCTAATGAGTAATTAGAGATATCTATTTACTGTGCTTAATTAAAAAATGTTGTTTCTCGATATGCTAGTGACACGTAACGGAAAATAGATAATACACTGGAAAATATCAACTTACCTTATTTTTAATTTAACAAGCGCACTAAAACACTCATAATCCATGATTCATGTATAAATATTTACCATGGGATTTGACGTGGCCCACCACTTTTGTTGATGAAACGTGTAATTATTAATGGTCCGGACACATAATATACACCTACTAATTTAATGATTTATCTCATTGTCCCGAGAAAAAAAAGGTGCAAATCCTAAGAGGTATTTGTTTTTTTTTTTAATTTGGACACGAAAATTGACCTTCAACAATTTCGATTGATTAAATCAAAAGGAAGGCCAAATAAGGAAAAGACAATTGATTCGGCTAATTATTAAGTAATTCCACCGGTTAGTTTAGGACTTAACTAAGCTACTATCTAGGTTGATTGCTACTTGTTACGTTACCGATTCATTGGTTATTACATTGCGTTACTATTTAATGGGATAATTACGTAAATGGTATTTGAATTTTGGCTAAATGTACAATATTGTCCCAAATTTTTTAATTTATCTAATGTAACTTTTAGTAAATGTTTGATATTATCCCTAGATCATTATATACATAAATTCAATTTATTCCTTGGATTATCTCGTTAAATTGAACACGTATCAAATGTTTATAAATTATATTGAACAAATTAAAAATTTAAAGATGATATTGCAAATTGAATTAAAGTTTAAGGATCACATTAAACAAATTAAAAAGTTCACAAATCGCTAATATCAATTTTTTCACGTTTGATTAATTGTACTACCTGATGTTCACTCACTAGTGGAACTCGGGACCATCACCTTGCACACGGCCACCATCATTCCCGTACACACCTAGGACCATCATTGCCTAGCCGAGCTCCCGTGACCAGCCAATATCACCACCAACCTCCATTTTTTCTCACAATCGTGAATCACATGTCCAAACATGGCCGCAACTTCCTCCCTCCATCTCTCTTTCACACACACACTCTCTCTCTCTCCAATTAACATCGTCTGCTAGCCCCAATCACCCCGCTGCCATCCGTCCGTGATGGAGCTCGAGCCCATGAATCTAGGGCTAGAGCTCAATGCCCGCGAAGGAGTTTGAAGCCACCAAGCTTCCGAGAGATCTCTCGACGGGAGACACAACAGGGCGAGGGAGAAGATGACCGCAAAGCATTGGCAGGCGTGGGTGCTGGGAGGAGAGGGGCTGAGATAAATGGACGGATTCAGGGGTCAAAATCGACAGTAAAATAACGATTGCATCGTCCAATCTTAGATGCAACTTCAAATGGAGCGAGAAATGCGAGGATGCTAACTGTAGGTTATCAAAACCTTAGAGAGCAAATCAATATGGATATGAAAAGTGACGATTGATTTTTTGAAATTACCCTCGAACGGTTACCTCGGACGACGACAGTCGAATGGGCCGGGCTTTAAGTCGGCTTCGGTCCATCCGAATTAGACCCACGGCCCATAATCGTCGACACTGCTACGGCCCCGAGCTTTCTGGCGTTTCGTCTCCGCCCACAAAGGAAGTCTCGGAAGGAAGAGGAGAAAGATGCAGAGCAATGGCGGGAAACACAATGGCGCCGGATGCGGAAGCTAGACGCGGCGCGGACGCAGTGAAATGAGAGAAGGAAGAAGACGCAAATGCGATCCATTCACGCATCTCTCCTACAAAGGGGCGATCTTTACAATCGGTGGATTCGTCGGCACTCGCAACAACCCCTCGGACGTTCTCAGTTTGATCAGAACAGCATCGCATCCGCAGTCCGCTCTGTCTCTTCCAGCCCCTGCTTTTCGCTTCTGGGTTCTTGCCACGACATCCGTTCTCTCGAGAAAGTACACAGCTTGCTGATCGTTCGTGGCCTGACGGGCCATCTTCCCTTAGACACCAAGCTGGTTAGTTTGTACGGTGGCTTTGGGAGCGTCGGGCTCGCACGCTTGGTGTTCGATCGAATTCCGGACCCGGATTTGTATTCTTGGAAGGTCATGCTGAGACGGTACTCCTTGAACGGCTGCCATCCGGAGGTTGTTCGGCTCTATGGTCGGATGAGGGGTTCGGTCAAGGAGAATGATAATGTCGTGTTCTCGATCGTGTTGAAGGCCTGCAGCGAGTTGCGGGATAAAGACGGAGGGAGGAAAGTGCATGGGCATGTTGTCAAGGCGGGTAGTCCGGATAGCTTCGTGTTCACTGGTCTCGTGGACATGTATGCAAAGTGCAGCGACGTCGAGTGCTCCCGTCAGGCATTTGACGAAATTGTCGACAGGAATGTTGTTTCCTGGACTTCGATGATTGTTGGGTATGTGCAGAATGGTTGTGCGGAAGAAGCGCTGGAATTGTTCAATCAGATGAGAGAAGAATTGGTGGGAGGCAATCAATTCACTGTGGGGAGCTTGGTCACAGCATGTTCCAAGCTGGGCGCTCTGCAACAGGGGAAGTGGCTTCATGGTTATCTGATCAAGAATGGTATAGAGCTGAATTCATTCTTGGTGACAGCTCTTCTGGATATGTACGCTAAGTGTGGTGAAATTATAGATGCTGAAACTGTGTTTGGCGAGCTTTCGTCCACTGATCTTGTCTCATGGACAGCAATGATTGTTGGTTACACTCAGAGCGGCCATGCTTATATGGCATTGAAGTTATTTACAAATGAGAAATGGGCGAGCCTCATGCCAAATTCTGTTACTGTCACAAGTGTGCTTTCTGCGTGTGCTCAGCTGGGCAATTCGAACGTGGGCATGTCTGTTCATGGTCTAGGAATTAAACTTGGGTTAGAAGAGAGCACTGTGAAGAATGCGCTTCTTGACATGTATGCAAAGAGCCAAAGGATGGAGGATGCTTGTTGCATCTTTAATTCAGTCTCTGAAAAAGATGTAATTGCCTGGAACTCATTGATTTCTGGGTTTGTGCAGAATGGGTCTGCAGATAAGGCCTTGGAATTGTTTCGTCAAATGAGATCAGAATCTCTCTCTCCTGATGCTGTCACATTGGTGGTTGTCCTCTCTGCCTCTGCTTTCCTGGCCGTCCTAGCTGTCGGTTCCTCGCTTCATGCATACTCCATTAAAAAGGGCTTATCATCATCCAACGTCCATGTTGGAACAGCACTATTGAATTTCTATGCTAAATGTGGGGATGTGGAATCAGCCCGTAGAGTTTTTGATGCAATGGATTCTAAGAACACCGTAACTTGGAGTGCAATGATCGGTGGTTATGGGATTCATGGGGATGGTAGTGGGTCTCTCACTCTTTTCAGTGACATGTTGAAGGAAGAAATAAGGCCTACTGAAGTAATCTTTACTAGCATATTATCAGCGTGCCGGCACACAGGCCTGGTTGGTGAAGGTTGGAGATACTTCAACTCAATGTGCCAAGACTACAATTTTGTGCCTTCAATGAAGCATTATGCTTGCATGATCGATCTTCTATCTCGAGCTGGCAGACTCGAGGATGCATTGGAATTTATAGAGAAAATGCCAATGCAACCAGACATTAGCTTGTTTGGAGCCTTCCTTCATGGTTGTGGACTTTATTCAAGGCATGATCTTGGAGAGGTGGCCATAAAAAGAATGCTAGAGTTGCATCCTAAGGAAGCTTGTTATTATGTGCTCATGTCCAATCTCTCTGCTTCCGATGGTAGATGGAGTCGAGTTAATTACTTCACGGAGTTGATGGAAGAAAAGGGGTTGAAGAAGTCACCTGGTTGTAGCATGGTGGAGATGGATGCTGGGGATAAATTTTCTGCTGTCAGAGTTGCAACTGGATAATAACGATGAAAAGTGCTCTTCTTACAACTGGTTCATAGGGGTCAAAGATGGGAGGCTAACTAAAGATTTGGAGCATCTTACAAGCGATGCTGGGGTCCAGAGTCCGGACAGCCAACCAGTATCAGATGGACACTTTAGAACCTTGAGACACATATGGTGTGTTGAGTGGTCAGATGATCAATGACTGAAAAAGAATTCGTGTTAAGAAGACGATTGCAATGAACAGAGATGAATAGACTAATTGCTCTGGTTTGATGAGTCGAAAGATCCCTATATCTCGTCCTTGAAGATTTACCACAGCCCGGCGCTGGCAATGATCTGTCAAGTAAAAAAGCAAAGGATATCGATGCTGGGTATCCAAAAGCATTTACTTGGAAACACAAGACAAAAGTCAGATCCGAAAAACTCCAATGTCTACATAAATGTATATGGACAAAATATATGCTTTCACTCTTCAATGATTGGAAAAAGAAGAGGGGAAAATATGTGTCACTCAATTGAAACCAGTGACGGAAAAAGTGTATTAGAGGGAAGGTATTCTTTTCTACTTGCTCATTTTAGTTGTTCTAATAGTTCCAAATTTCTTTTTTTCCTTCGATAATCTAAAGGTGCTATACAAATCTCATAAATCAATAGAATTCAAGATTCCAACCTATGCAAGTAACTCCAACTTAGAACAGTTTGTATATAGTTGATAAATTCGAATAAGCGATGTATAATTATTGAGTTGAAATCCTCTGTTACCCTAATAACTGTATTATATAAGAAAAAATATTCAATGATTTCAAACTATCATGTTAATTTATGTGACATGCGTGAGCTTCGTCAACGACACATGTCTTGTGACATGGAATTGAAAAATTGGATCTAAAAGCTCTCTTCTCTCTTCTCTAGCTAATAGCGGAAAGGATTGACACACGCAATGATAAATGATGAATTTATTTCTCTCTCTCTCCCCTCTTCGTAGAAAACTCATTTCAAGATGAGTTCCTCCTTCCCCCTCTCAAATTTCACTCCCTCTCTCTGCGTCCAAGGACACTCTCTCTCCACTTCGACTCTGGCACGTATTGGTTTGAAACCACTGAATATTTCCTTGCCATACAAGGTTAATAGTAGCAAAATTTCTGGTGGTGAAAGGAAGGATAAAGTTAAAGATACAAAGAAGCTATTATAGGGTTATAGCCGATATCCGCATTGTGAGTTTTATGGGGAAATGCTGGTTTTTGTGACGATTATAACATCATTATTAGACGACTCTACAGAATAAATCGACCAAAAAAACAACACTTTCTCGAACCAGTTCCCGCGAAGCAGGTTCGAATTCCTGTCGGCGAACGATCGTCAGAATCAAAAAGGCAAGCTCTCGCGAACCTTTGGCGGCTCCTCGAGCGGAGATTCACCATTCTTGATGCTCGCGAATTCGTTAAAAGATGACCCTTTACATGCCCTTGTTCAGGGCGTGCGCGAGCTTGAGGACGGTGGCTCAGCTCCACGCCCACCTCCTCGTCGCGGGCCTCCACCGGGACCCGCTCGCTTCCACCAGGCTCATCCAGTCCTATGCCGAAATGGGTTCTCTCGAATCGTCAAGGCTCGTCTTCGACCATTTTCACGCCCCCGATTCCTTCATGTGGGGCGTGCTTATCAAGTGCTGCGCGTGGAGTCGCTCTTTCGAGGGAGCCGTCTCGCTGTACCGCGAAATGGTTCGCCAACGGAAGGATATCACTCGGTTCATATACCCATCAGTGTTACGAGCCTGCTCTTGCTCGGGCAATCTCGGCGTGGGCGAAACCGTCCACGGGACGGTCGTTAAGTGTGGGCTGGATGGGGACGATGTGATTCTATCTTCATTGCTGTGTATGTACGGAGAAATGGGCTCGCTGCGGAATGCCGGGAAGGTGTTTGATGATATGTCGGGTAGAGATGTGGTGTCTTGGAGTTCGATGATCTCCAGTTATGTTGATAATGGGGATCCGAGCGGTGGGCTGGATGTGTTCCGTTTGATGCTTGTACAAGGTTTTGAGCCCGACTCAGTCACAATGATTGGCGTGGCTGAGGCTTGTGCCCAATTGGGTTCTTTGTGTTTGGCAAGGTTGATCCACGGACAAGTGGTGACAAGGAATATTGAAAGTGATGATGCAACACTGAATAACAGTCTTGTTGTAATGTACAGTAAATGTGGTGATCTGTCTAGCGCAGAGGTTCTCTTCAATATCGCCACTTGCCGGTCTGCTGCCTCATGGACTGCGATGATTTCGAGCTATAATCAGAGTGGGTGCTTTCGTGAAGCACTCGATGTTTTTCTAGAAATACAGGAGTCCCAGTGTAAAGCTAATTCAGTTACCATGATGGCTATTTTATGCTCTTGTGCAAGGTTGGGGTGGCTGAGAGAGGGGCAGTCAGTTCATTGTTTTGTCATTAGAAATGCTATAGATCCTGGATATGATTTTTTGGGGCCTGCATTTATAGAGTTCTACGCTGACTGTGGAAGAGTACATGATAGCAAGAAGACTTTCATGATAATTGAAGAGAGAGATGCTGTCTCGTGGAATATGCTCATAACAGTTTATGCACGAAAAGGATTTTTAGAGGAGGCTTTATCGACATTTTTACTGATGCGAGTACAGGGAATAATACCAGACTCATTCAGCTTAACAGTATCACTGTGGTCTTGCGGAAGCATGGGTTTTTCACAGCTTGGATGTCAAATTCATGGTTTTGTGATGAAGTCCCATTTTCAGAAGGGATTTGTACTAAATGCACTTACTGATATGTACTCAAAATGCAGTGATGTGGATTCTGCTTACAGAGTGTTTCTTGAGATCCAACAAAAAGATATTGTTACTTGGAATACAATGATTTGTGGATTTTGTCAGAATGGTTATTCTCTAGAAGCCATCCATCTTTTTGATAAAATGTACTCGAATGGCTTCATAATGGATGAAGTCAGCTTCCTTAGTGTAATTCAAGCTTGTTCACAATTAGGATACCTAGAAAAGGGTAAATGGGTTCACCATAAGCTCATCATCCATGGTGTAAGGAAAGATCTCTACATTGATACAGCTCTAACAGATATGTATGCCAAATCTGGAGACCTCAAATCTGCCCAATCAATTTTTGATAGTATGCCCGAGAAAACTGTAGTTTCATGGAGTGCCATGATAGCTGGTTATGGAACCCACGGTCAGATTGATATAGCCATCTCACTTTTCAACCAAATGGTGCAAATGGGGATACAACCAAATGATATCACCTTTATGAATATCCTATCGGCTTGCAGTCACACAGGATCTGTGGAGCACGGGAAGTTCTATTTCGGGTTAATGAATTCCCATGGAGTTGCTCCCAAGTTGGAACATTTTGCTTGTTTAATTGATCTTCTCAGTCGTTCCGGGAATCTCGACGAAGCATATTCAGTAATCTCTTCCATGCCTTTCCCTGCAGATTCTAGCATCTGGGGTGCCTTGATCAATGGTTGTCGTATTCATCAGAGAATGGACATTTTCCAAATTATTCAAAGGGATCTTTTAGATGTTGATACAGCCGATACAGGGTACTACACATTGTTATCTAATATACATGCGGAAGAAGGGAATTGGGTTCGATCGCGGAAATTAAGGTCGACAATGGAAAGCGCAGGTTTAAAGAAAGTCCCTGGATACAGCTTGATTGAACTTGGTAACAGAA
This sequence comes from Eucalyptus guilfoylei, assembly GCA_016097605.1. NCBI lineage: Eukaryota > Viridiplantae > Streptophyta > Magnoliopsida > Myrtales > Myrtaceae > Eucalyptus > Eucalyptus guilfoylei. The sequence goes on along the minus strand of CM027861.1, from coordinate 21,328,060 downwards.
CTTATAAATTTGGAGCAGGAGATATATCTGACTTGCAAATGGAGGAAATATGTAAACTACGAGAAAAAAATCTTCAAAATTTGGAACCGGAACAATGTTAGTTGGAGAATTATATTCCTAAGTGTCTATAACATCTACTTCCTTCATATTTCGCGCTGACATGCAAATCGACTCCTGTCTTCCTCTCTTGGCTATCTCTCTCCTTCTCAATAGAGAACTTCAATGGAGAACAAAGCAACTAATTCTTTCTGAGAGGAAGATAAATGCAGAAATCAAGACATCAAAGGGTGGGGTTTCTAATTCCTCCATAGAAGAAAGAGCTATTCTATGAGCCATTTTGCTAGTCTATATGCCTCGAGATTAGTAGTTGTTCTCCGAGGCCAGGTTACTGACCAATGAGGATGGCTTCTAGAAAGATTTCTAATGTTGCTAACAATACCAGCAATCAGCCAAGATGGGGTTTACAGAAGTAAGAGCATGAATTGAGTGCTCACGGATCACTCTCAAACATGACAGTACTCTGGCCTTTGTGCTGAACATGTTGGATGGTTAGCAGCAAATCAGTTTCTTCCGCTTGCAGCAAGAGGCTGCAGTTCAACTTGCTGCTGCTGCTGCGGCATCCAACAAAGTCTCATGATGATATCTGCAGCTAGAGCTGAAGCACCATTGTGTGGGGATGAAAGCATCATCCACATTAATCTTGGTAGTATCTCCTGTTGGAGGTACTCCAGGACTATTGATACATTGGATCTGCTAGGTAGGCCTCAAAATGGTATTCCTTCCATTAGCAAGCTCGTCCTAGGTGCCTGCAGTTGTTTTATGACGCCTTGAAATGTCTAGTCTTGTGTTTGGATCGATGAACTTATCACGAAGTTCCCACAATCTCCAATGCACAATGCCCCGGGAAGCTGTTTTGGGAGTTCAGTAAGCTTTGCTAGGAAATCTCTCCCCAGCAAGTGACTGCATATGAAGGCTCCAGCCTACCTGAACCCAAGTTATTATTATAGTTGCGGGACAGTTGCGCACAACATTAAGTATTATGTTGTTCTCTGTGTAACATGAAAGGACAGTATTCTTCTACATAAGACATGCCTTTTCAAGTTCGCTCTGGAGTGGTAGGTCCATTCAAAAATGGGTCTTCAGTGGCTCGCAAATTTTGCATAGGATATATTTTTCAATAGGCGAAATTTCTGGAAGAATAACCATATGACAGCATGCGGTTCTGTAGCCTTGTATAAGCGAACGAAGAATGAAACGAATATTAGTTACAGGTTTAACAAATGTACAGATTTCCACTCGTAGCTATCTGTGTCCTTCGCAATTCATTAACATATGCTGCGTGCGCATCTGGTTTTTCAAGATTTAGAATGTGTTTTTCTTTGGATTTTTGTGCAGAGGAAATGTAAAAAGAAGCAAAAAGGGGAAAAAAGAAAAACCTGAAACTTAGGAGTAGTGCCGAGACTTTTTACAGTATCGCATATAATTCATGCTTGACTTTATTCCACACTAAGAGATTCACAAGAAACTTTAGAATAGTTAAAAGGGCCGCACTAAATCCCCCCCTAAAATGGCTCCATCCATCCCTAGAAAATTTAAAGGACAAAATTACCCAAATCATGAGTTCCACTCCCCACCTTGTCTCTCTCATTAGCTCCTTGCATCTCTCCTTTTCTCCTTCTCTCTCTACCTGTTGCTCTGACCCATCAATCCTCGCCCTTCGAGCACAAAGCCTGCACTGCTCGGGTCGAGGTCATTCAACCAAAATCCTTCGGGCTATTTGCTTGGTGTTCCAAGGTCCAAGAGTAAAAATGCAACTAGAGATGCTTTGTGATTGGGCATTCTTCAAATGCGAGTCTTTCTTTAACCTCCATACTGAGAGTTCAACTCTGGTTCTTAGAATAATAGCTTATTTATATTATTTGTCCGGTTGAATTGTTCATGGTGTTAAAATTGATCCAATAATCGATTGCAACGTCAAATGAAAAATGACATCATTTTCCTTAAAAGAAAATATTGGGGAAAAATTGTTGAATGATAAAGGAGGTAGGGATTGCAAGTCTGGAGAGGTGGTCATAGGGTTGGAAGGATGCATGTTGAAGTTGGGACTGAGAGGGGGTGGGGTTGAGCGTGGCGGAGAGGATAGCTGCGACGACGAGTGTTGCGGGACAATGGTGGAGGTCAAGGGTGGTCTCATCGTTGGTGAATTGGTGGAGGGCAGATTTGGTAATGTGCAATGCTCAAAGGTACGTGGAGTGTGAGATTGAGAATTTCTCTCTTTCACGAAATGTTTTGTGCATCTCTTCCTCACCTTGCAACAAGACACCACTTTCTCTCTTTCACCCCTCGAGTGACAAGCCCCGAAGAACTACCTATTTTTCTCGACCAAATTTTTCTTATCATCTTCTCTTTGTAGGTTTTCACTGGATTTTGTCAAGCTACTTCATGAATGGCCACTATCAATTTAAGTGAGGGGCTCGACATTAGCTCATGGATACAGTTGTGAATATCACACACTTTGTTTTAGTGTAGCCAGAACGGGAGAGAGAGAGAGAAAGAGAGGAGGGGGCCTCCTGCCGGCCATTGTTAGGAGAAGGAAATAAAGAAACAAAATAGAGGTGGGCTGTTGAAGCACGAAGACTTGGTGGAGATAAAGAAGGCGAGGAATGAGATCCACAAGTCGGATAATTTCGTCCTTTCCATCCTCTTGGGGGTGGAGGAAGCCATAATTTTCAGGGATGAATTTAGAGTCACCGTAGTTGAAAGTGTGATAAAAGAAACTGTCTTTTCTGAAAAGTAAAAAAGGTATATATGATTTCCTGCGGTTATAATCACAAAAGATTTCGTCTACACTAAAAAAAAAGTTAAAATGGCGCTATTACATTTGGTTATGGCAATGGCTTTAAAAATTAAGGCCAGACCGTTGAAGAGTAAGTTCGCTTTTCAGCCTCGAATTAAATTTTTTGGCCAGCAATTGAATAGCGCTGTGCACTCAAAATCGGAAATTAACGTACAAGCCTTTTCTCTTCCAATTTTGTGTGTGGATTTTAGACAATTTTAAAATATAATTTTGAAGAATAGCCTTATGCTTATCTTAAAAATAAGAGATAAATGACACAAATAATCCATGAAATTCGGCTCAATGTGCGATGTAGTCCCTAAATTTTTAATTTTTCAATATAACTTCTAAACTTTAGCTTAATATTTAATGTTGTCCTTGGAGTTTTAATTTATTCAATGAGTCCCCAAACTTTTGGTAAATATTCAAATTAGTCGTAAACTATATGAAAATATTCAATTTTATCTTTCAATTAACTTAAGTTCAGAGATAATTTAAGGATTATATTGAATAAAGGGTTAATATCTTAAAAAACTCAAAATTGATATAACTGTGACAAATATACCCCAAATTATTTTTTTGACCAAAGAGAGAGAGGGAGAGAGAGTATTGTAGTTGGAAGTAACCGCTACTTTGTGGAGGCAAGCAGAAGAAAGTATTCCATCCAGTCAGATACCCCGACAGCCAGAAAGCAAAACTATTTTCAAATACCACAGCTCATTCATCCAAGAACACAACGAGAAACAGATAAACTTTATTCTATCTTCAGTCAAACAAATCGACAATCTAAAACACTTACACTTACAGAGAAAGAGGGGAAGAAAGAATAAACAAAAGCTTATGATTTTGTACATAAATGTAGGCCGAAGACACAGCAAGCCAGCTTTAGAGAGAGAGAGAGAGAGAGAGAGAATTGCGCTGCTGCTTGTCGCCAATCAAACTGTAGTTGGTACTACTATGGTCGTTGATACACGTATTTGGTCCTGGGATCCACAATAAGACCCTTGCCACCGTTCACTTCTAAATCGTGCCTGCACAAATAAACAAGTAAAGACCTTTATTTCTCTGACCTTTGTAATTAAATGGGCCAAGAAGATCCCTTCACATAGATCACGGCCAGTGCTACTAAATTTAATAGCCACAGAATGCCCTGACCATTTAAAAGCTTCCTGCAGTGCTTTGGGTTAAAAAAAATCAGCTAGTCAAATAAGTGCAACCTTGATCCCCAAAAGAACCAACGCTTTTGTTGTTATTGTAACAGTTCCAGTTCCAATCCAGTAATACATTGAAAGAGTTATGCGCATGCCATGAGTAAACATATGCAATTAGGTGCAAGCCATGAGTAAGTTGATGTCTATGCAGGGGTATCAAAATATGTAAAAAGATGGTACCGAGAACTTAACTGGAACACAAAATCGGGTATTGTCAACTGCTCACGAGGAACATATCTGAATAATTGCAGAAGTCGATCAACGTACACCACTTTCTTCCAAACCTAAAATTTAAATTATCAATGCTTTCACAAATGATAGATAGCTGACATATAAACAGGAAGAATTCAGACATACCACATTGTCTACAAACAACTGCAAGGCAAAAATTGTGGCCTTTAGGTGAAAAGTTGGGTGAAGAACATAGATTGCCTGCAAAAAGGCAGTGAAGGTTAATGTACTTACTACTACATATATGCATACATTCGCAGCAAAATCACATAATAAAGTACTGCATACATGCAAATTACGCTGGTGCTTACGACCGAGTATCTGTTGCATCCGCCTCATCCATCCCAGATCAGGTTGACTGCGAAAAATTGCATATGCAGTAAACAAAGTAGGTCACACACCAAATTGAAAACCTACAGTTCCATTTGCATACAAATGTGATCTCAGATATGTATCAGCTCACTCCACATCGAAGCAATCAATTTACTTCCTTTGCATGAATTTAATGTATTACTCATCTCATCCCATATTATCTATTTAATATACTAACCGAAATTCACCCCCACAGAGGATTTCCCACTATGTGTAAAGTCACGATAATGACTAGCAAGATGATTGCGCCAACAGTGAATAGAGAAAGACAACTCAATAGATGACTTCAAAGAGGATGGAAACTCTTTGCAAGGCTTTCATTAGAGCCTCTTTTTGGTAGAGCCTCTTTACTTAATCATAATGAAGCTTTCGCAGAGACTAATTATTCCATAGGTGTTGCAACTTTATTTAAGTAGGTTTGACACTTTTAAACTACTGATAGGCAATCCATAAGCCAAAATCATATAGAAAAGTTAGAAACATGGCAATTAAAAGACCCTATCCAAGCCCTTATACCTCACTGGCATTCATCACCAACATATCGTGTCATGATTATGGCCTTCAATAGAGTTTTGTTGCTCCATTTTTTTCTTTTTATAATCTCTTTCTAGGAGTAACATCGAGCTATGCTGCTTCAGAACTTCAAAATGTCTCTCGGTATTTTCTCGAGCTTGACTGAAAGTTACCGAGTCTAATTGTAACTGGTGCTGAATTCAATATAGTTACCACTAAGTGAGATCATTGATTCTAAACATATTTTAGATTTAAATTATTCACTTCTAATAATCTAGACTAAATAAATTCAAGACTTTTCCATTCTGTATGAGTTTTCATAACAATTTTCCTGATTATTTAGTCTCATCACACATACATGGATATCGAGTCAGTTGAGCAGTTAATAAAGTTGGAATAATCATGACAATGATGCTCCAGCAAAGCCAAATTTTGACTTGTGTCTACGACTTGACCCAATCGCACATCAGGACCATGCTGATCACAGTTCAGCACTTGCAAAGCTCATAATTATTCTGCAAGTCATTCCAAGTAAACAATACTTCATGATTTACATCTGTCACATGATAAGGTACTTACAGCTGCAAAGATGCCGCAGAATGGAAGTATACAATAGTGTAAGGTTTCTTTATCACCGCCTCAAATTCCTGAAAAACCATGATCACAAAATTTGAGTTAGTTTCATATCCTGTAAGTTCTAATTCAAAGCTTGAATAAATTATTCAACACCAAACTATGAACGAGCATTTTATTAGTGTCAGGGACGACATAAAGGTGACTAGCCTTGCATCAATCAGGGCAAACCACTGAACAGACCTAGTATTGTAACATTAATCAGCATGTTGTATTATATATATGTGTCCCTTTGCTCTGCAAAATCTAGATACAAGTGCCAGAAGTATAAGACAATGGATATGATACCCTGATAGGAATACTTTCAGTCAGCCCTAATAGAAAAGTGGTGATCAAAATAATCTCACAAGATATTACATGCTAAATGCATATATAATTAACTAACACAGAAACAGCTTTATGCAAGTTTATACAGGTTTATTTTGGTTTTCTTTTTCCACTGATCTAAGAAGCACATGAGCAACCAAATTTCTGAACAACCAGATTGAACAGCTTTTTCATAACACAAGGCGTATGTAATGGCCAGGTGTCAGTCATGTCAAAAGAACAAGTAACAGTTGTGAAACTGTAAAAACTAGCGCCTGTTACCTTTACAACATAGAGGACAAATCTTTCTAGATCAAGACAGCGCAGCAGAAAATGTGCTCCCACAACTACGATCACAGGGCGACCCTCACTGTCCACCCCACCTCGGTAACTGAAAACAGAAAATCCCATACTTAATCAGGAGATATGTAGTTTGGATGCAAGGGGATAAATTTCCTTCATCATCGTCATCTTCTCCTCTCTCTCTCTCTCTCTCTCATATGTGTGAATTATGGATCACCTTTAATCTCAACAGGGGAACCATGGAGAGAATTAAAAAGAAAATTGAAGATGGCAGAGCCACGACCTAAAGAAAAACTGCCTGATTGTCACAACAGCCGTTATGTTGAGGCACAACCCACCAACTAAACTAGTCTAAGCTTTCTTTCCTCTAATAAAGTTTAACCTAATTTATAGTTTACGGGAAGGAAAACTAAGCATAGAAAAAAGGAGTAGGAATAGATGCATACACAATCTTCATCTCTGCGATTTCGGATAGATTAACAGAATTGGCTTTAGAGAGGTATCTAGAATGAAGTGAGTATTCTTCAGCAACAGATAAAGAAGGTCCTCCGAGATCACCCAATCCAAGCAATCTAGCACAATTCCAGCCACTCTGTGCTTGGGCAGTTTTTTCCCATTGCTCCTTTCGCCGTTGATCTGGATCTTTAATTAATGACATGAAGGCAGGATCCAAGTATGAGTCCAAATATGAAGGATTCCTGTAAGACACAAGAAACTCAGTAAATTCAGTTGATACAAACAAATGAAGGACAAAGTCAAATGGAAAAAATCACAAACTTTACAATCAAAAGTACTTTAACCACAAGCAAGCACACCAAGTAAAGTGCCTTATATATGAAAGAGTAAGAAAACATTAGAGAAATGCTTTTCAACTTAATTTGTTGCAAGTTAAAATCCTAGAGAATCCTCCTTAAAAGCAGAAACAGATATATAAAAAGCTCCCATTAGAGAGAATCACAGAGAAGCAAATGAACAGCCTCCTTTAGACGACAGATGGTCTTTAACTCTCAAAACTGCTTTTTATTGAGGACCATAAGTAGAATTGCCTCTTCAGATGTCATAAGATGAAAACAAAGTCATATCATATAATATGTATTCCAAGAAAGCTGGATGTAGACAAGTCGTAACCTACTAAAAACAACATTGCCATCACATATCAGGTAAACCAACCTTCTAACCAAGCCAACATCACTGATGGGAGGATCCTCAGAGGCTCGTGGAGGTTTGGGTATAGCCTTCTTTGGCAAAGGCTTGATTCGGATTTTACGTTCGTCAATAATCGTCTCACCATTTTCATCTCCAACATCTGCAGGAAGCTTGGAAATGGCTACCTCTTCCTCGTGTTTATCTCGGGGAAAGTAAAGTGGAAGCAGTCTGCATTAGTAGTAAAAATGAGAACTACACAAGAAACAGAAGCATGGGGCAAAACAAAAAACAGAGATAGGACAAGGAAACCCAAAATTCATGTAGAGGCCTCATAACTGCTTGTGCATTTAATCTCAACTAAATTACAACAATCTACACACCTTTTATAGATCTCAGTGTCAACTGCAGTCGTGGTGCAAAATACAACTGCTTTGATTCTGTCCTTTTGCTTCTCAAGAAAACGACGAACAGTCCCTATAGGAGTAAACAGAACGCAGAACCACAAATTTAAGAGGGAATAATAACCCTTATACAGAATAAGCACCAACATAAGGAGAAAGAGTGCGGGCTTGATCTAGTGCAAAAGCTGAATCAACAACCTAAGGCAGTTAAGAGGCAAGTTGAGGAATATGTCATGATAGCCTGGTTTATTCTGGAAGCCAGAGTCGGATTTGTGGATCCCAGAGCCACCAGGGATGCTAGCCCACAAAATTAGCTTAAGAAGCACTTTCTTCCTTACTATAGAACTGCCGTGCATTTGCTTTTAGCTGACATGTTACTTCAGTTTTATGCATATCAAGTGAAATCAGCGAAGATGGAATTGCAGGATTATCTTTTGACTTCTAACGAGAACATAATCTGCCAACTTTTACTTAATGGAACTTATTTACCAGATTTGCCAGACAGAGAAAATTAAGCATAGGGCATGGATAGAAGAAAAAAGAGAAAACCGACAAAGAGGGAAGATGAAGAGCCAGCATTGGCAAATAGATGCCGTGGAGAAAAGGAAAGACAAAAAGAAAAAAGGAACTAGAAAGTAATACCACTTCAGTTCAATTCTTGATAGCATTTTTTTTCATTTTTTCTCTTTGCTAATACAATGGAATTCAGGCTCATATATATAAGCTTGTACTCGCTCTTTAATGTCCTATCACTACCTTTACATTTAGCAAAGCCTACAAATAACTCATTTGGAATGATGTCCAGCTATTGCCAGATGGAGATTAGCAAATTAATACAAGGAGATCATTCAACTACAGAGAATCTTTTTGTTGAAATAGTAGATACTCTTTTATCTTATCTGAGGTAGATATCCATTTTCTGAAAGATGTATTTTAAAAACTGATCATGCCAAATAACTTTTAGAACATTAAATGAGACCAAATTCTAATTGAAAAAATGGGGAAAGAAATTCGATGCAATTGAAAAGAAAATTATACAGGATCAGGACATAAAATTGTAAAATACTGGAAAAATTCTCACTTATAGCCACATGTGCTGCTGGCTCACGCGGATAGTTCTTTGAGTCTGTGTATATGCAACCCATGGCAATGCTGTATAGGATATGAGAAGAAAAGTAAGACAAACACTTCAAGTTTTCAAGTAAAAGAGGACTAAGGTCAAGGAAATAATACAGCTTCTAATCTGGCACAACCTTTGAAGCCCATTATCAATAAGAAGTTCAAGGCAAGAGCGGTAACAATGACTTAATGCATTCTCAGCAGCAGTATGATATTTCACAGCATATTTGGGACCAACAGTATGAATCACCCTCCTACAATCGAAAACAATTACATTAGTTAGCCACTTGATCGCATAATGCTAAAGTTTGATTAGAGTGAGGAATTTCACAAATATCTTTAAATGGCTGTGGTCAGCCTGTTCACTACACAAAAATATACCAACCTTGCTGGAAGATCATATGCGTTTGTAACTTTTGCCATTCCAGTCCGACATCCCCCCTATGCCCAAAGGATGCACATAAAAAGTCAAATCCACCATGCAATTTCATACATCTAGAGAAAACCTTCATTCCATGAAAAGAATGGCAAAGTTCTTGCTTTGCAAATATTCTAGCTAATCAAGGTGCAAGGTGATCTTGATGCCCATAAATTTCATGTTTCCCTAAGTTCTGTCCATATCAACTCAGCTTGACAATCAAATATAGTTGACAATGCCCGTAAGACCACAGATTCCAATCAACGCAGCACTACAGAACCAATAAAATTTCACTCACCAGTGTCGCACATTCTTCAGCGAGACCAGGCCCAGCAGCAGTATGTAAACCAGGACTACTGTGTGCTTCATCCATACTCTAACAATCATGAGAAGAGTAAACATGTCATGCCTTTTTCTCAGAAGAAAAAAATAGTCTTGTCGCTTGTTCAAATGAATACAAGGTCCAGTCACTGAACTCAGTTTGTTCCATACAATGCAATATTTCGTTAAAATGCATGTTTAAATATGAAGCCAATTGACCTGCAAGTACCGATAATAGGCATGTAGTGACTGAAAGGAAAACAAATATGACATATGCGATGAACAAACTATTAACCCATGAAGCTTTCACGTGATGCTCAAACATGTCTATCAATGAAGAACTTGCATCAAAGGATACAATAGTTGGCATCGATAATCCACAAAACAGAAGAACGGTTCGTTCGCATAGTTAGCAAATGGGACATACTTTGAAACTCAACTCCCTCACACACAGAGCCCTGAACAAGAATCAATCATGAACTTTTTTTTTCCCCAGGTGAGTGAGTTACTTTTATTAGCTTAGCTCAATACCACGAGAAGCAGAATAGTCCTACACAAGCCCAAAGCCAGCCCAACTCACCAGCACAAGACTCAAATCATACAAACAATAACACTCACCCAATATGGCCCAAAACCAGAACCAGAGAGCTCAAGTGATGCAACAGAAATCAAAGCAGAGAAACAACACCAGAATCAATCATAAACTTTAGCACTGCACAATCAGAAATTGCAAGTTTCATTGCATCCATCAGCAAAATTTCACAAACTCAATCAGAGGAGATGTTGTGCCGTAAATAAGAAGTCAAAAGGAATCACACAGCTGCATATTGCATTCTGACATGCAATCCTAAGTTTAGGTTCCCAGTTTAGGAGCAATTTCTTTATCCAGTTATGAGTATCATAAAAAAGAAGTAGTGTGAACAAGAAAGCAACAAATGAAAAGCTAGCCATCGTAATAACAAACCAAGGTTCTAACTAGCAGACAGCAAAAGAGTAATCACCTCGTTCGTAGAATTCACGACTGCATCCACCTCAAGATTCCATGGGTGTCCCCTCCACAGATATACCTTTGAGTTAACTTCATGTTGAACCGGAAACCTCGACATCGTCCCATTGCCAGTAATTTCAGAATATGACGTCAGAGGATCAGCAAAATATGAGTTAGAAAATGAAGGATCCCCATTTTCATAATCCAAGGACGATCTATATTCTGTATCACTCCACCTTGGAACCTGATCCAAACTCACTACATATTCCCCACTATCAGTTGGTAATCCACCGACAGCTGCGGCAGTGGCCACAGTACGGTACATTTTCTGCGTCGGAGACTAGACTCTCAACTCAAGTCACCAATGATCAGCTCTTCTGGATTAAAGAGCGGACAAGCACCCGTGAGCAAGCACCTCCTGAATTCAACTTCCAATAGCCCACACTATTTCACAATAAAAAAATAAAAAAATCCCCAGTCAACTATATTTCCCTGGTAACAACCAAAAAACCAAAAGGCAGAAAATAATTATGCAGGGCACGGGTTGCACACCACTTTAACCTCCCAATCTACCAAGTGCAATTCAAACAGACGCTTATTTTCACAGTCGTACTCCATAAATCAACAAAAGGCCGCAATTTGCAGAACTGATCGACACGTCCAAATCAACTAAACACCCAATTCAACAAACTCGATGCATTTCCGCCGCAAGAACGCCATCAAGCACCACTGACAACACGAATCCTACAGACACACATCGCTGGCGGCATCTCGGAGTTTGGAAACGCGGAACTCCGACAAAATTCCGGAGCTTGATCTGGCGGAAGCGCCCAAAGTCACAAAAAAACCCAAAAAAACCCAAAAACGAAAAGGCAATTCCTCCCCCCCCCACCCTCGTTTCCACCTCCGTGTTCGCACAACACAAGAGCCGCGACCAATCCTCGACCGCCACAACCCGCCGCTCTTTCGGCCCGAAATGGAAAGGGAAATCGACGATCAGCGCGACGTGATCGAACCGGAAGCAAGAGCGCGAGCGCGCGCACGGCCGAGCGGTGAGAGAAGCTCGGGGCTCACCGACCAGATTGCAGGAGGATTTGGGGACGATTTGGAACGGCGAACCCGTTCGTACGACCGGTTTCTGCTACAGGGGCGGTGGTGGTGACGATAATGGTGAGCTTGCAATTTCGCAATTGCAGAGCTCTGCTCCCCCACCTTTTCTCATCTGTATTTTGTCTTCTTTCCCATTGTTTTCGTTTGTTGTTTTCTCGGGAGGCCATTTCGCAAAATGAAAAAGAAAATTAGTGGGAAATAACAGGAAAAGCCCTCCGAAAGTCCCGAAATTTCTCTCCAGACCCTTGATTTTCATCCCGAATTTCACCTCCGTCGCTGAGGAAAGGGAAGGGAGAGACACAAGCAAATTGGGAAACTTCTTCTATAGTTTAGATTCAAAATAATACATCACCTAGATCCCGATCATATACTATGAAAGTAGAATAGATTGAAATAGGATGAAAATAGGGGGAAAAAAAGCATTTAATGCCAATGTGAGAGTTTGTTTTAGGTCCAATTTGATAGTTTGAGAGATGGTAAAATTGTGTCAATTACAAACAATTGATGTAGCGCTCAGTTTTGGCCCTTGACATAAACCAAGTTCGTAACATGGTGCCTATTATTAAATTGGACGATTGAGACACGTACAAATTGGAATTTGGATGAAAATAGATAAGAAGAATAGTAATCGACGACATTTAGGCTCTTGATAGCCTAAAGAGCACCTCAGTAATGGTCTCCACTACATCTCCAATTCCTTTGTCATCAACAATAAACGTTCTTTTTTCTTTACAGTGTAGTCCAGTGATACCTTAAGTTGGCTTTCTCAAGTCTCGGATTAAGCCCTCATCTCTACTTCAATTAAAGAAATATTACCCACGTCAGGATTTAATGATATAAAAGGAGCATGACTGTAGATGAGTGCACCTAGAGTGAGTCAATCGATGCTTTACATTTCTTCGGATGAAAAGATCACGAGCATTTTATCACTCGATTAACCTTTTCTAGATCGCGCATTTTTAACATCATTTGCAACACCATTTTGTAAGAAATTTATTGCCCTCCTCTCACGTGTTCTAAAGCACTCTTTCATAAGTTTTTCTCCTTTAGAATGGATTTTAGGTAGATAAAAATGTATGGTTAAAGAAAAAAAAAACCCTTAAACAATAGCATAACAATCTTTCTTCTCTTTTCATCGATCCACTTCTTATACATCTCTCTCTACCCTTTTTAATACCTCATTCAACTTTTTCCACCCGCGATAAGTTTGATACTAAACAAAAGAGCTAGTGCTACTATATTTTAACAAGGGATAAGTGCAATAAAAGTACTAAAACTTGTTACGAAAATGCATTTGAGTTCTAAAACTTGTAAAAAGTGCAATCAAATCATAAAACTTGTTAAATTGATTCAATTGAGTCTTAAAGTTAACACCGTCAAATTTATTAATAGAAAATGCCGACGTGGCGCAAACGTGGCATTTTAAATAATTTTTTTTTCCACATGGCTTTTTTAATTATTTTTTATTCAAAATTAGATTTAAAAACTAAAAAAGAAAAGTTAAAATTTATTTTAAAAAGCTGTTAAAAAAAAAACAAACAAACAAAATGGCAGCTCCTCTACCGCCGCCGCCGCCCATTGCCGGAGGGGCCGGCGACGGTCGCCGGCCTTAGGTGGAGGTCGTCGGCCGCCACCCAACCAAGGCGAGGCCCTGCCGGCCCCAGGTGAGGGCTGACAATCCTTGCTTGGCGCAGGGGAGGGTGCGTAGATCTGGGTGACCATGCGAGGGCCATCGAGGCCTCACCCAGGGCGAGCGACGGCCGCCAGCCCCTTATGAAGGCCAGCGTGCCCAGATCTCCTGGGGCCGGCGACTGTCGCCGACCCCTCCGACGATGGGCAGCGGTGGTAGCCCCTTCGACGATGGGGGCGGCGGCGGCGGCGATGGAGGAGCTTCCATTTCTCTTTTTTTTAATAGTTTTAAAAAAAATAAATTTTAGTTTTTAAATCTAATTTTAATAAAAAATAATTTTAAAAGCCACGTGGAAAATAAAAAATCATTTCAAATGCCACATCCGCGCCATGTCAATATTTCTGTTAATAAATTTGACGGTGTTAAATTTATGACTCAATTGAACCATTTGACAAGTTTTAGGACTTGATTGCATTTTTTGCAAGTTTTAAAACTCAATTGCATTTTCATAATAAATTTTAGGACTTCTATTGTATTTATCCCTTTTAACAACTATTGATTATTCTCTAATATGTAGATTTATAGTGAAAGTAACTTGTCCAAAAACATAGTGTGGAGACCAAGTTTGTCGCGGTGTTAAGGCTAATCCAAAAACACCATAGAAGGGCTAAATCGGTAGAAATTAATAGACTAAAGATTAAAGAAGCAAACAGATTGAAAGTCCCTAAGTCAGGGTTCATGTTGATTAGATAAGAATTTGAGAACGTTATTTTCTATATCAACATGATCTCAGAGGAATCTTTTCACGACAACTGAAACACTATTATATATTTGCCCTTAAAGACCGTGATCCTATAATGACATTTTCTTGTTTCCTCGAATGCAGACCAAAGTATTACAAATAAATCTTGTAAGCTATATCACATAGCACGTATATGAGAAACCCAAATATCCTAAAATATAATACTTTGTGAGGAAGTACATATTTCGATGTGAATGATTGGTTAAAAATTTGAGAGTGCTATCTTCTATTTTAACATGACTACAGGGAAATCTCTTTACGACAATCAAATCACCATCATATTTGTCTTTAAAAACTATGATCCCATTATGGCATTTTCTTATTTCCTTGAAAGCAGAAATCTTGTAATTTATAACCACAAAGCTCTTGTATGAGAAATTCAAATCCCCTAAAATATAATATTTTGCGAGGAATTATCACATTTTGGTGTGGATAATTGGATAAGAATTTTAGAGCGACATTTTCTATTTCAACATGACCATAGAGGAATCTCTTCACAGCAACCACATCACCATCATATTTGCCTTTAAAGACAATGATCTCATTATGACATTTTCCTATTTCTTTAAAAGTAGACCAAATATTATAAATAAAACTTGTAAGCTGTAATCTCAAAGCTTTCGTATGAGAAATCCAAATCCCCTGAAATATAATTTTTCGTGAGGAAGTACCATATTTTAATGTAAATGATTAGATAAGAATTTGAGGGTGCCATTTTTAATTTTAAGATTACCACAGGAGAATCTCTTCAGGCAACTAAATCAATATCATATTCGCCCTCAAAAACCGTAATCCCACTTTGACATTTTCCTATTTCCTTGAAAACAAACCAAAATATTACGAATAAATCTTATAAGTTATAGTCACATAACTCTTGTACGAGAAACTCAAATCCCCTAAATATAATACTTTATGAGAAAGTACCATATTTTGATGTGAATGATTGGATAAGTAAATCACCGTCACATTTGCCCTTAAAGACCGTGAACCCGTTGTGGCATTTTCCTATTTCCTCGAGAGCATACCAAAATATTACAAATAAATCTTATAAGCTATACATTTTACCCTTGCTCAATCAACCAAGGGTAAAATCATGAGGTCTGAGAGTAGAGAGGCTTGTTGTTCCAATTAAAAGAGTTCGTGTGGCCCCTAAGTAAATAGTTTAGGCATGTGGCACAATCTCGCAAGCCAATAAAAGAGATATTTTGGAGGGATTCATCTCTTTTGGCCAAATAAATGTATAAGTTACACTTTGCTTTAATGAAGTAGAAGTTAACATAGATGAAATAGGTATGACATCAACAAAGTTAAGTTGAATGACTCAATTTGCCAATAGGAGAAAGATTAAAATATGAGTTCAAAGAGAGACTTGTTGATGGAAGAAAGAGTTAGAAGAATAACTTTCCAAAGTAGCCTTTCTTTTTTCCAGTTGAATCACTAAAAAGTCAAGAAAATTAGTACATAAATTTGAAAACTAGTGTCCATTCTAAATATTAATAAACATGAAAAATATTTTGGACCCATCAAAACATTTAGTAAATTTCTATCATTGCTCAAATACAACAATCATATTAATTGATCGCATAACGTTTCTCACGTATTAATCCCAACCAAATTCTTACATGTTAATAAACGTAGGAATTTTTCAAATGTCATATTTCCTAAGGGGCTTAAGCTCACTGGGGGAATGTTGAGGTATTTTGACAAATATCTTGAAGTAGCTTTTGGCCAAATACCAACCTTGGAAATGCTAAAAGCTCAAAACTACTTTTACCCTGCATTCCGAAATAGCATTTGCGAAATGCTGAGACTATGATTAAAATATTTTTTCCTTCCAAAATTACTCTCACTAATTCTTTAAGTTTTTTATTTTGCCCCTTTTGTAGTTGTTCCTCTTCTTTGCTAGATTCTTTAGTTTGGTCGGAAAGGGCTGGCGAGGGGTTGACAAGTGCCCAATGAAAAATTGACGGGGGTCGTGCGACCCAAGCGACCGCCGCTAGAGGTCAGGCGACCTCAGTCGACCATCGCCAGCACTAGATTTTGGCTCACCAGCGGCCGAAGCCCTTCGCCGAGAGTCAACAAAGGGTTTTCAGGTTTTTTAATAAAAAATATAAAAAATGTATCCAAAGCCCATTGCAAGAGTTCTTTTACCAAACATTACTCAAACCTAAAGTGACTTTGCAAAGACTCTTTACCAAATGCAATTTACATTTTCTCAAATAGCTTTCACCTTTAGCATTTGCATTACGCTCAATGTCCATTCTCAAAGCCGAACCAAACCCATCCTAAGAAAAGCTAACTAATGGGATCGATCTTCCGGGCTGACGAGGAGGAGAGGAGTGATCAAAATCTTGGGCTTGCAATCAAACACCATGCGCGTCCAGTGCGCGTGGGCGTAATCAATTTCACTCGCCAATCCCCCGGTCACGCTCGCGGCCCAAGAGACTAGACGTGTACACATCGCGGCCGCTCAGCCCGAAGCTTTCCCCACCCGAGAACCGCCCACTTTCACTGGTTTATAAAACCCCCGAAATCCACGCTTTATCCTCCATCACTATTTCCCCTTCCAATCATCGCCTCTCCCCTCTTCCTTTAAAAAGTCGTCGTCCTCTTCGATCCTCGCTCCTCCATCTTCAACCGCGACCCACCCACCCCCGGCCAGATGGATCCGACCCACGACGCCCACTCTCAGTCGCAAGGCCACGGCCACGGCCACGGCCACCACAAGCCCGACAACAGCGAGCTCATGGCCAGCGCCAAGGTCGTGGCGGAGGCCGCCAGGTACACCTTCAGCCACGAGACCGACAAGATCGACCGGTCCAGGGTCGCCGGAGCCGCCTCCGACATCCTCGACGCCGCCTGCCACTACGGCAAGCTCGAGGAGAAGAGCTACGGCAAGTACGTGGAGAAGGCCGAGGGATACCTCCACCAGTACGGCTCCTCCAACTCCTCATCCGCCGCCGGCCACCACGCCCCGCACGCGGAAGCCCCTGCCGCCACCGCCGGCCACCACGCCCCGCACGGGGAAGCACCTGCCGCCGAGGCGCCGCACCACCACTCGTCGGGCCACTCCGGGGGCGAGGAGCAGTCCGGGAGCGGCGGGGGGTACGGGGATTACATTAAGATGGCCCAGGGGTTCCTCGGCTCCGGCGGCCAGGAGCATTCCGGGAGCGGGAGCGGCGGGGGTTACGGGGACTACATGAAAATGGCTCAGGGCTTTCTCAAGAAGTAGCGTGATCGTTAGATAAAATAAAACCCTCAGTTAGTCTGCCATGTGTTTGGGCTATGTTTCTCTCTGTTTTCTCTCTGTTTATGTTGTTCGTGCTTGTGTTGACGTGTGAATCGTGATTGTAATCGGCCGGATCGTATGTTTTAACTGATGTGTTCTGATCGTTCGAAATATTTCGATTCCTTGCTTGATTTCTCGTTCGTCCGTCGCGTTGTCGAGGCCGATTCGTGGATGATGCGATTCGCGAAAACGATTAGTGATCATCCGGGCCGGAGGAGGATCTGGGAAGATTTTCTTGCGGTTTCGTGGAGGCGAGGGGCTCGATTTGTTGAACGGGTCAAGGATGGGCGAAAGGTAGCGAATGGATGGGCGATCAGGAAAAGAATTAAAAAAAAAAAGAAAAAAAAATTGGATAAAAAGGGGGATTTATATGGTGGCCGCACCGCCACCACACGGAGTGGGAGGCCACTACCGAGAGCGACGTGTCGGTGGTTGCATTAATGTCTGGGAGCGGCAACTGTGCTGACGTTGATCCCCCAAAAAAGCTGAAAAAAAGCTGCACACGGATAATGCCTATGCCTTGCTTGCTTTGCGAGGAGCTATTGACCGCCCGGGACCCATTAGATGGTAGTATTAAACTGGTCTAATACCAAGAAACTACCCAAATTAGTGAACTTGTGATAAATTTGTATCAAATTATCCAAATTCATACAATTGCGATAAATTTATTAGTTTTTATCAAATTTTACTATTAAATTATTGAGTATGATGACATGCAATGAATTAACGAGTGTACGAATTTAAGATTTTATAATTTATTTATCGCGTGTGTATCAATTTATCACAAATTTATTAATTTTGAATTTTTTATAATTAAAAAATTAATTTATAATAAATTTATCACAAGTATATTAATTTAAGATTTTTTGTGATATTAATTCTATTAAATTCATACTAGAAAAGTTGTTGGGAGGCAAGGAAAATGGGATCGTGGAAGATGAATGTGAAGAAGGAAAGAGAGGTGAAGAGATGCTTTCTTTCTTCCTCGGTTATTTTTTCGAGTGTAATCTCTAATGAAAAATATAGCCCAGTAATAAGCTCCGATTGTGATGAATCCTGTGATGTATGGGTGATGGGTATGTCACGCAATTTGAGTCTTAAACTCCTGCGCTCGCTATGAATGCATAAGTATGTAAAGAGTACATGTGTTAAGCTATTGAAAAAGTAGTAACGCCTCAAGAGGTTAGAGCAAGGCCTAATTGAAGATGATTAGAATTATTGATTGATACTGTTTTCAAATTCTTCATATCTTATTCGGAATAATACTGATGCTGTAAGATCGTCTTAGATCTTATTTGCTATAAATTAGTCTCCCAAAAGGAACACGCTTCCCGTCTTTTAAAATTACTGGGGCGGACGGACCTAAGAGGGGGTTGGTGGTGGCCCATCCCTAATTCCATAATCTTTCTTAATTGAAAGGAAAAAGGTTCGAAAGATTATACAAGTTACTTTAAGGAAGGAAAATTTTGTGATTTGACCTCTCTGAAGCTTGAATTCTCAATCCGCCTTTGCTTAAAACTTGCACCACACAATACTTTGATTGATTATGTGCAAGAAAAGGGATGTGAATGAGAACGAAGAAGAAATTCCGGGACTTGAAAAACGATGCTGGAGACAAACTTCAGGGCTCGCAACTGTAATTCCGCGTTTCCTCAGGGACCACTTCGCATCATCACGCAAATTCCGCTATCCCAAGGAACGGGTGCAGCATGTGGGGCTCATGCCACGTCGTTTCGTAGTATCTCCTGCCGAATCGTTTACCAAAATTTTTTTTTTTTTGGGGTCGTTTTTGGTATTATTTTCTGTGGGGATAGATGTGAGGGGCGGAGAGGCCGAGAGAGACGAGAGGCCACCGTCCTTCGATCGCCTCTTCCAATCTCCGCGCCGATTCCCCTTTTTCTCCTTCCTCTGCAAATCCTGCAATCGCCGCAATCTTCTTTCTCTCTCTCTCTCTCTGTGTCTCACTCCAATTCGAGGTAATTCTCGCGTTTTCAATTCGGGGGCTTTTCCGATCTTTTTCGCAGGCGGCCCCCATCTCATTTTCGAGATTCCGCGAAATCGTTCGCTCCAGTTTATAGGCTTCGCTCCTGTGAGGATCGTGCGTCGGTTTGTGTTGATGAATTCGGTGGACGTGGCCGTGTGTTGTCCGCGATCGCAACTCGCGTCGTACTTTTTGATGCATTAAAGGAGCTGCTGAATCATTGACATGTCGTTGGTTTTTTTTTTCATAATGGCGGGCGTGTTTTTGCGATTTTTTTTTTTTTTTTTTTTTGCGAATTAGTAATGTAGGCGATGTATTTTCGTGATCTCAGCTGGCTTTAATGGTCTGTTTATTCATAGTTGGTTGCAAGTTCCAAAATTTAATCACTGGATGCGGTTCTTCTGTCAGGAGGATAAGAACTATGGTAGAATTAGAGAGATAGGGTGGCTTGAGAATGCGGTCGCATATAATTTGGCGGGTAGCTCGTGAACATCAGTGTGGCTTTGAGAGATTGCCGCCGCCAATAGGAAATGCATGCTTATTACCTTTTTTCCGGTCCAATGAAATCAATGGCAGTTTATAAATCGGGATAAGCAGGGGAGCAGTGTGACTTTTCTTGATGGCATTGCAGTTGTTCTAGAGAATAATGTCTGTTAAGCTGTCATCATCTTGTGCTTTTTGGTGAATGTTTACCATTTCGTCTGAGCATGAGAAGACTGGATCACTTGGAGCGTGATCCGATATTCCCCATTAGTTCCATTGCATTTTCGTATGGAAACTGTAGTCATCAAAAATAAAATATCATGAGTAGTATGCATGAGGTTGACTGTTTTCCTTGCATTTAATTCAGGTCGGGTTTGGACGAACAAAGCTGTTGCCTCATCAGTGAGTTGGAGAAGGGAGCTGATAGAGAAACTTACAGGCTGTATTCTGCTCGACATTTTACCTTTGAGAGTTTCTTAGGTTAGATGGCATGCAATTCGCGGTTATAGCCTTTAGGAAATTCCTCCTTGAGCAAATTATTGGATTGTTGCGATGTGGAAGTTTACGTCAAATGTCATTTCAAGCATCGGATTGAAAAAAAGCTCTAGTGAGCCAACTCGAGTATGTCAGGAGTGCTCAGATGATGAAGTTGCTTCAAATGTGAGCAGGGATGAAGGCTTGGAATGCCCTATATGCTGGGAGTCATTCAATATTGTTGAGAATGTGCCGTATGTCCTATTGTGTGGCCATACACTCTGCAAGAACTGTGTCCTCGCCCTTCAATCAGCTCTTTTGAATTTTCCAGGACAACAAATTAAGATACCCTTTCTCATTTCCTGTCCCTGGTGCCACTTGTTGTCATTAAGGTGGATTCATAGGGGGAACCTAAAGTTCCCTCGCAAGAACTTCTTCCTTCTTTGGATGGTCGAGAGCTTGAATGGGGACCGGACCAAGTTTGCTTCCAGTTTCTCTCTTGAACATCAATCAGTTAGCTCTCCAAGGCGCAATCTACCTCTTGGAAATCGATCTGGCAACGGTAGCCTCAGAAGGCAGCCAAGTTCTCGAAATTCTGGGCAATTGTCCCAGATGGAAAATGTCGGCGGCAGTTCCAATGGGCAGCATTCCCCTTTCCCTAAATCTCTGGATATATTCATTGACATTATGTCTAAGTTCCCATTGGTTATCGTGTTTCTCCTGATTCTGTTTTTCGTGCTGCCCAGTTGCGCTGTCATCTTGCTCCTGTATCTTCTGCTCACTATTCTTTTTGCAATACCCTCGTTTTTGGTATTGTACTTTGCATACCCTGTTTTGGGATGGCTAGTGAAGGAGATAACATCGTGAGATTTAGGTTTTCAATCACGAAGCCTGGGATCCTGCCTGTTCAAGATGTGATGTAGTTGGCTGTTTTCTCTGCAGTGGCCATGCCAATTGATTCACGTTGTTGCTTCACCTATTTGAGTAGCTTTTTATAGAGTGGAAGTTTGAGGTGTTTCTTGGAAATGTATCTATTGCATTTGGGAAGAGGTTGTTATTTATTTCAATGGCATTGATTGCACTAAGCAGCTGGTGGTACAATCTAAGTCTGTTATATGTTGATGTACATGAGGTGCAATAAGGGTATCCAAAAGGTCGTTCACTCCATGATGGAGATATAGCTAGGGACAGCACTTGTATGGATGTTTTATTGCAACTTTTCTACATATTGCGCTGGCTATGCCGCAATTTTTGTTCTACTATTGCTGGCTCTTCATTATGGGCTAATGTGTTTAGTGAAATAGTAAAATGTACTGCTGTACAACCCCCACCCCCACCCCCAACAACAAAAAACACCAAAATTTAGTCTTGGGTGATGAAATTTATCATATACACTGTTACCTTAACAGCAAATGATAAGAAGCGGTCATGTAACATATTGCAAACTCAAACTGTACGAAGGTATTCTTGTGATCATACTGAGAGAAACGAATAGGAAGGAGTATATTTTACATCCGCAGCTTCGAGTATTTTGGGAGAGGCAGTTCAGGGCTGACGATTTCTAACCCAGAAACGTGTAATCGGAAGTTTCCAAGTGGTTGTGGGTCTATTTGGCTTATCTCTAGCCTTCAACTCTTCACTCCTTTGCCTTTCCTCTGCCTGTGCTCTCGCGGCAGCTGTGATCAGTTCAATCCTCTCCATCTGGGTCTGATATGTTTTCGATGCTTCATCTCTTTGTTTCTTCAGTTCACTCTGGATGGACCGATGTGTTTGCGATGCTTTGGCTTTTTTTCTCTCCAGTTCTCGCGATGCTTTGGCATTTTTTCTCTCCAGTTCCCTCTGCAGCCACATTATAAAGAATATAGGAAGAGAAAAAAAAAAAACCTATATTTGATAACTAACTGCGACCTGGTAGCTTTAACCGAACCTGCGTCTCGTCCAATTTGCGTTTGGCCTTTAGCTTCTTTCGGCTCTCCCACGTAGCTATAACTGATATCAGGTTGTCGTAACTGGGAAAAAGAAACTGTGTTAAGGGAAATTGGTTGGAACTTTTTGACCGAGATGTTTCAGCCAATGAGCAATTCATTTTCTCCAAGAGAGGCAAAGATGATACTGAATTAACTAATAAAAAGCTGACCTTTCCTTGATCCAAAACAACTCCCGTCTCATCCAGTCCTCCGCATTCAATTCGCTTCCATTGGTGGTGGGAAGCGGCTCGGTCGATGGGAACTCGGCTGTCATAGTGGTGACCTTCTTGAACTGTTTATCAGCTGATAAGGAGGCCTTCTTGATGAAAGGGGATGGTTTTGGCTGTGTGGGTGCTCCTCCTTTGGCGTCCTCGGTGCTTTCCAAGAGCTTCTAGGCAAATCTAGGACGTTTTTGCACGGGTTGTGCGGGACGGGTTATCGGTATTTTTCTGTCTAGGCTCTTTATTGATTCTTCACCTGTCGATGTAAGAAACTTAGGTTCCTATCAGTTGACGCCACATAGAATCTTTTATAAGTGCACTTTTCTTCTATTAGTGGGCAAGATCATCCCAGATGCCGTACCAGTTTCTAGTTGCGTCAATACGTTATGCCTTTTCGACTTGGCCTTAGTTAAGGTGCTCTCAGGGGCCCGGACTCATTGGGCTGCGGTAGGGTGTGGTGGGATTTTCGATCTTGATGGCTGCAAAGGCTGCGGCAGCCACGTCTTCGCCTCCAGGTCCATCACTCCAGCACATTTGTTTGGTGAATTGTCTCTGCAACCAGCTTTGGCTTTTGAAGGCTAATCACCATGTTTAGACTTCATCAGTGACATGAAAGCGGATTTATTAGATAGATTTTTATAGATATGTGTTGGAAATTAATCCAAAGAAAACACAAACTGTTTGTTGTAATCAGAACATCAATGCAAAGAAGATGATAACAACTTTATAATATCATTCCCTTTACAAATCTTGGAGATGAAGAAAATAAGATATAACATAAAATTGGAGGTGAGGTACGGATATCCGAATCTCCTTAAGGCGATTAGTTCCTCGCCAAAGGTCTTTCCGCAGATTCACGAACTATGCCTCCCAAGATACAACACTCGAACTGTTTGGACAAGACTACGCAAATAGGACTCAATTGAACCGTTCAATTGAACCAGCACACTCAGAAAAAACATAAGAGTAGAAAAGTATATCAAAGCCTTTTTGGAATTGAGTCGGGAAAACCAAAACCCAAAACCGTAATGAAGCTCTATGCTCCCATCTATTTATAGAGATTTTTAGTTCATGTACTGAAGAGATACATGAATTAAATAGACGCATATATCCACGAAATTCATGAATCAAGAGATACATGAATTCAAAAGATTCATGAATCCAAAGATACATGAATTCAAGATATTCGTGTACTCAATAACTACATGAACTAAAATATACATGAATATAGAAAATTCATGAACTCAATAGATACGTGAACATAAAAGATTAGGAAATTCATGAATCCAAAAGAGATACGTGAATAGAAAAGACGTATCTTAATTTATTGGCTTTTGTTGATCCATTAACCATAATTATAACCATAATTACAACAATATGGACATGGTAAAATGACTTTTCTCTTTAATGAAAGAACTAGTGCTTTTAGCAACAAGGTATTTGCTAAGCAGCACTAAGCGAATGACATATTAGTAAACCAAGTTTGAATTACCTCCTTTGAAAGATCGAGTTTTCTGGGCTGGTGTCTTTTCTGTCCTTGATGTTGCCGGTTCCTTCTGCCTTTGAAAGATCGAGTCTTTTGGGCTGGTGTCTCTGTCCTTGATGTTGCTGGTTCCTTCTGTGAGAGAGAGAGAGAGAGAGAGAGAGAGAGAGAGAGAGAGAGAGAGAGAGAGAGAGAGAGAGAGAGAGAGAAGAAGAGACTTGATGACTTCTGTGATACGTAGGAGTTTTGCAAGCAAAGTTCATATGCTTTGCATGCAAAGCCTGGTTTGGATCTTCTCGGCAGCCAACATAAGGTCAAGCAAAGTATTCTCTCTCTGCATGCCTCTGCCGCATTTTGACTTACTTTCTGCTGAAGGAAGAGAGAACTTTCTCTAACTTTTGTGCCCTTTTCTATTGTGCTCTCTTTTGCAAAACGAAGCACCCTAAAGCCTTAAAGCCATCCAAGATTTTGCACAGCGGTATGTTACCAGAACTTATGGCAGAAGAACAATGAAACTCTTTTTAGGTTTGTCTAAAAGGTTGGAGCGCACTCCAAAATTCCCCGTTAGTTCCATTGCATTTTGGTATGGAAACTGTAGTCATTGAAAGTAAAATATCATGAGTAGTATGCATAAGGTTAACTGTTTTCCATGTGTTTAATTCAGGTCGGGTTTGGACAGACAAAGCTGTTGCCACACCTGTGAGTCGGAGAAGGGAGCTGATAGAGAAACTTACAGGCTGTATTCTGCTCAAGATTCTTCCTTTGAGAGTTTCTTAGGTTAGATGGCATGCAATTCGCAGTTATGGCCTTTAGGACCTTCATCCTCGAGCAAATTATTTGATTGTTGCGATGTGGAAGTTTATGTTAAATGTGATTTCAAGCATCGGATTGAAAAAAAGCTCCAGTGAGCCAACTCAAGTATGTCAGGAGTGCTCAGATGAGGTTGCTTCAAATGTGAGCAGGGATGAAGGCTTGGAATGCCCCATATGCGGGGAGTCATTCAATATTGTTGAGAATGTGCCTTATGTTCTATCGTGCAGCCATACACTCTGCAAGAACTGTGTCCTCGCCCTTCAATCAGCTCTTTTGAATTTTCCGGGACAACAAATTAAGAAACCCTTTCTTATTTCCTGTCCCAGGTGCCACTTGTTGTCATTAAGGTGGATTTATAGGGGGAACCTAAAAATCCCACGCAAGAACTTCTTCCTTCTTTGGATGGTCGAGAGCTTGAATGGGGACCGGACCAAGTTCACTTCCAATTTCTCTCTTGAACATCAATCAGTTAGCTCTCCAAGGCACAATCTAGCTATTGGAAATCAATCTGGCAATGGTAGCCTCAGAAGGCAGCCAAGTTCTCGAAATTCCAGGCAATTGTCCCAGATGGAAAATGTCGGTTGCAGTTCCGATGGACAGCATTCCCTTTTCCTTAAATCTCTGGATGTATTCATTGACATTATGTCTAAGTTCCCATTGGTTATCGTGTTTCTACTGATTTTGTTTTCTGTGCTGCCCACTTGCGCTGTCATCTTGCTTCTGTATCTTCTGCTCACTATTCCTTTTGCGATACCCTCGTTTTTGGTATTGTACTTTGCATACCCTGTTTTGGGATGGCTGGTGAAGGAGATACCATCATGAGATTTAGGTTTTCAATGATGATGCCTGGGATCCTGCCCCTTCAAGACGTGATGTAGTTGGCTGTCTTCTCTGCAGTGGCCATGCGAATTGATTCAGGTTGTTGCTTCTCCTATTTGATTAGTTTTTATAGAGTGGAAGTTTGAGATGTTTCTTGGAAATGTATCAATTGCATTTGGGAAGAGGTTGTCATTTATTTCAATGGCATTGATTGCACTAAGCAGTTGGTGGTACAATCTAAGTCTATCCTATGTGGATGTATAGGAGGTGCAATAAGGGTATCCAAAAGGTCACTTTCTTGGCGGCCATAGTGGAGATATAGATAGGGACAGTACGGTTTTCCTTTTTTTTTCAAGGATAGAGAGGGACAGTACTTGTATGGATGTTTTATTGCAACTTTTCTGCATATTGCACTGGCTATGCTTCGATTTTTGTTCTACTATTGCTGGCTCTTCATTATGGGCTAATGTGTTTAGTGACATAGTAAAATGTGCTGCTGTATTTTCTTTACGTGTTCCTTTTGCTTCCCCCCACCTTCCTCCCCCCCCAATTTAGTCTTGGGTGATGAAAGTACCTTCACAGGAAAGGGTAAGAAGCGGCCATGTAACATCTTGCAAACTCAAAACCGTACAAAGGTATTCTCATGACCACACCAAGAGAAGTGGATAGGAAGGAATATATTTTACATCCACAGTTTCGAGTATTTTGGGAGAGTCAGTTCAGGGCTGACGATTTCAGAAGCAGAAACATGTAGTCAGAAGTTTCCCAGTGGTTCCGAGTCTATCTGCTTTATCTTGGGCCATCAACTCTTCCCTCCTTTGCCTTTCCTGTGCCTGTGCTCTTGCTGTGGCCACGATCAGTTCAATCCATTGCATCCTGGTTTGATATGTTTTCGATGCTTGTGTTCTTTTTCTCTCCAGTTCACTCTGCAGCCACATTACAAATAATATAAGAAGAGTGAAAGAAACCTTAATTTTATATCTAACTGCAAACTGTTAGCTTCGACTGAACCTCTGTCGCGTCCAATTTGCGTCTGGCCTTTTTCTTCTTCTGGGTCTCCCAAGATGCTATAACTGAGTTCAGGTTGTCGTAACTGGGAAAAAGAAACTGTGTTAAGGGAAATTGGTTGGAACTTTTTCACCTAGATGTTTCAGGCAGTGGGCAATTCTTTTTCTCCGAGAGAGACGAAGATGATACTGAATCAACTAATAAAAAGCTGACCTATTCTTTATCCTAGACAGCTCCTGGCTCAACCAGGCATCCGCTTTCGATTCGCTTCCAGGAATTGCCGAACTTTGCCTAGTTTTGATTTCGGGTGGCGGTGGAGCTGTGGATTTGATGGTGGGAAGCGGTTTGGACGATGAGATCTCAGGTTTTATACTGGTGACCTTCTTGAACTGTTTATCAGCTGATGAGGAGGCCCTCTTCATGGAAGGGGATGGTTTTGGCGGTGTGGGTGCTCCTTCTTTGGCGTCCTCGGTGCTTTCCAAGAGCTTCTCGGCCAAAGTTGGACGTTTTTGCACAGGTTGGGTGGTACCGGTTATCGGTATTTCTCTATCTAGGCTCTTTATTGATTCTTCACCTGTCAACGTAAGAACCCTTATTTCCCATCAGGGGACACCACAGAGAATCTTTTAAGAGTGCAGTTCCCTTTAATTAGTGGGCAAGATCATCTCAGATGTTGTATCAGTTTCTAGTTTCGTTGATACGTTTTGCCTTTTGGACTTGGCCTTGGTTAAGGTGCTCTTTGGGCCCGCACTCGTTGGGTTGCGGTTGGGTATGGTGGATTCTTCGATCCTGTCGACTGCCAAGGCTGCGGCAGCCACGGCAGTGGCTAGTTCGCCTTCGCCTTCAGGTCCATCTTTCCGGCTCATTTGTTTGGTGAAATTGTCTCTGCAACCAGCTTTGGCTTTTGTTATCCGCAAGACCTTGATGAAGGCTAATTACCATATTTAGACTTCGACGGTGACATGAAAGCGGATTTGTTCAATAGATTATTATAGATATGAAAGTGGTAAAATGACTATCTTTATTGAAAGAATTAGTGCTTTTAGCAACAAGGTATTTGCTAAATCGAACCTTAAATCGAAAAATTTTGCATTCCAATGGCAGCGCTAAGTGAATGACATACTATTAAACTAAGTTTGAATTACCTCCTTTGAAAGATCGAATCTTTTGGGCTGGTATCTTTCAGTCGTTGATGTTGCTGGTTCCTTCTGCCTTCTCTTGTCCTACACCAGAGAATTTTAACCTAGCAGAGAATAGCTACAATTTGGTTAATACATGACCTATGACTGACATAATTTGATTTTCTGAGGTCCGACATCCAAAGATAAATCATAGTCTGCAATATGTATAGCTGATTTAAGATTTGAGAGAGAGAGAGAGAGAAAAGAAGAAGAAGAAGAAGAAGAAGAAGAAGAAGAACACACTGAGGCTACCTCGTTTGGTTAAGCAACTGCTCCATTGAATCGGTGATGCAAGTCGAGCAAGATGGAATTCATGGTGGGTGTTACATGAAGGACAACCCCAAGAGAGATTTAAGGTTTGTTTAACTAGATGACGTCTGTGATACGGAGGAGTGTTGCAAGCAAAGTTCAATATGCTTTGCATGCAAAGCCTGGTTTGGATCTTCTCGACAGCCAAACTTAAGCCCAAGCAAAGTATCATCTCTGTGCATGCCACTGCCGCATTTTGACTTACTTTCTGCTGAAGGAAGACAATCCTTTCTTGAACTTTTGTGCCCTTTTTCTTGTGCTCTCTTTTGTAAAACGAAGCACCCTAAAGCCTTAAAGCCATCCAAGATTTTGCACAGCGGTATGTTACAGGAACTTATGGCAGAAGAACAATGATACTCTTTTTAGGTTTGTCTAAAAGGTTGGAGCGTGAGAAGACTGAATCACTTGGAGCGCGCTCCAAAATTCCCCGTTATTTCCAGTGCATTTTCGCATGGAAACTGTAGTTATTGAAAGTAAAATATCATGAGAAGTATGCATAAGGTTAACTGTTTTCCCTGTGTTTAATTCAGATCGGGTGTGGACAAACAAAGCATTGCCTCACCAGTGAGTCAGAGAAGGGAGCTAGTAAAGAAACTTACAGGCTTTATTCCGCGCAAGATTTTTTCTTTGAGAGTTTCTTAGGTTAGGTGGCATGTGATTTGCGGTAATGGACTTTAGGAATTCCCTCCTCAAGCAAATTATTTGACTGTTGCGATGTGGAAGTTTGCATCAAATGTCATTTCAAGCATTGGATTGAAAAAAAGATCCAGTGAGCCAACTCGAATATGTCAGGAGTGCTCAGATGATGAGGTTGCTTCAAATGCAAACAGGGAGGAAAGCTTGGAATGCTGCATATGCTGGGCGTCATTCAATATTGTTGAGAATGTGCCGTATGTCCTATTGTGTGGCCATACACTCTGCAAGAACTGTGTCCTCGCCCTTCAATCAGCTCTTTTGAATTTTCCGGGACAACAAATTGAGATACCGTTTCTCATTTCCTGCCCATGGTGCCGCTTGTTGTCATTAAGGTGGATTCATATGGGGAGCCCAAGGTTCCCTCGCAAGAACTTCTTCCATCTTTGGATGGTTGAGAGCTCGAATGGGGACCGGACCAAGTTTACTTCCAGTTATTCTCTTGAACATCAATCAATTAGCTCTCCAAAGTGCAATCTACCTCTTGCAATTCAATCCAGCAATGGTAGCCTCAGAAGGCAGCCAAGTTCTCGAAATTCCAGGCAATTGTCCCAGATGGAAAATGTCAGTCGCAGTCCCGATGGGCAGCATTCCCCTTTCCCTAAATCTCTGAATATAATCATTGACATTATGTATAAGTTCCCATTGGTTATTGTGTTTCTCCTGATTCTGTTTTTTGCTGCCGGGTTGCGCAGTCATCTTGCTCCTGTATCTTCTGCTCACTATTCCTTTTGCGATACCCTCGTTTTTGTTTTTTTACTTTGCATACCCTGTTTTGGGATGGCGGGTGAAGGAGATAACATCGTGGGATTTACGTTTTCAATCATGAAGACTGGGATCCCGCCCCTTCAAGACGTGATGCAGTTGGCTGTCTTCTCTGCAGTGGTCATGCGAATTGATTCAGGTTGTTGTTTCACCTATTTGATTAGCCTTTTTTATAAAGGGGAAGTTTTGAGATGTTTCTTGGAATTGTGTCTATTGTATTTGGGAAGAGGTTGTCATTTATTTCAATGGCATTGTTTGCACTAAGCAGCTGGTGGTACAATCTAAGTCTATTCTATGTTAATGCATAAGAGGTGCAATAAGGGTATCCAAAAGGTCGTTCACTTTCTCGGCGGCCACAGTGGAGATATAGATAGGGACGGTACTTTTATGGATGTTTTATCGCATCTTTTCTGCATATTGCACTGGCTATGCGGCAATTTTTGTTTTACTATTGCTGGCTCTTCACTATCTGTGCTACTGTGTCTAGGGAAATAGTTAGACGTGCTGCTGTATTTTCTCTACATGCTCTTTATGTTTCTTTTTTCCCCTTGTGAATAGTCTTGGTTGATGAAATTTGTCATATCCGCCGGTACCCTAACAGCGAATAATGAGAAGCGGCCATGTAAAATCTTGCAAACTCAGACTGTACAAATGTATTCTCGTGATCACATCGAGAGAAAACAATAGGAAGGAAGGAATATATTTTACATCCGCATTTCGATTATTTTAGGAGAGCCAGTTCAGGGCTGGCGATTTTAGAAGCAGAGACATTTGGTCGGAAGTTTCCTAGTGATTCTGATTCTATCTGCTTTTTCTTGGGCCTTCAACTCTTCATTTCTTTGCCTTTCCTCTGCTTGTTTTCTCGCTGTGGCCACGAAATTTTCAATCCTGTCCATCTCGGTCCGATATGTTTTCAATGCGTTGGCTCTCTTCTTCTCGATTTCACCCTGCATCCATATTACAAAGAATATAGGAAGAGTAAGAAAAACCTTGAATTTATACCAAACTGCGAACCGATAGCTTCAACCGAACCTCTGTCTCGACTCTTTTGCTTTTGGCCTTTTTCTTCTTCTGGGTCTCCCACGTGTTTATGGTTGAGTTCAGATTGGCGTACCTGGGAAAAAGAAACTGTGTTAAGGGAAATTGGCGGGAACATTTTGACCGTGATGTTTGAGCCAAAGAGCGATTCTTTTTCTCCGAGAGAGACGAAGATGATACTGAATCAAACTAATAAAGAGCCCACCTTTCGTTGATCCTAGACATCTCCTCTCTGAACCAGACATCCGCTTTCGGTTCGCCTCCAGGAATTGCCGAACTTTGCCCAGTTTTGAGCTGGCGTGGCGGCGGAGGTGGTGGTTTGATGATGGGAAGCGGTTCGGACGTCCGGGACGGCAAGATCTCAGGTTTCATGCTGGTGACCTTCTCGAACTGTTTATCAGCTGATGCGGAGGCCTTCTTGAAGGAAGGGGATGGTTTTGGCGGTGTGGGTGCTCCTTCTTCGGCGTCCTCGGTGCTTTCCAAGAGCTTCTCGGCAAAACTACGACGTTTTTGCACGGGTTGGGCGGTACCGGTTATGGGTATCTTTGTTGATTCTTCACCTGTCAATAAAAGGACCCTTTTTTCCCATCAGGTGACACCACACAGGGTCTTTCGTTAGTGCACTTTTCTTTAATTAGTGCGCAAGATCGGCCCAGATGCTGTACCAGTTTCTGGTCGCCTTGATGTAGATTGCCTTTTGGACTTGGCCCTGGTTAAGGAGCTCTCAGGGCCCGGACTCATTGGGCTTCGGTCGGGTGGGGCGGAATCTTGGATCCTCTCGACTGCCACGGCTGCAGCAGCCACGGCAGCCGCCACTTCGTCTTCGTCGGCGGGTTCATCACTCCGGCTCATTTGTTTGGTGAATTGTCTCTGCAACCAGCTCTGGCTTCTCTTATCTGCAAGACCTTGATGAAGGCTAATCACCATGTTTAGACTTTGACAGTGACATGGAAGCGGATTTATTATATATATTATTATAGCTACGAACATGGTAAAATGTCTCCTCTTTAATGAAAGAACTCGTGCTTTTAGTAACAAGGTATTTGCTAAATCGAATCTTAAATCGAAAATTTCTTTGTTCCAATGGCAGCGCTAAGCGAATGACATATTAGAAAACCAAGTTTGAATTACCTCCTTTGAGAGACGGAGTCTTTTGGGCTGGTATCTTTCTGTCCTTAATGTCGCTGGTTCCTTCTGCCTTTTCTTGTCCTACACCGGAGGATTTTAACCTGGCAGAGAATAACTACAATCTGGTTAATACATGACCTATGACTAACATAAATTGATTTTCTGAGGTCTGACATCCAAAGATAAATCATAGTCTGCGATATGTATGGCTGATTTAAGAGCATGGCATTCAAATGAAACTTGCCACGACATGATCATCAAGAGAGAGAGAACAAAAAAGAAGAGATTGAGGATACCTCGTTTGCTTAAGCAACTGCTCCATTGAGTCAGTGATGCGGATTGAGCAAGAATTTGGAATTCATGGTGGGTGTTATATGAAGGACAACCCCGTGACAAATTTAAGGTTTATTTAACTTGATGATATGTCTGTGATACGCAGGAGTGTCGCAAGCAAAGTTAAATATGCTTTGCATGCAAAGCCTGGCTTGGATCTTCTCGGCAAGCCAACATAAGGCCAAGCAAAGTATTCTTTCTCTGCATGCCTCTGCTGCCTTTTGACTTCCTTTCTGCTGAAGGAACAGCATGCTTTCTCTAACTTTTGTGCCCTTTTTCTTGTGCTTTCTTTTGCAAAACGAAGCACCCTAAAGCCTTGAAGCCATCTAAGATTTTGCGTAGCTTTTAGTTTTTAAAAGAAGGTAAGCTTTTTCAGTCTGTTACAGGAATTTATGGCAGAAAAACAATGAAACTCTTTTTAGTCTTGTCTAAAAGAAGATGTGATTTGTTAATGCAATTAATTTAAAACTCTCTTCAAGTCTGGCTTGGATCCCTAGCCTAAAAGTTGCAAACAACAGGAAATGTACAGAAAAAAGGGGACCTCCATTGGGGGTTATACCAAGTCAAACCGAGGATAACCCTTCCGAGTATGGGGAGATATGTGAGTTAGTAAGATTTACTTATATCATGCTGAGAAACTCGCCAACGGAATAGTGAAACTTACAGACACCAAATTAGGAAAAATAATCGTCACCGGTCGAAATTTACCATTTTCTATCACGGAATTGTAGGGTCCTGCCATAACTTTTAATTGAATGCCATTCAAGTCCTACATTAATACTACATTATAGATTCAAACCAAAGTCATGTAAATAGGTGTCATGAAAACGTCTTAAGTAAATTCAACTTGCAGATTTGCTGCAAGATACTAAGATCCACGATATTCCTAACTAAAAGAAGGGCAAAACAGAAAAGTGTTATCTCCTAAACCTAACAACTTAAGCTTTGTTACATGCAGGAGCCTTGAAGCCTTGCAGCCTTGCAAAGACAATTGAATCGGCCACCACATGGATCGGTTGCGATGGGTCCACAGTGGTTGGATTAAGTTCGGGAATGTCGGATGAGTTGGTGAGCTTCAGCGGGGTCCCATTGAGAAGCAACACATCACTTCGAATGTTACCATCTTTTGGCGTCAAGTGGTACTCCTCTCTTTGGGCATGACTGCCTGAAGCTATCTTCTTCTGGTGACTAGGACTGGAGTCCGGATCATCGACTATGGAAACGTCAAAGGAGGTCGAGTTTGACATGTTGATTAGGACCACGGTCACCCCAGGCTGCAGATGCAGAATTCATGATGCAGAAATTATAAGCAGATACATCCGCAGTAATGTGACAATACAGAATGTTTCTCTACAGTTTGCATTAGTCTT
This sequence comes from Eucalyptus guilfoylei, assembly GCA_016097605.1. NCBI lineage: Eukaryota > Viridiplantae > Streptophyta > Magnoliopsida > Myrtales > Myrtaceae > Eucalyptus > Eucalyptus guilfoylei. The sequence continues at coordinate 21,294,365 of CM027861.1, read as the reverse complement.
CCCAGTAGTTTCATGGGACACCATGTGGTGCCACCCCCTTGAAATAAATAAAATCGAATCAAAGTATCCAAAGAATCGACTAAAGCTCCTAGTATTAATTGACCCATCTAATCTGCAATGAAAAAAATTAAAGTACACAAAAGAGCCGGGGTAAACACTTTTTGTATGGACAAAGTACATGTTTACGAAGAATTCAATACCGTGTTCCTTGAACAATGAGCATATGCACGCAAGTATGGAGAGCCGCTGTGAGTGGTCGAAAGAACCTCCTTTCCCATGAGGCGATGCCACAGAAGTGCTCTGTCAAGGGAGAAAAAACAGAAGAAAAGGAGAATAAATTTGTGGAACAACTCTCATGGAGATCTTCTGTTTTGGTTGCTAACTCAAACAAAATAAAGTAGTAAGAGGCTGACCCATAAAAGTCCGGGTTGGGAATGAATGTTGTGGTGTTGAGAAGAGCATAGTTCCCTCCAATCAAGGCTTGTCTGCAGAATACCTTGTGGTTGAATCTAGATGTCATCCCTAGTTGGTCCAAGTACCTAAATTTCATATATCCTTGAAGTTCACATCCTCCCTTTTCTTTGTATAGTTGAATGCATGAATATGAAAATCTACTTTCGGAGCATTAGTTCATGCCAGAAGCCCTTATAAAAGTAAGGTCATACCAGAAGCCATTGGCGAAGGTATTTGATACATCTTTGCCTCCACTATTATAAGCCCCTCCAGCTTCTCCGACCCACGGTGCGGTCCAAGGCCCAAATTTCTGAACCGTATCCGAGACGTCTTTGTATGTCGTATCAATCTGATCTAGGTAAGATGGATCTTGAACCTTGTTGATTAGCGTTGGGTCGACACCTGCACCATTTAACTTAATCAAAAGATACTAAGAAATCTCGGTTCTGTTCATGTTCAATATAAGAACTTGCTATGTTGTTACCTGCGCCGAGATTGTATATGTGGTGGGTCACTCCATCAACAACACCCGGTCCAGTGGCCTTAAGAAAGGTCTCGAACCATTTCCTGTCATAGAACCCGGCAGGACCCAGAACCTTGGGCCGCAATGCCTGGTCGGGGTACAATTTCGTCAGGAATTTCTTCATCTTAACAATGTCCTCCGCGTACTGTTCGGCCGTCAGTCTCCCAGAGACCCCAGACCCACACAGCTCATTTCCTAGGAAGGAGCATGTTAAAGTCATGACAGGATCCAACCATGCAAGTTTTGCAGGAATATGGACATCAATGGCTTATATATGGCCTCTCACCTAGCTCATAGGAATCGATCTTGTAACCTTTGTGGTGCGTGTACCGCATCAGATGGCGGGCGTTGCCGTTTTTCCACTTCCCGACGTAAAGGTTGTCGGATTGCTTGGACCTCATCCTTCCATTGAGGGCATTCAAGCCAAACGTTACCAGAGCACTGCAACGTCACAACAAGAGCAAGTAATCACATTTTACTTTTCGACACCTTTCGGGACTGGTACTTGTCTAAGGAGGCAGAAGCAATACCCTGTTTGGTTGAACAAGTGATTGAGCTGGTCCCATCTCTCCGTGCGGAGGCAACCCTCGCTGAATCCAAACATGCCGCCGTCCTCCTTCTTGAACTCGGGGCATTTCTTGTTGTGCGAATGCGTATGCTCGTACACGACCTGGTCTTGCAACGAGCCTCCAACTCGTATTCTCAGAGGGTTAAACGCTGCAATTCGCGAGGATAACGAAACCTTACAGTCACGAGATGCACAACAATGAAATTCTCTCCAGTTTGGACTTGGACCAGATACTCAGCCTATAGTTATGGGATGATAACTTGCTACCCAAGACTGAATTGAATTTCATACAAGTTTCTTTACAGAGTTCAGAACGTCTTCAGCAGTATCCAAATTCCATATAAGTCTCTTGACAACAATATACTTTTCAATTACCATATTTCATGCTACTCGATGCATCTAGAGGGGGCTGCACGTATACTTTTTATGAAAGTTTACACATAATAATCAGATTATAAATTGTTATCGATACATGAAAAGGATTTACGATGTTTGCTTAGTTATTGCACATTACTTGATGTCATATTATTCTTATCCTCGTATGAAAATAGAGAAAAAAAAGGATCGTATACTTTGCTTGAAATCAACATCAACCCTTCAAATTCTCATGGGGTTGCTTCCTTCTTTACATGCATTACTTATCCAATTCAAAGATATTTGTGCACAACTTAACTATAAAGAAATTTCGTGTCATCATAATTTTTCAATGAATTTGACATTTCATCGATTGTTTAGCGCACTAAATGTGATTAGCCATGTAATGCTAACATAGTTTCCCTTCCTATATTCTTTTAGTACAAATAGGAAGAACAAAAAAACTATTGTATATAAATAAACATGTATGCGTTCTTAACCAGTTATGAAGTTTACTTTAACTATTGAAAAGTACAAAGTAAAAATAAGAAAAGAAATTAAGAAATTCTTCTGATATAAATCCATGTTTTTTTTTTCGGTGAGGAAAGTATTTAATAAAAGGACCTCAAACTTTGAGTAATTGCACGAAAGTCCATGAGAGTTGATAATGAAGGTTTGTCACCACCCATTACCACGGAAAAAACTATGAACTTCATATAGTTGAAATAATCAGGTCATTCCTTAATTCCATCTCTGTTTTAAAATCGAATTTAGATTTGTTCAATCATAATATAAATCTAAGTCCTTTTTTTTTTCCCAAAGGAGATCAAATTTGCAAAAGTTTATTTCTTTATTCTTTTAATTTCCTTTTCCCTATTCGTCTTTACACCAACGCCCATGCTATTTTATTTACTAGTTTAACATAAGGATAATCCAATAAGCAATTGTATAAACTAACTCAACAAAAATAATATGGGACGTTAGTAACTACAGATCGAAACTATATCTAATCGACCAATAATAAAAGTCGTGTATGCTAAATTAGGAACGAATCTATAGATACAACACTAAAACCAGATAAACATATTAAATAACTTTATTCTTACCTTACCAAAAAAAAAAACATATTAAATAACTTTTAGCAGATAAACTAATGAGAATGAAATTTACCTTTAATAGCATTGGAGAGGATCTTATTATCTAAATCCTGTCACACCACATTCACAAACACCCACAAAACAAAAGGTGTTTATTTTCCGAGTTTACATATTCCCAAAAAGGAAAAAGAGTTAAAGGTATTTTCGTGGAAAATAAGAATACCAGATTGAGAATGCCGGCCAGTCCCCAAGGACATTGGCCGTAGTCGCACTTGTCGGACGGCCACCAGTCCAGGGTGGCGCATATAAAGCTGTCGTCTGTCGCAGCAATGGAGGCCCCTCCTTTCACCACCACCTTCACATTATCTGCTGAAGACGACGACGACGAGAGCAGCGAGGAGAGAAGGAGAAGAGAAACCCAACCAAGCCCTACCTTGGACTCCATCGTCGATTGCTAAACAAGAAACTTTAGAGCATCCCATCATGTATTTATAAATACCCTTGAAAAGATCGGCAACGGCATGTCTGATAATTGTTATCCTACAGGAAGTTGTTTTGATGTTAGCCCGTGTTGTCATATCTTCTGTTTCATGCATATCCTCATGCATATCCAGATAGATATGCCTCGAAACTCTACTTATTCCACGGAAGAGATTATTACCGCTGTATTTTAAATCTCGTTTTCATTATCTTTTTCTTTGAAATATTTGCGTCGGTCGCAATCACAGTGGATACAGTTCGGTTTTTTGTTATTTGAGGCGGTTCTCTATTGAGTAGAGAAAATACTCAATTATCAAATAACAAAAAGGCAGCATGAATTTAAACAAAATCAAGTTGAAAATAGAGATAAGGTGAAAAATATTAAGAAAAAAGAGTTTGAATACCATTAGCCAGATTGCAAATTCAATCTTCTTCTTCTTTTTTTACTTATTGTCTTATTAAAAACATCTATCTTTGTATTGGTTCGTTTTACTCCTTTCAAAAAAGAATTAAGTCAATTAATTTATTCTGTAAATTTTATCCATTTACTGAATTAAATTGCTCGAATATTTGTTATAACTTATCCCCGGGAAAGAATCAACAATTTTAGTTCAAGTGGACTATCAAACTAGTTTACATTGTTCGGTTCTTATGTGAATAGATTTTCTTGACTGAAGTAAGCTAATACTTAATTAAGTGAAGTCCAAAAACATAATGTATAAACTAGCGAAAAGTTATTTTTTGTATAAGCTAGGATCTTTTGATATTTATATGTTTTGATCTCATCGTAAATTTATGTTACTGAAGCAAGTAGGATAGATGACTACATACGTGTTCTAAATGAAGTGAGTTTCTAAGTACAATTTATTCACTTAATGAAAAGAGATATTCTCTAAATTATTAAAAAATTATTTAGTAGGAAGATATATTTTTAGCTTGCTTGATTTTCCCATTTAATTCATAAATTGGTTGGAATTATTTATTTACACTATAAAAAAACTATACTTCAAATTGGGATTATTTTCTGTGCTATAATTATGTCGTCCATTCTAAATAACTTCAAGTTAAATACATGGATTCACTATCATAAGTAATATTTGAAATTACCTAATACACTATTGTGCACTTTCTTCAACCTTAAAGCAAACAATCATCAGAACCAAGGGAATTAAATTCAATATGTTGAAACTTGATTGAATAGGTAATTAGATGACGAATTTCTGCGTGCCATATTGTGATTTTAAATTAAAGTGTCATATGTAGAGATAAGAAGTTTCACCAATTGTTTATAGTAAATATAGTGTCCCTTTTACATTAGATTGTCTAAAAAAGGTATTTCGAGATATTTCAATCTTTATCCCTTTTCTTAATTTCAAATGCAAATTATGGGAACTTGAAACCAAAACAGATCGGCATTAGGGACGGACTATGAATTTGTTACCATATGTTCTATCTATATGCATTTTCAATCTTTATCCCTTTTCTCAATTTCAAATGCAAATAATGGGAACTTGAAACCAAAACAGATCGGCATTAGGGACGGACTATGAATTTGTTACCATATGTTCTATCTATATGCATTTTCTCAAATTTATGTCAACATATATCTGTTTTCCGGCATCAGTTTTTCTCCCAAAAACAAAACAAAAAAAAGGTAAGGGAAATTGTGCTTTCATTGAGAGTCGAACTCAAGACCTCCCGCTTACTAAACGGGTGCTCTAACCAACTGAGCTATGAAAACTTGGACGTTACATTCTCTTTACTAATAAATTAATTATTAAATACAGTTATCCTTAGATAAACACGCAAAGGCTCAAAACCTGGTAGCGAAGCGATGTGATATAGGACGAAAACTAATGGCGCGATTATTTCAAGAAAAATTTCACCGTTTAAGGAAAATGTGTTACAAATTTATTTTTCTAACTTTAAACATGCATATTTTTTTAAGTAAATGATTTTCCATTTATTAATGATTTTCAACAAGTCAAACACGTGAAAATTTGTAAAATTGGTTCGCGAAAATATAGGAATATATGTGTGCTCTTGGGCATAGAATCTTTTACCTATCTGTAGGTGCTTTTCTAATGAAACTCCCATTATGGATCTGGAGATGACAATTAGTGGTACTTCTCGCTTTGTTTGCAATTTTTTCAACTTTCCCCAATGCACACTCTTAAAAAATGGTGTGACCGGTTCATTCCTTGTCTAACCTTTGTGCTCGAGAGCCGACAAGAAAATGCCGCTACGAGACCACAAAAACGATGCTTTCTTGCCACACGAGATGCGCCCATTTTCAGTATATCTGCTGGGTAGAGACACACAACCACCCTATTAACAGTTCAATGTCAATATATATATATATATATATTCAGCGATGCCCAAATGTCACAAGCATTTGTAGGATACGGTGTGCGCGACACCTCATCGGCTCGCGCTGCAGTAAACTAAAGTTTAAACAAAGGTGATTTCCCTGAATCTTAATTATAATAATAAAAAGTGAAGAGAAGTTGAGACCAAATTTAGGAGAAATTTATCAAAAAAAAAATCCCTAAATCTATCGTAATCGTACCAATTCGATCATAAACTTATTTTTTTGATGAATTGAGTCTCAATCATTTTGTAATTTTGTCAATTCAATCAATTCGGTCAAATTTAACAAGTCGCACTGGCAACAAATTTTTAAGTAATATTTTATTTTTCCAAATTATTTTATTAATTTTTTTTTTTATTTTTTTCTCTCTCTATTTTTTTTCCTCGCGACCAGCCAGAGGGAGGATTGGCTACTTACCGAACTAAGGCAATTGGGCGAGCTCGCCTCGCCGTCATTGGGTTTGGCAAGAAGAGTCCCTACTAAATCTAGCAAGGGCTCGCCTTGGTCCGGCAATTGGCTAGAGGGGAGGGTCGACCAATCACTGGACTGAGGTGACCAAGTGAGCTCACATCGCTATCCCAGGCAAGCCCCTATTGGATCTGGCAAGGGCTCGCCTAGCTAATCGACAAGCTCACCTCACAATCGCAAGACAAGCCCTTGCCAGATCCAACGAAGGGCACCTCGCCATTGCTAGGTCTGGCGTGGTGAGTCCCCATCGAATTTGGTGAGGACTTGCCAAGCGATAACGAGGCAAGCTCGCTCGGCCACCTCAATTCGGTGACTAGCTAGCCTTCGCCTCTGGCCGATTGCCGAAGCTAAAGGGAGAAGGAGGGAAGAGGGGGAAAAAAAGATAGAAAAAAAGGAAAAAGAGATAAAATTTTTTTTTAATAAAATAACTTGTAAATATAAAATAATATTAAAAAAATTGTCTCCGGCACCAACTGATTGCCACGTCACCGACCAAATTTGAACTGGTACAATTGCATAAAATTTAAGACTTAATTGGCCAAAAAAATAAATTTAAATCTGAATTAACACAATTACAATAAATTCAAGACTTTTTTGGTAATTTTCTCCCAAACTTAGTTAACCACTTGGGAGTAGTAACATCGACAAGTTCTTTCACTAGTAGCTGTAAGTACAATGTCTCGATCACTTCAAATGATGATATTGGATTGGACTGATAAAATACATCGCAAGTTCCCCACCTCAAAAGATAATGAGAATTGAAGATGATGATTAGCGTCGCTTGAGCTATATGAACAAAATCAATAACCCTATTGCACAAAAATATTGCGTAACGAACATTACCATTTGGCTTGCATCAACTAATCATACTAGTTTCCCCATCTATAGACACGATCCTATGTAATCAAAAGCTCGTCGTTCTCTTCAACTAAAACAGAAATTCTGAGTCAGAAAGTTCAAGGACTCTGTGAACTCCGATTGGCTTTACACCTGGTCGGAATGAGTTCCCTTCGATGTACCTGCACAACATGCAGATAATCATAAAATTGGTGCCAGGAGTCGCAAAGTTGGAGGACATCAAGCAAATGAGAGATTCCGATCACGTGCAAAAAGGGACTCACATTTCTTTCAAGAATGGGTGTTTGTAGAAAGCATCAGGAATTCTTCCGGAAAATTGATTGTGATCCAAATATCTGAGATCAACAAAGAAACTCGACATGAAAAAGTTGCAAATAGATTAAAGTAAAAAAAAAATGTCATTGTTTTAGTTAGCTCATGATAAGATGGCAATAATGCTCACGCGTTGATATAATTAGAAGAAAATGACAAAGTTAAAGCTCAAAAAATCCTACATACCAAAAACAAGTCAAATGGTGTATATAGAAGACAACCGAGAAGTCAACCTCAAGAAGAGGAAAGGTTCATTGGCTCTTTACTTCGAGTATTCATTAAGCAAAAGCATTCCAGGAAATATTATTAAAAAAGCAAACCATTAGACATCCAACCTGATAATGGGATTGAGCGTAAATGACATTTATATTACATAATATTGATAGTCTTTCTTTTACTCTCTGTTCTTTCATGTCTCTGATACACTAAAACAGTTTCTCTTCACTGACAAAGTTCCATTACCTACATCACACAGCTATCGTATACACCATTCAATGTGTCTAAACAACATTGCTTTACAGCACTACTACTAATATTGCCAAAGAAATGACTAGTGTTCTAAAATATAAGGCATATCCACATACAAAACTGACTAGTCATGATTATAAACCTTTTTTAAATGAATCCTCCTGGCAATCCAAAGCGTTATAAGTACGGAAAAGGCAACTTACAAGAATGTTAGTTTAGGAATACGAGCAATTTCGGTTGGTATAATTCCTGACATTTTGTTGTAGGACAAATACCTGCAACCGACAGAGCAATCAATGCCATGACAGACTTAGGGTAAGAAAAGTAGATCCAAAACAGCACGATATGAACTGATGGGTATTTTAGATGTTTACGCATATAAAAAGAAAACAACAATGATGAGAGGCGCCACATGATACTTACAAGATTTCCAAGTTGGTGACATTAGCAAGTTGTGCTGGAATACCTCCAGTAAAATAGTTGTTATTCAGATAACTGTCATATTCAGAATTTCACATGGAATGAGTTTGTTAAAAGCAAAATCATACCAAGCTTCCACGGTTAATAACAACAAACTTGCCAGCAATTGTACTTACAAGTTCCTCAAAGCTGGAAAGCAGCCTTCATTTCGTGTCAGTTCCCTCAAAGTACCTACCAAATGATTGTTACCAACATCCCTATGGAAACGAAATTTAGCAATGGGATTAATAACAAGTAAGAATAAAATTAGTGCTCTATTAAAAGATTTTCTAATGAAAAGAAAAATTTACAGGTGACGCAGATTTGGCAAGTTGCATAATCCTGGCGGAATTCGTCCCGCCAAACGGTTCTCTTGCAGATAGAGATATCGAAGTTCAGGAAGATTAGCAAGCTCCGCAGGAATTTCCCCCTTAAAGTTATTGAAGCTAAGATATCTGCAGAAACTTTGGCTTGTCAGGCACATAGGAAGGTAAGAAGTAGCACAAAGTGAAGTGCCCTTGTTAAAACAATCCACTATCACCTTGCAGGGTACAACATAACCATTTTCCTCATAGCCACAGAGGAGAAATAACTTACAAATGCGTCAGACTCTTCAGTTCACCAATCTCTGGAGGAATCACATCTTGCAGCTTATTCCATCGCAAGTTGCTGGCGACAAAACAGAGATTCAGTGAAATCACTTAAAGGTACGGATACAATATACAGTGACCGGTGCATTAAAAAAATCCCAAGGAAGGCTGTTCCCTGTGAAAATTATCATATGGCAGTCATAACGCCTCTAAACCTCAACAGGTAGTCCACTGATGCTCACTGGACATGATGTTCTACTATATGGAGCCAAACAGCATTAAAAAATTTGCTGCAGCATTGAAGCAAAGCAAAAATAAGGAATTATTCGTCCATAAGCCAACAATCTTACAGAATTTTGAGACGCTTCAACCGTCCAATCTGAGGAGGAATAGGTCCAGTCAATTTGTTGTTATGGAGATCCCTGCCAATGGAGACAGACATATCAGTTGATAATATGATAATAGATAACCTAATTGTGCTGTGCAATTAGGACACAGAAAAGTTAAGGACTTGACACTCTGTTTTTTTCAGAAAAAACTCTAGTCTCCTCATATGTTGTTTAAGATATAGTAATTTATAAGTGGAACTGTGGAACAACAAATGTATGCACTGGTGCAATTTTAATAGGAAACCAAGTCATCATAATTTCAGCACTTTAGTATCTTGGATCATGGTACAAATTCACACGTTACACGTTTAGTGAACTAAACTCATGACCGAAAGAAGCAGCAATGACACACGGGAACTTACAGGCTAGTCAGATCCAGCAAATTAGTAACAGCTGTTGGAAAAGGCCCTACTATCGAGACTGCATAGACCTCCCTGTAGGAAAAAACCAGTCAAGTCCAACATATAGACATGAATCAAACCAATCTATCTGATCACGCGAATGGCGAAGCATATAATTCGAACCACAAAAATGAGATCAACAGAACCCCACTAACGGCCAATTCACAAGAAATCCCAAATGGAGAACAATCGTAAGCTTACAATTCAGTCACGACCCTATAATCTCCCTGGGAGGAGCACGTCACGCCAGACCAAGGCGGAAGATCGCCGTCGCCGCACGGATCATCCCCGACCCACGAGTACACCACCCTCCACCCGAGCGACGCCTTAATCTCGTTCAATGCCTTCACTGCAACCACATTTCAATCGAAGCCCCGCGTTAATTTTTTTTTTTTTAAAAAAAAAAAAGAGAAAAAACCAAGAACTGCCTAAATTCACCAAGGTTCACCACCAGCACATTTAGAAAAAAGCATTCGCAGTATTTGAGAAGTTCGCACTGAAAACACAACAGGCAATCAATCAAGCAGGAGGAATGACCCTCGGCTCTACCCCCAAAACATCCCAATTTTAGCTAACTTCAACTAGAGAGGAACGAACGAAGCTCCGGCCAAATCCAAGCACCGGCTAGAGGATAACAGAGGAAGACAAAAGCGGGAAATCCGAAGCGAGAGATCGCGCGGGAATCAACCACCGGTGATCTGGTTTTTACCGTCACGCTTGAGGGTTTTGGAGAGGGCGACGGCGGAGAACAGCAACGGCGAGACGAGGATCGCGAGGATCGCGAGCGGGAAGCGCGCCATGAGACGGGGGCGCGCTCAGATCTGCGGAGGCGAGGGATTGACGCCGAAAGGGAGATCGATCTTCTTCCTCTTCTCCTTCGTCTTCTTCTTCTTCTTCTTCTTCTTCTTCTTCGTCTTCTTCGTGTTGGCGGAAGTGGGGATGTGAAATTATATCAGTCCGCAGTGGAGATTGGCAGATCTGAAATGCGACGGGGGTCGAGGATCATCACCGACGAGCTGGGTTTCGATTTCTCTTATTTTTATGTGAAATTATTGGAAGAAAATAATGATGGGCGTTAAAAGGAAAATTGAGAAATTGGCTTTACTGCGCGTCTAGACGCGGAAATGCTCGCCTGCTCTTTATATTTTTATTCATTTGTCGTCCAAATTTCTAATGCTCTTATTTCCTCGAATAAAAGCTTGAAATGAATCTTATTTCCAATAAGAGTTAAAGTGATCAAATCATTTCAAATAAGGTTTGGAGTGGCTAAATTATCTTGAATAAGGGTCTTTAGCTGGCCAGTGGCTAAATTTGCAACTATATTTTTGTGATTTTTTTATTTTTTCTTTCCTTTTATTTTTTTTTCTTATTTCCTCTTCCCTCCCCCAACTATCGCCATTGACTGCCGACGAAGGTCGCCCACCTCAACCGAGGGCCGCCCTCGTTGGTGTCAAGCGACCCTTGCTTGATTCAACAATGGCAGCCCTTGCTCGACACTGATGGGGGCTCTCCTCGCCTGAGTCCAATAACCTCTGCCATGGTCATGGAGGGAAGAGGACAAGGAAAAAGGAAAAAAAGAATTAAACAAGAAAAAAATTAAGTTAGAAGACAAAAATGCCCTTTGATCTAAGAGGTTAGACCCATTTTTGAAACTGATATGGTTATTCAAGCCCTTATTTAAAATAAGTTCCACTTCAGACCATTATTTGAGACGATTTGGTTACTTTGTCCTTATTTGAAATAGTATCACTTCTACCCTTATTTGAGAAAACAATGACATTTCAAGCCATTCTTTGAAATTTTCCCCAATAATAATGAGGGATAAGTATATTAAAAATCTTAAAATTTTTCATAAAAATATAATTGAAATCTAAAACTTATAAAAAAAAAGTGTAATTAAATCATAAAACTTATCAAATTAGTATAGTCAACATTTTCAATAACTCGGTCCAACTTGATTAACATAACATTCCAATGTAATTTTTTTTTTTAATATTTTCTTTCTCCTATGTGACGATCATGCGGCTAAAACATGAAATTTAAGGTTAAAATGCATTATTTTAGCCAAAATTTAATTTTTAATAAGTAGTTTATTTAAATTAAATGAAAAAAATAAGTTACATTAAAAAATTTAAAAAAGGGAGAACAGAGGGAGTGGGGGGGGAGGCAAACTGGCAAGGGCCCCGGCCATCGTGATCATCGCTCCACCATCGCCTGAAGCCAGCAATAGTTGTGGATGGCCGATGGCCGATTAACAATAAGCGACGATCATCAGGCCCCTAGTAGCCAGCAACCTTCGCTAATTGCAAACAAGAGCCTATAAGCTCTCCCAAATTCCTTCCCTAGTTATGAGCAAGGTCGCACCAATGGTGGCCCTCGGCTAGATCTGGGTGAGGGCTAGTGACTTTCGCAAGAATTTGGGGAGGGCTGCAACCATCGCCGACCATTGGCCGCCATCCCCAACCATTGTCGGCATTTTTCGCAATAGTGGGGCGGAGTAGCCCTTGCCATTTTCCCTTCTTCTTCCTTCCTTTTTTGTAAATAAAAATTTAGCTTGGTTTTTCATTAAATTTAAATAAAATACTTATTAAAAATTATATTTTGGTCAAAACTAGTCATTTTAACTTTAAATTTCATATTTTAGCTAAGGCATCACCACATAGAATAGAGAAAATACTTTAAAAAGTTACCTTAACATTTTTGTTATTAGAGTTAATAGAATAACTTAATCGTACCAATTTGACAAGTTTTATGAATTTTTTTTTTCCAGTCAAAGTGATTCATTTCCATGGAAATACAAACAAAAAATATTGCAATCTAAGTGCTAATCAAGACAAATCCAAGAGAACTTCAACATAAAATGAGTTCTAGAAAACAAGAGGAATCATCAAAATGATATTAGGAGTCACCCACTCAAGGAGCATATATGATATTTCTTTAAACCAAAATCAGCCACTGCACCAAATCCGTCTTTAGTAATGAGCACACACACTAAGATCCATTTATTGCTATGGCTTTGCCTTTGGTGGTATGGCTTGCTTGCTCTTTAAATTTGTATTTATTTTTCCTGAGATTAATAATAATAATAATAATAATAATAATAATAATAATAATAATAATAATAATAATAATAATAATAATAATAATAATAATAATAATAATAATAATAATAATAATAATAATAATGGAAAAAACCACAACACCCTAAACTATGTCACATTCACACAATTACCTAATTTTTGTTGTTAAACCATTAATCCTAAACTTGTACTCATATAACATTTTCACTCTTTTTTTTAGTGACACAAAAAATCTCAAATCTTATGTCCGTTTGGCATATTTACCCATCATTAAAATTCCGTTAGCAGACGCCGTTAAAAATCTTATGTGTTTGTGTCACGGTCCATGAATCCTCCCATACTCGTGACACTTGTGAGTGGTGCTTGGGGTTATCGAGTGAAGAGTGAGGAGGCAGAATGGACGAACACAACTAGTCCGTGGGAGTGACGTCAAGATGGTTGGTGCTAGGAGTTCTAGGATGGAAAGATTATATCCCTTAAGAGCTCTGAAGGCGGGGTTGGCCTCCCGTGCACAAACTGGTCGGGAGCTGATGCCGTTCTCTTGACGAGGCCATGGAAGGCCGAAATCAGTTATTGAGCCTAAAGAGGTTTGCTATCTCACTCGATGGATTAGATGCCTAAGTGAAACTGGGCGTGGTACGATCTCGTACAGAGAAGCTATTCATTGTATTGTTTGCTAGAACAGCTATAGAAAGAAGGCTGGCCTGGCGAATTCCGCTCGCCAGGTGCTGCACGGGTCGTTCCCCGGCCAAGGAATCTATCGGCCCGTGACAAGTGGTATCAGAGCGGGAATCCCTCCAGTAAGTGGGTTCCTTGCTGAGCTGATAGGGAGTTGGAGAAGAACCGAATCCTCACTGAATAAGGATAACGTTCTTAGAATGATCGGTGAATTCGAAGAAGAGGTCTACTGCCATGTTTTCAACAATGAAAGAACCTCCATTTCGTTGGTAGGGGTCAAGATGCTTAGTAGGCAAAAATGGTGCTGCCAAAAAATGCGGTTGGCGAAAAATGTCACACTTGCCAAAGAAAGCGCATGTGACCGAGAATGGGCAAGCAGTTGAGATCAAAAGAGGCTACCAATAGAGCAAAACCTATTTTGTTGGCCGAGCGTGACCATTCGATATGAAATCCCAAAAGTGGTGCATCAATGGTTAAGGGACGCAAGAAAGCGACAAAATAGATCGCAACGAGGACCTTGTGAAATTGAGTAGGGGAGAATGTCACGGTCCGTGAATCCTCTTGTACTCGTGACACTTGTGAGCGGTGCTTGGGGTTATCGAGTGAAGAGTGAGGAGGCAAAAGGGACGAACACAACTGATCCGTGGGAGTTGTGTCATAACGGTTGGTGCTAGGAACTCTAGGATGAAATGATTATATCCCTTAGGAGCTCTAAAGGCGGGGTTGGCCTCCCCTGCACAAACTGGTCGGAAGCTTATGCTGCTCTCCTGACGAGGTCATGGCAGGTTGAAACCGGTTGTTGAGCCTAAAGAGATCTGCTATCTTACTCGATGGACTAGACGCCCAAGCGAAGCTGGGTGTGGTACAATCTCGTATAGAGAAGTTATTCACCGTATTGTTCGCTGAAACAGTTTTAGAAGGAAGGCCGGCCTAGCGAATTCCGCTTGCCAAGTGCTGCACGGGTCGTTTCGTGGCCAAGGAATCTGTTGGCCCGTGACATTTGCCTACATCGATGATGGAAAGTAAATGGTGATGACATGGAAAAAATATATAAACTCATTGTATGCTTTGGTTTCTTGTTATCTTTTTACTTTTTTTTTTTTTAAGACTTCCTCCTTGGTTTTCTTCCTTGGTTTGGCGACGATAAGGATGGTGACAACGGGATGGTAAGGACCATCGCAGCGGCAAGGGTTGACAGATGATAAATGTGTGGTGTAGATCTAAATTTGTGATTTTTTGTGCCTTAAAACATAAGCTTATAGTAAATGTGTCATATGAATACAAGTATGAGATTTTTTTGTAGCACAAAAAATATTGAGGTAAATGTGTCCCATAAATATAAGTTTTGAGTAAATTGTCCTATGAGTATAATTGAGATTTTTGATATTACAAAAAAAAAAAAAAAATTCTTGAGATCAATGGGCATATTCTAGAGTTCTTTTTGTAGCTTTTGCCCTAATAATAATAAGTATTCCATAGCAGGTCAATGCTCATGTTAGAATATTTATATGTTAAACCACTCATTTGTCCATAAAATTTCACATGGTATTAAAGTATGATGTCATGACTTTGTATCTTACCAAACCCTTATTTACCTACTCTATTACATATTTTCTCAAGTTTTAGAATATTTGATTGTGATTAAATCTGTTAAATGAATGAGTTAGATCAGGTCGAAAATGGTTCAATCCAAATTGACCCATTTAACTTGTTTTGATTAGAAGTGAGCAAGGTTTCAGGGTAGAATTTGGAACCTGAGAATTGGATCGGTCGGAACCTATTTGGTTCGAGGTTTTAAAGTATGTAAGATAAGTTTTGGATTCTAAAAATTGAGAAACCTATTTTGATGGGTAGGTTTCAAGTATTAAGTTGGTAGAACCTGAACTTGGAACCTAAAATATAGAATAAGTTTTTGTGTTATTTTAGTCCAATTTGATGATGAGTGTATAATCTAGAACCACTAGTTTAAAGTTCCATTTTATGACTAAGACTTATTTTGTTAATATTTTATATTTTTCGTGTGTCTAAATATAAATTATGATTAGTAAATTGTAATGGCAAGTGGTGGTTATTAAAGTTAATAATTCGCTACAATTGTTGAATTAACAATTAAGAAGGAATCTGGGTAGACTCTAGAATCCTATAACTTGTATTAGGGTAGGTTTCAAGTTTCAGGGTATGCATAATAGGTTCTAGATTCCAAAAAATAAATAACCTGTTCTAACGGGTAGGTTCCAAGTAAAATCTATGCACAACTTGGAACTGTTCCTCCCTAGTTTTAATCAATTTTCATACAGTACAAATCTAGCGATACCTATCCAACCCAGCCCATATTACTAAAATACTTAACCTAATTTAAAGAAAACTTGTTTCTTATGATATTTTTAAAATTATATTGCTAAACATTTCCATGCAACACAATTCTAGTAGATGGTTTTTAGAATTTTAATAAAAAGATTAATTTATTATATTTCTATTTTCTTTTATCTTTTCCTTTTTTTTTCTTCTAAGTTCGGCGAAGGTAATCGGCCAACCCTCACCGGTCATAAGAGGCTAACCATTGCCGACCATAACGAACCTCCTTGGTTGTTGGGTGAGGGTTGCGACTCTTGCTTACAGTCGACAAGAGCCACGATCCTTGTCCCTTGTTAATGAGGGTCACTCGACTTGGCCCATGGTCGGCAAGGTTCGGCTAGTTGGACTTAGAAGAAAAAAGGAAAAGAAATAACAAAAAGTAAAAAATATAAAAATTTGCCTCACATTTCTTAAGTCCAACTTCACCTAATATGTGTTATAAATGAGTTTGTTTTTAAATTTTTCATATTAGTTAGGAGTTATCAACTCATTTAAGACCCATTAAGTTGTTAGACGACCTATTCTTTTATAACTTAAGGCAACTCATTTTGCCAAATATAAGTTAATATATGGGTTTTAGATCAATTTTTGCCACCTCTAGTTGTGAACTCACAAAATCTCGCATGCTCAAAATTTACTTACCTATATTTATTTGGATTTTAATAATTAATTGAAAAGGAAAATCAAAATATTATGTAATGTAAAAAGTAAAATGAATATAAATCATTTCACACGTGAGATCCCAATTATTGATATAACAAAAGAAAAACATGACTTGAATATGATATGAGTTTACTAAGACACTTGAACCTGAATCTAACATGCCATAATACAATGTAGTCAGCTAGAAATTGACACGAATTGACAATCTTTGATAAATTTTTGGTAAAAAAAAATTGTTTGCCATCGAATTGAAATAGTTTGATCACAACATGAAATGACATGAGTATCCAATATCGATATAATAATACGAGATATTTTGCCACCCTATTTCATCTTTATAATTATCGAAATTTGATTAGGCTCTTTTTCTTTTGTTAATCATGGAAATTCAAATCCCGCTCGGCGTAATTTACTTGCGTACAAGCAAACCCAACCCATTTCCAATTCTAATCTTTCCAAGGAAATCGTTTTAAGCGGTTTGTACGTAAGCCACCGTTTCTTTTTAATGTTTTCACGGTACGGTTAGCTCAACATTTATTAAAATTTTCAATTTTTAAAGTTGCTTATTTGTGGGGTCATCAATTCGATTTTTTTCGTTGACATATTAAATTTACTCTGAATTATCCTGCCGCAGACACTTGTGTCATTAATATTGGGTTCCACATGCTTTTTGTTGCGTTTACTGATTTTGTCAGAGGAGAGTAAATTACACTTTCGATTAAAGTTATGCTTAAGAGATGTTAAAGAAAAAGGCCCCCCCACAAGGAGCTTGCATCCTCATTATTTATCTCTAGTAAAATAGATTTTCATCTTCATAGCATGACAGGTAATTAACATGAAGAATATACTCAGTCCTTACTTTTTGCTTAATTTAGATTTTGCGACATACACCTGTTGACTTTTCCTTTATATCAATACGCAAATTCACATATATTTTCTCCATAATTTTTGAAATTCAAATAATATCTTAAGTCTATTCACCAGCACACTACCATTTGTTGCTTTCCCCGCTGCATATCATTTCCGAGAGCCAATGGAGCCCGCGCAAGCGCATTATTTAGCGTGGTCGTTCACGGGTTTTTGCTTTCTCGAATTAGTATAGCGAACAAGGCCTAAAGGACACTCCCGCCATGCCTATGGACCCGAAGAGCTTCACCGGAAAGAGATGTCATATTGGAGAATTGGCCTATGGAAATTGAACCCATCTCGATTGAGGGATACCGTGTCGAACCCGATTTATTTTTGAGATCACAACACGAGGCCCCCCTACTAAAGGTGAATAATACGTCTGGGAACCGTGATTCAAATCGCACCATAGGTGATATTGCGATCTCATGAAGGTAAATCAACTCGAAGGCGCCTCCGGATACCGTCACCCACGGGACACTTGATCGGGAAAGAAATTGAGAAAAAAAAGGGATAAACTGCGCGCGGCTTAAAGAGCAACTGTAAAGCAAGAGCTGTACATATATCGATTGCAGTAATTGCGAGAAGATGAAAAAACCTAACATCTCTCTCTTCTCTTTTGGCATGCACCTTTGAATCTTTGACCACAACACAACATCCAACTAAAAAGTGACATGACAGGTCCTTAGCGGTTAGCCGTAGCAGCCTTGAAATTAATTGAAGTCATGGGCATCTCTTGAACCCACCAACACCAACGCCAAACCTTTCTCTCTCTCCCCAGAAAAACCCAAACAAGAACCGGCAACACAGTAAATACGCGCTCTATATTTGCTAGGGTTTCGTCGACCATTTCCATGCTTGTTTCTGCTCCATCCTCTCCTTCCATGAAATTCTCTCTCTCTCTAGCTTTCATGGAATTAGCCAAGACAAAGACAAGCGTGGAAATGGCGCTACTACATGCTACACGACCATAGAGGGAAGAAAATAAATACATAAAAAACCTCGAACGATTGAAAATGACGGTTTGTAGACTTTTAGCAATAGCCGTGCATGTGTGCCCCTCTCCGATCTTCTTTCCTCGTCAGCAATAAATTTGCACGTACCCCGTCGAGCCTTCCTTAATTCCTCCCTCGCTGACACCTAAGGGGAAAAAGAAGGTCTGTTGCTGCAAAGAGCGCATTTCCTCTTACCATACTTATATCAAAGAAGTTCAAACTACCATAAAAAAGGACTGGAAAATGCAAGAAAAATTTTCTTGAGTGTACTTTCAGTTGTGAAGGGGGTTAGGCCCGGAGGGGACGAGCCTCTTGTTGACGCCATATCTGGGGTCGATCTCGTCCGGAGGGGGCGGCGGCGGGGGCTGGCGGCGGCGGCGGATTCGTTCGAGATGGAAGCACAGAGAAGAAGTGTAATGCGGCGGATTTTCGCCGGACGAGGGATCGCAAGAATGATGGAGGAGGTGGTGGTGGTGGTGGTGGCTGTCGTGGCTCCTCCAAGATTTTCCAAATGAACTGGAAGAGCGGGACATCATCGCCGAAGTCACCGCCGACGTGGACATTACGGGGTGGAGGCAGAGAAGCAGGGTCAAGATCAAGAACTTGGTTGAAGTTGCAGAGTTGCAGGGGGTTGACGAAGAAGATGAAGATGAAGGTCTCTTCATGATTGGTGGCTGCACTTTGCTGCCGAGAGAGGCCTTCAGAAAACTTTCGAATTGGGGGTTGATGTGAAGACGGGCGCTTTAGAGAGAGAGAGAGAGAGAGAGAGAGAGAGAGAGAGATGGAGGTGATAAGAAGGAGTTTAAATGCGAAGCGAGATACACATGAAGGGAACATAAAAAGAACTAAGGCTTAGGGTTTTTTAATTTATTGCCCTTTTGTGGATGGGGGGTACCTATAGTCGGCAAAGATTCAACCATCCCGCTACTGATAATAACACTAGTCACGTTCGATGTGTTGGCTTGTGGGGAATGCGATCGTACCATGGCTTATATGCGAAACCTGAAGAATGTGAACTTAAATATTTTTGTTTGATTTGAGAGAATGAATGATGAAGTTAAGCATAGAAAAGGGGGGAAAGCCAAAACTGAATGCCATCACAGTTTCACCACCTTCTCTCCATCACATCCATAGCAACATTTAAGTCTCTTAAGTATTTCTTTCTTTTTCTTTCCCTTTTTTTTTTAAAATTTCGTTTCCTCTCTTAGTACCAAGACGAGGTTAGGATAAGGCCCAAATTTACCTATATGTAAGTGGCAACTAACCTTTAGACGTGCATATCACGCATTCAATTATGACTATGTAAACCTCACAATGTTATATCAAAAAAAAAAAAACCTCACAATGTTGAAAGACCCAATCAAATATGCGATGTATGAGTACCTACATAGAGCTTAATCAGGCATGATTTTTCGTTTGTCCTCGAACAATATATCTAGACCCCCTCAAAGCATCTTCCTTGTTAGGGACATAATGAAAGTTCACCATTTGACGATTTTGGATGATAAATGAAATTTCGATTGGGGAATAATTGTGTTTGACTCAAATTATAATTAGAACTAATCCATTGAGACCCCTAATTCTCCGTGTATCAAATAATCGTTCATTTGGGTCGAACAAGAATCAATTGTATAATCCTTGACGTAAAAATCTAGGTTGATTCATAGAGTTTTAGATAATTTATAATACAAAACATGTATCTCATAGCATCGATATCCTATATCTTGTTTTTAAAAAAAAAAAAAAAATTGATCGACTTGCTTGATTGCCACAAATATTAATACTAGAATTATCACTGAGGAAGTTTAGTTTCATGTTGGGTCTAAAATTTAGACTAAGTTTGGTTGCTTCATATCTAATGTATACAACCCTCGTTTTGTGCGTGTCAATTAGCATCTAGAGTTGCAAAATTATATGAGGATTTGCCAAATTCCAGGAGAGTAGTATTGCATAGATGCATGCTTTGGTCCCCCACCATTATTTTAGCATCTTGAGTTAGAATTGATGAGGACTTATTTCACTGGAATTTATTCCGAAACGATCTATCCTTCATTGAAAGTCTTTTTTCGACTTTTGTATAAAGAAACTAGGGTTCTGCATCTATTTCGAACAGAATATATCACGAGCAAAAGGAACCAACAACTTATATCAGATTAGGACCATAAAAACACAAATTGAGCTGGAATTTAATCAACAACGAGGTTTGAAAGATACAGACTCGAAAAAGTAACTAGATGTAAACAAACTAAGCCAAAATTTAATCGACGGCACAACTCAGGGTAAAGATGCACGCTAGAATTAAATCAATAATGTGAATCTGAAAGCTAGAACAAGGAAAGTAAAGTGCAGTATAATAAATTTGTTTGATTTGTGGGAGGTTCCTAATTGACCAATGGTGGTATTTATAATGGTTGTGTGATAACCGTTTTCTAGAGGTTTTCGACAATTGCATTTCCTAGAATTGGTTTCCGTTGATTGCCTCCATGTCCTTCTATATCCGCAAATTTCGTGCCCTTGATTTAATAAAACCATGCTTCTATTTCTAAACGATCGGTCCTCCTACACGGTGTGTTAACTACTTGCTTTTGCCTGATCGTTATTTGTCTCATGATCCTGCTCATAAGTGATAACTGTTCCCTCCAAAAAATGTATACAATCCACCGCCTCAATTGCTTTGTTTAAGTAAACAGTTGCCGGTTCTTCTCCAGCCATATCAACGGCCGTTTCGAGATCGTCACTGTTCACCGCCACTGATCGACGCAATTGTCCATCCTCCAACGCCGTTCATCCGAGCTCGACTCTACTTTGTTTCTCGGCCGGAAACGTGAGGCGACTCGGCTCCTGCTCGAGATCCCTCCGCGGGGGCAAATATTCATCGCGGGCGCACATTGAAGCTTCCTTCATCGATTCCATCAATACTCGTATCTTCGCCTTGCTTCATTAATTGGGTAATCTTTCCTCTGTTTTGCTTTGCTTTGGTTAAGGCCGACCTGCATTAAAACGCTTGGGTACGGATCGCTTAGAATCGAAACTGTTTCTCGTTGATTTACTCAGATCTGAAGGTTGTAATACTGAGTTTGGATTCAAAGAGCTGCACTGATTTCGAATTTGAGATATGTTTTGGAAGCATACACCACATGTTCAATAAATTGTTTACGGAATTTGGAGGGACTCAATTGATAAAAACATGAAAAAATTTAGAATTCAATTGGCACGATTGAAAAGACCTATAACTGCGGAATTCGGAGGGACTCAATTGATAAAAACATGAAAAAATTTAGAATTCAATTGGCACAATTAAAAAGACTTATGACTAAATGGGTCAAAATATAATAAATTTATTACTTTTTGAACAATTTTCCTTGTATCACCACCCTTCATGAAACATATTTTTTTTCCTTTGTAATTTATGGAAGGATGATAGCAATTATAAATGCCTATGGGAGCATTACTTCCATGCGTAGGCATTTAACACAACCTATGAACTTTTGTAGGATGTGCTTTAGCAAATTACTGACATATACGAGACTGACTTCTTATCATTTGGGTAGAATGACTTTCTTACGACGGCCGTGAAACAGTTATTAAATACCTTAAAAAATCTAAAACGTCCTTTTTTTCAATTATAAATACAAAATGAAGACTGCACCAAATACAAGTCAATTTTTAAGTAAAGTAATCTGATCAATCTTAGTTATGTCAAATTAATTTGATATGCTCTTGCATTAAAATATTATGGACCATCATTTTGTATCCAAGCACGATGATATGAGGAAATATCCTCTACAAAGTGATCATCGAGGGTGCCGGAGCTAAAAGAGTCTAATGTATTGCCCCAGCTTCGCCAATGATATTTAAGTCACATAAATTTTCAGGCTAGACCCAAGTCCTAGTTGGGCTGGTCGAGCTTCCTGATGCAATGACATTCTCAAGCCCGCAACATTTGCCTTTACCGTCTGGACAGCCGCCTGCCCTTTGATCATCTTTACTTCTTGTTTTCATGTTTAGAAAATACATACATTAAATTAATAATTGAATTTCTCCTCTATCATTTAGCAAATCGAAAAAAATGAATTGTCACATCTACTAATAACCCATTCATATAAAAAAAATTTGTTACTCACTTTTAGCCTACCCATCCAATTTTTCGCTTGACGAGTTGTCAATTTCTTTTATTTTTTCTCGTAAATTCATTGTAAGGTCATCAGATTCAGTAATCTAACTTTTCATGAACCATGCGAAGAAATAAGAAGATCTAAGGAGGATCACTTATCAAATTAAAAGCCCAGCCCATGTCTCATTGAATCCATAGGCCCAAAAACCCACAGAACACCCGACCCGGGTCGGGTCCCTCATCTGCTCGCTCCAGAGAGAGGTGGCCGAGATCGTGAATCCGGTCGGAGCCAGTCGTCTGAATTCTCAGGTAACTCGAGCGTTCTTCTCTTCCCGTTCATCTCGCGCATCGCCGGGGCTGGTTTCGATGGGTCGATTTCGAATGATGCTTGATTTCCTTGTTCGTCTTAGGTCGTGGGTTGTAGTGGGTCATGTTCCGCTAGTTTAGATGGGTCGGTTCTCAGTTCGTTTCCCATGCTCTCATGTGGCCGATCGAACGCGTTTGCCGGAGACGAATCTGCAGTTGTGCCGAACCTGATCCCGCCCACCCATTTGCCACCTCCGACGTGCGGGTCGAGCCGGCATCAATCCGCTGTCGATCGTCCTGATTCTGAACTAGTTTGCTTTGGCTGAAGATCGGATTTTTATCTGCTCCCAGCATTTCGTTTTCGTCGGTTGGTTCATCACTGGTGATGGGTGACTCTTTTAGCTGGATTTACTTGGTTGTTTTAACGACGCATGTGTGTTCTTTTCGCAGGCACGAGCGGGCATCATGTGGCTCTTGGCTTTCGCGTCGCTAGTTTTTCTATGGTTTGCATCTCTGATAGCATACTTCCCCAGAAAACCTGCGTTTCTCATCAGTGGTTGGTAATCCAGTTCATCACTTGTTGTCTTGCTGAGTCATTTATCGTTTTGTATGTAATTGCTTCGTGGTAATGAACAGGCGAAAATGCTAACAAGCGCAATGTCTTGCTGGTTATAGCCCACCCTGACGACGAGTCCATGTAAGATTATCTTTGAATGTTTCCAATTGTTGGCTGAAAAGCAAAGCTGCTTTCATATTGTTCTGTTATTTGCTCTGGATACGTCCATGTCTGCTCCAAGCTCAAGGTCGAGTTTTTTCCCCTTGTGCAAGAAATGTCACCTATCACTTGTGCTAATAGTCTATGAATGCCTATCATGTATTTAGAGCAACAAACTTCGTTAGTTTCAAAGGACGTACTATAGTGCCTTTTGTGAGCTGCGAAACTTACTTGTGTATATTGATAATAACCATTTATGGTTGAAGGTATTCACGGGTTTTATGAGATTACTATTACCAAGGTCTATATCTTCCCTTCTCAAGACTACACTATAGTTGTCCAACAGTCCAACATGTTCACATGGCAAAAATGCTCATAAATTTATCTGTTAAATAATGAAATGATTTTTCAGTGTATTGAAGATTTTCTGGATTATTCAATTGCAGGTTTTTCTCACCAACAATAAGTTATCTCGCTTCAAGGGGACATAACCTTCATATTTTATGCTTGTCGGTTGGTAATGTGATATTTTCTGTGTTATCTCATTAGGATTGTTCTTATTAGGATTCTTAAATGATTTCTTGCATTATACTGGTGTCCCGGACTGGTGCAGACGCTCTCACTGTTGTCTAAGTATTAAAATGGAAAGGCTCCGAAATGGTCTAAACCATGAGCTGTAGTTGGAGCTCATGTGCTTTTGAGAGCAATACTAGTATGATCTTAGCAAAAAAGAAGTTATTGCAATAGAATTTCATGCATCACACTGCGAGCTTCCAAAAGTTTTGGTAATTGTTTCAGTAATGTTGTTTTGTGTCATCCCATCACGTGATAAATTGGGAGTAAAAGGAATTTGTAGCTCATTGTCTCATGGTGCCTTTCTGTCAAGAATGTTCTTAGAAAAGTTGTTTTCTTTACTCTGTGATCTATTGTGCATGTGCTTCTCTTGCTTAGCTTCATTTGCTTTTAAGGTGATGCTGATGGCAAAGGAAATATAAGAAAAGAGGAGCTTTACCAAGCTTGTGTGACTTTCAAGGTGATTTTCAGAACTTGTCCATACATTTTGTCCACATTTTGAACTGTCTAATGTGGAATCTTGTATGAAGGTGCCCCGCCAACAAGTTAAAGTCATGGACCATCCACATTTGCAGGTACTACCTGATCAGTGAAGTCTATAGTTGTCTATCTTAATTTTATTAGAAATTTCGGCTTGAGTTGTCTTTAATTATCTATAATCACTAGGATGGGTTTGGCAACAAATGGAATCATAACTTATTATCCAAGATCATAGAAGAGGAAGTCCTTGCTCGTGGCATTAAGGTGGTAAGATATTGACTGAAAGCAGGCACTTTAATTAATCTTTCGGAAGTTAGATGCTCTTCGCCCCTGTTTCCATATTCGCCTTTGAGAATTTATGCAAGCAGTCATGAAATTTCTTCATTTGTATCGTATGCATTTGAGCATCTTTATCCATTATGTCAAATTGAGAATTCTAGTTGCTCTGGTAACATAGTGAGTGATCTTGCTTATAGGATGATACTCATCAAATTGGCTTCTCAGGTTATCACTTTTGATGACTATGGTGTTTCGGGCCATTGCAACCATCGTGATGTGCATTTTGGGGTTCGGTTAGTGAAATGATTCAACTTTTGTCTTTCCGTTGCTGCATCTTATAAATTTTCCAGTGATGTCCTTTATGCATGTGAGGACTTTAATATGATTAACGTTTAGCAGTATAATCTCTCTCTCTCTCTCTCTCTCTCGGTGCTTTTCTCAATGCACCTTATGAATCAAACATGGTCAGTGGCTTATTACTCACCTTTCCAGTTCACATTGGTTTGTCCACTGCCAATGAGGGGATTGATCTGTTCCAGCTGCAATCCTTTATCTATGGCATACCTAAATTGTTTATAAGTAATTTTATTCTTCTTTTCATGGCATTCTGGTGTGAGCAGGACATTCCTTCAAGAGACGGCACAAAGAGATATCGAGGCCTGGGAACTTGTATGTTTTCTTTCCCTTGCTATGCCTCAGCTCTATTTCTCACTATGGTGAGCTACGGTCTGAAAGCCTATCATCATAAAATGGTTCAACTTTGGAATTCAGCTTCTTAGACTCTTTGACTATAGACTTACTCACTTCCAGTGATAGTTCTTGTCACTTTATAATGGATGCTTTTGTTATTTTGATATGATATCATTGCTCTGTGAGATCATAATCCATCTGCCAATTGAATTTGTTATCTTTTTATCTTGGATGTGATGTACCGTGTTGTTTGTTATCTCAATATCTTTGATGTTTTGCAGGTAAGTACCAACATCTTACGCAAGTATAGTGGACCAGTTGATTTTTGGATATCTATGTTGTTTGCCTTGCTTAGCCCCACTGGGTCAGCGCATTGCTTAATGAATGAGAATCCTCGGAGGAGCTTTATTGCTATGTCGCAACACTCAAGTCAATGGGTTTGGTACGT
Source organism: Eucalyptus guilfoylei (assembly GCA_016097605.1). Classification (NCBI taxonomy): domain Eukaryota; kingdom Viridiplantae; phylum Streptophyta; class Magnoliopsida; order Myrtales; family Myrtaceae; genus Eucalyptus; species Eucalyptus guilfoylei. The sequence continues at coordinate 21,268,292 of CM027861.1, read as the reverse complement.
GTCCTGTCCTGTATCGGCTTTTAATCAGAGAGAGACCACTGACATTGTTATGAAGATTCTCCTCTACTCTTTTACTCCGTGTCCTACAAATTTCCCTCAAGTTCAAGCAATCTTGGTGAAGGATTTCTTTTCTTCAAGTGGATAAAATCTTCTCCTTCACATTGTAGGTTTCGCAAGCTTTTCGTTTCCTTCTCTAGCTACACATATGTAAACACGCTAAGAAGCATCGACAGATTGGAGCAAGTGCAAGGAAAGGGCAATGATCAAGAATTGTAGCATTGTAAATTTAATATTTGGCATTTTGCTGCTGCCGGGGTTCCTTGAACACCGTGGATGGAAGTTAGATGTCTGTTGTAAGCCGAAACTTTTGATGAACCCCCCTTGATATGAATAGTTCTTTTCCCTTTACAATTCCTTTTTATTGTTCATGATGAATGTAAGTACGTGGACATGTGCCTGCGACTCCTGGGGAAAGCGATCACGTCGAGCAGCTGCCGAAGGTCGACACGATAACCTGCACATATGAAAGCCCAAATTTCACTTGAGGATTGCATATAATCACTAGTCACGCCTCAACAATGATATTACTGAAAACCCACTTAAAGAAATGAGGTGGGATGGCCGGATTAATCTTGAAATTTGAACGGACGAATCGGATCCATGGTTTGGATTGACGATTCCCATTGACGGGTGTTCTTGGAAGGCTTATTCAGTGAAGAAAAAAAATTTTGGTTTTTATAATTGGATAATTGATGAAAAGTCAAAGTAATTGGTGGGAAAGATTGCATTGAAATTTCGTATAAAGACTTATTATTTCTTTAACAAAATTGAGACGGTTATAACTAAATTGGTAGTTTTTTTTTTTTAAAGATATATACTATATAGAATAACCGTGTCGACAATGCCTATTTATTACAAGAAAGCTATGAAATCATAGTAATTCGAACGCACAAATGATCAGCTTCAACATATATTCCCAATCTTGGACTCACAAATTACTGGTGTTGAGTTCGTTAAGCTTCTTATTTTCACAACATTTTAGAAGGGTATACATTTCATTAAGCTCTTTATTTCCACAACATTTTAGAAGGGCATCACAAATGTACGGGGAAAACTTGGATTGAAATGAATTTGCTTCGTAGAAAATGAATGATCTAAAAAATATTTCCTAAAATTTATAGTTTCTATTGTTTAAAATAATTGGTTAGTTAAAAGTATTTTCTTTATTAACAATAATTTATATCTAAATATTTCCGTAGATAATGAAAATATTTTTTGCTCATTCAATTTTTTAAGCAGTATAAGTAATCATTTTTAGAAAAATATTTTCCAAATTATTCATTTTTTGAAGAAAAAAATGAAATTGAAAATTTAGACGGCCTAGGAACAAGCGTGTGTGATACACCTCGGCTAAGCTCTCGGGATTTAATCTCAAATTATGAAATCCAGATGTCAAAACAGTAGCCCCACTTCGAAATATAATCTACCTTAAAACTTATCATAAAAGTATAATTGAGTCCTATAATTTTTAAAAAGAACAATCAAGTCCTTAAATTTATCATTAAAATTTCAATTGAGTAGTAAAACTTTCAAAAGATCCAATTAAATTCGAAAATCTATATATATATATGATATATATCTACGATCCATACATATAAAAAATCTCCAACATAATTGCATCCATTCGAGCATACTCGACATGAGATGGAGAGTAAAGGTGATGAAGATCGACATTTTCTTGTGGTGAATGCTAAGTTTCGTAAGCATGATTAATTAGAATATGTCCGAAGCATATTCCTGATTTTGACGTTTGCCTTTCATCGATCTATCCGAAATAATCCCGAAAGTCCCACCACCATCTCCCTTCCACGCCAAACGAAACCCCCGAACGCCGCCAATTCGCCCGACGAAACCACCACCGGTCTCAACCATCGTCGCCACCGCCGCCGCCGCCGCCGCCGCCGCCATGGCCACCATGATCCCTCTCCTCGTCATCTCCCTCCTCTCCCTCCTCCACCCATCAACCCAATCCGCGCCCTCCCTGTCCGTCTCCCCCAAGATCCTCTCCAAATCCGGCGACCCGATCCGGATCCGATGGTCCGGCGTCGACTCCCCCTCCCGCCTCGACTGGCTCGGCATCTACTCCCCTCCCGACTCCCCCCACGACCTCTTCATCGGCTACGTCTTCCTCTCCTCCGACCCGGCCCACCTCTCCTCCGGGTCGGGCTCCGTCTCCCTCCCCTTGCCCAACCTCCGCTCCAACTACTCCTTCCGGATCTTCCGGTGGTCCGAGTCCGAGGTCGACCGCACCCGGCTCGATCACGACCACAACCCCCTGCCGGGCGCGAAGCACTTCCTCGGCGCCTCCGAGGAGGCCGGGTTCGAGCCGGGCCGCGGCCCGGAGCAGGTCCACCTGTCGTACACGGATCGGGAGGAGGAGATGCGGGTCATGTTCGTGGCTGAGGACGGCGGCCGGAGGTACGTCAGGTACGGGAAGAGAGAGGGGAAGATGGGCGAGTTGGCGACGGCGCGTGCGGGGAGGTACGAGAGGGACGACATGTGCGACGCGCCGGCGAACGACAGCGTCGGGTGGAGGGATCCTGGGTGGATTCATGATGCGGTCATGAGGAATTTGAAGGGTGGGGTGAGGTATTATTATCAGGTGAGCTGGTGTTTGAATTGTGCTTTATGAGGTTTGTGATCAGTTTTTGTTCTTTGATTATGTATAAAATGGAAGTCTTGCTAGGTTTGATTGCTTTGATTGTTCCTTTTAGATTAAGGTTCATGTTGGGTCAGCAGTTTCATTTCTTTTTGATGGTTAAGAGAAAATGGTATGGCTGTTAGTTTGCTGTTGTCCTGGTGGTTTGGATACATGTTGATGCTGGTTTAGTTGCTAGTTGCTGCTGCCTCACCACCCTTCAAAAGGCGCGGTGAATTGCATCATATTTTTGCATGTGGAAACCATGCACGGATTGGGCTTTCACTTGGTCTTGTCCATGAACGGTATGGTTCACGCAGAATTCCCGGTGTGAATGCATGATTGTTCGATCTCTCAGACACGAAATACATGTGATAGAATCATAGAATCTGTCATGACATTAATGGGGCCTGCCTGCTTTCTCAGTAGAATTTGGTGTTCTGTGTGATTAGTCTTTTCAGTTATAGAAGTATCATAACCGATATAAGCATGCTTGAAATTCGATTGGGACTAGTACATCTCGGTGATTGGAATGTCCATATTCTCACGCAACAGGTTGGGAGCGACTCTGGTGGTTGGAGTAAAACGTACAGCTTTATGCCTAGGGCTAAAGACTCAGATGAGACGATAGGATTTTTGTTTGGAGATATGGGAACTGCAACACCATACACGACATTCTACCGCACACAAGACGAGAGCATAACGACCATAAAGTGGATCCTCCGTGACATTGAAGCTCTAGGGAACAGGCCAAGTTTCGTCTCTCACATTGGAGATATCAGCTATGCAAGAGGTTACTCTTGGTTGTGGGACCATTTCTTCACTCAGATCGAACCCGTCGCTGCCCAAGTTCCATACCATGTGTGTATTGGCAATCATGAGTATGATTGGCCGTCGCAACCTTGGAAGCCCGAATGGGCCCGAACGATATATGGAACAGACGGGGGAGGTGAATGTGGAGTACCTTACAGCCTTAGGTTCAACATGCCCGGCAATTCCTCGGAACCCACTGGAATGAAGGCCCCGGCCACCCGGAACCTCTACTACTCATTTGATATGGGAGTGGTCCACTTTCTTTACATTTCTACTGAGACTAATTTTCTTCCTGGAAGCAAGCAGTACGATTTCATAAAGGCTGATTTGGAATCTGTGGATCGGAAGAAGACTCCTTTTGTGATAGTTCAAGGGCATAGACCAATGTACACGACAAGCTATGAATCTAATGATAGACCCATTAGGGAGAAAATGATGGAGCACTTAGAACCTTTGCTCGTGAAGAATAAAGTGACCCTTGTGTTGTGGGGCCACGTACATAGATATGAAAGGTTTTGTCCAATTAATAACTTCACCTGTGGAAGTACAGATCCAGCCAAGGATAATTGGGAGGCACTGCCAATTCACATCGTGATTGGAATGGCGGGCCAAGATTGGCAACCCATCTGGCAGCCCAGACCAGATCATCTGACTGATCCTATTTACCCACAACCTCAAAGGTCATTGTACCGAGGGGGTGAGTTTGGGTACACTAGGTTGGTAGCTACTAGGGAGAAGCTTGTGCTTTCTTATGTCGGAAATCATGATGGCGAGGTGCATGACACAGTGGAAATTCTGGCATCTGGAGAGGTTCTTAGCAGTGGTACTAGTGGTGCTGAACCTAACATAGAGGCACCTGAGTCCTTTTTCTCGTGGTTTGTTAAAGGTGCGAGCGTGTTGGTGCTTGGAGCATTCGTGGGGTATATTCTTGGTTATATTTCACATTCCAGGAGAGAAGCTGCATCCCAAAGGAGCTGGACCCCTGTGAAGAGCGATGATGTATGAAGACCATAAATTGTTATGCTGGGCAATGGAAGAGGGAGCTGGACTCTTGTGAAGAGCGATGATGTATGAAGACTGTAAAATGTTATGCTGGTCAATGGAAGAGGCAGATGGTGCTTTCTTCTTTAATATCTCAGTATATTGTACTTGCAAGCAGTCAGGTGTTTGTATGTGTATGGTGGAAGGTGGGATGCTTCCTTGGAAGGAAGTTTTGTAAGATATGACTTCTCTCTTCTCTGTAAATACACGACGTTTAGTATCTTCTACACATCTTCACGTCTTGAAAAGTACTGAGCTTCAGAATAAGTCTGTTTCAGCATGAACAAGAAACAAGAAATGATGAATGGTGACGCCTTTGTTTTTATTCTTCAAATTAGGGAAGCACTGACTTTGCTAGAATCTCTACTGTAAATTATATGTGAGAAACAAGCACTGAATTCATTCATTCCCTCTGTAGAATGAATAATAGAAGCTTGTGTATAATTCTCCACAATGTACATTAAGCCATAAGATTTGGTAGCTTCTATAGAGGAATGAGACTCAGCGGCCGGCACATGTCTGAACTTTTATTTTCCAACATTATGCACTTCTGACTTCTCATAAAGATAACCAATTGGAAAATATTAAGAATGACACTAAATGTTCTTCATAACACCTTGCCTGCCATTCTGCCTGTTTATAAGCATATAATCGGCGTGACGTGCATTCTTTTGCTGTTACAGCTTTGTCATAATGGTAGCGTTCTCAGAGGAAAACCATTCGCCTCTCATCTTTGTTCGCTTTCTCCATTTTATAGTTCAACTGGGAGATGCTACCCGGTGTCATCGTGCGTTCTTTTGCTGTTACAGCTTTGTCAAGGGAGACTTGTGTCTTATTACTACGGTTCATGCCATGGTCTTGTAAAAACTTCTTGGTTGGACAACAGTTCGCAATAAAAAAGAGAGGAGAGAATCATAGAGAATGCCACTCAAACTAATATATTTACACTCCTGTCTTATGTTTTTAGGTTTTGTCCATTGTGTATTTGATGCATTGTCTGGAACCACCTTCAGCATATGAATATGCTGTTTGGTCATTTGGGGCATTGATTTTGCAAATTATGATGTCTACCGTTCATCTCCACCCATATTGAGTACCAAAATATATATACAAGTAGCAAGAAATTCAGGAATCCGAAAGATCACCAAACAATAATTCAATTTGCAGAAAGATGAGTTTATTTCATTTGCTGATTAGTTTATTTCAATTGCTGATGCGGTACAAGCTATCAAACAAAATTCTTCGTTTTCGGCTTGGTGAAAGAAAGAGGGAGAACACACTATAACAGCTATGGGAAGGCAAATCAGAGGAAATGCACAATAAAGAAGCCTGCTCTTGCTCTCCCTTCATTTGCCAAGCAGACGACGAGTACGTTGGTTGGCCCCTTTCACTCGAGAGTTCATCTCATCCACATCATCACTTAGATGGTCGAGAGCTTTGTTTTGCCTGTATGCACCACATTAGCTCTATAAGTAAAGACCTATGCCTTTATAAGAGAATGTGACAAGGGCAAAGAAGCAAAACTTCACCAAACCAGAAAATTATCTTGATCAAACTTCAATCTCAAAGCTAGAAGTGTATCAGTTCAGGCACATTTAAATAGGTCAAGTAGGAAAGAATATGAATATAAGTTAGGACATATTCAGACCTGTTAAGTTCGCCTCCCATATCAACAGCCATATTCTTCAGGTCACCTAAGACATTGCTAAGATCTGATAACGCATCATCTTGCTTTGCCTTCTCAACCTGCCGTCCGAAAAGTCCTTGTGAACAGATGCTCAAAGACTGCTATTTGAGGGAAACAAACTTGTTGAACCACAAACCTCGACTTTCTGCAATGCATTTGTTGGCTCAGGCGGAGGAGTACGAGTAGTCCCTTTTCCTTTCGGCACAGGAGCCAACCCCAACTTCTCCCTCTGTTTTTTGTCACTTTTTTTAGATGAATTGTCTGTCATGTCAGGAGGAAATAGCCGATGAGTTGATGTAATCGTCGCGGAAAGTAAAAATACTCAAGTTTCAACAAAAAAGCTGTGCGTAATATTCACTTCCTTTCGGCCACATTTAAATAAAGAAACCACGACAAGGCAATTGGGTAAGAAACCTGTTGTAACTACAGGCCCTGAAATTTCTCGGGTCTTCTTCGGTTTCCAAGTCTTAGAGAACATTCCTCCAAGGTTTCCTAAGAGCTTTTCCCCCTGGTATTCACCAAAACAATGTATGGGTAATAATTAATAATCAAAATAGAAGTCGCTCAAGAAACAATATCGAGGTGTCATCTGGATGAAAGACAGAATGTTATATAAAGAAACTGATAAAGTACCAGACAGCAGAAAACTGTGGCCATATTTTTCTAGATCATATTCTTAGCGTGCCAAGTTCACACTGTGTGAATATTACCTTGCGCAAGTCCTTATCTGTATCGGCAACCATTTCGTGGGTCCTCCTGATCTGCTCGCCCTGATTATGCAACATGTCAAGGGTCCTCGTGGCATCCTCTCTTATATCCTCGGCAATCTTAAGGCAGTTGTCGACAGTACTTGTAGTCTCCTCCGCCTTGTACACGGCATAATTTTCCAATTCTTGCACGCTCTGATTCTCTAGCCCTCCCGATTCATGAAAGTCGTTCCTATACTTATCCCGTGCTGTTGATGAACCTGAATAAGGGGATGCAGAGGAGGAAGCTCCTCTTCGTCCCTTATCATCATCGAAAGGATTGCCACCGAGATTTGGCACAATGAGCACGGGCTCTGAGTTTGCTCGCCTTGAAGGTTTAATGGTAGATTTCGTGTCAGATTCAGTATCGGAATCAAAAGGATTTGTTCCTGAAGATGGAGGGTCCACAGAGTTTTGCTTGGAAACCTTATTCACCGGTGATTTAAGAAATCCAAACATTTTCGAAGATCAGAAGAAGTTGCTTTTTTCAATACCGTGACGTAATGGTGAAAATTCCAAGAACCTGACAAAGCAAAACAGCAAGAGTTACTGACGAAGCTAATTCCAAGATCCAAGCACATCTTCATGACAAGGGATACATGAATGTAGTTTAAAAAGACGGTTCATGTCAACCCTGTTTGCAAAAGTGAAAATGTCCGAGCCCTTGAACTCAATGAATGTGGTTTGCTTCAACAAAACATTTCATCAACTAGACAGAAAAACCAACAAAAGAAAAAGCTCAAGGATGCCCCAATTGGATCCCCTCTCAAAATGGCGCACTAATGCAGACAAAAACTAGGGAATGAAGCGAGGATGATATATTATGTAAGCCAAGATCAATCACAAATCATCGTGGCCAGTAATTAACCGCTAATGCTCCTTTCGAAGAATAGCTACTAAAGCATCATTATGTTAAAATGGAAGGGAAGCTATGAATCATCTCATAGACCAAGGAATCGCAGAAGCTTAACTTCACATTCTCCATTCCCTAAAAAAAAACACAATGCGGGATAATCCATTCACTTTCACTCTCTCTGTCTCTCTCTCCCTCTCTCCCTCCCTCCTTCTCCCCGACCTAGCAGCAAGAAGAAAAGAACGGACGGCTTCGCGGAGCAAAAACCAATCCCACAAATACAAAGTTTGCCCACACACAATGACAGAAATCCACCAATGCGGAGAGGGAAAACGAACATCAAGCTGTTTCACTAAAGGAAGGATTGAAGATACAAACACACACGGCAAGAACAAGAATCAAGAATCATCAGGAGAGCAAGAAACAAGCAACTGGGTACCTGGAATTCGTAAAGAGTCTCGGGTGAAAAGAACTCGAAGACGGTCAAAACAAGTCCCCTACAGACGCAGACCCCCAAAGTAGAAGAAAGAAGGAGAAAAACCGCTCCTTTTTTAGGAATTCTGCAAATGAAACTCAGAAAGAGAGAATGCTCGTGAAAAGTGACGAGGACCCGTCTCTCTTTCTCCCTCTCTCCCCCCACCTTCTCCCTAGCAACAAGAAGAAAAGAACGGACGGCTTCGAGGAGCAAAACCGATCCACAAATGCAAAGTTCGCCTACACACAATGACACAAATCCCACCAATGCGGAGAGGGAAAAAAGAACATCAAGCCGTTTCACTAAAGGAAGAATTGAAGATACAAAACACGCACGACCAGAACAAGAATCAAGAATCATCAGGAGAGCAAGAAATAAGCAACTGGGTACCTGGAATTCGGAGAAAGGCCTGAGTTGAAGTAGTCGAAGACGGTCAAAACAAGTCCCACACACACAGGAGACCCTCAAAATTTAGAAGAAAGAAGAAGAAAAACCGCTCCTTTTTTTAGGAGTTCTGCAAATGAAACTCAGAAGGACAGAATGCTTGCTCGTGAAAGATGACGAGGACCCCTCTCTCTCTCTCTCTATAAACGGATCGAACAGATGGAAGGCGCCGAGCAATGGCAGAAGGAATTGCGCAGGAGAGGCTATTTTTGTGTCGTCGTCCTCGCTTTTTGGACCGTTGGGTTTTCGGCTCCATTTTAAACTTTGTGTCTTTTCTTATATTTTTTTCAATCTTAAATGCTTTTGGGTTAATATTCTGCATTTGTAATCCTTTCTTTTGTTCTTCCTTTTTCCTTTTGGGCTAAGCATTAATCTTAGAAAAACGTTGTAACCTTTTGGTAATGGAGGTTGCCCTTAATTATTTATGATAGTGGCTTTTTCATTTTGGCCGTTGAAATTTTGTTTGTCAATCAGTTTAGTTGGATCAGCATTCTATAAAATCACGTCGTGTTGATTTATGACATAATTACATGGTTTTTGCAAGAACATGATAAGCCGAAATAAAAAAAAAAAAAAAAAGGAGAAGAGGTAGTGAAAAAGGCAGTCACTTCCACTCCTCTGTATTTCTCTATGGCTTTTCCAAAAATGGGATGTGGCTTTCCCGCAAATAAAAGCAAAAAAACAGAAACAGAGAAAGGAACTTTTTCAGAAGATTTTGCTAGGACGTTGGTCCCCCACTACAGGTCTCCCAAGTTGCAAGCCCAATTGGGAGGTTTTCTTTTCCTTTTTATCATCATCCTGGATTTTAGCTCAGAGTATATTTTCTGCAAGTCCAATAATTGTCCATATGAAAGCAGCAGAGAGATCTGTTCAAAAAAAAAAAAAAAAAAAAAAAAAAAAAAAAAAAAAAAAAAAGCGGCAGAGAGACAATGCTTTTATAATGTCATCAGTACATTCCCTCTTTCTATATGTTTAAATAGGTTTTTTTTTGGTCGAAGTTTAAATAGGGTTTTCAATGTGAAAAGAATAGGTTGTATTACTAGTCGTAATTGATGAATGCTCATTTATTTTCTCATTTATTTTAAATACTCAATCTTTTCTTTTATTACGCACCCTTTTCACTTTTCTTCGGTAAAAACATTTTGGCTCCGTCGACCCAAAAAACAAAACTTGCAAAGTTCTAGAGTCAACAGAAATTTTGTGGATACTTCTTAGATATATTAAACAAGAAATAATACGCTTTTCAAAGCACTGATTACGCATAAAAGAAGACAAAAAATACATTCGAAATTGTGAAGTTTCCTTAATTAGTTACTTAATGAGTGTCTTTAGAGTACTCATGGATAAAATCTATATATTTAAAGTTAAGGAATGCATGAAAAAGAAGATGACACTCACATGAAGTCAATCAATATGCTTAGATTCGTCTTGCTTTCATCGCTCCAATGCTTTGCTTAATTCATTTTTTTCCATTTGGCCAATCCATGTTGAAAGCTCAGATGACTGAACAGTTCATTGAAGTTGCGGTGGGGGTACGTGACATGTGTAAACGCAAATATCTTGGCTGACAAAATATCTGACGGCTCCCCAAAGTTCATGCCGTACATTATCGCTCCATGAAGATCGAAGAAGACTCGGCGTTGAGAAACGAGGATTCGGTCTGTTCTTTTCTCGTTTTCAATGTCATCCTCTCTTCGGTTTTTCTATTTTGACTCCTTTTAAACGTGGAGTAGATGAAACAGCGAAGACGCAGGCGGGCAAGTTGCCTACAAAGCAACGAGATAACTACACCTTGACAGAGAATTTGCACCTCTCTCTCTCCCCCTCTCTTACTCTGTCCCGGTTTTTGGCTCATCGTTCAGTTGGTCACTACCCATTTGTGCTCTCACGCGGTAGGGGAGCACAGCGCGAAAGGGGCAATGGCTGCTTCTCCGTTCTCAGCAAATTGCACCTTGCCCAAGTCGATTGCTCATTCCAAATCCGTGCACAGCTCTAAAGGATGTGACTTCAGAGTCCGAGTGACAAAGTTGTTCTTTTTGCAACACCCACGTTTGGTTTGTTCTAGAAGGAACTTCTATGTCAGAAACGTGGCTAGTGGCCAAAAGCAGGAGCTGAAGGAACCCCTCGCTGATGAAGGTTGAGTAACTCCTTTTCTTCTTCTTCTATTTTATGCTGTGTAGTTGATGCTGCATTTGTTGCAATGAAAACTATCAACATGTAGCCTTTAGTCAGTGATTACGTGTGCACACAACTGCTTAGGATTTTGTTTTAGTTTAGTTATTCTCTGCTGATTTCCTCGTGTACTTCTGGGTCTTCATTGAATTGAGTAGAATTTTGATGGTTTAGATTCCAATTTGCACTCAAAGATTTGCTTAAATGTGCTGACACATCCTGTTTAACTGAAGTTGCCTATTTACTAAGATCTATAAATCGAAGTTTCTTGTTAGGTCCGGTGCATAGGCAATGTGATTCACCACACGGTTCATCATGAAAAACAAATAGACATCAGCAGTGCGAAAAATGACCACTTCGACTTGACCATCCATCACTGCACGAAAGGCTCTCTCTTTTGATGACTAAGAAGAAAAAGGTCTTTTCTTGTTGGTTAGATAGGTCTACCCCTTTTCCTCTAGAGGGAACTTTAGATATATTATGAACACTTTGTCAATTTTGTTGCCTTTGGTTTCACTTCTTTTAGGACGAGTGACTCAAATCTTACTTGACTGGCTGTGTTTTAGGTTGTCCTTTGGCTTTGTTTGCCAAGAGAAGTCCTTTTCATACGTGTGCTGGCAATTTTGTCCAATGTAGTTCTAAAACTTGTCTTTCGCTTTGTAGTTCCAGGCACACTGGATACTTCTGTTCCAGATTCAGCATCCATTGCCTCAAGCATCAAGTACCATGCGGAGTTCACCCCCTCTTTCTCTCCAGAGAAGTTTGAGTTGCCAAAGGCATATTTTGCCACTGCAGAAAGTGTTCGAGATACCCTTATAATAAACTGGAATGCTACTTATGCTTATTACGAAAAGCTGAATGTAAAGCAGGCATATTATCTGTCTATGGAGTATCTACAGGTTTGTGGTGAAATATGTGCTATATTTTCGTTCATACAAGCTTTGGGTTTTGCATGTTATTTGTTCATGGATTTGAAGGAAAATATAACTTATCCAGGGCAGAGCACTGCTAAACGCAATTGGTAACTTAGAGCTTTCTGGAGCTTATGCAGAGGCTTTGAGAAAGTTGGGGCATAATTTAGAGGATGTGGCTAGCCAGGTAAGGCCATTGAACGACCTCAACTAGCCCATGCTGGGGTTTGGTCTTTCAAGTACCATTGGCAACTTCTGGTATCAAGTTTCAGTTAGGTTTCTTTTTCATCGAAATAGTCTCAGTTGGCTCATCACATCTAATTCCGCTGTCAAATGCCATGGGGCATCCTCTATATGTTGCAATGTTGGTCTGTATAGCTAAAACTGACATCCATTAACCACACTTGTTTATGTCTATACCCAAAGTATGCCACATTAATAGTGTTCCCATCTTTGGTCCCTCATCAAAATGTGGAGATGCTACAGATTGAATAATGTGCCTAAACTTTGAGATTTTATTGCCAGTTTGATGTAGCCTCTCACGGTTGTTGAATTAATTTACTCTGCCTCACCTATAATCTCTTGTTAATAAGCTTCACATTTGGTCCGTCTATCTGTAATACCAGCATTATGTCCATTTTGTGTACCGTACTTCAGGGATCTGGATGATGGAGACAATCTGATTACTCATGTATTGCAATTGCTATTCCAAAAGAAATGTCATTTTGCCTGTTGAGTTTTGTCTCTAGCTAAAATCCTCAAGATGATGATACCCAGGAACGAGATGCTGCACTTGGAAATGGGGGACTAGGGAGGCTCGCTTCCTGCTTTCTTGACTCTCTAGCCACACTCAACTATCCTGCATGGGGATATGGGCTTAGATACAAGTATGGCTTGTTCAAGCAGAATATTACAAAAGATGGCCAGGAGGAGGTTGCAGAAAATTGGCTTGAGGTAGAAAAACTTTTTATCTTTCCACAAGCTAAAGCGAAATTTCTTTGAATGAAGACATTGCTCAAAGTATTACTTTGACAGTGGCTTGAATTTGCTTTTTGTTGACTATTAACTGTTCCTAGCAGATGGGAAATCCTTGGGAAATTGTGAGAAATGATGTTTCTTATCCAGTGAAGTTCTATGGTGAAGTCATTTCTGGACCTGATGGGAGCAAAGAATGGGTTGGGGGAGAAAACATAGTGGCTCTTGCCTATGATGTTCCCGTTCCAGGATACAAAACTAAGACCACCATCAATCTTCGACTTTGGTCCACAAAGATTGCTTCCGAAGAGTTTGACCTGTGTGCTTTTAATGCTGGAGATCATGCCAAAGCATATGCGGCCCTCAAGAACGCTGAAAAGGTGCAAAGGATATTTTGGAGAGCTTATACTTCCTTTGGAACTTTATATGTAGAACTTGCACAAGGACAAGGTGTCTAAAAAGAAATTGTATTCATAAAATTGACAATGTTTAGAGGAGTGTCTTTCTTGTGGATTCTGCCGTCACCTCACTGCATAAGTGAGTAAATTATAGGAACTGCTTTTCTGCTTATTACCAGTCAATTTATTCTTTAGATGTTCCACACGACACAAATATTTATGGTTTAGTTACACATTACAAATATTTCTGTTGTGATCAGATTTGCTACATATTGTACCCTGGGGATGAGTCAATTGAAGGAAAGACTCTTCGATTGAAGCAACAGTACACCCTCTGCTCTGCTTCTCTTCAAGATATCATCACTCGTTTTGAAAGAAGATCAGGGGATGTTGTGGATTGGGGGAAGTTGCCTGAGAAGGTTGCTGTCCAGATGAATGACACTCATCCTACGCTCTGCATCCCTGAACTGATAAGAATATTAATGGATGTGAAGAAGTTGAGCTGGGAAGAAGCTTGGAACATCACTAAAAGGTATTACATGTCACAATGGTGTTGTGATTTTTTGATAGCTATTTATCTGCATGTAAATGCGATCATCGTTTCCTGATCACTTCAGACATTCTGTTTTCACAGCCATCCCATGTTATTTTGTCTCTCTGATTTCTTGTTTTTGACATTTCTTTCAGGACTGTTGCCTATACTAACCACACTGTTCTACCTGAGGCCCTAGAGAAATGGAGCTTGGAGCTTATGCAGGATTTGCTTCCTCGACATGTTGAGATCATCAAAAAGATTGATGAGGAGGTAATTGTAGAAAGTCCATAATAATTGACTACATGAAAACATCAACCCCCATTCTAAATCCTAACAAACTTTTTTTTGTTGAATGGTTTCTTGCTGGAAATATCAACCCAGTTAGTTCAAACTATAATAGATGAGTATGGCAAGGAGGATCTTGACCTGCTGCAGCAAAAGTTGAAAGAAATGAGGATATTAGCTAATGTCGAATTGCCTGGTACAGTTCTAGAATTACTAGTTAAACCAGAAGAAGATCCTATTGAGGAAGTTGATACTGCCATTGAAGAAGGTCAGCTAGTTGATGAAGTAGACCAACCTGAGGAAGAGGATGATCCAGAGGAGAAGAAGGTGATTCCTGAACCAGATCCAGAATTGCCAAAGATGGTTAGGATGGCCAATCTCTGTGTTGCTGGTGGATTTGCAGTAAATGGTGTCGCTGAGATCCATAGTGAGATCGTAAAGGAGGAAGTTTTTAATGATTTCTTCAAGGTGATACTATCAAGAAGTTTTTATAATCCTGTTATATTGTTTCTCAGTGACTATATTGCTTCATTAGCTACTTCCGCTCCATGGTCAAGTAATCTTTCCATTACTGTTTTCTGGCATGACATGGTAACAGTTATGGCCAGAGAAGTTCCAGAATAAGACGAATGGCGTGACACCAAGAAGATGGATACGTTTTTGCAATCCAAATCTTAGTGAAATCATAACCAAGTGGACTGGAACTGATGACTGGACTATTAACACTGAGAAATTAGCTATCCTTAGAAAGGTAAAGGAGTCAGACAGACCTTGTTATCATTTTGATATTTAAAACAGTTCAGTTTATGCTTAAATGGCAACATTAGGTTTAATGAAAGTAGTTGTGTGATTTCCTTTACTGATGCTTGGTATATTTGATTGGTCTATTCCACATCCCTTCAATTTTTCAGTCAAATGTGAGACTACCTAAAAAAAGGTCTATATCGTCTTTCTTAAGCACAAATTTCCTGATTATCTGACTTTTCAAGGATGAGATTTCCTCTTTTTAGTACTACAGTAATGGTTGAGGTCATCATGTATGGTCTGCCATTTGTGTACAGATGTAAAATTTCTTCTGGTGATAGACTTTTTGAATCGAATCCTTTTAAGAAGTTTATGAGAATGGTGAAGTTGTGAATTACTATAAAATAACAGGCTAGTCATGCACTTGATCTGAAAGGCTGGTGTGTTTTATCCACAGTTTGCGGATAATGAAGATCTCCAATTGGAATGGAGGGAAGCCAAAAGAAGAAACAAGATAAAGGTCGCAGCATTTCTCAAAGAAAAAACTGGATATGTAGTCAGTCCCGATGCCATGTTTGATGTCCAGGTTCATTCTTCCTCTGATTTCTTTCTGCATCTGTAGACAAGCTCTGGGGGAGATGCGGCTTTTGCCCTCTCTTCTGCTATTGGTGGACTCTTGCACAGAAAGGCCAACTTATGGCCATCTCTCGTCCCCCTGCCAGTGGGGAATCTGCTCCAGGTGTTGCTTTGCTGCTGCTTTACCTCATGTCGGCCTGTACCTTCCTTAGGTGGCCCTCCACAAAACACCTCCAGAACCAGCATAACTCCTTCAGACACTTCTCGTTGCCTTGGCTACTTGGCATGTGTGACTCTGCTTTCATCATAGAACCAGGGGCCCTTCATTTAAGTTGTAGTAGTGAGCTAATTTATGGAGCTGCAATTGAGGTCTTGATTATGTATGTTCAGGTGAAGCGGATACATGAATACAAGAGGCAATTATTGAACATCCTGGGCATCGTTTATCGCTACAAGAAAATGAAGGAAATGACACCTGAAGAAAGAAAGACAAGGTTTGTTCCTCGGGTCTGCATTTTTGGAGGTAAAGCATTTGCTACATATGTCCAAGCTAAGAGAATTGTGAAGTTCATCACGGATGTGGGGGCAACCGTTAACCATGATCCCGAAATTGGCGATCTCTTGAAGGTGATTTTGTCTATTGGCTACATTTAGTGTCTCATTTGATATTTGCCCAAACTAGTTATAGACTGGTTGGTTTTTCCCATTGGAAATCAAGTTCAATCTTATATTCTGAAATTGATTGTATTCATCTATACAGTGGAATGGCTAGTTATGTTATGGACATCTAAATGCATGTATGACATGTTCATTGCTTCAATCTAGGTTGTCTTTGTCCCAGACTACAATGTCAGTGTTGCGGAAGTGCTTATTCCCGGAAGTGAGTTGTCACAACATATCAGGTATATTGTTTTAGTACAGTTCTCATAGCCCGAGGAAGAAAGTCATTTCAAATCTCAAAAGTGCTGGGCCATGCGTCTTTAACCGAGGACCCGTAGAAAATCCGGTCATTTGTTCTAGATCTCAAAGGATGGTCATCACTTATTACCTTTTCCATACTTATTTCGTATATAAGTTCTATATCGTTTTAGATATGTTTTCAGAGAGATGAAAACATGTGTTAGAATATTTATCTAAATAGTATAGTTGACGGCATTTCTCTCTGCTCTATAGTACTGCTGGAATGGAGGCCAGTGGAACCAGCAACATGAAGTTTGCAATGAACGGGTGTGTCCTCATCGGAACCTTGGATGGGGCAAATGTTGAAATAAGACAGGAGGTTGGAGAAGACAACTTCTTCCTCTTTGGGGCAAGGGCACCTGAAATAGCTGGGCTGAGGAAGGAAAGAGCTGAAGGAAAGGTAATACCGTGACGGTAGGAAAATTTTTTGCTCAATGATGGGATAAAGAACTATCACTATGAGATGATCCCACCATTACAAAAGATTTTTTTTTGACTGGATTACTGTCACATAGACGTTGCCTACGCAAATCTAATGATGGTCAGAAAGACATGATCTCACGCTTCAATAATAAGTGTCGTCAGTGATCAGCTTTCATTCTCTTTCTTAATGCATATGATCAATTGTGACATTTCCAGTTTGTCCCGGATGCTCGTTTTGAAGAAGTAAAGGCATATGTGCGAAGTGGTGTCTTCGGTCCCTACAACTATGAAGAGTTAATGGGATCATTGGAAGGAAATGAAGGCTACGGACGTGCAGACTATTTCCTTGTGGGCAAGGACTTCCCCAGTTACATGGAATGCCAAGAAAAGGTCGATGAGGCATATAGAGACCAGAAAGTGAGTAACAAATAACACTTGCTGATAATATTTTCTTTGTTCTGCCCGCTTGCTGAATCTTTGACTACAAGTGCTTGATCAGAAATCATATGTCAAGATGTCTATCTATACATTGGATTTTAGAAACTGTCCTACATGATACAGTAGTTTGATTGTGTAATGACGTATCACTTCATTTTTCTGTGTTATTCCTTAATCTCTTGCTTGTCGATCTATATTAATAAACTTCTGGAGCAAGATATTCCAATCATCATCTTTCTTATATGAGATGATGCTTCATTAAGAGCTCTTTTGCTCCCTGTGACTCATCTAATTCTGTGACGTGCTTGAGCAGAGATGGACAAAAATGTCGATCTTGAACACGGCTGGGTCGTACAAGTTCAGCAGTGACCGAACAATCCATGAGTACGCCAGAGACATATGGGGAATCGAGCCGGTCGTACTGCCATAACTTCACAGTATGTATTTCCTTTGGTGAAGTGCAGAAATTAATTGCCCTGTTGCATCATCCCACTCTTATAGGAGAACAAAGAGGTTGTCGGAACAAAAGAGAGAATGATTGATATGCAAAGCCTGTCTCCTCATGTTACTGTAAATTGTAAAATGACATGTACAATGAGGAGTATGTACGGATAAACTTCCATATTGCAGAAGCTGAAAACTACACTGATATCTTCACAATCCTAAGGATCTCCTTTCCTGGAAACTGCCTTTGTCGAGCTTTCGAACCGATATATCCTACTTATGAGTGTAGCCTTATGTTACCGAATCCATTAGAAGTCTAATGAAAGATGGTTGGATTGATCATATCTCCAATATAACGAAATAGGAGGACCCCAATTGTAAAAGAACGCAGAGAGGGAGCTGATTGCAAATACACACCTTACCTGTAGTGTCTGTCACAAAGTCGACCACATTGTCCTCCTAATTTCACATTTAAGTCCGACCTCGTCCCCTTGGACCGGTTTATCCGTCCGTAACCCAAAATTAGTCTGTATTCCACAAATGTCTTACCTCGATGTCGAATGAGCCTTTCTCCAGGGCGTTTTCTGTTAGTGTGAAACATCATGCGATCGAGATCAAAGTAGCATAAATCTACTAACTTTAGACTAGGCTATCGATGTTTTTCTCATCCAAGTCCTTACGTAAAACAGGAATTTATCTTAATTACTACAAAAGTACTGATCATAGTCAAGGGTGTTGAGCAACCCGAGGGGGCTTCGGTTGAGAGGAAAAATGCTGTTTTGGCCTACCTCTTTGCGGTTCTTTTGTGAATTTTCTAACTAATGAATGGAGGAAAAGTTAACGCAACAATTCGAAACATAATGCACTTATGCTAATTCCTTGGCCAGTTTAATCAATGACCTTTTGACAATTTGCCAATTTAGTCTATCCAACTAATTTTAACCATAGATCACCGACTTAGATATTGGCCGTCCTAAACCGTGAATAATTTTTGTATTTTTATTAATTTGTATTCTTTTCTTTTCTTTTTCCTTTCCTTTCAATAAAAAAAATTCGGGAAAATTCTTTTTATATCATCACTAGCCGTGCCATGTAGGATGGCCGGCATTTACGTCAGCATTTGCAACTAAATCAATTAGATGACCATATTGGCAAATTGTTAAAAGATTTAGCACTAAATGCCAAATTAAAAGATTTAGGATTGAATTAGCACAAACACAATATATTTAGGGACTTTTTTGGTAATCATCCTAATGAGATGTATCTCAGAACCATATGATTATGTATGTGCTCCTCGAATATTTCCATTCGTTTTGGATATTGATTTTGTGTATCCGTAATTTACTATCACTTTTATGAAATTACTAATAGAATAATGAAGTGCACTAAATTCTTGACTTATTTAGAAAATTACCATCGCCCATCGCCCTTAAGAAAACTATCTATACCAGATAATTTCGGATCAAGGAGTCATGGTATTTTCAAATTACCTGACCTCTTCTGTCTTTCTTTCTTCTTTATTTTCTTTTTTTTTAACACGAATGTCAAAACATTGTTTAAAGTTGGCGTACTTTTCGAATGTAAAATTCAACCACCCTTAGAGACATTGTATTAGATATTTCAAGAGGACCACATCATCCATCTATCCAATCAATGACGGCACATGAAATGCTATGCATTTCATCATCTTCCTAATTAAAAAAAAATATTATCATTAACAATATTTAATATTTCGTATTTCATGACCGATTTAGGGATGAATGACGTGGTCCTTAGGGATGAACATCTTATATCCCTACAGTATTTACAAATACACCCGTGAACTGTAGTGTCTATTTGCAAAGTTGACCCCATCATCCTCCTAATTTCACATTTATGTCCTAACCTTATGACGGTAGCCTATCATCCCCTCGGATCAATTTATCCCTCCGTAACCCGAAATCACTTTGTATTCTGAACTGTCTTACCTCTATGTCGAACGAGCTATTCTACAGGGCATTTTCCATTAGTGTGAAACATCATGAAAGCGAGATCAAGGTAGCGTAGATCTACCACCTTTAAGAATTAGATGTCCTAGGAGATCGATGTTATTCTCATCGAAGTCCCAAGTAAAACAGGAATCTATCTTCATTAGTACAAAAGTACTGATAAAGCGATCATAGTCAAATGCGTTGCGTATCCTGACATTGGGTGAGAAGGGGGCCTTCGATTGAGAGGGAAAGAACTGTTTTGGCCATCTCTTTGCGGTTCTTTTGGGCATTTTCTAACTAATGAATGGAGAAAAAAAATTAAGTCCTAAATATATTACGTTTTTGCCAATTCGATCTCAAACCTTTCCATTTGACCAATTTTATCCTAAATATTTTAACAATCTGTCAATTTAGTCAATTCGACTAATTTTAGGCAAAATTCATTGATGTGAATGTTGGCTATCCTTCATGGCATGGTTGGTATTGACGTGAATAATTTTTTATTTAATTTTTCTGGATTCTTTTATTAATTTCTTATTCTTTCTTTTCTTTTCCTTTCATTCGAATAAAAAATAGTTGGGAAGTTTTTTTAAAAATTATCTACATTAGCGATGGTCGTGTCATGTAGAACGGCTGATGTTCATGTCAACGATTCTAGCTAAAATTGATCAAATTGAGTATATTAGCAAATTAATAAAGGTTTAGGACTAAATTAACATAAGTAAAATAGGTTTAGGTTTTTTTTTTTTTGTAATCATCCTAATAAGATAAATCTCGCGTTTGGTTGAACCATATGGTTATGCATGCGCGCCTCCATTGTTTCTATTCTTTTTTGGAGATTGATTCTGCAGATCTGTAATTTACCATCACTTTTATGAAATTGTGAATTAAATAATGAAGCGCACTAAATTATTAACATGTCTAGAAAAATTACCATCGCCAATAAAAAACTACCTACCAAATACAAAGAGAGAGATAATTTCAGATCAGGGAGTTATAGTACTTTCAAATTACCTAACTTGTTTTTTTTTTTTTTTACACGAATGTCAAAACATTGTTTAAAGTTGGTGTAATTTTTTCTAAGGTAAGAGACATCTTTCGATGCTTAGTGGAATAATTTTTTATACCTCCCTTAGGAACATCATTTTAGATATGTCAAGAGGACCATGTCATCTATCAATCTAATCAATGACGACGCACGAAATGCCATGCATATCATTATCTTCCAAATAAATAAAAAATATTATCACTTATAAATATTTAATATCTCGAATTTCGTGATTAATTAGATGAACGAATGACGTGGTTCTCAAAGATCAAGTCTTATATCTCGACCGTATGTACAATGCCCGAACAAACACAAAGTTGATGCTGATCTTTATGCTTAAATCCACGGTGGGAATAAAACCATGTAAATAATTATTAACATATTTTTATGTGGTATATCTAATTCAGCGAGTCAAGAAATTTCGCAGCTCTTGGCTTCGGAGGTCACATCTTTGGGTTCTTTAAAAAAAGTTATTGGCAAAGGTCTTGCTGTCTTACCTAAGTGTCATTTTCTTTCTTCGACTAGTCAAAAAGTCTTACATGCACCGATTTTCTTTTTGGTTGCTTGCAAGTTTTTGCCAGCTCCTTATTGGTCTGATGCTATCGAGTTGGCTCTCGCAAACCACTTTTTAATAAGTGGGTATCGACAAATACAAATAATGCCGAATTAGTGGAAATAGAAAGAGTAATGCCGCGTATATTAAAATTGTTTCATCAAAACAACATATATAATCAAAGTGAGATCAGACTTTTATTAAATATAAGTGCGTATATTGTAAGTCACTTGATGACTTGTGGAATAACAAAAAAGAATATGACTTGATTATTTAAATGAGAAGCACAATGCATATTAATTTTGTTAAATAAGCTAGAATTATGTCTATCGTTACTCAGGAAAGGCTATGGGACTTTTTGAGTGGTGGGTCATCCTCATTAATTCTTACCTTAAGAAGCCTAAACTCTCTGATGAGATTCTACATCTAGAAGTGTTAGGTTAGACAACCTTTTTACTTCGAAGTCTGTCTATTTTTTTTTAATGGCGATGTGAACATGCTCGAATCTCTTTTCGATCGCCACGTTTCAAAGAGCCACTCCAACGGGGAGGATCTTCTGGGTTTATCCTCAAGACAATGCCCATGAATAATAAAACTTGCTGCAATGATTAGTGGTGAAGGAAGATTTTGCAAAACCCTAAATGACTCCTCACCTCGCTCGTTGAAGTCTCTTCCATACGAATTAAAAAGAGAATAGCGAGAGCAGAGCTCCAGAAGAAAGAAAATAACGCACTCTCCAGAACTTCATTTGTTTCGTGAAAAATGAATGAAATATTCTCTTTTATCTAAAATACTCAAAAACCCTGATCTCATATCTCAAAAATACCTAAACTCTCCATCCATCTTTGCCACCAGCTTCCGAGTCATTGGCCACCATCTTCGCTTTCGAGAATCGCTCTACCACTACCAAGCCAGCATTCGCCGTCGGGCCAATCATCGCTCCTCTCGTCATTCACCGCAGCTCCACTAGAGTCTCTATCCTGTGTTTCTCTCTCATCTCTGCTCTCTCTTGGTCCAACTTGCATGTGGGATTGCCTGGGCCTGAGGATGACCGTCGCGACCTCGACTAAAGGTTGTCCATGGAGGCCTGGAGGAGGGACGGTGGTCGGCAGCGATTGGGTGAGGTGGACGTCGACAACAGTGATGATGGTTGGTGGTCGAGAGCGAAAATGTCAGGTAAATGAATCATTAAAGCTAGGGAGTCGAAAAAATGAGGAGAGCAATTTTGAATAGTAAAATGACAATCATGTAAATAAGTTCATGACTTTATTGAGTTAAAATGTTGTTTCGAAGAATAAAACTCTGTTACACTGAGTAAAAACTTAGGCGTGTTTAGAATTGATTTCCCCGTATTATTCAAAATTTCACCAAATGCATCTTCCAGACTTTACTTTATTTCCCCAAATGAAAACGCAATTGAATAAAAATTTTCGTTTTACAGAATAAAACCCTCGCTAGGATCTCAATTTGATATATCTTTTTTCACCCAGGTTTTACGTAATTTCAATTGCAGGACCCTTTTAGGCGTCAAAAACATCATTTCACTAATGGATACGCCACGTCAGAATAATGGCAGATTGGGTCGGGTAGACCACCCGACTAGAATCTCGGCGGTCGCTTTGAATATAAGTTAAAAAGGTTAAACGAATGACTTTACGTGAAGTTAGCAAATTTACCCTTGCCGACGGACGGCAGGGAATTCCATGCAGACGAAGATGGTCCCCACCGAGACTCTCCCACCAGCTGACTGCCGACAGATCTTTACGTGCCGGGCTCGCAAAAGGATAATGACCGTCCGATGGAAAAGCCAGGAGACAAAAGTCTACCGTGGGAGACAGGGAAGTTTCCAAATGCACGTGCCCTATTTTGCGGACTGTCTAGTTATCTGCCATGTACCCGCCTTGGATATGGATCATAGAGTTGATTTTCGGAATTAATTGATGTTAATGTGACATTGGTAGCTAAATAATTATTATGTTTTTAATCAAGACAGAAGTAATTATTGGTGATGAAATTAGTTGGCATCATCTAAATATCCAATAATATTTGTCACATCATTTTTTTTTACACGACATATGTTATACCATTTTACCAAACAAAATCTGATTTCATCTCAATTTTTCTAACTGACATTATTTCTTTTGAGCATTCTTATTTTAGTATCTAGCTGCAGTCAATTAACTTGCTTTGTTAAATAATCTTATCCTTTGCAAAATCATCGCTCTTTCACGCTCTTTCAACTTTTTCCACATATGCGCACATACATATTGCATTGCTTTTAATTACTATTAAAATCAAATGATATATTCAAACTTTCATATGATTTATTGGATAATCTTCTTATTTGGGGAAGCATGAAAAAGTTCATCTTCCATCAGTAACCATCCAAAGTACTTATAACATCTGTTTGTGGGGCCGAAAGAGGGGCAATGACTAATGAGTTATCCGCGACCCACGATGGAGCGGGTTAGTGGTGGAGATGATGAGTAAATTTCATTTCACGATAATGATCTTTAAATATACTAGTTAAAGGATTATATTTTAAATAAATGAGTCATTTTTTTTATGAGAGCATTTTATGGAATGCCATGAGAAAATTTCATTGACTAAAATGCTGTTAAATAGTTTTTAATTATGATATAGTGGAGTTGAAAAGATTTAAAGATTCGCAGTTGTTAAAAAATCATTGTCAGGTCAACAGAAAATTTGAATGAAGGGGTTACAATCGATCACGCGATGTACTGTTTTCTGTGGAGACAAGATTATAAATTCCTGTAATCATGTCTCAGCAAAGCAATGCTGAAAGAGAATGGACCACGTACGAGTGATTATTGCATATGATGTATTGGCACAACAAATAAAGTGCATTCCCACTTCAAAGGACCACATCTATCGATCCTTTACCTAAAGGACACGGGGCAAATTCAATATATATGGAAAAAGCATATCACAATCACATTATATATTATTATATAAAAGAATAACACTTGATGGATAAATTGGCAAATGAATATATATAATAGACAAAAGGAGAGGTGGGTAATTGTTCTTTTCGAATCCTGAACCA
Source organism: Eucalyptus guilfoylei (assembly GCA_016097605.1). Classification (NCBI taxonomy): domain Eukaryota; kingdom Viridiplantae; phylum Streptophyta; class Magnoliopsida; order Myrtales; family Myrtaceae; genus Eucalyptus; species Eucalyptus guilfoylei. Next base: position 21,244,036 of record CM027861.1, on the reverse strand, counting down.
ATACAATGGAATTAAATTCAACTTAATTCAAGTTGGATTCCTCACCATGATTAATACAAAACTTTGAGTTTTTTTTTGCACAACATGCGCCACCCACATGCGATTCACGCGGGGCATGTCTTGCGCCTCGACAATACTAGGAGTCTTGTCGACAGTCCCACTTGTCCAGCTGCCGATGCGGCATCGGGCATCATTGTCCAATCAATCTAATCTTTGGAAATTCTGTAATTGCAAAAATCGGCAACCCCACAATTTAGGGCAAACCGAAAAAGAGGGGACGAAACATCTTTGGGTTTAGTCCCCACGAGCGACCGCGTTCATGAATAGCGACCGTAAAATCGCAACCCGGAGCACAAGATTTGCTAGACTCGCCGCGGCATTCGGTGCTGGACAAGATAGAACGTCCGAGAGAATAACGACGGTAGTTTTGAGGCGAGCGTGCGAATCGTGGAGAGAATAACAAGCGATTCTAGCTAGAGTAAAGTATAGGGTTTTCCCTCGACTTCATCTAATTGCCATTTAGACAAATTTGTAATATAAATATATAATGCGCGCTCGGTTGTCACCAAACATCTTTGGGTTGGCTCCAATCATAAAGTGCCAAAGGAAGATATGTCGACGTGTTCGTTTAGTATCGTAAGTCACATGGTGTTTCTTTTACGATAATGTTCCAATCGAACGTGGCGGAGAATATGATCGCGAGGCGGACTGGAAGGACGCAAACCTTCCACGTCGAAACCGAAATAGGCTGTGTTGCATGCGGTGCTTCCGGGGACAGATCTCTTTGCCCCACCTACTTAAAAAGCTCTTGATTGGCCACGTGCTTTCGCGACGACCTTTCCTCTTCAATTTGCAGGTAATTTTCCATAACCAGATTCGTAACATTAGCCAAGAAAACTCCTTTTTGATAGATAGACCCTATATTATAACATAGAATTAAGGTTAGGGTTGATCTAAAAGAGCATTGGAACGGTGTCTTGTGACGGGTGAAATGTCGCTTGACTTTCAACCTCGAACCGTAAAATTCCGTAATACCCTTTTTCCTATCTTGAGATTGTATGTTAGTTACGTATCTTGCAAAACCTTTTGGACAAGAGATGCTGTCTTCGATTTCAATTTTGAGATCGACAGGAGCGGTTCTAAGAGAAAGGGTACAGGACTTTGTAGATGCTCGTCTTAATTTGCGCGCGTGATTAGGGTTTATCATCTTTCCTACTTCGTAATATGGACACGTGTTGCCAGATGGTGATAATAGCTGAATATTATTCGTGGATTGGGACGTCGACTTCACCATCGAGTGAATTGAATTTCGTGAGATGGTGCCATTGCGATTACGCGATATCCCTTTCGAGTGAGATTTCTTCGTTTGTTTCCTTTTGCGAGACATTTTTCTTGTTGCTTTCCTTGTATTATTAAAAATAAAGTCTTCATCAACGTCATCTACCGAACATACAATTGGTTTTCATTTCGATTGAGAACTCATCATCTCATCTCTTTTTCTAACGTATTCATATAGAGTAAATTAATTATTCCAATGAGACTCTTGAGCTCGATTGTATATACTATAATTAGAGGAGTGAAAAGAAAAATAAGTTGGATCCTTGAACCCTCTTAAGAGATCTAGTTTGTCTCCTGTATATTACTGGCCCAAGAAAATGATATCCCCAAGTCAAATCATCCACACTAGTTCATCTAATAAATAATTTTTCAAAGGTTTATTTTCTACCGCTATCCTTTCAAATAAATATCCAACTTTTTTATCGAGTAAGAGGTCGATCAAAGAAGCGTTCGTTCTCCATCAACCCTTGTACGAATAATCAATTAAATTATAGTTAAGGATACGCTTATTTCTCTGAAAATTTCACGATTAAAGAAAATATTTTATAGGAAAGTGTATAGTTTTTAAGGAGAGTGATTTCCTCCTTGTCAAAAGGGGAAGTCTTGTTCACCTAATTTAAGTTTTTTTTATATTCAGTTCATCAAATATAATTTTGTAATCCCACTACTTTTTCAGTCATCCAGACATCAAAAAGTCGGAAACAAATTTTGGGACTCGTTAGTTTTCTACTTTCATGAAGGAGGGAGCACCAAAATTAGAATTTAGTTAATTGTCACGAGAAAAGATCACAAGGAGCGGGGGGCCCACTCTCTTGTCGGAAAGATCGTATCGCCTCCTCAAAAAAAAGCCCGATCTACTGTCCCGCCATTCATGCGCGTGGGCCCCCACTCTCTTTCTCTCTCTATCCTTCTCTCTCTTGACGACGGAATGAATTTGAAACACTGTGCAGCAAGTAACTACTGGAACAAGAACAACTATGTCTTGACGGGACGTAGCTATCGAAACCTCGCCTCTCCCCGCTTTGCTTTTTTCCCCCTGTCAAAAAGAGAGCTTCCAAAAGCTACGCGTCCTTTCCAACGCTAGAATAGCCTCTCCTCTCCTCTCCCTCCTCTCCCTTCCCTCGCAAAACCCTAGCTCTCCCCGCTTCAGAAATCTGTGAAGGCATGGACGACAATGGAGACCAGCACCGGTCCGATCCGTTCGCGGACTTCACCGCCATCTCCGCCTGGCCCCACCTCGCGCCCGACCCGGACGGCCGATACTTCTTCGGGGGCGAGCGGGACGGCGCCGCGCTCGGCGAGTTCGGATGGAGCCTCCCGATGGGAGGCAGCGGCGGCGGCGGCGGAGGAGGATCGTTCGGAGCCCGCGACTGCTTCGGGGACGTCGACCAGATCATCGGCGCGGGCGCGGGCGGGGGCCGGTATCGGCGGGGGCGGGATCGTCGTCGGCGCCGCCTCCTCCTCGCGGTTGCGACGCGGCCTCGGCCGCGGGCGGGACCGCGGGAGGGGACGCGTCGCCGTCGAACAGGTCGGCGTCTTCGGAGTCGAGCGAGGATCCGCCGGAGAGGTCCGCGGCCTCCGGCGAGAGCTTGCTGGCGCCAGAGAAACCGTGAGTATCGTAGGGTTTTCTTTTTGCTGTTGTGGAATGAATCGGAACTAAAAGATCGCAACTTAATCCGAAACCCGCGAGTCTTTGGGGGGTTCGGAAACCGAGGAATCGCATCGAAATCGGAGCAGCCGAAATCATCTCGAGCCATCCGAACCCCAGTGCAACTCCACGCTTGCGTCCGTACCCTCTAGAAGCGCATGCCAGTGGTGGGAAGGGCGAGACAGTTTCGTAATTTCGAGGTAGAACGAAGGGCGATATTGGGTTATGGGGAGGGGCGTGCATTAATTAATTAGGTGCGTGTGCGTGCTTCGACACCGCCACTATTTCGGCGGGAATAGCGTGCTCCAGTTCCTCTCTTTTTTCCCTTTTGTTCTTGCTTTATTTAGGAACTCGTACGAACGATTCTGGGTTCTTTTATTTAACGTAATTTCCATGTTCTTCTATTATATTCTCGGATTGATTTGCGAAAGTGGTGGTGGTGGTGGGAGAGGATCGTCGACACCGAGATCTTCTGCGCAGCCCAGCGCTTTTTGCGAGCAAAAAGACAATGGTTTGCTTTTTGAGGGGGGCGAGAGTTGACTGAGCAGAGAGATCGAGAAGCGTACAGACAGAGCACTTTTGCGCTCGATCTCCGAGGCAGATTTGGTTGTCTGTTCAGTGGGCGGCTCGCGAGATCCGATTGGATTATACGATGTTTTTATCATATGTTTCAGTCACGCACAATAAAAAAGAAAAGAAAAGAAAATAAGGATTGCATGTTTCCTGTGTACATGGAATCTGGGGGGTGAGGGGAAGCTAGGTTTTCCTGACCATGGCCTGGGCTCGGATCATGGAAGACAGGTTCAGCTCCGACATGTGTGTGTCAGTGAGAAACTGTAATGGTGCGTCGTTCGTGTGGATATTCCGTTCGCCGTGCTTTTTCTCAGTTCATGGAAACCCTCGGAGGAAAGCTGACCGAGAAAATTTTGCCAGACTTCTTTATGTTCGTGTGTAATTAGCCTAGAGAATGCCCTTTACGGTTTGACTACTGGCATTGACATTAGCAGCATCGGAGCATTTACGTAGACTACCAAAAGCATCAAGATTTATTATAATTTTTTTCCCCGAGTGAATAAGGGGCCTCTGGTTCCAACGCAGGTTGAAACAACCGTGACATGCATATATGGTAGGGCAGCCTCCATGTTAAGACACAGAACATTTGACTTTACCTTCTTGGTGTTGAAGGATCTAGCGTCTCGATCTTCTTGTTTATATAGAAAAGTTTGATGTACTTTCGCTGGATTAACAATACATCACATGCTGGTTATTTCGCATGCATGAGTGGCTTATTTAGTTATCATCATTTGTTTTTTCCTATTCACGGTTGATGTGCTTCTACAGGAATAAAGTTAGAAAGAAAGGACAAAAGAGAATAAAGCAGCCGCGATTTGCGTTCATGACTAAGAGTGAAGTTGATCATCTTGAAGATGGGTACCGCTGGCGAAAATACGGACAAAAGGCTGTGAAAAATAGCCCATATCCGAGGTATGCTGATTTCTTTATGCTCTCTGAAGGTGCCCAAGCTTATATGTATTTAATCTTGATACTCTCCTTTTGGTCCGTCTTTTGATGTGGATTTGAGTGAAAAAAGAATCTCTTTTGGTCAATTCTTTTGCTGGATATTTTGGTATCAGTCTAAGATCCTTCTAAGAAGGCGCACTGAGAAAGTGCATCATGCCAAAGTAAATGCAATATTCAAATCATTTAAATTCTAGTTACTTTCTGCTCGAGAATGTCTTCACTGCACTTTTCTTTTCCTACCCATTGTGCACAAAAACCTCGCAATACCCTTCCGAGTTTTATTGCTATGAGCTTAGAAACGGGAGCTCTTCTGATTTGTGCATTTACTTCTTGAAAAACTTGTGAAGCATTCGATCTTGGCTAGAGCATCCGACTTTAGCTCTCTCTTAGGATCTGCAGTTATATGATGAATACCCACAGTTAGAGAAGCAAATTGAATTTGAATTCCTCTATTAGCTTAATCGATGATGATGCAGTACAGCTGATATTGCAGTTTTCTTGGAAAGTTTTCTACTAATAGAAGTCCAAGTAATGCTATGTGTGCGGCCACGGGATGTCAAGACAACATGATCTTGAGTTCATACTCCCGAATATCATCAATGTGTTGCCTTATCTTCTTTTAGTTAAATCATCTCTCCACGTTGTAATTATCCGATACTAGAGGGAGTGTTTGAATTGAGGTTCTAACTTATCAGAGCAAAAGTATCAAAAGGAAAGGCAGGTTAACATTGTCGTTGTGTACAAGTAACGCAGTTCTTGTCAATAGTAACACATTCCAAATTCCACCAATTAATGAAACCTTGTTTAACTAAGAATTCGATGAAACAGTAGTCAAATCATATTGAATTTAGGTTGATGTTTAGGTGTCACAAACCTGTTACTGTACTAGTGCGTTTTTCGTGCTCATGTTTTCTTTATTTATGTTCAAGCGTCCTTCGAAATTGGCTAACCATCCATGAACTCAAGATTATGCATACACTATTTCTTATGCCGACGTAGGCAGCTGAAAGATTTTCTACTGACTTGCCACAATGTGCCACTGGTTAGTCAAATGTGCTGAAAATCTGCAAACTAGAAACGAGTTTTAAACAGATCGCTTTGACAATAGTATTGACCTCCTTTCACTTTTCTTTTGTTAAAACAAATGCAGGAGCTACTATCGTTGCACTAATAGCAAATGCACAGTCAAGAAGAGAGTGGAGCGATCCTCCGAAGATCCTGCAATTGTAGTAACCACCTACGAAGGCCAACATTGCCACCATTCCGCTGGGTATCTCCGCAGCAGCACCATTAGCCATGAGGCTACCTTCGGCAGGCATTTTGCTTATCCGCCCTCACAAATTTACCATCCCACACGACTTCACATACCCATAGAAACTTCTCCTTATAACTCAAACGCTCACCATGCACCAACCTCTTCTGGAGACTCTCAACGGTTGCTGACTTCTTCTGGAGAACGCGGAGAACCCTCCGGCATAAACCAACTTCTTCCTACCGGAGGACTGCTTGCCGATGTTGTGCCTCCTAAAATGAGATGAGAATTAAATTATGGTAAATAAATTATGGTAAATGCTAACTCGAACACGAACTAATGGCTATCTCTATACTGATATATGCTGTAAATATGGCTCCTATTTATTCATGTCATTGATTTAGTGAATTTGCGCCTTATGGATGGAGTACGCTCTGTGCTGATTAGCAAGCCGAGCAATAATTCCAATGCTTACAAGAGAAGCTCCTGTGTATTAGATCCACTTCTACGGGCTACCCAATCAGAGATTCCAAATAATATGCGACATGGGCTGGTGATCACCGGAGATGCGTAGATATTCAATATTTGCATTAAAGAATTCTATTGTTCCTTGTTAAAGTATAGATTTTGTTTCCCATACCAGTAAATTTCAATGAGCGTTAGAAAATTTTCAAGTACTTGTGGTAAAAAAAATGACTAGTGATTTTTTTGAAGTAACTTATTAATTACTTACCAGCACTTTCATAAAATAGCAAACTTTATTTGCTAGTTATATACCGATGATCATTTGATTTCTTCAATTTTCCAACAAATCTTACCCTTACCAACTTTAATTTGCATTCCCTAGCAATATCTGATGTTTACCAACTCTTTAAGTTACCAACTTTTATTCACCAGTGTTAATGCCTTAAATTTATTAACTCTTTTAAAAAAATTACTGACTTTAATTTTAAGTGATTTATCATCATTTTTTCAGTAGTTATCAACTTTTTCTTTGGTTACCGTTTTGCCGAAATTTGCCACGACGACAGAAAATCTTGCGACGAAAGTTATTTTCCGGTTTTTTATTAGAGGAGATAGGTTATGTGGTATTTTTGAACAAGGAAATATGAAAACCAATAGATATATTTCAACGGATTTTAATTGACGTTGAAGTACACAAGATAAAAAGATTACGTCAGAATTTAATCGACGATGAAGCATCACGAAATTACAACAAAAATACAAGCTGGAATTTAATCGACAAAGCATTATCTAAAAATTACAAAAATGACTAAGATACGGAAATTACAAGATAATTGAAAGATAACAAGATTTGTTGTTCGAAAGGCTTCTATTGTACACAAATAGTAGTATTTATAATGTTCAAAACATAAATGCCTAAAAGTAGTTATTCAATAGTTTTAGCCATGCTTTTGCGTCTCTAGAGGTTTTGGTTCTATATCTTCACATCACCACAACTTCTCATCTCCAAGTGGTTGTAAAATTCATGTGAATTCCTGTCTGTGTTATAAGAAGTTAAAACAAACTTATCCACAAGAAACTCAAATGTTTGAAAATATCGCTACTAGGCAGTTACATGCCAATATCAATGTCAATTTGACATTTGTTGTCGATATCTTCCTTGGTTGTCAATACTCTTCAAATTGTCACATTTATCTAAAAGAGATTAAATATAAAAAAATATCACTATTCATCAAGTTGTAGACTATTCATTTCATCGACAACTTCTGCCATTCACCAAACTATACTCTCATCAATTAAGTCTATCACTCGTCCATAATAACCAAAAGTTTGTCATTTTTCAATGTAAACAATTACCAATTCTTATTTTAGTTAGTTACTAATATTCATTTAGCTTTTTTCTAATTATCAGCTTTTCTATTAGGCTACTTAATTGGGAAAAGAGTTGGTGAATTGCTAAAATATAGTTAGTAATATCATGTAATAGCTAGTAATTCAATGCATCATTAGCAAAAGGTAAATGAAAGTCGATTAAAGACAAGAGAAGTACTTTTTCGGCCAGAATTTAGAGAAGTTGAATTTAGAATAACCCAATAAATATTGATAATTACCTCAAATAAGAGTTAGTAACTCCAAATGACTAGTTGGTCAATCATTGTAAAAAGTTCATAAGTAAGGCCAAATAAAAGTGGTAGCTCAATAAAAATTTGGCAAGTGTAGAAAAAAAACAAACAAACAAGCATTAATGAGCAACTCAAATGTGTGTTGATAACTCAAAACTAGTTGGTGATTTAATTATAAAAAAGTTGGTAAATCACCAAAATAAGGTTTGTAATGTCATTTATTAATTGATATATATAAACTATTGGTAAGAGAGTTGAATAAAAAGTGGTAGAAGATGATGGGATTTTTTTTCTACTGATAAGAGATAATGGTTACTTATACAAGTTGATAAATTTAAGGCGTTGATAAGAGAGAGTGAGTAAAAATTAGTAAATTATAAAGAGCCTTTCTTTATTACAAAAAAAGAGGTATTAATAATTTTTAAATAGACCAAGTAAACAATGCTAACTAACTCTAATAGAATTGGTAATGTAAAACAAATTGGTGACTTAATCGAAGATAAGGCTCGGTAATCACTCTAATTGAGGCTGGTAATTTTTTAAAGAAATTTGATGAGTTTAAAAGGTTTGTTATCTAGACAAGTTAAAAGTGGTAATTCAATAGAGAAGTTTGTAAATTGTTATAGGCAACTAAACACTAGTCGGCAACTCAAATGAAAGTTGGTAACGGAAAAATAATTGTACAACTCAATCGAAAGTTGATAAATTACTTTACCTGAGGTTGATAGTTTTGATATAGTAGTTGCTAAGTTTAAGGCGCTTGTAAGAAAGGTAGATAGAAATTGGCAAGATGAGAGAAGTTTTTTTTTTTTGGTCAGAAGTAAGAGAAAGTAATTTAAAAAATCAAACAAATGCCGGTCACTTACTCAAATGAGAGGGAATAACGCAAACTAGTGGGAAGCTTAATAAAAAAATTGGTATTAGCTCTAATTAAGGTGGATAATATCTAAAAAGAGTTGATAATAAAAAGGGTGGTAAATAAGGCAAACAAAAGTTCGCAAATTTTTTAAATAGAAGAATCTATTCAAATTTGTAGGCAACTCAAATAAAAGTCAGTGAACCAAAATTAGTTGGCAATCAAATGAGAGAAAAATCAGAAGTCGAACAAATAAAAGTTGGTACATCTTATAACGGTTGATAAATTTGAGACATTTAGCAAAAAGACAAACATAAGTTGGCAAACAATAATAATACTTGATAAATCAAAAAAAAAAAAAAGTAAGTCAAGTGAGAGTAAATAATCCAAAAAAGTTGGAAATTTAAATAGGAATATGATAAGTCACTCAAATAAAGATTGGTAAATTTGTATAAGAACTGGAAAAATTGAAGATGTTGATAAGAAAAACAAATATGTGTTGGTAAAAGATAAAAAAAAAAAGGTTGGTCAAATTCGCATATTATTAAAGGGTTAATACCCTGAAAAACCCCAACCGGTACATGACAAATTTACCTTAAACTATTATTTTAATCATAAAAAAACCCAAATTTAGCACAACTGATCATAAAAAAACCCTAAATTTGTATATTTATGATAAATTTATTCCAAACTAATTTATATGATCACCAAAAATACCAAATTGGTACGTTTGTGATAAATATATCTCTGTTAAATTGGATAAATATCACAAAAAATCACAAAAATTATATAATTATGACAAACGGAGAGTAAAATCTTAAACTGGTACACCAGCCAATTATCACGTACGATTCAACTTAATAATTTGACAGTAAAATTTAACGGAAACTAATAGAGGGTAAATTTGTCACAAATATACAAGGTTTTGGTAAATTTGTCAAAGGTGTAACAATTTGGGATTTTTGGTGATAAAAAAAACACAGATGTACCAGTTTGGGATTTTTCAGGATATTAACACATTATTAAAATGAGTCATAATTTTACAATAATGTTGGTAAGCTACTAACAAGTTAGAGAAAATCCGGTGACGAGCAGTTTTTTAGCACTTACAAACTCTTTCCAAAATCTACCATTCTGAAAACAATTCCATATTTAGGATGGAACAATTGAACTGCCCTGTAGGAGCGACATTGAGTCACGCTTTTCCCAAGCAACTCGGACTTGGATTCATGGCTATTTAAGATCGGCTTGCTTGATTTCAAGTTCAATATCTTGTTGAGTTTAGCTCAATTCGAGTATCCAAACTCTCCAATACCCTCATCCCACACCACCAACATCAAGGGACCACCCACAATCCTTGTACATAATCCTCTTGTACCCGGTCGTCACACTACAGGCACGCGCTTAGCTCGTGCTATGCTTAACGTGTGTCTAATCACGCGACAAGAAGTGAAAGGCGCAAGGCGTGGATGGTGATGATATGCCTGGCAAAGAGTAAAGGGGTAGAAACAATAAAGGAGCTTGCGCTATGCGTGGTAGCAGGAGAGTTGGCCAATCGTATCAAATCCAAGGTGTAAAGTTAGCTGAGATGTAATCTGTGAAACAGATGTTTAGGACATTAGACCCACTAGAACGAAGAATACTGCATATGCGTGTGACTCTTAGACAATGTGACGGACATGATGTAAACTAGGATTACTGGACTTTACCCATCTTGTCAAGTTAGTAATATGTGAGGCAGATGAAGCAGACAGATACACTGTAATGTGTCCACTGGTAGGTGACTCCACAACCACCATAACCACATTTCTTCTTGAAGAATAAAAGGTACATCAATTGGCTTCGATTCCTCATGATTCCGATGGAACTAATCATTCTTTCCAGCCTTCAATCCAAAGGGTGGTAGTCCAACCACTCTCCCTGTTCCCGGATAATCTTTGAAATGCCATTCCGAAGCTTGCAACCTTTTCAAAATTGAACCGCATCCTGGTCTGGTAGTGAAAGGCGGATTACCAGGGTTTCATGTTTTAACTCCTCAAATGCCAAAATCAGGATCGTCGTGTGAGTTCGATACTTGGAGCATTCTCAAGAAAGAGGGGAAGAGATCAGAAGAAAGAAAGAATTTGAAGTTCTTGCTAATCTTTCTGGTTAGCTAGTGCAAAAAGAGAAGGCACATGCCAATCAATCTTTTGAGGTTTTCTGGCATATTGGCTGCCGTTGTTTACATGTGAATGCACAGTGCTCTGCCTAGGCCCAAGGAAACTTCCCTTGCCGCTTTTCTCATTTATCAAACACTTTAAACTTCTTCCTCTGAAGCAGATGGCTTCGTCGGAAATGCTTGCAACAAAGAATATGCATATCATTGCTATGAGAGCAAGAGTTATTATTTATCAGGCAAAAAGAGATCCTCAGTGATCAGGGCAGGAAATCAGTATAAAATTCAAGAAAACTATCACTGAATCCAGCTACCTATTCCAAAATGAATCAAAGTTTTCTTTTTTGACATTCCTTTTTTCGTCTCTATAGAGACATTTCAGGAAATTGCAAGGATTGAGAAAATAATTTGAGAGCTTCCGATTGAGATCTTCTCTGGTGAAACTCTTCACAATCATAAGCAGAACATAGATCATCTTGGGACAGTTGAATCTGGGGCAAAAGGAAGAAAAGTGAACGATTCTCCCGATTGGGCTGGTGAACATTGGAATGTCCCCCAACTTCATGCCCAAGGGTTGTTGCAAGAGACCAACCTTTACCATGACAATAAACCGGCCTCGCCATTTTCCTCTTCCCAAGCTGGAAGGTTGAGATCAATTGAAGCAGGAACCTCATGAACGTCTTGCTGTGTCGCCATCGCTTTGTCTTTGGACCCCGCTAAAAAGTGCGATCTCTTGTGACCTCCTAAAGCTTGGCCTGACCGAAAGACCCTGAAGCAGATCGGGCACTCGTGCCTGTTATTCTTCCTCGTACCTGTCTTTTTCTCCTTTCGAGTCGCGGTTTCACCAGTGCAAAACTCCTGATCTCTAATCACTCTCGCAGGATTGTAAGATGTATCAATCTCACCGCCGGCTTTGCTACTCTCATATTCAGACGAGGCACTCATCTTTAACTTCTTATAGCAGTCTTTGTGCTTAGCAAGTTTCCTGGGAGAGTCGAAGATCTTCTCACTGATCACCGATCCATTTTTCCAGTCACTGAATGATATTTGCATATCATTTTCGACTCTCTTTTTTGAAACATCTAATGCTTCCCTTATGGTGCCTTCTACTCCTTCAGCTTCGTGTTTGATTCTGGTCAACAATTTCCTCCATTCAACACCATCTTCGCTAGCTTTAGATCCGCAGACTAATTTACGATTCTTGAGCTCACGAATGCTGATACTGTCGTCAACAGAACGATCAGATTCCGTCCTTTTCACTCCAATTCTAACATATCCAGAACAGTAACTGTTAGAAACATCAATCTCACCCGATTTCCCACTTCTTACATCACTCGACAATGATTTAGCTTCAAAAGGATCTGAATTGTGATTTGAACCATCTCGGATCCAAGTACAAGCACCCTTAAAATTACTAGTATCCCTGGATAACATCATCAAACATTTTGCCACCTCTTCTTGTTCTTGTCCGATTCCAGAAACAGCAGGAACTCTACACTTGATTCTTTTTGATCTCCTGCACTGAATTTGAGCTGACGCCTCTGAATCAGGGACTACATCCATTTCTAGGATCTGCTTCTCACTGTACTCCAACTCATCCTTTCTGTGATTGGTCCCCTTTTCTTTCTCGGAATGACAAGCCATATGACCGCAAAGAGCTTTCAATGACTGAAACCCTTTGCCACACTCTCTACACACATTCCCTACGCGCAATTTACTGCCCAAATCCTCGAACGACCTCGTTTCTTTCTGGTTCTCACGGAGGCAGTGGCCAGAGTTCCCCTCCGCTCGAAACTCCTTGCCCCTATGATCATTACAATGTCGATCATCTTCTCCAGCGAGACCATCCACTATCTTATGAGAGCTCAAATGACCGCCTAGAGATCTCCCACACGGGTACCTCTTGTTGCAATACTTGCACACAAAGTCCATCTTCTGATTCATTTCCCTTTGGATAACCAAAGATACAGAGGAGAGCAGAACTAAAACGTCAGCAAACCACTAGTGTAAATAAGCAGATCACCGCCTAGTGCATACCTCAGATCTCCAGAAAATGCTGCGTTCCGCGTTCTTTGCCCATCCCCTTCCACCAGAAGAACCCTCAAGTTGTGGTGAGAAAGATGAAGCAGAAAAGCAGAGGAAATTTCAGTTCCAGATCAAGAAGCTCATATCTGATGTGCCGGATGATTTCAGCAAGATGAGAAAGTTCGCAACTTTTTGTCACAAAAAGAACGAAGCGTGACTGGTTCTTTTTCTCCCAAAGTACACGATCCAGACCCACCAATGGACAGGCCCTCCAAATCCTATACCCTTTTACCCTCGGTTCTCACATCACGTCCCTCTCTTGAATGTTCAAAAAATCGGAGGAGAGAACAATTCAAAACTTTGAAGGGGAGTGGGTCGCTAATGATGGCGACGAACGGGCAGGGGCCTACGCGAAGAACAATCAAAGCAAACGCACTATTGACTCTCTCTCTCTCTCTCCTGCGGTTGGTCCTTCTTGTTGTAGTTGGAGGAGAATTCCATGCACCATCGAAGCTGAAAAAGATGTTCACAGAGGTTTGGGGTAGCCAAAAGCTGGGGTGCACGTGTGCTGGCGAGAGCACAGATCGTTGTGCCTCATTGGACGGTCGAGATTGGTGGGTTTTCGGGGGGATTCCGAGGTACGAGGACAACTGCCGAAGAAGGCCAAACTCCATGCCCTGTTTTGTCTCTTGCTCACGAGAAAGATCTTCTCTCGAGTTAGGCGACTTCTCCAGTAAATCCCCAAAAAACCAAGCCTGTTCTGATATTTTACGGGGTGCATCGCCGATGCTTTAAAAATGGATCTTTCCTAATTAAGTACATTCAACAGATGTAATTGCAGAATTACTTTTTATAAATCTAACGAGATTAATTGCTCAGTACCCGAGATTTTCTTATCAAAAGTTTGGAAATAGATAGATGCGTAAATTCAAGATAGAAAAATTCCTTTTTAAGTATAGATTGGTTCATTGAAAATGACTTGTTATGTATCTTCGAGGCCTATTTTTGGTGGCCTGCATGCTATCAATCAAGTCAGGGAAAATGCCAAGGTTCAGCATTCGGCATTCATAACTTGGTCAACCCTTAAGGTAGGGATCCATCCATTCGCAGAATGTGTAAATTTGACCGCAATTATCAATAACTCATTTTTATCGTAACAGTCTTGTTTCATGCATGTGAATAGTGTGTCTTTTCTCTTGTAGAATATAAAAAAGAAAAAAGTTAAAAGTCAAATAAAATAACCACTAAATATGCATCGACAACGTACAAGCGGATGAAAAATTAATGACCTCTGTTTGTAGGAGAACATATAAAACAGACTTTAAAAGAATATGGCACCTTGTAGGAAAGGCGATCACCCCTTCAATTTTGCCTCCCAAAAGGGAAAAATCAAAAATGCACTTGGCTAGTATCAAGGAAAATGTAAGATTTTTGTTATGGAGATTGTGCATTTTCAGTTGGGCGTGTGATGGATGTCAAGCTCCTGGAAAATCTGGACCATCTCCTCCACCAGGAGGGCTCTTCTTGCTCGTCCATGTCCTGGTGGTTCATCCTGTGTCCTGTGTGTCAATCTAACTACTATCCTTAGCCTATTCAAATCTTCCACATACTTGAACATGATCGTTGTTGCAAGCGACCGGTGGTCCTTCTTGTTTTTGATGTAACTGCATTAAAAATAATAGTATAAACCCAACTCGGATACATATGAGATCCGCCATAACAACAGTTTTTTTTATTTTATGGGGTCTTCTAAGAATTAGTATATTGACAAACAAAAACTATGACCTTATTGGCAATTATAAGTCTCATATTATAACCATCTAGCCGGTGCTGCACTAAACGTCCATCTTTGGTCACGTGCATCTCACGAAAGTGCACGTTTAATGCACAAACTCATTGGTTGCCAAATTTTCGAGATCGGCGAGCGGTGCATTAAACTTGCAACTTCCGAGCATTAAACATGCATCTTCCATGCAATGCACGCACATCTTACTAAACCAATTAAACCGTGACACTTGTTTTATTTAGTAGTAATCGGATGTCTTATTGCAATATGACACAAGCTCCTCAAATCCTGATGCTCAATGATCTAGTCATTAAGGGCGCGAATGTTAAACATTCTGGTTAGAAATTGATTTCTGAAAAAGAAATAGATTGTTCTATTTCTATTCTCGGATGAGTTTATAAGTAAAAATATGTATTTGATAATGAAACAAAATTTCTATTTCCGAAATAGAAATTCGTTTGATAACAATACAAAATTTTTCATTCTTGGATAGAGACGACAGCTGGTGGGGGCAATAGGCAGCGAATAGTGGACGGCGAACGGCGATCGGCAGATAGTGAGCAGCGGATGGCGACGAGAGGCCATAGGCGACAGTTGATGGACGGCAACCAAGGAGTAACGACCGGCGGCTGGAGAGCGGTGGCGACGGACAATGGACAGCAGTCGGTGGCGACGGATGGGCAGCTAGCTAATAGTGAGAACCAATGATGATAAGAGCTTTTATTTCTCATTTCTATTCTAGAAATAGAGAAGTAAAATTATTTCTATTCCAAACTTATTTCTAAAGTAAAAATATATTTCAGAAATAGAAAAATAAAATAGTTTTAGCAAAGGGATTTTTGTTTTAGAAACAAATCTGAAATAGAAAAGTAGTTCTCGAACAGAAATAGAATGGTTATCATGCGCAATGAGAAGTAGATAACTAAATGGGGCAATTTGATTAACTGATAAAATAGCTATTGACCTTGTTATTCTTTGTTTCATCATGACAATTTTCTCGGTTGGTGCAGATATGTGCACACGGATTACTGTATAATCTTGTTTTATTTATAACTACTTCATTGATATAATTTATTTATGAGAGGATGGTTCCGTACTAGATCTTTTCATTTCCTTGCACTTCAATATATATACTTTATCAAAAAAAAAAAAAGATTAGTTTCGATTTTGTTGTGAGCAACATTTTTAATCTCTTGTTTCATATTTGAATTCATGTAGACACTAAGAAAGTTGGAGCGGACATGAGGAAAGTTGGAGCTTGTGTGCATTCATGCCCTCAGGAATGCCGAAAGACCATTCATTGCACTAAAGTTTTGAAATTTTCCTTTTTCTGTAGTTAAATAAAGGTACCTGACTTATGGAATGCCTTTGTGGCTTCATTCCTCAACCAATAACTAGTGTCTTTTTAATTATTGGCTTGACCACGAGTGAAATACATATCTATGTAATTTCAATTGTGATAAAATGAATCCGCTCTCTATCATCCAAATTAGTTAATGAGATATAAATTCAAAAGAAAAGGTAACCTCTACAAGATATTGAAGTTGGCTTTGCCAAGCAAGACGGCGGATCAAATAGAAGGGGAGAAGCTCGAGAAAGGCATATGCATATTGGGAATCAAGAAAAGGGAAGAGAAGGTGAAGGCTGGTGAGGCAGCTGACTTTGGGAATAATTTTTTGGGACAGGTTATGAAGGCCTCTCGTAACAAGGACAAGAATAAGAAGATGACGATTGATGATCCGGTGGATGAATGTAAGACATTCTACCTTGCTGGACAAGAATCCACCGATGCATTGATGACATGAGTTGTGGTTCCTCCTAGCGACTCACCCTAATTGGCAAAAGGAAGCTAGAAAGGAGATTCTCCATGTGTTCGGAACAATGTTATCGACTCTGATGTTATTGGAAAATTAAAGATATGAACACTAGTTCTTGGTCTGTGGTTAATTTGGTAGGTAAAAACAAGTTCAATCTCACAAGAATAATAAAATTCGGATGGCCTTATCTAGAATTTCTTTAATTAGGTAGCTTAGATTGGGAACATCGTGCCTACTTGTTTTTCCTGCTGATATTTAGATCTTGGTAGGAAATCTCAAGCTTCACCATGACCTCGGAATCTGGGGAGAAGACATGCATCACTTCAGACCGGACCAGCTTGGGGAATTCGCCAACAACAATCCAGTCGTGTTCATTCCCCTCAGCTTTGGTCCCCGAATTTATGCAAGCATGAACTTCGCGAAGCACAAGACGAAGATCGTTCTCTCAATGATTTTGCAATGCTACACTTTCAAATTGTTCCCTGCGTACGTCCACTGTCAAGTTCAAGTCCTCACAATTGGTGTGAAACATGGACTTCAAGTAATATTTCAACCATTGTAGCTTGGTTTACCGGCATGAGAATTTTGTCTTATTGTTGTAGAACGATGTCCATTGATGCCTTCATATTTGAATGCCCTGTGGTGTGCTTCTAGGATTTGTCGAACATGAAAAAGGGGGTTGGGGGATGCTGATGATCAGCGTATCATCCTTCTTGATCAGCGTAAAAATGTGGTGGTTTGGTGCATTCTTTGTTTACTATGGAGCACACAATCTATGCAGGGAGATGTGTGCCAATAGATATTTGCTGGTACATAGAATTTGTCTGGCTCCATTCCGACCTGTGAAATTGTTAGGAGACGATAAGGGTGTGCAAAATACCCGGGAACCGCCCGGACCGCCCGGAACCGGACCGGAACCGCCCGGAACCGGCGGTTCTTGAGGGAACCGGTCCGGTTCCCGGTTCCAATTTATGGGAACCGGTGGGTACCGGTCCGATTTCCGGTTCCATGGGTGGATCCACCTGCTCGCCCACCCAGACCGGACCGGAACATTTTTAATATTAAAAAAAAAAAATTACTAAAAGAAACCCTAGATCTCATCTCACTCCCTTCGTCTTCGGCTCCTAATCCTATCACCATTTCGTTGCATTTACTTCTCCCGCCGTCCACATCTCCACGTACTTAAATTTGGTTGTTCTTTCTTTGGCTTGCTTTGATGTCACGTAGTCGTTCTATGTTGAAAACCAAAATTGTTTCTCATCAAGATCGGTTCCATGGATCCACCCGGGAACCGGACCGGACTGACTGTCCGGTTCCCAGGTGGATCTATGCAACAAATGGATGGATCCCGGTTCCAATTTTTCGGAACCGGTCTTTAACGGGCGGTTCCCGGTTCTAGGTCGGGAACCACCCGCCCGGACCATGCACACCCCTAGGAGACGAGACCAGAAAGTGTGGAAGCTGGTGCGCCCCATGAGATTGACCTACCAATTTTTTCTATTAATTTTGGCTCGTTCCGTGGCAGATGAGATGAAATTTATGCGATTAATCCTATATAATATACACATATTATTCTTATGATTTTTTTTTAAAAGTTAAAATAGAAACTGCTTGAAATATGTGTGGTAGGAAATAATTCAGATTACATCCTATTCCAAATCAAGTAATTTTCTAAATTACTACATGGCTCCTAAGTCATTATCCTAAAATAAAAATATATATATGAGCGCAATGTGTATTATCATGCCATGCGATTTTTGTATTTTTCAAAACTGGAAAGTTTCTCATATTAATCACATGCAATATAATAAACCCATATAATCAATATATTCAGCTCAACCCAAAACAAGAAATCAAAATAATACAAAATCCAATCTAACGTCTCATGGCTCAAATCCTTGATTATTAAGATTTTTAATAAGAGGAATTTTTGTGATTGAGGTATGCCTAAAATCTGAATAAAATCATGTTAGATTCAATAATTTTAAATTAGGCAATTTGAGTATTAAGCAAATGGGAATGGCAGATATTGGCCAATCGAGACACCTCGTCGACTACCGGCGCAGTAGCGTCGAGGTTTGGAAAGTCCAGCAAAGATATTGGCATGCTAATATTAGTTAATGGGAATCGCAGGTCTGGCGATGAAGTATTGACGATGCTGATCACGGTGGCTGGCGTCACTTTCGACACTACCTGTGGCGGTTTGTAAATTATAATGGTGTTATATGTATATGTACATTCACCTCATGCACAAGAGTAAATGCAGCTAGCTAGTAAGGTAAATGGAGACTTGAACAT
Organism: Eucalyptus guilfoylei; assembly: GCA_016097605.1. NCBI lineage: Eukaryota > Viridiplantae > Streptophyta > Magnoliopsida > Myrtales > Myrtaceae > Eucalyptus > Eucalyptus guilfoylei. The sequence continues at coordinate 21,225,253 of CM027861.1, read as the reverse complement.
GCATTTGTCGGAAAATCAATCTATAATTCAGATTCACAAACTAAGGCGTTTCTTGTAGAATCCGGGCACAGCAAGATTTGGAAGACAACGGATGAAATCGAAGTTGAGAAGTTCAAGAAAGGCATGCGTGATGCAATCTTGGAGATCGCCAAGAAAAGAGAGAAGAAGGTGATGGCTGGAGAAGCAGATGACTATGTCTATGGGAATGATTTCCTAAAGGTAACTTGTGAAGGCTTACCATGATAAGATAAGAGCAAGAAAATCACGATTGATGATATGGTGAATGAATGCAAGACGTTCTACTTCGCCGGAGAAGAAATCGCCATCGTGATGTTGATGCGGGTCATGTTCCTCCTATCAGTTCATTCTTATTGGCAAGGAGGAGGCAAGGAAGAAGGATCTTGATGTAATCAAGAATGAAGACCCCAACTCCGATGGAATCACCAAGTTAAGGACGGTATGAAGAATCAAACTGATCAATGTCTTGATTGATTTGGTGGACAAGGAATGATCCTCCTAACAAGATATAGGTATTGGCCGTTGCTTGAGTACAAAATTCAAAACTCTTTGATACTATATATTACTAGAATTATGCCATTTGCAACTCTCACCTTTATACTTAAATTGCTCAACGCTTCCATGAAATTATCGACTCTTATCAACTATTGAATTCTTCTTAATTAAATTTTACTTTTTACTCTTCACTTAAATAATCCGAATCTTTCGCATTAACATTTTGCCTTATTTAAATTCAAATCTCTCGGAACTTTTATAACACTCGAACGCCGACATGTAGAATCATATTATAAAGCTATAAATCCTACCTCAAAAGCCTAATTCAACTTTCACCTCAAACTTATTTAATATTTTATGACGTGCATAATTATACGATATCGAATTGTCATGTATAACGTCAATCAAATCAAATTGATGAGGTAATTAGGTTTGATTTCAAAAGAATATAGAACAAAATCGAAGTTGGAAACATCAAATTAGACATTGACAAAGAGAAGAATAATGTCGTTGACATTGGACATTGGCCATTTGGCAAATAATTTTCTGGGAAAAAAAAAACCTTATTATTTATTTTATTTTTTTTGCTTAGGTGGACGTTGGATATAGAGGGACGCTTGGGGAGTCCCAAATGAAAACCTCTCGTAAACCCTCTGAGCTGAACTCCCTCCGATCGGCCATGGAAGACGACGGCGAACTTGACGAAGGCCCGCCGCTGGCGATCGAAATACCCGGAGCGTCCGACCCGAACCGGCAACCCGTAGACGGCGGCGCCTCGGTCGGCGTCACCGTCATCACCGGCTACCTCGGCGCCGGCAAATCCACGGTGAGCGTCGTCCCCGTCTCCCTTCCTCGGATTCGTTGCGGGTTTCTGGAATTTCTGGGGTTTTTCGTTCGTTTCTATCTCACCGTGACTTCGTCTTGGGGGATGCGATGAATGATTGTGGGCAGCTGGTGAACCACGTCCTGAACTCCCAGCACGGGAAGAGGATAGCCGTGATACTGAACGAGTTCGGGGAAGAGATCGGGGTGGAGAGGGCGATGATCAACGAAGGGGAAGGCGGGGATCTCGTCGAAGAGTGGGTGGAGCTCGCGAATGGCTGCGTCTGCTGCACCGTCAAGCACAGTCTGGTTCAAGCCCTCGAGCAACTTGTTCAGAGGAAAGAAAGGTCTGTGGACCCTCTCTCTCTCTCTCTCTTGCATTTCGCATGGTTTTCCTCACTTCTGCCGCCAATTGGAGATGTATTGTGCCGTCTTGGTGTTGGAATGAGCATGTGGTATTGTGGAGGAAGTAAAATGAAAAGTAGACAGAGCTTTCAAGCTTGACCAGTCAAGCAAAAGCTGAGAAGCGGAAGCAAAGTAGAGTAGAGGAAGATGAGTAATTTGAGAAAGGAGAGACAAGCACTAACAACGAACACCGGATGGGAGACATAGCAGAGCAGCTTTGAGTGAGAGAGGAGAAGAAGGCGGGGAATGCTTTATAGGGAGTAGGGGGTGCCAGAAAGAAAGGATTAGGATAGGAATGAAAGGTTTGATCGGCCACGCTATCACGTCGGGATAGGGATACCCTTGTCTAGTCAAGGAAACTTACATAGGGAACAATTCAGGAGTTTATCCTGAACCCCCTGTAAGCTTTCTGTAGTGATGATGCCATTTACTTTTATAATTCAGCATGGGCGACTGGATTATGTTGTTGTTGGTGTCGTGATCCTCATCTAATAAGGACGTTTAGCCTAATTAGGAATTATCTGATGCGTATGAGCCTAAGAGGTTGACAACACTCTTTTCTGGATTTGTCTCGATCTATTTATCATTTTCAGCAGTAAGTTCTGCTTAATTTTCTCTATGATTGAAATTTGTTCAGGACTGTCTTGTATAATTAGAATGTTCTGGCAGAAACTGACAATTGCCTTTGTTGTTGTTCTGGTAGGATAGGCTCGATCATATATTGCTGGAAACGACTGGCTTGGCAAACCCTGCTCCTCTTGCATCCGTTCTTTGGTTGGATGAGCAGCTTGAATCTTCTGTGAAGCTCGACTCCATTGTCACAGTAATAAGTTATTAAATGACATCTTAGTTTGTTTTGGAAGGCTTATATTACACTTGCTGACATTTTATTCATCTCCCCTTAGACTATGCATTTGAAAGTGAAACTATGTAAGCGCTTGGGTATATTTTCTCAATTAGTTTTTTTCTGGCTGGAAATCCCATGTTACTTTCCCTCATTAAAATCTGAAACATTTTCATCCCCTACTTGTCTATTTATCGAACAGCTGGAGCAAGTCATTGTATGTTTGACCTTGAGGTGGTAGGTGTATTAGCTGCGCTTCTACTTCTTCCAATTTGCTTGGGTAGACATATAATGCAAGGTGGAACTTGGAACTCGATTACTTTATATTTGCTTGGTCTGTATACTTGATAAGAGGACCCTCTTCTACTTTCCTTTTCCCTTTTGGGCTTTTTCGCTTATTTCTTTTTTTGCTTTTCAGGGATGGCGAAGTTAATATACTTTTACATATTGTCTACATATGTATAGGACAAAAATCATCATTGATGAAGTCTATTGTTTCTTCAGCCCTTGTTTGATATGCCTGCTCCTTTACTAGGTTGTAGATGCTAAAAACCTCCGATTGCAGCTCAATGAGCAGCGTGACTCTTCTTCATTTCCAGAAGCATTTCTTCAACTTGCATTTGCGGTAAGATTTTGCTTTATTGGTTTTCATGCAGCTTAGTTCATTCACTCTAGTGCAATATTCCCTCTCCATGATTTTTTCGTCATGTTTGTCTTTATTTTACTGCTGGATAGGAGAGTTTGGAATGTAGGAGGCTCTTACAGAAACTTTTTACTGTTGTAGGATGTGGTGATTCTTAACAAGGTTGATTTGGTTACCTCAGAGGCCACTGGTGCCTTGGAAGAATTGGAGAAGGAAATACATGGCATTAACTCTATTGCCGAAATCATTCACACTGTTAGATGTCAAGTTGACTTGTCAACAATTTTGGATCGGCAAGCCTATGATGCTACAGTAAGTTATGTGTATCTTCACTAATTATACTTGTTAATGACTCCCGTTTTTAAGTTAATCATATTGCTCAATATACTCTTTCAGCGCGTTGCTCACTTAGAAGCCTTGCTGCAAGAAAATCAATCTCTTTCTGGTAGAGAACTTCATGACAATGGAGTGCGCACGTTATGCATTTGTGAGCCTCGAAAAGTTGATCTCAATAAGGTAATGCATGAAGTACAGACACAAGGGTCATGTTTACTGATATACATCCTTTGTCAGCAGTATGATTTTTGGAACTTCTAGTGAGCAAATTAATTGGGAATTATCTGTATTCATATGTTATTTAACTGCAATATCATTGTAGGATAGTGGAAACTATGATGTTAGTCTGATAATTTATATTTGTGTCATGAAAACATTTTCAATCTATGGAGGTGGAACATAACGAGACTTAGAATGCATATAATGAGTGGCTTTAGTAAGGTTTGGAAATATCATTGTGCTGATAAAATATCTGTATGAAGGATTTTGTATCCCTGAGAGTATCCGCGTGGTCCTAGAAAATAGACGAGGCATCACTTAGCTTATATATTTCTCACGACGAAGTTAGTTCATAGTTTAAGACATTATTTAGTGTCCTTTTACCTAGTGTTATGTCTTTGGGATTTCTCTTATCTAGGCATTTGGAGATTTGACACTAAAGGAAGTCTACAGCTGACTGCTGCTTTTAGAAGCATGGAGTGCTCCTCCAATTACTCAATAGTGGTCTATATTTTTGGTTTTGTAACTTTTGAGGTGGTACTTTCTTATTTTCACACAGTGAAGATATTATGCAGGCACGGATTGAGAGAATTTCCTCATGGCTTCTGGCCATAATCTTATACTTCACAGGAGTTTCATTTATGACAACTTGCAAAATTTGTTTCCACTTAGTGGGGTTAGCACGTGGTTCCTCTTATGCTTGGGTCTCCATCCATTTGACAGTAAAGATTAACTGTTTCATAGGTTGGAAAATTGTATAGGAATTCCATAATACATGTAATATCGAGATCAAGAACTTAGGGAAAGGACCATTTACGGTTAAATAAGTAATCTTTACTTTGTTGTGAATGGTTTTAGTACGTTGAAGTCAATACTCTGTCGCAACATACCGGGCTTGTTCTTCTTCTCTTTGCATATTTTAGTATGCTGCATCCATTGTGCTAGATGATCTTACATCGAATAGTAGGTTTTAATTTACTGCCATTTGCGTGGGAGGGATAATTCGGAAAGAATAAATTTGAGGGTAGACAAGAAATCCAAGTTAAGGGGCCTTCGCCTTGCCTTTTTTCTTCTTTTATTTCCCTTTTGAAGCTTAGTAATTTGTCAGTGGCTTTTCATGCAGGTTCGTTCATGGCTTGAGGAGATTCTTTGGGATAAGAAATATGGCATGGACATATACCGTTGTAAAGGGGTCCTGAGTGTCTTGAATTCAAACATGCTACATACTTTGCAGGTAAACCATTATATTAGGTGACATTGATAGCATTGTATATAAGTGATTGGGCTTTTCCTTTGGGGTCTGACATTGATAGCATAGTGAATTCGTTCCCCCCCATCCCAAGGCCAAGTTCATCCATGCACAAAATTGTCGGCATTAAGGATTTGTATCTATGCATTCAGACTGGACTTCCTAGGCCTGCTTCATTCCACATGAGATTAAAGTAGGCTCCTTGCATATATTTCTCACATCTTTCTGCATGCTTTTGCTGAAACCAGTGATGCAGCTATCCACAAACATAGGGAAGATCTTTCATTGATTTCGTAAGTCCTATTTCTCAAATTCTTTCCTTTCAACTGTTTGGCAGGCTGTCAAGGAGATATATGACATTGTTCCAGCTCGCAAATGGAAAGATGAAGAGAATCCGATGAACAAGATAGTGTTTATTGGTAATGTACTGCAAAGCTCAGGGTGCTTTTTCAACCTTAAATTGAGGTTCTATTTACCTGTTTCTTCCGACAGGTCATAATCTCAACGAGGACGTCCTCATTGATTCCCTCAGAGTTTGTGCAGAGGCAACATCGTGATCTGGCGGATTATCCACGCTATTGGCTTCTCATTCCTTGAATTGATGAGAAATGTTAATCATAAGTTCACTTAGTTGTACAAATAGCCGGTTCCATGAGCACGGGTTCATTTTTGTGCAATTTCATTATGCGTAGAGTGAAATACTAATTTGACGTATGTCTCAGCCACATAACACAAATTTTGAGAGAAAATTTTAAATAATGACCTGAAATTGGGTCATTTTCTCAATAAAGAGCTTGGAGTAGATCTTATTTAAACTTAGTGTTAAATAAGCGTCCGAGCTCACTAGCTGAGCATGTGCATCTTAACACCTTCGAGCCCTGATCATGGGTACTTTGTTTAGAAGTATTTTTTTCGTTTTTTTTTTTTTAATGTTCCTGTGCCTTCTTGTTCTTCATTCTGCACCCGCCAACTCACTTCGAGTGAAGTTGAATGGCGGTGAAGGCTTGGATGATTTTCATGACAGCAAAAACGGGCTTTTCTCAGTGTGGTGTAGCTCATACAATGTCCTAGGGCCCGATTCTGGCGACTGTTTCCTCAGGGCTTCCCGGTGGCAATAAATTTTGACAAAATCCCAAGTCCGGCTCTTTGCTGTCATAATGGGCATTTTAACGGTGCAAACAGCTCGTGGCCTGCCACATGTAGTGGCGCCAGTTTCCGGAAATTTGGATCCGAATCTGGCATCGGTAGCATTTGGGCGCTTGAGAATGCCGAACCCATGTCCTCAACTTGCTCCGCTGCAAAGACTCGATGCACCGTCGCGTTTGTGATGTGCTGACGCTCCATGCCTCCTTCAGGAGCCGCGTCGTTGCCAGAAAATCCCCACCATCTCGCTCATCTCAATCCTTTCCAAAGCAGCAAGGTTAAAAATAAATAAATGAAGATTGAGCGCAAAGGAAGATCGGACGTTGATTTCCTCGATCCGGCAAGACTTGATACCAACAAGTGGGATGTTACTGAAGAACGGACGTTGAAGGAAGAGATGGGGCTACTGAAGGGGCTCGGACTAGCTTAGAGTGGAAGGGAAATCAAAGAAGGAAGAAGATGAATAGAGAAAAGAAAGAAGAAAGGGGGAAGAGAAGCCTCCAGATAAAAATGCCTGATCAGGTCTTTTTTTGAGAAAAGATTCAACCTAAGCCATTTTTAAAAAAGAGCCTCCACTTTAACTCTAATTCGATTTTTTTCCTAAATTTTTTACTTATATGCGGATATATTTGATGGTATCGCATTAACTTCTCTAAGCAAGCTCTAAGCAAGCATAATCTTTGTGAGATTTTATTGAGTCGGCGCTCATTCGGTCAAGATCTTGTAGCATGCATGGTTAAGGATGTTCATCGATCAGCACGCAATGTGAATTTGTGTACGATATCAATGAGCCAGATAAAGTGACGTTGCAATAGCCAGCAAACCACCAAATATTACATGGACAATGCGTCGTGTTAGATTAAAGAGGCACGCGGAATGGGGGAGACGAGACAGGCGTTTTACTAATCTCCACCAAATGAGGAGAAATAAACGTTGATCATTCTTACAAAAGTTGAGTTATTCAAACAAATCATCGACTTTTTAACCATTTCTGTTTATCCTCTCGCTCTAATCAATCTCTGGATTACAAATACAGCATCTCCTGTTTAATTAATCATCTTCAATGCAAACAGTAGTATAACCGACGTAGCATCATGGCTTCAACCCGACGTCGTCATTTAATTCTGCAGGAAACAGAAACAGTCCCTTCCCTTAGTATTTAAAGGAGCTGTTGTTTCAGCAAAGAGAAGTTGCTAAGCACCGCTGCAAGTACCAGAAGGATTCTCCAGAGGAAGGCCTGATGGCTAGCTTGGGGACGTGTTCGGGTTTGAAGCTCATCTTTGTGGGGGTTCTCTGCGCCTTCTCCTTCTCGAATGCTCATTTGTCTAGCCTGGACGAGCAGGTCGAGCCGCCGGGGAGCGGGCAAATATTCCAGGGAGAAGTGTGCGCTTTGCTGCTGTGCCGGCCGTGCCCTCCCTCGAGCTTTAGGACCGAATTGCTGAAGAGATACCACTGCTTCAACGGGCACTTCCCCCCGGACGGTAGCCCGAGTTACGGGCCCGACCTGCCTTGAGATTAGCGAATCGGCGAGCGCCACACCATTGGCGCAATCCGAAACATAATAAATTGAGAAGTTTACTTGTGTTTCTGTGTGTTTCTCACTCTGTATTTTGTAGCTCGTGAAGTCAGGTTGGCTGATGTTGGCAAGGATGAGAGGCTGATGAACAGTGATGGATTTCCTTCAAACCTCTCATTGCTTTGTTTTAAAGTACCGTGTGGTATTATTGTTTGGTCGTGTCACCTATTATATTTCCCTCAAAATGTCGACTGTAATCGTGCAATTATTGGAGAATGAGTACACTTAGGTCTTCATTTCTTTGATCACTTGGTATGGGAAATCCAAAAGTGCATAAACCATCATGTCGCATGCTCGAATCTCTTATCAATTTTTACTTGGTATACCGATAAGATAAAAGAAGAAAATCTTGACGTGCCTTGTATGAATTATCAAATCTTAGCGTGCAACTAACTATCTTGAAATTATACACAGATCTTGATCGAAGAAGGAAACTTTTAATGGGCAATCTTATAAAGAAATTTGCTCGCGACAATTGAATTTTGGGGAAAGTAATTGTAGTGTTTTTGTATCGATGATAATTTCCTTGTGACCAAGGTATGGTATCGATGGTTGATTGCCAAGGTATCGATTTCGAATGGAGGCGCGACACCCTTTACCGACCAATCATCCTTTGACGGCGAATGTCCTAAGGCCGCGGAAAGAAAAAAGGGGGAAAGACAAATCTTAAGACAATATTCGAAGAGAGATAGACCATATGCCCTTCCTCAATGCAATCAAGCAGCATCCGGGGCAAATTTTCATGCGCCGGACAAAGGTGGGATCACTAGAAGATTCGCGACTATTTGATTCATTGCGGCTTACGCCTGTCGAATTGTGCATTATGAAAATCCATACGGAGAGAAGCACGGATGAGGAAACAGAGCAAAATCAAATTAAGGGAAACAGAGCAAAAAATCCCTAATATGTTTTTGTGACAATTTAGGCTGTTTATAAATTTGGGGAAAAGTTCTAAATCTATGGTTAATTCAATCCTAAACCTTTTCAATTGTAACAATTTAATTATGAACATTTTGACAATTTATTAATTTAATCTTAAATAATTCTACAATTTATTATTTTAGTTATTCCGATTGATTTCAGTTAAAATTTGTCCATGTGTACAATCTTCACAATTTTTTTTTTTTCTAATTTTTTCTTCTTTTTTATCTAACATGTGGCCACTTTCTGCGATAGTTGGTGACCAATTACATGCAAGGGCAGGTGAGGCCTTGTCAACCACAAGCGATGGCCAGCAAAGCCTCACCTAGGCAAGAGGGTTGCCTTTGCTAAATCAGACAGCGATTGCAATACTCTCACAAGATTTAAACAGGCATCGGTCCTTGTCTATGGCTAGTCGCCAGTCATCTCTACAAACCAAAGAAAAGTAAAAGGAGAAAAAAAAAAAAAAAATGAAAAGAAAGATAAAATTTAGAATACTAAAAAAAGTGCAAAAAATGTCTACTATTAGGGTCAACCTGCAAGAGCTATTCTCGATCCAAATTAGTAAATTCTCTAAATATTTACTACTCACTTGATATAATTAAAAAATTTATGACTTAATTAATAGATCATTAAAAGATTTAAGATTAAATTGATATAATTAAAATATTCGTGGTTAAATTAATTGCCATAAATATAAAGTTTTGACGCACATATGGAGGCTTTGCCTATGAAAAATCACCATCAAAGCGAGTCAAATCAGCGACGACCTGTTGCTACGGAAAGACTCACGGATAGACAGCATGTGTCCAACCCATTCTTATCCTCGTCACATCTTGCATGAATCATCGCCGACCTATTCACACACTAAGGACCACTTTTTCTTTTTATTATTATTTTTCGCGTAATTTTTCGGTGATGGGTGATGCCAAAGGGGAGAAAAAGAGACAAATTTTATGAGTTGGCACCCAATGCCTGGTTGCTTTTTCGCCTAACCCAAGCGTACCATCTCATCAGAAAGAATAAAATGAGTTCGGACAGTGAAGAGATTTTAACCATGACTTGGACGTGAAGTATATGTGCCCTCTCGAGGATTTCCCATTATTCTCAATTTTTTTTATCTAATTTATTGCTTAAAACGAAAGTTACTTTATATTATAAAAAAAAAAAACCACTCCATAAAATGAAAGGACGATACGGTCGGTCTCTTCACAAGCTTTGAGCAAGGTTAATTATACATGAATTTTTACAATTTTTATAAATTTAATGCCTTTTATTTGGTATGGTATCGGTATTTGGAAAAGTGAAGCATGACCAATCTTGATTGTATTTTGAACCTAACATTAAAAAGGAATAGGTTTTCTTGCATCATCATTTCAAAGCTTATCTCGATCTACCCTAGATTACAAAATCTTTGATGTAGATTACATATATCCCTCGAAGTAACAACGTTGTACTCAAGGGTTTAAATATACATATTTATATGTATACATATGTTTCAATCCAACAATTTAGCACCCTTGAATTAATTGAGATATCTACTATATCTTAAGCATTTCTTTTTTTGGAAAAAAATATATTTAATGAAGCTCTATTTTTCCATGCATAACTCAGGTCTCTCTTTTTCTTAGTATATTCGCATATCAAGCAATAAAACTTAAAAGGTAAGTGATAAAAAAATCGACATAAACATGTTATCGCGTTTTCGGCATCAAATTAGATTCCTACTTTCCTAATTGAATTTTGGTCAATTATCCACCTTCTACTCTTTTCGAACGGAGTGATTATTTAAAGAAACAAACTAACAAGAGGGTTATGAATATGGTAATGGTATGTGTGAAAAAGTATACATTCCTTTTTGAAAAAACACCTAAACTATTTAAAGGACCGTCGTTTTCATACCGTTTCCGTCGCCGCATGTTCCCCGTCGCAAATTCAACGGGAGCACTCAATTTTATTACCAAAACCCAAGAACACGCGTCCCCTCTGTCCACGCGTACCTCGGAAACGAACCGGTACACCGAATTCTTTTGACTCCGTTCACTACCCACGTTCTGCTTTCTCCGTCGCTTTCCTTCCCATCGCGATCGGAAAACACAGTCATCTGCATTCCAGCGGAGGCACATTCTCGAACAAGTTCGAGGGGACACGATGAACGGAGGGAACGACAGGATTTGGAGGGGCTCCAGCTACGACTTCTGGAAAGACGAGGACGTCGCCGGCGGCGGCGCGAGCGGTGCCGGGCCCAGAGTTAGTGACGGCGACGAGTTCGACTTCCGGAAGGGCGGCGAGAAGGGGCCGGAAGACCCGCCGTCGAAGCTGATCGGCCAGTTCCTGCACAAGCAGCGGGCCTCCGGGGATTTCACGCTCGACATCGATCTGGAGATGCAGGAGCTCAAGCAAGACGACGACGACGACAATGGCGACGGCGACCGCGACGGCTTCGCGCCGCTGCCACCTTTGGAGGAGTCGCCGATGAAGAACCGGAACAAGGTGTCCTTCGGCGAGCCCGGCTCGAGCGAGGGCAGGACCGCCAGGGTTTCGGTGGAGAGTCAGCAGCGGCAGCAGGACGAGGGGAGCGAAGAAGAGCGAGTCATGAGGTGCACGTCGAACTCGTCGTTTCATAGCAACAGCTCTTTCAAGAGGAAGTCGCGGCTTCTGACGGGGGCGATGAAGAATAAGTCGAGGCTCTTGGACCCGCCGGATCATGTGGACAAGAGATCGGGTCGGGTCTCGAAATTGGGGACGCCCAAAGGGACGCCGAAACGCGGTGGGGATGAGGATGAGGAGGACCCTTTCGCGGGGGAGGACTTGCCGGACCAGTACAAGAAGGGCAGACTCGGCTTGGTAGTCTTGCTCGAGTGGGTGAGTTTGGTCTTGATAGTAGCTGCACTAGTATGTAGTCTCACCGTTCCTTATCTTAGGAAGAAGAAGCTGTGGAATCTCATGCTGTGGAAGTGGGAGGTAATGGTGTTGGTGTTGATATGTGGGAGGTTGGTCTCTAGTTGGGGGATCAGGATTGTTGTGTTCTTTATTGAGAGAAACTTTGTTCTGAGGAAGAGGGTTCTGTATTTTGTTTATGGGTTGAGGAAAGCAGTGCAGAATTGTCTGTGGTTAGGGCTGGTCTTGGTGGCATGGCACTTCTTGTTTGATAAAAAGGTTCAGAGAGAGACAAATAGCGAGGCCCTTCAGGTGGTGACCAAGATCCTGGTGTGTCTCTTAGTTGGCACACTACTTTGGCTTGTGAAGACTCTTATAGTCAAGGTCTTGGCATCTTCCTTCCACGTGAGCACCTACTTTGATAGGATCCAAGAGTCTCTGTTCAACCAGTATGTGATTGAGACGCTTTCAGGCCCGCCATTAATCGAGATGAGGAAAGCGGAGGAAGAGGAGGAGAAGATTGCAGTGGAAGTCGAGAAGCTGAAAAAGGCGGGGGCTGTAATACCTCCTGACCTCAATGCGGCTGTGTTGCCAGCAAAAGGTAGTGGGAGAGTGATAGGGAGCGGGAGAGTGCAGAAGAGTCCTAGAGTAAAGGACAAGGGGGAAGAGGGGATCACAATTGATCACTTGCACAAATTGAGCCCAAAGAATGTATCTGCCTGGAATATGAAGAGGCTGATGAATTTGGTACGGTATGGGAATCTCACGACACTGGATGAGCAGTTATCGAGTCATGAAGATGAATCTTCGAATCAAATAAACAGTGAAGGTGAGGCGAGAGCAGCGGCAAAGAAAATTTTCCAGAATGTAGCTCGGCAGGGATCCAAGTATGCCTCGTTATTTTGATCTTTTAAATTTTGTTGTTCTACTCTTTCATTGTCCTGATGATCTCGTGCACAGACCTAACCGTGTCATTGTCTTGGCTATATTAGGCCTTTATATCACGCGTAGGCCAAACTATTTGGGAAGAAGCTCCAAATTTTATCCTATCTATCAACTTTGGCATCATCTTGCAAAATTATTCTAGGAGCCGAACAGTCTGCTTTCCTATGATTCTGAACTTCCCATTCTGCATTAATCGATATTGTGTCCTTCCATCTAAGTTTTCTTTGTAACTCTATCAGCTGTATGACCTTTTAATCACTGGTCTTGTTTTTTATTAGTCTTTTGACTTGCTGCTTCTATATCAGGCACATATACCTAGAGGACTTGATGCGGTTTATGCCTGAAGATGAGGCTGTAAAGACAATGAGTCTATTTGAAGGAGCATCCGAGAGCCAGAAAATTAGCAAATCATCCTTAAAAAACTGGGTGGTAAGAGATCATGTTGTTGTTTTGATTCGTTTGGCACTGGTTGTTAGAAGTCATATGAGGTGATGTATAAGAAAGAAAGAATTAATGGCAATGTAATTCTGAGGTAAGTCAGGGGATGCTAGTATATAATGAAGCGATAGCTGATTGTGACCTCATCCACAGACCTTGGCAACCGATCAGCCTAAAAGTACACAATGCATCACAATCAGAACCTATCAGCCCTTGTGTCTACGATTGCATTTAGATGGTCATTTAAGGTTCAATGAAAATCCAGCAATTTGTTCAATGTCTCCCCATAGGTATTGAGCAAAACTAGTTTTTATCAGATAGTATAGGACCCTAGAACACGCTGGTTATTACAGATTTTATAGATGTTTATCTAACTTGTCAAACCAAAGTTCAACAGATTAATCTAGAAATATAGTTCAGTGGATCTTAAGGTAATAGATTCTGCTCTTCATGCAGAGAAGGGCCCCTGGGTTGGGAAACAAAACTTCTAACGGAATAATATTTTCAGAGTCCGGTCAAAGCACTGCCTAATTTTAATTTATATGCAAAAGGAGACTGTTTTCCATAGCTCAAGCGGCGAAAAACTAGTTGGTGCTTCTTGAAAAAATGTGGGCATAATGAAACCAATTGATCGCACTAGGCTTATAAATGCAATCTTCTCGAACTGGAGTTACCCTGTAGTTACAATGTCTTTCTACATATGCTGAACTTCTATAGTTGCAGTGTATGCTAATTGAGCTTTAACTTTTTCATTTGGATGAAATGTAGGTTAATGCTTTTAGAGAACGAAGAGCACTAGCTTTGACGCTGGATGATACTAAGACAGCTGTGAACAAGCTCCACCGGATGGTGAACATTCTAGTTGGCATCCTCATAGTCGTTATATGGCTCCTCATATTAGGAATTGCCACGAAAAAGTTTCTGCTTCTCATAAGCTCCCAATTGTTACTTGTGGTATTCATATTTGGAAACTCCTGCAAGATGACTTTTGAAGCGATTATTTTCTTGTTTGTGATGCATCCATTTGACGTCGGCGATCGTTGTGAAATCGATGGGGTCCAGGTACACAAGCGAACAGAGGTCTGTGCATTCAACAGAGGTTCATAATATATATTTCTAAACCATAATATATTGTGTTTCAGATGGTGGTGGAAGAGATGAACATCTTAACGACTATTTTTCTGAGATATGACAACCAGAAAATAATAATTCCGAATAGCCTTCTTGCTACTAAGGCCATCAGTAACTACTATCGAAGTCCTGATATGGGGGATGCAGTTGAATTCTGTGTGCACATATCTACACCAACTGAGAAGATTGCCGTGATGAAACAAAGAATAACAAGGTCAGTAGCTTTATTATTAACTAATCCCCTTGCCCTTTAGTTGTCTACTTCCCGCTTTTGTAATGACTAGATGATTGAGTGTTAGGATTTGAGGAATTTGCTGAAATGGTGTCCATTTAAAACAATAAAGGATGTTGTCTTTGTTTTGGACATTCTGGCCTTGTAGAAGTAATGCATAAGTAAAAATTATCCGGTTTATGCAACTATTTAGAATGTAGGGTTCCCTCCCGGATGATGTGCAATTCGTCTAACACAAGACTTATAATTGCCTATAAGATCATAGTTCTTTTATGCCGATATACTGATTCTCAAAATTGATGACCCCATAAAATAAAAAACTGTTGTTATGGCAGATTTCATACTGTAGTAAAACATCATATTACTGCTGAATAAAACTAGTGACACGGTTAATTTTTTTTACTCAAATCAGACAACTGCTTGGCAAGTCTTTCTTTCTTTATGGAATCATGTATGAGTTGACTTATATTACTATCTTAAATGCAGTTACATTGAGAACAAGAATGACCACTGGTACCCTGCACCAATGATAATATTCAAGGATGTGGAAGAATTGAACAAGCTAAGAATAGCAGTTTGGTTGACACATAGGATGAACCATCAGGACATGGGCGAGAAATGGGCGAGAAGAGCCCTCCTGGTGGAGGAGATGGTCAAGATTTTCAAGGAGCTGGACATCCAATACCGATTACTACCCGTCGACATCAACATCCGTGCTATGCCTCTAGTGACCTCAAGCGGCCTTCCTCCTACATGGACTTCACCATCCAGCTGAGAACATGCAAGTGTAAGGGGTTTGTTTAAGTAGAATGGAAGATACAATTATAAAATAGAGTGATCATA
Source organism: Eucalyptus guilfoylei (assembly GCA_016097605.1). Lineage (NCBI taxonomy): Eukaryota > Viridiplantae > Streptophyta > Magnoliopsida > Myrtales > Myrtaceae > Eucalyptus > Eucalyptus guilfoylei. The sequence goes on along the minus strand of CM027861.1, from coordinate 21,210,113 downwards.
TATTTTACGATTCCCAGATGCCAGAGCAATTTTTATAGAATTAGCTTTCAATGGGATTGGTTGTTTCGACTATCTTGCCTAGTCTAACTCCTTTTAGTTGAGGTACAAATGAACTGGAGTACTAGCTTTCACGGCTGTTAATCGCTCAATCAACAGCCAACCAAGAAAACGAACACTTAAAACATGTGAGTCCAGTCCTGCGTATCTTCTGCTTAAGAGTTTTATGTCAGTGATCAAGTTTATGCTTGTCATCTTTTCCACCTAAATCAGGAAAACATCATCTCTGCCTTTAACGCAATGTTTCGCACTTGGTGCTGGTTCATCTCTTGATTATTGACAGAACCTGAAAACCGTCACTAAGCTGACTTAACTTGTTTAAATGGATTGCATGATTTTCCCCATCAAGCACAGAAAGGGCTTCAGGTGCTTCTTCCGTTTATCTCTCCCCTGGTGTGCATGTATAGGCATATGCATGCGCGAACATTAAGAATTGCGGGCAAACTAGACCAGCCAGACAGTCTAGTCCAGACTTCTTCTCAATCTGATACGTACTTTCAGAAGCCCTCTCGTCCTGTAACACGCTTTGAAAATGAATATTCTTTTTTACTAGTCAGCCTCATAAAGCTCTTCTCATGATTCGGCTGCTCTGTTTCTCCTCCTTTTTGCCACCATTTTCTTGCCATACCTCTCAAGCTTGCCCGCCTCTCTTAGTCTCTTGCTCTGTTCTTCAAACATGAGTGTGCCGTCCTCACTCGAATCGTAAGGCAAGAACTTGTTCTAATCAAATCAAGGCACCTCGAGTGCCCTATTCAATGTCCGCTTTACGTACTTGGTTGCTTCCAATTACTCCCCCACTTTCACTAATCGCCCCATGAAGAATGGAGGCGAAATTTGCGAGCGTATCAGGTCCTTAGTTCCCCCGCTTACCTTTTCAAGACCTTGCATTGGTAGTTGCCTAAGGCTGCTGCGGTGATCTCCATCTCTATATGGGCACACAAGCCCACAAATATGCACGAACACATCCACGTCGGAGAATACCTCCGGTGGAGCTGGCTAGAGGTGAAGGGTTGACAGTAGCAGCAGCAAGACTTCACGTCACAGATAGAGAGGGAGAGGGAGTGTGTGAATATTGGACATGTATTTGAGGTTCGGATTAAAATCTGATATTATTTTTGTGCATTTCATCACAATATGTAAGTGCATAGATCACAATAAAAAGCCACTAAGGCAATAACTTTAGTGACTAAGGATTCATCCATGTTCCACAAAATCACGAGTTCACTTTATGTTGTAAGCAACTCATGCTACATTGCCTAGTTCCGACACACCTCATGTGTAGAGAAGTCTAAATTGCTAGCATTTGAGCCAATGAACTCATCAACGTTGGCCACTTGGTATGAAGTAATCTATGAGTTAAATCAAACATTCCTTAACATATGGAGGAACCTTATAGTGGTGACGCTCAGAGGGGATTATTAGCGCTGGTCGCTTCTCTCCACCTACCGGAAGGAAATTTGAGAAGAATATAGCCCTCTTTTACTTCTTGATATATAAGCAAGGATCATACTAATCTCTGCAGAGAAGTTTCCTCGCACGGGCACAGTAGATATAAATCCAGTCAATGCGCATCCTCGTCCACTGAAACCGAGTGCAGCAAAGAACTTTCTTCTCCTGTCAGGCATCGAAACCTAATTATCACTTCCCTCACGGAGCATTGTCTTCCTCCACCTCAAGAGGTAGCCCATGGACCAATATGCAATTCAATGTTGTATGATAGTATTTAATCTGACTAGGCGCTTTTGAAAAATGGTTTCTTCCTTTTGTTGTCATACAGTTGCAGGAAGAGACCAGAGCTAGTTTAGTCGACTGGAGCTTCTCTTTCCCTTCCACCAAGCTGACAAGCTCGAGATGGAAGATCGGCAGATCGATTAATGGAAAGCAGACATGAAACAGGAAGTAATCTGTGCGACATTTATCCATCATCAACCAATTACCTCGTCAAGATTTGCATCTCCGTCCCTCTGAGGTTCTACTACAGAAAGAAGGTGATGTAAAAAGCGAAACAAAATTACTGGCTCTAGAGACTGACATCCTAGATTAATTCTGTCAAAGCTAAAAAAATCGAATGATATACAAATAAATAAATAAATAAATAAAAAGGAAAGATTAACGGTTACATTACAGTTTATGCCTAACAACGGGAAGTGGGGGAAGATGAGAGCCTTCGAAATTCGAGAGCCAAAATCAGCATACCTGCATGAAGAGAGTACTCCAAAATTAAGCCCTCAACATCACGAACAGGACATATATGACTGAGGTATACGCACACGCGCGATGTATGTCCGAATTGCAGACGGCGGCCCCCTGAGTGGTTATCAAAGATTTTCCAATACTATGTCTACAATCTACGGCGTGCCCACGAGTGGTCATTAGTCTGAACGTAGTTTTTGTATACTCGTCAAGGAATATGAATTTTTCCAGCTTAATCCATAAGGCTAAAACAATGAATAAGTTAAAATAGCATGTTTAAGGGTAGACGATGAAAGGGGATTCACCTATATAAGCCGTGGCTACAGTTGCAAAAATAAGAGCTACCTTATTGCACCAAAATGATGCTTCCCCCACAATCATGTATAATTTACACTCGCTTTTATTCCACAAACAAAAAGAACTTACGTCCACTTTTCTTTTATCTTTGAATTCCATATTCTACGATTACTTCCTTTTAGGCCTTCTCAAAATAAATGATTTCAATCTTTCGGAATGTGACTCGAAGTTTAGACCTATTTTAATATAGATCTTACTCGAATTAGAGGTCAAGGGAACCCAAAGTGAGCAGAGGATGTTTGGTGTGCTCGGGACGGAAGTCTGTCGCACTTACTTTTGGAACAGTGGAGGATTTTGGAAAGTTGCATTTCCGACGTCCGGCTACAACCGAGTGGCATCCGATCAAGATACTCCGAGCATCGACATTGGCTTTCGGACGTGCAGCTGCGACTTCGCCGAACATCCGATGTGGGCCACATTTTTATCCGAAGAAATTTAATGTCCAGGCCACTTTTATCGGACGGCCGAAGATACAAGGGATTGATTTTGAGAACATATTTTTTAATGTACTCTTATCGGTACATCAAGCATAACTCGAGAGAAAGCTCTAGGAACCGTCGAGAGTATATGAGTAAAACACTCGTGTATCTCCCAGTTAATATCAGTCATTGTTGGGCTACTATTTGGATTGGGACACACTTAGCCAATGCACATTTCGTGTAATTGCATTATCTTCATCTTAATTATAATTGAGTATCTCATCAATGTCCCTCCAGAAGCATGGGAACGCCCAGTCAAACTATGTAAATCTTCCATGCCAAGTTTAATTTCCGCATTTATTTTTTGCCCGAGTATTTGAGTCCATTATACTTTTGAATCGATCATGGTAACAGCACATTTTCTTTTTTCACCAGTTTACATCCTTCTAATTTCTTATTATCTAGGTCGTAAAAAATCACTGTCAACATAACAGTTATGATCTTGTCCTCTTCTGTAATACGCCAGTTGATATTCGTTCCTCTATATTATAATTTAGTGGATGAAATTTGAAATCACAATTGTTGCGATTTTGCAAAAAGCGTGAAAGTGAGGAGCCATTTTCAAGTTTATTTCGAAGTAACTAAAAGGGTCATCGACCCTTATTGATTATATTCAACTTGCGCTATGCTCATTTTAAAGTACATCTTTTTGCTATTCATACGCGAAACAAGCTCAAAAGCAATTTTGGCTTCATATTTTTACTTAAAGTTCACCGCGAAAATTATCAAAATTATACTTGCATCAATCATCTAAAAATCCTACCCCTCGACGTCAACATCCGTGCTATGCCTCCAGTGACCTCAAGCGGCCGTCCTCCCACTTGGACTGCACCTTCCAGCTGAGTACATGCAGCTGCAAGGGGTTTGTTTTAGCAGACCGGAAGATTCAAGTAGAAAATAGAGGGATCAGATATTTTACAATGCCCAGATGCCAGAGAACTGGCATTGGTTGTTTCCAAAATCTTGGCTGGTCTAACTCCATTCAGTTGAGGTACAGATAAACTGGAGCAAGAGCTTTCACAGCAGATTAATCGTTCGATCAATAGCCTACCAAGGAAACGATGACAATGACAACACACTTCAACATGTGAGTTCTGTCCAGCTTGTCTTCTGCTTAAAGAGTTTTACATCAGTGATCTCAATTTTATGCTTGTCATCTCCTCCACGTAGGTCAGGAAAACATCAATCTCTACTTTTAACACAACGTTTCACGCTTCGTGCTGGTTCATTTCTTGATCACTAACAGAACCTGAAAACCGTGTCACTGACTGAGCTGACTCAACTTGTTTAATGGATTGCATGTATTCCCATTAAGCACAGAAAGGGCTTCGGGTGCTTCTCCCGTTTATCTATCCCCTGGAGTGCATGTATAGGCAGATGTGTGCACAAACTTTAACAATTGCAAGCAAATTAGTCCAGCCCACACCAGACTTCTTCTCTATCTGATATGTACATTCTGAAACCCTCTCGTCCTGTAACATGCTCTGAAAATGAATATCCTTTTTGTTAATCAGCCGCTCATTGAGAAGATCCTGTGAAAGAAGAACCTTTCCACCTACTCACCCTCATTAAGCTCTTCACATGATTCGGCTGCTCTGTTTCTCCTCCTCTCTCGAGTCGCCATTTTCTCACCATACCTCTCGAGTATATCAGCCAAATCAATCATGCCCGCCTCTCTCAGTCTCTTGCTCGCTTCCTCAAACATGAGTATGCCATCCTCACTTGAATAGTAATGCAAGAACCTATTGTAATCAAATCGAGGCACCTCGAGTCCTCTATTCAGTGTCCGCTCGACGTACTTGGCTGCTTCCAATGACTTCCCTGCTTTCACTAATCCCCCCACGAAAATGGAGTCGAAATTTGCAAGCGTATCAGGTCCTTTCCTCCCCTGCTTCCCCAAATGCCCTTGCAACAACATGATATACGTGTGCATTATGGGCTCGCACCCTCTCCTTATCATCTCTCTGAAAACATCAGTTGCCTCACTCGCCCTTTTCAATTTCAATAGCCCCTTGATCAATCCATGGTACATGTGAATGTCCGGCCTCTCAATCCCTTCTACAATCTTATAAGCCTCTCCCACCCTGCCTCGCACCAACAGCGCATAAACAAGTGACCCCGCCGTCGACGTATCTGTCTCGAACCCTCTCTTAAGCATTTCTTCAAACACCATATAAGCTTCAGTCACCCTGCCCCTCTCACACATCCAAGAGATCACAAGCCTGTAGGTGGAAACACCCAACCGATCCAGCATCCTCATCCTCATCATTCCAAAGAGCTTCATTGCCTCGTCATACCGGTTACTCTTGAAGAATCTCTCCATCATCGCCTCGAACGCCCAAACCTCCGGCACCAGCCCTTCATCCACCATCAAGTTCCAAACTTTGGAGGCCTGGATCAGGTCACCCACGTCGCAAAACCCTCTGATCAACCACCCATAAGTAACCCCATCAGGCCTAACCACGTCCTTTAACTGAAAGACCACATATTTAGCCTCCTCCACCAGCCTGTCCCTGCACAGACACTCCACCGCCATGTTCAGAGTCTCCACACGATAACCCCAACCATTCTCATTCATCAAGTGGAAGAACCCCACGCACTTCTTCAGCTCCCTGACCTGAGCCAGAGTCTTCAGAGCGATCCTGAACGTCTTCTCGTTGGCCAGACGCCGCCGGGCCATGTCCTGGAGGACCTCCCAGAAGAGGGCGACGTTCCGGGACTTGCCGACGACGTCGGCCAGCTTGTTGAGGGTGAGTGGGGAGTGGGGGAAGTCGGGGAGAGTGAGGGTGAACTGGTAGAAGCGGTGGACGGGGCGCCATGAGAGGGGGAAGTTGTTGCAGACGCGGAGGAAGAACTCCGGGGTGAGGCGGCAGGGGCAGGAGCGGAGGGCGGCGTGGAGGCGGGAATCGGGGGAGTCCTGCTGCTGGTAGAGGATGGTGGAGACGCGGAGGAGGTGGGATGGATCGACGGCGGTGGCGGCGGCGGCGGCGGCGGCGGTGGCGGTGGTGGTTGATGGGCGGAAGTGGAAGAGGACGGAGGCGAGAGGTTTGGGGAGTTTGGCGAGGGCGGCTTGCATTTGGTGAGAGGAGAGATGAGATCCTTGAGCGAGACTGCAAGCTCATTTCACTTGATGCTTATTTTTATTTTCAAAAAAAGTGCAGGATGCTATTTCCGGTTTGAGAGTTTGAAAAATGTTCAAAAGTTTTTTTTTTTTTTTTTGGGTTTTAAGTATGTCAAAGAAGACTTATGACTAGGGATTGGATGATGATCAGCAGCAAAAGTGAAATTTTATAAATAAATGATTTTGTTGAAAATTGGCTAAGTCAAATCTTTTTTAGAATACTTAATAATTTATTTATAAATTTGCTCGACAACATAGAAAAGAATTAAATTTCTTAAAAATTTCTCTTTTTCGACAAATTTGATTTTTACAAAAATAAAATCTAACGATAAAATAATAATACCTTTAATATATATGTGGAAATTTTGTCCTTGTGATAACTAAATCCTCCATATAAAAAAAATGAAGGAAAGTAAACCTTTAAATTGCAATTAATGATAAGGGCAATTTTATCCTTTTCCGCGGAGATTAGGGGGACTTCATCATAAAAGGATTGAAAATATCGCCAGAATATTTTCCTTCAATTTCTGTCCGCTGATCAATTAGCCAAGTAGAAACTTTAGTCCATGGCTCTATAGCACGAGCCCCGTGTCACCGCCACAATTATCGCCGCTGCCTGAGCCGCTGCCGCTCCACCACCCTGGCCACTCTTGCTCGACAGTTCACACATTCCATGACGCATGCAGGATTCTTATGACGACGCTCAGAAGGGTCATTAACGCTGATCACACCTTTGCTCCTTCCAATTCATAAACATATATGATTCTAATGGGAGGAGAGGATATTTGACAAACATATAGCCCTTTTTAACTTAGGTATATAAGCAGGTCATACAAATCTCCGCAGATAAGTTTTCTTGGCATGGCCGTAATAGATGCAAATCCAGCCAAAAAATATTTCGTCCATGCGATTCTCTTCTGATTTTAAGCATCAAGATCAAATAATTATTTCCTTTTTGGGGCATTCTCTTCCACCTCAAAAGGGCTCATGGACCAAAATGCATTGTGCAATGCTCTATGATGAGTTTAATCTCAACTAGTCATGGTGTTTTCTTTTTGCTGTCACATAGATGCAGGAAGAGACTAGGGCTACTTCTGTTGACAGGAGCTTCTATGTCCTAGCACCAAGCTGGCAAGCTCAAGATGGAAGATCAGCAGATCGATTTATGGAAAGCAGATATGAAACAGAACGTAATTTGGGCAACATTTATTCATCACCAACTCATTACCTCGCAAGATTTGCATCACAGGCCCACCGTGGTTCTCATACAGAAAGAAGAAAATGTAAGAAGCAAATCAAAATTACCGGCTCTAAAGACTAAAATCCTAATTCATTCTGTCAAAAAACTCAAAAAAGTAGAATTGAATAATATACAATGGGAAAGGAAAGATCAATGGTTACGGTACAGTTTATGCTCAACAATGGGGAAGGCAGGGAAGATCAGAGCCTTCGAAATCAAGAGCCAAAATCAGCATACCTACATGAAAAAGCACTTGGAATTAAGCCGGCAGCATCATTACATAAGACATCTGACTGATGCACTAGGCCTGCAAGGCATAAAAAGAAACAGAAATAGCCATAAATAAATCCCGGAAGACAAATGACAAGAAGACCCAACCATAAATGAACCCCGGAAGGCAAATGACAAGAAGACCCAACCAGCAAATCCTAAGCTGATCTATGTATGGGATCCATACAACTATGCGACTAAAAAAGGATCCATGAAGTATGAAGTGCAAAAGCCCTAACCATTACCTGTCAAGCATACTCTGTTCTGTAATTAAAGATTAAATAGCATGTCTCTGCGATTTTCATTGCCCATCCGTATTTTAAACTTCCTAGCCAGTGCATCCACCTGGTCATCGCTCTCATAGTCCATCTCTCTCATACATCGTCTTCTGACCTTTTTAAGCATCTCCTTTGTGGGAACGAATCCAGCAATTACCTGGCATAGCATTTAAAACTCGAAACATCAATATTGGCATCAAAAGTAATGGATATTTCTCAAGAGCAGGCCAGTTCAAAGTTCGGTCAATAAACATTACCATCTCATCAATCACAGAGAGAGCAGCTTTTGGATCTCGGTTTATCAGATGTGCATCCACAAGCAAAGCATATGACATAGAATTTGGTTTAAACCCCACGCTAACCAAATGCTCAAAAACCCTTGACGCTTCAAATGTCTGCCACAGAGAAATTTCCATTTACTTACATTTGGTATAGTGGCAGAGCATAACATACAGGCTTAACATACATCTGCTCTTAATCCTAAAAAAGTCCATGTTCACAAGTTAGTTTATGTGACTGCTGAATGCTGACAGCGATGTATCCAGTTAAATGACATCAGCAAAAGGACTAATTTGACATCGCACTAAGGCCTACTATGTGAAACATGCAAGATAATGGTAAATGGCCTAGTTCAACTGAAAGGGAATCTGCATTCGACTTCAAACAGGCAAGGGAGATGATAAACTATCATGCACCTTCTTGAGCTTCCCGAATGCATGTAAAAGTGCGTTATAGGAATGGATATCCGGGGTCAAGCCAAAAGTTCCACCAATTGCCTCAAATGTCTGGTATGCACGGTCAAGATCCCATATATTGGCACAACCTAAGATTACACAGTTGAGAGCAGCAACAGATTTGTAAGGAGGATCTCCACGGCTCAAATTCTCCAGTTGAAAGTACACCTGCGTAATTTTTCTGAGTGAATCAGCAAAAAAGGTGAATTATCTAGGCAAACACCATCACAATTATGCCATCAAAACTTTCAAACCAAACTAGGCCAAACCTGACCCAGACCGTGGATGGAGTGGACGCCGGAAGGGATGAGCTCGTAGCTAAGGTGCAAGAGCTCAAGACCGGCATGGGAGAGCTCTGACACGAGTTGCTGGGGACCCTAAGGGAAGAACTCGCACAACGGGATGAATCCCCGGAGGCCATGATGGCGGCTATGCGCGCGGAGATAGCCGAACTAAAGGGGAAGCTTGCTGAATCGAAAGCTGCACGCATGAACGGGGTGATCACAGTGCAAGGTCCACGAACGGATGCACCCAAGCCGAAGGAATTCAAGGGCTCGCGGGTGGCCAAAGAAGTGGACAATTTCCTATGGTATATGGAGCGGTACTTCCAAGTCATGGGGATCAACGACGACCAATCACGGGTAAACACTGCATCTATGTATTTAGCTAATAGTCAATTGTTGTGGTGGCGTCGTCGGTCGGATGATAGGTGTGGGGATCCTATCACGACCTGGGTAGTAGACTCGTCAAGAAGTTCTGACGGAACTATTTTACCGCTTATGCAGAGGAAGAAGCTCGTGACGAGCTGAAGCATCTCGAGCAAAGGAGTGGTGTGCGCAACTACATCAAGCAGTTTTCGGAGTTGCTACTCCAAATCCCTTCGATGAATGAAACGGAAGCATACCACCAGTTCATGAGTGGTCTCAAGCCATGGACTAAACAGGAGCTGAAGTGGTTCAACATAAGAGATCTCACGACGGCCATAACCGTGGTCAAATCGCTCGTGGAGTATAAAGCGCCTTCCACATCCCGATCAGACTCTCATCCGAAGGATAAAGCCACTGTTGGGGGAGATCAAGGGAGATACAACCACCCGACTGGAGGTAGACCACCAGCTGGTTCTCACAAGGCTCATGCAGAGTCGAGTAGAGGAGGACACAGGAAGGTACGCTCTTATACATGTTTCTTTTGTGATGGTCCGCACATGGCGCGAGATTGCCTGAATAAGGCCAAGCTAGCCGCCCTTTACAAGGAGGATGAGCCTAAGGAGGAGTCGTGATTAGGTTCGCTGCAAATCCTTAGCACGATCAAGTCCAAGAAAGCAAAGGAGCCTAAAGAACTAATGTTTGCGGACCTGAGGATCGAAGAGTCCACAATGGGGAGAAGTACACTATTGGTGCCATAAGTTGTGTACGTCGCTCACTTTGATGCCAAAAGTTTTCGTCGGATCACTTAAGTGCTAAACCGACGAAAAAACGATCACTTAAATGCCTCCAGCGAAAAATTCAGGCCAAAAAATAATGTGGCTTTTTTAATTAAAAAATCAATATGACTGGCCATTTTTTTTTTTAGAAAATCAGTCCATGTGGACTTTCTTGGTTGCTGTCCAACGAAGAAGAAAGAAAATCAGTCCATCCTCCTCTTCTTCTTCTTCAATGTTCACACCCATCGTTCTTCCTTGTTTTTTTTTTCTTCTCGGCGTGAAACGCCGAGGAGGAGGACGAGGTCGCTGTCGCTCCCCTCTACTAGAGCTCCTCCACAAAGCTCAGGTCCGTCTACAGAGGATGGCCCCACATCATTGACGATCCACCCTTCGCCACCATGCACATGCGATGAGCGGCATCCGAAGTCCCCGGCTCAGACCCGACCCACAGCTCGAAGCCCCGTTCCCCCAACTCGGCCGGGAGGTCGTGGCTCCACGGAGCTGGAGCTTCGAGTCACAGGTCGCGTTGCTTCCACGACCTCTACGGCATGACCTATATCCTCAACCCTCTGACCCGAGACATCTTCTCGCTGTCGAGCATCGAGCCATCGCACAAGTGGTGGCGCCGGGCATAGAATTGGAATCGAGTCAACCGCCTGACCTACCGATAGAAGATCATGCGATAAGGGAAGAGGTCCTCGATCGGGGCTCGAGGTCATGGGAAGACATCGCGAGCATCCCCCCTAGGCTCCTCAGCCCCGTGTTCGCCGCTGGATCTGTCCATTGGAAAGCCGCCGACGGAGGCAGCATCATCATCTCGTCCTTCGATTACGGAGGAGGAGGTCGAGACGTCCACCTAGCGCAAGTCCGGGGAGTTCTGGGGCTCGTCGACAATAATTAGGGTTTGAAATTGGGGATTTCTTTCAATTTGGCAAATTATGGTTCTTATTTAGGGGGGAAATGCAACTAGACGACGTCATTTCTTACTTTAGATGCTAACTAGACTTTCTAGCGAGCCACATCAGCATAAGAAATTAATAAAAAAAGGCCACGTCGGATTTTCGGCCAACCAGATCAAAGTTGGCACCAAAGTGAGCGTTTTTCAAATTTGTTGGCACTTAAGTGATCCGACAGAAACTTTTGACACCAAAGTTAGCGCCGTACACAACTTATGGCACCAATAGTGTACTTATCCCGTCCACAATGAGTGTGCTCGTGGATATGAGAGCATCCGATCTCTTTATATCGGAGGAGGCCGCGAAGAAACTAAACCTACGGGTTAAGAAGGGAGCCGGGTGGCTCAAAACGATAAACTCCAAGGAGGTCCCTACAATTGGTGTCGCAAGGGACGTGGAGCTACAACTCGGGCAATGGAAGAGCAATGAGACTCTAGAGGTAATTCCCCTTGATGATTACAATTTTATCATTGGGATAAAATTCCTAGATAGAATCCATGCAGTTGTAATACCATTTACCGAGTGTATATGCGTGTTGGACAAGCCATGTCAATGCGTGATCCCGGTCCATCATGAGTCGGACCGTGATCGAAGAATGATCTTGGCAATACAATTCACCAAGGGAGCGAAGAAGGGTGAGGTAACCATCCTAGCGGCTTTGAAGGCGAGGGACAACAAAGGGGAAGGGAGCGAAGTCCCAACAGAGGTGACCTACGTCTTCAACACATTCAAAGACGTGATGCCCCCGAGTTGCCGAAGAAGCTACCACCTCGAAGGGAGGTCGATCATCGGATCGAGCTGGTGCCTAACGCTCGACCACCTGCCATAGCGCCTCATCGCATGGCGCCCCCCGAATTGGAAGAGTTGAGGAAGCAATTGAGGGAGTTGCTCGATGCGAGGTATATTCAGCCGTCCAAGGCTCCGTTTGGTGCGCTGGTCCTATTCCAAAAGAAACGCGATGGGTCACTCCGGATGTGCATCGACTATCGGGCGTTGAACAAGTTAACTGTGAAGAACAAGTACCCGATCCCGCTCATAACGGATCTCTTCGATCAACTTGGATGCGCTCAATGGTTCACCAAGTTGGATCTTCGATCAGGCTACTATCAAGTTTGGATCGCTGAAAGGGACAAGCCGAAGACCGCATATGTGACGCGGTATGGATCCTACGAATTCCTCGTGATGCCGTTCGGCCTGACTAACGCTCCAGCTACATTCTGCAAGCTCATGAACAAGGATGGACATCTAGTGGCGTACGAGTCTCGTAAGTTGAATGATACCAAACGTCGGTATACCGTTCAGGAGAAAGAGATGACCGCGGTGGTCCACTGCCTTCGAACGTGGAGGCATTATCTCCTTGGGTCGAAGTTCGTTGTGAGGACGGACAACGTGGCCACGAGTTACTTCCTGACCCAGAAGAAGCTGAGTTCGAAGTAAGCTCGATGGTAGGATTTCCTTGCGGAGTTCGACTACGTGCTGGAGTATAAGCTGGGGAAGGCTAACTCCATGGTGGATGCACCAAGTCAAAAAATGGAGTTGGCGAACACGGTGAGTCGACCGAGTTGTCCCTGGGTCGACCGCATCAAAGAGGGGTTGAAGCACAATCAAAGAGCTCAAACCCTCATCGGGTATGTGAGGGAAGGCAAGACTCGACAATTCTGGTGTGAGGATGATCTCCTCTACACCAAAGGAAGGCGATTGTACGTGCCTTTCTATGGGAAGCTGAGAAAAGAGATCTTACGCGAGTGCCACGATTTGAAGTGGGCGGGTCATCTAGGGATCCACCACACATTGGCCCTCGTCGAAGACCAATATTACTAGCCTCAAATGTAGGACGACGTTGAAGCTTTTGTGAAGACTTGTTTGGTGTTCCAACAAGACAAGCTGGAGCAACATTCGTCGCTGGGCCTGTTGGAGTTGCTTCCCGTTCCAACTCATCCATGGGAAAGTGTTTCCATGGACTTCATCGTCAACCTACCAAAGTCCAAAGGGTGTCGGACTCTCATGGTCGTGGTGGACCAATTCTCCAAATATGCAACCTCCGTGCCTGCAACAAAGGACTACCCGGCCGAGGAGGCGGCCAAGCTGTTCATGAAACATGTGGTCAAGTATTGGGGAGTTCCACGAACGATCGTAAGCGATCATGATCCTCACTTCACGGGGCGTTTCTAGTCCAAGCTGTTCAAGCTACTGGGGTCGGAGTTGAATCTTTCTACGAGTTTACATCCCCAAATCGACGATCAGACAGAGCGGGTCAATGCACTCTTGGAGATTTATCTCCGACACTATGTGAGTACGATGTAAGCGAATTGGGTGAAGTTGATCGACGTAGCCCAGTTCTCTTACAATTTGCAACAGAGTGAGTCGGCCGGTCAGAGCCCATTCGAGATCGCGACCGGGCAGCAACCAAATACCCCAAGCACAATCGAATATGGTTACTGAGGGAGTAGTCTGCCCGCGTACAAGTTCGCCAAGGATTTGCAGGAGTAGACGGACTTGGCACGGGTGTGTCTACATAAAGCCTCCAAGTGCATGAAGAAATGGGCTGATAAGAAGCGGCGGCATGTGGAGTTCCAGGTCGGGGACTTAGTATTGGCTAAGCTGCACGCGGTTCTCAAATACAAGGACATGCACAAGAGGTTGATCCGTCGCTACAAAAGGCCATTTCGTGTGTCGCATACAAGCTGGAGCTACCATCAAAACTCAAGGTACATCCAGTTTTCCATGTGAGTATGCTTAAGCCTTTCCAAGTTGATGAGGAAGATCCGGACCGAGGGAAGTCACAACGGGCGCCACTTGGCGCAAAAACCTCGTATGATCGAGAAGTCGAGAACATAATGGCGGATCAAGTCATACGGAAGCAGTACTGTGCACCAAAATGGGAGTACTTGGTCCGATGGAAGGGTCTTCTGGAGAGCGAAGCCAGTTGGGAACCCGCAAAAGGTCTTTGACAGTTCAAGAAGGAGATCGATGCCTTTCATGCTGAAGACGCGACGAGGGCGTCACTTGATTAGGTGGGGGAGAATGTCACGGCCCGAAGGAAGACCCGATCCAAGAGGGTTCTGAACGACGGCCGTGACCTATTCGTGGAACAAGCGACCCTCAGCTTGTATCCCCGAGATCTAGGGTTTTCTCGAGTCTTCTAGAATACTCTTGGGAGCGGGCGATACGGTAATTGTACGCGTATGTAATAAATGCGGGTAGATGGTAGTTGGAGAGATGTGATCTCCACCGTTAAATCGATGAAAGATCTACGGATACGGTTTGTCTTGTATTTATATATATAGGGTTCTCCTCCCCCTCATTATAATCATCTCATTCACAAGTAAATACAAATCCAGAGCTCTCTCTAGAGTTTCTCTCTCTAAAGATCCTTGTGAGTTGAGTGTGAGAAAGGCTGCTTGGGAGAAATCCTAAGGCCGCACGGGCAAAGGAACGCTAGATCGATCGGCTCGCGACACTAGCCTCTATGAAGACTCACGTGTAAACTGTGCCCAGCTAAGACTGTATAAAAGTAATTTCCTTGGAGCACCACGGAATATCTTGAAGCAAGCATAGGAAAAAAATGATATTGAGTTTGCAATATGGTTTTCTAGTGCAACAATGAATGATTATGCAAGTGTGGTAAACTCCTAGTAAGTACAAGGAATACTCTGCAGAAGATGTCTTCGCAATTTCTAAATGGGAAAACAAAATAATATGTCCTCTCTAGAATCCATCAGCATTAAAGATGAGAAGGCAACCCCCACCTGTGGCATCGTTCCCATTGACAGGTCTCCAAGTCCAGCCATACATGACGAGACCACAACATGTTGCATCGAAGAAGAAAAGGGTTGTCAGAATGAACTCAAACGATTCGAACATGGAGATGAAGGGCACGTGTTCCCATCAACAAACTCAAGA
Source organism: Eucalyptus guilfoylei (assembly GCA_016097605.1). Classification (NCBI taxonomy): domain Eukaryota; kingdom Viridiplantae; phylum Streptophyta; class Magnoliopsida; order Myrtales; family Myrtaceae; genus Eucalyptus; species Eucalyptus guilfoylei. The sequence goes on along the minus strand of CM027861.1, from coordinate 21,195,102 downwards.
GAGAAGTTACGATGATGGTTGGCTGAGGCTGATATTTTAGCGCTATGCTATGACCCTTTCCATCATTTCCTCCACATATAGGAGGGTAACCACTCCATGATTTCTGATGAAGCTCCATTATTACTAGTGGTGGCGGTGGTGGCGGTGGCGGCACCGGCGGCGGCATCGGCAGCGGTGGCGGCAGCGGTTGATGGGCGGAGGTGGAAGAGGACGGAGGCGAGAGGTCTGGGGAGTTTGGCGAGGGCGGCTTACATTTGGTGAGGAGAGATGAGATCCTTGAGCGAGACCGCAAGCTCATTTTATTTGATGCTTATTTTTATTTTCAAAAAAAGTGCAGGATGCTATTTCCAGTTTTTTTTTTTTTCAATCATGTTATTTCTAGTTTGAGAGTTTGAAAAATGTTCAAAAGATTTTTTTTTTCTTTTTTGGTTTTAAGTATGTTAAAGAAGACTTATGATTATGGATTGGATGTGATCAGCAGCAAAAGTGAAATTTTACAAATAAATTATTGTGTTGAAAATTGGCCGAGTTAAATCTTTTTTAGAATATACTTAATAGTTTATTTATGAATTTGCTCGACAACATAGAAAAGAATTAGATTTCTTAAAAATTTCTCCTTTCGACAAAATTGATTTTTACGAAAATAAAATCTAACAATAAAATAATAATACCTTTAATATATATATGGAAATTTTGTCCTTATGATAACTAAATCCTACATATAAAAAAAAAGGAAAGTAAACCTTTAAATTGCAATTAATGATGAGGGCAATTTTATCTTTTTCCGCAGAGATTAGCGGGACTTCATCATAAAAGGATTGAAAATATTGCCAGAATATTTTCCATCAATTTATGTCCGCTGATCGATTAACCAAGTAGAAACTTTAGTCCATGGCTCTCTCCTATGGCTCTACAGCACGAGCCCCACGTCACGGCCACCATTATCGCCAATGCCCGAGCCGCTGCCGCTCCACCACCCTCGCCACTCTTGCTTGACAGTTCACACATTCCATGACGTATGCAGGATTCTTATGACGACGCTCAGAAGGGTGTCATTAACGCTGATCACACCTTTGCTCCTTCCAATCTATAAACATATGATTCTAATGGGAGGAGAGGATATTTCACAAACACATAGCCCTTTTTTACTTAGATATATAAGCAGGTCATACAAATCTCCGCAGATAAGTTTTCTTGGCATGGCCGTAATAGATGCAAATCCAGCCAAAAAATATTTCGTCCATGCGATTCTCTTCTGATTTTAAGCATCAAGATCAAATAATTATTTCCTTTTTGGGGCATTCTCTTCCACCTCAAAAGGGCTCATGGACCAAAATGCATTGTGCAATGCTCTATGATGAGTTTAATCTCAACTAGTCATGGTGTTTTCTTTTTGCTGTCACATAGATGCAGGAAGAGACTAGGGCTACTTCTGTTGACAGGAGCTTATATGTCCTAGCACCAAGCTGGCAAGCTCAAGATGGAAGATCAGCAGATCGATTTATGGAAAGCAGATATGAAACAGAACGTAATTTGTGCAACATTTATTCATCACCAACTCATTACCTCGCAAGATTTGCATCACAGGCCCTCCGTGGTTCTCATACAGAAAGAAGAAAATGTAAGAAGCAAATCAAAATTACCGGCTCTAAAAACTAAAATCCTAATTCATTCTGTCAAAAAGTCAAAAAAGTAGAATTGAATAATATACAATGGGAAAGGAAAGATCAATGGTTACGGTACAGTTTATGCTCAACAATGGGGAAGGCAGGGAAGATCAGAGCCTTCGAAATCAAGAGCCAAAATCAGCATACCTGCATGAAGAAAGCACTTGAAATTAAGCCAGCAGCATCATTACATAAGACATCTGACTGAGGCACTAGGCCTGAGAGGAATAAAAAGAAACAGGAATAGCCATAAATGAATCCCGGAAGACAAATGACAAGAAGACCCAACCCAGCAAATCCTAAGCCAATCTATGTATGGGATCCATACAACTATGCGACTAAAAAAGGATCCATGAAGTATGAAGTGCAAAAGCCCTAACCATTACCTGTCAAGCATACTCTGTGCTGTAATTAAGATTAAATAGCATGCCTCTGCGATTTTCATTGCCCATCCGTATTTTAAACTTCCTAGCCAGTGCATCCACCTGGTCATCGCTCTCATAGTCCATCTCTCTCATACATCGTCTTCTGACCTTTTTAAGCATCTCCTTTGTGGGAACGAATCCAGCAATTACCTGGCATAGCATTTAAAACTCGAAACATCAATATTGGCATCAAAAGTAATGGATATTTCTCAAGAGCAGGCCAGTTCAAAGTTCGGTCAATAAACATTACCATCTCATCAATCACAGAGAGAGCAGCTTTTGGATCTCGGTTTATCAGATGTGCATCCACAAGCAAAGCATATGACATAGCATTTGGTTTAAACCCCACGCTAACCAAATGCTCAAAAACCCTTGACGCTTCAAATGTCTGCCACAGAGAAATTTCCATTTACTTACATTTGGTATAGTGGCAGAGCATAACATACAGGCTTAACATACATCTGCTCTTAATCCTAAAAAAGTCCATGTTCACAAGTTAGTTCATGTGACTGCTGAATGCTGACAGCGATGTATCCAGTTAAATGACATCAGCAAAAGGACTAATTTGACATCGCACTAAGGCCTACCACGTGAAACATGCAAGATAATGGTAAATGGCCTAGTTCAACTGAAAGGAAATCTGCATTCGACTTCAAAGAGGCAAGGGAGATGATGAACTATCATGCACCTTCTTGAGCTTCCCGAATGCATGTAAAAGTGCGTTATAGGAATGGATATCCGGGGTCAAGCCAAAAGTTCCACCAATTGCCTCAAATGTCTGGTATGCACGGTCAAGATCCCATATATTGGCACAACCCAAGATTACACAATTGAGAGCAGCAACAGATTTGTAAGGAGGATCTCCACGGCTCAAATTCTCCAGTTGGAAGTACACCTGCGTAATTTTTCTAAGTGAATCAGCAAAAAAGGTTAATTATCTAGGCAAACACCATCACAATTATGCCATCAAAACTTTCAAACCAAACTGGGCCAAACCTGACCCAGACCGTGGATGGAGTGGACACCGGAAGGGATGAGCTCATAGCTAAGGTGCAAGAGCTCAAGACCGGCATGGGAGAGCTCCAACACGAGTTGCTAGGGACCCTAAGGGAAGAACTCGCACAACGGGATGAATCCCTGGAGGCCATGATGGCGGCTATGCGCGCGGAGATAGCCAAACTAAAGGGGAAGCTTGCCGAATCGAAAGCTGCACGCGTGAACGGGGGTGATCACCGTGCAGGGTCCACGAACAGATGCACCCAAGCCGAATGAATTCAAGGGCTCGCGGGTGGCCAAAGAAGTGGACAATTTCCTATGGTATATGGAGCGGTACTTCCAAGCCATGGGGATCAACGACGACCAATCACGGGTAAACACTGCATCTATGTATTTAGCTAATAGTGCATTGTTGTGGTGGCGTCGCCGGTCGGATGATAGGTGTGGGGATCCTATCACGACCTATCCGACCTGGGTAGATTTGATCCGACCTGGGTAGATTTGTCGAGAAGTTCCGACGGAACTACTTTCCCGCTTATGCAGAGGAAGAAGCTCGTGACAAGCTGAAGCGTCTCGAGCAAAGGGGTGGTGTGCGCGACTACATCCAAGCGGTTTTCGGAGTTGCTACTCCAAATCCCTTCGATGAATGAAACGAAAGCGTACCACCAATTCATGAGTGGTCTCAAGCCATGGACTAAGTAGGAGCTGAAGCGGTTCAGCGTAAGAGATCTCACGACGGCCATGACCGTGGTTGAATCGCTCGTGGAGTATAAAGCGTCTTCCACATCCCAATCAGACTCTTGTCCGAAGGATAAAGCCACTGTTGGGGGAGATTAAGGGAGATACAACCGCCCGACTAGAGGTAAACCACCAGCTGGTTCTCACAAGGCTCATGCAGAGTCGAGCAGAGGAGGATAAATGAAGGTACGCTCGTATACATGTTTCTTTTGTGATGGTCCGCACATGACGCGAGATTGCCTGAACAAGGCCAAGCTAGCCGCCCTTTGCAAGGAGGATGAGCCTAAGGAGGAGTCACGATTGGGTTCGCTGCGAATCCTTAGCACGATCAAGTCCAAGAAGGCAAAGGAGCCTAAAGGACTAATGTTCGCGGACTTGAGAATCGGAGAGTCCACAATGAGTGCGCTTGTGGATACGAGAGCATCCAATCTCTTTATATCGAAGGAGGCCACGAAGAAACTAAACCTACGGGTAAGAAGGGAGCCGGGTGGCTCAAGACGATAAACTCCAGGGAGGTCCCTACAATCGGTGTTGCAAGGGACGTGGAACTACAACTCGGGCAATGGAAGAGCAAGGAGACTCTAGAGGTAATTCCCCTTGATAATTATAATTTTATCATTAGGATAAAATTCCTAGATAGAATCCATGCTGTTGTAATACCATTTACCGAGTGTATATGCGTGTTGGACAAGCAGTGTCAATGCGTGATCCCGGTCCATCATGAGTCGGACCGTGATCGAAGAATGATCTCGGCAATACAACTCACTAAGGGAGCGAAGAAGGGTGAGGTAACCATCCTAGCGGCTTTGAAAGCAGAGGACAACAAAGGGGAAGGGAGTGAAGTCCCGACAGAGGTGACCCACGTCTTCAACACATTCAAAGACGTGATGCCCCCGAGTTGCCGAAGAAGCTACCACCTCGAAGGGAGGTCGATCATCGGATCGAGCTGGTGCTTGACGCTCGACCGCCTGCCATGGCGCCTCATCGCATGGCGCCCCTCGAATTGGAAGAGTTGAGGAAGCAATTGAAGGAGCTGCTCGATGCGGGGTATATTTGGCCATCTAAGACTCCGTTTGGTGCGCTGGTCCTATTCCAAAAGAAACACGATGGGTCACTCTAGATGTGCATTGACTACTGGGCGTTGAACAAATTAACTGTGAAGAACAAATACCCGATCCCGCTCATCGTGGATCTCTTCGATCAACTTGGATGCGCTCAATGGTTCACCAAGTTGGATCTTTGATCGGGCTACTATCAAGTTCAGATCGCTGAAGGGGACAAGCCGAAGACCGCATGCGTGACGCGGTATGGATCCTATGAATTCCTCGTGATGCCGTTCAGCCTGACCAACGCTCCGGCTACATTCTGCACACTCATGAACAAGGATGGACATCTGGTGGCGTACGAGTCTCGTAAGTTGAATGATACCAAATGTCGGTATATCGTTCAGGAGAAAGAGATGACCGCGATGGTCCACTGCCTTCGGACGTGGAGGCATTATCTCCTTGGGTCAAAGTTCGTTGTGAGGACAGACAACGTGGCCACGAGTTACTTCCAGACCCAGAAGAAGCTGAGTCCGAAGTAAGCTCAATGGTAGGATTTCCTTGTGGAGTTTGACTACGTGCTGGAGTACAAGCCGGGGAAGGCTAACTCCATGGCGGATGCACTAAGTCAAAAAATGGAGTTGGCGAACACGGTGAGTCGACCGAGTTGTCCCTGGGTCGACCGCATCAAAGAGGGGTTGAAGCACGATCAAAGAGCTCAAGCCCTCAACGTGTATGTGAGGGAAGGCAAGACTCGACAATTCTAATGTGAGGATGATCTCCTCTACACCAAAGGAAGGCGATTGAACGTGCCTTTCTATGAGAAGCTGAGAAATGAGATCTTACGCGAGTGCCACGATCCGAAGTGGGCGGGTCATCCAGGGATCCACCACACATTGGCCCTCGTCGAAGACCGATATTACTGGCCTCAAATGTGGGACGACGTTGAAGCTTACGTGAAGACTTATTTGGTGTTCCAACAAGACAAGCTGGAGCAACGTTCGTTGCCGGGCCTGTTGGAGCCGCTTCTCGTTCCAACTCGTCCATGGGAAAGTGTTACCATGGACTTCATAGTCAACCTGCCAAAGTCCGAAGGGTGTCGGACTCTCATGGTTGTGGTGGACCGATTCTCCAAATATGCAACCTTTGTGCCTGTGACAAAAGACTGCTCGGCCGAGTAGGCGGCCAAGTTGTTCATGAAACACGTGGTCAAGTATTGGGGAGTTCCACGAACGATCGTAAGCGATCATGATCCTCGCTTCACGAGGCGTTTCTGGTCCAAGCTGTTCAAGCTGCTGGGGTCGGAGTTGAATCTTTCTACGAGTTTGCATCCCCAAACCGACGGTCAGATGGAGCGGGTCAATGCACTCTTGGAGATTTATCTTCGACACTATGTGAGTACGATGCAAGCGAATTAGGCGAAGTTGATCGACGTAGCCCAGTTCTCTTACAATTTGCAGTGGAGCGAGTCGACCGGTCAGAGCCCATTCGAGATTGCGACCGGGCAGCAACCAAATACCCCGAGCGCAATCGAATATGGTTACCGGGGGAGTAGTTTGCCCGTGTACAAGTTCGCCAAGGATTTGCAGGAGCAGACGAACTTGGCACAGGCGTATCTACATAAAGCCTCTAAGCGCATGAAGAAATGGGCTGATAAGAAGCGGCGGCATGTGGAGTTCCAGGTCGGGGACTTAGTATTGGCCAAGCTGCACACGGTTCTCCGATACAAGGACGTGCACAAGAGGTTGATCCGTCGCTACGAGAGGCCATTTCGTGTGTTGCAACGGGTCGAGAAGGTCACATACAAGCTGGAGCTACCATCAAAACTCAAGGTACATCCAGTTTTCCATGTGAGTATGCATAAGTCTTTCCAGGTTGATGAGGAAGATCCGAATCGAGGGAAGTCACAACGGGCGCCACTTGGGACAAAAACCTCGTATGATCGAGAAGTCGAGAACATAATGGCGGATCGAGTCATATGGAAGCGGTATTGTGCACCAAAACGAGAGTACTTGGTCCGATGGAAGGGTCTTCCGGAGAGCGAAGCCAGTTGGGAACCCACAAAAGGTCATTGGCAATTCAAGAAGGAGATCGATGCCTTTCATGCCGAAGACGCGACGAGGGCGTCACCTGATTAGGTGGGGGAAAATGTCACGGCCCGAAGGAAGACCCGATCCAAGAGGCTTTTGAACGACGGCCGTGACCTATCCATGGAACCTCGGCTTGTATCCCTAAGACCTAGGGTTTTCTCGAGTCTTCTAGAGTACTCCTGGGAGCGAGCGATACGGTAATTGTACACGTATGTAATAAATGTGAGTAGATGGTAGTTGGAGAGATGTGATCTCCACCGTTAGATCGATGAAAGATCTACGGATACGGCTTGCCTTATATTTGTATATATAGGGGTCTCCTCCCCCTCATTATAATCATCTTATTCACAAGTAAATACAAATCCAAAGCTTCTCTCTCTAGAGTTTCTCTCTCTAAAGATCTTTGTGAGTTGAGTGTGAGAAAGGCTGCTTGGGAGAAATCCTAAGGCAAAGGCTGCTTGGGAGAAATCCTAAGGCCGCACGGGCAAAGGAATGCTAGTTCGATCGGCTCGTGACACTAGTCTCTATGAAGACTCACATGTAAACTGTGCCCAGCTAGGACTGTATAAAAGTAATTTCCTTGGAGCACCACTGAATATCTCAAAGCAAGCATAGGAAAAAAATGATATTGAGTCTGCAATATGGTTTTTTAGTGCAACAATGAATGATTATGCAAGTGTGGTAAACTCCTAGTAAGTACAAGGAATACTCTGTAGAAGATGTCTTTGCAATTTCTAAATGAGAAAACAAAATGATATGTCCTCTCTAGAATCCATCAGCATTAAAGATGAGAAGGCAACCCCCCACCTGTGGCATCGTTCCCATTGACAGGTCTCCGAGTCCAGCCATACATGACGAAACCACAACATGTTGCATCGAAGAAGAAAAGGGTTGTCAGAATGAACTCAAACGATTCGAACATGGAGATGAAGGGCACGTGTACCCATCAACAAACCCAAGAGAGAAGTTGCGGTGATGGTTGGCTGAGGCTGATATTTTAGCGCTATGCTATGACCCTTTCCATCATTTCCTCCACATATAGGATGGTAACCACTCAATGATTTCTAATGAAGCTCCATGATTTCTGGCGGCGGTGGCGGCGGCGGCGGCAGTTGATGGGCGGAGGTGGAAGAGGACAGAGGTGAGAGGTTTGGGGAGTTTGGCGAGGGTGGCTTGCATTTGGTGAGGAGAGATGAGATCCTTGAGCGAGACCACAAGTTCATTTCATTTGATGCTTATTTTTATTTTCAAAAAAAGTGCAGGATGCTATTTCCATTTTTTTTTTTTTTTTTTTTTTTTGTCGGTCATGCTATTTCCAGTTTGAGAGTTTGAAAAATGTTCAAAAGGTTTTTTTTTTTCTTTTTTGGTTTTAAGTATGTCAAAGAAGACTTATGATTACGGATTGGATGTGATCAGCAGCAAAAGTGAAATTTTACAAATAAATGATTGTGTTAAAAATTGGCCAAGTTAAATCTTTTTTAGAATATACTTAATAGTTTATTTATTAATTTACTCGACAACATAGAAAAGAATTAGATTTCTTAAAAATTCTCCTTTCGACAAAATTGATTTTTAAGAAAATAAAATCTAACGATAAAATAATAATACCTTTAATATATATATATGGAAATTTTGTCCTTATGATAACTAAATCCTACATATAAAAAAAGGGAAAGTAAACCTTTAAATTGCAATTAATGATGAGGGCAATTTTATCTTTTTCCGCAGAAATTAGTGGGACTTCATTATAAAAGGATTGAAAATATTGCCAGAATATTTTCCATCAATTTCTGTCCGCTGATCGATTAGCCAAGTAGAAACTTTAGTCCATGGCTCTCTCCTATGGCTCTACAGCACGAGCCCCATATCACAGCCACCATTATCGCCAATGCCCGAGCCGCTGCCGCTGCCGCTCCACCACCCTGGCCACTCTTGCTCGACAGTTCACACGTTCCATGACGTATGCAGGATTCTTATGACGACGCTCAGAAGGGTCATTAACGCTGATCACACCTTTGCTTCTTCCAATCTATAAACATATGATTCTAATGGGAGGAGAGGATATTTGACAAACATATAGCCCTTTTTTACTTAGATATATAAGCAGGTCATACAAATCTCCGCAGATAAGTTTTCTTGGCATGGCCGTAATAGATGCAAATCCAGCCAAAAAATATTTCGTCCATGCGATTCTCTTCTGATTTTAAGCATCAAGATCAAATAATTATTTCCTTTTTGGGGCATTCTCTTCCACCTCAAAAGGGCTCATGGACCAAAATGCATTGTGCAATGCTCTATGATGAGTTTAATCTCAACTAGTCATGGTGTTTTCTTTTTGCTGTCACATAGATGCAGGAAGAGACTAGGGCTACTTCTGTTGACAGGAGCTTCTATGTCCTAGCACCAAGCTGGCAAGCTCAAGATGGAAGATCAGCAGATCGATTTATGGAAAGCAGATATGAAACAGAACGTAATTTGTGCAACATTTATTCATCACCAACTCATTACCTCGCAAGATTTGCATCACAGGCCCTCCGTGGTTCTCATACAGAAAGAAGAAAATGTAAGAAGCAAATCAAAATTACCGGCTCTAAAAACTAAAATCCTAATTCATTCTGTCAAAAAGTCAAAAAAGTAGAATTGAATAATATACAATGGGAAAGGAAAGATCAATGGTTACGGTACAGTTTATGCTCAACAATGGGGAAGGCAGGGAAGATCAGAGCCTTCGAAATCAAGAGCCAAAATCAGCATACCTGCATGAAGAAAGCACTTGAAATTAAGCCAGCAGCATCATTACATAAGACATCTGACTGAGGCACTAGGCCTGAGAGGAATAAAAAGAAACAGGAATAGCCATAAATGAATCCCGGAAGACAAATGACAAGAAGACCCAACCCAGCAAATCCTAAGCCAATCTATGTATGGGATCCATACAACTATGCGACTAAAAAAGGATCCATGAAGTATGAAGTGCAAAAGCCCTAACCATTACCTGTCAAGCATACTCTGTGCTGTAATTAAGATTAAATAGCATGCCTCTGCGATTTTCATTGCCCATCCGTATTTTAAACTTCCTAGCCAGTGCATCCACCTGGTCATCGCTCTCATAGTCCATCTCTCTCATACATCGTCTTCTGACCTTTTTAAGCATCTCCTTTGTGGGAACGAATCCAGCAATTACCTGGCATAGCATTTAAAACTCGAAACATCAATATTGGCATCAAAAGTAATGGATATTTCTCAAGAGCAGGCCAGTTCAAAGTTCGGTCAATAAACATTACCATCTCATCAATCACAGAGAGAGCAGCTTTTGGATCTCGGTTTATCAGATGTGCATCCACAAGCAAAGAATATGACATAGCATTTGGTTTAAACCCCACGCTAACCAAATGCTCAAAAACCCTTGACGCTTCAAATGTCTGCCACAGAGAAATTTCCATTTACTTACATTTGTTATAGTGGCAAAGCATAACATACAGGCTTAACATACATCTGCTCTTAATCCCAAAAAAGTCCATGTTCACAGGTTAGTTTATGTGACTGCTGAATGCTGATAGCGATGTATCCAGTTAAATGACATCATCAAAAGGACTAATTTGACATCGCACTAAGGCCTACTATGCGAAACATGCAAGATAATGGTAAATGGCCTAGTTCAACTGAAATGGGAATCTTCATTCGACTTCAAACAGGCAAGGGAGATGAGGAAGTATCATGCACCTTCTTGAGCTTCCCGAATGCATGTAAAAGTGCGTTATAGGAATGGATATCTGGGGTCAAGCCAAAAGTTCCACCAATTGCCTCAAATGTCTGGTATGCACGGTCAAGATCCCATATATTGGCACAACCTAAGATTACACAATTGAGAGCAGCAACAGATTTGTAAGGAGGATCTCCACGGCTCAAATTCTCCAGTTGAAAGTACACCTGCATAATTTTTCTGAGTGAATCAGCAAAAAAGGTTAATTATCTAGGCAAACACCATCACAATTATGCCAGCAAAACTATCAAACCAAACTGGGCCGAAGTGTTCACCTAGTTGGACCAAGAAAACGTTTGCAGAGCAGTAATGATTTATCATACGACCCAGTTCAGCCAAGAATCAGATTGAACTGAGTATGATCTGATTACACTGATAAGCTCTTTGCCTATTCAAACCATCTGAGATTTAAGAAACTTAATCCAAGCCCTTAAGGAGGATAAAAGTCAAAACTCAGACCTCAGTTGGGAAAGAGTTCCTAGCCACTAACCTACACATCGCCTTTCGCAACAAATGAACCATGCATATTCTTCCCTCATTTTGTGGGTTTTGAAAACAAATCTCAAACAGTAGAAGATGAAATTCAAATTCTTGATGGATCATTCAATGTAAGCAAAGCTGAAAAACCAGGCAAGGAAGCCAGTCTGGTCACGTCTTCCATGGTACAGACTAATATATGAACTTATTGATAACGTCAACATTTAATGAACTAACAGTTCTACCTATTGAACTGCCAACTTCTCAGTGCCCATCATAAAATTTCTTAGACCAGTCTAGTTTTCAAAAGATTGGAAGCAAGCCAGAAATCTAAAGTTCATCTAGAAACAGATGACAGCATAAAATGGACATTAAAATGACATCACAAGCAGCCAAGCTGTCGTGATATAGTATAACAGATAAAATAGGTCATGTTGCTGTGGAGGATCTGCATCAATGATGACCAAAGCAATACTCCAAGCTGCAATACTATGAGAGATTGTCGATCATCATGAAAAAAAATGTTCAGGTAGTACTCACGGAGTCCAAAGTCTCAAAACCTTTCTTGGAACACGCAGCCACCAAAGGATTTAGAGAGGTAAATGGAGAGAAAAGATCTTCAGCTTGCTCCTGGAGATTTCCATAGGCAGTCTCAAACTCATGCAATGTACTAAAGGCCCTCTGTAAATTACCCAGTGAGGCAAGGGCATATATCTTTCCAACGTATGATGCTGGACTAGGTGTATTCTTTTGCCGTAAAGACCGTCGCAAGATTGCCCATGAAGCATCTAGGAGGGTAGAACTAAATGTTCTACCAGCAGTTCCAAGTGACGATATAATCAGCCCTTCATCCACGGAAAGATGAACAGGAGGCCTTGCCACCTCACCTCGAGCAATCCATTTCGCCATAAATTCCAATGCGTAAAATGCTAATTTGCTATTGTCATCTTGCATCGCAACTTCAGCAATGTAGTTGCATACACTCCATGGTGGGCAAAGAGCTTTATTCTGATCCATTGCCTAAGAACATTGGTAGGAAGAAAGTCACAAATTGAAAGAGAAATCAAGATATGTACATTCTGCAAGTGTAGAACTTTAAGGATCAGGACCGAACAAATTAATGGCATACCTTGCACCTCTCAATTATCAACACCAATGTGTCCAACCTGCCTTTCTTAACACAGCTTTGCACACATTCATTAAATACTTCCATCGACAACATATAGCCAGACTTCAGATTTAGATCTACATATTTCAAGGCAGCATCTATTTGATTCGCCAAAAGGAGCAAGCGAATCACCAATCCATACGACTGTTCATCAGGCTGAGATTCTTTTCCTGTCTGCAGCATCCTGGTGAAGGTAAGAATTAGATTGTCCAATTAAAAGTCAACCATTTGCCATAAAAGAGTGCATCCATCTCACGCTTCTAAGAGTATGAATACTATGAGAAAACAACCAATTCATCTTCCATGGATGACACAGTCCACAGCATCATTCACAACTAGTCCCAAAAAACCCAAAGTAAACTGGATTCTCATAGGGAGTGCATTCATTGAGCAATAAATGCAAGTCATATTGATCCACAATCGACATCAGTTCTTATCATATATGCCCACCACTTCATTTTACTACTGCAGAAACATGAGAACATCATTAACTATTACGTTCACAATCTTGCTCACAACTTGTCATGATTTTCAAAAGCTAGGGCATCCCTTTTGCCTGACAGATCAACGGAAGGAAGTCCACTAAGCCTCGAATTTTGGGACCTGGGAAGCGATTCGATCCTATGAGCTCTCAACAACGCACTTCAACATTGAGTCTCCAAAGCAAGTAATCCAGGTCAGAAGGGCAACCAATGGATGGGCACAGTGAAAATATTCTAAATATTCTCACGTAGACTATCACAATCATTGCACTTAGGCTGAAAAACTGACCCTCGCATGATAAAGATCTCGACCTCACTTCATGTTCAGAAACAATTTTACTTGGAAACGGAAAAAACCAGTCTTCAGAATCAAATCCTGCCTAGTTTATAGCAACGTTCTTCTTGTCCTATATATCGTGTGCACATACATAAAGACAATACCCTGATAAAAACCGTATTCATCGGTACATGCACATCCAGAATTTTATTATTTTGCGGTCATTTTATAGCCCAAATCAACGGGATGAACAGTTCTAACCGTTCCAGCAACTGCTCAGCAGCCTCGGCCTCCCGAGCCTCGTACATTGCCTTCAGGACAAGGTTAAAGGAAGCCGTGTTGGGCTCGATCGTGTACTCCTCCATCTGAGCGACCAGGTCCAGCAAGTCCCCCGCGGACGCCCCGGTCATCAGGTTCGCCCTCAGGTAATGGTTGTAGATGTTCACGTCGGGGCGGTTGGGCTTCCCGTTCTTGTCCAGGCTCCGGATCCAGAACTCGAAGAGCTGCTTCATGTCGAACCACCGCTGCGACGTCATCCAGTCGGCGAAGACGTTCATCAGGGACTGCACGTCGAGCGTCCGCGATAGGGCCTGCATGCGGGAGGCGGCCTGGTGGAGGAGCCCCTGGGGGACGAGCGACTGGGCCGCGGAGCCGGAGCCGGAGCCGGCGAAGGAGGGGATCGGGTTGCGCCAGTTGGAGGAGTAGAGGGGGCTCCCGGAAGCCGGATTCGGGGGTAGCGGCGTCGAGGGCGCGGGGTCGGGGTCGGGGCCGGGCACCCGGTTCGGGGCGGGGGACGGGTCGGGCGATTCGGCGAGCTGGGGCTGCTGGGAGAGGAAGGCGGAGGTGGTGATCGATTTGACGGCGGGGCGAGGGGCGGCGGCGGCGTTGAGGAGGGTGCGGGCACGGGTGAAGATCGACGCCTGAGACGCCATTGATGGAGAGCTAGGCGGGAGGAAGACGGCGATGGCGGTACGGCGTCTGGAAATGGTGGGAGGGGAAGGGAGGGGGTTGGGTTTTTTTAGGGTTCTTGAGAGTGGAGGTGAGAGAGTGAGTTTTTGGGGGGCTATCTCTCTGGTTGGTTGGGATGTTGGCGGATCACGGCGGATGGGCAATCTGGTAATTTCATCGTCGGTCGATGCGGAGGAGGACGCTAATCCTAGACTACTTGGGCTGCGAAATTCGAAGGAAAATCAGATATTCCGACTTCCGTTTCTCGTTGATTTTGGAAGAAAATAATTCCACGTTTTAATTATTTGTATCTTTTAAGAAAATAACTAAAAATATTTTCATTGACAACAAAAATATTGACACGTAAATTGTCTTTAATAATGAAAAAAATTGATTCATTTTTTGTAATCAGTAATAATGACTAAAGTTAAGAAAACATTTTTTGAATTTGTTGATTTTCCGCGAAAAAGATGAAACCATTTAAGGGTCAACAACTTTTTCTTTAAAAAATTAAAGAAAGATACTCAATAGTTCAATACTTATTAGGAAAAATTCCAAATAATGGGATAAATGTGATTTCTCAAATAAAGGCATAAATAGTGTCAAACAAGAGCTCGAAATGATTATGACAATTTCAAATAAATATCTGCTCTCATTGATTAGATATCCCGACTGGTGAAGGACATTTTCACCAAAGACAATTTTAATTTTAAAATATTTTTCTTTTTATTTTTCTTTTCTTTTTTCTCGTTTCTTTTTCTTCTTTTTTTCCTTTTTCGGCAGTCATGACGAGGAAGGCTAGCCTCGCCTAAGGCTAACGAGGGCAACCTCACCTAGAGCATCAGTCTAGGGTCAACCTTGGACCGACCCTGGACCGACACAACCCTACCGGTCCTAGTCCAATTTCTAGAGAGACTGAGTTGGTCATTGGTCTTAGAATTCCTAGACCAGCACTGTGTGGGTCGATCCTTGGTCCTGAGAGTTTTGGGTCGGTCCAACCCGGACCAACCATAACTATATTATTTTTAAAAAAATTATATAGAGAAAACCTTAAATTAAATAGCGTCAACAACATTAAATACCTCTTTAGTGAAGAGTTCAAGTTATTTTACACTATTCTTTAATAACTTAAATTTTTAATGTATTTTACAATGTCAATAATCATAATTTACAAAGAAGGAAAATGTTTGTATGAGGAGTTCTCATGGTGTCCAAAAAAGCATAAACAACTCCTTATGGCATCCTCTTATAGTATTCGTTCTCTTATGTCTTATTTGTTCTCTTAGTCTTCAATTTGCCAAAACCGAAAGAAACAACTTCTTCGCTTGCCACTCGACACTCACCTCACTCGCTTTGGGTCATTCGTGCCGCTCCCCACTCGATGCTCGCTTGGCTTGTTGCTCCCCGCTCGACATTCGATACTCATTCTGTTCGACGCTCACCCCACTTGACTCCCACCACTTGCCTTTCTTAGCTGACCTCACTCATCATCAGACCCATTGAGTCGATATGGTCCTCGATTATCCTTTAAAGAAGTACAAAAAATGAAATAAAAAATTATTGGTTGGTCCTAGGTTAACTTGGAAACCGGACCGAACCCATTGGGTTAGTCCGATCCTCAATTGCTTTTTTAAAGAGTACAAAAAATGAAATAAAAAATTATCGGTTGGTCTCGGGTTAACCCTGGAACCGAACTGAATCCATTGGGTTGGTCCGATCCTCGTTCTCAAGTTCAATAGGGTTGGTCCTCGGTCCCAAAAATTGAAGACCAACACTATACGGGTTGGTCCTAGGGTTAGGGGGTGAATTGGCCCAACCTGGACCATGCTCACCCCTAGCCCACTCTAGGCATGTCAGTGGCTGGCCATCGACCACTGACAAAGAAGAAAGGGAAAATAATAAAAAAGAAAAAAGGAAAAATGGAAGAAAAAACTCAAAAAAAGGATAAAAGACAAAAAATGGCTTTAATCACTTTTAAAGTTAGACCATTCTTTGAAATTGACATAACCACTTCGATTCTTATTTGAAATAAAATATACTTTAGACTCTTATTTATAAAAATGAGGGTGCCGCAGGTTCTTATTTGATAAAATGATAGCAATTCGAATACTTATTTTGGAATTTTCCCTACTTATTAAAGTATATATGTAATTTTATCTTCATGACATGTGTGAGGATTTGAAGTTTCGACAAGAGATAATGACATAAATAGTTCATGAATTTTAGTTCAATGTACAATACAGTCCCTAAGCTTTAACACAATATATAGTGTAAATCTTGAACTTTTAATTTGTTCAATAAAGTCCCTAAACTTTTAGTACATATTCTTGATAATCCCTAAATTGTATAAAAATATTCAATGCAGGACTTCTATTAATTCAAGTCCACAAATAATATTGAATATTTTTATATAGTTCATTGACTAAATTGAATATATACTAAAAGTTTAGAGACTATTCGATCAAATTAAAAGTACATGGATCAAATTACACATTGAGCTAAAGTTCAAGAATTACACTGAACAAATTAAAAATTTAAAAATCATATTACACGTTGGATTAAAATTTGTGCACTGTTTGTGTCATTTTCCCTTTTAACAAATTTCATGACATTGTCATTGGTAATTTGATATGAGAATGACATTGCTCATCACATTTCTCTAAAGTCCCCAAAATATGTGCAAAATAATAAGGGACATTACACAAATAGCTTATGAACTTTAACTTTTGCAATGTGATGCGTAAATTTTTAGCTTGTCCAGTGTGGTATTTAAATTTTAGCTCAATGTGCAACATCGTTTCTAAACTTTTAATTTTTTCAATGTGATTTATAAACTTTTAGTACTTGTTCAATTTAGCCACTATAAATATATGAAAATGTTCAATGGTCCTTAAACTTATATTAATGGAATGACAATATTGAATATTTGAACAAATAAAAAAATTAATAACTACATTAAACAAATTAAAAGTTCAAGATCGACATTTCATATCAAACTAAAGTTCAAGAACCACGTTAAATAAATTAAAAAATTATGAATCATTTGTGCCATTTCCGAAAAGAATAATGAATGTGAAATTGAGTAATAGATGTGTAGGCACAAGTGGCATTGAATAGAACTAGACTTCAATCCTTAAATATATACTTCTGTAGATTTTCACCGTCGCTAGTGACCCAGCTACAGACAATCAATGGTGAAAGTTTGGTGAAGTTTGACTACTAACAGCAAAATCCCACGCATGGCATTCCCCGGGTAGCGATATGGTCCGATAGCCAGCGCCGTTGATGATTTTATGATTATCAAAACATGGAACGAAATCTTAATTCAATTCCATGCTTTCGGAGGAATTGTATTTCCACACGAATCCAAATCTATACTTTGATTTTTCTCCCAATATGAAAATCATGGAAGTTGAAATCCTATTTTCTCGACGAATCCGATATCGCATCGAACCAAACGCGAGATGAATTTAGAACGAATTGGAGATTACACTCGAGCATTGGGTTTCGAATTGCCAGTGGGCTCTTGAGGTCCACATTTACAAAAACTATATGTAGTCTGGCGATGGGCTTTGAGATTTTAGTTTGCTGCTGCCGGGAAAGCCCAATCCAGCAAAATATGTTATCAAGACTCAATTTAATTCTAACAAAAACTTAGATTATGTGGGTAATTATACCATGCATTTTAGTTGACATACATTCATTCAAGATAAACAAAAGATATGGATTAATCGGGATATCCGTGGGTTTTCAATTTTTGTACTCTGAAGTAAAGATGAGATTGGAACTCCATCCAAAAGCCTGAATCACGTCGGGCCATGCTGATCAACTCCTTCGTTAATATCGAAATAATCACCAAAATTAAGCAGGTATGGATTTTGTCGTCCGACTTTATATTGGAACTATCGAGGGTTGGGCCGGGCTTTACTTAAGATTTTGGACCTGTCAAATGGTACGGATTACAATGTATATCCAAGTCCATGTGCGAAGGCCTAAGTTTTTTTCACG
The DNA here is from genome assembly GCA_016097605.1 of Eucalyptus guilfoylei. Classification (NCBI taxonomy): domain Eukaryota; kingdom Viridiplantae; phylum Streptophyta; class Magnoliopsida; order Myrtales; family Myrtaceae; genus Eucalyptus; species Eucalyptus guilfoylei. The sequence continues at coordinate 21,177,020 of CM027861.1, read as the reverse complement.
GGCCTCCCATTTTTCACGTATGTCTTTTAATTTTATTTTTCTTTTGGCGGGACTACCGATGTTTAGTTGGACAAAGCATCCTATGAAAGGAAGAAAACGACACGTCCAACCTCGGATGTGTCTTAGGAGATATGAGATGGAGAGATCTCTCAAGAGATCTTTTGATGTGAAGAAGACGTAGCCCAAGCTAGGGAAACCGGTATTCGCAGCTATAATAACGGCAATACTCAGTCTCACATTATTACGAAATGTTTAATTTGAGCAAAAAAATTATTATGAATCATTCACGCCTCCTAAATGTTCGAGGATGACGGATTCATCGCTACAATCTCATTCGAGATATTAATATTCAAGAAATTTCTGCTCTCTTCACGCGATCACGACACGAATCGAACTTGCGACGTGGTTGTGGAAGAAGGTCGCCCCTTTCGATCGCAAGGCCTCTCTATGTGTTAGTCATTTATCTATGTTCGAGCGTTGAATTTTTCTGGTCGTCGATTTACTTTGGTGTCGGTACATGCGATGCGTTGAACATGGACCGACAGATGGAGATGGGGATGTTCTTTTATAATGCCACGTCGTACCATGTTTCTACAACTTTCGGCATTGTCGGTGGTGGTGGGAAGAATTGCATGTGCATGTAAGAGAAAAACCTATTTTAGTTTTGGCGATGCAAGTTCGCAGCGTTTTAGATGCGGGGGAGTTTCATCTCTCTTCATCCGTAGTTTTCAGAGCTAATACGACAAAAACGCTCTAAATTAATATATTTATGATAAATTTACTTTAAAAAAATAAAAATTGGTAACCTATGAGAAATAAGCCATCGTTAATTTTCATTAAATCTTACAGATCAAATTGTCGAGTTGAAAAGCGTGATAGTTGACGGATATCTAACTTCCTCCTTTTGTCACGATTATACTAATTTATGATTTTTCATAGGATTAATTCAGTTCAACAAAGATTAATAAAGAGTAAATTTGTTATAAATTTGTTACAACTTTTGAGGTTTAAATAATTAATTTAAAATAAATTTATTATATGTATATTAGTTTAGGTTTTTTTAGTTTTTTAAATTTTCATTTGATGTTCAATACGATCTCCAAACCCTGTTTATATTGGGTTAATTATTTTTATATTAGGTTAATGTTATAAACCCCAAATTAGATATCGTTTAATTTATTCTTTATTTGTTTCCGTCAAATTTTGTTATTAAATTGCTGAATTGAATTACACGTGATAATTGAGGGTGTCTTAGGTTTGAGATTTTATCCTTTGTTTTGTCACGGATATAGGTTTTTCATGATATTAGTCCAATAAACTTGTCATAAATGTATTAATTGCGTGTTAAAAAATTAATTTTGGGTAAATTTATCACAGATTTAATAATTTGGAGTTTTTCGTAATATTAATTCATTTTTATTTAATTTTTTTTGGTGGGACATCTTTATTTAATTTAGTGTACGAACCTTTTGAATTGATTCAATGTCGTCTTGTCGATATAAATAGACTAATGGCAAGCGACGTTCAGCTTTCAAGCTGTCGTTTGAGGTGTCCCCATCGGAAGGCCCAAATGCTTCCACGTTCTCCACTGAAAGGGCCCACCAGACCATGTGCGTCATCATCTTTTCTTTCTCTTCCTCCTTCCGGCAACCCGTCGCCGTCCTTATCAGGCGGACGAGCTCCACCTTCCCCACCGTGCAGCCGTCTTCTGCCACGCCATCGACCTTGCTAGGAACCACCGTCCTCCGCTACCGTCGTCCCCGTCATGGCGACTCGCCGAGCACCGCCACGGCCTCTCGTCGCCCCCGACAGGAAACCACCACATCAACTTGCGCGCCACTCGAATACCGGCACCGCCGCCGGACTAGTGCCGACCGACCACCACCTCACTAGGAAGGAAGCAACATGGAGACGGATCTATCAAAACGAAGCTCGCGTGGCCTTGAATTGGGCTCGCGCGACCCCGAACCGAGTTCACCGTGACCAGCTTAGTGCCGGCCCAGCACCACCGGACCAGTGCCTATCCACCACCACCTCAACTACAAACGGAGCCACCAGACTAGTGCAGACAAACCAAGACCTCGCCATGAACTATTCGAAATGGGAATGACAAACCTATCAAAACGAATGTCGCGCGACCTCCGTCGGCATTCGACCGAAGAGAGATGTGCAGAGATAACGACAGAGAGAGGAGGAGCAAAGACGGTGGTGGCAACGGCAGTGGGTCTTCGATTGCGGCCGTGACAATAGCATGTTCGGCAGCAACGGTGGAGTTCTCAGGGACGACGACAGTGGTGGGGTTCATCGGCGAAAGAGGAAGAAATGGACAAAGAATAAAAGAAAAATAGATTCAGAAGAATAAAAAGAGGAAAGATATTAGTTAGGTGTTATTGTATGTCGACTGAAGATAGACTATCCATTAAACAAAAGGGTTACGGTGAGCCTAGCTTTGAAAACTTTAGGGACTTAATTTAATATAAAGAAAAGTTCAGAAAAGACCGCCTGCGATATCTACCTCGAATCAGAGCAAAAAACCTTTTTCTTTTGCAATTGTCAATACCTTGTCCGAGAAATATTCCCAATAAAAGATGGACACGTGGAGAGCGCCCTTTTGGGCTTTGGACACCCACGAAAGTGACGAGGAAAGAAAGGGAAAAAGGAGAGGATAAAAGATGAAGAAGATGCGGGACGAAGCATACTTCTTTCTAAAGCTCCCATAGATGCCCCTTCGGGAAAAAGCCAGTTTCTCATAATTCCTGGTTGTTTGCTTCGCCTGCAGGTCCTCCATTATCTTCTCCTTTTTTTCTTCTTCTTTTCCCGAAAAATGCTAAATTATCACTATTTGTGGAGTTATTATCTCCTAGGAAAAGAATATTTATTATTCTTAGTTGATCTGCAAATAACTCAATCGTGTAATTTTATGAGATCACAATCAACTATTTTAAAAATTTAATTTGTTAGATTAACACGTGATTTATTATTTAAATATTATAATACTTTTCACCACGCTTAATTTGGTCTTTTTTGCCTAGAATTAGAGTGGAAATATTAAATTGGGGAGACAAATGAGATTTGGTAAGATTTGAATTTGGTGGGATCACAACCAATTATTCTAAAAGTTTAAATTGTTAGATGAATGCGTGCTTTATTATTTAAGTATCCTAACACTCGCCTTCACACTTAATCTAGCCTTTTTTTTTCCTGCTTAATACTAAGCGTGAAAATATTAAATTGGGGAGGCAAATGGTGCTTGGTGGTTTTAATATAAAATTCTCCCTCACGCTTAATCTAACCTTTTCACCTAGTACTAAGCGTTGACATATTTAATTGATGAGGCAAATGTGGTCTGGAAAGATTTGAACTCAGGATCTCCTACTAAGATACCATGTGAGATTTTGTGAGACTGCAGCTTAATTGTTCTAAAAATTTAAGCCGTTAGATGAAGGCTAACACTTCCCCTCATACTTAGTGAGGTTTTTTTTTTTTTTGCCTTAAATGAAGGCTTTTCTGTTTTGATACCATGTGAGATTTTGTGAAACTGCAACCTAGCTGTCCTAAAGGTTTAAGCTATTAAATGAAAGCTAAGTATTGAAATATTAAATTGGAGAAGCAAATGGGGTCTGGTAAGATTTGAACTCAGGATCTCCAGCTCTGATACTATGTAAAAATTTGATAGGATCACTGTTGACTGTTCTAAAAACTCGAGTCATTAGATGATAGCGTTCTAACATAATTATACATATACAGATCAATAGCTTAATCTTCTTAACAATCAGAAACTTACCTAGCCGAAAAAATTCTCACAAAGCCTAGTTTAGATACACGATTGTGTGCGTAGCCGATTTAAAAGAGTAATTCCAATAGTAAAAAGACGCTTGCACTACCTAGGAAAAGGTAAGAATATTGAATATGTCAGGAAAAGAAGATTAAATTATCGTAAGATTGATTTTTCCTTTTTTAGTTTGAATAGCTGTGATGGTGCCATGCATTTCCGCCTCGCAACACGTTGGCTACCGCGACATAATTCAATTACTAGTGACATCTAAGGATTGTAGGCATAATGCGCCTTAGATTCATTATAAGACCCCCTTAGGATTAAATTATAGGATGGGGCATTGAGGGATTTTCAGCTCAAAATCTTGAGATCATTTTGTTTGGATCCTAGCAATTATCGGTTAGGGTCACATACAAAGGTCAAAGGTCCGAATTAAATTGGTCCATGGGGCTTATAGAATATGTTATGAACCTTTATATGGAATTATAAATAAAAAGAAGAAGAAGAAGAAAACTCATGATATCAAATCATGATGCCTGGATTCGAAGAATCAACGATTTCTTGAGTAGGTTTATATATATATGTATGTATGAACTCAAAACGCGTGCTTCCTACAAGATTCACACTATAAAACAAAGTCTAAGCTGTGTCTCCTTCACTTCGTTTTTCTTAATTGCCAATCATTCATTTGACAGCATGCCACTCAACACTTAATAACTAAACTATGAGAGCGTAATTTAGGGCAGAAACCTCTCTTTTCGTTCATTTCTCAGATTTCCAGCCGTCGTGTTGATCCTTCCTACTGAACGGCCTGATCCAATCAGAGCTAATAAAAAACATCATAAAAAAATCAAAGGCACGACTCTTATAAAAGTGCGAGTTGCGAGCATCAACAGCTCCATATTCGGCCAAGAAGCCGCAACATAATCCGTCCTTTTACACTTCAGCATGCTGCTTTCAGCCTTCTGCCTAATGCTAACCAGTCTTGCCTAGCGAAAAGTCCAACTTTTTGGCTTAGTTCATGAGCTTTTACATCGAGGGTTTGAGTGACGACGCAATGACACGAATCGCTAGTGACTGGCCTGAGTGGCCTCGTCATGTTATACAGCATGGATTGTTGATTGATCTCGACTGCTGTGGATCAATGGTGACCAGTTTTTCACCATGATAGAGCATCTCGCCTTTGCTCGTGGTCCAGATATTCTTCATTCGACGTGCAAAGGATTTCAAACCCGCAATCAAGGACTTCATATTTTTTGGGGGAGAGGAAGGAGGACCCCATGGAGATAAAGTCATTCAAAAGCAACCACAGATTTTCAAAGGATACTTGAAGTGTCTCTTCCTTTTTTTCTTTGGGCTGTACCTAACCCTAAAAAAAACAAATGAAGTGTTAAAGCTACATTTCTTACCCCCTCCCATCATTTCTTTTCTTTGGTTCTCTTTTTCACATATCGATTGCGAACTTATTCTCCTATTATTGGTGCTAGTCGTTAGACTATGGGGAGAGATCTCTTTTGTTTGGCTGGCTTGATTCTTTGCTTAGCAAGCTCCCAGCGAGATAAGGTCCTTTTGTGGAAACCCCACAGATGTTGTAAGGCTTGCGACACCGATACCGATCCAAGATTGAATCGCATGAGTTGTCGCGAGTAGTATCGGAGAAGCCTGTTGATCAGGGAAAACGTGGGCACCAGCTACTACATGGCGGGAGTTGCATCTCGACTCTCAAACTTGCGGAGTCACTTATTCATTTGACCCGAATGAAGGCTTGTGACAATAATACAACTCACTCTAAATGGTTAAGAAAGTGTTCAACTAATTTGTAATAATGCCGAGGAGTAGAAACATGTTGATCTCTTTTCAACAAAGTGATTGTATAATGTGAAGGAAAACTTTCCAGGTCGATCGAAAAAATCAAAAGCGAAGGAGTGCTTGAACGTGAAGCATGAGGGACGATCAAAACATTACTTCCGGTCTCTGCCTGGCGTACGAATATCTTTCATCTGTTCTCACACTCGGACAGTACTAAATTAAGGACGGCCACGAGATTGATTAGATAACTACCGTTCAAACCTTAAGTTAGACGACGTCGGGCGCCGCTAAGGAGTGTTTTCTTTCACATTGACAATTCCATCGCCTCGTAGCAACTCAAAAGCGATCGCAGCTATGGCACTGTGCCACTACTTTTAAGTAGAAAACAAGAATAAAAGATTCTATTCCCGACCGAAAATTGGGTAAAATAGCATGAGAAGCAAAAAGTTAATGACTGTTATATGCTTAAAGTTTCTATTTTCCAATCTCTTATTTATCTATTGATTTTGTATATATGAAAGAGTTACTTTCATCATCATTCATAAAAAAGATAGAAGCTATGCATCTTCTTTTTTCATCATCATTCATAAAAAAGATAGAAGCTATGCATCTTCTTTTTCTCTAGAAAAAGAAGAAGAAAACTATGCATTTTCTAGCCAACTCAGATCACCTCCCCGCCACCGCCAAATCGTTGTCCACTAAACACGCTCATGTCTTTACACAAGTAATCATGCTTATGATTACTGTCAAATACTGCCTTTCCATTGGTGATCATTATAAACCATCTTTAGGAGGCTCAATTATATGATACTGTTGTCCTCGGATTCCAACTAATAAGTACGGATTGACGAGATTTGAAAGCTGATTCAATTGTTAATAATGAAAGACAGAAGCCTAGTAAACATCGGTCGAGGAAGATTGTGAGCATCTAATTAAGGGTTAGGACAAGGGAGATAAGAAATTAGAGTTCTCTCAAGATGAAAATCATGCAGGGGAGGTTGCGAGATGCGTGCTTCTAGTAGTAACAATATATATTCCACATGGATAGGGTAGTAACCGGGGGAGCTATGTCGATGCCGTCGCCGTCATCCATCATCGTCGGGCACAACCCCCCCAGTCTCCGGTGACGATGTTAAACCTCTGCACAGAGAGGAAGATGAGACAGACCCACTCCTAACAGGAAAGCTTAATGATAAAGGTCTTTTAATGGGCATGTCCATCGTTCCAGAAGCCGACACGAATGGTATAAATTTGTCTTCATGCAGCAATGTACTTGGCGATTTTACGATAAAAAAAAAAGCAAAACTTTTTACGAAAGAAAGGAACGAGTTATGGTTAAAAGGTGCAGCACCTCGAGGTAGATGCCGGATGGGGCCCTGCTTTTTTGCACAGTGCACATGGGGTTGTGGCCGTTCCAAAGGAGCGGACAAACGAGTCTTGTACCTTGGCCAAGGCTTGGTCTTCACTCTTTGCTCCAAGAACGGACAATAGATTAATGGCAAGATCCGGAAACAGAGAATTCTTTCGGGACGACGGAGAGAAAATACATAAATTAGAAAGGTCTCCAAAGTCGGTTCACCGGTCTCGGACTCTGTCACCCACCTTGACCAGAATTATAATTAATGGCGTATGTATGGTCCCGATTACAAAAGGCGTTATAGTTAAATACATACCGGGGACACATAAAAAGGCCTGAAAGGAGATGCGGGCGCCACCCACCATCGCCACTCACCGTCAGTCCCGTATTCGTGTCTAGAACTCTCCCTCTCCCTCTCCCTCTCCCTCTCTCAAGCACACACACACAGACTCAAACACCGCCATCTTCATATAACGAAATCTCATCCAGGGTTCTGTCAATCTGTTAGTTGCCAGTCCAGCAACCGGAAATGGCTTTCTTAGCGTTCTTGATGCTTATCTTGGCCATGGCCGGCTCTTCAAGTAAGCTCCTATGCTGTTCTGCCTCTTTTACTCCCTTCTTTTTGCCTCTTTTTCAGCTCCCCGAGCTTCATGAGCTATGGAGAGGAGCAATTTTACTCTTTTTGTGATGGATGGTCGCATCTTTGTTTTGGTTCTGAAGAGATCTCTTGCTGTTGTCTCATTTTTTTTTTTTCTTCTTTCATCTTTGTTGAGAAACTGGCCCCTGTTCACGGCCAACAAACAAAAAAGAATAATATTAGTTCCTGCCAGAAAAGGGTTTTATTTCATGGTTGGTGACAGAAACAGATCATGTCCAGATTTCTCTCATCTCCTGGATTAGCATAAAGCATTTCTTTAAGAAGTGATTCGGTCCTTGTCTGATGTCACTGCTCACTGATGGTCTTTCTTTTCTTCTATTTTTCCTTCTTTTCTTTGTCTCTGCCTTCAATTAGGTGCAACATACTGCGTCTGCAAAGACGGGGTGGGCGATTCAGCTTTGCAAAAGGCCCTGGACTACGCCTGTGGAGCTGGAGCGGATTGCAGTGCGATCATCCAAAACGGGGCTTGTTACAACCCAAACACTGTCAAGGATCATTGCAACTATGCTGTGAACAGCTACTTCCAGAAGAAAGGCGAAACCACCGGTAGCTGCGACTTCTCCGGGACTGCCACCACCTCAGCCACTATTCCCAGTAAGACCCATCCATATTCTGTTTTTCTGTTCATTCATTTGGGGCTTCTCTATTTTCAGTGTCTTCTCCTTCGGTTCAGTAGTGTAGAATCTTTTGATGGGTTGCCAATGTTCTTTCACCTTTCTAATGTGTTTGAATCTGATGTGTATGTACAGACCAAGTTTCTGGGTGCGTGTATCCTGCAAGTGCCAGGTATGCTACTTCTAGTTTCTTGATTCTCCATTAAAGAGACAATTCCCAAATCACCATTTCCCATTACTCTTGGGCAGCACAGATAACCATCATAAAACAAAAAAGATTATTTTTCTCCACTTTACAAGGGCTCTTGGTGAAGGGGAGACCCCTGTGCTCGACTTTCTGACGAGAGAGAATCTCGCACCCAGATTAGGTTCCTACTTTCTGGAGTGAGCCTGATGGCTTTTAGAGTTAGAGGGCTCAAAGATCAAATCTTTTTCCAGATATTCTTGTCGGCAGTGGTGGGAAAACATGAAAAAAAGTGCCAGTGTCTGAATCCAGTTCCTATTCTTAAATCTGCTTGCTCTGTTTTTCCTGCTTCTTCTCTAGAACAGCCTGATCTGTGCTTGCAAGAGAGGTTTTTTCCTTGGGGGACTTTGCAACCCATGAACAGAGATGCCTTTCAAAGACCCTTTTCATCACGAGTTGAGAATTTCGGTGTCAGTAAGTTTAGAAATAGTGTATCCCGTGCCTAATGATTTAGTAACCCATGTTGGTTGCGATGTGAGCTGTCCCTGATGTTGATTTTCCTACGCACCCTTTGTCCCTTTCCTTGTTATCTTCACATGATGAGATAGCATCGTGTTTCATTTTCTTACTCAATCTAGAGAAGTAATCACTGGTTGAAAAATCTTTGTAACTTCAGCTGTGTCTTTCATTTAGTGGACGAATTCAATTGATAACTATTTTTTTAACTTTTGTTTGTTCTTTTTATACAGTTCTGCGAGCACCACTCCTTCAACCAACGGCACACCGACCGCCACTCCTTCAACCAGCACCACACCGACAACTTCCGCCACCCCAACCACCTCCGCCACGCCGACCACCACCACCACCACCACCCCGAGCTCCACCCCGTTGTTCAACGGCGGCTCGGGGCTTGGTCCTACTAGCATCACTACTGGACCCAGTGGTGCCACCATGTCCATCCAAAGAGCAAGCACGGTCCTTGCTTTTACCACCACCTTCTGGTTTTCACTCTGGTTGGCGTTGTGGGCCTAAAGGTCCACCGAAGATGGACCAAAAAAGGGGAGAGGAGGGAGGGGATGTACATCCTTTGTGGTCTGATCTGTGGAGGAGATTCGCAAGGGCTGCCATGAGAATGGCATCATCTTGTGGTGTTTGGGGGAATCATATCATTTAAGGGACAGACCCCACTAGGGTTTTCTTGTCGTTTTCCTCCCTCCCTGTGAGATAAAAAGAACAAAAAAAAAAAAAGTTGGGAATTTGATTCCTTGTTTTTCTTCTGAGTGGTGACGTGACCACCAGTGGGGCAGGAGGAGAGATGATCTTTTTCTTTTTAGCTAGAGATTTATTATTACTGTATATTTAGGGAGTTAGTAGTATTTTTTGTATGTAATAATGTATAACTGGTGGTGCTGCTGCTGTGCTCCTTTTCTTATGTCTTGATAAGTTCCTCGTTTTTCTGACGAAGTGACGGCTTACCTAAACTTGTCTGATGATGGGTTGAGGAAAGAGATTTTTTCTCTGATATTTAAAGAAATGGGAAAGTGAGGTAGGAATTGATAATAAGGGCTTGTTTGGTGAGTATATTATTTTTTAAAATAATTTTTTTCTTTTATTCTTTGGATGAATTTTTAAATATTCAAAAGCGTTTTCGATTGCAGAAAATTTATATTTTTAAAATAGAAAAAGAATATAAATGCTTTTGGTGCTATTCTCAATTTTTTGTTTACGGTAAAATTATCTTTTAATTTTTAATAATTTTATGAAATTTTTTTCTGTTTTTCTTTTCTTGTTTTCTTTTTTTTTTCCTTCCTCATCTGGCTAAAGGCCAATGACTGGCCAAACCAGAATCAGATATCTTATTGGGGATGAGGAGGAAGAAGAAAAGAAAAGAGAAAAAAAAGAAATTGGCTCGATTATAGAATTATTCTCAATAACAAAAAAGTAATATTTTTCTACTATTTAATTTTATTTCGAATCTATTTTCAATAACAACTTTTATTCTGGTTAATGTTACTAAAGAGATTTCTGCTTTACTTTGAACAAAAAAAATAGAAATGATTAAGAATTAATCAGTTATTAAAGAGGCCTTAAGGAATATCTATGATAAAATAAGAAAATTCATCGTTTGAGTAAATTATCGGAGAAATAAAAATGATTATAAATTTCAAGGAAATGGATGTCCATTATGCATGATAGGAACTCCAAAATTAGGCAGTGTTTAGGTTAAGCTACTAAGAGGAATACGTTTTGGTTTTGCGTCCATTGGTTCTTCAGGTAGCAGTTCAAACATAGAGTGAACGCCAACAGACACTTGATATGACCAATTCACGTGGATCATCTGGGTTTTGCATTTTCTTTCCAAGGAAAAAGTGAGCGCATGACCATCAAGCGGTAAATGTAAATGTCAAATGTCAATCTGTTGTGATGAAGATGCATAGTCAGACTTGACAATTAGTGTACAAAAGTAAAATGCAATTCAAACGATAATTGAGTAAGGCCATAGAAATGATAGATTTAGAGGCGGTGGATTACCGAATGTTGCCGATGATCCCCGTGACGTAGACAACCAAATCTCTAAGAGCTAATGTCGGTGAATAAATTTCATTTCAGAGAAACAATTTCAGCTTCTTTAGCGCTATCTTCCTGCACAAAGTCAGCTATCAAGTTGGCGACGATGTTTGGCTTCTCAACATGAGGAAGATGGCCGCAGTCTGGTATCTGGCGAAGAATTGAGTTCGGCAGCTCAGCATGCAATTTCTGCATCAAAGTAGAATAATTATTTCTACAACTGAACATGGAACCTTTGGTGCGATGACAAATTTGAAAGAACTTTCCAAAGCTTTCGATATACTGCCCAAAAACTTGAAATGGATGATCATCTCCTCAGTGGTTGCTAGCTAACTATAATTTAAGAAAAAGAACAAGAACTGACCACGGCCAATTCTTTGCTAATAATTTTGTCATCCTCTCCCCATACGATGAGTGCTCTCTGCTTCACCTGTAATAGCACGTTATAGTGGGCACCCGAATAAAAAATACGATAGCATTATCCAATCGACTTCGAGAATAACTTTCTTGAACTTGCAAATAAGATAAATAGACAAGCTCAATGATTGAAAGGCAAGAGCAACTTTGCTGCTTCCATGTAAGGAAAGATCCCCTAAATCGGTCGCTCATTTCTAACGAAAGAGTTCCAGCATCCAAGAAATGCGAGCTATGAACTGAAAGCAGCTGTAACACATTCTTCAAAACTCTCCCAGAATTTGAGAGAAAGGAGCTGAAGGGAGGGGAAGAAGATTCTTGCAACCGGTGTTTCAACAAAATTATCTAGTAAATGAATTTGCTTATGTTATAGCAGTTGATGCTCTTACCAAAGGCAAAGATTCAATTTAAAGATTTTGTAAGATAAAGTGCATAATTAGAAGTGAAGGATCTGCAGCTGGGCACATATTGCAGCCTCAGGCTCATGGGGGGATATGAAACAAAACCACTTTGGAAGCCATGACATAATGTTTCTCTTTTCTGAGAACAAGTTAATCGAACTTGGAATTAGCCCAGACTGTCATGCTAGGATGCAACATAATCTGCCACTGTAGCTTTTAGATACGATGATCTCCAATGCTTGAGTCTGGGCATCAGACTATCAGGAATAACCCTTCACTATTTGCTTTATCTTGGTCAGAATGAATTCAGGGAATTCTATATGCACCACAAACCAAGTTGCCAATAGATGGGAATACATCACTCATACCTGATTAATCTGTTCAGTCACATTGTATCCACCACTAAGCATAAAATCAACTGAAGCATCCTCCCACCATGGATATCGACAATGCAGCCTCCCCACCTAGATTTGATTAGGATAAAATACAAATTCATCTCTTCAGTATCTTGAAGGCGCATGACCAGAAAGAAGACCTGGGTATGATGAGTGAAAAGGCCTCGTCTCACAAATAATACAAGGAAGACTCACATTAGTCCAATCGAAGTTGGTGCTGAGTGGAAGACCTCTGAATGCCAAAATATTTACCCAGAAACGGAGAAGAAAGCTCTTCAATATAGATACCTGTATCAAGAACAACTCTCTCATCTGATCTACTCAATCTCAAAACATCAAATTCAGGGGGAAGTATATATATGGTAAATTATCTCATTTAGCATGAGGGATCGTTATATGGTAAATCATCTCAATTAGCATACAGGATCATAGGCAAACTCCGCTTAAAAAGATCAGGCTTCTGTTGTTGTTGTTATTGCAGCATGAACGAACTGGAAATCGTTAAGTTTGTCCCTTCTTTGTAACGCTATTGACATGTAAAATTTTTTCTTAAGTGCCATAGTTTTGCACGGAAAGTGATGTTATTACTTTGATGAAACTAATGCGTTCCAAAAGCTCTCTGGAGTTTATTTAGTGATGAGCTAAACTACCAAACTCAACAGAGTATGATTGGCCCAAAAAAAATCAGTAAAATTTTATTTGCAGATAAATGAAATCCATTCTTTATCATGCACCAAGATATATTCATCACAATATTTTTTTCAGTTGCCACAGACTGTATCTCATCTTACTGTAGCAACATCCTCTAACATATTCCACATTAAGTTCACACCCTGCATGATTTTACTGTAAGTAATACTACTAGTTGTCCTAACAGCCATAACTCATTCCAAAAGAGAGTAAGGGAGGACAAAATAAAAGAACAGTGCAAGCATTGGCCATCAGTGCAATGATCAGCTCAAAAGTTATTTAACTTCAGCAATTTCCCCCTCCTCTAGAGATTGATTATATGATCTTTCCTGGATTTAGTGATCTAGACAAGAAGTATCAAATTCAGCCTCATCATTTCAAGGACTAAATTCTTGTGCTTTGTTGATCTTCTTTTTTCTTTTTCTTTTTTTAAGGAGGGAGGGGGGGAGGAGGAAGGACATGCAGGAGGATCCTTAGTTCACATGGAAAGAAAAGTATAGCTCTAGGTTTTTCCCTCCCTTTTTTAATCTGGGAGCTCATGAAATCCCAGTTCCAGAATGAAGCCATAGCTTCTAGAAATATCCAGGTTACCTCCGCTGCTCCCAAACCACAGCATATGGACTGTGTTTATGGAAACTTTGGCCGCCCAACTTAAAGCTTTTGACACAAAAGTAAAAAGCCATGTCACACAGCTTCAAGTTAGAGATTGTTACAGGTAGGTTTAGTCAAGTTGTTAATATGGATAGCAGCACGTTCTGGACCATTGGTTGGAATCATTGCCTATTCATTATGCAGACGTAATAGTGTCTTTGCTTATATTTGCTCTGAATTTGAAAGTGACGCGCAACTTTGGCTATGGCTAATCAAGTTAACTGGTACTTGTACAACTCACCGTTTCTACAAATCCAAAAGTCTAATTTAGGTCAAGATTTATTTTGGTACCTTTCAGTAGAGCAAAAATGTGGCGTAATCTCTCGGGATAGCCAACTTTGGTGATCCAAAGATTCTGAAAATTAAGAAAATTGAAGTATCTCATATCGCTAATCTATAGGATTTATATGCTTTTTTTGTACATGTGTCCTTCCTTCACCTAGTGATTTATACTTTTGGGTTGGACTTTTTAACATATATTAGAGCCAGGTTTCGTCAAGATATATTTCTCACATGTGACCTATTCCTCAATTCCACTTGTCGTTCTTACTTAGTTTACAAGTGAGAGGGTGTGCTAAAGCATATCACCTGTTTGTATGATTTATATGCTCCTAATGGACATGCGGTCTCTCTCCATTGAATGTCTTAAGCTTTTTGGTTGGACATTCTATCAAGGAGCACTGAAATTTGCAACACTATACTCGATCGCAGTTCACAAGGGGTAAGGGGTCTCGACAACAATGGGCCAAAGTCAAATGCCAAAACCATAGCTAACCCAAGCACACACTAAATTCGTTAGTTAGCTGTGGGAGCGACAACTTTCTCCCTCTCCTAAACAAAGCCTTAAGTAAGTTTTAAAAACAAGCTAAAAGTCGCCAAAAGTTCAGCAACTAAGAATCTGGTCACTGGATGTTCAAAGGTCCAAGATGATTGTGTGAAAATGGATGAAATTTTGAACCAAAGTAGCTAATAACCATGCCACCTTCACTAGGTGGACCAATTTATATATGTAGAAATGAAGTTTTCAATCCTTCAGGAGTAAAAGCTTACACCAGCATAGGCAATTGCTCTAGGTAAGTTCGCCATATCCCCTGTGCCTTCAGCATATACGCTGGCATCAATCAAAACTAGCTTTTCAACCTGGACAAGTTGAAACATTTAGCACAAGTAACTCTTTCTAAAGCAATTTTAAGTATAGTCGTTTACATTAGCAATGCTAAATGGTCGATATTGAGAAGTACTTACTGCCTCTGGATGGATGACTGCAAAATCAATTGCAATAGCAGCACCAAGGCTTGGTCCAACCAATATCATTGGCTTCTTGATGTAGGACTTCCAGAGCTACACCCCATACATAGAACCAAAAAAGTTCGGCTACACCAAACTGAATAAAACAGAGAACAATTTCGACTATAGGAGCACGGATGGCCAATTTCGGTTTATATGTAGCTTTTCTTCTTAATTTAATACTGCAATTGACAGTTTGTGGAATTCTTAACAACCAGCAACAACTAGAAAACACAAATTGGCAGGGAACTACATTAAACAAGCATGGTGCCTTTGAGCACCCTCTACCCTGTGAATGGGGTTCAAGTGCTTTGTCACTGGTGCAAAACCCAAAGACAGAAGAAAAAAAAAGAGGTTAACATTATACTCAGAAGTGATTTCCTGAAACTTACAAGGATCAATTAGGAAAGTAACTGTTGAAATCTCAGTTGAACTTTACAGTTCTTCCATCAGTCAAACAGTGGTTCACAGCTTTCTCAATAAAGAGTATTTTTTCAGTACATATAGATGCCCCATAATGAAAATACCTGATAAAAATGGTTGCGCTTATTGGCCACATTGCATGCTGGAAGTTGTTCTTTCACATGCAAAAGAACAAGAAAGAACCTTGAAACAACTTGCGGAACATAGAGAGAATTGGATGCTCGGAAGATTCAGTCAAGAGAAGAGGCATAACAGCAAACCTAGATCAGAGAAACCCCAACCGAGAATGTCGACGGCCCAAGTCTCTAGACCAGCGTCCTCAAGCAATGGATACGTGTATCTCCATTCTAAACAAGAGCTACAGGACAAATTTGCATCAGAAGAAGAGTGACATTAAACTCACTACAGTACTCCAGATACACTAGGTACCTGTCAAAACCATGTAGCAGGACCACCGGATTAGTCTCTCCTTTCACTAGTGGCTTCACACAGCTGCTCATGATGCAATTGTCCGACAAGTTCACCTGCATTGAGCCGAGCAACAGAACATGAAACGTACTTGTCGATAATCCCTTTTTAAAAGTGGAAAAAAAGAAGCTGATTTTTGCCTTCAGCTTCCAATTTATAGCTATGTTGGACCAACAATGATAAGAAAGTTCCTTGCTCTGGTCATGCCATGTGTTAAATTATGTACACCATGTAGAAATTGAATTGCAACAGTGGCCAATCTCCAATGCAGCAATAAGAATTGAATTTACTTTGCGTGGTTCAGAAATTGTCATGCTGCATCGGTAAAGGACCTCATCCGATACCCGTCATGCATTTCACCATCCTTGAACTGTTCTTCAGCCAGTTCAGTGGAAGCCGATAATGGTCACGGACTCGACTCCGACAAACTTGAGTAATCGATTTTTACCACTTCCCAGAACAACACAACACATCACGCGCCTAATAGCGTGAGAAAAGCTATCGCCATCTTCCTACCGTCTAGAATCATCATCAACAATCGCATAAGAAAAATCACACAATAAACCGAGACATCCTCAAAACTTTCGCCGTGATGGCAATGGAGTCATAATGCACGAAAGCGCGAGTTGAAAAGCCACAGAGAGAGAGAGAGAGAGAGACGACGCACGGGAAGCCTCTCGATGCGAGAGGCGAGCTTGCGAGCGTAAGAATCCTTGATGTTCTCCACCTGTTTGGGAAGGAAGGGAGGGAACGCGTCGGCCCTGGCACCGGCGGCGATTGGCGGAGGAACGGCGGAGAGTGTCAGCACCGCCATCGAGCGCCGCCGTCGTCGTCCGCGCGCGACGAGAACACGCTGAGACGGTGTTCGTTTGCGTGCTTCGGTTCAGCTACGAGCCAATCGGCGTATGGCTCTCGCTCATCCACTTCCACAGACGAATCGCACGCGCGGTGCGGTGGCGCGTGCTCCTTACGCCGTTGCCTGGAAGTTTAATTACTTCCCGCCTTCTTCCCTGGGCGAGTGAAGATAGAATTGCGAGATACCGTTCTGCAAAACATTTACTGAATGGAAATTTATTATTCATTAATTTATCCATAGGCTAAACTGAATTTTCTAAAGTTGAAAATGCATTTTTTTTTTTGGTGCGAGAAAATTTAAGATTTATCTTTATGCGAAATTATGTGAATGGACAAGTCACAATTACTCTCTAAAAAGAAACGGGTTTCCTATGTATAAATGAAAGAAGCAGCTTGAGTGTTTAGTGCAAAAACTATCACTTTCCATTCATGCAATTTAATGGACAAGTATTGATTATCCCCTTTAAGCTGGTAAGTTGGTAACTATATCACTTTGCATCCTCTATTTCTAAAACCATCACTTTGCACCTTCTTAGCACAAAATCTGAAAAACAAATTAAAAACAGATTTGCCCAATTCCAAATCCTAATTTCTCAAAATCCTGCAACTTAGAAATGAGTAATGCTAGATTATTAAGACCAGTTATTAGAATTAATGTGTTGTAGTGGTTTGTCACATTCGCAAGTGTGCCTTTATACAAATACGTTGTATTATTCTTTTTCTTCTTCTTTTTATTTGTCATAAACAAATAAGTTATATTCAACAGTAAAAAATCATTTGACACATTTTTATAAATCAATTTTTAAAATCATTTTCGCATATTTAGGATTTCTCATAAGTAAATCCATACCTCTCTCCATACCCACAGCTAGGCTTATCAAGCAAATGAGTCGGGTCAAAAATTTTAGGACTCGCGTTGACGCATCTCTATGCAATAGAATTTTATTGACCCAACTCGACGAGACCCAGGGGCCAACTCATACCTGACACCCAACTAGCCTCCCTTACTCGGTGACAGAGGCAACCTCGGAAGAATTTGGAGGTAGATGATCACGTGGGGGAGACAAGTGTCGACTATTTCGGACTTGGCTCTACTTACATTAATAATCGAAGTCCTCCTCTCGGGTCGGCTTTTATTTTTATACAAATATCCATTTGCGTATAAGACTAAATTTGCCTCCGGAAGAAGCTGAGTCGTGCAGCTATGGACCCGTCGAATGAAACCCCGCCGATCGCGCCTCCGCCGCGGGCGCCGTCGCGGCGGTCGCTGTCGTCGCTGAGGCGGTCGCTGGAGCTGTCGCTGTTTCTATGGGTGGGGCTGTCGCGGTATCTGTGTCAGTTGGTGGGGCTGTCGCCGCGTCGGTCGTCGCCTCCGCCGCGGGCGCCGCCGTCGTGGCCGTCGCCGTCGCAGGAGGCGTCGCCGTCGCTGTACGGTCAAGGATCTGGCTTTCGCTCCGTCCTCTTCTTCTTTGTCGCCGTCGCCTTCTTCGCCTACTTGGTACCTAAGCTCTCGGTCGCTCGCTCTTTCTTCGAGACCTTTTCACGAACAATTTCATGATATGTGCACCACGTAGTTCCTCTCTGATGCTTGTTTCTAGCTCTCTGTCATTTCACTTGCTGGTTTCCTTAAGACTTACCAGCGAGAAACCTTTTGAGTTTCTCGCTGCTATACTGACAGTGCTACGGCTCTTTTGTTGGTTAAATTGCAAGAGACGGGGACAGAATGTTGCACTGATGACCGAACATTCCACTAAAATGACTCTTAAGATGCTGATCATCTGAGGAAGTTAGACTTACTTCGCCATGTTTTTCGGATTTATGAATGTCTAAGTTTCTCGTTGAGTTCCAGGTGGCTTAGAGTTTACTGGAGTTGCCCTGTAGTGTTATTTTCTGGGTCTCATGGTTCTTGCCCTTCGTTTCTGACTTCAGCGGCAGCAAATCTCTTGCTGATTGACATCTTGATCTGGGTTTAGTTTCCATCTAATTTCGCTGTGCAGTCTCAACCTAATGTACCCAGCTTAGTTCATCTAAGTTTCGGAATAAGAGAAGATGGAGAGATTAAAAGTAAGAAAAGGGAAAGAATAGAAAGTTCTTACAGGTGTTTCCTATTGCACAGCTGTAATATGTGGTAAAATATCATTACTCTCAAGATATACTCTTAAGTATGTGAAAGTTTTGGGAATTTCTTGAGGCATTCTGATGTCTCATACACGATGTTGACAATACACACACTGATCAGCCACAGGCAACTGGAATTTCTCACGTTCAAGGCTCGCATCTATATTTAAGCTTTTGGTCACTGGTTCTGCTGTTTTCTGTATCTATTCAATTGATAAGTTGAGGAATATACTTGAATAATAAATGAGAAGGAATCTTAGAGGAACTAAGTTTATAATTGAGCTAATCTTTCCCAATTAGTGTTGTGCGGCAGCCTCTTATTGACTCATGCTGTGGAGAAGTAGTTCTTAGGTTCATGGTGTCTGCTCATAACGTGTTCGAAAGAAGCCTTAATTTTGCATCCTAAAGAAAACCAAGGAAAAAAAAGTTGAAAACCGAAGCCTTTGTCATTCCATCGGGAAGTGGAAGCAGTGCTTTCAATCTCTTTTGGTTTCAGTTTCCTGTTGCTATTGCTGCATGTCACAGTGATATGTTGAATAATGATCAAGCTTCGTCAAACTAGAATATGCGCTTCAATTGGTGGTCTTGAGAGAGTAACAGTGTGTCACGACTTAATTACAGATCCTTATTCCATCAACTTCATCCATCAAAAGCAGCTTTAGTATTCTTCACCAAGTGCCAGAAGGCCATGTTGGTGTATATTGGAGAGGTGGTGCACTACTTGAAACGATTACAAGTCCAGGTACAGCTTTGCACCAGTTTTGGTTAATTGTTTTGGATCCATGCTTGCTGGCATAGGGAATCATTGTATTCTTGTGGTGCTTATTTTTATTTGTCAGGCTTTCATCTGAAGATGCCCTTTGTGACTCAGTATGAGCCTGTTCAAGTGACCCTCCAGACAGATCAGGTTGTCCTTCCAGTTTCCTTGCATACAGCCGTTTGCTTATTTAGCTATGTATTCCATTGTCGACTTAATTTTTATTTCGGCTTGCATTTCCTTTTTGGTCCCCTTATGCAGGTGAGGGATATTCCATGTGGTACTAATGGAGGTGTTATGATAAATTTTGAGAAAATAGAGGCAAGGCTTTTGAGTCGTACTATTTAACTTAATGTGTACGCTGTGATGTCTTTTCTAACTCGTGCATTGCCTATTACAGGTTGTTAATCGCCTCCGCAAGGATTATGTGTATGAGACACTGCTCAATTATGGAGTGCAATATGACCGCATGTGGATTTATGACAAGATCCACCATGAAATCAATAAGTTCTGCAGTTCTCATTCCCTGCAGCAAGTGTACATTGATGTGTTTGATCAGGTAAGCGAGGATAATATAGAGGCATCCTACATTTAGATGGAGAGTTGAGAGAGCACTTACTGTGACCAAGGGACATGTCGTCTGCTCACTCGCTCTTTCCTTATATTGTTTTCACCTGGGCCTTTTGACTGGGTAACCTTGATACTATCAAGGCCTCCTGCATTTAGACTGAGAGTGGACAGTGAACTTACAATTACCAGGGGACATGTCATCTGCACACTACCTCTTTCCTTATAGCAGTTTCACTGGGGCATATACTATATATCTTTGTTTTTCCTGCAGCCATACTGTATGAAGAGGATGTTTCTCATCTTTGTCATATAATTTCCATTGTTTACTAAATGCCATCTATGTGCTGGCTTAAATTAATATGGATTAATTGACCAAATTGTCGAGTTAAACCTTTCCAGATTGATGAAAAGATGAAAGATGCTCTTCGACGTGATTGCACAAGCTATGCTCCAGGCATTGAAATAATTAGCGTTCATGTAACTAAGCCTACCATTCCAGATAGTATAAGGTGCACCTTTGAGCTGCTGGAAGCAGAGCGCATCAAGGTACGCTGATTCTAAAAAACCAGAGTTCTTGATTGCTAAGTCGTTATTAAAAACAAAATAATAATTATATCACCTAGGAAGTCTACATTGGTTGAATGAGTAGAAGTCCATGACCAAGGCGCTTTATACAGGTCTTATTTGCTATTGAGAAACAGAAGGTTGCTCACAAAGAAGCGGATACAATGAAGAAGATGGCTATAAGTGAAGCTGAAAAGATTGCCAGTGTTAGCGAGATACTGGGACAAAAGGAGATGGAGAAAGACTGTGCCAGAAGGCAGCAGGATATGGAGAATCAAATAATTGCCTGGCTTGTGAGAAGAGTCTGGCAGATGCTGAAAGAGAACCAAATATTTACCCGACTCATGAGATCAGTCTTGCATATGCTGATTTCTATCTGTGAGAACATCCTTTTCCCTTTAGCACTGTTGATTATTGACCAAAAAAGATTGTAATTGAGTCATTGACTGCTGTGATATGCTTTTGATGCACAGTCAAGCAAACAAGTTGAAGCTGACACCTCCTTTTCTTGAGCTGTATAGAGGGAATTGCTGGTAACACCAAAATTTTCTTTCTTTAGACAAGGTATGAATCTCTCTCTCTCTCTCTCTTTCTCTCGACGTGAGATTCACCAAATATGGTTTCGGACCAGGGGTTGCTGGGGAACTTCCAGAATGTGTCTGAGGAAGTATTAGACCTCTAAGGCGCAGTGAAAACATTCCAACTTCTGCTGTTCTTTTCGTTTGATTTTGTTTTTTAAGTTGTGGAAAAGCGGCCTTAGAAGTGTGGGACGTGTGGTGCCATCTCCAAAACTGTCACGAGGTAGCGCTATTGGTGTATGTATTTGCAAGTTTTTTTTACTGTCATTGCGATGATGGCACACCTAATGAATTTCATACATGACTTCCTCTATAATTATTATCTGTGAGGTTAGCGAATTGCGGAGAGCATGTGAAAGGTGTTGAGTGAATAATATCAGACTTTAAGTTACATCCTCATGATGTTTGGCCCACAGAAGCTCCTCAGTATAACTTGCAACATCTTCTGGAAAGCCTGCCCGTGAGACAACCAGTGTCTTACGTTCTTTGATGGAGGTCATAAACTTGACGGTGATAATGCAATCTTTTTCGCAATTTTGAACAATAAGGATGTTTTGAGTATGCGAGGAAGATGGTTTAGATGCTATTTCCAATCGTGATTTGTGCACATCCAATCGCACACACTACATTCGGTCATTTGGATTTCTCACCAGGATAAGTTTCAGGATAAGTTTGAATTGGATATAACATGAAATTCAAGGATTTTGTTATATCTTGTCATTGTTTTGTGATTATGGTAATAAAGTTAGATATATTCACATCATGTCATGTACATTATTTGGTATAAGCAATAAATTAACATAAATAAATTAAAATATTTATAAGCGTAGATGGTAAAAATCTTTCACGACACTTTTGCTTATTTTATTTTAATTTTATTTTCCTCTCTTTTCTAATTAATTTCTTTTATATTTTTTCTTTCCCTTCCATCATTTTCTAATAAAATTTAATGAAATAGTAAAATGTATGAATATATCTAAAACATGTAATAAATTTAAATATATATTGACTTTATATTATAAAATATAATTAAATTCGAATATATAAATAAAAATAAGATTGAATTAAAAAACTAAATTATTATTTTTTTTTTGAATTTCTTATATTAAAATTCAAATGTTATTTATCTTAAAGTATAATTTTAATTTTGTTAATTTAAGTATATTATTTGAGCAAAATAACTTTCCTATTATGGATATTAAAAATCTTATTTACCTTTATTGCATCTCTCCCCTTGGGATAATTTTATCTAGCCTCTATCCATCGGATTGTATCCGACGTTATTCTATCTTGAGTAGGCACCTAATGCAAAATATGATGAATTTTATCATATCTTGAATTTTAATTTGATCGTCAAACACAACCCTAAAGTTTAAACATCTAATGGAAAATGTTCAGCAATAACTTCTCTCCGGCTCAATTCCATATGTATTGCATAACTAGTGTAAACATCTAATGGAAAATGTACAGCAAAAACCTGTCTCCGCCTCAATTCCATATGTATTGCATAACTTCCTCCTTCGCGAGGAGAACACGAAATTCAATGTCGAACGATAGGTTATAGTTAGAAAAGGATAGAGTAGCCTAGTTGAAGGAAGGAGGGTAAGAACCAAAATCGCTACTTTGCCAATTCTCATCACCATGCAAACTATTAGAAGTCCAGTTAGCTGATCAGCCCAACATCTGCAATCGGATCATCCACACACGGGGGATGCCTGATGACATACAAGATACATTGCAACACGTAAAGCAAATGGCCTCTTGATACCAACAGAGCCCCGAAATCCGGTATCGGATCACCCTATACAGTACGCTCAAACTCATGTTCACTCGAATTGGGGGAATCACCAGATCCCTCGCACCGCTCACCAAATTACCTTGTCAAAAAAAGAACAATCACCAAGCACCCGTGCCTGTACACGCGCAAGAATTCACGCCCCACGCAATGCCACTAGAGCAAACGCTATCCTATTTAACAAACAAACGACATCCATGGAGGAGCCGCCAACGCGACTGCAATCACCAGAATTCAAGCACCACTTTGGTGGTACACTGGCAAAGATATATGTCTACATCTCGACAATACAGATCTTATTTCGCATTGCATTTGTTAACTTTGGCCGAGGGACATGATTAGAAGGGTCGGGATCTACTCTCACATAGTTTTAGCATCAGAAACTAAAGGGCACGAAAGCAGTGAACCATGACGGGGTAACGAAAGTCAAAAAGGCCTCCTCCATCTGAACTAACACCACTCACGACAGGCAAGAGAAGATATCTCCGTTAACAACATCAAAATAAACGAAAGAGAGATACCCAGCTGACAATAATATAAGAAAATGTCATTACATTTCAACTTGCTCAAAACGTAACTTCCATCCACTGAACTCCAAATCAAAAACCCTCGTCAACAGTCTTACAAATGAAGTACAAATCTCCATCTTTTTCATAGAAAAAAAACAGGCTCGAATGACGTCTAATCCGCCTCAAAATCCTAACTTGGTGCGGCGCCAGTGCCTGCGCTTGGCGTTGTACCTGGAATCGAACCCGAAACCGCTCTAATCACTACTTGGCCCTCTAATTAAGGCCGACCGACGACGAGAGGAAATACAAAACGAAAAGCGATGGCGAGAAGAGGAGATCGAACCTGATGGTGTTGTCGGTCCTCATACGGATCCAGTGAGGAATGGGCCTGTTCTGCCGCATCTTCTTCGCCAACTTCTTCTTGATCCTGAACGTCTTGTGCGACGGCTACAGACCAAAAACACACGAAAGAACAGACCACAAGTTAACCCGACAGATGATACATCCGCGTACCAACGTTTCCACAGAAATCCCAGATCACAAAAACCATAATTTTCAGCCATCCCATGTATGATCACAAAGACCATGATAGTATATTGAGTAATAGATTAGTCAATGAAATAGATCGTCGATTTAGTTTTTTTATAAAGATTAATCAATGGATTTGACCATCGATGCTTAAGTTGTGATAATGATTTAAATGGGTTTTCTTATTAGTACAAAGTCTCGTTAATAAGAAACAACTCATATATGATCTGCTTGGAAAATATGTACTACCTAGCTGAAAATGTAATGATCCGGTTCAACAAGAGTGAGAGTGATCATTGTGGTTAAAGAGGGCATGGACAAGGTGCAGCTTCGACTCTAGGATAGCTTGGGGGTAGGAATTAATGAATCCCACATGAAGTGCCTTAAATGTGATGGCGCTTTAGTGAGGGGATCCATGCTCTGTTACCAATGAGTGGATCTATGCTCTGAATTAGGGCCCACATTAGGCAAATCTCTGTTTAAGAACTGCCTTTTAGTTGTGAACTACCTGGAAATTTGGTTTAGAGCATAGAGACGCTCAATGATGCTAGCTATCATGAAGAGGATTTTCATAAGCTCGGAAAAACAAAACTGTGCGAATTTCGGCCCAAAGTGAACAATATTGCTACGAGCGAGACCTAAGCTTAACAAATAAAAACCAAAGAAAGACTTTTGTTGAAAGATATCTCATTATGGGATTCAATTATGATGAAACAACGGCAAATGATTTTTTATGTTATTTCTAAACAAACTTAGACTACATTTGGTAGTTTCACAGTTTTATTGGTAGAGATGGCTGTGCATCGTGAGATTATGCTTGCCATTTGATGCCTAATGACAAAATTTACATCTATGAATTAGAAAATTGCTAATTTACCAAACTGGGACAGTATGAAGGAATCATGTGATAGATTTTCATTTCTTTATGTCTTTCGCAAGGTTAAGTAGAAGGCCACTAAGGCAACGCATGCAATGGTTCCTCTGGGGTTCCATATGATGTACATTATCCAAAGAGACGTTTCGGTCAAGTAAATTGTAAATACTCGGAAAGAACCATATTGTCATTGGAATCTCGTGTCTCAGTTGATATATTCTGAAATCCATATCTCGTGTAGTTTTTAACAGGTCTGGTGAAAATTATGAAGAAGCATGACAAGTGGACAGGAGCTCTCGTCCGCTTGCCCTTCGTCCAAAAGGTCTTGCAAGACCCTTTTATTCACCACCAATTTGCTCTGCAATCTCATGAAAAAGTCAAACGAATTTCTTCGATCTGCATCCAAAAGGTCTTGCGACTTTCTTGGAAATTACAGATTTGACAATTGTGGCAAACTCAATTAACGACTAGAGAGGCCAGTGACGTTGGAGACGGATGAGTTCGGCCCTTCAAAGGGCCACTAGAAATGGGTGGCGGCAATGGCGCCGGAGATAGGTGATGGGATTGGGAGCAACGCGGATCACTCGAGATCAAAGAGGAGAGAGAGAAAAGAGGAGCAATGCTTGAAGAGGGACCATGACATGTTTTCTTTACTTTGCTATATTGATTAGGAGGAAAAAACTGACCCATTAAAATCTATCTTTATGGACTTTTCATTTTAGAATTCATTATGACTTATATCTGAAGTTTAAAGTCACTCATATATGATCTGCTTCAATGAAAATATGGATTTCTAACTTATTTTGAATGCCTTACCGACGACCGCCGTCTACCATCGTTTCATCCCCTCCTATTGTCTCCACTGTCAGGTTGGCTTCTCTCTATCACTCTATCACTCTCCACCATCGAGGTTGTCCAAGCCTCGTTGCGGTTTGGGGTCTTGATCTAATTAAGGTCGCTAAGCTGCCATAGGTGGCCTTCGATCAAGGTTGCGGCACCGTAGGATTGACAACTCGAGGTTGTCCACAAGACAGACAAAAAATCACAAAGAAGACACAAGATTTATCGCTTTATCACTTCCAACAGAGACTTGTTCTCTATCCTAACCTGATGAACCAGGGCTTCAGCATCTAACATCCGTCTATCATAACCCACCACGGGCAAGATGCATATTCATGTGAACCCAAAGACCAGGGCACTTCCTCCCTCCTCTGGACTTCGACTCAATGCCTCGCATTTCGGAGAAATGCACAACGAAATTGTTGGGTTGACAACATGATGCGATATTCCAACTTCTTCCTCACGTTTCCAGCCCAAAAAGACTGGTGCGAAGAGGCTATCGTCTTTTCGATGAAGACTTCTTTGATGCTATCAATAGAGCCGACGACCAACTTTGCGTCTTGGTCCATGAAAGACTCCCGATCCGCCAACACCGCTTCGCCAATCCCTTTACCACGAAATTCACTCTCACAGGACATGGAGTTACGGAGTCTTCAAGGACATCTCTTTTAACGCTTTACAGTTGGGTCTCTTGGAGCTTGACGCGAGGAAGCTTACTCGATGGCAGGGGCAAGGCAATCTCATAAGAATTTCGAGGAAGATGATCATGCAATCTGTGGGGGACTATTTCGGACCTGGGTCCACCTATAAAATCGAAGTCCCTCTCTCGGGTCCGGGTCGGGTTCTATTCTTATACAAATATCCATTTGCCTTAAACCGGGGGGGCTCATTGGATTGGGCTTGAGTCGAGAGTAAAGTTGCCCCAGGTCGAAGCTGAGTCGCGAAGCCATGGACCCGTCGAACCAAACCGCGCCTCCCCAGCCGGCCGGGCCTCCTCCGCCGCAGGCGCCGTCGCCGTCGCCGACGCTGCAGCAGCAGCAGCAGCAGCAGCAGCGACAGCCGCAGCCACAGCCGCAGCCGCAGCCGCAGCCGCAGCGCCCTCCTCCCGAGCAAGGCTCTGGCTTGCTCACCGTCCTCTTCTCCTTCGTCGCCATCGCGCTCTTTGTACCTAAACCCTCCCTCCCTCGCTCACTCCCTCGCTCACTCTTTTTTTCGGGCCTTATCACGAACACTTTCATGATCACAAATGTGGGCCGCGTGGTTCCTACGCTGATGCTTTCTGCGATTCCATGTGCTTGTTTGTAGCCCCTGCCATTTCGCTTGCTGCTTTCTCTAGATTTACTGTTTGAATCTGGTGCTCTTTTGCTTCTTCGATCGTGTCGAACGAGTGTCTGTCTGTTGCTTAAAGCTAGGCGAGAGGATCGTGTAACTGGTGGTGTGCAGTGGAAACCCTTGTGAGTTTCTCACTGCTGTCCCTGACAGTGCCGTGCCTCTTTTGTTGGTTAAATTCCTAAAGACGGTGACGGAATGTTGCGCTGATGATCGGTCATTCCACTAAAATGACGCTTAAGATGCTGATCATCTGAGGAATTTGAGACTTACTTTGCCACGTTTCCTGGATTTGTGAATGTCTAAGTTTCTCGTTGAGTTCTAGGTGGCTTAGGGTTACTGGAGTTGCCCTGTGGTGTTACTTTCTGAGTCTCATGGTTCTTAGACTTAGTTTATGACTTAATTGGCAAATCTCTTGTTGATTGACATCAAGATTTGGGTTTAGTCTCAATCTAATTACGCCATGCAGTCTCAACCTAATGTACCTGGCTCATTTCATTTTAGTTCCAGAATAAGAGAAAATGAAGAGATTAAAAGTAATAGAAGGGAAAGAATAGAAAGTTCACACAGGTGTTTCCTATTGCACTGCAGTAATATGTGGTAAAGAATATTCGTAATCTCAAATATGCTGTTAAGTATCCAAAGGTTTTGGGGATTTCTTGAGGCACTCTGATGTATGATAATGACGTTGACAGCGCACACGCTGATCAGCCACAGGCTACTGGAATTTATTCACGTTTGAGGCTTTCAAATGCAAAGTTTATGCATCTATATTTAAGCTTTTGGTGACTGGTTCCGTTGTTTTCCACATCTATTCAATGGATGAAATGAGTCTTGGAGGAACTAAGTTTATAGTTGAGCTAATCTTTCCAAATTAGCTTTGTGCAGCAGCCTCTTATGACTCATGCTGTGGAGAAGTAGTTCTTAGGTGCATGGTGTCTGCTTGTATCATAACATGTTCGAAAGAAGCCTTTATTTTGCATCCTAAAGAAAACCAAGGAAAAAAAGTTGAAAAGCGAAGCCTTTGTCATTCCATCGGGAAGTGGAAGCAGTGCTTTCAATCTCTTTTGGTTTCAGTTGCCTGTTACTATTGCTGCATGTCACAGTGATATGTTGAATAATGATCAAGCTTTGTCAAGCTAGAATATGCGCTTCAATTGGTGGTCTTGAGAGAGTAACAGTGTATCATGACTTAATTACAGATCCTTATTCCATCAAGTTCATCCATCAAAAGCAGCTTTAGTATTCTTCACCAAGTGCCAGAAGGCCATGTTGGTGTATATTGGAGAGGTGGTGCGCTACTTAACACAATCACAAGTCCAGGTACAGCTTTGCACCAGTTTTGGTTAATGGTTTTGGATCCATGCTTGCTGGCATAGGATTCATTATATTTTTGCGGTGCTTATTTTATTTTTCAGGCTTTCATCTAAAGATGCCCTTTATAACTCACTATGAGCCTGTTCAAGTTACACTTCAGACAGATCAGGTTGTCCTTCCAGTTTCCTTGCGTACAGCTGTTTGCTTATATTTAGCTATGTGTTTCACTTGTCGACATAATGTTTATTTCAGCTTGCATTTCCTTTTTGGTCCCTTTATGCAGGTGAGGGATATTCCATGTGGTACTAAAGGAGGTGTTATGATAACTTTTGAGAAAATAGAGGCAAGGCTTTTGGGTTGTACTATTTAACTTTATGTGTGTACCATTATGTCTTTTTTAACTCGTGCATTGGCCATTACAGGTTGTTAATCGCCTCCGCAAGGATTTTGTGTACGATACACTGCTCAATTATGGAGTGCAATACGACAACACGTGGATTTATGACAAGATCCACCATGAAATCAATCAGTTCTGCAGTTCACATTCCCTGCAGCAAGTGTACATTGATGTGTTCGATCAGGTAAGCGAGAATACTATCAAGGCATCCTGCATTTACATGGAGAGTGGAGAGATCGCTTACATTTACCAAGTGATATGTCACCTGCACACTGGCTCATTCCTTATAGTGTTTTCACCTGGGCATTTTGACCAGGTTCCCTTGATTTTATCAAGGCATCCTGCATTTAGACTTAGAGTGGACAGAGCACTTACAATTGCCAGGGGACATGTCATCTGCACACTAGCTCTTTCCTCATAGTGGTTTCACCTAAGCCTTTTGACCGGGTGTCACCTTTCTTTTCCTGCACCCATACTGTATGCAGTGGATGTTTCTTATCTTTGTCATATAATTTCCACTGTTGATTAAATGTCATCTATGTGTGGCCTTAAATTAATGTGGATCAAGTGACCAAACTGTTGAGTTAAACCTTTTCAGATTGATGAAAAGATGAAAGATGCTCTTCAAGGTGATTGCACAAGATATGCACCAGGCATTGAAATAATTAGTGTCCGTGTAACGAAGCCTACTATTCCAGATACTATAAGGCACAATTATGAGCAGATGGAAGAGGAGCGTACAAAGGTACACTAATTCTAAAAAAGCAGAGTTCTTGATTGCTAGGTTGTTATTAAAAGTAATTAAAGCACCTAGGAATTCTACATTGGTTGAATAAGTAGAAGTCCATGACAAAGGTGCTCTGTACAGGTCCTAATTGCGATTGAGAAACAAAAGGTTTCTGAGAAAGAAGCAGACACAAAGAAGAAGATGGCCATAAGTGAAGCTGAAAAGAATGCCAATGTTAGCAGGATACTCATGGACCAAAAGTTGATGGAGAAAGACAGTTCCAGAAGGCAGCAGGAAATAGATAATCAAATGTATCTGGCTCGTGAGAAGAGTCTGGCAGATGCTGATTACTATCGGTGAGATTATCCTTTTCTCTTTAGCACACTATTAGTTATTGACCAAAAAAGATTGTCATTGACTGCTGTTATGTGCTTTCCATGCGCACAGTCTATTGAAGGAAGCCGAAGCAAACAAGTTGAAGCTGACACCTCAGTTTCTTGAGCTGAAATTCATCGAGGCAATTGCTGGTAACACCAAGATTTTCTTTGGGGAGAAGGTATGAATCTCTCTCTCTCTCTCTCTCTCTCTCTCTCTCTCTCTCGATCTCGATGTGAGATTCACCAATGGCTCTGCCTGCAGGTACCAAATATGGTTTTGGACCAGAGGCTGCTGGGGAACTTCTTGCAGAATGTAACTAAGGAGGTATCTAGGGTAGCTTCCAGAGATGGCTACCCAGACACTTAAGAGTACCCTCCATGTGTGTGTTAGCTCCTACGGCCTCATGAAAACATTCCAACTTTCTGCCGCTCTTGTCGTTTGATTTTGTTTTTTAAGTTGTTGAAAAACGGCCTTAGAAGTGTGGGAGGTGTGGAGATGGTGCATGTATTTGCAAGTTTTCTTTTGCTGGCACTGCGATGATGGCACACCTAATGAATTTCATACATGACTTCCTCCATAATTATATATCTGTGAGGTTAGCGAATTGCGGAGAGCATGTGAAAGGTGTTGAGTGAATAATATCAGCCTTTAAGTTACATCCTCGTGATGTTTGGCACACAGAAGCTCCTCAGTATAACTTGCAATCTTCTGGAAAGCCTGCCCGTGAGACAACCAGTGTCTTACGTTCATTGGTGGGGGTCATAAACTTGACGGTGATAATGCGGTCTTTTTTGCAATTTGAACAATAAGAATGTTTTGAGTATTCCAGGAAGATGGTTTAGATGCCATTTCCAATCCTGATTTGTGCACATCCAATCTCATAGACTATATTTGGTCATCTGGATTTCTTATTAAGATAAGTCTGAATTGGATATGATGTAAAATTTAAGGATTTTGTTATATCTTCAGCGACTGTAGTAATAAAATTGAATATATTCACATTATGTCCCATTTCTCATATATTGTTTGGTATAAACAATAAATTAATATAAATAAACTAAAAAATTTGCAAGTGGAGATGGTAAAAATTTCTCATAATACTATTGCCTACTTTTTTTTTTTAATTTTATTTTCCTCTTTTC
The DNA here is from genome assembly GCA_016097605.1 of Eucalyptus guilfoylei. Classification (NCBI taxonomy): domain Eukaryota; kingdom Viridiplantae; phylum Streptophyta; class Magnoliopsida; order Myrtales; family Myrtaceae; genus Eucalyptus; species Eucalyptus guilfoylei. The sequence continues at coordinate 21,146,048 of CM027861.1, read as the reverse complement.
TAATTAATTTCTTTTTTTTTTGTTCTTTCCCTTCCATCATTCTCTTATAAAATTTTCTTAAATAGTAAATTGTACGAATATATCTAAAACATGTAATAAATATAAATATATATTGAATTTATATTATAGAATGTAATTAAATTTGAATATATAAATAAAAATAAGTGTGAATTAAAAACTAAATTATTATTTTTTTTGAATTTATTATATTAAAATTCAAAATTTAATTTTGTTAATCTAAGTATATTATTCGAGCAAAATAACTTTCCTATTATATATATATATTAAAAGTTCTATTTACATTTATCTCATCTCTTCTTGAGATAATTTTATCCGGCCTCTATTCGCTTTATATCCAATGTTATTTTATCTTGAGTAGACATCAGACACACAAAGTAGGATAAATTTTATTATATCCTGAATTTTAACCTCATTGCCAAACTTAAAGTGTAAAACATCTAATGGAAAATGTTCGGCAATGACCCCTCTCCAACTCAATTCCATATGTATTGCATAACTGTCCCCTTCGCGAGGAGAACACAAAATTCAATGTGGAACGATAGGTTACGATTAGAAACGGATAGAGTACCCTAGTTGAAGGAAGGAGGGTAAGAACCAAAATCGCTACTTTGCCAATTCTCATCACCATGCAAACTATTGTTAGCAGTACAGTTGAGCTGATCAGCCCAACATCTGCAATCGGATCATCCACACACGGGGGAAGCTTGATGACATACAAGATACATTGCAACACGTAAAGCAAATGGCCTCTTGATACCAAGAGAGGCCTGAAATCCTGTATCGGATCACCCTATACAGTACACGCTCAAATGCATGTTCGCTTGAATTGGGGGAATCACCGGATCCCTCGCACCACTCACCAAATTACCTTGCCAAGGAGAACAATCACCACGAACCCGTGCCTGTACACGCTAGGGGTGGTGCGTGTGCGCCAAGAATCGCCCGAACCAGAAACCACCCGGACTGGCCGGATTGGCCGATTTTGGGCGGTTCCCAAAGAGGGCAGTCCGTTCCCAGTTCCCGCTTTTGGAACCGGTGGCCGGTTGGTCTGGTTCCCGATTCCAAGGTGGGAACCAAACCGAACCGACCATATATAATATATATTTTTAAATTTCTTAAGAAAAAAACCCTAATTCCTCCAAATTTCTCCTATTTGTCATTTTCTTTTTGATCCAAAACAGTAATTTACCGATTCCACCGAACCAGACCTGTTGATCGGTCCAATTCCCGATTGGAATGGTCGGTCCGGTTCCTGATCCCGAAATTTGGGGACCGGACCGGACCGGGAATCGATCGGTCCTAGAACACACGCAAGAATTCGCACCCCACGCAATGCCACTAGAACAAACGCTATCCTATTTAACAAACAAACGACATCCATGGAGGAACCGCCCTGCAATCATCAGAATTCAAGCACCACTTTGGTGGTATACTGGCACAGATAAATGTCTACATCTCGACAATACAGATCTTATTCCGCACTGCATTTGTTAACTTAGGCCAAGGGACATGATAAGAAGGGTCGGGATCTGCTCTCGCATAGTTTCAACATCAGAAACTAATGGGCACGAAAGCAGTGAAACCATGACGGGGTAACGAAAGCCAAAAAGGCCTCCTCCATCTGAACCAACACAATCACGGCAGGCAAGAGAAGATATCTCCATTAACAACATCAAAATAAACGAAAGAGAGATACCCAGCTGACAATAATATAAGAAAATGTCATTACATTTCAACTTGCTCAAAAACGTAACTTCCTTCCATTGAACTCCAAATCAAAAACCCTCGTCAACAGTCTTACAAATGAAGCAAAAATCTCCATCTTTTTCTTAGAAAAAACAAAAAACAGGCTCGAATTACGTCTAATCCGCCTCAAAATCCTAACTTGGTGCGGCGCCAGTGCCTGCGCTTGGCGTTGTACCTGGAATCGAAGCCGAAACCGCTCTAATCACTACTCGGCCCTCTAATTAACGCCGACCGACGACGAGAGAAAATACAAAACGAAAAGCGACGGCGAGAAGAGAAGATCGAACCTGATGGTGTTGTCGGTCCTCATGCGGATCCAGTGAGGAATGGGCCTGTTCTGCCTCATCTTCTTCGCCAACTTCTTCTTGATCCTGAACGTCTTGTGCGACGGCTACAGACCCAAAAACACACGAAAGAACAGACCACAAGTTAACCCCGACAGATGATACATCCGCGTACCAACGTTTCCACAGAAATCCCAGATCACAAAAACCATAATTTTCAGCTATCCCATGTATGCACGCGCGGAGAGAGGGAGAACGACTGTTACCATCTTCGCTGACGGCGAGCGGACACAGGGGCACCCGAGCTGAGAGGGAGTTCAGGAGATGCCGAGCGACAAGAAACCCTAGCTTCCCTTCATCTTTGGTTTTATAGTGAGGGTCGAGTCCAGTTTCATGGGCTGGGCCAGGTAGACTGCGAGTGGCTTCCATCAGCCCAGCATGGCATTTACTGGGCTTTTGAATAGGCAGTCTTCTCATTGTAGAAGTTTAACTCAATCCTCCTTGTTCATTTCTTTCAGCCCAGCAAATAAAAATTGTAACCACAAAAAAAAAAAAACAAAAAGAGTCGAAAAACTTCAAAAGGGCAATTTGATTAAGTTGAAGGACTGACATGCTTTGGCTTATTTTGCATTGAGATCTCAACGGAAAATCTATCTCCCATATGTTTTTTTCTAGGATGATTGATGCCTATGATTCGATGAAAGATATTTTGAACGAGTTTTTCATTAGTCCAATTTTTTGTTTCAAAAGCAAGTCATGCTTGATAATGTTTGGTAATTTCTGTGTTAATGAGTAAAACATAGGTAAAAGTATTGAACGCCAGTTTAGAGACGATGGCTATATTTCGTTTTTGATAATGAAAAGAAGAAATTGAGAGAGTATTCGCTTGCTATACTGCCCTAGAGTTCCTCAAAAGCTTTCTCTCGAAACAGGAAGGAAAATATGTTACTTACAATTCTCACAAAAAAGAAAACGAAAAAGAATTTCTTTAAGTGGAATAGTCTAAAAGGTCTTTTAAGGGCTCGAAGCCCCGCTCCCTAAACAGGCTTAGCCCGTGTCGAAACTGCAATATCACTATTATCGATAACTGAAAGCTCCTCATTTTCAATTTAATGATCACTAGCATATTCCTATTTTTATAGATAACATATAAAAAATTTCTAAGTAAATGCCCACATTGAAGAAATCAAATTACCGCTCTTGCGCATTTGTCCCGGCATTTGCATTGAGTTCGGGTGATTTAGTTTTTGGTTGGTTTTGAAAATTTAGGATGGGGGATGTGTATATTTCGAAAGGATACGACATTCTCGTAAATAGAAATACAATGATAATTTGATGTGAAGGTACTAAGTGGTAGCCAAAAATGAAACTCGTGTGTTTAATACTTTCAAAAAATCAATGTACGTAAATGGTCATTAATAAAATGTGACGTGCATTTTTGGAATTTAACTGTAGAAGTTATTGAATTTCCAATGGCTAAAATTGAATGAAAAGGATCTTGTTCTCAAGTGCTATTAAGACACTCCTTAAACTAACTGAGAATAGCAAAACCATCTGTCAACACTTAAATCTTAACAACTCATTTAGTCACTCATTACATAAAAATTTGGGAGTAGACCCTAGTCCTTCAACAAAAATGTTATTAATTTGTATTTACATATTAGTATCATTGTAATAGTAATAAGCTCACATAAATTACATTTTAATTGGACTGGAGTTAAATGAATTTAGACAGGGAGGCTCTGTGCTATTTTTGGACAAATCCACGGGAATGAGAAATTCGGGCAAACCCATTATTCTCTCTTCATGGCCGAAAATTGTGTGAGAGGCACGCGTTGGAGTGCTTGATTTGGATCTTTAAGCATATTTCGGGTGTTCCTTATTCTTGTAATTCTACATAAACTCATTAAGAGTTGTTCACAAAGACGGTTGACAGTTGAGATCAGAGAATAAAAATGTACGCATAGAGAAAACGTGCCCAAGAGCTCTCTCCTCGAGCGTTGCCGCCCCAGCCTCACCACCGTGCATTGCTGCTTCCGCCCGTTGCTGCATTTGCCAGCTTTCCAACCACTCCGGCGATGTGCAGTCCTTACCGAGCCGCCGTGCCTCAACTTTCCTTATGTTTTTTCCGGTGTCCCTGCAGTTCCGGTGAGCAGCTTTCTAACATCTAGCAATGTCGCCTGCTTGGAGTTCTCGTTACTGCTAGGTCCTGCCTCTGTTCGTCGATCCTGGCGAAACTTCAATCTCTGGCCAACGCACCAGCAATCCTCCTCGGCATCGTCCCAGCTGCTTCAACGACATTCAATCTTCTGCATACCACAGCTCCCACCGTGACTTGAACACTTGCCGTGCCGAGAACCTCCTTTGCCACCATCCCTTGCCTTTTGCTTTGGGTGAACCCTTTTTCACCTCTCGCCGTGCTTCACCGTGAACCCCGACACCCGTCATCGTTGGATCAAAGTCCAATTCAGGTAACTTACTAATTTATTTGTTGAAATTGAATATTTGATTGCCTAATTTGGATTATCTGATCCTAATTTGATTTGGCGTGAAGTTTAGGTATGGGAAATTTATAATTTATTGTGAGAATAATAGTCTGTTTTGAACAAAAAAATTAACAAATAACTAAAATTCATTTGGAGCTTACAACATACATGCTGTTATTAGGTATTTCTCAAATAGAAGATTTTCTAGTTTGATATAATGCATATATATATGCTAGATAATTAAGGATTTGATCTTTGAGATTAAAGGTTAAATTCCTTAGTTATTTGTTCAATCTGAATATTTGATTACCTAATTTGGATTATTAGATTTTGCTGACACCTAAATGTTGGCTATTCATTTAGGGTTTAATTGCATAAAAGAATTAGAGATTAATTTTTTAAACTCTTGATTAGATTGAATATTTTAGGAGCATCTGCATTAATAGAATTAATTAAAAAATATTATTTATTGTTATCGTTTATTAAAAAAAGACTCCCTTTCTCTTTTCTCCCGAGGCCTGGCCTCCTTTGCCCCTTCCCCCATCTCCTTTCCCCTTTGGCCCGGCTTGCGCGCAGGTCTTCTCCTGCGAAGTACAAGCAGAGAAGCAGGGACGGAGGCAGGGCATTGCGCGGCATGATCCTAAAAGGCCAGCAGGGCAGCTGGCGACGGCCCCTGCCTACTGGCCGGGCTTAAAGGAAGAAGAAGAAGAAAAGAAAAATAAGAAAAAAAGAGAAAAATGATAAAATTGTTTACTAATTAAAAAAATTCTAAGTCACAAAAGAATTTGAGGATCGTACCAAAGACATTTATATTCCAGGAATATAAATTTTGGACAGTTATCAAACGCCTTCAAATACTCAAAAACTTGTCCAAAGAACAAAATTAGAAAAAAATCATTTTTCAGTAGAAATTGTTTTCGAGAACAAAATGGTTAATAAATACACCCTTAGTATTCTACTTTCAACTCAAATTGAATATGGAGTTGATCCATATAATTGCCCATTGTTTTTAGTTGAAAAGCTGCTTATTCTTCAAATGTTATAATTTAGGAGAAAAATTACTAAATATGGATCCCACATTGGGTTGGGTATGACTCGTCGAATTTACATTTTATATTCATGGGTTAAAACGGGTTAAGTGGGTCAATTTAAATCGGATCAATTTCAATTTGACCCACTCATTTGACAAGTTTAGTCACAACATCATATAGCTCATTTATAAAAAAAGTACGTGTCCCAAGATTTCGAACTAAATTATGAGCCTTAGTATAGTCGAAAGGTCATCGTTTAGTATCTTCCTATTAAAAGAAATGAGCAACATGAGCAAATGTAGGCAACTGGATGACACTGATAGATGCTTCTCTCCTCATGTACCTGCGAATTTGAGTTTTCGTTAAATCGTTGAAGGAACTTGCTTCCAGCCATGTCTATTACAGTAAGTCAATTACTAAAAGTGACGAAATCAGGAGCTCCTTTTGTCTGAGTGCTTACGATCCTCGCAGACCGAGATCTTGATTCATCGATCAGGACATTATCACCTAATTGATTTCCACAAGATTGGGGGAACACGACAGACAGAAAACTATCACCACAACCTAGAACATACTACAAAGGGAGGAACCAGTGGATCTTGACACATCTTTCTCTAGTGTCCCTTGAAATCCCCTGTAATGCTACATCCGACATCATTCTCATAGTCTATGTCACATCCTAGATTAATTCACCCAAGTATTTTCCGTCGCTTTGGCTCGTCTTCTACCCAACCTTACATTACAAATAAGTACTCTTGCCTTGCATTCCAGGCTAAAGGTGTGTAATTTGGTTCAGTCTGTAAGAATTATTGTGGCCCATATTATGTGATTTATTATATGGTTTACTAATTATTAAAATGCTATAAATAATTATTGGTTACGAGAAGGTACGACTCTAATAAAATGAAAGGGTATATTGCTTTGATGGAAGGCACCTTTTCAATGAACGTATAAATAGAGTTCGGTCCTCTCTCCACCAAAAAAAAAATGAACAACAATAACATAAAGAATTTGGTATTCTCTCCTCCATCAATTGAATACATTAAGGTTTAGTGGGTTAAGGGAGAGAAATCGGATTTCTTCTTTTGGTTCGAGATCATCGAGTTTTTCTACAACGATCATCATCAAGTGTAACGCTATGGATAAATGTATGTCTTCATCTATTTGTGAAAATCATGAAAATCAAAAGATCATTGTTTATGTTGAATTTAAAAGATCAAGTATTATATGAATTATCTAACAGTTGGTATCAGAGCATTTGGTTTATGATCTCATAATTTTTCCGTTTAAAGAAATATTATGATTTATGTTTGATGATTCGTTGAACGATCCTGTTCGTATTATTTATTGTTGTTAAAATGTTTTCAGATGATTATGGATAAAGAAAATCCGAACTTTATCCGAATGATGGAACGTTCTTCATGGACGAAAATGGCGAAGAAAAGTTACTGTGCGCGAGTGGAAAAGGATGAAAATGGAAAAATTCGGAATTTTGAGGGCAAGTAAGAAACTCGCCGATTCCGGGGAAAAGTCCGGCGATCCACCGCTTGATTTTGGACCCATACGGTCGCACTGCCATGAGAAACATTAGGCATGAGTTTTTCCGGTATATCGGTGTTCGCCGGAGGCGAATCGGGCGGCGGAAGTCGCCGTGGTTAGGGTTTGCGTTTTGGGGAAACTTTGGTTTGATTTGGGGCCAATTTCTGCGTCATTTTCGCTGAAACTTAAAGCCATGTGGTCGTGCCGGCATGCTCTTCAAAACCCATTATTTATATGTGTCTGGGATGGGCTGCCGGAGAAGGAAACGCCGGCGAAAACCGCGGCGGAACGGCGAAGAGACGCGTTCGGTCGCGCGAGGAAGAAGGCGCGTGGGCTCCACGCGCGCGCTGTAGTTGCAGGCGCGTGGAACCCACGCGCCACGCACCGTCATGCGCGCGCACGCGCCCGTGGCGGATGAAGGCGCGTGCTTGGCACGCGCCTGACGTCCCCGCGCGCCCTTTTTACGTTTTTGCCCCTATGTCATTTTTAAAATTCCCAGTTTGTCCTTCTCGCAATTTATTTACTGTTCTGCCCCTGTTTAATTTATAATTACGATTATGCCATTATTGATTGTTTACCATTTTGCCCCTGGATTATAAATTTATGATTCTGCCATAATGGAATTATGTTTTTACGATTTTGCCCTTATGCTTTGATTAAGTTTTTGTCCTTGTGTGCAAATTTGGTAAATATTTGTATTTTACAATATTAAAAAATTCATATTATGAATGGTTTGTTAGTCACCAAAGTGGCTAAACCTTGAAGTCTTTTGAATTTTTTTGATATTGTAAATTATTTTATTCAATTACCCATGATTAATTGATGCTATATATGAAATTGATATGTTTTATATCATTATTGGAGTTATGGGTATATTGAAGTTCATTTATTATAAGAACTTAGGGATTAACCCAAAGGTCAATTATTTTCTTATAATTCATGAACATGATGGTTGATAATTAATATGACTTGTTAAATTTGTTTGTATATCCAAAGATAGCAAATAAATTTTAATAAGATATATTTACAATTATCAAATAAAAGTTATTAGCATCATTATGGTATATATATATTTGTATATCATAGGATCACCCAAAGGAGAACTATGATGTACATGTGTCGTTTAGTTTGAATCTGATTAGGTAATATTCTCAAAGCATTAATGTATGAGTATTTTCTTGCACATTTGCAGTATCTGTACCTGTTTCACTCCATTCGCACGCCTCATCTGTTCCCTTATTCAATGGGATAAATTTTCTTGATTGGAGTGAATAAGTCCAGTTTCACTTAGGTGTCCTGGATCTTGATTTAGCGCTTCAAGCTGAGAAACTAGCTGCTATTACTGATGAAAGTAGCGATGATGAAAAGTCTTTCCATAAAGCTTGGGAAAGATCGAACAGACTGAGCTTAATGTTCATGCAAATGACAGTTGCAAACAACTTAAAGACTTCTCTTCCCAAGACTAACAATGCTAAGGAATTTATGAAATTTGTGGAAGAGCGTTCTCAAACTGCTGATAAGTCACTTGCTGGTACATTGATGAACACACTAACCACCATGAAATATGATGGTTCGCGTACCATGCATGAGCATATACTTGAGATGACGAATTTAGCAGCAAAGTTAAGGACTTTGGGAATGAACGTGGATGAGTACTTTTTAGTACAATTTATACTTAATTCCTTGCCTCATGAGCAATATGGGCCATTTCAAATGAATTACAACACTATAAAGGATAAGTGGAATGTAAATGAATTAGCCAGTATGCTAGTTCAAGAGGAAACAAGGATAAAGAATCAAAAGGCTCATTCTGTTCATCTCTCAAGTCATCAAGAAGTTCGAAAGAATTTCAAGAGGAAATGTGGAAGGAGCAAGAAGAAAGGACTACACGTCCTGAATGACTCTTCAAAGGCTTCTCAAATCCACAAGAAGGAACACAATCTTATTAAGTGTCATTTTTGCAACAAAATTGGACACTTGAAGAAAGATTGTCTGAAATGTAAGGCTTGGTTCGAAAAGAAAGGTAAGTCTTATGCTTTAGTATGTTTTGAATCAAACTTTACTGAAGTTCCTCATAATACTTGGTGGATTGATTTTGGTGCCACCACTCATGTGTTAAATACGATGCAGGGATTTCTTACGATCCAAACTATAAAGCCAAATGAAAGTTATGTGATTACGGGGAACAGAAACAAAGCTTTAGTTGAAGGCATTGGCACTTATCGTTTGATCTTAGATACTGGACATTATTTGGATTTGTTTCGAACCCTTTATGTACCTACATTTTCTCGCAATTTAGTTTCTTTGCCAAGACTTGATGTGGCGGGTTTTTATAATAAGTTTGGATCTGAATCTTTCAGTCTATTTAAGAGTGATACTCTTATTGGAACTGGAACTTTATGTGATGGTCTCTACAAATTTAGACTTGATAATACTTTTGTTGAGACATTAATGACCTTGCATCATAATGTTGGCACTAAACGAAGTTTGGTGAATGAGAATTCTGCTTACTTGTGGCATAAACGTTTGGGTCATATATCCAAGGAAAGAATGCAAAGATTAGTAAAGAATGAAATTCTTCCAAATTTGGATTTTACTGACCTTGGAGTGTGTATTGATTGTATTAAAAGTAAATAAACAAAACACACTAAGAAATGTGCTACAAGAAGCACAGAGCTTCTTGAAATTATACATACTGACATATGTGGTCCTTTCGATGTTCCATCTTTTGGCAAGGAAAGCTATTTCATTACCTTTATTGATGATTTTTCACGTTATGGTTACATTTATCTATTGCATGATAAGTCTCAATCAGTGAATGCACTTGAAGTGTATATTAAAGAGGTTGAGAGGCAATTAGATAGAAATATGAAAATAGTAAGATCGGATAGAGGAGGTGAATATTATGGAAAGTATGATGAATCGGGACAATGTCCAGGTCTATTTGCTAAATTCCTTGAAAGACATGGCATTTGTGCTCAATACACAATACCAGGTGCACCACAACAAAATGGTGTAGCAGAAAGGCGTAATCGTACTTTAATGGAAATGGTTAGGAGTATGATGAGTCATTCATCTTTACCCTTATCTTTGTGGATGTATACTTTAAAGACTTCTATGTATTTATTAAATAGGGTTCCTAGTAAGGCAGTTCCAAAGACTCCCTTTGAAATGTGGACGGGAAGGAAACCTAGTTTACGACACCTGCATGTTTGGGGTTGTCAAGCAGAAGTAAGAATTTACAATCCACATGAAAGGAAATTGGATTCAAGAACGACTAGTGGTTATTTCATTGGTTATGCAGAGAAATCCAAAGGGTATAAATTTTATTGTCTTAATCATAGTACAAGAATTGTTGAATCTGGAAATGCTAGGTTCATTGAGAATGGTGACATCAGTAGGAGTGAAAGAATGCGTGATGCTTGCATTCAAGAAGTAAGGGTAGAAGTTCCTATACCCAAAGCTTCTAAAGTTGTTGTTTATGATATTATAGTACAATCTAACAATAATCAAGAACAACAAATTAATGAACAAACACTCCATAATGGAAATGTCAACATTGAACCTCCAATAGCTGAGTCACAAGAAATAGCATTAAGAAGATCTCAAAGAGAAAGGAGATCCGCTATTTCTGATGACTATATGGTTTATCTACAAGAGTCAGAAATTGACTTAGGAATTGGAAATGATCCAGATTCATTTTCCCAAGCCATGGAATGTGAGAATTCTAATGAATGGTTTAATGCCATGGAAGAAGAGTTAAAATCCATGCATCAAAATCAAGTTTGGGATATTGTTGAATTGCCTAAAGGATGTAAAAAGGTCGGGTGTAAATGGGTCTTTAAGACCAAGCGAGACTCAAAAGGCAATATTGAACGACATAAAGCCAGACTTGTTGTAAAGGGTTTTACGCAAAAAGAAAGCATTGACTATAAAGAGACATTTTCACCAGTCTCTAAGAAGGACTCACTTAGAATCATTATGGCTTTGGTGGCTCATTATGACTTGGAGTTACACCAAATGGATGTAAAAACCGCCTTTCTTAATGGGAATTTAGAAGAAGAGGTTTATATGGATCAACCCGAAAGCTTTTCAGTTAAAGGAAAGGAACACATGGTATGTAAATTAAAGAAGTCAATATATGGACTTAAACAAGCTTCCCGACAATGGTATCTTAAGTTTAATGATACCATAACTTCATTTGGATTTAAGGAAAACACCGTTGATCGGTGTATATATATGAAGATTAGTGGGAGCAAGTTTATTTTTCTAGTTCTCGTATGTTGATGATATTTTGCTTCTTTTGCTAATGATCTTGGTTTGTTACATGAAACCAAGAAGTTTCTCTCTAAGAATTTTGAAATGAAGGATATGGGAGAGGCAACATATGTGATAGGAATAGAAATATTCCGTGATAGATCACAATGATTATTAGGATTGTCTCAGAAAGCCTACATTGAGAAAATTTTAGAAAGATATAATATGAGTAAATGTTCAGCAGGAATAGTTCCAATTCAGAAAGGAGATAAATTTAGCCTTATGCAATGTCCGAAAAGTGAATTGGAACGAGAACAAATGAAAAAAATATTCCTTATGCATCTGTTGTGGGGAGCTTAATGTATGCACAAACTTGCACCAGACCAGACATCAGTTTTGCTGTCGGAATGCTGGGCAGGTATCAAAGTAATCCTGGAATGGATCATTGGAAAGCTACAAAGAAAGTTCTTAGATACTTGCAAGGAACGAAGAATCATATGCTCACTTATAAAAGATCCAATCATCTCGAGGTGATTGGATATTCGATTCGACTTAGCCGGATGTGTCGATACAAGAAAATCAACGTTTGGTTACTTGTTTCTTAATTTGGAAGGGCAATTTCATGGAAAAGTGCGAAGCAGTCAGTTATTGCTGCATCCACTATGGAAGCTGACTTTGTGGCATGCTTTGAGGCCACAATTCATGGATTATGGCTGCGGAATTTTATTTCAGGGCTTGTGGTTGTCGACAGTATTGCTAAGCCGCTGAAAATTTATTGTGATAACTCTGCAGCAGTTTTCTTCTCTAAGAATGACAAGTATTTTAAGGGTGCTAAATATATGGAGATCAAATACTTGTCTGTCAAAGAAGAAGTTCAGAAACAAAGAGTGTCAATTGAGCACATTAGCACCAATCTTATGATAGCAGATCCCTTAACAGAAGGACTGCCGCCCAAAACATTTAATGAGCATGTTGAAAGGATGGGCATTATTGGACGTCATTAATGTTTGTATTATGATTGTATTGAGTTTATATATTTGACACTTTGAGCTCACTTACATGTTTCTGATATTTCCTGTTTTCTATTTAGTATACATTATGGAAATAGATGAATGTTAAACAGGATAGTTTCTAAAGAAACATTATGGTTGGACTATTACTGTACTTCTCATTTATGGATCATGTTAAGTAAAGTGCTATAGTTGTAGTGCATAGAAGGGACTATGTCGATTAATGACATACAACTGCTATGACTCGCATTAGTTTTCTTTACTTAATTGTGATTATTATGTGATTACCAATTTAATGAATTTTTATAGCATAATCTTATTGTGCACATTACAGTCTTTATTAAACCATGAAAGGAACATCATATAGGCCAAGTGGGAGAATGTAAGAATTATTGTGGCCCATATTATGTGATTTATTATATGGTTTACTAATTATTAAAATGCTATAAATAATTATTGGTTACGAGAATGTACGACTCTAATAAAATGAAAGGGTATATTGCTTTGATGGAATGCACCTTTTCAATGAACATATAAATAGAGTCCGGTCCTCTCTCCACCCAAAAAAAATGAACAACAATAACAGAAAGAATTTGGTATTCTCTCCTCCATCAATTGAATACATTAAGGTTTAGTGGGTTAAGGGAGAGAAATCGGATTTCTTCTTTTGGTTCGAGATCATCGGGTTTTTCTACAACGATCATCATCAAGTGTAACGCTATTGATAAAGGTATGTCTTCATCTATTTGTGAAAATCATGAAGATCAAAAGATCATTGTTTATGTTGAATTTCCGCATCAAGTATTATATGAATTATCTAACACAGTCATGTCCTTTCGCCATCTTAAAACTCTGTTAGGAGCCAGTCCTCTATGTGATAATTATTCTTGACTAGTCAGAGTAGGTCGTTACAGTTTGTGCTAGGTGAGAAAAAGCTTAGTCACAATTAGAGGTGCTATTTATGGACCCATTTCTAGTTAAATGGGTTATTAATGAGTCAAGCCTCATTTCCAAAATATCCATAATGGATTTTAAAAATAAATAGGCTGAGATTTATGGGTCTTAAATGGGTCTGAGAGCAGACCCATTTAAGACCCATTTAGCAACTCATTAAAAATGAACCCATTTGACTCTCTCTTTTCTATTTAACTTTACAAAAATATTTTTTTTATAAAGACTGAAATTATAATTATTTTTTTCTTTTAATTTTCTTTTCTTTTTTTTCCTTTTTTTTTTCTTTATTCTTCCTTCGGTCGCTGGCACGGCGATCGGCCAGGCGAGCCTCGCCGATTTCCAGCGAGAGGCGAGCTCGAGCTCATCTGATCTGGCGAGGCGGAGGCCTCGCCGACAACCGACGAGGCTCGAGCCTCGCTGATCTGGTGAGACTCGAGCTCACTAGCGTCGGGCGAGCTCAAGCTCGTCGGATCTAGCGAGCTCGAGCCTCGCCTGTGGCCAGCCGCCGGTCGTCGTCATGGCCGGCGGCCAGCCAAAGAAGAAGAAGAACAAAAAGAAAAAATTATATTTAAAAATAAAAAAATAATTGAAAAAATAATTCTAAAAAAATAAAAAATAATTAAAATTAGATTTTTAAAAATAATTATTTTAAAAATTATAAAAATTGTCCATTAAATTTGTGTTGTATAAAACTATTTTAGTAATACCATTTTTCTTAAACATATATATAAGAAATAAGCTTTTTTAAGTTTAGTTAAATGGATTGAGTATGGGTCGAAAAATTTATATTAGGCATAAATGGGTTATAAATGGGTTAATGGGTCAATTTGGATCGGATCATTAATGATCTTATCCAAATCTGACACGACCCACTGATTTAACACCTCTAGTCACTGTTGACACTTAGTTTAGGATCGAGCTTATCCTTTAGAAAATAAAAGATAATCTTCGATTATAGAGGGAACTTTTGAAATTTTTTTTTTTTGAATTCAAAAGAATTCAACAGCCAAATGTTTTGGAGCCACTTTGCTATTGAAAAGTTGAGTAAAAATTTCTACCGACAGAAACAAATTCGACTATTTTCTCTATAAAAAGGAGGCGAGGTTTCGGAATAATGGGGGGCTTCTCTTGGTCAAACAAAAAGGAAATCAAAAAGTTAAAAAGTGAAAGAGAGAGAGACCGGTGAAGAAAAGCTTCCAAGAAAAAAGAAAAGTCAAAAAGGAGAAGGAAAGGGGAAGGGAAAATGTCACAAATGGTCCCTATACTATTACTTAATGTGTAATTTGGTCCCTGAACTTTCGATTGGCTCAATTTGGTCCCTGAACTATTGATAAATGTTCGATTTGGTCCCTCAACTTTCGATCAGCTCAATTTGATCCCTGAACTATTGATAAGTATCCGATTTGGTCCCTGAACTTTCGATCGGCTCAATTTGGTTCCTGAACTATTGATAAATGTCCAATTTAGTCATTCGTTACTATTTTTCTTTTTCTTTTTTTTTTTGTTTCTTCTCTCTTCCCTCTGCCGGCTTGCCTCGCCGAACGCTGGCTTCCCTCCGCCGGAGCCGACGGAGGGAAGAGAGAAGAAGCAAAAAAAAAAAAGAAAAAAAAAGAAAAAAGAAAAAGAAAAACAGTAACGAAGAACTAAATCGGACATTTATCAATAGTTCAGGGACCAAATTGAGCCTTTTATCAATAGTTCAGGGACCAAATTGGGCCGATCGAAAGTTCAGGGACTAAATCGGACATTTATCAATAGTTTAGGGACCAAATTGAGTCGATCGAAAGTTCAGGGACCAAATTGCACATTAAGTAATAGTATATGGACCATTTGTGACATTTTCCCAAAGGGGAAAAGCGAGAGAAGTAAAAGTGGTAAAGGTGATTGGACACTTACTGTTCATCATCCTCTACCTTCGCCGGTTCTGTCTCTGCCCTTTCCCTACCGGCTTCGATCTGCTCCATCTCGCTGCGACGGCCGGCTCCGCTGCTGCTTCCACGCCCGAGGCCACCACTCATTCTGCCCATACACCGGAGCTCTGCCTAAGCATCCCCTGCCATCACCGCTCGTCACCCCGACGATCGCGCCTCTGCAACTCGCAGCCCAGCCAATTTCGAGCTGGCCCGCCGTGCCCCCTCTGTTGCTGCGCTTTTGATCACCCGAGTACCGGATCCCGTGACGCTCGCATCTCCGATCTCCTTCGCCGACGCTCCCCGTAGTAGCTCAATCCAGCACCGTCGCGCTCGATCTCACCCGCGAGCCCACCGCCTCTGCTCGAGCCTCCACCCGCGACGCTCCTGTCCCGACACCAATAGATCCCGAGCCAGTCGACACGCCTCCGCCCGAGCCAGATCCGCGAAGTCGTCGCTGTCCCATCTCGCCGGTCACTGCTGATCCACTCGAGCGACGCCTCTGCTCTGTTCGCGATCTGCCCAGCCCCTCGCCGACGCTTGCTGAAGCCGCGCCGATCTCTGCCGTCGCAGCAATCAGACACCCACACCGGCAATACAGAACGCCAGGCACCCCGACGACCACGTCTCTGCAACCGACGTCGCCACGTTCGCCGTTGCGATGTCGCTCGCTCCGCATCTCTTTGCCTGCACTAGCGACGCCGAACGCTCCTAAACTCCGACGGCCGCACCTCTATCACCCCGAGTCCTCCGCCTGAGTGAGCTGCTGCACGCCTGAGCGACCTCCTTGCCGCTGGGATTTTCTCTTCTGCTCAAGACCGAGCGAAGCCTCCTCTGTTTTGCTGCAAGTGTGGTTACTGCTGGACCTCGCCAGAGCTCCGACAGATAGCCCCTGCTCCGGCCACCACGACCCATCACCGAACCACCTTCGCAGCTCAGCCACCACTGTTTCCTCGCCATTTCTTCAAGTCCACCGTGAGTTAGACTAGGTAAATTTTTAGATATTTGGTTTCATAGTTTTTTTTATTTATTATTTTCATTCTAACTTGATTTGTTTTGATTTATTATCCAATTAGAAAATTTGTCATATTAAGTCATGATAATCAAAAATATTGAGCCGCGATACGTCGGGTTAGATTTTTGATTATTTCGACTTTTTTATGACAAATTCATGAATTGCTTTGCATCATTGAAATAATATGCCATTGATTCACATGGATGGATTTTTTTATTTTATTTTATTTTGGCGTGTTATTGTTATTTGCTCATCATATATCATGCATCATATTAGGTATTTAGGTCTATACACATTTCACATTTTGAAGCAACGCATTTTAGTTTTTTTAAGATTCATGTAGAATTAGGATGAATTTCCTTTAATAAAACCAAAACAAAAAAGAACAAAAAAGAATGTTATTTAGGTTATATAGATTTCATAATGTGCACATTACATGTTGAGTTTTAATTAGTGGGCTATAGGTTAATGTTTTAACATTCTCATCATGTAGTATTTTTTAAAAAAATATAAAAAAATGAAAAAATGCCAAAAAATTAGCATTGCATCATTATGTTACTTACTTTTTTTAATAAAAATTATTAGGTCATTTCAAAAAAATAAAAAAAGAAAACACAAAAGTCATTTACTTGGTTAATTAATAGGTTAGTTCATAATTAATCACATTTCATATCATCATTGTTTAATATAGGGTGCATATGTATAAAGGATAATTTATCGGGTTGCATTATTTTAAAATGAACAATCATAAATGGAACATGCATATAGAATTACCACGCCATCCATCCCATGTCATGTAACACATGCATATTTAGGATTATATAAATTAGATTGCATATATATTGTAATGATTCAAATTATGTCATATGAACATGCATCTCACATATCATTAAAATAAAACTCATGCATACTAAATTTAAATTAAGATTGCATATAATTAACATTTTTAAAAGAAAAAGAAAAATTAGGTGTCATGTCATTTAGAAACCATGTTAAGGGCATGCATTTTTATTAGCATTTTTTTATTGAATGTTATTTTATTGATTGTGCATCCGCATGACCACCATTTGCATGTTAGTAGCTTAAGTTAAAATTAATCAACATTGCCTGCAAAATATTTTTGAAATTAAAATAAAAAGGTACCGAAAGGGCGTTAGACTAATCTAGCGTAACCATATCCCCGGACCTATTGAATCTCTGGTTCGCAAAAGTAAAGTAGTCTCCCATACTTTACTTGAGTTTCTAATCAACCATAATTGGTTAGTGGCGGCTCCAATTTGAAATATAATTGCGTGTTTTAAATTAGTTAATTTCTTAATATTAAGTGATGCACCCAAAATTTAGGTCGCAACAGTCACAATCAACCAGGGGGTGATGTATCGAAGTCGTTATATCGTCCCCACGTTGGTGTTCGTACACGACCCCGCCCGAGAGCAACCCCAGCCCATGCGTTGACCGAATCCCCTGGAAGAAAAAGAACACGTTCCGAATCATGAAAGAATCCTTTGTTTAGGATTCCTTAGCTGGGTCTTGCATCTGGAGAATCCTTTGTTTAGGATTCCATACCTGGGAATTGCATCAGGCTACAGCTAAAACAAGACTCCTTCAACGGAATGCTTGATGGTATCCCGTTAAGCAGGGCCATCCAAGAATCTCTCCCCCTCTTTCCAATCTTCGGGGGCCCTGCATTTTAGGACCGAATTATCTGCTCATCACGAAATGGAGGGTTGTTGGGTCCTCCTTCTTTATGATGCTATAAATAACAGTAGTAGATTCAGAGAGCCTGGCGGGGAGATTCCAGGCTTTGATTGTTCCGGTGTTTCGGTTCTTGATTTTGGCCTGTTGGGTCTCCCCGGAAAGTGGCTTCGCAGCTTAATCTCAATTGCGTTTGGTTAGTTCCTGATCCCTCTCTCTGAAAGTCAAACTGTTACTATTTGCCGGTGTTAGCTTGGGAAGAGTTTGGAGGGCGATTGAGACAATGCCGAGTTATTTTCTTGTTTTGTCTTTGTATAGTTCTTAATGAAGAGTGAAATAAGTAATTTGGACTCTTGTCAATTCCGTGCTTCTCTTTGTCTGCTATATTCTGCTTCTGCTAATTGCACGTCTTATGTGATCTCTCGAAGAATCAATTAATATCAATTTCTTTCAGCCAGCGAAATCAACGCGTCTCACTATTTGCTGTTGCAAGCGTGTGGACTGATGATAGTTCATGTTCCGGTCTACTTTTTGCAATCCAATGACCGTGGCATGCTTCTCATAAATTGAGCACCGTAATTTCGTGACTGTCTCTCTTGACTCGTATTAACCTGTTTGCGTTTGAGAGTCCTCAATTGGAGTAGCTTTCGCAACGTCTTGGACAATCTAACTCGAATGGATTGACTTCTCTGGCCTATAAAACTAGTCCTCTAGCGAACAAACAAGAAGGAGGCCAAAAGAAGAGCCGCTAACTTCCCGTTTCACTACCTTTTCCAACAGGAGTTTCAAGGAACTCCAGTCGTAATAGTTTTTCAACGGAGGAAATCATTTCCAGGGGCAAGCGAGCACTTCAACAATGTATCTGGTGGAGAGTAAAGGGGGCGCGATTGGGTGCATGTTGCTCTCCCTCTTCTTCTTGGGGACATGGCCTGCTCTAATAAGTCTTCTCGAGAGGCGAGGCCGCCTTCCGCAGCACACTTACCTTGATTACACGATCACCAATCTCTTGGCTGCTGTGCTTATTGCTTTCACCCTAGGTGAGATCCGGGCAGGAACGCCAGAGGCACCGAATTTCTTGCAGCAACTTTCTCAGGTTAGCTTTTTGATTTCCTCTGTTATTCGAGGTTGATGGAATGTATGCTAGAAGGAAAAAGAAGAAAAGGTTTAGTGGAAGCACATAGGAGGGGAGTCGGCAGCAATTTTTGCCCAACCAAGTGAAGGACATGGGAAGTCTCATTATATAGTTTGCAATTACGATTATAAACTGGAAAAGAAAGTCTTGTACTTCGATAAATGCTGAACCAGTTAGCCTTACTTATCAATGAAATTATCAAATTTAAAGTAAGGCTTTTTGGATTAATAGAAATACTCAGTATTTGCAGTTCTTCATGCATAATTGCAAGTCTGGTTCAGATTGGGGGTACTTTTGAAAATTTACTTTTACTTTGGTTCTATCTCTCCACTTTATTGATGGAGAGGGCTTCCTTTCAATTATAAAAGTAGCATCTTAGTTTCAACACGAGGCATCCGGCTTGGACATGTCAGCTGACTTAACTCTCTGTTCATGAACAAAATTATGGAGTTGGTGTAAAGCTTTAAATTTTATTGGTATCACATACAGCTAGTGAAGCCTGTTTTAAGTGTAGATGCCCAGATAAAGCAGTCTATTTGCTGATTAGTTCAGGTATAATTTATTCTGATGTCATCCTTGAAATGGTTTTAAGACTAATCCATATGAACTTTGATAACTCAACCTCAGTTTACCTACACCAAATGTCACATGAACCTGAAGTTTTGTTATATATTGTTCATCCATACCATGGAAACATACTATAATTCTATCTCCTGACATATCAAGAGTGGAGAAGCAGTAGACACGGTCATACATGTGACGTTGCAGGATGACGTTATCTCATCTAGTTTTAATATCGGTAAATTGATTGATGCAGGATAATTGGTCATCGGTTCTATTTGCAATGGGTGGTGGCATTGTCCTTAGCCTCGGGAATCTTGCATCCCAGTATGCATTTGCTTTTGTTGGTTTGTCAGTAACAGAAGTCGTCACTGCCAGCATAACAGTCGTTATAGGTCTCTTCATCTTCCATCTCCCTTTGCTTGTATTTGTGCCAGTGATGAATTTGTAGTTATATAGAGAAATGCTTGATGTACCGACAAATTCTACAAAGATTCAATTTATTCATCAATTGATATGGCAAGAATTAATTTGGTTTGATACACTAAACTACGAGATTTTTGAGTCTTTTATATAGTTTAGACATTTTGTCTTTGAAGCATCAATCCAAAATTTACGCGTACATGATGCACAACTGCACGTCATTATCTCCAGGAATTGCGTGAATAGGAATGGCACAACTAACATAATGCTTATTTATTTTTTCCAATTCTTTGCTCAGGCACGACCGTGAATTACTTTCTGGATGACAAAATAAACAGAGCGGAGATTCTTTTCCCAGGAGTTGGTTGCTTCCTGATTGCAGTTTGTCTTGGCTCTGCTGTTCATGCGTCAAATGCTGCTGATAATAAAAGAAAGCTGAACAATCTTCCTGGCAACGGCAAAGTGGACGCCAGGTGCATCTGCTTGTTTATGAATTAAGAGCATGAGTAAACTCAAATGTGTGAAATGATAAAATTTTATTTCGTAACTGTCGGGAATTTGAAAGATTAATCACCATTTGATAGCAGGATTTTTTCACTCTAAAGTTGACTCAGTATCTACATGAAGATTTATTTAAGTATCTCTTTCAAACTACTCCATCTTTCCTACATGTTTGCTCTCCTCCGTCACTTTTTTACGTGAACGGAGGAAATAAAAGCCTATATTTGTGGAATTTATGCGAAATCCCTGGTCGGCCTACTTATGCAAGTTTTACTTGTAGAGAAAAAAGAAAAGCAAAAATGAACTTTGCAGGTGAATGGATTCCCCATTTGGAGATTATTCTTTGATGTATGTTGTTAATTTCGAAACATCTATTAATGTCAATTACTTTAATTTTTAGGACAAGTGTTATAGCCTTTTCTCTTTGAGATAATGTATGATGCTATCGTTTTACATCTTCCTCAGGGTCATAGATGCAGATAATGGCACAACTGCCAATGAAGGTAAGAGACTTTCTGGAGCGATAACTGCTTCTCTAATCCAACAAGCTAGGAAATTTGTAGTCTAATGATGTTTGCATAACAGGGCGAAAAGACGTGGAAAATGGGAACGGATTTACACGTAAGGCAAAAGTAGGGACTGCTGATTTTCTGGTCGAACTAGAGAACAGAAGATCTATCAAGGTTCGTGAAACCACTTCAACTATGCCTGTGGAACAGATTTGTTTAACATCTTTTCCACATTCCAAAGCCTTTAGCATCAAGAAATTGGAGTGTATTAGCGTTTCTCCATTTTTATAATTTAAATGCATATTTATTCTTGTAGGTGTTTGGAAGAAGTGCGTTAATCGGACTGAGCATAACTTTCTTTGCTGGACTTTGCTTCTCTCTTTTCTCACCGGCATTTAATTTGGCAACAAACGACCAGTGGCACACGCTGAAGGAAGGGGTTCCTCACTTGTCTGTATATACAGCATTCTTCTATTTCTCTGTATCGTGCTTTGTCTTGGCCGTCATTCTAAATATCAGCTTCCTTTACCGGCCGGTGCTCAATCTACCCAAATCATCATTCAAGGCTTATTTGAATGATTGGAATGGCAGAGGATGGGCTCTCTTGGCGGGGTTTTTGTGTGGTTTTGGGAATGGTCTGCAATTTATGGGTGGTCAAGCCGCAGGCTATGCGGCAGCAGATGCTGTTCAGGTTAGTTGACCAAGCTAGAGGGCACCAATGGATTGGTCCGATAAAAGAATTGACTTGACTTGAGAGTTAAAACTTTTCAGTTCATGGCGAAACTGTTAAAGAATTGAACCGAACTGAGAACCGAGTCTCCATTCAGTTTTTTATTTCAGAATCATTTCCAACTTCGTTTTTGTCTTTGTCAATAAAGCAAAAGATCATAGGACTAAAGAGCGGACTTTTCATGGTTTTTATGGCCTGAACTGACGGTAAAACCCAAATGTATTCTGTCAACTTGATCAAAAACACAATCCATAACATTCTCATGCTATGACTTTTCTTTCTTTTTCTAACTTTCAATCTGTTCCATCATGCAGGCGCTTCCACTTGTGAGCACCTTCTGGGGCGTAGTCATTTTTGGAGAATACCGCAGATCATCGAGGAAAACCTATGTTTTACTTTTCGGTATGCTGTTTATGTTCATTGTGGCTGTTGGAGTCCTAATGGCGTCATCGGGGCACCGTAAATGAGCACTGCTGCTACATTGCCCTGGTAAACAGAGTTCCGGTGGTCATATATAATGAAAAGGCTGGATGTAGCAATTGAAAGAAAGCCCAAAGCAGTTAGTACTTGGTAATCAATCACTTGTTGATTGGTCTTGGTAAGAGGCCTGGTTGATAAGAAACCGCAAGTAGATGCCAGGACAGGGGCTTGATCCACATTGAGTGCCAAGGGGAATTGAATGTCCAAAACATAAAATGAAACTTCTTCTGTGGCCGGACCTGACATGGATTTTATTTGTCATGGACCTTCAGTTCATTTCTTTTGCTTTGTAACACCTTTAGATTAGCAGTGCTTTTAATATCTTTCCCCTGGTCATATAAATTGAGTCAAATGTATTTAGATTGCTTTCAATAGTTCTATATACTGCAAGTCTACTGCTTGGTGAAAGAAGAAAAATTACCAGTGGGAATCCAGGGAGCTGAGATTTCTGTTTCCACTGTTCAGTATTTTATACTCCTTGTCTGTCTAATTAGAAATCAATTCATCCATATTTCGTGCTAGCCGTAGTCCTAGAAAGTTCATAGACCTGGTGTACTCATATGCTCTATACTTCGGACAGTTGCAAAATCATTTCGTCTAACCATGACATACCTTTTTCTTTAGGTTCAAATCCATTTCAAGCTAGATAAGCCTCAACAATTGCTGAAAGATTATATGCTGTATGAATATTTAAGTCTCAAAAACTAAATCATCATCAAGTTTGTCAAAATTCTGAAATTCCAGAAGACCAACTTGGTTTGGTCTGGGGACTAGAGGGCAAGGCCATTCCATGCAGCTCCTTCTCTTGCATATGAAACCATTATCAATTTGTTTCCTGTAAACGAGCAGTTTATTCCGAAAGTGCGGTACTTTGGTCTGAACATCCCTTGCATAATTTTACATGCATCTAACGTAGAATGCATGGAGGCTCCCTTCCACAAAAGAAAGGGGACAGGTATGGAAAAATTATCCAGAAGCAGATGCAGATGCAGATGCAGGCCTAAGGAAAAACTACATAAAAACCAGCCAACTTTGCTTTTGGTTCGTCCAGATCAAAGGGTGAAACAGGAGGGTGACACATGGTCATGAACTTTCAACTCAGCACTAAAAAAGAATGCAAAATTCCAACTCCTAATGAGTTGATGGTTGAGAATTGCATATCAGTCACTACCATAAGTTACAGCGGGGTCCTCAATACATGCTGTTATTTGCACAAGGATGACTGAACCCAAATATAGTTGACGCCTGATTGGTGGTAGATACATCAAAGCACGGAAAGTAATTTAAATCCATGCATTGGCCCCATAGTTTCTGTGGTCCCGAACAAGCATGCTGGTGCCCAATAAGCATTAAACCATTTCTCTCTTTCATTGTTTGCTCTAATGGCTGATGGATGAAAGAACCTCGCTAGTTTTTTCATCGACAGAACTGTAAATCCAGTCAGCTCTCCAGATAATTGATCGTGTTAAAAGAAGTTCTGTTTTCCATCCCAATGACTTCAACTGCGAAATGGAGGAGCAGCAGTGATGATGGCGGTTCTTGAAAGCTTCGTAGAAGACGAGCCATTCCATTCTTCTAAGATTAAAGTCCCGTCTCCGGAATTACCATCCGATGATGGGATCAGTTCCCTTGCAGTTGAATCTCCCATGAACAGACGACGGTCAACCCGAGTTCGCTTCGCCGTCGTTTGTTTTCCGCTCAGCGGGACTTGCAACGTGCGTCTGCTCTCCAGTGTCCGCTCGCTTTCAATTTCCGTAACCTCATCTACTTCAGAAAGATTCGACTTTTTCTTCTCTGTCTCTACTAATTGGAGAAATCACATTTTCCTTATCAACAATTTATATTTAGGGTTTGCATGATAACCCTTTAGTTTTTCCGTTCCTTTGATTTTTTATTTTTCGAAATAAAAAAAAAAAACATAAATTCATTTGATAACATCGGTTAATTTTTTTATTCCTCGGAATAAAAAAGTAACCAAATAATAAATTTGAAATAGAAACAAGAGGCGTAGAAAAAAAAATAATTTCTTATTTCCGAGAATAATTTTTAGAAATAAGTTTTTTATTTTCCTTTCTTTTTCCTTCTTCCTCCTCTTCTAATTGGACGGTGGAGACTTGTCGTTGTCGCCCGCTGCCGCCAACCAGTTATTAGTTCGCAACCAGAGAGTTCATTTAATAAAAAAGTACATATCCCAAGAAATCACCTCTTCTCAAATACAAAAAAGAAAAGAAAAAGAAATGTGTAAATTCCAGGCTAAATTATGAGCCTTAGCATAGTTGAAAGGTCATTGTTTAGTATCTTCCTATTTAAAGAAATAAGCAACATGAGCAAAAATAGTTGATTGGATGACCTTGGTAGATGCTTCTCTCCTTCTGATGTGCCTGTGGATTGAGTTTTCGTGGGATCGTTAAAGCAACTTGCTTCTAGCCATGTCTATTACAATTGGTCAATTACTAGAAACGACAAAATTGGGAGCTCCTTTTGTCTAAGTGCTTATGATCCTCGCAAAGCGAGATCTTGATTCAGCGATCAGAACATTATGACCTAATTGATTTCCACAAGATTGGGAACCCTACAGACAAAAAGCTTTCACCACGTCTTAGAACAGACCGTAGAGGATGAACATGTGAATCTCGATACATCTTTCACTAGTGTCTCATAAATTCCCTGTAATACTGCATCCGACATTAATTCTATAGTTTGTGTTACATCATAAATTAACTCACTCGAGTATTATTCATCGCTTTGGCTCATCTCCTACCTAACTTTATGTTATAGATAAGTACCTTTGTTAGGAGGTTGTTCATCCCGGTAATGTTCCAAGTCGAAGATATGTGACTTGATTCGTTCCTGTCCTTTTGTGATCTTAAAAGTCTATCAGGAGCCAGTTCTCGCCCAAACGATTACTTTCGGTTGGTCAGATCAGATCGTTATGGTTTGTCGCGGGTGAGAACAAGCTTTGTCAAAATCAACCAACGGGGCCGATGCATCGAAGTCGTTAGATCGTCCCCACTCTGGTGTCCGTACGCAACCCCACCCGAAAGCAACCCCATCCCACGCGTTGACGGAATCCCTCCATGATTAGAAATATGTATCCCTTAATTTGCGGGCGGTAAACGGCGTGGAAAGTTGGGAACCACGCAAGCGCGCCCCACAAAAAGAAAAAAAGAAAAAGAAAACACGTTTGAATCATGAAAGAATCCTTTGTTTAAGATTCCTTAGCTGGGTATTGCATAAGGCTACAGCTAAAAGAAGATTCCTTAGCTGGGTATTGCATCAGGCTACAGCTAAAAGAAGATTCCTTCAACGGAATGCTAGACTAGTATCCAGTTAAGCAGGGCCATCCAAGAATCTCTTACCCTCTTTCCAATCTTCAAGAGGAGCATTTTAGGACGGAATTATCTGATCATCACGACATGGAGGGTGTTGGGTCCTCCTCCTTTATGATGCTATAGATAACAGCAGCGGATTCCGAGAGCCCGGCGTGGAGATTCCCGGCTTTGATTGTTCCGGTGTTTCGGTTCTTGACTTTGGCTTTTGGGTCTCCCCGAAAAGTGGTTTCCCAGATTAATCTCACTTGCGTTTGGTTAGTTCCTGATCCCTCTCTCTGAAAGTCAAACTGTTACTATCTGCTGCTCCGGGTAGATGTTTGATGCCTGAACGCTTCTTCTTCGTTCTTCGTCTGCCGGTGTTAGCTGGGAAGAGTTTGGAGAGCGATTGAGATAATGCCGAGCTATTTTCTTATTTTATCTTCGTGAGGTTCTTAATGAAGAGTGAAATAAGCAATTTGGACTCCGTCAATTCCGTGCTTCTCTTGGTCTGCTATACTCTGCATCTGCTATATGCACGTTTTATGCAATCTCTTAAAGAATCAGTTAATCTCTTTCTTTTGGCCAGTAAAATCAATGCGTTTGACTTGTTGCTGTTGCATGCGTGTGGGTTGATGATACTTCCTGTTCCGTTCTATTTTTTGCAATCCAATGACTGCGGCATGCTTCTTATAAAATGAACACCGTAATTTAGCAACTGTCTCTCTTGACTCATATTAACCTGTTCGTGTTTAAGAGTCTTCAATTGTACTAGCTTTCTCAACGTCTTGGACAATCTAGCTCGAATGGTTTGACTTTTCTGGCCTATAAAACTAGTCCTCTATCGAATAAACAGGAATCCCAAAAGAAGAGGCACTAACTCCCCGTTTCGCTAGGTTTCGCTAGCTTTTCCAACAGGAGTTTCAAGGAACACCAGTCACCATAGTTTTTCCAACAGAGGAAATTATTTCCAGGGGCAAGCGAGGTCTCTAAAAATGTATCTGGTGGAGAGTAAAGGAGGCGCGATCGGGTGCATGTTGCTCTCCCTCTTCTTCTTGGGCACATGGCCTGCTCTATTAACACTTCTCGAAAGGCGAGGCCGCCTTCCACAGCACACTTACCTTGATTACACAATCACCAATCTCTTGGCAGCTGTGATTATTGCTTTCACCTTTGGCGAGATCCGTGCAGGAACTCCAGAGGCACCGAATTTCTTGCAGCAACTTTCTCAGGTAAGTTTTTTAATTTCCTCTGTTATTCAAGGTTGATGGAATGTATATTAGAAGGAAAAGAAGACAAGGTTTAGTAAAAGCACCTATAGGAAGGGAGTCGGCAGCACTTTCTACCCGACCAAGTGAAAGACATGGGAAGTCTCTTTATATAGTTTGCAGTTACAATGATAAACTGGAAAAGAAAGGGTCTTGAACTTCAATGAATACTGAACCTGCAGTTCCAATGATAAACTGGAAAAGAAAGAGTCTTGAATTTCAATGAATACTGAACCAGTTAGCCTTACTTATCAGTGAAATTATCAAATTTAAAGTAAGGCCTTTTGGATTAATGGAAATACTCAATATTTGCAGTTTGTTGTGGTTCATGCATAATTGCAAGTCAGGTTCAGATTGGTGGTACTTTTGAAAATTTACTTATACTTTGGTTCTATCTCTCCACTTTATTGACGGAGAAGACTTGCTTTCATTTGTGAAAGTAGCATCTTAGTTTGAACAAGAGGCATCCGGCTTGGACATGTCAGCTGACTTCACTTTCTGTTCATGAAGAAAAGTACTGAGTTGGGGTAAAGCTTTGGATTTTGTTTCAAACGTTTGGTATCACATACAGCTAGAGAAGCCCGGCTAAGTGTAGATGCCTAGATAAAGCAGTCTATTTACTGATTAGTTTCGGGTATGATTCGCTCGTATGTCATCATTGAAATGGTTTTAAGACTAATCCATATGAATTTTGATGGCTCATCCTCACTTTACCAACACCAAATGTCAGATGAAACCTAACTTTTGTTATATATTGTTCATCCATATCATGGATACATACTCTCTCCTGACATATCAAGAGTGGAGAAGCAGTATACACGGTCATGCATGTGAATTGCAGGATGACGTTACTTCATCTAGTTTTAATACCTGTAAGTCGATTGATGCAGGATAATTGGTCATCGGTTCTATTTGCAATGGCGGGTGGCATTGTTCTTAGCCTCGGAAATCTTTCAACCCAGTATGCATGGGCTTTCGTTGGTTTGTCGGTAGTAGAAGTTGTCACTTCCAGCATAACAGTCGTTATAGGTCTCGTCATGTTCCATCTTCCTTTACTTGTATTTGTGCCAGTGATGAATGTGTAGTCATGTAGAGAAAAGCTCAATGTACAGATGAGTTTTGCAAAGATTTGATAAATTAATTCGGTTCCATGCACTCTCAACTACGAGATTTTTGAGTCTTTCAAATAGTTTTGACATTTTGTATTTGAAGCATCATTCAAAATACATAATGTACAACTGCACATGTCAGTATGTATGTCTCTCTGTATGAACAGATTCAACTTTATCTCCAGGAATTGCGTGAATAGGAGTGGCAGAACTAACACGATGCTGATTTCTTTTATCCTATTCTTTTGCTCAGGCACGACCCTGAATTACTTTCTGGACAACAGAATAAACAGAGCGGAGATTCTTTTCCCAGGAGTTGGTTGCTTCCTGATTGCAGTTTGTCTTGGCTCTGCTGTTCACGCGTCAAATGCTGCTGATAATAGAAGAAAGCTGAACGATCTTCCTGGCAAAGTGGACACCAGGTACGTCTGCTTTTTTATGGATTAAGAGCATGAGTAAACTCAGATGTGTGAAGTGATAAATTTTATTTTGTAATTGTCTGGAGTTTGAAAGATTAACCACCATTTGATAGCGGGATTTCTTCACTCTAAAGTTGACTCAGTATCCACATGAATTATTTTAGTATATCTTTCGAACTACTCCATCTCTCCTACATGTTTGCTCTCCTCTGTCACTTTTCATGTGAATGAAGGAAATAAAAGCCTATATTTGTGGAATTTATATGAAATCCCTGGTTGGCCTACTCTTGCAACTCTTACTAGTCGAGGAAATAAGAAAGACGAAAGTGAACTTTTGCAGGTGAATGGATTTCCCATTTGGAGATTATTCTTTGATGTATGTTGTTAATTTCAAAACATCTACTAATGGCGATTACTTTAATATTTAGGACAACTGTTAGAGCCTTTTCACTTAGAGATAATGCATGATGCAATCGTTTTACATCTTCCTCAGGGCTAATAATGCAGATAATGGCACAACTGCGAATGAAGGTGAGAGATTTTCTGGAGTCATTACTGCTTCTCTAATTCAACAAGCTAGGAAATTTGTAGGCTAAATTTGATGTTCGCATAGCAGGGCCAAAAGATGTAGAAAATGGGAATGGATTCACAGATAAGGCGAAAGTAGGGACTGCTGATTTTCTGGTCGAAGTAGAGAACAGAAGATCTATCAAGGCTCGTGAAACCACTTCAACTATGTTTGTGGAACAGATTTGTTTAATATATTTTTCATCTTTCAAAACCTTTAGCATCATGACATTGGAGTTTAGTCATGTTTCTCCATCTCTATAATTGAAATGCATATTTATTCTTGTAGGTGTTTGGAAGAAGTGCTGTACTCGGACTGAGCATAACTTTCTTTGCTGGATTTTGCTTCTCTCTTTTCTCACCGGCATTTAATTTGGCAACAAATGACCAGTGGCACACGCTGAAGCAAGGGGTTCCTCACTTGTCTGTATATACAGCATTCTTCTACTTCTCTGTATCGTGCTTTGTCTTGGCCGTCATTCTAAATATCAGCTTCCTTTACCGGCCGGTGCTCAATCTACCCAAAACATCATTCAAGGCTTATTTGAACGATTGGAATGGCAGAGGATGGGCTCTGTTGGCGGGGTTTTTGTGTGGATTTGGGAATGGTCTGCAATTTATGGGTGGTCAAGCTGCAGGCTATGCGGCAGCAGATGCTGTTCAGGTTAGTTGACCAAGCTAGAGGGCACCAATGGATCAGTCCGACAAAATAATCGACTTGAGAGTTAAAACTTTTCGGTCCATAGCCAAACTGTTAAAGAAATTAACCGAACTGACAACCAAGTCTCCGTTCAATTTTTTTATTTCAGAATCATTTCCAACTACTTGTTTGTTTCTGTCTTTGTCAATATAGCACGAGATCGTAGGACTAATCATTTCCAACTGGCCAATCCATAACATTTGCATGCTATGACCTATTTTCTTTTTCTAACTTTTAATTTGTTGCGTCATGCAGGCGCTTCCACTTGTAAGCACCTTCTGGGGCGTAGTCATTTTTGGAGAATACCGCAGATCATCAAGGAGAACCTATGTTTTACTTTTCAGTATGCTGTTTATGTTCATTGCGGCTGTTGGAGTCCTAATGGCTTCATCGGGGCACCGTAAATGAGCCCCGCTGCTGCATTGCCCTAGTAAACAGAGTTTCGATGGTCATATGTAATGATAAGGCTGGATGTAGCAATTGAAAGAAAGCCAAAAGCAGTTAGTAATGAGTCAATCACTTGTTGATTGGTCTTGGTAAGAGGCCGGGTTGAAAAGAAACTGCAAGTAGATGCTAGGACAGGAGCTTGATCCATATTGAGGGCCAAGGGGAATTGAATGTCCAAAACATAAAACTAAACTTCTTCTGTGGACGGACCTGACGCTGATTTCATTCGTCGTCGACCTTCAGTTCATTTCTTTTGCTTTGTAACACCTTTAGATTAGTAGTGCTTTGAATATCTTTCTCTTGGTCATGTAAGTTGAATCAAATGTATCTAAATTGCTTTCAATAATTGTATATACTGCAAGTCTGCAACTTGGTGAAAGAAGAAAAATTGCCAGTGGTAATCCAGGGAGCTGAGATTTCCGTTTCTACTGTTTAGTATATTATACTCCTTGTCTGTCTAATTAGAAATCAATTCATCCATATTTCGTGCTAACCATAGTCCTAGAGAGCTCATAGACCTGGTGTACTCATATGCTCCAAACTTCAGACGGTCGCAAATCATTTCGTCTGACCATGACATACCTTTTTCTTAAAGTTCAAATCCATTCCAAGCTAGATAAGCCTCAACAATTGCTGAAAGACTATATGCTGTATGGATTTTTAAAAGTCTCAAAAACTAAATCATCAAGTTCGTCAAAATTCTGAAATTCCAGAAGACCAACTTGGTTTGGTCTGTTTCATGATAGGAAGTTTGTCAAATTAGCTTTTGTAATAATGGATGAAGAAGAGACATTCACAGAGAGACGTCAAGATATAATCAAACAACCAATAGCTGTCTGGGGACTAGAGGGCAAGGCCATTCCATGCAGCTCCTTCTCTTGCATATGAAACCATTAGCAATTCGTTTCCTGTAAACAAGCAGTTTATTCCGAAAGTGCAGTACTTTGGTCTGAACATCCCTTGCATAATTGGAGATGCATCTAATGTAGAATGCAAGAGGGCTCTCTTCCACACAAAAAAAGGGACAGGTATGAAAAAATTATCCAGAAGCGGATGTTGGCCCCATAGTTTCTGTGGTCCCGAACAAGCATGCTGGTGCCCAATAAGCATTAAACCCCTTTCTCCCTTTCATCGTTTGCTCCAAAAGCTGATGGATGAAAGAACCTAGCTAGTTTTTTTATCGACAGAACTGTAAATCCAGTCAGCCCTCCAAATAATTGATGGCGTTAAAAGGCGTTCTGTTTTCCATCCCGATGACTTCAACTGCAAAATGAATTAAGGGAAGGTGAGAAAAAAGTATTATTCTTCATACGATATATAATCCCACGCAACATTATGGTCTGTGCATAGCCAATTGCTCTTGGTCAGTAAAGGGCTAAGAATGCTTCATTCTATCCATTCAGCACGAACTATTTGCATTTGCCAACTTCTCTCTGTAAGGTGAAAAATCGTTTACACCTTAGACGTGCAGGGCAATGGGTTAGACTCGGTCGGCTGTCGCATAACCCAACAGTTTCTCTCTAAGTTCGGCATTGAATCTTATGCAACAATCATAAGGAAATGAGATGGCAAAGAGGCAAGCACGTGATGATTCGTGAAGATGGACACGCGGAAAGGATTATCTGACTTTTCTACCAATAATTTGTCTTACTCCATCCAAAAAGGAGATTTGGCATATAAATTGCTCTAAGTTGGGCAGTACCTTCAGAAGAAATACTTCATAATTTTTATCCATCCATGTCTGGCTTTCTGAATGTGCAGAATCATCTTCTATTTGGTATGCCTCCACAAGTGCATGAATAAATGACTGCAAGACATCAGCAGCTGTTGCATTTTTATGCATGACAATGCTGATGTCTTTGCTCCATTCAACTATCAAGTACTTCCCTACACAATCAAAAGGTAAAAAGATAAAGTAATTTCTCTTCAAAAGATGAATCCACTAACAAAAATTAGAAAGAATCACACCTTTGTAACGATGAGATTCTGCTGTCCGCAGAAGGATCATCCTGTACAAGAATGTAAAGAGCATGAAACAGTTTCACAGTCACAGATGCAACTCTTCTGAAATAACATTTCAACCCAGCATTTTTTTGGGCGGTTAATGAAGCCATATTATATGATTTGGTAAAGTTAAGATAAAGATCAAGAGCAATCAGGATGATTATATATCTTTTGCAAAAGCATTCTAAATCTTAAGCTGTTAAAGCCACCATCACCCACTCAGAGATGATCATCTCCAAAACTTGGAAGAGATCTCTACCTAGGTTTGGGTTTAATTACTAAGTTTAATTCTATAAGTTCCACTAATCAATCCATACTCACATCTCCTGCTGCCTAAGAGAGGAGACTCTCACACCCAGTTTTATTCGTGTATGCAACAACTTCACTTTCTTCGAGCCCCATGAAGATATCCAGGTAGGCAAAATATGCTCCAGTTTGGAAACCTGTGCTGGGGAGAGGACTGCCACAAATTTACGCAAGGAATTAAAAATCCTCTCTGAAGGGAGAAAGACAATATAAT
Organism: Eucalyptus guilfoylei; assembly: GCA_016097605.1. Lineage (NCBI taxonomy): Eukaryota > Viridiplantae > Streptophyta > Magnoliopsida > Myrtales > Myrtaceae > Eucalyptus > Eucalyptus guilfoylei. The sequence continues at coordinate 21,113,422 of CM027861.1, read as the reverse complement.
CCATAAAGAGAAAAAACTGACCGTACTAATACTATCATGTTAAACTCAAAGGCAGGAAGACTATTCAAAATCAAGGAATCTAAGGTGAAGAAAATGATATGCAGGCAAATCAAATGTCTCCATATAATTTAAACACAATCATAGCACTTGCAGTGGCATTACCTTGTCCAGTTTCCATAAAATGCTTCAAAACGATTGAACTCCTTTCGACATTTAATGAAGTCAGTGCAAGGCACTGAACAGCCTTGTAATTTGCTGCGCATAAGGACAATAAAAGTTGTACCGCCGGATTAGTGAGAGAGAGAGAGAGAGAGAGAGAAACCTCACGGGTTAACTTTGCTGTTTAAATTAAACGGTCAAGTTACAGAAGTCATGATATTTACGTCTTAGAATTCTCTGATGGAAAAGAAGTGATTTTTCATAGATCTAGAACAATGGTAGAGCTTCACAAATTAATAAGAACCACTTGTATTACTAGAGATAGTTTTTCTAGAAACTGGACAAAATCACTGCCCCTTTTAGTACTGCCAGCAGAATCGGCACCAAAAGTTGTTTACATGCCAACAGAGAACTTTCTTTTGATCAGTCCAATTGTTGTGCATATCTTTCCAAATCCATGTTCTGCTGTATAAATGAGAGTTGCTATCATCAACATCATCTGATACTGTGTTGACACAGAGATTTAGATTAAGCTCCTTGGTAGTACTAAAACTAAACTGATTCTGATTTTCTTATTCAAATGCAGAATCAACTTTGCTGAGGGAAACAAGAAACGTGAGTGACAGATGATGGAGAAAAGCAAGTGAACTTACCGTACATGTGGAAAATGGTAAGCGAGAGAAAAGAAAACCATATAAATAGAGGATGACCAATTGTCACGCGTGCAAGAAGCATCCCCAATGCCATGCCAATCATTGTAGCAAGAGTCTCTTGACTTCCCTCCTGTATGGACACACACCCAACACACTGTTTAGTAAATGAAACTATCACATGGAAATGGCATACAATAGTGTAGCAGCATACCTAATAGCCATACAGTACCTTCGCAGATATATCTGCTGCATTATTCTGAAGAGCAAAATGCTGAGTCAAAGCAGCTCTAGTTGCTCCACTAGCAACACCAGCTAATCAGGAAAAATGCGGAATATGCTCATCAGTACGATAATATCCCATTGTTCTGCAACTAGACATTCTAACTGCCATATCATATCCCCCCAAAAAGAGGGACAGCAAAATTGATAACTTGGTAAGCAATAACTCATTTTACAGTCTCATGGATAGCTAGTGTTGCATCAAAACCAGCAGTCTCAGTAGCTTATGTCACATGGCCAAAAAGAACTTATCTCACAGAAATTCATAATAATCAAGTAAATATAGTGTGACTAACAGATTTGAAGGTTTTATCTAATCGAGACGTCAATAATTGATGTTGTTGAAGCAACAAAGTACTTACTGAAAGATCTTGAAAGGCTTCCTAAGCAAACGACAAAAACAAATGCTGAAGGATACAACGGGGAGACAAGATCCATCAACATCCCTGCAATCAACATTACAGCATCTAGTGACCATTTTTCCTTCTCCAAATATCTTCCAAAAAAACATCTCTCCTCCCTTAATGGTGTGTAACTTCTTGTCATGATAGCAGTAGACAAGTAATTCTATCACTGTAGCTTTATATGCAATGAAACAACAAAATAGAAGTAAAGGAAAGAAGGTAACCCCTGTTAAACTGACCAAGGTAGTATATTATTAGTTAAAATGAGTAAGAGATCTTGTTCTTTGGTAGTTAAACATGAGTGTGTCAAATGATCGATCTTTCTCCTATAAGTTACACACTAGTTAGCAACCAGGAGTCTTAGCTGAAATCAAAAGATTTACATGGCAGTAAAAGCCCAACAAAAAATTTTGAAGTAGGTTCTTCATACGTTGGCATGATAATTGAGCTAAAAGGTATAATAAAAAGGATACATGTGTAAGAACATATCTATGTGTGTGTGTGTGTGTGTGTGTGTGTGTGTGGTAACAGACCGACAGCATACAATAGTTACAGGCAAAGAGCCCATCAAATCTAAATTTTCTCTACATGGATTTCCTACATTAGCGTATTAGAAAAAGATCAGTGAAGTTGAAGATAGACAATAGATGAAAGGTAAGTTAGAGCCATGGAAGGTATGAAGCAAGCTCAAGTTGAGATAGAAATGATGAAACATACCAAGATCATTCATGAAGTCGGCAACCAAACGCCACATTTTGGCATTGCTATCCAAATTTGAACCCTGAGTATGCAGCATCTCAACCGCTTAATTTACCAGCTAACCAAGAATTCTAAGCAAATAATAAAGCTCATTTATGAGGGAGCACATATCAAGTCACGCATCCAGAGCCAGGAAAAAAAAGAAAAAACTTTGTGCCCGAAAGAACCATATTCTCTCTGCAAGACCATTTAACTGAAGAATAAATAATTGACATTATTCAGATGATATCAATGCATACCTGGTAGAATGTGAATAAAATGCCTCCAACCATGCCGGTTAGATCCCTCAGAAACCACTGTGACAAATTACATAGTTAACTAGTTAGCCATCAGTTAACTTGAGCCAAGGAAAAGAAACCACGTGGCTAGCACTAGCAGTACCTGGAATGTCGCGCCTAGAACTGTCGCTGATTTTTCACCGACTCCAATGGCACTCAGAAGAGCCTTGAAGGTGATTAAAACGCAAAGCAATCAGATGCATAGCATTAGTGGTAGATTGTAAGACCACTTTGATGTGAAGCAAGCCTCACCTGAGTGGAAAGCATGGTCCTTATGTATGTCGAAAGGCCCTACAGAGGGAACCAAAGCAATTAATTCTTATAGTAACAGATTGATGGAGCCACTCAGATTGATTGGTTCCCGCCAATTAATTGAAAATTCAATGCACCTGCAGTGAATCCCAAGCTTGGAAAGGGACATAGTCAGGGGTCACACTGCTAGGAAAACCCTGCATTCACCCAGAGCACCATGAAAATCGCAAGGGAATGTCAGAAACTCCATTACTTCACACAAAAAAGATCAAATTTTTCCTCAGAAACTAGCACGAGAGATCAACAAACAACAAACCCAAGACAGTCAATCATCCGAAAAGCACGCAAACAGAGAATCAACAATCATAGAGAGCTAAAACACGATAGCCAGCAACCTCAGGGACAAATGCTTCAAGAACACGTCTCCAGACATGGCCGAATCGATTGCCCGATCTGCAGGAGAAAGAAAAAAAAATCAGCCCCGGTCAGCTAAACACCGAGCTCGATCGATTAACATGCGAGCGATGGAGTCTGAATTGTAAGAGGAGGAAAAACAAAAAAAAAGAAAAAAGGAGCGACCTTTGTATGGAAAGAGAAGGAGCAGCAGTGATGACGGCGGTTCTCGAAAGCTTTGTAGAAGCCGAGCCATTCCACTCCTCCAAGATGAAAGTCCCGTCTCCGGAATTACCGTCCGACGGCGGGATCAGTTCTCTTGCAGTTGAATCTTCCATGAACAGACGACGGTCAAACCGGAGTTCACTTCGCCGTCGTTTGTCGTCAGTTCAGCGGGACGTGCAACGTGCGTCTGCTCTCGAGTGTCCGCTTGGTTTCAGTTTCCGTAACCTCGGATACTTCCGAAAGATTCGACCTTTTCTTCTCTGTGTCTCTGCTAATTGGAGAAATTACATTTTCCTTATTGACAATTTATATTTACAGTAGTAACCTACTTTCGATTTTAGCTCCTACTAGTGAAATGAAATAAACTATTATCAGTGAAAAGCTTATCATTATTATTCGTAATTTGACATATCAAAATATAATGGGATAGTAGATCATTTTTCTCTATTAAACTGAAATCTGTATTTATTTATAATGAATTCATTGGAAATTTATATCGGCAAAAAAAAATTTCAGCTAGAAATTTATATTTTATGAATAGAAAATGAAAGAGCTACGAAAATAGAACTCAAAAATGAAATAATAACTAAATAGTATCATAAAAATCTTCAAATTTATATGTTTGTAATAAATTTATATCAAATTAATTTTTTAACTCCCAAAATCTAAAATCAATATATTTGTGATAAATTTATCCTATCATTAATTTAACACTAAATTAACAAAAAGATAAGCTTATCTTGGCTTGAGTGTTGGTTAATACTTCGTAGATTTTCATTTCTTTGGTCATAATTTGTGACATGTGGAAAGTATATCGGTTTAATAGGTATAATACTAATATAATTTAATAAAAATTAACGGAGAGTAAATTTATTATAAATATATTGATTTTAGGTCTTTTGTGGTAAAATAATTTGTAACTAATAAATTTATTAAGAATATATTATATTAGGATTTTTGCAGTTAAAAAATTAATTTACGATAAATTTATTATTGACATACAATTAGGATTTTTTGTGATATTAATTAGAGTATTAATTCTGATTTTTCAGTAGCTTTCCTGCACATAGCATTTCGGGCCTCGGCGATTCACCCTCGCCTATTCTGTACTTAGCCATTTTCTGCAACTCCTCCGAGAGAGAGAGAAGAGAGGCGCGCAAGAGGGAAACCATAAGCAGCAGAGGCAGCCTGGTTCTCAATGAACGGAAGATGTGGAAGAGAGCTCTGAATCTGTATCGCCCGCAACGCAGACTCGCCTTCTTCTCCTTCTTCTCTTCCGAAGCCGAGATCCCATCTCTCTATTCCTTCCTCCAACCGTCCCTATTCTCCCGCCGCAAGGACTCCCATTCATCTCCCTCGCCGCCGCCGCCGCCGCCGCCGTCGCCGCCGCAGGCCTTGACCCAGGAACTGAAAACCGCCCTCGAGTCCGCCCTCCACAGGTCCATCCTCGCCGACAGCACCGACGACGCCTGGAAGTCCTTCAAGGCCCTCACCTCCCACTCTTCCTTCCCCAGCAAGCCCCTCGCCAACTCCCTCGTCGCCCACCTCTCCTCTTTCGGCGACACCCACAATCTCAAGAGGGCCTTCGCCTCCGCCGTCTACTTCATCGAGAAAGATCCGGGTTTGGTCGAGTTCGGGACCGTCGCGGCGCTGCTGGGGTCCATGAGGCGGGCCGGGGCGGCGGCCCCGGCCTTTGCTCTGGTCAAGAGCATGTTCAAGAACAGGTACTTCATGCCCTTTGAGCTGTGGGGCAACCTGCTCGTTGAGATTTGTAGGGAGAATGGTCAGTTTGTTGGGTTTTTGCGGGTTTTCGAGGAGAGTTATAGGGTCGCTTTGGATGAGAAGCTGGATTTTATGAGGCCCAACTTGGCCGCTTGTAATGCGGCATTGGAGGGGTGCTGCCGGCACCTCGAGTCTGTGGCTGATGCGGAAAAGGTGGTGGAGACTATGTCGGTTTTGGGTGTTAGGCCGGATGAGTCGAGCTTTGGGTTTCTGGCTTACTTGTATGCCCTCAGGGGGCTTGAGGGAAAGATATCAGAGTTGGAGAATTTGATGGGTGGGTTTGGTCTTTCGAATAAAAGGGTGTTTTACAGTAATCTAATTAGCGGGTATGTTAAAGTGGGTAACTTTGAATCTGTTGTGGGGACTGTACTGCGGATTCTGGGAGAGAGCAGTGCGGAGGATGCAAAATTTGGTGAGGAAACTTTCTCTGAAATAGTTAAAGGTTTTCTCAAGAATGGTAGTATCAAAGAACTAGCACGTTTGATCATTGAAGCTCAAAAGTTGGAGGCTGTTGAAACCGAGGCCGATCATTCGGTTGGGTATGGCATAGTTAATGCTTGTGTCAATCTTGGGCTGTCAGATAAAGCACACAGTATTCTTGATGAATTGAACATTCAAGGTGGTTCTGCAGGGCTCGGGGTTTACGTGCCAATCCTCAAGTCTTACTGCAAAGAGCATAGAACAGCTGAGGCTACTCAGTTGGTCACGGACATTAGTAGTTCAGGGCTTCAATTGGATATGGAGACCTATGATGCCCTGATAGAAGCATCTATGTCGAGCCAAGATTTTCAGTCGGCTTTTTCACTGTTCAGAGATATGAGAGATGCAAGAATCAGAGAGTTGAAAGGGAGTTACTTGACTATAATGACAGGCTTAATGGAAAATCACCGGCCAGAGTTGATGGCGGCCTTCTTAGATGAGGTTGTTGAGGATCCTCGGATTGAAATGGGTACCCACGACTGGAATTCTATAATTCACGCCTTTTGTAAAGCTGGAAGATTGGAAGATGCTAGGAGAACTTTCAGAAGAATGGTGTTTTTGCAGTTTGAACCTAATGGTCAAACATATTTATCCCTCATTAATGGGTATGTAACGGCGGAGAAATACTTTAGTGTCTTGCTTCTGTGGAATGAGATTAAAAGAAAGTTTGTTTCAGCTGACACAGAGAAAGGGATTAATCTTGATCACAGTTTGGTTGATGCATTCCTTTATGCTCTGGTTAAAGGTGGTTACTTTGATGCAGTCATGCAAGTTGTGGAGAAATCTCAGGAGATGAAAATTTTTGTGGACAAGTGGAGGTACAAGCAAGCTTTCATGGAGAACCATAAGAAGATCAAAGTAAATAAATTAAGAAAGAGAAGCCACAGAAAAATGGAGGCACTGATTGCTTTCAAGAACTGGGCAGGTCTAAATGCTTGAGATTGTTGTTACTTTGTCAACTCATTTTCACTCACAAACTTTGATGGTTTCATGTGGCTGATGATTATGATGTGTAACTCAAAGAAAGTGGAATTGCTAAAGTACCATAATTCGCGGATGATCCTTGCCTCACTTTCACATCTAGAAGATATGGCATGGCAGGTCTAAAAAATTGTGAAGAGGAGGAGCATTTCATCTGTGTTCAGTGCATATTGTAACTGATAATTGATGAACTCAGGTGATGTTATATGATGGAAAAGATCAAGACAGATGATTAATGCCCATTCAAATATTCTCAAAGGCCTTGCCAGCAGTCAGCTCTTTGGTGACAGCGAGAGCTCATTGGCTTCTTGCTGGCACTGGAGGGAAATCCTGTGTTTGCCCTGTTCAGGGGTTTAAATTGAGCAGAGGAGGAGGATTCAAGTTATGAAGAGATCAGTAACGAAACCTGATGAGGCTTTTTATTTCGTCATGTCCGAGATGAAAAGGATGATGGATAAGCAATATATAATATGCCCGGGGTGTGGACCTTTGCAGTTCCGTCATGTGGTTGTAAATTTTTCTTTAGATATTTCTTGGAGAGCATAATTGTTCTTGTCACGGATGGGGAACTTCGTGTATTTTTTCGTACTATCTGATGTTTAAGAAGACATGTTGATTCTTCCGTGACTCACTACAATGCTGCGGGCACTTGGACAGCAGCTTGATCGTGCCCGGTTGATAGAAATAATTTTTAGCCTAATCCAACGATGGAGACGATAACTTTGCAGTGCGTAGAAGCATGGCATTGTGGACAAGCCCCCTTAGATATGTATTATCTATTAATAGACTTAATGATTTTCTTCTGTACAGAACTCAGCTTTTAACATGAAAAGTTGCAAGTGCCAATCTTCTCTTTGATTTACTTCCAATTTGTCGTTATAATCCTGTTATTAAATGAGATCTGGTGGGGTTTAGTAGCTGCGAAGAAGGCTAGATTTTTGCATGGATAACGCGAAATTCATTTTAGTGTATGGGTATTGGGTAGACCTGTGGCTGTGTGTGAAACTGGATCAATAATTAAGAGAACTCGGTACCAAGGGTCAGTTTATTTCTTCAGGCCTGACAAAAACATTACTGCATAAACATTTTTTTGCGGTCTTATTGTATCTAAGTACCATCTATTATTATTTGTCGCATGCTCTATATTTGAGGACAGCTTCGATGTCATCCAGCTAGAACATTTCCATTTTCTGCTTACTTCTTTTGCCCTTCTGCACAAAGTCCCCTGACAAAAAGCGCGTGACCTTTCACCTAGGTAGAACCCACTTACCAAAGCGGGCTCTGCTTTTTATGCAGGAAACATGGAGGGTTTTGAAATGTGATTTGTCCCCACCGAAAAGGATTGAATCAACCACCTTCTGCTTCCATTTCAAACGCGAACCTCCTCCATCCTGCTCAACCAGAAACCTCTCTCAAGCCATCTGCTTCACTGCTTAAAACCCATTTCACATTCGAACTCCCCCACATTTCTCTCTCATGTCAGCTCCTCCAGTTACATGGCTCTTCATGCATCTCTTGGTCTTGTTTCCTTTTCTTCCGGCTGTGTTTGCGGCCATCCCTGCCATTCCGATGAACTTCACCTGTCACAACACGTGTGGCGCCATCCCCGTGAAGTACCCATTTGGCACCAGCTACGGTTGTGGCCACCCGGCCTTTGCTAGAAACGTGAGATGCAGCTCCACCGGCAAGCTCGAGTTCACTACCGGAAGTGGGATTTACGACGTGGCCTCGATCGACTACTCCACCGGGACAATGATCATCACTGACCCTCTTATGTCGACTTGCGAATCGATGCAGAACTCCGGCAGTTTCAGCCTGGATCGAGCCAGCCCGTTCAGCGTCATGGATAACAACATCTTTGTGCTGCTCGGGTGCTCCACGAACTCTCCAGTGTTCGACCCATACCAGGAGCTGTGCGCCACCGGCTCGAGCTCTCGCGTTTGCAGGGGCCTGTATTCTTGCAAAGGAGTGACCGGCATTGGGCTACAGCAGAATGCGCCGGTGTCCACCTGCTGTGTCTACCAATCGCCGACCGGGTTCGGCTCGAGTTATGCTTTGGATCTTCCGAAGCTCCAGTGCTCGTCCTACAGCGCGATATACGGGTTCGGAGACGACCGTGGAGATCCCTCGAAATGGAGTTTCGGGATCTCTATGCAGTACAACGATTCTGACTCTACGGCTGCGTGCACGGACTGCGAAGCGAGCGGGGGATTTTGCGGCTTCTCCGGCGTGGGCGAGTCGTTCGCTTGCCTCTGCCATAACGGCGTGAATACCACGAACAACTGTTACGGCCGAGGTTTGTGCCCATGTGAAAACCCGATACAGTCTGAATGGTCCGTGAATCTTGCTCTTTTGTGGCACGTTTGGCAAATTCATGTCATGAAAAAGGCGGCACAGGGGAGAGCATTGTGCCATTTGCCTTGAAATTACCAATTACTGTGTCATTACTGTTTCTCCTTTCCTCTGATGCAGTAGAATGTTTCAAATCTTTGCGCTGTTTGGCTTAAGACTGATATGTGTTTAATGTGATCAGGATCCGCTTGGAGTGGAACATGGGGACCCAAGAGTCAAGCCAGGATCATCATAAAAGGTACTGAAGTAGCCTCACCTTTCTTCTTTTTCCCCCCTCAGCTCCGCTTTTCCACCGATGACCTTTTTCCCACCTCTCCTTTTCTCCCCATTTGCTCCTGCTACAAAGTTCAGCTCGCCTGCAAGATTAATTGCTTAAAATTCACTTCGCGAAATGATTAAGCTTTCAACTGAAGCACTCCAATTGTTCTGACTTATAGACTTAGGGTCGGGTCTGTATGAGATTGGGATGGTCGCAACAGTTCAGCTATGGGGGGAAGGATGATTCGGATTGTAAAATTAAAGCTCTTTCTGAGATTGCTTCGCGATTTAATACAACCAGAAAATGAACAGTCTGAGCTATGTTTCCTTGGGCAACAATGCAATTGCATAATGTGGTGACAGAGAAATTCTTGGCTAATATCTAATAGACCAAAAATCATATATAACAATTCGAGCAGGGCCTATATTAGACTCCTAAATTGTGTATACTATGTCTGAAGTAGAGACTTCTAGCTGTCCGATCATCATTATTACGTTTTCATCCTGATGCTGCCGATTACTCCAGTCCTGCTTTTTGAAGGAAAGATATATAGCCGATGTTGGTATGCTGCTGCGTTATCTCCTCTTATGTATTCCCGTCACTGGGGCTTCCCATAAATTATTGCTTTTGTGGTAATAGGTTTGATGCTCTGGTGGATTCTGCTCTCCATTTCACTGCCTCTAATCTGAATGTTCAATGCGCATGGAGGAGACTTGGTGATTTGCTGAATGCCTTATCTTAGTTTTCCTGGAGCTGATGAGGTTTCGCAGTTGACCAGATCACGGCAAATTTTTCTGGTTACTAGATCCTATGGTTTTGGAATGTGGTGTGAGATTCTTTGTTCAGAATTAATGTGAATTCCCAATTCGCATAAACTCTAGAGTTTCGAAGGTGAAAAGTACATCCAAGGTTCGTCAGTTTTAATCGAGTAACATCATGAATCACAATTTTCTTGTGTTTGTGGGCTTGCGATTAATTTAAGAAAACAAACTAGCAGCAGAAGCAGATGATGTGAATGGAAGTTGAGACCGTCTTCGTGGTCATCTCATCTGCTTATTTGATGATTTACGTATTTATCTTTCCATATTGGAAACAACTTAATTTCCGACAGATCATATCAACATGTTAAGGAAGATGAGCACTCCTGTCAACTGCTTTCGAGACCATTCAATGAGATCAGTGGGCCTTACAGAATCCATATATCCGTGAAAGTCGAAAGGGTTGATTAAATTTCAGTGACAACAAAAGGGTTGCGTCTCTCTTAAGTAAAGAGAAAACACACTTCAGCGTATGTAACGGGGGGCAATGGTATCATACATCGGACAAACTCATCGACTCAACACGCTGTATATTTTCTACTTGATGTGATTGCCATTGCGTACAATTGTGCATGGTAAACATATCCTTATCGTCATCAGTATACCATCAGTATGCCATATAGGGTTCGCCCATACGTATGATGCATAATGGATAGAAAAGTTTTTGCATTGGCAGGGCGCGTTTGGTAATTATTCTGTTCTCAAGAACAATTTTTGATCAAAAATGATTTTTTTTTATTCTGTCCCTAAGAACAATTTTTAAGCATTTTAAGACATTTAGTAAATGTCTAAAATTTTTATTCTCAGAATAAAATTTCGTTTGGTACCGTTATGAAAATTTCCAATCCAAATCATTTTCTTTTAATTTTTTAATAATTTTTATTTCTTTTTTCTTCTTTTATTTTCTTTCTCTTCTTCTTCTTCAAGGTTTGCCGATCGCTAGCCTTGGGATGACTGGCGATCGGCCAAACGAAGGCCGGCAACCTCACCAAAGCGTCATTGACCCTCAGTGAAGCTAGGCCTTATTGGCTAAGCCTTGCCGACAGCTAAGCAAGCTCAGCCTCACTAGATCGTCAAGCCTCGATTGGCCAGGCGAGGCTCGCTAGTGGCCGAAGGAGGCCCGAGCGAGGCCCCTTAGCCACCAACAAGGTCGCCAAACCTTGCCCAACCGATTGTCAACAACTAGTGGCAATGGACAAGGGTGTCGACAGCAGCAGTTGAAGAAGAAGAGAGAGGGAAGAAGAACAAGAAGAAAGAAAAGAAAAAGAGAAAAAATAGGTTGATTTAATTAAACCGCATTAGGAAACAAAGAATAAACTTTTATTTTAATTCTCGATTCTGTTTCAAATCCACTTCCAGGAACAAAAAAATAGAAATTTGTTCCCGAAAACAAAAAATTTACCAAATGGATTTCTATTCTAAATCTACTCTCACAAATAAAAGAATATAAGTTTTCACTGTTTGGCGGTTACTAAACGCACCTTTAATAGCTACGTTGATGGCACACTTCTAATTTCTCGAATAACTGCTTTATCTCATCAATTTATATGATGCTAAATTTTCCAACTTTTTGTCATATCAAAAGGGAATTTTACTCGGAGCATTGAAGTTCTCTACTGAAATGGTAATCTTGCTCATGCTATTCTTGCAATGATTCGTCTTAATCGAACTCGTGGATTCCACGATATGTAGGAATTTTGACTCTTCCGATACAACACTTTCCGGATTCAACATGAGGCCAAAAAGAAACTTACAAGAAATCCCTTGCATGGATGCTACCAGACAACGTAGAGATGTAGAACTTAATCTCCACGAGAAATATCGTCGGTTATCTTTTCTGAACCAAGTAGTTTCATTCTTGTCTGGTTGCTGCTTGACTGGGCGGTTCAAGTGGCCTGGAATGACCTGCCATCTTTTATGTCATTACATGAACTCATGGATTCACTTCCCAAATGCCTTCCCACGGATTGAAAAGAAAATTAGAACTCTACGTTCTCATTACAAGTTTGGTTCGGTCATTCCTTGCTTTAATGGGGTTTCCTTCCTATTTCTGACTCCCGAAATTTCTCCCTCTTACCAACGGCGGTGTCTTCTCAGCTGTATCACCTTCAATTTCAGTCTTTGGACAACCCATCGGTTTCGACCTGAATCCTTCATTTTCTTGATTTTAAATGAGGTAAATTGCATCAGTCTTCGATTTTTCCCACCCATTTGTGTGATTGAATTATCCTGTATGCGAGTGAGCGAGCAAGTTTTCTTTAAAGAAGTTGAGCATGTGAACAGAAAAGTCAAAGACGCATGTTATCATCTTCTAAATCTTTTCCTTGGCTAAGATTTGATTAAAGTTATATGTTCCTGAGCAGAGAGTATGGATTTATGGGTTGTGGCAGCAGCTGCTGGTGCCGGTTATGCCGCGAAGCATTGGCGCAACATCTCGTCTCAGGGGAGGGAAGAGTCTTCATCTGAGCCATTTTGTAATGACTTTAGATTTAGACAAGCCAAATTGAAGAGCTTTCTACAGCAAATCAGGGAGTCTCCTTTGCACAGACTGGCTCTTACCCAAGTCGATGACCATAACGCTTTTGGGGGCAAGTTTTGGGAATTCAACAATTTTAATGGCGATCATGAAGAGAGAAAGAGGCCTGCAAATTTGGGTAGCCATCTTAATCACGACGTACTATCGCTGGTTAGTTACCAGCCAAGCTTACCTGAACATGAGAGCCCTCATGAATTCAGAGTGGTTATCCAAGGACATAGAGAGTCTGGTGATGAGTCTTTTCAGGGTTCAAGAGCTAAACAAGGCAGTAGGTTGAATGGGAGCGGGCGGTTTAGGATTGCTGTGTCTGATGAAATAGCGCTAAAGCCTGTCGATTCATTTGGGGATTTCATGGATATCGATGCTCACTTTTATAGTGAATATGTTAGAACCAGGAGGAGTGAGCATGACAGGCTCGTATCGCCCTCGAAATCTGGGGTGAGGCCTCTGCTGGTTACTGATGGGAGCCGAATAATCATAAGCAGGACCAGCAGTGGTTTCTATGTGGAGAGCGAAAATGGGATAGAGATGCGTAGAGAAGAAGGCGAATTGAATCAGGTAGAGACAGTTTTAAGACATTTGGAGCTTCCCGAGATCGGTACCCAAAAGTTGTTGAGAAGACAGAAGGCAGGTACTGGCAAGAGTTCTACAAGGTCGAGCTCTAGCGTAAGCGCATTTGCCAGTTCATTGCAATCACAAGGTCTGTTCTTCTTCTCCATGGTCTAATTATCTACACAAACATTATGAAGAATCTTAGGACTTTCTTTGTATCTTCACTAATTCTTATATGACTATCATGTTTATCGACGTGGTGTGTCCTCCTCAGGATTCTCCAATCGAATGCCGCTTTTCTCTCTCGGTTTAACAATTGGTGTGATGACCAGTGTAGTGACAAATAAGAGGGAAGTGGACCTGTTAGATGAGAGGTTGAGGCAAGCACAAAACCTAGTTCAGGATCTACATGAGGAGCTGGAAATGAAGGACCTGTTAACTGTGAAGGAGATTGACGCCGATGGTCCAAGGATCCTTGGAACCGGTGCTCACCCTTTTGTCAATGGGACAATGACTGCATCTTCCCCTGTCGATGAGATGGATAACTCCCTGAAGAGTCACATGAGAGAGCCGAATGATGGTGCAGCAGAGAAGTCTGATGCAATGAGAGAAATTGAGGCAGAGCTTGAAGCTGAACTAGAGAGGTTGGAGCTGAACGTGAAGCTGACTAGCGTGAAGAACGCATCAGATTTCGTTGAGGTAAGTCTGAATCTACAGTTGAGCTGCACGACATTTTGGCCAAAGTCTCGACTACCCTTTATAGAGCACCTCGTTACCTATGTTAAGTTGTAATTGGCTGTCAAATTTGGAACCCGTATCGAAACATATGCACATGAAAACAAACATGACCACGCTTGTGTCGCCTGTAAATGCTTTAGCATTGGTACAATAACAATTTGATCACGACTAGAGGAGATTTCAATCATGTAGACCCGGTGAGCACCAGTATCAATAGAATCGGCAGTGAATTACATTTAGATGAGCATATGAAAAAATGGCTGGCTTGCATGTGTCCGCCACCTCGAATGGGATCCTAGTTTCTGCACGAACTTCACTTTCATCCAGTAATTTCAATCTGTGACATTTGATATAGATGAATTAAATTTTCTCGGGATAAATTTTTCATGCGAATCTGCGCTCGCTCAGGGAGATCTAAGACCAGGAGGAGTCGATTCTCAGCTAGAAAGTACATCAAAATCTGACCACAATGTCAGTGGGAGTTCAGACGGACGACCTTGCTCACCGAATTATGTTGTATCGCCTCAAGAGCTGAGCTTGCGTCTTCATGAGTTAATCGAGTCGAGGCTTGAGGAACGCATTGCTGAACTTGAGGCAGCCCTCGAAGCTAGGCAGAAGAAGTTGCAATTCCTACTATTCGAGAATGAAAACTGTCAAAGAGATTCAATTGGTGCTATTGCATCAACATCATCTGACCAGGAGAGCCCAACCCTACCCAACGACACTTGCGAGACAGACGGACCCTTGGTTGCAGAATTGTTGGGGGAATCTCTGGATGCATATAAGGAGGCTCGAGAAGAGAGTACTGGGATAAGTCAATTAGATGGAGCAGATCAAACACATAGTAGACACAGCACTGAGCATAAAGAGATGGAATCGCATTCTCTTCAGGAAGACCAAATCAACCGGGGAGATAATTTAAGCACAACTAAGGCCGACAAAGGGAGATATCCAGATAGTCTTCTTCATGAAAATGACAAAAACGGTATGGAATGGACACCAAGGAGCTGGGGATCAAGTTAGATGAGTGCAGAGACATGTGGGAGATATCTGTAAGGAAAGTTGAATGTCAACGGCATATGTGGTGGATCAAAGGACCTATTTTATGGATAAATTGATATCACTCAACAACGGTTAACTTGTGATAGATTTCTACTTCCCGTAATTATTGACAATCGATGAGGCATCCATGAATTAGGACAGTCATCTTTTCGTTCTAGCCTGCTTCATCATTCAATAGTAAGGCCTTACCTCAGGATACACAGCTCAAAATAAGAATCAGAGTATATTCACATTGCAATAAGCTTCGCCGGAAACTTTACAAGGGGAAAACTTTCTTATACCTAAAATAAAGCACAAAGGAGAAGTATAAGCCAGCACAAAATAAACCAGTTATGAGGAGAACCCAATGGAAAGCAGATGGATAGTCAAAAATTGTAGCTGCAAAATTCATCCCAAAGATTCCCGTCACAACAGCAAAAATTGTAGCAACAAATGTGGCTGCTGTTAGCAGCAACTCAAATTGTATTAACTGGTTCTGAATGTTTCCCTGAAATGAAAGAGAAAAAACTCATGAAGCATTAGTTGTCAACCAATTGAGATGAAGATACTAAATGCAGACAATAGTACATATTCAATTCTGCTCACCAGTTTGATATTGATCATATCTTCAGTGTCATCGATATACTCCTTAAGCTGCATTGCCAAATAAAAGAGCAAACAGTCTCAGCAACACCAGTCAAGAAAGTAACATGTTCGTTGTTGATTATCTCTAGGAAGCATGTTGAGTCAAGAAAGTACAGTTATCGATGAATAAAATCAAAGACTTTTTTAGGCCTAAGAGCAGTCAAATTTCAAGTAGATTTCTGCAAATCAATCACATGGTATTCATTCTTTGGCAAATTTAATAATGATGCCCAGAAAATCATAGAAATGATGAAATATGATCGAAAAGCACACGGAACTAGGAGAGGAGGCTAAGTTGTTTAAAGATGTATTCATTTGAATACATACTGATAACAGTTTGCTGAGAGTGTTGTCAATGACGACAAAGTATGCTTCAAGCAACATCTCCAGCTGATCAATGTTTTCACCAATACTAGAAGAACTCAGAAAGCTTCCATGCTTGCTTGGACTTATGATGCTGCTAAAAGCCCTTTGTAATTTGTGTCTCCCACTGAGTGATGCTACAGGTGAAACAGGTGCTGATTTGGAACCCGACCTAGCCACACCTGAATCATCAGTTTGGATGTACTGATCGCTTACAGAATATGCCTCAGATCTTTGTTTTTTCTCGGTGAGGTACATCTCGGCCATGTCGCCATCATCGTCCATGAGATGTTCAATCTCATCTCGGACCTGAATTTGCAAGAATCTTTGTGAAGAGGAGTAACACAACCATAATCATCTGAAGGTGATCAGAATTATCAAATTACCTTCTGAACTCGCTGTGTCAAAGCAAGTAGATGACCCTTGAATCTACGGACCTGCTCTAGGTTAAGAGTACTTACAGATGATATCAACTCCTCCAAAACTGGATAAATTTCCATCTCCAAGTCCTTCACCTGTCAAATATAAAAGCTTCTCATATCATATGTTACAAATGATGGGATGATTTCAAATAAAGAAAGGCAGCTGCATCAGTCTATCAAAGTCACTTTAGTTTGAGTGTCCCTTGGTCATGTTAGATTAACAATATCAGGTCAGAGAATTTGACAATAATCTCCATGATCACTGTTCTTCTTGGGTCCAATTTTTTCTGGGGTTATAAGTCTTCCATTATAAACAATTGTCTAGGAAAGGTCCACATATACATACTTCTAACCACTCAATTAACAGGCTTGACACATTAAAGAGAAAGAAGAGACTCTCTGATGCATCTTATATCATCAATCACTGCAGAAGTTACTGCATACCTGAGCATCAAGCGACATGCATGTGAGTTCCAAAGCTAGCTCCAGTGCCCTAAATTCGAAAGGTAGGTCATCTGAATTAAGTAGGCAAATGTAAGCAATTTCAAGTGGCATTATCTTTCAAAGAGAAAATATTGATCAATCTAAGCAATAATTTTCTTGGGGAAATTTATTGCATGATTAGTGTATAGTCCAAATAAAAACAGGGCAGCACGTTAAAAAAACTTCTTCCTCAGGAAGGCTTGGACTTCTAAAAGCCACTACAAGGACCCTATGATCCTCATTTAGTGTCACGATTTCCATTAGTCAGCTTGGGAAATTATGAAGTACAAGCTGAGATGCATTTTGATCCAGGAGATACTTTACCAGCTTGATCTTTGTTTGTCTGCAGAATCCTGCACAATTCTGACTGATACCGAAGAACACACCCATCCAAGGAATTCATCAGGAAAACCTCCTCCGCTGTGATTATACACCTTATCTGCTCAAGACTGACCACAATGGCTTTCTCTCTCCCTAAAATTGAAGAAGGATAAATGAACAAAGGATCTAAAAGCCGTAGATCTCTCGCCGGCAGAGAGCAATGTCTCATTATGGTAGCTTTGTCTAGCTCCAAAACTTTAGAGTTTCCTTCCTGATCAATCTTTATCCAAGAGCGACTTCCATGACCTCTCTTCTTCACATTAGATATATTAGAAGCACGACTTCCATACCCATCCGCACTAAACCGTGCACTATATCGAGAAGAAGCAGACTCAGCAATAATGGACGAGAAGATTGGCCCTTGCCCACCTTCCATGGGACGATAATCGTTCTCTCTGGAGAGGTAACTATGAAATTATGCGAATGGAATCTACCAGCACGCCACGGGACTACTGCTACCTCAGTGATTCTGTGAATGCAGCAAGCTCTCATTCCCAGCCAGTTAAGGAAGGAACTCACATAGCCATCAATCTTCTTCCTCCAGCCGCCACATTCTCTTGATGCCCACCTGAATATAGAGTAAACAACAACAACAGTGAGAACTTCCGAGCGATGATCAGCTGACTGAGCGAATCCGGAATTCTCGACTCTCTAGATCTGACAATGCCCACAATGAGCCAAAGTAAAGCTAGAGTTTTTCATTTCAAAAAGCGGCCACAAGAAAAGGGAAACCTCCAAACTCACAAAAGTCACGGCCAAATATATTCTTTCACAATCCCGTTGACCCTCAATTTACTTCCATGTGGTCACGGCGATTTTCCTAGGATTCGAGAAGGGAAAAACTTCACACACAAAAATAAAAGAGAAAACTTTTCAAAAGCTTAACTCACAGAACACGGAACTGAATCAAACGACGCCAAGAAGAACCCAAGCTGCGAACGCCGCGAAACCCTAGAAGCTCTAATGCCCGCAAACCAAACCGACGACGAAGCTACGTCAAAATAGAAGAATCGACACTTCAACCGGGAGTGTCTCTACAATCGCAACGGACGGCAACAGAGCGCAGGCAATGATTGGTTCCGCCGAATTCGCGACGCCGAACATGGAAGATCAATGAATTGCAAATGGGATGCAACCCAGACCGGCCACAGGACGCCATTAGCGGAGAATGAGGACAGAAGAGGCGAACGAAGACGCAGCAGAGCAGCAGCGAGAGCGAGAGCGAGAGCGAGAGCGAGATTGGGCAAGAGGAACTGTGTACCTCTTTGGTTTTGTGAAGATCGCGAAACCAATCGTGTCCGACAGAGAAAGAGAGAGAGGGGGGGCGGGGTGGGGTTCGATGTCGCGGAAGAGCAAGAGAGAATCACCGCACCGAGGAGCAAGCGCGGAGGTGGTCCAGTCGAAGACGCTCGTGGAAAGAGACACCGCGCACCCACGTCGTTTTTCTTGGAGCTTTGTGCTTCCACGATTCAGTCCTTACGATATTACGTCTTTCTGTCATTCTTAATTTGGCTTCGCAGCCTATACTATTCCTTTCGTAAACATGTCTCTCCACCTCTACTGCTCAAATTGTGCACGTAAGCGGGGTGTTGCGTTATTGTTTAATATCTTTGACAGCATGTCCTTAAATACTATTAATATTCATAATGTTTGTCTCCCCTTATCAACTTAAACTTTTAATTTAAGCTTTCTAACATATATCACGTGGTAATTGAGACTTTAGTGGAAAAGATGATTATAGAACAATGGAGTAGTTGTCTAGCCAAGACGGGGGAGAAAGTATCTTCAATGGGCTATGACGATGGTGGTGCCACGCCTCGACTGATGAAGATCAGCATGTCTACCAGATTTTTTCATCTTATTTCTCATTCTTGTGTATTTGTTCGTTTTGGCGATAGTCTAATTCTTTTAAGAAAAAGGTTGAGATTAATATCTGATTTTTAAGATCTAAGTGCTATCATAGTCTCTAATTTCAGAAACCTTCTAAAGATGAGAAAATTCGTGAAAAATATTTAACAATCTTCAACCACTCGTAATGAGATTTAATAATACTATTTAGACTCGGTTTCACTCCAAAAATTTCTCATTCGTCAAGCGTGAGTTTCGTCAATAAGCGAAGGTGGTCGAGAAAGATTGCAGGCGAGTAATGATCATCTCCCTTTTTTGTTGAGATGGCAGCTAGCCTAACTATTTCTTTAGGAGATTTGGAGCAAAGCTAGCTCAGGTTCAAAGACGGATTCTTACTTCGGCGAAAAAGGGACCGTGCGGCGATGTCGGGAGGGCGTAGAACAGCCTCTTCTCAGGGGAGTATATGACTTCCTCGTACGAAGCGCGACGGCCAGGCAGAGGTCGCGGATCGGGGAGCAAGTGAACTCCGTCTTCATGGCCAAGGAGGCGGGCTTGAGCTTGTGGGAGAGGCTGGAGCAGACGCATTGGAGGGTCGTGACGGCCAGGAGGGGGACGACGGGACCGTGGGGGGAAGAGAAATGAGGGCGCGGAAGAGGTAGGAAAACCGGGTTTTCAGGTTGACGAGGAAGAGCCAGCCGTGGGCAAAGCCACCCCAGCCCGGGCTCCCTGGACAGCACGACGTCCTGGTTCCACTGGCTGAACTGGTCGGTGGCGGCACCCCGCCGCCGCATTGTCCATCAGGTGGCTAAACAGGTAGCGGCTGATGCTTTAACCAAAATCCTCAGTTGCCGAGCCGCACTGGTTTTGTAGCCGGTTACGGAATGTGGGCATAAGCAGCCACGGAGGTGGGAAGGAGGGGCCAGGCGGAGGCGGCGGACGGCGGACGACGACACCTCAATGCCTCACTCTGCGCATGGGCGAAGGATTGCGATGTGAAACCTCCCCACCATTTTTGCTTCCAGGTTCATATTGTGCCGCTTCAAAGGCACATTTGCTTGAGCAACGAGGGAAACGGCCTTTTGCCTGCTTAGTGCTTTATAGTAAGTTTGGTTAATGAATTTTCTTGCTCAGTTCTATTTAGACCTAATTTTCTATATGATTTCTTTTCTTGTTCTAACCACTTTTGCCATTCATTACTCGTAGACGTTGGAGTCAAATAGCTCTTGTTAGTTTAGTTAATTTCAATTTTCTTTTCCCAAACCATACTCTTCAATGTTCGGTTTGATTTGGAGCGTGAACCAAACTATGATCATCTCGCATCAGGTTAAACCGTCTAATCACCCTAGCGGGTAGCATCAATTCTTAAAACTTAAAGTCTTAGAAGACCCCAAAATCCATCAAAAAATCAATGATGATTCTAGGTAAATGACACCGTCAATTCCATTGAATAACTTTTGTTAATCCCATCGAATAACTTTTGTACAAAATTCATCATCTTCAAGCCAAAAGGCTAGAAGAATATAGTACTTTAAGGGCCTATGTAACCAGCCTAATTAATTCTGTTTTTATGTTTCCTTGAACAAAAAGAGAACAGAAATTCGTTTAATAAAATTTTTATTCTTAAGAATAAATTTGTTATTGGAAATAGATTTGCATAAAATCAAGAAGTAGACAAAATTTTCTTCTTTACTATCTAAACAACTCAAAAATCAAGCCAAATTATTCTCTTTCTCATTTTTTATTTTCGTCTTTTTCTTTTTTTTTCATTTTATCTTACTTTTCTTCCTCTAGTCAATCACCAGCCACGGTAGTGGCCAGCGATTGGCCAAATAAGGACCTCCTCGAGGGCCGGCTAGGCTCCCTTGAGGCCGACACTAGTGATCGACTAGAGGAAGAAAAAAAAAAGAAAAATGTATATAATAATATTGTTAAAAAATTAAAAGAAATTTTAAGTCACAAAAAATTTGAAAATCATACTAAACGCAATTCTATTACAAGAATAAAAATTTTATCCAGTTACCAAGTACCTTCAAATGCTTAGAAAATCGTCCAAAAAATTGAATTAAAAAAATTATTTATAAATAGAAATTGTTCTCAAAAACAAAATTATTAGCAAACGTACCCTAAACTCTCTCTCTTGAGATCTAAAAACCATCATATGTTCGGTTGATCATTCCCTCCAATCTCACTCACAAAATAATTTAGAATTGACAAATTATGATTAACGGGTCAATTAACTAAGAACGTGTTTGATTTTTACCAAAAAAAAAAACTAAGAACATGTTTGATAATGATTCTGACCCCTGGGAACAATTTTTATCAAAAATGATTTTTTCAGATTCTACTCCCAGGAACAATGGGGAACAATTTATAAGTAAAAGAACGCGCTTAATAACTATCCAAAATTTCTATTCCCAATATAAAAATGCATTTGTTAGGATTCTTAAATGTTTTTAATACTTTTATTATATATTTCTTAATTTTCTCCTTTTTCTTTTTCTCTTCTTCCTCCTATTTCTTTGTAGCCAATCGCCTGGCTTGCCAAGCCAAGGCGAGGTCCAGCGAGCCTTAGCCTTGCCACCGACGAGACTCGATCTCGCTCAGGCAGCACAAGGTTGGCGAGCGAGGCCGAGCCTTGCCGTGGCTTGGCGTTGCTAGCCATAGCCAACACCGGCAACCAGCCAAAAGGAATAGAAAGAAAGAGGAAGAGAAGAAAAGAAAAGAAAAAAAAAATATGAACAGAGGATCTCCGCAACAAAAAAAAATAGATTTTACAAAACAAATTTCTGTTTTTTTTTTTTAATTCCGGGGAACAAGGGAACAAAAAAACAGAAATAGTTATTCCCCGAAAGGTTACCAACCAGGGCCTAAATGATTCTGGGCCGCAAAATCCGAATGCTGAGATCAATTTCTTCTATGGTGAATGTACAGATTTGATCATACGGCGTTCAATATTTGTAAACAATATGAAACAAGCTCAATCTTCGAATAAGCCTCTCCTTTCTCCCTCCCAAACCAATTTTAAGGGGTGTTATGAAGCAACAGATGCGCAAGAGAGTTTACTGCGGAAAAGGACCTGGGTTCAGGTTTATGACAATCTGCCTGAGAGGGTGGGCGACCTCACCTCCGCCAGCATGCCTCACGAACTCCGCCGGAGAGTGGAAACTCCCATGGCACACGCACATTATTCGGACTTCCTCCCCTTTCCCATACTTGTAGAGGATCCCGTCGACCCTCCGCCCATTTGGACCGTCACCCTTCGTGAAGACACAAGGCATGTCCTCCATCGTGCTGGCGCTGATTTCCTTGCCCCTGCTCTCAGAAGAATCGGGTCTCTGGGTGCTGGTCATCTGTTCTACTGAGACCCCCCCGGATGAACTGACAGTGTCCTGACTAACCCGCTGTTGCAGTGTCTGACTGCCAAGAGAGCTTCTTGCATCGCTGTAGCCGCTTGATCCTGACATAGAAGAAACAGATGATGAGCTTAGCCAGTAATTGATTCTCCATTATTCTTTTTCTTTATATTTTTTGCCCTCAACATATGTTAGTTTCATAGCAAGGGCAAAATAAAGAAAAAAAACTTCGTCTAGTTGTACAGGTTCTGTTTGTCAGCATCTAGGAGCTACTTTTGACTTCACGTTTTGAAGGATACAAGAATCCATGTGATCATATATGTCATGAGTTCCACAAAATTTACAACAAGACAAAAGTCAAACGTAGAAGCCCCTCCAGAGGACATTATATGACATGCAGTATGCAAAATGAACCGAGCTATCAGCAGAAGAGGCAGAAAATATACACACATTTCCCAGGGTGAGAAGCTTCAGAATATCCAAATCCAATGGATTACTGTGCGCACCGGGTTGACTAGAATTACCTAAAAGATTCAGTATTGAAGTTCCATAGTTACTTTAGTAGCAACATCTCCTGCAGAATGTCTGTTCTCGTCTTTGTTTTTTCCCCGATGAGTTAGGAATTTTCACAGATCCAGAAACATGGCAAGAGACCATTCCCACTACAGACTCCTGATTCGAATAAGCACCGCCTCATTGGCTCTTTCAAACCCCAATTGCACTCGGTTACCATTCTCTTTCTATTGTCCTTAAATGTACAATCTGCTGGAATCCTGTCTAATACACATTGATAACTGCTATTCGCAATTGAAAGCTAGAAAACAACACTTTTTATGAAATGAGAAGCATTAAATTACCATCAGGAGGATCTTTCTTGCTGTTCAACTATAATCTCTTGGACTTCCTCCAATATCCTTCCTTGGAAGTTTCATGAATCGCTGTCCATAATTTTTATGCATTCTAAGAGCCTTCCATAGTCTCCAATAGCGGTTTCAAGCTACAAGTCACAGACATTGCAAGACAAACTTGATCTTGCGCCAGACCCCATGGGTTGGATTAGGCACAACTTACCCATACCATCCGAAGTGTAAACAGTTACATTTTGAGCCAATAACCTGGACTTTGGTTTAAAGCATACCAGGTCCAAGAGGTGAGCAGGGTCTTTCATGAGCCTAACCTTCCTTGTCAAAAAAATAATTGTGTTTTTTGAACTACAAGCACATTTACATCCCAGGATGCAATCATTTGTTTTTAATCTTTCTCAAAAGGATAAGTATATAGATGGCATAGGCAAACTGCTAAATCAGTGGGAACTGAAGGTTGGTACAGCCAAGTGTGCTTAGTCAGGCTCCCTCTCTCTCTAAGCCCAAAGAAACTGTCCTTCGACACTCTTTAAGCATGTCAGAAAAAAGACTATTCAACTGTTACTACGTCAATGGTGAATTGCATTCTTTTAAAGGGGATAGATAACTCAATATTTGACTGGAACCAAAGTGGAGGCATGAACTAGAAGGTAATTTTCCATTTTACTGTAAGCTTCTGCAGAAATAAAATTCATTGTATAGCAGAAAATGCACTTTTATCACTCCAACAGTTTGACAGCATCACAAGAAAGTGAACCAATGTAACTACTAAAATTATCTTTCCTTCCACAGCATTTGATAACCAGGAATGTCCAAGAGGGATTCTAGGAAACTAGGTTTGAAGTCCTTTCTGAGATCTCTAATTCAAACAATTTTGATGTCGCACCACCAAATTTTAGCGGGCCCTATCTAGCTAAACTCCAGCTCCCTGTACTGAATATAATAACAGGCATCTGCTCATCAGTCTTCGAAAATAACCATCCTGATTAAGCATTTTTAAATTTAGGAGTAGGCCTCATTTGCTTCAAATAGTTTTCACTTCAAGAATAAGAATTCCCTGAGTAAGACCAGCGCTATATTAGTCTCCGGAGGAGCCACACCTAAAATGTCTGGATTCCAAGGTTAGAACCATGTCATACTTTGAGCAAAATAATACTCGACTAAAATGAATTTGTAGATCAGAAATTCCAGTGATTGCCTATACCCTCTCATACAAAAATCTTGTCCAGCACGTCTCAGAGCTCCACCCCCGTTTTTTACTCTCAGTTCCAATGTGTTACATTGACCTATCTGGACTCTTGATTCTTCAGTTCAACAGTCATCTTTCCATCCTAAATGAGTCTAAGCTGGAGCTGACTCCACAGGCAAATCAACACGGCGCTAGGGAAAGAATTAGTTGCTATTATAAAAATGTGAGCCTGAAATGTTCCTAGTGTTAGGTGAGAAATATCTAGAAAGGAGACTTTCTGATTTACTTACAACAAGCAATGAACTCACATCTTCGGGCTGCTTGGTGGCCAAGAGATTATAGCAACAGTCCTAGGAATTCACATGGTCTTTGTCAAGACCAGTATACCTCAAGTTAAGGCTTTCAAATCAGCTTTTTTGTTGCCCTATATTTGACATATATCGTCGATAGTTTTATCGATGGAAACTCTATAGACTCCCAGATTGCAGCACCCGATCAATCCACACCATTCAATCACACACTAACCTTGTTTTCTGCTTTCTTCCAACTTGATGGAATGTAACACCCAATATATGATACGGATGGACAAAAAATGCCGGGCCATCATTCGCTCAAAACCCTACCTAAGCAGGATATCAAACACAAAAAAAACCCAAGAACACAGCTAATTTCATTTCTTGTGCACGTTCTTCCATTAATGCCTATGGAAATATGTTCCTTTAGGAACAGAATCATCCAAGCCAAAGTCAATCCGACTCTCAGTAACAGACCTAAAACAACCAAAACAAAGACCCCAGCAAAAAGGATAGACACAAAAATGTAACTTTTTTAGGCCAGGCTTACCTACCAAAACAAGAAATATCCAGAGACAAATCCAGAGGAAAAAAAAAGCTACAGACACCGACAACTTCAAATTGCACAAATTCCGCACGAAGTAGATAAAACCAAATCCTTAAGTGTCCACAAAAACGGCGACAAGAACACGCAAACAGCGAGGACATTACCTTGTTTAGCAGCCAGAACACCCACTTGGGTCTCGATCTCGAGCCTGTCATCCTTCACGCTCCGCTGCTTCTCCGACCGCCTCCGCTTCGCCTCCATCCGCCGCAGCGTCTGCAGCTCCTTCCTCTTCCTCCATTGCTCCTCCGTCTCCGCGGGCAGGGAGCTGCTCCTCACCAGAGCCGTATAGGACGGCGCGGGCGGCGTCGTCTTCGCCGCCGCCGAATCGTCCTCCCTGAACAGCGGGAACGACCCGGCAATGGAGGACGACCGGGTCAGTCTCTTGGAGCTCTTGTCGACCCCGAATCGGCCCCCCAGCGAGAGCCCCAGGCTCAGCTCGAGCTCCTCTGTTTCTTGGTTCGGCGTCTTGTACTCCGACGATGGCTGCGACTGCGGCGCGGCGCCGCTACTAGCTGCACCCGTGCTCGACGACGTAAACCTCTGGAGCAGATCTCTGGGGAACCGCTCGAGACGCAGGGAGACGTTATCCATTGAACTGGTCCTCCCAACTTCCTTCTTGTCGCCCATGTCCCCTGCTCTCGTCACTGAAACGGACGCTCGCCCCCGTTCTGCCTATGACTCGGGCGATGAGCTGCGCGACGATACTGGCCTGGCGAGGGGAAGCGCCGTTCCATTTGCAGGAGCAGCTCGAGTTTCCGGTCCAAGACCCGTTGCGGAAGATGGGCGACGGATCATAAAAATCGAGAACCCAGATAATGTTCGGACCAAGATGGAAAATTTTTCCGAGATTTTCTTCCCCTTTTCAGTTGCGGGGAAAGAAAATAATGGGCAGTGATTATCGTCCCGCTTCACTGACCATTACCGCACAGAGAGAGAGAGAGAGAGAGAGAGGGAGAGAGAGGGTAAAACCCGAAGCGAAGGAGGAGAAGAAATATCTGAAAAAAATAGAAGAGCAGGGAAGCAGGAGGAAGGGGGGAACAGAGGAACTGAAAGCGGAAGGGCAAATGGAATGGGGTACGTGCTAGAGAGAGAGGGAGACGGGCGGGGGGAGAGAGAGAGAGAGAGACAGGGAGGGTGATTTGACGAAATTGCCCCTTGTGTCTGGACAAGAAAGTACCCAGACAGGACAAGTGTCGATCCTGAAGTCGCTGCTGGACGACACGTGGTCTGACCGAGCACGGTTGCGCACCGGCGATTGCCCCACACCCCCCCCCCTTCTTTTTCTATTATGAATCTTCTCTTTCTTCTCGAGACAGATGTGTTTTCCCTAGGAGAAAAACAAATAAAAAAAAATATTTTCATCAGATGAATAATAAAATAAAATAAATTTAATCGTATCGTCACAAGAAATCATGGATGATATCTGACGGATAAAAAACCCCCCTAAAAAAATTCTTGGATCATAATAAATTAAACTTTATCATACATACCCGAACTCCCCTTTTTTCCAAATAACAAAGAAATGGCCGAGAAAAAGTGGTGCCTCGTTCCTGGTCGGGGAGTCTATCTATGGTCCAAGGGGGGAGCAAGTTGGGGGGTGGGGGTGGAGGGACACGTGTCCGGGCGCGGAACAGGGCGGGGCTGACTGGAACACGTGTTCCCCCTCGACATGATTGAGGGGTGGAAACCCACGTGTCCGAAATCCCTTGGCTTTTTTAAGATGCGGCGTTGGATTTTGTGCCCCGCGAATTTCTCCCCCCTTCACCCTTTTGGCCCTGGCCTTCTCCTTAGCTGTCCCTGATCGTCGCCTTTTCCGGCAGTATTTTAAAGGAGCCTACTTTCCGTATTTATGTTTCCACGTACCCCCTCCCCCGCGCCATGTTAACATTTGTCGGGGCCGAGATCGAAGATCGGACAATACTCTATTGTCCGAGGTCGCCACGACATGTATTTTACGTATAAATATCTGAGTCGAGCCGGACCGGGTCAGACCGGGCCACCGACCATAGTCGGGCGGGCCAAGCTTTTTCGTATACGTGCATTTAGTACGGACATTCTGTTAATCACTTCTGAATGTGGGGTATCTGAACTATTCCCTCGATTGGTATTTATATTCATGAATCTGCAGTACATGTATCGAGTAGAGTCTGATCGATAAAGTAACAAGCATGGTATCAAAATTAGTTTGACTGATGGAATAATTTCGGACGCGAATTTGATTGATCGAACCAATCGTTTCATGTATTCATTTCCACCTTTAAACCTACCTCCTTATCCTTAACGAATGTCATCTTTTCTTTAAAAGTTAGGTTTCTTATGGTTCATTAAACAAACGCATGTTGAAGAATGTGCATCATGCGATGCCATTTGTCTTATTAACTTTGGTGGTTAATCTAAAACAACAATTTTGGGACTCATTACTTTTTCTAGGGATGAGCAGGGGTTCAAGATAAAATTGAAAATTAAACCAACCAGCTAGAAAAAAACAATTCAGTTCTAGGTTTCTGCGCTCTCCAATTCCAAAAAAAAAGTTGAACCGGTACCATACAATTCTGTTTTCGGTTTATAGGTAAGAAAGGATTATTTATTGGTTGGTCAAAAATTAAAACAATTATTGTTTTTGTATATATTTTGATCATCTGCAAACCCTTTTCGTTAAAATAAAATTTCAAGTGAAAGCTCGACATGAAAAGTTACTCATCCCCAAGGAGAGAAGCGAAAAAGTTAATGGTCAGCATACTTTATATACGTGAAAAGTTACTGATCACGGTAATTATAATTACTTGTCGTAGTAATGCTTACCTATCATATGAAAAGAATTTTTGACCCCGTCTTGCAACTTGGGCGCTACGTCCAAACCCCGCCGCACTTTCAACTGCGATCTACTTCGTATCCTGCGGATGCCTCAATGAATGATTCTCTCGACCATGTGATGTGCTACATGAATTCCTCGGCATCTATTCCGTCGAATTCTTACAATGGGAGCATTGCCCACCACACGTTTGAACGACCAGGCCACGAGCACTAAAAGTGCAAGGCCGTTGTCGCTTGTGAAGGCAGAACTCCGATGTCCCTCGACAAGCTACGTCGACTTTTTGAGCGGCGAAGTAGGTTTGAGGTTTGAGCTTCTTCTTTGGTCGAGAGTTATGCACAACCAAGGACCGGCTCGGCGGTTGTGAGGTAGCCTAGTCAGTTGCCGACGTGGCATGCATGTTTTTATTCATATCCAATAAGAGATTGACACATAAACACTGACCTGGAATTTTAAAAAAAAAACTAAAACAAGTTTTTCTCTCTCTTCCTCCCTCTCTTTCCCTCTGTTCAGATTTGGCTCGACCTTGGTCCTCTCCCGCCGTCACCACTAGCGGAGTCGCCGGCACCTTGATTAGGCTGAACCCAACGGTGAAGTTGCCGGCCATAGACTTCATACAAGCTCTCATCGTCTTCCCCAACGTCTATTCCTATGAATTTTCTTTTGTTGTTTGAGTTCGCAATCCATGGCCGTCGAGATTTCGAACACGCCGCCTCCTCGCGAGCTATGGATGAGCTAGGCTTGTGGCCATGGATGAGATCAAATTCGGAGGCCTGACTCCAGTCCAGATCTGGACGAGCAACGATCACGAGCTGCCGTGATGATGAAGGGTTGGCTCGGCCATGGACGAAGCCAACCACAAGTAGAGGGTGGGCAACGATGGAGGAAGATAGAGCCCACCACAAGTACGACGGAGGGGAAGCTTTATTCCCATTGCCATGGTAGTCCATGAGTCGTCATTGCTCGCAATGGGACTTCCAGATCTACAACCTAGCCGTCTCTGGCTTGGCCGTGGAAGGGTCTAACCACGAGTTGAGGGCGGTCCATAAGCCGTCATTGCTTGCGATAGGACTTCTAGATCTACAACTCCAGTGACAGCGGCTCATCCATGGCCGCAAGCGACGGCCATCGACTTGCAGATTTGCAACTTCGGTGGTCGACTTGCAAATCTACAACTCCGCCTAGCAGTTCTCTCCTTGAACTTGGCATTGGCAACTCTGCCGGTGGCAATGGCGGAGGGAGATGAGGAGGTTGGGCTCGAGGTGGCCGAAGACGGAGGAGTAAGGGTAGATGGAGGAAAAAAGTGAGGTGGACTAAAATTTTTATTTTGTTTAATTAAATCCATGTCAGTATATACATGTCAAATTATGATTAGTTTAAAATGAAAAATGCATGCCACATCAGCAAATGACATGGTGCTCGCAAACTAGTGAATATCGTGGAGGTCTTGACCTTAAGTTGTGGAACTTCTAGTCGACTTACATGCTTTACTAGTAAAGTGATTGACGAGAGGTTAGCGATGCTCAAGGTCGGATCTTCCTTCACCTACTGTTAGAGTTGTTTAACTAGTTTTCTTATCGGCGGGTAGCAAAAGTGCACAATTCCCTATTTCTCGACCCTCAAATCATAAAATTAGATTTCGACCAAAAAAAACAAATCATAAAATTAGATAAGGAGAGAGCTTTTTCTCCAACCGGGGATTAAGGAAAATACGGCACCCTATATAGGGATCCATTACGCACAACCTGTCATTTTGGTACGTGCGGGAGGCATGCTTTGTGCTCCGACATCATTTGCGACGGGGCCACGGCATGAAAATAACTCGAACAACTTGCAGTTCTGCACGAACGCACATACGCATGGAAAAGAAAATGGAACGCCCCCAGCCTTTCTCTCGCGATCTTTGGGGATGTGTCGCTTCCATGTTCGCGAGGATTTTAGTGGGTGGCAATGATTTGAACGACCACCATTCCGATTTCAAAAAGGAGAATTCAAAGGGATGATGGGCCATGGAAACTAGGAATAATTGTTTTTTGTTGGGTGATTGAGTGAGAGTAATTAGATCCACGTGTGTGGTGAAGTCCCCTTCCAGTGGGAGATGGTCTGGAAAGTAGGGGACGCGAAAAGCAGTCTAAATTCAGCTAAACGCCAATTTCCGGGAAGCACGTGCACACTGAGTGGGTTGCATTTCGCTTTTCGATAAATCAAATCGAAGATCAGATTTAAACTCTCGTTGCGCCAATTCACGTGATAATGGAATCGCTGGCTTTCTTTTCTTTTCCTTTCCTTTCCTTTTAAGGCTTGATGTACAGGTGGTGTTTGAATTAGTTGTCAATGATGATTTAAGTGTCGCTATAACTTCAACTTCGTAACTCATCTTCGTTCTTAATTAGACCTATTAAAATGGGCTATAAAATAATACCTTAACCTGTATATATTACCTAAATTGTTTTATGGATTAATTACATTTAGTTAATAGGTTATAAATGGATTTACAACTTACATAAACTGAACTTATTTCGATGACTCTCTTCTCATTCTCTCTCGCCCACACTCTGTCTCATGCTCACTCACTTCACACTTTCGATATAGGTTTTCATAAATTATGTTAAATATAGAAATGTTTTAGCAATATGGGTAAGGATGGATATGAACAAATTAGCACTAATATTGATATGTGACACATAATCTACAACAAGCGACACACCGACATGTCATTTCTAAAAAATAGCCTAGAATGAATTTGCACGAAAAATATTAATCCATAATTTGTTAATATCATCCATTATTTCAACTTGACAAATTCAACTACATTCCATTCCAATTATCCATAAAATTTGGAGAAAAAAACAAGCAATCCATATTCTATTATTAAATTTAACATTTAACAATAAATCCCCAAAAAATTTGCATTTTACCATGAAATATAATAATAAGTATTTCCCCCTTATTAATTTTATTATTTTTTATTTTTAAATAGTTACATTTTGACCTCTTATTCATTGAAAATTATTAAAGTTGATCTTGTGTGTGTCAAAATTCCGAACTCATGTGTTGGGAGAGTTGAACATACGTGTTGAAGCATGTCGGACATATGTCGAATTGTCCGACACGACACAAATGCTCTCGAAAAGTGTCGATACTTCTTAGGATATGAATAGCTAGATTTGCGTTACATGGAAATTTATTAAAATTGATTAAATGTGTCTATTTGGATAAGACCTTGACCCACTCGTGATTTGCTGTTCGACTTAATCGCATAAACCCATGATTGATTATCATGAAGGGGCTTAAATTTCTCGATGGGCTTAATTAGTGAAGTTTTGCGATTGTACGATTAGTAAAGCAAGGAAGGCCACGACGCGGTATGACTACGAAACAATCAAAAGCCGTGGGGACACAGAACGATTGCCTCTTGATTTTCTCCTTCAATCATAAGGTGCCGCGATCATTATTACTGGATGACTAGTACAAATGACCCTTGGTGCTTACCACGCGTGCTGAAACCGGGAGACATTTTCTCGATAAAGAGTATTTCATGCGACTGTTGCATCATTGATGCATTGCAGCAAGTGAATTATCACTATTGACAAAATAATTGTGTGTGCACGCCATGATGAATGAGGGATCTTTTATCTTCCGAAAAAGTCACACACGTATATGTATATGTGTATCATTAGATAACACGAAATGATAACAAAGTTGGTTTATCAAACTTGGTGTTTTATCAAATATCACAATTAGAATAGGTATACTTTCATATGCAAATTTTACTCATTTGTAACATGGCTAACGTAAACTCTCGATAACCATGTTTTTATACTTCATGATAGTGATTAGTGACACTGATATTTTTTTCACGTACTAGAAAAGTTATAACATATACCCTTCCATATTGAGTTCCTTTAACTTTTGTCTCGTGTATTACTTATAGAGCTTTCTTGTAATTACTATCATAAAATAATTATTTATATCACTTGAGATAATTAATTAATAAAAATATTTATATTATCGTCGCAACAATTTATATTTTAACGTATTTGTGGATGATGAAAATATTTTTTATTTCATTCATTTTCATAAATGATTCGAGCAATCATTATTTTTTGACTAAATTGATAAGAAAGACCATATTAACAAATTATCGAAAGGTTTAGAATTACATTAGCAAAATTAAAGAAAAAATTATGACAGAACTGGCCATTGCACACTGGACAATTACCTCCAAAACTAATAACAACACTTGTTTTATAGATGCCCGTATTTAAGAAAATTTATGAATATATTTACTTGTCAGTTGTCACGAGACTAAAGTAGATTTCATTAAATGGTGGATTCTCAAAGATAAGATTAGCTTTAATTGGCATAGTTAATCGATATAATTAAAGAGGGAGAAGAAGGAAGGGGTGCAAGACACGTCGTCAACGTCGACGTGAAAGTGAAAGATTCTTGCTCGTTTGCGATGCCACAATCTGGGACATAGACCTGGGCATGTCTTTAAAAGACTTAAGGAGAAAACAGAAGGGAGATTCGCCCTGGGGTGGGAGACCCTATGTTGTCCTCTGTATTCCCTCTCTATCGAGAAAATAAAGATAGACAGGGAATTTGGGGGCCTCACGGTGGGGAAGGTAGACTCCACGTCGGAGTATGCATGCATACTCTAGCTACCGGCGGGTAGGTTAGTATAGCAGTCACCCACACCTAGGGTGAGTGAAGATGGGTGAAAAACTCACTGCAGAGCTAACGCGCCTAACGGCACTGCATGCAACCACAGGCTAGCTCTGTACTATGTAGCATCGACACTCTCAGAGAACTTTCATGTCGTATCCAACACGTGATTAGCGAGTGTCAAAAAATCCAACACATGGTCAACTCTCTTCGACACGCTCCGACACGTGAGTCCGAAATTCCGACACGCATAGGGTCAATTTAAAAATTTCAATACTTGGGGGTCAAAATGTAAATATACAAAAAAAGAAAGAAAAAGGGGGGGGGGGGCGGGGCTGGTGGCTAGGAACGGCCGCCGCGCCACCGTTGGAAAGGACGGCGACCTCGCCGACCATAGGTGGCGAGGGAGGGGGCAACCCTCGCCGGCCCGGGTGAGGCCATTGCCGGCCAGGCTCGCCCAAAACGGGCGACGCGCGCCCTCGCTCAGGCCTAATGAGGGTCACCGGCCCTCGCCTAGGGCTGAGGAGGCTCACCGGCCACAAGCAAGGGCCAACGTCGCCCAGATCTGGGCGATCCTCACTGGCCCCAGTTGACGCATCGCCCAAATTTGGGCGAGCCTCGCCCGCGCCTAGCCTAGGCCAGCGAGCTTGCCGACCCCCTCCGACGGTGGTCGGGCACGCCGCCGACTGTGGCAGCGATAGCAACGTGCCCAGCCACGACCCTGGCTCTTTTTTCTTTTACTTTTTTCAGTTTTGTCTTTTTTTAGAATTATTTTACCTTTTTTAAAAGTCTTTTACTATGAAAGAAGTAATAAAAAATGCTACATCTGATAAATAAATAAATTTAAAAATACCATTTCAGCATTCTTTAAATAATATTTTTTTGCTCTGAGTTTTATGTATTATTGTAATGAAATATAGTTGAATTTGTCAAATTAAAATAATGAATGATATTAACAAATATTGAATTAATATTTTTAATGTAAATTAATTTTAGGAAATGACGTGTCGGCATGTCACGTGTTCGTGTCGGTGCTACATGGGCTCTGTACCCCTCGGTTGCACGCAGTGCCGTTCGAGTAATCATTATTTTTTGATTAAATTGATCATAAAGGCCATATTAACAAATTATCAAAAGGTTTAGAATTACATTAACAAAATTAAAGAAAAAATTATAACAGAACTAGCCGTTGTACACTGGACAATTACCTCCAACACTAATAACAACACTTGTTTTATAGATGCCCGTATTTAATAAAATTTATGAATACATTTACTTGTCAGTTGTCACGAGACTAAAGTAGATTTCATTAAATGGTGGATTCTCAAAGATAAGATTAGCTTTAATTGGCATAGTTAATCGATATAATTAAAGAGGGAGAAGAAGGAAGGGGTGCAAGACACGTCGTCAACGTCGACGTGAAAGTGAAAGATTCTTGCTCGTTTGCGATGCCACAATCTGGGACATAGACCTGGGCATGTCTTTAAAAGACTTAAGGAGAAAACAGAAGGGAGATTCACCCTGGGGTGGGAGACCCTATGCTGTCCTCTGTATTCCCTCTCTATCGAGAAAATAAAGATAGATAGGGAATTTGGGGGCCTCACGGTGGGGAAGGTAGACTCCACGTCGGAGTATGCATGCATACTCTAGCTACCGGCGGGTAGGTTAGTATAGCAGTCACCCACACCTAGGGTGAGTGAAGATGGGTGAAAAACTCACTGCAGAGCTAACGCGCCTAACGGCACTGCATGCAACCACAGGCTAGCTCTGTACTATGTAGCATCGACACTCTCGAGAACTTTCATGTCGTATCCAACACGTGATTAGCGAGTGTCAAAAAATCCAACACATGGTCAACTCTCTTCGACACGCTCCGACACGTGAGTCCGAAATTCCGACACGCATAGGGTCAATTTAAAAAATTTCAATACTTGGGGGTCAAAATGTAAATATACAAAAAGAAAGAAAAAGGGGGGGGGGGCTGGTGGCTAGGAACGGCTGTCGCTGCCACTGTTGGAAAGGACTGGCGACCTCGCCGACCATAGGTGGCAGAGGGAGGGGGGCAACCCTCGCCGGCCCGGGTGAGGCCATTGCCGGCCAGGCTCGCCCAAATCTGGGCGACGCTGCGCCCTCGCTCAGGCCTAATGAGGGTCACCGGCCCTCGCCTAGGGCTGAGGAGGCTCACCGGCCACAAGCAAGGGCCAACGTCGCCCAGATCTGGGCGATCCTCACTGGCCCCAGTTGACGCATCGCCCAAATTTGGGCGAGCCTCGCCCGCGCCTAGCCTAGGCCAGCGAGCTTGCCGACCCCCTCCGACGGTGGCTGGGCACGCCGCTGACCAGGGCAGCGATAGCAACGTGCCCAGCCACGACCCTGGCTCTTTTTTCTTTTACTTTTTTCAGTTTTGTCTTTTTTTAGAATTATTTTACCTTTTTTAAAAGTCTTTTACTATGAAAGAAGTAATAAAAAAATGCTACATCTCGATAAATAAATAAATTTAAAAATACCATTTCAGCATTCTTTAAATAATATTTTTTTGCTCTAAGTTTTATGTATTATTGTAATGAAATATAGTTGAATTTGTCAAATTAAAATAATGAATGATATTAACAAATATTGAATTAATATTTTTAATGTAAATTAATTTTAGGAAATGACGTGTCGGTGTGTCACGTGTTCGTGTCGGTGCTACATGGGCTCTGTACCCCCGGTTGCACGTAGTGCCGTTCGAGTAATCATTATTTTTTGATTAAATTGATCATAAAGGCCATATTAACAAATTATCAAAAGGTTTAGAATTACATTAACAAAATTAAAGAAAAAATTATGACAGAACTAGCCGTTGTACACTGGACAATTACCTCCAACACTAATAACAACACTTGTTTTATAGATGCCCGTATTTAATAAAATTTATGAATACATTTACTTGTCAGTTGTCACGAGACTAAAGTAGATTTCATTAAATGGTGGATTCTCAAAGATAAGATTAGCTTTAATTGGCATAGTTAATCGATATAATTAAAGAGGGAGAAGAAGGAAGGGGGGTGCAAGACACGTCGTCAACGTCGACGTGAAAGTGAAAGATTCTTGCTCGTTTGCGATGCCACAATCTGGGACATAGACCTGGGCATGTCTTTAAAAGACTTAAGGAGAAAACAGAAGGGAGATTCACCCTGGGGTGGGAGACCCTATGCTTTGTCCTCGTATTCCCTCTCTATCGAGAAAATAAAGATAGATAGGGAATTTGGGGGCCTCACGGTGGGGAAGGTAGACTCCACGTCGGAGTATGCATGCATACTCTAGCTACCGGCGGGTAGGTTAGTATAGCAGTCACCCACACCTAGGGTGAGTGAAGATGGGTGAAAAACTCACTGCAGAGCTAACGCGCCTAACGGCACTACATACAACCACAGGCTAGCTCTGTACTATGTAGCATCGACACTCTCAGAGAACCTTCATGTCGTATCCAACACGTGATTAGCGAGTGTCGAAAAATCCAACACGTGGTCAACTCTCTTCGACACGCTCCGACACGTGAGTCCGAAATTCCGACACGCACAGGGTCAATTTAAAAAATTTCAATACTTGGGGATCAAAATGTAAATATACAAAAAAAGAAAGAAAAAAGGGGGGGCGGGGGGTTGGTGGCTAGGAACGGCGTCGCCGCCCCGTTGGAAAGGACTGGCGACCTCGCCGACCATAGGCGGCAGAGGGAGGGGGGCAACCCTCGCCAACCCGGGTGAGGCCATTGCCGGCCAGGCTCGCCCAAATCTGGGCAACGCTGCGCCCTCGCTCAGGCCTAATGAGGGTCACTGGCCCTCGCCTAGGGCTGAGGAGGCTCACCGGCCACAAGCAAGGGCCAACGTCACCCAGATCTGGGCGATCCTCACTGGCCCCAGTTGACGCATCGCCCAAATTTGGGCGAGCCTCGCCCGTGCCTAGCCTAGGCCAGCGAGCTTGCCGACCCCCTCCGACGGTGGCTGGGCACGCCGCCGACCGGGCGGCGCGACAAGAACGTGCCTTGCCCACGACCCGGCTCTTTTTTCTTTTACTTTTTTCAGTTTTGTCTTTTTTTAGAATTATTTTACCTTTTTTAAAAGTCTTTTACTATGAAAGAAGTAATAAAAAATGCTACATCGATAAATAAATAAATTTAAAAATACCATTTCAGCATTCTTTAAATAATATTTTTTTGCTCGAGTTTTATGTATTATTGTAATGAAATATAGTTGAATTTGTCAAATTAAAATAATGAATGATATTAACAAATATTGAATTAATATTTTTAATGTAAATTAATTTTAGGAAATGACGTGTCGGCGTATCGCGTGTTCGTGTCGGTCTTTACATGGGCTGTATTTCGGTTGCACGCGGTGCCGTTCGAGTAATCATTATTTTTTGATTAAATTGATCATAAAGGCCATATTAACAAATTATCAAAAGGTTTAGAATTACATTAACAAAATTAAAGAAAAAATTATAACAGAACTAGCCGTTGTACATTGGACAATTACCTCCAAAACTAATAACAACACTTGTTTTATAGATGCCCGTATTTAATAAAATTTATGAATACATTTACTTGTCAGTTGTCACGAGACTAAAGTAGATTTCATTAAATGGTGGATTCTCAAAGATAAGATTAGCTTTAATTGGCATAGCTAATCGATATAATCAAAGAGGGAGAAGAAGGGAGGGGTGCAAGACACGTCATCGACGTCGATGCGAAAGCGAAAGATTCTCGCCCCTTTGCGATGCCACGTTTTGGGACATCGTCCGGCTAAAGCAGTCGAAAAGCTACAATTAGAAATAGATCATAATGCTGGTGACGGCGGCGGGCGTGACCATCGCTGTCGAACTTATGCAATGCGAATTTTCCAAACTCCATAGATTTTATGTAAGAATTCGAATGGCTCACGTGTAAGCTTCCTCGATGGGTTTGACTTGACCTTCATTCTTTTCATTTCTTTGCTATTCTTTTCTTCTCTTTTATTATTTAGGGGTAAATGACTTTGACTGAAAGCGATGATTCCCATCTTTTTGAATTAGGAGAGCCTTCTGACTGTTCTTCTCTCTTTATTTTCCTTTTGTGCTGGTGAGAACCCATTTGAGATGGACGAGTCGCTTGTTTGTTCCACCCTTATTCGTTCCTTCTTCTTCTTTTCTTTTTCTTTTGATGGGTTGTTCGATCATTGTTTGCTGATTTTCTCCTCTTTTCTCTAGCTTTGATGGAAGCAGGTAGATGGCTAAATTGAGGCAGGTTGGCTAGGCAAAAAGATGACTTGCGACACTTTTTTTACCTAGAGAGAGAAAGAACATAGTGTTAGGAGAGCGTAGTGGAAACGTGATACTTTTCACCTGGAAAGATCACCGAGAGAAAGCTCAGTCTAAGCCTATAAACATAGCTTCACTCAAAAGCTTAAGTCGATAAATTATGAGTCAATTGAGATATATTAACTATACGACATCACATCGATTCTCTGATTTTAAATTTTCTCAAACGCAACTCATATGTGCATCTTAACACATAAACCATCTTAAAAAGGTTTAATATTGAGTATGTTCTAGCTCAACTTTAGGATATTAAAGTTAGAGCTTGAGATGATTGGCAAGTATGTTATCAATCTACTCTCCTGGCATGAGCATGACCCAACACACTCCTAGGTTTCCTCTTGGGGATTATGTTCTTTTTCTTTACATACGGTTTTTATGTTACATCTGTCTATAAATCGCAGTTTCGAATCAACATCCATCAACCAACAAGTTGATCTTGTATAATGAATGCTAGACATTCAACATCATCAATATTGTGGAACGATAGAACTCGAAAAATCACAGAAAGTCATTACTGAAGAAAAATGTTAATGCATAAATACCACAAGCTACGAGTAATTTATTGCCATCACTGACAAAAGAAGTCCCTAGGGATTTGCTTGTGGGACTATGTGATGCCTACGTCAATAAATATCATCAGGGTGAGTATAAGTTCCAATCCAACTATGGGACCGAACCAGTCGATTCTGGGTGATTTCGGCAAGAATTTGTTTAATTGCTAGTTCTTGAAGAGGGACCATATTGACCAGCCCATAGTATGTCAATTTTTCAATTTTTTATATCAAAAACTATAAAATATAGATAAATAAATAATATTGCCAGTTTTTGGGACAACTCAAGAATTTGACTGGATTCAATCAATTTGGTCCGATTCCAAAGTAGATAGCTCGGTTCTTGATTCCAAGATAGAAACCTAACCCACTCTAGAACTGACCATCTTTAAATATCACCGTGATAAGAACAAGCGAGAGATTGTACGAGAGAACCCGTGTTTCTTGGGGAGGATCGAACCTTAACTCAATGGTGCCTCACGCCCGTATATAAAGAGGGTGTATCATGGACTTGGTTAATGCGCCTCGTGATGGGCCTGTCATCTGTGTGAGCATCGCATGACATCGTGGGCCTACTGCTTTCTTATGCAGTTCGCCATGTCAATTAGGATGGTTCGGTCTAGGAAGGATACATGGCTCGTGTCGCGCCTCTTGAGAATTTGCCGCTTTCGGCACAGGCTCGTTGCCCTGATTCGTGCTCCGCAAGGCTAAGAAGCAAAAGAAAATGTTAGAGCAAGCGCCCGCCCAATTATCACACCCCGTTTTAGCTTGTTACTCCCCTTCGAAAACATCTAAGATACTCATGTAAGAGTTTTCCTAATGTGGACTACATTAATTGATATTATAATTTACTGTTTTTACGATTACCGTAAAACAGGGTTGGTCTAAGTTGAGATAGAATGTTTCTTAATTAGTTTAATATGAGACTGGCTAGTGTGGGCCAAGTTGAGCCTGGCTCGTAATGAGGGGGCCTTGCTGGAAAATCTATAAATAGTGCTCAAGTTTCTCCTCTAATCCTAATTCTCACGTGTATCCTCACCTAAGGAGTGTTTACCTAACGCTAAACGTAAAGGGGGTCTACGGAGGGTAATAGAGGAGAAGGACTTGATGCGTGAATCCCCTTAATGAGTGGGTAATCCCTTTTCTGCTTCCGTTTTAACTAATCCCAAAACAGATGTATTAATATTTTTACTCAATTATGCATGTTCTTGTTCTGGTTATGGAGATCTTGAGATTATGCAATTTGCATCCAACAACTCATGCCCACGATGATTATCAAAAAAAAAAAAAAAACTCATGCCCACGGTCGTACTCTTAAATGATGTTGTTTAAGAGTGTGTTTATTTTGTGAAAAATAAATAATTTGAAAGATATTTTTTCAAGAAAAATTGATTGCTTGAATTACTTATAAAAATGAATGAACGAAATATGTTTTCATTGTCCGTAAAATGTTTAAACGTAAATCATTATTAGAATAAAAATATTATTCATTGGCTAATTATTTCAAGTGATACGTTGAAAAGTTTTTTCTAGATCACTTATTTCTTATGAAACAAATGGAACCTAAGAAGCCCAAAGAATTCTGGGTTTCATCCATAGTATAACAAGATGTCACAAATGCAAATAGCATAGATTCATCAAGGAGATAAGTTACTATTAAAAAAATAAAAATAAAAATTATTGCAGCATCGTTGTGTCACGTCATAAAAGGTCCATAATCCGGCATTTGAAATAGCTGCTCTGATTTCCACCCCCCCCCCCCAAAAAAAGTAGCTGCTCTGATTTGGGGACGTGGGCCTCCCAATTTTCAATATATCTGTTCGGATCTTTCTTCTTCTTTAATCGTCACGTTCGGACAAGTTCGGCCCGAGACAGTCCCGTGTGGAGCTGGAGTCTACGGCCCGGACCGGCCCG
This sequence comes from Eucalyptus guilfoylei, assembly GCA_016097605.1. Classification (NCBI taxonomy): domain Eukaryota; kingdom Viridiplantae; phylum Streptophyta; class Magnoliopsida; order Myrtales; family Myrtaceae; genus Eucalyptus; species Eucalyptus guilfoylei. Next base: position 21,072,752 of record CM027861.1, on the reverse strand, counting down.
GTCCGATTGTAAGGCCCAAGGTGTCAGGAACGATCAAAAGTCCTCCTGTCAATTGTCGATCGTTTGCGGACCCTTCGAATGATTGCTAGAGCAACATGCGACTGTGAGTCTGTGACACACCAGCTCTGACCATCCGAGCGCTGTGTGTACGAATTTGATACCCAATGATGCGTCTGAGGTTGAATCATTGCCAGTTGCCAGAAAACATGCAAACGTCAGAGGTCTGTTAAAGTATTCGTGGTACTCACTCAAAGCTTGAATTTAAATCGCGATGATTAGAGCGACACACGCGAAAGTTCGTCCGGAATGCATAGGAAAAGTTTTGTTTGATGTTAGGGTTTGTTTGTCTGGACTTTTGAGAAGTCAAAAGTTTGCTTGTTTTACATTCGGACCAAAAGTGAACTTTAGAAAACTATTAAAAAAAAAACCGTATGTAAATTCGAATGTCAGATTTTACAATCATTAGAAGTTCAAGCATTTTGTGTTTAAAAAAAGGGAAAATACAAAGAAAACATAGCTCATTTTTCATCCAATGACCAAAAAAACTATCTCTGTTTTATAATACTGATTCGTTACCTCCAGGCAAAATTCATGCTTTGAAAAGACCAAGTTTCGCCTCTTTGCAAATCCTCAAGCCATCAAGCTCTCCCACTTATCCCAGCCTCAATCATCCCTCCACCACACACCATTTGTTCGATGACATCGTGGACCTCCTGCTTCACCACGACATTTGTCATAATTAGGGCAGTCACATGGGGGATTCAGGCTGAGAAAAAAAGATCACAACCAAATCGATACATTTATATGTAATATAAATTTAGTAATTCATATTCGGCCCGATCTATACTTTACCCATGCTTGACCCGGCTCGCATAACTAAAACATATAAATATTTAAAAGCAATAACTTTTGTGCTATGCGTGCATGTGGTATAAAATATTAAATTTTTTAATAGTTTTGGAAGGTTTCAAATAAGATTTTCAACTTATTTGGGACTTTTTTTATTGTGATTTTTTTTTCAATTTCACAGTGAAGTATCCAACATCTCTTAAAATTAATAAGTCAATAAATATTGACATGTTAAATCAATATACTAATTTTTACGATTTTCTAAAACTCGAAAGATCATACATTTTTTGTATTTTTGCAATTTTGAAAAAAAGAAGAAGATCATGGATAGAAGATAAAGTTAGAAAATAAGTTGCCATACCGAAATCTCCTAACTTGAACTTAAAAATAAGTGAAGAGGGATTGCGGGTGGGCTGATCTTTAGACTCGTTAAAACCCACATTTTATTGAATTTTGTTACTAAACTCATATCAATACATTTGGCAATCCCATCATATATGACTTAATAAATGGGTCTTCAACCCATTTTGACACCTCTAGTGACAATAGACTCTCCTCCTCATGTCGTGAGATGCTAGATTTGGGCTGTGGCCACAAGCCGCGATCTAGCATCCATGGTTGCGAGCTGAAAGTGAGTGCAGCCATGGTGGTGACTGGTGAGCACGAAGGCGACAGAGAAACGAGACAAGGAGAGAGACATGACATACATTGGGTGAGAGAGAGAGAGAGAGAGAGAGAGATGGTGTAAAATGCATCGGGGAGAGGGGTGAAGATGAAGAATTCTAATGAAGTGATGCGTGCGTTGAAAATAAAGATAGGTTTTTTTTTGGGTCTGAAATTCGAGACACGTTTCCCCCATAAAAAAAAAGAAAGTAAAACTCAATCCAGACGTGATTAGTTTATTATATATATATATTATTGACGGAGACATAATATAATACCACCGCACCCTTCTCCACGTTCAGTCACCGTCACCCAAGGTGGGGGGGCACGAGCGTTTCATTCACGCGAAAATGCCAAAACGGTGGGGGAGAGCGGAAACTAATAAAATCTTAAACATTTTCTGACCCAAAACAAAAAACAAAAATATTTAAATATTTAAATATTTGGAAAAGAGAAAAAGGTAAATTCAGAAGCGGAGGTTGAAGGTTGAAGCGCAGTGTGATTCGGGTGTTACTGTCCACTCCAGTGTCCAGTCACCATCGTCTCTCTTATTTATCTCTCTCTATTCTTCTGTCTCTCTCTCTCTCTCTCTCTATCACCTTGCTCTCCAGTTCCGCTACTCTCAGATCTCTCTCTCTCTCTCTCTCTCTCTCCTCCTCCTCCGATCGATCCGATCCGCAGGCGAGCGCCAAGGTAACCTCCTCGAGCTCCTGCGTAGCCCTTAGATCTTTCCCGACCTTTCGATTCGCCGCTGCCGTCGGCTTATGCTGAGCCGATCTCGCGTCTCGTCCGTCGCGTCGAATCGCGTTCGTTTCGTGAAATGCGTGCGGATCTGCTGGCGCCGTCGCCGTTGCTTTCTGCTCTTTTCTTTTCTTTTCTTTTTTTTTCCTTCGCTTTTTACGCTTGCTGAGCTGCGGAGCGGTTTTTTTTTTTTTTTGGTCGAGGCTTCTCCGCTGCTCGAATGGGTAGCTTTCGATAATGCACGTCGCCGTGCTCTCGAAGATCTCGTGGTGGCTTGACGTGCTCGGTCTGTTCGGTGGAGATCAATCGTTTCGCGCTTTCCGAGGTTCTGTGAGGCTTGCGATTCGCGATTGGGGTCGCCGTCGCAGTTATCGGTGTGTGATGTTGGAAGCCTACGTGACAAGTCATTATCATGTAATAGTCGCATTTGCTCGATGGCCATTATCGGTGTGGATCTAGAATTGTTAATAGTCCCCGCTTTGCCTGGAAATTAGTCCTGAGTTGTCCTCCGCAGCTTCGATTTGATGTGGTGAAAATTCGCGGGAGAAGGCAGCAGTAAGTTGTAGTGAAGAAGGTGTGGTGAAATTCGTAGCTTCCCAGTAGAGTTTCGTAGATTGATCGACCTTATATGTCTCGGGACAGGGTTCGTACAAGTGTTTGAAATTTGAATTCCTGAAAGGAACTTTTTTTCCTTCTCATTATTGCTATCTGTTCTTTGTAAGACTCTCTCTTTCTCTGTAGGTTAAGTGGGCTACAGCTTTTGCTCTGTTTCGTCGATCATGGAAAAACTTGCGCTTGATTGAAAACTTCTGTTAAAGATGTGTTCTCCAGTTTACTCTTTATACTTGATGCTTATTTTCCGAGTTGCATGTCAACTTTTGCACGGAGTTCTACGTGGATTCAAATTGAATAGACTGAATTTGTCCTTATGGTTTTTAATTTATCGTTTTTTCCGAAGTCAAAAGTGTCCGAGTTATCTGGATCTAAGCTAAACATCTTCTCTGTTCATCTCTTGATTATTTCGGCCATTGAAGTTCTCTCCGTTATAAGCATGGTCGGAGTATTGAAAATTTCCTTTTGTATAGGAACGAATTTTGTTCTGACTCTAAAATTCTTCTTTTCGTAAAGAGATGCGGTGTGAGCCTCACAATTGAAGGAATTTATCATGAGCTTTGCTTCCAGATTCCATAACTTGTTTTTTGCATATGGATGTGTTGCTTGAGCAAGGTGCTTAAATGAGGCAATAGAAACTCTTGCTTTTTGTCACATGAGGTCCTTGGATTATTACATTGTTATTGATCTCATCTCTTGCAGTCACTCGTCATCACGTACCTAGTCCGTTTTCTCCTGTCCTTGTGCTCCATGATAGTCTAGCAATCATATACCATGAGGGAAAACTCATGTAGTACTAAAATTTTCTGTGCATATTAGTAAGATATAGCTAGTATCACAGGTGTTTGTGCCTTTCTGCCCTTTTGCTTTAGCTTTTAAGATTTGTATTTTGTTTGATATGAACAAATCATATCTTGAACAAATGAAATAGCATTTAAGCTCATGTAGAATCCATGACAAGAAGCTGGGGGAGACATCGTAAGGGGGTTGCTTTCTCGTGAAAGTACTTTTGTAGTTTCTTGTTTTAAATTCAATGGTAACTCTAACTCATGATTTGACTGAGTTCGATTTCTGAAGTTAGTAGGCAGAGGAAATCACCCTTAGTCCAAACATGTTTTGTTTAATAACAGGAGAGCGCTGCCACGTGATCGTACGTTGGTAATTGTCAGAAGTTCTCTTTATGGCAGTGATAATTGCCACTTCATTTGAGTCTTTGGAGGGAAGGATTTAATGTTGTGCATATGCAAGGGTGAATTGACAGTTTGTGAATGGAAGAGCAGATGAAAATTTGGATTATTTGTTTAATGGCGCTTTGAAACCACTTTCTAGTGTTCGTGTTGGTTCACTGTTTTATGTTGGCATCTTTCTTTGATTCCATTCCATCCCATGTTCAGCTCTAGAGATATCTGTAGGTGTGGTCGATTGATCTTTTCCAGAATTCCTCTTGATCTTCTGCTGCTTTTCCTCTCTTTGCTTTTCCTTGTATCCAGAGCTTCAAGAAAGTAGGCACAATGGGTCGTGGAGTTAGCAGTGGTGGAGGACAGAGTTCTTTGGGCTACCTTTTCGGTAGTGGAGAGGCTCCAAAGCCAGCTGCAAGCAGTCCTCAGACTGCTCCGGCTGAGGTGGATAATCCACCTCCCTCAAAACCTGCGGTTGTTTCTCCTCCAGTAGATGTTACCAAGCAGATTCCTGCTGGGATTCATAGTACTTCCTCAAACAACTACATGAGAGCTGATGGTCAGAACACTGGCAACTTCCTCACGGTAAATTTCTAGCCATGACAGCTTTGTCATTCAACATTTAAGAGGATAACTGTTTTAGCAACTTTAGCGAGTATTTGCCAACCAAAGTCTTATACCTGGAGAGATAATTGGGAGGATTATAACCATTTTATACAGGTAACTCACAGAAGTTTGTGTCAGTGTGATATTTGAACTTTCATTTTAGTATAACTCCCATTCTGCTTGCTTTCTGAGGGAAGTTATATTGTTTATTTGATTGTAATGTCACTATAACTTGATATTTCATTTGTAGAGTGGAGGCCTTTTGCTAGTGAACTCTAGGACAGTGTCAGCAGAGCGTGCAACCGTTTTTGCTAACAAGAATAAAGAACAGTACCTTTGATTCTTTTACTGCCTGTGGAATCTATTTGATTGCATGTGAAACATGTCTCCTCTTTTTTGTGAAAATGCAAAACTTGTATGCTTGTTTGCTGTCGTCCACACAATGTTAATACTTAATTTAAGCTTGTTCTCTCTTTAGCATGGTCAAGCAAGTCAAAATTCTTCAGTCAGTTTTATGCAAAACTTAAGGGTGCATCCTTAAGGTACAAGAAGAGAAAAATCTTTGCCATAAGGAATACAATGATGTGAAGTGCCTACTTTTTGATCAATTCTAAGTTGTATGAGGAGTCTTAACTGACAAAGTTTTAGACTTGTTTTTATCCAATCAAAATCCGTTTTGGGGTTTCCTGGTTCTGTTTCTTAGGCCATGTAATCCAAGAAGTGGCCAATTATTCCACTTTTCGCACAGATGTTGCAAGCTCAAAAGTTTAATCCTTCTTCAAATTTCTTTTGCCATAATTAAATTGCAGTGGGGTGACTTTTGAACTCAGAGAGGTCCACATGTTCGGAAGCTCTTTCTTGTCAGTACAGGTTTGAGCTGGTACTGGATAACATTGTCGTTAGATAGCAAAGTCTGGTTGTAGATCCGCATGTTCATTTCTGAAATTGAACAATTTTGTAGAGGAGGTGGGATCATAAATAACATCGAGAAGTCCAAAGTTTGACCTCAATGTCCTCTATATTCTTAGATATATGTAACTGAAATGATCATTTTCGAAAGAATTTAATTACACTAATGCGTTCATATGGATGCTGATGAATCTCCCTTCAATTAACTAGACCCTTCCTCGCATGCATGGCCCTTTTTTAAAATGATATGCTGTTAGAGGAACTTATTAATTCATGAAGTGTCCAAAGAGGCAACGTAGGACATCATTGATGATTGTTTGTAGATGGATTTCATGCCGATTTATGCATCCAGTGGAGTTAGGTAAGCCCTTGACATTGTGTGGGCTTTGGTTTCTCATTATGGGGTATAGACAAAAGTATATCATCTTGTCATATATTCTAGAACATTGTTTCATAAGATAGAGCTTTTGCTGTGTGTACTCTTCGTGAGGGACACCTGCTAAATGTTGTGGTCCTTTGACCACCCCCAGGCAGATTAGTGCCCATTTCTTACAAGCCCCCAATGTACTTGCCTGCTGAGGATTTTTTCTGGTTGCGAAGTAGTGTTATCCTGGGCCTTCAGGATAAAGCTCTGGATTGTCCTGATACCTTGTAAGATAGGGGCAAATTCTTGCCTGGACCTGGATCCACAATGACTATATTCATCGTGGCATGTGATCCTTGTGCCTTTTCTTCTCAATCCCCACCGATCAAATGCTGTTAGCCTTAGGTCCACGGACCGGGGTACACATAGAAGAATCTTGATAGGGCATGTCGTGCTGATACTTTAAGCTTCACACAGCGTGCAAGAATGTCAGATTCTCCAGTGCTTTTGGCACCTTCCTTTCTCTTGTTGATCAGTCCTGCCGTCAATGGCCTCATTTAATAGTCTCATGAGATCATAAAGCATTTCCGCTGTACTGTTGTCAAGAAACCTTATGGCTTGCTGGACCCTGTCAATTGGGTATCGGAATAGTCCGGAATGTCATGGCATTGGCATGTAGCTTGCTCTGTGAAGTATATCGTGTAGGGTATGAAACGTTAGCTGTCACATGAGGTTTTCTCCCTAAGCCTGAAGGTTGTCTTATAGCTTCTGGAATTTTGATGAGGTTGGAAGAAAGGTTTCTGTTTTGCCTTCTAAGGCTAAATTGTAGTCATTTGGCTACTCATCTGACTTTTGTTCAGCATAAATTTATCCAGTTCATTGATGACCTGAGTTATACATGCAGGATCGGCCCTCGACCAAGGTCCACAATGCCCCTGGGGGCGGATCATCTCTGGACTACCTTTTCGGTGGTGCAGGTAAGTGAGTCTGGACAGGCCTTTGCGCATGTCTCCTCAATCGGAGGTTACCGCTGAAAAGATCCAAGTGGAGCCTGTGACTTTGGACAATTGAGTGCTTTTATTGTTTTGTAATCCGAGTACTGAAACTTTACCGCATCAAGTTGTGTAATATGTTTGATGTGGTTGCTGTTTTTTTGTTGGACTCCAATTTGAAGCACAATATCAGCTTGCGCAGCAGGTGCATATACCTCTGCTGCGAATCTTGATATCAGCAGAACTTGTTTTCTTCAATCCATTAATTTTTACATTTTGCGACTTTGCGCCGTTTCTCCTGTGATACTACACATTAGTATGGGAAAGCTAGTATTATTTGTCAAAATTACAATTAAAAAAATAGTTATTGCTTTTCCTAAAGATATTTCAATTCAAAATTTGAAAGTGAAAGAATTGTTCTCAATTATAAGATATATTGAGAAATTAGTGTATGATTTGTCATTTAATTATGTGACCTTTTTATGCGAAAGGTAGCACGAAGAAAATATTTCAAATTCCATTTTTCACTTCTAAGGTGGATGCTTCTAATAGGGTAGGAAGAATTTGTTGCGGATCAACTTTGTGGGGAAAATAATTCTCAGGACGAATGAAATGTGTATATTTTATCTTTACTCGTATTTTGCATTTGCGAAATAAAAGAAAAACAGAAGAATAGCCTTCTCAATAGATTAAGCAAACATTTGACGGGAATTGAATCCTAGCTCAGCGAATACAATCTTATTATGTGATAAATGTCTGTGGCTACCTTATAAATATACCTCAATTTCATTACCAATCTCACATATGAGAAAAAGAAAAAGAACATATTTCAGAACATGTGCCACAAGTGTGGTAAAAAAGCTCATTTATAATGGAAGACTAGTTTGAGCCGTGCACATTACGCGAGTCACGGCATAATATATATAAACTTATACTGATCACGCAAATTATTGTATGTAAATCGCAGTGTATCGTTTTAGCACCATCCATTGTAATTGGTTCCCGTCCCGTGCTTGCTTGCTTGTCTTTTAACTGGAATTATGTAGCGAATGAATCATGGGTGGGTTGGCTTGTGCTTGTAAGCTCTGCTGCATCGTGTAGAGGGAGTCAGCTCTTGTAGTTAAAGTCTCGATGTTGTATCGAATGGTTAGTAGTCGGACCAATATTTCATCTTAGATATAAGACCTTTATGGTAACGAATGTAAGGGCTAGTGAATGTAATTCACTCCACTAAAAAGTTGTCAAAATATGGTTCACAAATTCATATATTTAACTTTTAGTTATGAAAAAATATCATAAACGAGTCAATTTAAACTTAAAATATGAATTAAAATGGGTGCTAAAGAAAAAAGTTAGAAAAAAAGAGATGGATTGTGGCGAGTTAAATAACGAATTCATTTTTGATCCAAATTAAATTTTCATTTGTAAAAAATAAATGAGTGATGTTGAAAATGTTTTTTTAAAATAATAACTTATATCACTTATAAAAATGAATGAATGAACGAAGAGTATTTTCATATGATAATGTATAAATATAAATCATTAATAATTATTTAAAACAATTATTAATAAATATTTTAAATAATCATATATATTTTTTTAAATTACTCGAAACAGACGAGCCTAAATCTGTCCTTCCTCCTCTGTTCTCTCTCCACGACGAATCAGCACCACCACCCCCCCCCCCCTCTCTCTCTCTCTATCTCTCGTGCCCTGTTTCTTGGATGATCAGTGCTGCCAATTTCAGGCGAACAATCGTAACTCGAAGGTACATCTCGTGATTCCCTCCTCATGTCCGCGTCAAGCTTTCCATTCGTTTTGTTTCGCCTTGTTCGTTTCCCTCGCTGATTCGGCCATTTTCAGCTGCGATGCTGATTGCTGAACACCCGCTGAATGCCGGATTAGGTGTCGTGATTATAAGATATTATCATGTGCCTAGAATTACTTTGAAGGAGGCTGGGCTTCTGTCGCTGTTCAATCGTAGATTCTCATGCGATCTGATTGGCTTCTGGAAACCGTCTTGTAATTTCTAGTTTTCTATATCATTTTGGCTCACAAAGTTGAAGCACCCCTTTCTTTGCTTGTCTTTCATGCCCTTTTCTTTTTTGGTTGTGTGACTCCTGATTTTGAACGGTGGATGCTTGATTGTTCCGTTAGGCAGTTGGGTCGATCAGTCACAACCTTATCTATAATTTTCTCACGAGAGCGAATCGGGGTGAGGGCTCGCGTAAGGTTTTGAATTTATGCGTCCCGTGAAAGTTCCTAGCAAGTGATTATTGTTTGACTTGTAGATGACTTTGCACCTTACGGAGCAGCTGGATAAATTAGCATTTTGAGTTGATCATCATAAGAGGTGCGACTTGGAAAGATTGTGAACAGAAATCGACTCAAGATTTTCTGGAGTTTAGAGCATTTGAAGCTACTCAAACTGAACTTGTGTTTTGTGAAGGCAGAACGTTTTCTTGGTTCCTTTTGTATCATCAGGAAACATTCTTGTTAGTGTCTGACAACGAACTCGGCGCATGTTTGAAGAGTTTTTATAAGAAAAAGTTATTTTCATGTCAATGGTTAGCCGTTCAGACTTTCTCTTATCAAGAGTTCTTTATAAGTATTTCAATTTATAGGATTTTTATGTTCTTTATTTTATATACTAATTTTGTTGTTGTTTAATTTACTTTTTTAATTTGATGAGAAGTTTTTATCCGAGTGGCATATAGAAGTGGGTTAAATGGGTGGCTATGGGTTTTCTTAGATTGGGTTAAATATTAATGTGTTTTAGTAATATTGATCAGGTCGAGTACAGGTCATTAGATTTACATTACATGGAAATGAGTCAATATGGGTTGGACCATTTTCTACTCGACCCAAATACGACATCTAGAAGTTGAAATCTGAAGATGTTAAGCTTGATGCTTCTATAATTTAGTCTGCAGACATCTGAAAGTTGAAATTTGTGGATTACGGGGTAAGTAGAAAGAGCTGGTAATCACTTTCCTGGAGTTAAAATTTGGATGTGTCATTAAAAAATTTGTAGCTTCAAGTGGATTTCTGTTGGATGACAGAATATCTCAGTGATATAAACCTGTAGGGCATCTCTGGTTTCTAGTATTTTTATGCTGTATTGATGTGAATCATTCAGCAGAATCACAATGGAGTAGCTTCTTCTTCCCGTGAGCCAAATTGCCATTCTTTTTCCCACTGTTACCTTCTTGTAGTCTCTTAGTGTAACTACTTTTTCCTAATTATACTCCTTGGAGTAGCTTTTGATTTTCCACAAGCCAACTTGGATGTGAAGTTCTGTATCAATTACAAGTAATTAATATCTTCACTAGAGGTATCTTTTTAGTGAAAATTTGACAATTATATTAGACTCTAATTATGGTCACATATATTATATTCTTGTGTATTAGATTAAAGGTTTCACTGGCACTTTGATTTGTCTTCGTAAATCTTTCAAGTTGGATGGTGTGGCATCTTATATTGTTTATTCATGTAATGTGGCTGCCTCAGTTTTGAATCTATTGATCTATTGCTTTTCTAGTGGCAGCACCAGTATGAAAGCATGTCCTTCTTGGTGTATCCTGTATTCTTCCAATCTTCATGGTGAACATTTTCTGCGGTTTTGGATCATATAAATGAGTTTTTGTTTGTCATTGGATTGTTAGATAATTGGAGCAATATTAGCCATGATAGGAGGTGCTCGTGTCCGCCTCAATAGGTGGCAGCAAGCAGCAGTTGCTGTAGGTTCGGCTGTGGGTGCATTGCTTGATCCTCGAAGAGCAGATCTTATAGCGGCTCTTGGTGAGACGACTGGCAAGCCTGCTTTTGAGAGAGTCCTTGAGAGGATGAAGAGGAGTCCAGAAGGCAGAGTAAGTTTCTTAATTCATCTCAACTGTTTTTAACTCTTAGTCTATGTATTGTGGTTTTTATATGCAATTAAACATGAAAGAAGAAATTATTAAACATGAGTGATTGTAAGGCTGACACTGTACATGGGAGGTGCAGTATTTTGGTGAGAAACTGTTAATTGGTTGAATTATAGATAACTAATCGCAAGTTAGTGATCCAGACATTCTGATTTTAATTTGCCTTATGGCATGTTTTTGGGGACTATTTTTTGGACTATTAATTGGTTGAACTCGTGCTGTTCGCTCATGGCATGTCTTTGGTACCAGAAGAACACTGTCTGAGATTCTTTACATGAATTTTGGGCTGTTCGCTTCAGATGTGTCTTAGCATACCTAATTATGTTCTGTACATGCTGAACTTGTGCTGATCTGCGTTGAGGTGCAACTTTCTAACATTCTGAAATTATACTTTGAACAGTCATATTGTCTTTTTAGCATTGGAGTGTCTGACTAAAAATTTCAAGTCTTAGAGGGCATCCAGCCGGAAATGAAATGTCATTGTGGTTTTTTTTCTCATTGACACTGGAACTTCACACTTACCCTCTACAAGTTCTCTTAAAACTTAGAAGCATTTTTGTCGGAATTCAACCTGCTTTATTCTCTGAGGATTAGTATGTCTGATGTGTCTCTGCTCTGCATTTTCTCTATTGCATGAGCTGGCCAGTAACTACACCCATGTTCAAGACAATTGATCTTTTGTTTATATTGGCACCTACCTTACTAACAAAATCAAATGGGATCCTTCAAGTTAGTGATACGTTTTTATCGTCATCTTTTGTTCTTTTTTGGGTCGGTTTGTATTGTCATCGTAAACATTACTTCCTACAGCTTATTACCAAGCCATCCACTGTCAAGAGTTTCTTGTTTCTTGAGACATCATTTAGTTTATTGAGTCCCCATTTTGTTTCTGAACTGCAATTAGATAAAATCCTGTTTTGGCAGGCGGTTCTGTTGGACCGACCCCGAGTAATATCTACTGAGGTCAGTCACGCGTGGGACCTACCAGAGAACACATTTGGTGCTGCATACGCCAGGTTTATGGGATCCAGGAACTTTTCCCCGGATGACCGGCCACCTGTGCGGTTCATGGAGACTGATGAATTGGCGTATGTGGCCATGCGGGCTCGAGAGGTGCATGACTTTTGGCACACTTTGTTTGGTCTCCCAACTAATTTGATTGGTGAGTCAGCTCTTAAGGTGATAGAGTTCGAGCAGATGTACCTGCCTATGTGCTTCCTATCTGTTTTAGGAGGCACAGCGAGATTCAATGAGAAGCAAAGGGCTTTGTTCTTCCAGCATTACTTACCATGGGCACTTCAGGCAGGTATGAGGTGCACGGACCTCATGTGTCTATATTATGAACGGCACTTCCACGAGGATTTGGAAGACGTTCGAAGAAGATGGGGCATAGTTCTTGCACCTGCTGCGCCTAAATAAAGAGCTATCTGAACTTTCTGCAATTTTTTCACTACATCGACATCTATAGATGCATTGGCACGGACCGAAGTGATAGTGACGGGTGTTCCTCAAGCCTCTGCATGAGATTTTCTGCCCCGTGACTCTCTGAGTCACCAGGTGCTTTTGTTGTTTAAACAGAAAACTAAACCGGAGATGTTTCGTTATCAGGACCTGCGGTTCTTTTCCCTTTTCTGCATAGCAATATGGGGTGCGGTTTCCTATTTGTACAGGACTATGACCCAAATGCTGCACTTTCCCATCTGTGTATCTTCTCCTTCGACTCTTGTACCGTTGTCGAATCCAAAATGAGAGCAGAAATGATTTTTTCAAAGTAACATATGTATGTGCTCTAATCTTACTCGACGATGGTCGAAGAAGCAATGACCACGGATGGAAAATGAAGGGAAAAAGCACATCCCAAGTGAAAATGTCGTGTAGTCGTGACTTCTTGCGAGGAATTCTGGGACGGTCCACGACGAAACTGAACCGAATTGAGAATTCGAGAACCAAATTGAATAGTGATGAAAGTAGAGCACACCTCCCCAAAAGTCATCGACGAAACGCATTAGGCTGTCTTTGTGTACACATATCACATGCAATTCGAACGGGAAGGTCAAGGTTGGCGCCAAAAGATTTTCATCGGTCGGAGGAGCTTTCTTCGTCGTCGTGTTGCTCTGCTCCGTTCGATCCGGTCCCCCCCTTTTTGCTCGTAGTTCGCGATCCCAGATCGTTCCTACTCGCAGTCGCCCCAAAACCATCACTTCCGTTCATTCACGTTTGCTCTTCAAAGAAGCAGACGAGGAAGAAGAAGCAGCACTGCGGCGCTGCCTCTCCCGCTTTCGACTTCCCAAGCCGTGTTCGCATCCCTTCCGACTCATGAGATCCCTGTTCCGCCTCCCCACGCCCTCCCTATGCGATTTCCCCAGAATCCTCTCCCTCGCCACCTCACTCCTCCCCGCGCTCGCCACCTGCTCGACCCTTTGCCCCAACGAAGACCCGCCCCAGGACTCCGCCGGGTTGCTCCGCCAATGGGGCTGCAGCGACGACGACATCTCCAGGCTGTTCTCCCGCCGCCCTTCCCTCCGCAGGGCCAACCTCGCCCGCCTCCGCTCCAAGCTCCAGATACTGACCGACGTGGGCATCACGGGTCCCGACCTCGTCAAGGTCATCCACTGCCGCCCTCGCTTCCTCAGCTGCCGCATCAACAACCACCTCGAGGACCGACTCCAGTACTTCGTATCCCTCTTCGGCTCCAAGGAAGTCCTCCGCAGGGCCATCGTTCGCAACCCTTCCATCCTCACCTACGACTTCCCCGGCAGGATTAAGGACATCGTCGACCTGTACGAGAAGATGGGCGTCGGCAAGGAGGACTTGGTCCTCATGCTCATGTCTCGCCCCACTTTGATCCCCCGTACTTCTTTGGAGGATGAGAAGATGGAGTACATTCGCCGGACTGGGGTTCCCCGGAACTCCAAGTCTTATAAATATGTGGTGACCATCATGGCCATCTCCAGGCTGACCACCATCCGTGAAAAGGTGGCTAATTTGGAGAAGTTTGGGTTCTCAGAGGAGGAGGTGTTGGGCCTCTTCGGTCGCTCCCCTTTTATGCTCACCTTCTCCATTGATAAGATCCAAAGGAATATGACTTTCATTCTTGGAATCATGAAGCTCCCTGCAAAGGTGATTTTCGAACACCCATTTCTCTTGCACTGTAATTTGGAGAACGTGCTGAGGCCGCGTGTTCTTCTCGCTGCCAAGATTCAGGACATGGGTCTCTCTCCTCAAATCCAAGGCCCTACCATCTTCAGGGCTCTCAGGATGACGGAGAGCAGATTCTTAAAAGCATTTGTTGGGTGTCATACGGGAGATGTTGCCAATGAGTTGATGGAGTTCTACAACACTGTCAAAGGTGTTAAGCGATTGGCTGAAGCCTCGAAGAAGAACTATACCAAAGGATTCCCTTTCTGAAGGATTTCGATTTTGATGCCAGCGAATTGAGACTTGAGAGAGTGTAACTTACACAGAGACACCAAATATTCGTTATTTATTTATTTCAAAATGGGGCTCTAAAAATGAAATGTGGAGAGCTCACTGTACACTGCATCTCTTGCTCGCCCCTCCTCAGGTCTCTTTTTATTTCTCTATGGCAATTTGTGTACCTTGCTTTGTTTCCATTGACAAGGATATAACTTTGTTGCGATATCAAGGATTTTTTCTATGTTTCTCATTATATTGGTGCTTTCTATTTGTTCTCAACTCCGCTGTAATCTATCTGAAGATTAGTGGTAGGAATTGCCCAACTGTAGTTACACGTGCTCGCTAGATTTGTGATTCCATTTATGTCCGGAAAGTCATTACCCCCAGTTTGGCTGGTGCTTGTTGCTGTTTGCTGACATGTGCTGCTAGGATTCTGGCATTCTGTTCTAAGTGATTGTCTGCTGTGCTGTTTTGTCTTTTTCCCTCTGGCTCGTCAATGATTTACCTGGGAGTTCGAAAATTCATTTGATTCTACTCAGCTGTATAAAGATGGGGCTGCATGAGCTTGAACAGGGAAGACCATGAAACTAAGCATTGGTATTATGTCCAGAAGTTGGCACAAGAAGAATATAGATTTCTCTTATGGACCAGGATCATCCTGTTTTTCCTTCTGAGGTTGAAAAGCTTGACAAGGTGATGATAGATCTCATCTCTTGATGCAGGTAAATCTCCATAGGGGCAATGTTGATTCCCTCACATTTTTGCTCAAAAACAGCCATAAAAAATAGCCCAAAGTATCTGCCTGACCCATCTAATTGACCCACAGAATTCGGTTATTCTGAACTTAAGAATGATGAGGGTTTGTAATTTGATTCGGTTGCAAAGATCGTCCTTCTTTTGGAATTTTGATATGAGCACTCTGCAGGTATGATGCTTGAATGAGCAATTTTACCACTGAACCTTTTCAGTCTTCCATGATGGTTTTGGTCTGCCACAAAATCCTGTATCCTCATGAGTTAGAGCTATGCATGGCTGGTAGCTGACAATTCAACTGGAGCTAGTCTGCTACCCCATGATATGATGGGGATTTTTCCAGAGATTGGGGTTCCAATCCGATCCTTTTTCCTTTTAGTAGGTAATGTTCATCTTTGGCAAGGTTGTTCGCCCTTTAAATGAGATCCTTTTTGCCAAGGTCATTCTTCCCTTAAGGATTTTTTAGGACAAGAAGCCAAAATTTTGTTGTCCTCCAAGTTCCTGCAGACTCATGTCATTGTAATGACGAACCAGGTTGTGTTCTTTGGGGAAACGGTGTGGTGGTTATAGGAAGTTAAGAAGTAAATATGGATCTGCCTGTAGAATCTTCTTGGGAAAGCTTTTGACATAAGCTCTCTTCAGAATTCATACATTAGGTAAGCCCTAATTGCCAATACCATACTTGACAGTGGTGGATCCCTTCTGTCATACAGTAGTGTAAATGTGAAAATTATGGTGCTGGCCTCTTTTATAAGACTCAGTTGTACAGTCTGTACCGACATCCATAGCACCAGGGACAAGTTCTAATAATAGCTCGCATAGACATGACACGCTTTGGTCTCTGCATGCTTCATCTATTCAAAATTACTTGAGGGAGTTTACAGTTTACATCTACATTTGCTCTGCTGACACTGCCACTTAGTTTGTGTGGATTGTCACTGTTCAGGCATTGATCATCTCTTTGCTGGATGTTCTTCTATGAAACTTCTGTTTTGACTTCTTTTCACCAGATTTTGTTTTGCCAGCTTTTCTTTTTGTCCTTTTGGGTGACCACTCCACATGCCCTTAGTCGGTAATAAAGAATGAAGGACTTGAAGAGCTTAGAGAACTCCGTTCTGATACATTCAGGATCTGTTTATCATGGGAAATGGAGAGGGACGGGTGTTGCTCTCAAGTGAATAAATAAAACTTGCTCCACAAATTGATCTTCAAAGCAGGAAAAATTAGTGAGTCCCCTTTTTAAAATTATATGTAGACTTCACTGTGGTTTTATTATGGGTACTATATGCGTGCAACCAGAACGTCACTCTGTACTTTTGAGGCTACTGCTAATAGCATTCTCCGTTTCGTATCATTGGGTCCAATTTTTGTGCATATCTAATGCTCTATCCAGGCTAATTCTTGTTTTTCAGATATCCGAACTTCACCATGTGAATGTTTGGCATTTTATGTGTTGTGCAAGATGGACCTGAAAAACCCTCAGTCACAATTGCGAATTTATGATTGATGGTTCCATGAGGCATGTTTTACTCCACAAGGATAAGTATTATCTCCAGCATATCTTCTTCAAATTTGATGATGCATTGAATCAAAAATTTTGTTGTTTAGTTGTTACAATCGGCATGATTGGATATTAGAACTTAGACGGGTAGAAATATATTGTTAGCCATAGCAACAAAGAAATTTAAATGTCTTGGAACAGTAAGCATGTCATCTTGCTTGTTCACTTCATTCAATGGTCATTCCTTCTTTTCTGTTCTGCTTATCTCCAGCTTCTAACCTGCATAATCTGAAGGCATCTAGACCATCGAAAGGAGCTTGTAATTGGAATGGATGCTGCACTGTTGCAAATAAAGAATGTCCTGCATTTTGATCTGGAATGCGACAACGTGCTGGTGAAAGTGAAAGATCTTCTGGAGAAAAAGAAATATGGATGGCTTTCTCCCTCCAGTGCCCATCAGGTTCTCATGCATAACATAAGGAATCGGAAATACAACCCCACCGACCGAGAATGGATGAGACCAGCAGTACCAGTCTTTGAATGTCCATTGGCATTGCAACGATTGAATTTTAAATTATGCCCTGCAGCCGTCAGGTATGCTGCACATTCCTGAGCTAGAGAGAGACTAATGACATGGCATGCGCTACTTGCATGTGCGAAGTATGGTGGTCGTATATGGGAAGAAATTGGTAGTTTCATGCATAAGGCACCAGATGAAATGAGAAGTTACAAGAGATATGCTAATTATATTCGTGGTCTTTTTATTACTTAATATATGAGTAATTTGGAAATAGATACATTCCCTTTCATTTGTTAGTGGGGGCTATATTGGAGCAAATGCAAAAGTTAGAGAAAGGTTTTTACTTTATTTGGAAAAGAAACACATGGCCGCCTTCAGAAACTAGTTGGAGAAATGGAAGTGGGATTTGAGGCCATGACGAGAAGCGTGTGCTTTGTCCCTCTTTGCCAAAGAAACAAGAGGGCGCGTGATTCCTCTGTTTCGACCTAAAAGGAGCATGCAATGATCCCTAAAAAAGAATGATTGTAAGGTTTTGATGAAATTAGATTCCAAATGGTGGGGTAGCAAGGCCCTTGTCATCATTAGAGTTCCAATTTTCCGTAGTCTTTTTCCAACAAATTATTAGATGGTCCTCGAGTATCAGGTGACGTATTCCCGGTAAATCAATAAGATATGTTGCTCAACTAAATAACGAAGAATGGTGAACTAAATAAGAACCTTTCACTTTGTTGATTTTCGTTGATACAAATGTACCATCACGTGAAACTGCAAGGTTCTTAAAAAAAATACGAGTCCCCTGTTCCGCAACTTTTCCCACTTTGCTGTTTGTGATTAAAAATTCTAAACCTTCCTTTTGACATGGCATAATGGCAGTGGAGGTTAGAGAAATCAAAGAAAATGATGGATAGCGAAATGATAACTCTTCAACTCAAATCACTCTTCAAATCACGATGACATAAAGTTGAGATTTCATGAGCAGTGAACAGCCAGCCTAGAAAGACCAAAATGGCATAACCACTTTCGAGCGATGGAGAGTTGGAAACTACAAATTAGTGCAGCAGAAAACAGCAGATATATACAGGAAAAACATATATTGTATCCCAACCACAAAAAATAAAAAACATATAATATATCAGCCCCAAGCATGTCCACAGGAGGAGAATTTGGATGGGAAGAAATCTACTGTTGGAGTATTGCTTAGGCAAAAAAGCTCATATACTTCATTTTATACAAGATTAAGTGGCTTATCTAATAATTAAAGTTGGACCCACAAAAGTTTAGCGCAAAAAAAAGGGACCCCCCATTATTTATAAACTTGCAAAAGTTTAGTGTGATGCCCGGTTTTATAATATCTCTAATATTACATACGTCATCGAACAATTGATAAACATAACCAAACATTGAACTTGTAGGGTTTCTAAGACAAAATATGTACTTTTGTATTAGTTTATGCATTTGTCGACCAAAAAAAAAAAAATCGTTTATGCATGAAAAACTAAGTAAGGAACTGCAATGGGCCAACGTACTTTTATTAACTATCACCTAATGAGGTGCAAAAGTTGACCTTGAGGTTCATTAATGTCATTGTTAGCAGGTAATTTAATCCATCGGCTGGGGAATGGAGTTTATGGCACCGTGACTCCTCGACAAAATATTCATTTGAACTCTACTTGCAATTTTACACGGTGATGCTAATTTTTTCATGGCAAAACTAACCTCGATATCTTCGACAGCACTTCTTTCGGAGTCACTGGAGATCACAAGGTTTTGAGGGATCTCATACGGCTTCCTGATATCCCCGCTCCTCATTGCTCAAGAATTCAGCAAAGTTAAGATGAATGACGTCACGTGTTTGCCCTCTCCCCAAAATCCAAGGAGAGACAAGAACGAGGGCCACACGAAGAGGAAAAGATCATGTTAAAGCAGGCAATAAAAAAGGGGAGTTGTCAATTGATTGACATGAGCAACCATGTTTGGCTTTGCTCATCATCAGATATAAGTGGACCCATACCACACCAATGGCTAACTAGTGAATTTTTTCCCCTCTATTACTCGTCCTATCATGTTGATTAGGACATTCCTTTTATTTTTCATGCCCAGCCTAACCCATTGGAGTATATTATCCTGTTTTCATTCCAAATTTTTGCAACAGAACCAGTCTCCATCTTCGGTAGATAGCTCCACCTTGTGTTGCCAAGGACGTTTCTCTGTTTCGCATGTAGCTGGAAATCATTCCATTGGAGAGAGGTGGGGTGGGGGGTGGATAATTCAATGGAAGAGAGATCACAAGTCTCGAGTGGTCATTTCGCTGATTGACCCCACTGTGTGGATGTTGTTATCATCCCTTGTATGTAAAGTCAAGCTTTCTCGGTTCGGTGTTTGGATTAGCTAGCATTATTGATCTGTGATGTAGGAGTGTGCAATATCTTCTCACTTGGCGGCATGCTTTATATGGATCGGGTTTCTCTAACGTACTGCAGTTGTCCGGAAAACCCGTGAAGTGTTTGCGGTTGAAGCATGATGTATATCGACCGTGTGTGATGACTGTCATGTCGAGTATAGATTGTGCTGTGTAACGTGAGGAGTATGAAACCCTAATGAAGGAGAAGAAGCAAGTTCCTGAACTACATGGGGTGGATAGGGAAATGGGTCTCGGTTCGATCTGTCGTTGGGATTTTGGAACCCATCATCTAAGACCTGTGTGAACTATGTGGAATCTACTGCCATATGGTTTGCTGATAATTCTACCAATCACTTGATTATCTACTGGAATTGGCTCAACCGCATCTTACCCAATTCCCATTTTTACTAGCTGCAGCGACAAATAAGCATGAAAACTAATCATGGCCTACGACATACGTAGGGGTCTAACTGGGGATTAGCTGATGTCAGCTTGAAAAAGAGGGCATGCAAATTTTAGAGAAGGACCCAATTATCACCTTTATTAGAAACTAAACTTATGAATTGAAAGGAGGAAAAAATATTAAAAAAGAAGAAGAAGAGAATCAAACAACAGGCAAGAGTGTCACTTAATTAGAGGGAAGTCTGATGCAGATGTCTTTTGGATCTGGAATTATTATTGGGCCAGAGGGTTTAAGAGGGACCGGCTTATCCTGGCCTACATCTGCTCTCTCCAATCGATTTCTTCAATAATGAAGAGTAAAAGACCACTGAATGCAACAGTTTTTCTTTCTGAAAGCGAGGGCATTTGGAGATTTCTAACAAGGAAGTAAAACGGAGCTAGTCTGAACAATTCAAAAATTCTATGACGATGCACGTCGACATCTACACTTGAAATGACAGAATAGGTAGGGACAAGAAATTCAAAACTTAACACGGCAATATCAAATTCGGGGCAGTTGATCGACATGATGAATGACGCATCATTGACAATGATTTTACTATATGGAAAATGAAAAATATCTGCAACTATGTCGAGAATAGGCACCGAGTTAATTAACTCATATAGGAGTTGCATCATGATGCAAGTTACATGTGTTTGTACATATTCCTCAGGCCAAAATACATTAAAACAGAAAAATATTCGCATCAATGTATGTCACTTGAACTTTGACCATCGAGAATTCGTGATCAATGAGCTCATCAAGAATTAAATATCAAATCCAAAAATACCGTTGAAATATTGTCTCATATGACTTAACCACAGATTATGTACACTCTTTATATCCACGTAGTCTCCCTCAACTTAATAGTCCAAACCTTTAAGTTGAACTTTCTTACATGGTATCAAAGTTAATGCTATCCCCTTTGCATGTGTGCGTTCACCCCATCTGTCAAATTCCATGTGCCACTCTTAATTTGATTTGTGTGTGAGAGGCATGTTGAAATGTTCATTGCTTGACAAAATGTTTTATACGCTTTTTATATATATGCAGTCTACTCCACTTAATAGCGTAAGCTTTGGGTTGGAATTTCTAATACGATAAGTCATGTGTGCAATCATGATTTAATATGACGATTAGCTTCTTTTCGTTTGGGCCCAGATTCTAATCGTGGTGTCAACATCCATCCGAAAACTCTCATCTATCTATTTAATTATCATTTATGTAATGAAATTAATCTAGACTATGATTCTATCATGCAGAGAGTAATTAATGCCTTCGATTCAACCAAGACTAATATTCACCCTTCACTTTAATTGCACGAAAGTTATTCGAAGTTGGTGAAATCATCAACTTAAGTTGCATTTAGTCATATGGCTTTAAAGATATGATAGATTATGAGATCCAGAAATCTTGCTATATCCTATCGTTCGGTGAATTGTAATGATAAAGTGGAATCATATTCATTGTTTAGTAAGAACTACAAATAAGTGTAAACGAATATGGTAACATATGAAATCCATAGATCTTGCTCTATCCTACCCACAATTTGGAGAATGATGATGTAAGTCAAATATTTTCATATCTTGTCATGTTCATTCTTTGGTAAGAATTGCATATCAGTGTAAAGAACTTGAAAGGCACAAATGAAAATGGCAACGATTTCTCACGATTTACCTTTAGAGAAATCACAAATGCACAAACAAAGATACCCTCTAGCAATCAATATGTGATTATTGTGAAATCTGAATCTCAAACAACAAAGGAGCTTATTGTAATGTTCTAGAGTCGCGGACTTGACCATGTCAATATATATAAATGGGCTATGGCGAGACTAATGAGATATATTAGATAGTGTGTGCCAAATCTAGTATGAGATGGAAAGTATTATCATATTTGCGATTTCGAAAAATATAATGTTTCGACTTTCTCGTCACTTTCGTGAAACTTTAACTTGAATCTAGGAGTTATGAAGGAGAAGGAGCTTTGCCTCTCTTTGACCCTCTCACTGTTGCTGTGGAGTTTCAAGGTAAACTAAAGAGTGACAAAGGAGTTGTGAAGCTTAACACGAACCACAGCTACATAGGAGAAGGGGAAGGAGATGATAGGGGATTTTTAGTGATCTCCTCGCCTCTCATTGTTTGGAAAATTATAAAGATTACTTTCAAGTTTAAATTTGTTCATTTAAAATTTAGGTTTTTCTACTTCATTTTTATTTACTTATTTTCTTATTTTATTCCCCTCTCTTATTTTTTTTATTTTGTTCCCTTCCATCATTCTTAATTAAAATTTCATTAAATAACAAACCATACTAATTTACTTCAAATACTAATACACCTAAAATATGGAATACAAATATATACTATTTATAGTATATATAATAGAAAAAAAGAACTTCAAATATATATATATATATATATATATATATATATATATATATATATATATATATAAACAGAAATTGTTGTTAACTTGTCTTGTTATTTTGAATTTTCTTTTTCTTTTTTTATATTGGAACTTACATATTATTTATATTTAATTATTCATTTGATTTTATTATCCTAAGAAATTTGCTATTCGAGAAAAATAGGCTTTATATCACGAATATAAAAAATTCTTATTCACCTTTATTCCACCCCTCACATCGGATATTTCTATTTGGGTCATATCCCTCTTAATCTAGTCTTATCCTATCTTGGACATGATCCAAACACGGGATAAAATAAAATTTAACTTGTCTTGACTTTTTTTGGTCCTTGGTTGTTTCTTTCTTAGGTTCGGTGCCGTTGTTTGGCTGCTTTGTTTCTTGGTTATTCTGCTGCCTTTATTTGGCTGTTTTGCTGCCGTTGTTTTGGCAACTGTTCTGGTTTTGCCGGCACCCTTCCACTCGTCTTGACAAGCCTGTCATTATGAGTGTAAGTTTTTATGGTGCCGATCCTTTTGTACAGGTTGTTTAAAGCTCAATATATTCTTACTTTATCAAAAAAAAAAAAAAACATCTAAAGCCTCATCTATATCATTAGGTTACACAACCGCCTAGCAATAGGATTAAGAGACATCATCAATCAAGAGAAGACATTGTCAGTCTTTAACTCCAAGGGAAAGAATCTCTTGGTCGAATAGAATAAAAGATCCCTGGCTAGCTATTTTTATGGTGAAGAAACGAAGATACTAATGTGCTTTCCTAAAAGACGACCCCATAATTTAACTGGAAGAGCATGATTTTTTGCCTTTGAAGTTAGATCCCCACACGCTAATCCTTTCATAATGACTTCTATTAAGGAACTGTGGATCGACAATCAATCATTTCGAAAGACCTAAAGTCGTTCCTTCGCGTTAATTATAAGTCATTAACGTTGTTGTCATCTGCGAAAGCTGTTTTGTAGCCTTCCCACGAAAAGAAACGAGGGAACTGCTTTTGCAATCGCCATGACTCTTTTAGATGTTGAGATGTCTGCTTTCTCTCAGCTAAAGGCAGTTGCGTGGCATAAATATGTGACCCGACACAACATTTATTATGGGGATTCGAAATGTTTTTTACTTTAAGTTGCTCGATATCATGAGGTTATAAGACCCCACAATCGTTTCTCACGCAGGACATCAAACATGAGATTAGATCGGATGTTTAAATAAATTAGATTCATGCGGACTTGATAGTTGGTTTATTACTAATCTCATTGAGTCATTTAGTAAATGAATAGAGCGAGAATTTACGGTTTATTAGATCGAGATCCCGTTGTATTCAAGGAGTCGAGGGTTTTGCCAAGAATTCTAGATCGAAGAAGAGGTAGATCGAAGAAGAGGTAGGTCAAAATATGGTGCGGAAAAAACCTAAATCAAGATACAATAGAAGATGCTTTAAATATCCTGCTTCATAAATGAGCACTCGGTCAACTAACAAGGAATTGTTAGTAGAAAGCTAAAAATAGCAAAATCTAGAGAGCAAACATGAAAAAGAGAAAAAAGAGGAAACTTATGAATGAGTAAGATCAGTTTTTGTTTTTGGGGATCAAATACTTCTTTTTCCCTCATGATGCTTATATACTTTTTTTATTCCTTCTTAAGATAGCATGGAAACACGTTCAATGATCCTCTAGGAAGAACCTGATGTGGGAATGATTTGAAGTGCGGTGTTGCCAATGTTCAATATCTTTTTAGTGTGAAATCATTGGTATTCTTTGATAGTAGAAAAGAAAAACTTACACTTCCACCAGGAGGGGGGAGGTGAGGCTTGCGGGCATCGGTAAGTAAAAATAAAAAATGCAGTCCTGTTGGTGCCCTGCTGGAGGACTATTGGGGACGGTCCTCATCGATGAAAACACCCCATTGGCCACTAGGGATGAGCATGGTCTAGGTTGGGCCGGTCCATCCCCTAACCCTAGAACCAACCCACATAGTACTGGTTTTTAATTTTTGGGACCGAGGACTGACTATTGAGTTTGGGACTGAGGACCAAATCGACTCAATGGGTTCGATTTGGTTTTAGGATCAACCCGAGACCAATCAAATTTTTTTTTTTCATTTTTTGTACTCCCAAAAAGGTGACCGAGGACCAGACTAACCCAATGGGTTTGGTCTGGTTTCAAGGATCAATCTGAGATCGACCAATAATTTTTTATTTCATTTTTGTATTCCCTGAAAAGGCAACCAATAATCAAACCGACCCAATGGGTTCGATGACGAGTTAGGTTAGCTAGGAGAGGTGAGCGGCAAGCGTCGAGTAGGGTGAGTGTTGAGCAGAGTGAGCATTGAGCGTCAAGCAAGGAGCAACAAGCCAGGCGAGCATTGAGCGACAAGCGGCACGAGTGACCCAAAGCGAGCAAGGCGAGTATCGAGTGGTGAGCGGAGAAGTTGTTTTTTTTTTTTTTTGGCAAATGGAAGGTTAAGAAGACAAATAAGACAGAAGAAAATGAATACTAGAGGAAGATGCCGTGATAAGTTGTTTATCCTTTTTTGGACGCCGTGAGGACTCCTCACAAAAATGTTTTCCTCATTTGTAAATTATGACTGTTGACGCCGTAAAAGACATTAAAAATCTAAATTATTAAAAAATAGTATAAAATTACTTGAACTCCTTACTAATGAGCTGTTTAATGTTGTTGACGCCGTTTATTTTAGGGTTTTCTCTATATAAAAAAATTATAAATAATATATTAGATATATAATATATATATAGAGTCAAGGTGGGTCCGGGTTGGATCGATCCTAAACTCCTAGGACTAAGGACCAATCCGCACAGTGCTGATCAAGGAATCTGAGGACTAAGGACCAACCTAATTTCCTTGGGAACCGGACCGGGATTGGCAGGGTTGGGCTAGTCCAGGATCGGTTTGGGATTGACCCTAGACCGATACTCACCCCTATTAGGTGGCTTGAGAACTAGCCATGTAGTCCAAGGCCCCTGGTTCTATCATAGGCAAGATTGTCTTTTTCACACGACAAGGTGTATTGCCAAACTAGAGAGAGATGTACAAAGTTGCCTACAGAAACCTAGTTGAAATAGAGACATGGAAGTGGGATTTGAGACCATGATGAGAACTGTCCTTTGTACCCTTTGTCAAAGTTAGGAATGAGAGAGTGCGTGGGGCAGTTTCGACCAAAAAGGGACAACCAATTATCCCATTCTAGAAATAAAATGCCAGGCTTTGAGAGAATTTTACTCCAAAACATAGTAATCTAGTGGGAACATAAAACCACAAGTTCTAGCCATATTATGAGCAAACATCACTGATTAGCTTGTGTTTTGGGTTCTTACCATCTCATGTGGAGAGACTTTCGGGTTTCTGACACATTGATCGGGTTATGGTAGGATACTCGTGCACTTATAGAAAGACTAAATAATTATGAATCAAGTTGAACATTTTGTAATAAGTGTCAAGCCTTCATGATAATTGATTAAAAGAGAAAATTGTGTTGGTCCCCTTTTTCATCTTTTTACTAACAAAAAATATAAAAAAAGAAGATTCACTAAAATGGGTTGTAATTTTGATTTTTTTTATCATTAGAGCGTCAATTTTCAAATTTCATTTTTGCAGAAGTTATTAAACAATTCTAAAATATCGCAAAACTTCACATTATTTTTATGAATCGCGTCGATTTATTTCACAGCTAAATAATAAGGAATATCAAAACCAAATAATCTGATATAGCTTATTGACTTTCTTCATCCTTAGTAGAGATTCCAAACCTCCTTTTCGATGTGCCCATCATTTCACTCCATGGTGGTGGAGGTTAGGGAAACTGAACGAAAATGATTGACGTTGAGCTCTTCAACTCAAAGATACTTATGGAGGTGACATAAAGTTGAGATTACATGAGCAATCAATAGCTAGCCTAAACAGACTAAAATGGCATAACCCTTTTCAACAATGGAAAGTAGGAAATACATAGGAGGCGCAACTCAATCGTCCCTAACATTTTCTTTGCGAAAGAGAAGAGGTCTCTTAATTATTGGAGTAGTACATAGGTATAGCACAAAAGAAGGGACTCACAAATACAACTTCCGCATTATAAACGGTTTTCACACCATCTCTATTTATATTTTTACGGTTATATGTATTGTGAAATCATTAGACATAAGCAAACATCGAATTCTTATGGTATTTATTAAGATGAGATATATGTTTTTGAATTAGATTACGCGTGAAGAACTACATAAAAGAAACTCCAATTGGGCCAATTTCTAATTTTATTATTCATCAATTGGTAAATACGAGGTTTGGAAAAAACAATAAAGAAAAAAATATAATAAGGTACTATTTTGAAAGATATATGTCACACCCTTTTAGAAGGGGACATCATAGAATTAGCCATTGAAGTTAAAAAAAAAAAGGAAATAAAAATTTGTGAGACACATATCAAATTTGCGAGCTTTAACTTAAGGCTAAACATGATGTCTAGATTGTTGTTGCGTATGTCGAGCAATAATTATCTGATTATAAGCAAGCCATACGTCAGCAGATGATAAAATCAGATCACTCTTCAATAATTTATTGAAGAAACAAAAGTTGTGTTAGTGGAGGGAAATTGTGGGATCAAGATGAGGTGGGGTAAAGTGCAAGACACATCTCTCCCACACACAGGCATAATATAATAGAGTGTATATTAGCTGGTTTTGAGGAGACGACCAAAAAAAAAGTTCTATAAGAATTTTTTTAATTTAAAAAAGAAGAGAGAGAGAGAGAATATTTTCTTCTTTGTATGCCATGGAGATGAATAGCAAGTGGAGGAAGATGTTATGTGCCAGGGGCAGATAGCTTATAGAATAGAATAAAAAACTGAATTTTCAATTGATCCCCACTACCATACAAGAGTAATTACTAATAAATAAATAAAAAAACTGTTTTTGTCTTGCAAGACAGAAGGCACTATTGGTACATCTGTCAGCAGCTGAGAATGGACAGGTGGGCCGTGCAGATATCACAATATGGGAATAGAGAAGAATGGGAGAATCATCAGAAATTCAGGTGATTTGGGTATTATATATATACATATATAGATATATATATATATATTATACTTATGGCTAACTGAACAAAATT
This sequence comes from Eucalyptus guilfoylei, assembly GCA_016097605.1. Classification (NCBI taxonomy): domain Eukaryota; kingdom Viridiplantae; phylum Streptophyta; class Magnoliopsida; order Myrtales; family Myrtaceae; genus Eucalyptus; species Eucalyptus guilfoylei. The sequence goes on along the minus strand of CM027861.1, from coordinate 21,045,337 downwards.
CTATCAATAAAAAAAATAAAAAAATAAAAAAATAAAATTTATATATCCAGCGCTTGTGGGTCCTGTCATCCCAGAGGTTGTCGCTGATGGTTTTTCTCTTCTTCTGTTTACCCAAAAAGAAAAAGGAGAAAAAGAATAGTGCATTGGCCCCAAAAAAGGAAAAATGAATGAGGCTCATTATATATAAGTTCTCTCTCTGGGCGTCTCTCCATCTGCTTTCATCGAAGCTTTCTTCAGTTTACTTTGTGTAGAGAGAGAGAGAGAGTGGGTTTTGCGTTTCGTCACGATCAGTGGCTGCACGTGGGACACCCAGAAGGTGAAATTTCTCCCTGAATTTCTTGCGAAATTTATATGAATATAGCATATCAATAGCGTGATTACATGAATTTTCATTGATATCAATCTGGGACAATGTTCTTTTCCCTCTCTGCCACCCTCCTGTCCCTCCCGTGTAAGCCTCTTGCCTCTTGGTTCTTTCTTTTCTTCATTTAAAAAAAAAGAGATTTTTTTGGCCAATTTGTTCTGGATGAAATAACTTTGTGTTTATCTGTCTGCAAATTGGTGGATTGCCCGTGATTCTTCTTGATCGTTTCGGCTGTGTATGACGTTTTATCGCCAATGTTTAAAGGAGGGTTCTGATTGAGTTTCTGTAGTCAGGGTACTGGGTACATTTTGTGTCTGCAGTAGAACTGAAGCCTGTTTGTGACGTATGAAATGATGGCTTTGCTCTTGATCTCTTTACAAGTACCGATCACCAATTTGTGCACGAAAGCATTTTTCTTGCTCTTTTATTTTATCTAATTCCATGGTGGCTAATTGCTTTGAATTTGGGCTAAAGAAATAGAAAACCCTTCTGTGGCTGATTTAAGGTGCACTTTTGGCTTTCGATAATTGCTGTTTGGATTATGAGTATGCTTGTGATTTAGGGATCCAGACATTTATTGTGCTTGATTGATCATACAATGCAGCTATGCTTCGTCTTTGTCGTCTTTCGTACATATATGCATGTGAGGCATAAACGTTGCTGGGTTTTTCTGGTGCTGTCTTTCATTTCCAGGCTACTTCAAGATCTATGAAACATATGGTTGATTAATTGATACCATTTTTTTTTCAATTTTTCTTATTGCCCGTTGCCACCTGTCAGTATTTGCTGTTTCAAGTTACTTATAGCAAAGTTTTTTAATTGTTCTCCTCTAGAATTTTGCATCTTGTCTTTCTTTATCATCTAAGTACTGATTTTCGCTTAACTGGACTTGCATATAGAATGGCTCTCTCTGGGGTGGTTCGTAAAGATAGAGGAGAATTTAACCATAGAGTGAATTTTGCATCTTGTCATTCTTTATTGTCAAGGTACTGATTTTTGCTTAATTGGACTTTCATATAGAATGGCTCTCTCTGGGGTGGTTCATAAAGATAGAGGAGAATTGAGGATCCATGAAAATTCGGATGAGCTGAGCACTGACTTGGCGGACTACATTGCTGAATTATCTGAGGCATCGGTGAAAGAGCGAGGTGTTTTCTCCATCGCCTTATCTGGTGGTTCTCTCATTGGCTTAATGGGGTATTAATGCTTGCATTCACTCTATTTGCTTTTGTCAGATGGACAGTTTCAGCTCTCTGTGTGACATTTTTTTATTTATTTTTATCATTGCAGGAAACTCAGCGAAGCGCCTTATAATAGGACAGTGGATTGGGCAAAATGGTATATTTTCTGGGCTGATGAGCGTGTGGTAGCAAAGAACCACACCGACAGCAACTATAAGTTAGCGAAGGATGGCCTTTTGTCCAAGGTGTGCATCTTTTTTAGACTAATGATGTATAGTCCATTAAAATCTGTCAGCATTTGTTTTTGTGATGATGGAGAATGCGTTCGTTTAATCTTCTTTTGGGAACTAACTGCTACACTTTCACAAGCCCTTCCCAACCTGGGAGATCACCTCTCTCCTTAGCATGTAGACAAGCCTCCTATTTTGCATCGCTTCTCCCACTGACGTCTGCATTTATTATTTTGACTGATTCCACAATGATATTTGGGACTCTTAATGTGGCTGGAAGGTCACTACACATTCTCCGTACATGCTCAGTTTTGTATTCTTGTTGAATGCTTTATTGTCATCTGGTCACTAGATAGACTTCTTCATTAAGCTGTTCCTGGATGTATGGACCCAAAATTGACAACGGCTGTAAAGACTGTTGATATAATTGGACTAAGTTCCATCAAGTAATGCTTATGTATCAACCATTATCTCTTCATTTTCGAGTTTCAGGAATTTTTTTTTTCTCTTGTATAACTTCTAAATCCGGGCCTTTAACCTGGTGCGTCAGCCAATTTCATTGGAAGAATTGTTCACCAGCCTTTAGTTTATTTTGTGTTTCAGTTAATAGGCCAACACATCCTAGCATGTATTGCACATCTTCCAGCATTTGTATCTGACTATGTTTTGTTTCTCCCTGTTCTCGGTTGAGTTTTAGGGTTGTCCTTTTAGTTGCTCTCGATAAATGCTTAATCCGCTTTTTAGGTAGATTGACAATTGTGTGCAAGTCTCCATCACTCTACCTAATTTACATTTTCTTCTGAACCATTCTGAAGGAAGCATTTTCTATGTCAGCAGATAATTATTGAATCACCATAAACTAAGACGACAGTGAACTTGTTTCCACCTACTGTGATCTATAGCTCGTGATATGGAGTCATCATCCAATATATATGAATTCAGCTATTTATGGTTCCCCATTAGTGCTACTTCTAAGACGTGACAAATGTGTGGCATCTTTTGCTCCTCATTATCTTTTTTACCTCTATATATGTGGTTTTATTAGCATATTGCATGCAGGGAAGTTATAGGGAGAACCATTGGACATTGCAAATTAAGTGTCCACATCAAAATTCATGCATCTGATAGAGATGATAAAATAGTATGCTATTCCATCAATAACTAGCTAACTGAGCTGGCAGTTTTCCATTCTTGTCTGCAGTTTTTAATCTTTCTTCTTCCAGTCTTCAATGTGTCCTAACAGATGCAAAACATAGTTTAAAAAGAGTTGACTTCTGAGGGAGAAGTTTTATAGCAAATTAGCAATCAAGTAATCTGCGTCAACTTTTGCATAGTGCATCATTAGCCTTTAAATTTTGGTGCTTGTTGACTGCTGCTTTTCTGAGTTGTACAGATATAACGTGCTCCTAAAACAGAAATTTAACCAAAAATGGCTTTATAAAGTCATTATATTTTAGCTTCCCTTAGTTTTACTCTATCTTGCTTGAAACATCTTTTCATTTCTTTATGCGTCAATTCATCAACACTTGTGACGTAATGCAATAGCTTGGCTGTCTTTTGATTCTACTAAATTTTCTATATTAGCTAGCTCCCTGTGCTGCAATGATTTAGTATTATAGAATTTTTTTGGCAAAGTTACTGTTTTATGGAAAAGTGCCAATCAAATCATTAATTGGAATTATTTTCTATGAGCTTCTAGTAGCCTGAAAATCACAGGGCAATAGTTTATTTTTTCTGTTCATGTCGAACTTTTTCACATATAGATGGAGAATCTTTGTAGATGCAATATTGATCATTAGGGTATGGTTGGGAAGGACTGATAAGTACCAGATGAACACGTAGTTCAAACAGCAAGTCTCCTTGTGCTAGTTTAACTCATTTATCAAAGGTTCATACATTGCTTTCTTTTCATCTTATTTTTACTTTGGCAGGTTCCCATTATCCCAAGTCATGTGCACTCCATCAATGATGCGGTCTCTGCAGAGGAGGCTGCGAGTGAGTATGAGTTTGTGATCAGGCAGCTAGTGAAAGCTCGCATGGTCAGTGTCTCCGAGGTTAGCGACTGTCCCAAGTTTGACCTCATCCTCCTAGGGATGGGTCCTGATGGACATGTTGCCTCACTATTCCCTAACCATGCAGTGCTGAACGAGAAAAGCGAGTGGGTGACCTTCATAACTGATTCCCCAAAGCCTCCACCAGAGAGGATCACATTCACATTACCGGTCATCAACTCTGCTTCCAACGTGGCTGTGGTTGTGGCTGGTGAGGCCAAGTCAGAGGCCGTGCACTTGGCAATCGACGATGTGGAACCTGGCTGCTCAAAACTGCCTGCTAGAATGGTTCAGCCGACGACGGGGAAGTTGGTGTGGTTTTTAGACAAGGGGGCTGCCACAAAGCTCGATGGCGATCAATTTTACAAGTCTTGATGTTTATGTTTTGTGTGAAGTGGAGGGATGGAACATCTGTGGATTTTGTTAATGCTTCCGCCCTTTTCACATCCCTTTTCACATTTAGAAAGTGAAAATTCGAACTCTAGATCTGGTTTAGTTCTCCATTTTTGAATTGTCGTCCTCTTTTGTCGGATGGTGGAGAACTATGGTTAATCCCTTCTGTAAGAAGATTTTGATGAGGTCGGAGGATCAATAAAAGGCCGTTATTGTGTACTAGCTCTCTTGATATCTAGACAATGAGAAAAGCTCCAACCGTGACGAACAGTTTGATATTTGTTTCTTCTATGCCTATTTACACCAGTAAAAGAGTGCAATAATCAAGGTTCCCGTTGAATTCTCAGTGGGCTTTCACTAAGTATATCAGTTACAAGAAGTTCAAGAAAGGGAAAGAAAGTTTTACAATGTGTCTACACATGGGACTGTGAATTTGAAAAAGGCGGGAAACAAATGGAGAAAATTTATGAAGAGACGGAACAAGAAAAAAGAATAAGATCGTCACTTTACAGGGAAGAAAATGCTAGCTAGTCGAACGCGAAAATGATCATTGTGAATGGTGGGGATCAGCTTGCAAGCTGCACTGTCCGATACTCCCTCTGTGATAATGATCTTATGCCGTTAATATCAGGCGACACCTCTTCCTCTTCATCTTCTCTAGGGGGGAAGCCATGTGTTCGTGAGACAGCCCATTGATCGATGACTCCGCAGTCAATGGCATACTTGATTGAGTGCTCTAGGTAGTCTCTGTCTGTGTGGAGGTCAGGCTGAACCGTCAGCATCCTCATGAGACCTTCAAATATGGGCAAAAGAGAACTTGGTAAAGCAGAGTACCGTTTTATCATGCCAACAATGCAGAGCTTGGTAAGAAAGTTCGTTTCCATCATGTTGACAATACAAGATGCAGCAAATCACAGCATTAGTATCCAGGAGAAATGAAGCAATCCTGTTGTAAAACCGATAAGAATTGCCTTTTCAAGCAAAAAACTTGTTTTTATCCAGTGAACTCACTCTCTTTGGGGCTTCAACAAATAAGTGATTGCTCATCAAATTTAGATATAGGATGTTCAGAGAAGTGGTCAAAGTAGGTGAGAGAGATCTACCAACTTGAACAATGATGAGGAGCAATGACAACAGATGATGCAAAATCAGAATGTCAACAAAACACATAGTGAATTTTAGAGGAAGAAGCTAAAAACTGATCAAATCATACATACGGAGTAATGAAATATCTTATAAAGTATGGATATACTATGGTTGTAATAAACTGAAAAGAAAAATAACACAAATTATGGCACAATGAGGTCTAATTATCTCTTTGGCCCCACATGGGACGCTCCAAGAAAAGAATGAAATATCTCTCTAGTTTTCACTAGGATGAGCAGTTCCAAGTTTCGTATATATTTCACTTGAAACCTACAACCAATCTGTCGAAACAGTTTCATCATTTTTTTGAATCTGGAGCTTACCTTGCATACCCTAGAACTAGAACTTATCTTGTCATAAGTTCCAAGATCTACCCCTAGTTCACCTATATTATTAAATGAACATGAATCATCACTTTTAATGACTACTACTTACTGCTATAATCTACTGATCACAACTTATTTTTAGACATATGAAAAATATGAAACATTAACAAAGTATAAGTCTCAATTATGAAATTGAAACTCAGACTAGTAGTTTCATATTATATGGCAATGCCATGGAATATCGCAAGATCGCGCAAAGATATAAACAAAAAAAAACACAAAAACTTATTTTAGGTATCGGGTTTTAGATTCTAGGTAGGTGGAACCTGGTACTGGACTGGGTCCCATCAGTCCGGTACTCAGATTCTAAAATCTACCCTAGGACCATGTTTAACCCTAGTCTCCAATAATCAGAGATTTGAAAGAGCTTTGAACAAACGAAAGAAACATGATTGTGAGACATTGGAGAGATCAGCCCCAGAATAATACGCCAGCAGTACATAAGAATAAAATACAGCACCGACATTTTCTTTGGGGTATCATGAAGCAACACTACTTTCAATCATGATGTGTCCTGAAGAAACATTCCTATGCAAGACCATTCACAAAAAAACTACATACTTAAAAAGAGCATGTGGAACTTTTAGATTTCTTGGTGTAACAGACAGACAGGCACAATTATAATAGATATTAGTATTGCATCTCAAAAACTCATACCTGCAACAATGCCATCGCCAGATGCTGACATATCACAAGAGAAGGGGGTGATGGGAGGATCCTCCATCCCATGGACAGCACCATTGTGCTCCTTCGTGTAATAGTGAATCTTGGAAGTTCCATTCGTCACAAACAAGACCTTAAGATTATCGTGCCAGAGAGGTGCAATAATGTCTGGTTCATAATGGATAAATTTAGATTTCGAGTTATTTTTGGTGTCAAATTCCTCAGATGGCACAATCCCACATAAAAACTCAAGTTCCTGCTTGGTGACCTCAATAAAATCTGCTAGCAGCCAAACTTGCTGAATGAATGCTTTGGTTTCCTCAGCAGAATGCCAAAGAGGCAAAGGAAGATTCACATCATAAAATATAAGCCCTCCAAATCTCTTTGAGATCTTAATGGCTTGCAATGCAGTTGATCTCATGTTACGCTCAAGCAACGAATGTGTGTTAATATAAAGCATTTTTGCCTGCATCAAATTCCATAATATGTTAAAGGACATCAGGGATACACAACATTTTGAATAATCAATTATTCAAACGATATAATAAATGATAATGCGAGCACTGATCTGTTCTTCAGAAGTAGTACAGAACATGCATTTCGAGTAGAAGGACTGCATTTATAATAAGCAGATCCTTCACCAAACATTAACCATTGTATGATGGGACATCAGATACATGAACCAGGTTGGGGCATTCAGGTGAATAATATAGGGACAAAGATGATAGCAAAAAGGGATTGTGAGGGAAAGTCCATCCGGTTCCTCATATGCATGTGTAGCCTCCATAATGACCACACCTGTCTTACAATTAAAATAAGGGAGTCATGATGTCCATTTTTATTCGTGCTCATTACTATTAGACAGGTCACTGAATTTAGTGATTTTTCAGAGATCCATGAGTCATTGAACCAAATCATTTAACTATCAGCACCGCCAGTAGAAAAATACATGCTTAAACATTAGATTTTGTAAAGATGTTAAACATTGTTTTCCCTTTTCAGCTTAGTAATGTATATCACTCTGGAACTCTGGTGTAACATTCTCAAGGGTTTTCTCAAAGCAGCAAGATAAATTACCTCCTTCAATACATCAACATTGATGTCAGAATTCGACAAAGAATCTTCTGCACAAGGTCGAGCAGAAGTCATTCTCAAACGGCCCCTTTTGCCAATCTTCATCAGTGATACAGCTGATTGCCTCTTGCTATCAATGCGAAGACATCGGGTTTGAACGTTGTTCATGTTCAAATAATATAGCATGGCCTGGCCATAGTCATCATCCCCAAGTTTACCCATTAAAGCAACCTTACCTCCCAAGCTTGCAAGGGCAATAGCCACACTTCCAGCTGACCCCCCTGGAGCCCTTACATATTTATCTGGTGCCCATAAAGCATCTTTCATCCTTTCATGAATTTCATAATCTACAAGCCTGTTCGCTGGCCTTCCTGATGGTACAAAAGCATGCTGCGCAGCTCCAAAGCAACAAACAAGAGGAGGCCAACCATATGTATAGCTAATATCCTCTCCCTCGTCTATTCCCAGATCTAGGTCCTCATCACTCTCTTGATCTGAACTTGCAAAGAATGTGGAGTCCTCATTATCCGATAATTCAGTTTCACTATTTTTGTCCTCAGCAACCTCCAGAGTACTCTTTTTCCGCCTCCTTACCTTCTTAGTTTTCTCTTCCTTCGTTGTTGTAAGAGCAGATGCAGCTGCAAAAAAATATTCAAATCAGATGCATGCCTCCTGGCTGTAGATATTAGAAATGACCACAGCTTAAGACAACCACCAAATTAGCAGCAAACTCTGAGACACTACCTTTCTTACGAGTCCTTCGCTGTTTCTTGTTGGAATCTTCCAGCGCTACAGATACGGTCATTTCTTTATCACCAGGAATCAATTCAGAGGATTCCTCTGGGGTATCTACAACAGCTTTCTTTCTAGTACGAGTAGTAGCTTGCTTAGAAGATGTCCTCCTTTTAGTAACAGCCTTATCTTCAATTTGTTCTGGAGCTGAAGTTTCTACAAGTTTTGTTTTAGACGCACTCGCAAGAGGCCCCCATTTATTTGGTGATTTAACATCTTGACGGAGCACCAAGATCTGGGTTGAATAGAAAGGGCAATTCTTATGCCATCTGCAATTGCGGAGTTCATGCCTTAGAAAAAAAAATCATACCTGACAAGTTGATAACTATATTGGTGGAGTGACCCAAACCAGCCTCATATAAACTTTCAAATAAGGCAAAAGCAAATAAATTTCAGATTGAGGTGATGTTTGTCGCAAGAAAATGATAAATGGGGCTAGGTCATCTCACCTATGGTACGACATCAAATTTATCATTTCACCTATAGTCGCCGAAAGACTTTAACCATCAATTTCTTCTCTCGCACAATAATCAATTCAAAACCTATGTTAATGGTTTCAAGCCTTCATTTTTACATGACAATGCATTCCCACCGCCAAACCAAGGAAAGGGAAGAAAAACAGAACAACTAGAGGTTGGAACCGCACAAAACACAGCGAAACACTCAATTGAACACCAAACAGCATCCGCATTTCCGGGACAACAATATGTTTCAAAAGAAAGCGATTCTTCAATATGAACAATCAAGTGCTCACCCAGAAACATAAATCATAACACAGACGAGACATGTTCTTGCCACTGAATTACAGCCAACAAAGCATAACACACTTCTAAGACTAATGCCCATCTAGACAAAGTTTTCAAAACAAAACATATCATTGGACAAGCGCACGAGCAAAATGAGAAGCCGACCGCGAACAATCAAATCAACCCACGAAAAAGCACAATTTCAAATCACGAAAAAGGAAGCAGGAAGCGAGAAAAGAGAGAGCTAGAGAGAGAAGCGAACCTGGGCAAGAAAGACGAGTGAGTGAAGGAGAGAGAGGCCACCCTTGACATCCACTCGGTGAACTGGAACCCACGAATCGACTACGGTGTAGGGAGCAGACGGAGGCGTCGGGAGAGAAAGACTTCGGTCGAGGGGGTTTATCTCTTCCGGCACCTGCTCGGGTTTAAGAAGCGAGGGCGTTTGCAGTTAATCAGCGGAGGGTGGGTGGCTCTCTTATTACCGTCCGTTCTTCTTTTCTTTTCTTTTGTTTTTCACCGGCGGATTGTCTGTCTGCTTTTAAGTTATTTCCCCCCCAACCAACCCCACCCCAAAAAGAGCAACTCGCCGCCAGGAATTTTCATCTCCACCGCCGGCGGGGCGGCGGAGCCGGAGGCAGTACATTTGGCCAACAGAGATATTGAAGAAAAATGCGACTATTTTACATCATATAAATTACTTTGATATGATTTTCGGTTCATAAATCTTATTGGCTTCGAATGGATCTCAAATCACAGGAAAGATTATGGAGGATGACAAAGCACTCGAACGACCTCTTAATATCAAAGCAGTGAAAGTAATCGGAAAGACCGAGTTGAAAAGCAAAAAGTTGGCTATAGGCACACTGCAATTTGTAAATTATAGGAGATAATGTTTAACATGGAATGTTGCAAGGAAGAATAAAACTTCAGGACAAAAATTCGTCATTAACGCCCCCCGGCAATCAAAAAGTCCGTCAACGTTTTAGCATTCCGTCTCCTCCTTTCAAGATCCATTCGTTGTCATGTCTCATGAGCAACAGAATGCAGCGTTCGGATGGAGGTAGATAACGTCTACAGACCGATGCCTTGGGTTGCAGACACAGCACCTGCCCATCGTCAATTTGGATTTGTGGCTCAATTTGCAGATGATTTGTGACTGATAGGATGATGTCTATGGACATGAGGACTCACATTTATCCAAGATTGGGACCAAAATAACCAGTTAGCAGTTCGGATCCCGAAAGCATTACGAGTCCCTGACGGAACAATATCCAGGCATCGAGCGTGAGCATGATTCTAGATGTGCACGGTTGTGAGCGCATTTCTTGGAACAGGATGACCCTCTTCAGTATTTCGCGAAAAGACTGCCCTAGATTGAAAACAAAACCCATATAGATCATGCAACTTCCATTACATTCACCCTGATTATAGGCTCACAATGGCTCGTCATTTAATCAACCAAAACCAACTTATTTAACAAATTCATTGATCGGCAAGGAAGTCTACAAAATTACGAAAGATGAAACCAGCGGCAGAATGATTAGCACCTCTTGCGCAATGAACGGATGCGTTGCGCTAGGTTCACTCCTGCTGGAATAAATGAGTACTTAAGCATGTCCTCGGAAAGCTCAAACACAATCCTAACTAAATAGCCCAACATACCACCCCACCAAATGAATTCTCAAATTCACATGAGAGTTTGATAGTATATGATGATGCTATTTGAAAATAGCAAAAATACAACATTTTTAATGACTTGCAACAGGGAGAATTCCCTCGACAATCTTGGTGACTTCTATCCAAATCTAAATCCAACAGATATAAACGGTTTCTCTAAATCATTGTTACATGACTCAAAAAATCATTTTAAAAGGAGACATGATGCAAAAAACAGACTTCTTCACTTCTTACGCAAATATAAGAAGCCAACAATCACTGAAATGCCAGCAACAACAACAGGAACAGCCCAGTATTGTTTTGTCAGGGCCATGAACTTCTGAGAGGAGTCTGTTCCTTTGGAGTCTATTTCAAGTTCTGGGATGACTGGGGAAGATGTGTCAAGCTCCCCGATGCAAAAGGTCTGCAACAGCTCCCTTGCTTCGTCACTATGGCCAGCATCTTCAAACCCATTGGTAGCATCTTTTCCTTTAGTGAGGAAAAAGGAAAGATATGGTCATCTAACCAATACCATGAGATTTATCTAAAATGTGATCAAACTTAAGTATTATCAACAAGGTGAAGAAAATTACCAACTGTCTCAAGGATAACATCATCCCCACCAGGATGATCATCCATGTATGATGACACATCATAGACCTGTGCAGAAGAAACACAATTAGTTAGAGCATAGACATGCACATGCCATACTTACTCTTATACGTTCCTTATTTCTTTCTGGTACTTGCATAATCAGTACTATTTTTCTCTCCGAATATTTTGCACAACTGTTGTTTAGCAAGTGTCAAGAGGAAAAGGATGCCAAAATTAGCATTCCATCTAATATAGCATTGACCCTATCATAAGGTTCCGGAGTTAGAAAACTTATATCAATTAAAAACTCACAACCACTTTTCGTTAAGTCCATGAATTCCACACACTTCCGTTCAAAGAAAAACAATTTGATTAGTGTTAATAAAATCCAACTGGAGGATTAAACAGTTATAATACACAAGTGATCACTATAGAAAAATGGTTTCCCTCATCCACTTTATCCACTTCTATCAGCCTCTCTCTTCTCCAATCCAGATACCAACCAGTACTCTCTCTCCTTCACACACACACACACACACACACACACACTCCTTTTTCTTACCTCAAATTTATAAGCAACAGAATTCATCAATATAAAGACCACTAGAATCTAGTATCGCAAGTAATGATTTTATCAAAAAAAGAAAAAAGAACACCATGATCCAACATCAGAGCTGTGCTCCAACTCAGAGAATGTACCATTTTTTTGGTTAAATGATACATAACTAAGTCCTGAAAAATAAAATTTAGGAAGGGTGGAGCTAAAACTTCATGATCTCCCCTGACATTTCTCTCCAAAATCAACCTGAGAGTAGCATTTTCATTACTAACTCATGAAAATAATCCATAGCATTGGGAAGAAGGTCCCCTTTTACTTCACATCGCCCAAGCCAATGTCAAAGCAACTAGCTTTGACATTGCTGTGAATGACAAGAAGAATTTTTAAGCTCAGAGGAGACGACACCTTGTTTTATATTTTCCTTTCTAACTGCTGTGAAGAAAAGAACCTAAGAAGCAAATCCAACTAAAGAAGCCAAAAGGCAGAAGGGGGTCCCACGCATTGTCCGCCCACGCATGCCACCACTCTATAACAGGTATTCGTGTCTGTCATTTGTCAAGAATAAAACTCCTATAGCTAACTTCAAATCGATCTTAGGATTTAACAAGAAGCATCTTGAAGCCAAAACCATGAACATTACGTATAACATTGTGTAGCCCAAATAATTCACACAATCGGGACCCCCAGCTCCCCCATGTGTTATAACCAAACTTGACACCTCCAGTAACAGAGTAAATTAATTCTTAGCTAACCTACAAACAATGGCAAAACTCAATGAACTTGATGACGGCAAATTGTAGCCAAGAGCAACGTCATTTATGCAAGACAACCGAAACTTCTAAACCGAGGATTGCATAAATCCATGAAGTAACATGCTACTGTATAGGGATCATAATATTCTTCATAAATCCCTCTCCAATTTTCCTCGACTAGAACTACAGGTAGCTGGCCATTTATTTTTCCGAATGGTTTTCATTTTTGATAGAAAAGACAAAGGGACTTCTTTTGGCTCATTTTCCGAATAACATTCAGTTCTTAAATTGGTTCTTTCAAGTACTCATTGAGAAGGGCTTCAAACTTGACCAATGACTATAATGAAACCGGATCGCTTCAGGCTGCAGAACTTAGCAGAAATGATCAATAACTAAAAGGGCGTTGAGGCATAAGAACTCCCAACCACAGAACATATGGGACAGGATATTGACGTCACCAACTAATCAGACACGAGAACCGGAGCCTAAGCCACAACAGGGGACTGCAAACACAAGCAAGCAAGACAGAATCACACCGAACAGAAACGAAGGTGGCGAAACAAAATCTGGGTCACAGCCCAAAACCCCGGAGGAAGAAAGAGGACGGAGAAAGAGACGACCTTGTCGTCGATGACAATCCAGCAATCTTCTTTGGTGTTGTGCTGCGACGCTTCCTGCATCGAGTACATCTTCGTGATGGTCGGCATTTGGCCACCGGCGACGACGGCCCCTCCGGCGCCCGGTCAACCAAACGACGGCGGCTGGAATCCTCTCGGCGGCGGCGCAGATTATTCGGGTGTCGACTTTCAACCCTCCTCCGACATTTTTATCTTCATCCTCGTCCCTTTTTTTCCGGAATGGATGGATCGTTGGGCTTGAGCCCTGTACTTGAGCTTGGTTGTAATTCTACCAACTTGGTTTTGGGCTACAAGCCTGAAAACGGTCCCCCACCAACTGCAGCAGAAAAAGGAACCTATTTCAAATCATACTTACAAACCCACCCCCCCCCCCCCCCCCCCAAAAAAAACAAAAAAAAAAAAAAATAATCCATCATACTCATATTAGTTATTTTGCCCACATTGTCAAATCAGCTTTTACATGATAGAAGGGTGTCAAACTTTTAACGTAATACATGAGGTACCATAAAATTTCAATTTTTAGAATAAACGGTTGCGCATTCAATGTCAGTATGACATAAGTGAACATACATCACAGAATTTACGCATCACGTCTAGATGATGCCAAAGAGTAGATTTCGTAATCATCGGCGTCTTGTGGTTGCAAATCCAAGGAGGAAATTGAATTCGAAATCTTACGTTTTTGGATTAACTAATTACTTTGATATGATTCCGAAATGTTGTAGTGCACAAATTCTCAATTGCCTTGCCAACTTTTACAATATTTTAAGGAAGGTTTGAGTGGTTAAAATTAAGAGGGCGACTAATGGTTCCGAAAACACTCACCTTGGTAAGAGAATCTCAAAAGATAATGAAATCTAAGAGATAGTATATTGAGTTTTTGAAAGGTCCATAAATAACGAGCTAAATATCTACTTTATTCAGCAATGAAAACTTGATATGACGATGCATTTCTAATGCATTGGTTGCCTAGTGAAGCTCTTCAAAAGTCACTTTGGGATCGCAGAACTTGAGTTGTTTGTTAGACAAAACTATTTTTTTATTAATTAACTATTCTAACACATGTATATATTCTAGGATCTTGAAAAGAGAGGGAATATCAATGATTACTATATCTTTACTCATTAGACTTGACATTAGACTTTGTTAGAGAATGGTATTTATACCACAACTTTTTTGTTCAGACAGCACAACACAATGCTGAACCTATTAGATCTTGGAGCAGATTTGAGACAATCAACACCTATCGGAACGGGAGCATCATATGGAGATCGATTTGGTCACCCTTCGGCTGATCGCGAGTCCCATCATTTGCCTGGCCCTGTTGAAGTGGAACCAGATGAGGTACAATACAAAAGGCTTGCCTCTGGGAACATTGGGTTGGCTACTTCTGGGCGAAACCACAGCCTTCCTCAAAGAAGGACCGCGCTTCACCAGTAAGAAGAAAGCAAAGTACGAGTTTTTGACGTTGTTTTATTCATCCCGGTTTCTGGATTGTTCCTGAACATATTGAACGAACGTGAATAGATGCATCTTTAATATGATTAGCATCGAATTTTGGTGAGAAAAGTTTATGCTATGACGAGCGATCTGGTGTTCAACCTAGAGAAGCATCTCCAGCTTAAGGACTGACGACACCGAAAGTGCCCACTGTAAAATTTGAAGACCCGAACTTTTTGCAGTCTGTCTATTTCATGGGAAAAGAACTTTGCAATACGACATTAGGATCAAACGCCCGGTCCCCGAGTCCAAGCACAGGGGACCCGGGCTGGCCCACCGGGCTTTGGCTGCCCCCAAGGCTTGGGTCCGGCCGCTAGGCACCAAGCGTCAATCATCCGAGACGTATATCAGGTACCTTAGTGTTCAACATCTGGATCAATTCAAGCTTCCTTTAATTATATGAATGGAATTTGCTGATATGGCCTAATGTTTACCCTGTCATTTTATCTATCTTCTCAAGACGATGTCATGTTAGCGAACACAATGAATTAGCTAGATGATTCCATGTTGCCATCACATGAAAACCCCAAAGCTTTTTACTGAATTGGAAGAAAGAAGTGAGGTGGTTGTCCATGCCATTATCTCTACCGGATACATCGTTGAAATATATGATACAACATTCCCTAGAATGAAAGTATCATATTGAATTTGAGTTGCATATGAAAAGATTATGTACTAAACTAAAACAAAATAAAAAATTTACATATTAGATTACAAATCGGATAAAAAGTTCAATAGTTTGGTTATTATTACCGAGCTTAATATGAAGTCTAAAAAGGGATTCCACACGTTTTGTACCTTTGATTGACTACCAAAATCTTGAAGGTACACGTTCCACATCAGACAATCTCTTCATAAACAGTTTGTCTCAAACATTCCGCTGCCTTTGCTTATTGCACATCACCCTTTTTACTGCGGCATTCTCCCCACAAGGAAAGTGGTCATACTGTGATGGCTCCCCCAAAAAAGACAAAAAGAAAAAGATCAATCCTTTGTTGAACTTTCTCTTTGCTTTCATGATTGAACAGGTACGGGAGTGTATTCATATCACGTGTCTCAAGCTCTCCCAAGTGATTTCCATGGACCTAAAGCTCAACTGATACATCCTCTTGAATGAAGCGAAAGGACTCAGTTCCTGTTTGCCCACAATCCCATTTGGAAATACTTGGGAGATCCAACATTGCCACTGTAGATGGCGCCACTCACAAGCGCATGAGAGGGGCATTTCCAGCTCTCGTAGGTCCTGCGATGATGAAGGACGATGATCTGCTGCGCTAAATTAATAAGAACATGAGATTTTTCACTGACGAAGGGAGGACTCTTTAAATTCAAGACAAAACCGGCTGGTAATTCGTCTTTTAACAACAATTACGAACCGTCCAGAACGTAATGTTTTGCACAACAAAAGACGGTTTTGTAGAACTTATGTCGTGGGAGATTTGTATTGTTTCGTGATGGCCACAATGTCCATTCAGACAGCTTTTTCTATTGCCTTCAAGTAAATTCTGGAGTTGGAATCGGATTTCATATTTGAAGCTTTCGAGCGAGAATTTAACAAACTAGCAAGAGGAACAATATCACTGCCGATCAACATATCAGGTCACACAATATTATCGTGGGGTGCAGGTATCGTATGACACAAAATTCGATTAATAAGTACTGTGACAAAGTTTATACGTGAGCCATGAATTTTTTGAATATTACGGTGAACGATCATTCTAAGTTGATTTAATTTTCAGGCAAGGCGAGAAGTCATCGATATGCTCAAACAAGTTACGAAGGAAAGAAGGGCTTCTTCAGCTAAGCATGATGACATGCTTTATTACCTCAAGAATGATGAATACTGGAGCCGCAATCTTAATGACGAAGAGATAACCGATCAGATAATTACCGTCTCATACAAGAGACGTTGTCGACCACGTCAATGACGGCTCTCTGGTATCTAAACAATCATCCAAGCGCTCCTCAAGAGATTAGAGAAAGTCTTAAAGTTTTTCACATCTGCGTTCATGGTGTTTACTAAAATTTTCTTTTACCTACTTTAAAAAATAATCCCAGATAGAAAATTTAGCAATCCACAAAAGAAAGAACTGGAAGAAGCGATCCACTGGAATGATTACAAGTCCATGCAATTTACACGGGCAGTATGTGTCCATTCGAGTTCCCATTTGGTTCCCATTACTCTTTCCTTTGTATGTCCTAATTAGTTAGCAGAAAGTCCTGGAGTTTTAGATGATTGTAAGTGAAAATGTTAGTATGAACACCTAGATAGGGTGAATAAGTGTGAAGAAAAATTTTCGCAAAAAGTAATAGAAATATTTTGCTTTTGAAACTGAGTCTGAAGAACAACAGACTTTGAGCGAATTCAAACTTTAATAGTTAAATAGAACTACGAACAAAATAAAGGAGTTCAAGGAAGAGAATAAGAACACATAATTTATAGTGGTTCGGCTTAGATCAAGTTTACGTCCAATCTCCCATGCTGACAGCCTCCTGACCGGTTTTCACTAAGAATCAAAAGAGAATTTACAATCTTGCGATCTCGATTTCACAGTGAAGAGTCTCTACTGCTCCCTCACGAAGTCATACTATGAGTCTCTCTCTTTTGAGTACAAGTTTGAGCTCAATGTAAGAAATAACAAGAAAATGGGAAGTTTCAGATTCTGGAATTTCTCTTTCACGCACTCTATCGAATGACTAGAGATGTTTCCTTAAATACTCATTCATGCGTTCTCAACCGTTGGCACTTTTCAAATGAATTCTTCCAATCAACCCGTTGGACATAATCAATCAAGGAGATCTCGAGCCGTTTGAAAATTGTGATGAAAGCCTGTCAATGCTGTTCGCCCATACAATCAGGATCTTGGTTTCCATAAGTATATTTTTTCCAAATTTACTTGTCTTCCGAAAAGATTTGATGTATCGAAATTGATTCCAATAAAGATAATCAATTTTGTAGGTGATATTTCCATCCAGAATGCCATATATAATCCATACGAATCGAACCCTTGAAGAAAGAAAGATAATCCCTCATCTAGATAAGTCTTCATTCTTCTCTTACGTTCAGTTTGAAATTTATCAGAGTGGGCAGAGTAAAACAAACTTTGACACAAAAGTCTGGCAGTCTTCAGACTTTGACACGGAAGTTGAAAATCTTCAAAACATAATGTAGATAAGTTTTGTCAGCTTCAAAACATTAAATGAGTTTTCTCCAACAGTAAGCAAGTTATCTTGGAAACCTCAAGGTTGGCTACAATCGTAAACGGTCTGATGAGGAAGAAGACTACAGACGTGGAACTAAATGGTCCTTTCATAAGCTCTCACTTCATTACTCGAGATACATGTTTTATTTGCTCAGAAAGCAATTGTAGTAAAAAAATGGCTTTGCTGCAAGCACCCTCGATTGCATCACACACATAGGTTTGATCCGACTATTTTGATTCACTTATCATCTACACGCATCTTTGTAATCCATGATCCTTGCGAGTAAGTTCTGAATTCCAATTTCAATGCGTATGTTGTTCTCGGAAGTTTGTAATGCCATGTTCTCTTGCAAAATTCTTGTTTGCTATTCCAAAAGAATGGAGAATATGCGTCCACCTTAGAGAGATCAACTACGACCCAATGCCACGACACTCATTAATCAATTTGTTCTGTAATTTATCTAATTTTTCCATGCGGGTCGTTATCTTTCCTCTTCTTTTTGGGACTAAAATGCAGGACAAGAGCTTGGAATCCCATTATCATTGCTCCCTCTTTGGTGGAAAAAGTAGGCCGTGCCCGGGAAAGGAGTGGGGGCATTGTCAAAATCACAAGAGAATTATCAAAGAAATTCTAAACTATTTATAATTGTATTAATTCAATCATAATCTTTTTCTTGATAATTGAATTCTAAACATTTTGTATTTATGCCAATTTAGATCATTTGATTAATTTGGGTTGACCGACATTGACATAGACACTCGACCGTCCTACGTGGTACAGTCGGTGTTGATGAGTACAATTTTTAATGATATATATATATATATATATATATATATATATATATATATTAATTTTCTCTTTCCTCTTTTTCCCCTCTTTCCTTCATCTTCATCCTCTAAACTTAGCAACTGGCTAGTGGTGCGGTTGACCTTGCCAATAGTGCTTGCCATGGCTAGGTGAGGCCAATGCTAGTGGCTGGATGAGGTCAAGTCTTGCCATGGCTTGCCCTCATTAGCAGTCGATAGGGCCGATGGTGCTGACCTCGTGTCTAGCTGTAGGGAAGGAAAACAAAAAAGAAAGAGATAAAAATGGAAAAAGAAAAGAAAAAAATTAATAAATAAAAATTGAAAAAATATGAAAAATTAAGCCCCAGTCGTAGCTTGATACTCGATATTGCAATGAATTAAGACCTTTAATAATCACTATTTATTACTTCAATTCAACGGGCTGCATAAAAGAAAGGATTTCCCATGCACTAATTGAACTGCTGCAATGAATTAAAACCTTTAATAATCACTATTTATTACTTCAATTCACTAACCATAAAGACATACGAATAATATGAATATTAATAAAGTAAAAGTCTCAACCAAGAAATGAAAGCTCAAACTAGTGCCTATAGATTATATACTCATCATCGAACTTGTTGAATATTGCAAGATCATATGAATACATGAACCAAGAAAAATATTAAAACTTGTTCCAGGTTTTAAGTTATAAGTTTTAGATTTCAGGTTCCTCTAAGTAAGTATCCAATACCCACCCATCGAAACAGGTTTATTATTTTTTGGAATCTGAAACTTGCCATGCATACATTAGAACTTGGATCCCATCGATCTTATTAGAGTAACCAAATTTGATATGAAATCATTGACATGATGGTCTTGTCAATATTGATCATTTTACGTGTCATAACGGGCGTTGATGTGGAGAATTTTTGCAATTATTTTAATTCTTTTTCCAACTCTAGGATCGCAAGGGTTGGCAACCCTTGCCAGCCACAGGCAAATGCATTAGTTGCAACCTTCGCTTGGATCTGGGCATCAATCACGATGCCCTCCCTAGACTAGGTGAGGGTCCGACAATATCGCTGCTCTAGGATTGGAAAAAAGAAGAAGAAAAGAAATAAAAAATTGTAAAAATTATCCTAGTCAATGTCTGCCATGTAATGAAAGATGGCTAAAGCAGACTAGATAGTCACATCAGTAATTTTCATCCAAATTTGACCAAATTAAAAGGCTTGGAACCGAATTGACACAAGTACAATAAATTTAGAACTTTTTTAGTAATTGCCCTTACCATTGTTTGAATATCATATCATCTATGTAGTGAATATGTTGTGTAAGGTGATGGGACGATTCATGTAGTAATATTGAGCCACATATATAAGTGTCGTGGTACCTTTCTATTGGTCATAAGTGTCGTAGTACTTCAAAAGATATGTTTCCTCGCTTTCTTTGCCCCCACATTGTTTGAAAAATGGGTGCACATCTCCAACCTCCGTTTTTGGTACTTTAAATTGACGATCAAACTGGCTACTGTAAAATTTACTCAGCTAGCGTTTTCCTAATTAATTTTCTAGTTGTTTCGACATTTACATTTCCTAGCCATTACTTGACCTAGTATACTTTCGTATTGGTTCCTCTATACACACTGACTATTTCTTCGTTAGGTTTCACATACCGGAAATTTTAATATGACATATTCTCTTTAGTCTTGCTCTCTTCTAATTTCACGTCCGTTTATGATCTACGTGATAGCGGGATGCACACTAATTGGAAGGTTTGTTGAACGGAGAACAATAGTCACATTTAACATTCTGCACTCTATGATAGGCGGATATTATCCTTGTGGACAATACTTAGCACGCCTCAAACATTCACCAATTTTCATTTTGCATTTGGTGGTTCTCAAATATTTCGAGACAGTATAAAAGGAGATTCTCTTTTGAGCTTTAAAAGAATCTGATTTTTTTTTATGGATCCCATCGATCGCATGAGAGTAACCTAGAGAGTACTTTTGCCTCGATACCATGGAACCAAAGCCAGCTCTAGAGTTGTTAAAGCCACATTTGGCAATACCCTACGAGAAGGGGCAATACCATGCGACTCTTTCGTTATCAAAACATAGAGCATGCAAAGAAAGTGCTTCTCCCTTCAATTTTTTCTTTTCTTCGTTTTGTCCTTTTTACTTCTTCTCATTGTTTATGACATAGGGTTTCAATTGCCACCAACTTTGGAAGGTGCATTCGTAAAAGAGCTAGTAATTTCTCATTCTTCTACTGCATGTTTAACTCAAGAGCGGGTTGAGAAACTTCTGAAAGCTTTCAGCCTCGCTTATGAGTGATTTAATTCAAATGAAGCAATAATTTTGAAAATTCTAAACTAAACAAGTTTAGTTTTTGAATTAGCTTAACTAATAAAAGCTAATCTGTTTAATTTCTCAATTTATTATCATTAATTTATCACTAGCTATTACAAATTCTTTATATTTTGATGAAGTCCATTGAAACCCAAAAATATTTGTGGAGTGGTCAAATGTTTGGTTCAAGTACATCGAAATTCTCTACTACTTTACTTTTCGAGGTATGATAAAAGAAGTTCTCCGTTGATTCTTTGATTAATAACGAAGAAGCAAGCTATTAAAATAAGCAAACCTTGTTTTTGGTAACATATTTTGGATTAAAATTCACGCAAGTATATAATAATTTGATTTAAGCTCTTGAGATTATGACACATTGTCTTAAAAGACGAGAGACTCAGATGCGTTTGTAAACTATATAACCGACAAATTGGAACAACAATTTTTAAAATCTAAAAGGGTATCGAAAAGAAGTTCTTCAGGGGTGAAACCAGCAAGAGGAAACCAAAGTTTCATTTCCTGGAAGGAGCAACCCCACGAGTCGCACGAGAAGTAGATGCAATTCGTTCTCACAGAGAGAGAGAGAGAGAGAGAGAGAGAGAGAGAGCATAGCTAGAGATGAGTCAAATCACAGTTTCCAAATAGAGGTACTACTGTAGGGTGACAACAGATCTAATGATTGTGTCCAAATCCGTTAAGGATCAGAGACCACAGTGAGAGAGAGAGAGAGAGAGAGAGAGAGAGAGAGAGAGAGAGAGAGAATGGCCTGATGCAACTAGCTAGGGTTTCAAATCCAACCACGTCCATGCGACAAATAAAACAAACCAAAACACACACACATATATACATATGTATGGGCCTAGTGGGGAGAGAGCGGGGGGTTGAGGAGGATTGAATTGAATTGAAAGAGAGTGAGTGCGCGTACAACATATATTTTGTGGGGTTCTTGGGAAATTCGATTTATACCAACAAAGAAAACTGGAGAAATCAAGCGTGGGAATGGCCTTCTTTCCAGTTTTGGCAATTCAGGAATCGTCCCATCATGTCCCTAAATAATCCATTGGTCGACAGTTGTCATGTGATTTGAGCACTTGTCTCTGTCATTTTCTTAAAAATTAATATTGCACCCCCTAAAGTGGAATGGATCAAATATCAAAATGATAACCCTAATCTCTCTCTCTCTCTCTCTCTCTCTCTCTCTACACTAATTCATCCATGCATTATTCTACTCAACAGGTTATTTATACGTATTTTTCTTTTCGAATGATGGACATATAATAGAAAAACGTGTAAGATCTAATTATATATTCATGCATGATTTACCTTCATGTAATATAACAAAAATATAAAGGACAATTCTCTCGGTGATGATCCCGACTTCTTTCCACTCATGTCTACTGGCGACCGGTCTTTTCTTAACTTATGTATCCAAGTGGACGTCTCTTGCTAATTTCGATACTCATTCATGAGCTTTCGTCAATATCTTTCTTGCCACAATAGGGGCAATCGACAAGATACCTTTGCCAAAAGGGTTCTTTGCGATTCGGTCTCTTGTCATGCCTAACTTGAAAATGTCTATGTTAATATGGTACTAATCTATATTGTCCAAGACTAACGAAAGGAGATTCTTCTAACGATCTTGGT